>OY757006.1:3078333-4546666 GCA_963580505.1 Ennomos erosarius | reverse complement strand
CTTATATACTTATACGCCTAGCACGAATATTTACGCGCAAATAAGTGTAACGTTAACGTAAGGCAGTTGTATGGCATTTGATCAGCGCCCCATACAACTGACTTACGCTTCATCATCATCATCATTAACAGCCTGAAGACGTCAATTGCTGAACATAGGCCTCCCCCCGGGAGCGCCACTTAGAGCGGCTGCTCGCCTCCTGCATCCATCGGCTCCCCGCGGCTTTCACCAGGTCGTCGGTCCACCTAGTGGGGGGCCGGCATACGCTGCGTCTTCCAGTTCGTGGTCGCCACTCGAGAACCTTACTTCCCCATCGGTTGTCACTTCTACGAGCGATGTGGCCTGCCCATTGCCATTTCAACTTGCTAATCCTAAGAGCCATATCGGTCACTCTAGTTCTCCTGCTGATCTCCTCATTTCGGATCTTATATCGCAGGAAAACACCGAGTATTGCTCTCTCCATAGCTCGTTGCGCGACTTTGAGCTTAGTAATGAGGCCAACAGTTAGAGACCACGTCTTACGCTTGCTTGCGCGTAAATATTCCTACTGGTGCTAGGCCTACTGGTGAAAACCGTAAGAAGCCTATGGAAGTAGGGGGTCTAGCAAAGATCACAACCGCTAACGCCTCACGCGAACTCCAAAATGTATTGAAATGACATTCGCTGCGGAATAGTTTGCGATTTCCGAAATGTGTTTCAGTACATTTTGCAGTTAGCGTTTGGCGATAGCGTTACCGTGAGGGAGCTTTGCTAGACCCCCAGGACGCAAGCAGCTGCTCAAGGTGGCATTTTTGGAGGGGCTATGTTCAGCACGTATTCAGGCTGCTGATGATGATGATTTTCTTTTCCCCTACATGAGATTGGGTGAGATTTAGCTTGAACCTCCCCAATTTAAACGCCGGCGCGGGATGGACAGCTCCAAGAAATCCTTAGAACAAGCGAAGCGAGAGCAAAAGCTAGTTTAGTATCTACTAATAAAACAATTTGTCATCCTCGAGCATACAACGCAGGTGGCCCGGCGTCACCTGTCCGTCCGTCTGTCCAAATAAGTCATTTGTCATTTTTATATTGATGCCGACAGAGGCGTAGTTCTTCATAGCAGGCCGCGTAGGTTTCATCAGGTGATGTTATTATCCAAATGGCCAGATTTTTTAAATGTAGTCGAATGACGTCACGAGCTAGTCGTTTGAATGGTGTTAAGTGTCACGCCCACCGATTACAGATTACAGATCACTCGTAACTCAAGTTTCGTGAAAGTGCACTGCGCACGTCATCCTGAGACATCACACAGTCTAGTGATTTCTGGGCTGCGAGATCAGATCATAAAGTCTCAAATGCCCAGTAATTTCACTAGCTACAATGCACTTACTGGAACATGGTAGTGCTTGCACACTACTGCTTGGCGGCAGAATAACTGGCAAATTTGTGTTACCTAACAAGACGCACTTTAATTTCTAAATATGTTTAAGACTTAAAATAAAAACACGATCGAAATGAGAACCTCCTCTTTTTTTAAGTCAGCTGAAAGGATGACTTAAGAAACCTTTTTCATAACTCATAAATGTTAAGTCAGTAAAGTAGTACTTATAAAGACTTGATAATATCTAGAACCTAATTGAACTAAAGGTCCGCCTGGCCCTATACACAGTCATATAGGGCCTATTCAGTCTTCACGCCCACAGCATTATGTGTCTGTCTGTCTATCTGTTAGATTGCAACGATAGGCATTGCAATGAGGATAATATTGATATATTGATCACCACAAAGGTTTTGCCGATCATTCGCATTTGATTGGTTTTCTGATTAATGAAAGGGCATTTCATATAGGTATACTTAACCTAATACACGGTGAGAAAATATAGGGTTAGGATAAGAAACTGACAAGTATATTATAGCTGGATTCATTTGTGGATCGAAGAGACTTAAGAAAGGTAACTATGTTTTTTTCTAGAACCCCTCAGTGTGGATTTAAGAGGAGGTATCCGAGAATAGAATGCGATTTAAATTCAATGGCGCATCTAGATTATTTCAAGAGAGTGAACAGGTTTGATATAGGCGTGATATAGTTCGTCTAGGTAGGTACCACCGCTTTGCCAGTTATTCTGCCGCCAAGCAGTAGTGTGCAAGCACTACTGTGTTCCGGTTTGAAGGGCATTGTAGCTAGTGAAATTACTGGGCAAATGAGACTTTATGACCTGATTACACAGTCTAGTAATCTGATTGCTAGATTGGGTGATGTCTCGGGATGGCGTGCGCAGTGCAGTGTCACGCGAAACTTTATTATTTTAAAGTTTCGAGTGACACTGCAACTGTTATGGGCGGCCGTGTTGCTTAACATCAGGTGAACGACCAGCTCGTCACGCCAATCATTCTCATAAAAAAAAAAGGCGAGCCTGATACATCGTCGACCGCACCATCACTTAAAATCACGAGAAGTGTGTTCAAACGCAAGCCTATCTAGTATTAAAAAAGCACTTTGCCAACTAAGCTATGGCCGCATTTCACAACGCGACAATAGTTCTCTTACAAAAAAGCCACCAGCCGGCTAGCATGCGTACCGCGACAAAATTTTCTCGACATTTTATCTCGTGTATGACCGTGACAAGGCTGTGGTGGCACCATAGACATATATATTAAGGACAGGCCTAATGACTGGATATAGGTCGCTTCAAAGTGGGAGCCAATTTCACAGATTGGCATCCACTAGCGCTCAGTCTGTGATGGAAGTTAGAAGGCATCGGTCGAATGTCACAAACATAATATGCCAAGTTGTATTGTGAAGGGTTGCACAATCTATACTCAAAAGTGCAGTAAAAAGAAAGACCAAGTTTCTTACCTCAAGTAATTCAATATTTTCAATATTACACTCTGTTTTGTAACAAAATAATCGAATTTATATTTGGAATAATCATTGTAAACATAAACATTGACGGACATAATGGCAGCGATAGGCACCTAATTTTCTCAACTTGTCGTAGTTCACGCGAAATCTAATAGATGGCGCTGACTTTTACCACGCCATTTTGACCAAATAAAATGTTCCTTCGGGCATAACCTGATATATAAATCTATGGGTGGCACTTTGTGTCTCATTCTACTCGCGGTGCGTATGCTAGGTACACAATACACATGCCGTTTTCAGTCCCATGCTGTACATAACCCAACCCATGTAAATAGTTTTAATAACATAGCGAGACCGCGATGTCGGCGAGATGAAAGGACGGCTGCGATGTGGGACCGACTAATGAACTAAGGTACCTAGCATAGGGCTGTCACCTCTAAGAAAAGTTAAAAATAAAATAAACCTATTTGTGCTATATATGTGTCTAAAAGGAGCAAAAAAAATTAAGGAGGTGGAGGTCAAGGAGGTGGATACGGGTTCAATTCCCGCTCGTGATTCTAATTTCTCCTTTACAAATTAATCTGTAGATTACGCTGAGCAGGCGATACTGCTATAAAAATCATTAAATTGATTTGGGAGGCGTTATCTGTACAGCATTTCTGTTGATGTAACTTGACCATGCTGGTTGGGATGATTCTCAATAATTACTCAATAGATGGCGCTACCAACCCCGTAAGTTGGTTGTAAAAGGTGAAGGAACAACTCGGACATGAGACCACTTGTCACGGTAGCTTAAGTAAAGCATATCCCGGCTTGAGGGATGGATGGATGCGGGTTCAATTCCCGCTCGTGATTCTAAATTTTCCTTAACAGATTAATCTGCAGATTACGCTGAGCATTCGATAATGCTATAAAAATCGTAAATATTAAATAAATACCTACCTACAAAAGTTAAATTTAGCCTTAGCACACTCGGTGCTCGAGTTCTTACGTCACAACATCGTGTGGCAACCCTATCGACCAGACATCGAATTCCGTGTGAAAAGCCTTCCGCTTTCTGTCATCCCGGGCATTCGGTGCCTTTTGTTCATGATTCAGTGATTTGATCGGAGAGTATGATTACTATTTCATATTTAACATATTTTATATTTTATGCTCAGACTAAAGAATAATATAGATTGCAAAGATAAACGAAATAACATTATTACAGTTGAATTTAAAAACAAGACTGACCTTTAACCTTAGAAACACTGCGATCAAACAAAGGTTTTTCGACAAGGAAAGCTTTAGATAAAGTAATACTAAAACCTACGACTGATCGGCGATCGAGTTAAGGCTTTGCGATTTGACCGATTTCTAATGAAATTCCAATAGTTATTTTTTATTTTTAATGAGAATGGATGAGGTGACGAGCTAGTCGCTCACCTGATGTAAAGCGACACGGCCAGCGACAGTTGCAATGTCTCTCGGAACTTCAAAATAATAAAGTTCCTCGTGACTCTGCACTGCGCACGCCATCCTGAGACATCACACAGTCTAATAATCAGATTACTAGACTATGAGATAAGATCAGTAGGGTTACTCTTGAATCCAATCCCAATTTCACTAAAATTCTAATCCGAATCAATCTCAATTCCAATGTTAAATAATTTGGTACCCTTGAAAAAAATCGAGCTGGAAATTGAAATCGCATATGCGATCGACTTAACATTGTGACTCACAAAATAACAACACTATGTAAGTGCTGCCATACTCAACATAATAGAAAATACTAATACCAAAATTGGTTGAAAACATTTCATTTATTTATTTATTTATTTATTTATTTATTTATTTATTTATTTATTTACTTAAATTTAAAATACTTTACCAAAAACCATCACTTTTGATGATATTTAGTCACTTTCAAGAAAATAAAAGCGCATAGGAATGATTTTTGAAGGGTAAACCACACTTTAGGTATATCTATAAAGATATTATAGTCCTCAAAATTTTAGCAACCAGCGGGATTTGAACCCGCGCCCTCCAACTCTCTAGTTGGTAGAACGTCCAATCCGGTGAGTTGGAGGGCACGGGTTCAAATCCCGCTGGTTGCTAAAATTTTGAGGACTATAATATCTTTAGGCCAACCTACCAACAGCTGGAGGATCTAGCGGATTTTTTACAAGATAATCCAGGCAAATAGCAAAAGGTTGTTGCGCTCCGCCCATGGGAATTATCATGTGTTTGTGTTTGTGTCATCAACAAGACTGAGTGTATATTTTGTGTATAAATTTGTCCAAAATATTAAAAATAAGAGACATTTTATGACGTGCCATTTTACTTCCGAACACAACACACTCGAACGCAAAAAAGTTAACTTTTGAAAACTGTAAAAATTCTATCGCAAACTCGACTTCAAGCTCAATTTGTCAACGTCAAATCGCGTCAAGAGTACCGAAAAAACGTATGGTATAAAAATGAGTCGATTCCATTTAGTTTCATAAAATTCCACGGACAAAGATTCCAATCGTGCGCTAGTATCGGATTCAAGAGTACCAAATACCACGATTTCGTTCCAAATCCCTAATTACGATTGAAATCGAGTGTCAAGAGTAACCCTGCTGGTCTTTGAAGAAAATCCGACAATGGCGATTGTGAATTTTGAATTTATTTTTCAAAACTAGTGTATCTTGAACTTTAATGTGTAATAAGGGTGGATTATTATCCGTTAAGTGTTCGTGAACGTGCACGAGTGTTGGCAAATGGTTTCAAGATTATAGAACATGCATTTTCGTTTTTGCTTTAACGGCCTTTTTCAGAGCCTTCAGTAAAATATCCACTATTTTACTTTTGGCGTTTTGACTGACTAAATATGACTTTGACTTGTCATAACCATACAAATTTTACTCACTTGACATTGGCAGAATTATTGCAAAATAGCGATAGAAAGCCATTAAAGAAGAAGAAGAAGCCATTAAAGAAGAAGATAAGATCATAATGGGAGTTTTGGCGGGAACGCGGAAAAGTTCACGTCGTTGCATTGTATTATTTTTCAAAACTTGTGCTTTTTCCAGTGTTAATGTTTAAAATTGGTGGCGTTTTATGCATTAAGTGCTGAATTACGAACATGAGTGAGGGCAAGTGATATAATGTGGCGAAACGTGACTTTTCGTGTTGCTTCCAAAACTCCATAGAAGCTTCTAGTAAAGCTGCCACCACTTTGCTGGAGCATGACTTAGACTGGACTATGACTACCTGACTTAGACTGGACTTATGACTAGGACATGACTGCGTGAAATATTTTATAACACGATGAAAATATAATACTTGACACTGGCTAAATACACTATGTGTGGAGCCAAAATATAAGAAAAAAAAAAAGATCATAATGTTTAATTTGTTTTGTAATGTCATTTATGTAGTGTAATGTTGTGTGTGTTACTGTCACGAATAAATGTATTTTCTTTCTTTCTTTTCTTTCTATTTGCCCAGTATTTCACTAGCTACAATTCCCTTTAAACACAGTAATGCTTTCACACTACTGCATGGCGGCAGAATTACTAACAAAGCGGTGATACCTACCTAGACGAACTTTGCAGAAAAGTCCTACCACCTAGTAAAAAGTTGCTTATTTCTAACTCGATAGAAAGAAACAAAACACAAAATGACTATTTCTGTTTCAGTGTTTATTGGTAGGGTAGGGATATTCTTTCCCAAGAAATCGGACGAAGCTACAGGCACAAGCTAGTACAGCACACAAATATCTCAATTCTTAGTCACGAACGTACGGACAATGTAAAATATATCTTGACATTTTCAAGTAGTCGCCTTGAACGTGAGGACCTAAGTAAACACGGGAACTCTGATATAGTAGAGTTATTTTCAAAAAGAGTTATTATTTTAAAAGCTGGATAAATTTTAATAATATAGAGTTGAGAATAGTTCATACAAACATCGATAGATGAATTATCGATACTTAAATTTTTTTCACTTGTTGTTATTGATTTCTGATTTCATAAAGAGTTCATTTTTTTAAATAATGTTTAAATACAACTTATAAGTATAAGAAAGGCCTTTCATGAACCTGCGTGATACCTTCGGCTGCATCGTCGCTATTCATCAGGTAAACGCACTCATTATACACAAAAAGTCCCTAAAATAAATAAATGTTAAATAACTTCTCACGGCCCAACCAACCAGCCCCAAATTAAGCGTAGCTTGTAGTATGGGAACCAGAAAACTGATACAATACTTAGATACCTTTTTGTTCGTAAAAATACACATAAGTATACAATGTATAGAATACAACATAACACCCAACACAGAACAAACACCTATGTTCATCACACAAATGTATGTCCTGGGTGGGAATCAAACTCACAACAATCAATTTCTATAGCACCAAAATATCGATACCGTCGCTTGATCACTTCCCTATAAAAATCAATCGTGCACAAAAACTTCTAAAATCCAGCTCCCGTATTCTACTGCACACATTTCGCTGTTTACTTAATATTAACATTCTTGACTGAACAAATATTGGCAGGTACAGGTTGATTTTTGGATAAGTTGAAAAAATTCACGTTGTCGCGTTTAGCTTGGACCTTGTGAGTTAGTTCTTCGATGAGCTTGTGGCATTAGTGAAAATAGGATGATTCTCATACAACTTAGGAACTTAGGAAACACGGCTGCGTCTGCGCTTGTTTCACCTGTACGTGTTACACTGATGACCTTTATTTGGCTACTGTTTCCGCCAAATGCGGCACGATTTTGCCACTAATTTCATTGCGCTCAGTGCGACTCTATTTCGGTAGCGAGATATAAAACAAAACATCAAAATCAAGTGTACAATTTGTCCGAAACATTCATAATTGTCTACGTATTGATTGATGGGGAGAAACACCAAAATGTTGTGGCTTTTTGTTATGTTGGTAGAAACTTTTGTGGTACAAGTCAAAAGAGATTTGGAGGAATAACGGAGAACGTCGTCAACTGAATGAATTTTCACTGGTGGGACACGAACCTCTTCTCACACGGAGAAAGTACCATAATGTTGGCCAAGTGCGAGTTGGTAGACGAAACAATGTTATTTTTGATTTATTTTTATTAATAATTTATTTTGATTCTTGAGCGTGTCGGTTTCCTCGCGACGTCAAAATCAAAGTAAAAAATGTTATAGTAAATAGGCTATTTTAGCACTTTTAAACATAAACATGATTAAGTACTCAAAAAAAAAAATTAAATGTCGTAAAATATTAAAATTAAACTTAAGTAATGTTTTCCTTCACTGTTGTGAGAGCGAGTGCAAATCCACAGATAACTTGCTACAATGCCCTTCAAACCCGAACACAGTAGTGCTTGCACACTACTGCTTGGCGGCAGAATAACTGAGACCTAGACGAACTTTGCAGAAAAGTCCTATCACCTAGTGAAGTAAGGTTACAAGAGAAACGCTCCTAACTTGTACCAATCTCTTAACCCTGCGCATACGCACGCTGTGTGTGGCAAGTTGATCCGGCGACACGCGTGTCATTTATCAACACTCGGTTTGTGCTCATTGATTCCTAAGATATGGCGGCGGTATTTGGTGTCGGTTTTTGTTATTAACACCATGTGTTTTGTGTAAGTATAAAAAACTAGAAACTATTAGAAACGCAGAAATTTATCTCGCTATTGTAATGTATACGGTAATGTACGGTTTATTGAAAAAGTCTTTTTAGTCTTTTAAATTATTCAGGTTGTGAATTTAGAAATTATTAAATTGCTTTCTAATTATATCTGTCATTTTGTATGGATTTGATTGAAACATATTTGAGCTCTCTCTAGTTCATATGGATTTGACAGAAATATATTTGAGCTCTACCTAGTTTGTATGGATTTGACAGAAACATATTTGAGCTCTCTCTACTTTGTATGGATTTGACAAAAACATGTATGATATCATTTTACTCTGTATGTATTTGAGAAACACATATTTAAGGGCACTCTGTTTTGTATGGATTTGACAGTAACATATTGCAGATCCTTCTACTTTGTATGGATTGGACAGAAACGTTTTAGGGTTTTTATTTGTAGGGTACGATAGAAGGTTGTTAAAAAAGAAAAAGACAGTAGTTGAGCGGCAGCCGTGCGTCAGAAGCGCTGCTAAATTTTTCGAAATAGAGTTGCAGACTTACCTGGTTATGGTAATGCGCCAGCGGATGATGCGGCACGTGCCGCATCGCCGGGTGCAGCATCTCGCCGGCGCCGCTGCTGCTCGCCTCTACCGTCTGCAATAACCATTGATTATAAATCCAGTTGACCAACGATACAACTTCCCCTCGTACGAAAATTAGTAGTTTATTTGAACTGCTATTCCTACGAGAGGAAGCGGGACACTCAATGTGTCTTCAATCTTGCTCTGTCCTTTGTAATTTCGTATGACTCAGTCTCGTTTTGTTACCTCGCCCCCTGCCCCCGTAGGTGTCGTGTTTGTACGAGAAATTATGTTCACGAGCTATCAACGGGCTTTATCTTTGGCAATAACCAATACATTAAAAACTCTGCCTGAATCTCCAGGAATCGACATCTCCTAGCATATAACAATAAACTTATCTCTTATCAAAGAAAACATTTGGCCAATCAACGCTCACAATCGCGTCATAAACCTTTTGTTGATGAAAACGAACGAATCCTGGATTTCAGGTGACCGGTATAGCCCTTAGAATTAGCAAGTTGAAATGGCAATGGGCAGGCCACATCGCTCGTTGAACTGTCAAAATGAGATGAAAGGTTCTCGAGTGGCGACTACGAACCGGAGGACGCAGCATAGGCCCCTATACCAAGGGGACTGACAATCTGGTTAAAACCACGCGGAGCTGATGAACGCAGGAGGAAAGTACCCGCTAAAAGGGGCGATCTATGAAGAGGCTTATATTCAGTAGTGGACGTTTTCAGGCTGGTGATGATAACGAAGATCTTACGACTATGATCCTAACTCACTATCATGAACCTCTTACCTCAACCGGCTCATCCTTCGGCGCTGCTTCGTCTCCAAGCTCGACAAGCTGAAGCGCCTCTTCTAGAAGATCGAACCTGGACTCCTCAGTGCTGACCAGCTCGCGAGGAAGCTCGCCTTGCAGCACGTACTCGCCTGGGAACAAACGGTAAGTTAATATTGTCCTAGATCAGACATTAATTGACTTGCATAATCATGCAAGTTAATCAATGCAATCAAGGCAATCTTGCATGGTGTATCAGCATCTTAATTGCAATGCTACAGGCGAAATTATCTTCTTATTAACCAACTTAGAAAACAAGAGAAGGTTCATTAGGTGTTTTTTTTTCGTTTGCTAACTTAGAAGTCTTAGAACATCATCATTTATAAATCAGTTCCTACCCTATACCTACCAAGTCGGTGTAACCCATAGGCTTAGCATGTGATGAAAATATTCTAGGTCTTTAACTTCTTATATTTTACTCTGGATATTTTATTTCCAGAGAAAAGGACGTCAGCAAGTGAAATAACGATAGATTTTTTATGAGATAGAATGACGTGACGAGCTAGTCGTTCACCTGATGTTAAGCGACACGGCCGCCCATAACAGTTGCAGTTACATAATTCCGCATGACACTGCACTGCGCACGTCATCCTGAGATATCACACAGTCTAGTAATCAGATTACTACACTGTGTAATCAGGCCATAAAGTCTCATTTGCCCAGTAATTTCACTAGCTACCGCCCTTCAAACCGGAACACAGTACACTTTCAAACTACAGCTTGGCGGTAGAATAACTGGCAAAGCGGTGGACCTACCTAGATTGCAGAAAAGTCCTACCACCTAATCCAATTTGGATGAAATAGGTATGTAAGAATGGACTACTAAAGACAGTGGTCAAAGAGTAGCCCCGAAAAATCAACCATTCAAAATTCCATCACTCATAATTTACAATCGACATTAAACCTTCCGCTACCGTAAGTACTGCGGGTCTCTCGGACCCCTATTCACGCCTAATGCGATTATCACCGTCTTTAGAATACACGAAAGGGTTACCCGACTACCGACAAAACAGTTGTTTTTTTTTTGTGGTCAGATTTTTGGCCACTGGTCTGTCAAACCGTTTTGTCTTTGTAGGGTTAAAATGTAGAGGGCGTTGCAATTTAAATCGTGTATGTTAGTGTTAAGGTACTATTTGCGCTGTCGCTAATTAATGATTTATTGGTCCAAGTCTCGAGAGACTGAAGATTTTTGCACGCAATAAGTACTCCTATTTATTGACGTTTTAAGTTGAAAATCGATTATGATCATGGAAGATCTTTTTGGTGATATTGTTAGTGTAATAAATTATAGTAGGAAAATTGAAAGGATGCCGCCGATTTCGAGAAAAATCGGAAGGTTTCGGTGGTTTTGTTAACGTCTCCTGAGACAACATACGCACTGGGGAACAAAAAGGCAACTTCTTCAATAATCTGTCCCTTTCTATTCGGAAGCATATTACTGTAATTTCTATCGTGGATAGTAAAATATTTGTATGAAATCTACCATAGCACCCCTAGCGGCAACTTTTCGCAACTAAGGGTTTTTCATTCGTAGTTTAAGGTAATGGTTAAACATTCTAATAAATTCTAATCCATAATGGCCAACATTATGGTCGAATTTTTAACAATTGGTTACCCAAAAACCCACCCTTAGGGTTCCATACATATACTTTAGGGTACTCAATATCGAGTACATTGTACTGTACATTATACAATTCATGACTTCTTAAAGTAAAAATTGCAATTTTATGCATCGGAACATTAATATTCAGAATATACTAAATTTTACCTACATGAAAGACAAAATCTAAAAGACATCAAAAAATAACCTCGCAAATAAAATATTTCACAACGGCAAAATTAGCAACATTTTAATTGCTTTATCTGTAATATGGCAACATTAGAAGTAAAAAAAAAACAAAGAACACTATGGCTCACCACACTGACAACTTTGTCAATTGTCTATGACAATAAAGATTTAAAAATAATCCTTCTATTGTGGCGCGACAATTTTTTTGTTGACAAGTCGACGCCTGTTAAGGGTTACTGTTTGGGCTACTTTGGATTAAAGATTGTGATTAGTTTAATTTCCTTGTGGTATAGTCTGGGTTTTCATGCCAAGAGTCAATGGGCATCTTATGGGCAAACATGAACCGTAGAACACCGTCATTCCCCATCGCGAGATGTGTCTAACGTATGTTCAATCAACCTAACCATTAAAGCTTTAGTTTCCGCTTTTAGTTACGTTTTCGTTTACAGAGTGACTTTTTATGTGATCTGTGGTCTGCATATCAAATTTCCTCCACATCCCCCTCTGCGATTGGTCACCCGTGAAGGACAAAAATGGCGTCCGCAATATGGCGTCGTTTTTTGCCGCGCAAACAATCGTTTCGGTTTTTATTTTGACCGGACGGATAGCAAATCGATTCGATTAGGTATACGTTGTATTTTCGGCAAACAGGAAAACTTTGTATGGTTTACGTTTCAATAGAATAAGTAAATAACAATTTGATGCATTGGTTTTTTAAAATAAACTATCACGGAGTTTGTAGATAGTCGCGTGTCGTCGTCGCGAACCGACACCAAGGCTGACCACTTGCCTACACGAGAACGAGAAGGAGTAATTTTACAACAACGACATGTTTGGAACTGCAGATTTCCCGTTATATAAATCGTGTTGTAAGACCATGAAGGTTTAAATAAAATGGAGACCATATTCAAATCTATCTTATTATCATCAGACGGGCTCGATAGCTCGTTGTTAGTGTCCTTGCCTTCTAAGCTGAGGGCTGTGGGTTCGATTCCTACCCAAGACAAAACATTTGTGTGATGAAAATAGATGTTTGTTCTGCGTCTGGGTGTTATTTGGTATTCTTTGTATGTATTTACAAAAAAAATTTGTATCAGTTATCTGGTTTCCTGAAGCTATGCTTAGTTTGGGGCTAGATGGCGCTGTGTGATTTGTCCACACATATTTATTATTTATTTATCATCATCCAAAGCCTACCACAGCTTCTTTATCATTCCACTGCTGGGTATAGGCATCTCTTTTATTATGCCACCCGTCTCGGTATATCTAGAACAGTGAAACAAAATTTACAAATATTTTTAATAGTACTTACGGAATCTTTACCGTGATTAGAATAATTTCTACACCCGATTCCCATCGAAAACATTTGGATCGATTTTTATTTCTTAGTTTCCGAGTTCTAATGATTGCGAGCTTTCTATCATCCACCTGCATCTTCAGTCTATCCGTGAACATGGTGCAATAACTGTGCCGAAATATCGGGAAGTCATAAATGATTCCAATCACGGAAAAGGTCCCTAAGTACTTTTAAAAGTATTATTAATGTTGACTCCACTTTTACCTTTAATCTTTAATCGAAAACGACCAAATTAAACTTTGTCTTATTTGATCAAATGGGTAAAGAATAAATAAGGTTCTGTTTTTATTTTCTATTTTATACATCCAAAATGTGACAAAATCTACCGAAATTGAGGCCAGTAGACCGCTAATGGGGCCAATTTTGAAGGCTTTAGTTGACAGGTCCAAAAGTTCTAAAACTGTTGCTGTCCTTATCAAATAGATAGCAATGTAAGAGACGGATATATTTTTAGTATTTTAAGAACTGTGAACTAAAGCCTTTAAAATTAGGCCTAATAAACCAATGTAATGGTAATAACCAATTTTTAAGACCGAAAAGAATGCAGTCTAGAGTGCGTTCAACATTCAAGTTACCTATCAAAACAATATTGACATTCAGACTCGATCGATCGAGCCGCGAACAATCGATACTATTTCGACACAGCTTCGGTCATTGTCAAGGCTACTCTATTCAACAGACTAGCTTACATAACTATTTAAAGAATACACTTTTTATCGCTCTATTTTAGTACTGCCAATTATCAGTTTATCCGGTGGAAACTGATTTTTCCGGGATATAAAGTATTTCGGTCCCAATTAAATTAAATTAAATTGTGTTTATTGTAACATGAACGGCATATTTACCAATAATACATATTACACCTTATTATTATCCAATTAGGTAAAATTATATATAAGAAATTAAATCAATGTCAAAAAATTTGAAACTATTACATAATTAAATATTTACGAATTTTGTAGCAGAATCGCCTGATATGCAGCGCAATCTACTCTACTGGTTCAAATACCAGTCATTATTCAAATTTTTCCTTACAAAATTAATCTGTAGGAATTACATATTTTATAATAATACAAGTTGGATTGAATCATACGAAATAAATGAAATTGAATTAAATACTAGTAATGCTTACAACCTAAATAAGATAGTGTACCTAAACCATCTCTGTGTGAAATTTCAATCAAAAATATGTTTGCCCGTTTTATCATGAAAGAGATTTTATAGACTACAAGGTACTATTAGGTACAGATGGGATAGGTATACCTATCCCTTTTCCTATAGGTACGGTTTAACAAGCATACTTCAGACCAGACTTCTGTTACACGGATGTAGTACATTATACCTCTTTGCTTCAGACACGAAAAACAATATTTTTTTTTATGTAGAATAAGCCTACGTTTGACCACATCTCACCTGATGGAAAGCGACGATGTAGCCGAAAGTGTAGCACGCAGACTCATGAGGTACCTACTCACTCTTGTCTTAAAAAGACCCAGATTATATCTGTTAGGGAACAAGACCGACGGGAGCAAATTCCATTCCCTAGCAGTCCGCATAATGAAGGACTCAGCGAAACGCTTGGTGCGGCATGTTGGCAAATCTACTACATAGGGATGAAACGACTCCCCGCGCCTCGTAGTTCTGTGGCGGAATGGAGATGGCGGGATTAGCTCGTGCAGCTCTTGTGCGCACTCCCCGTGGTACAACCGGTAGAAAATCAAAAGAATCTGCAATATTACTATTGTCCATCTAATGTAAGAATGCGTTTGACAGCTATAATGAAATACTAAAAATCTGAACGAAAACCGAACATTCGGATCATTTTTGCTAATAATTCTATCGGTTGGGTGGTAGTGGATTATACATTAGCTATAATGAAACATTTAAATGTTTTAATGCAGTTTTTTAACTATTTTATTGTACTTAGCTGTCAAACGCATTCTTACATTAGATGGAGTGCAGTAGCTCTGTGAGATGTAGACCACTTTGCATAGCTTAACACTAAAAATCATGTTTTGCGTTTTAAGCGCCGCTATACCATTTTCAAAATGTCTGACGGTGTCGGCCGGAAAACTCCATATAATTATCGAACCTGCTCACAAAATTTCACTAGAATCGGTTATAAAAGCGACCTGTGTGAGAGGAGAACAGCCTGTCATCTGCCGGACAGACATACAAAATCATTTTTGCACAAGCTGAAACGTACTTAGACGTTTTGATCTCGCTTCGCGTTCGCGCGATCAATAGAGACGTAAGCACAGAATAGATATACAGTACTTACGTAATACTCCCACAGTACCAGCATTCCTTAGTTTGAGGCTAGATGGCGCTGTGACTAAATAAAGTTTGCTTTGCAAGTACGCGCTAATCTCGAGAACTACTGATCCGGTTTTAAAAATTCTTCCACTGATAGACAGCTACACTATCCCTGAGTGGCATAGTCGATGTTTTATTTTGATACAAGCTTCAGTCCGCGGCTATGCCCGCTTAAAATTAATAAACTTGAGCGAAACTACACACAGATACGCACACGAACTCTACAATACAGAAGCCACAAAAGGAAAACTATATTGTCAAATTATTCGACCCTCATTATTCTTTAACAGCAATCGTAAGCGATCTGAGACCGTAAAATAATTAAGATAAAATTATATTCACTTTAATATAGTGCGTATTAAGCATTGATAGATTGCTACTCAACTCGGTATGAGAAAATGATATGATTTTGAGATATTTTTTTCGAATAAGGTCTAGAAATTGCTAAGGGAAGAAACTTAAGTACTTAATGCCTTTTTTATCAGGCTAATGGTGTTGGTCTCTACGGGCCTTTACAGCGGCACCTTTGCATATAAGGCGCACAAAGCTTATGTAGAGCAAGAGAGCTATGTGTTATACAACACGAATAAAATGTAAAATACGAAAAACTAAAAGCGGCATACAAAAAGGACTCGGCGGGTAACCACATTAAAAAAAAACAATACCCCCAACATCAAAAAGGACAGGCCACCAAGCAATTTAAAATGATTCGAAAAAAATACACCCATCTCACTCTGTGACAGGCAAGAGAGCGAGACAGGACGCGTTTAATTTGAAATTGGAATGTCCGTGGGACGTTGGCAAGATGGCGGGCTCTTTAATGAAGGTAGATTGGGACAATTGATATTGATGCGCTGCTATTGGTCGGATTTGATTGGTATTAATTCTTTTTATTGTTTCCAAGCAAGGCAGGGTAGATGGGATGCAATTAATAATTAATGTACCTACATTGTAGATATAAGTACATAGGTAACTTTCTCAAAAGGTAATTTTCTCTCATACTCTAAAGTACCTAAGGTAGACGTAATATATTTTTTAATTAATTAGCTCGCGTTTGTAGTAAAAGGAGAAAAAAAAAATTCCTCACGATTCAAATTGTTTTCAGACCAAAACTCCTTCATACTTATATTTTATGTTCCGCGGTTTATTTTGATTTTAAACCCAAACTAATGAACTGATTTTGATAAAATTCCAAATTAAACCCCCCCTCTAAATAAAAATGCATTACAAAATTTCATAAATGACGGAACTCAGAAGAAAACCAAACTTAATAAATAAAATATGAATAAAACCACAAACAAATTGATAAACCTTTTGTTGAATTCGTTTAAAAAGAAAAGTAACATTTCAAGTTACTGGCCTAAAAGAACACGCCGTTTAAAAAGTTATTTTTTTTTACTAGCCAGTGTTATTTATAACTTCTTTTTAATTTACATAAAATAAAACCTTTACCGTCGCGCTGCACAGCTGGGTGCCATCTTTGAATGGTGACCACAAAATCTGACCCCCGACCGCTTGTCTATGTTCACACCCTTTTAAATTTATCTATGCATGGTATTGAAGCGTATCTGCTATTATATATTCTGTGGCATTGAAGGAGTTACGTGCAGAATTAGCACTCGCTGTTATAATTGTAGATACTCTACGAATATTACTTAGTCTGTGCCGTCTGTGCTACTCTGCGTTGTAGCACTGTGATAATTAGATACTCTACGACGACTGAATTTGTGATGATGGCATTCGTACTTGTTTTGTAATAATGTGATCATTAAAAATGATACAATTACATAGATTCTCTGAAGAAAAGACGGTGTTTCATTGATTGATAAGTTAACAAGAAAAATCCAGTACAATAATGGTGAAGGAAACCACGGTGACACCCCGCCATGCCCAAGCCCCCCAACATCCTCCAACTAGTGACGAATTATTGCATTTTTTTATTATCTATCTTTTTTGTTTTCGGTCCATTGTTAGTACACTGGACTGCAATTTGATGATTAAGTCATAATTATATCTGTATCCGCGATGTAAAAATTAATTATAGGTTTTATTACTTATAAGTAAATCAGTGATACTAGCAGAAAATGCTAGTAACATTAGTAATATTCTATATACCCTACCATTTTCAAGTATATTGCATCTCTACATTTTATCGTTCAAAAACTCACGCCTCCGTTCAAAGACAAGAATGGTCCGTTTTCTTTTTTTTCTTCAAAGCAAGGGCACTAAACTGAACCGTGCCTCTTGAACGAACGAGACCTCTTTCAATCCAACCAGCGTTCAAGTGTGGGATGTTCTTATTTTGAATTCCTTGTCGTTGATTTTTGTTTATTTTTTAACTAAATTCGAGTGGTTACAAAAGTATTGAATTTTAGCTTTTTGAGATCATTTCTGGCTGGCCGTTTTCCTCAGATTTCATCAGGATAATGATTACAAATATTAGTATTGAACTGTCAAATTGAGCGAATTCGTTCGAAAGCTTTACAAATCCGCGACAGCCTGAATATTATTTAGTTATTAGCATTTCTTAGATAATATAATACCTGACTCTACTAACGACTACGATGCAACTTGGTCGAAACGTCGAGGTAAATAATTGTTTTCTCAAACATGCTTGGAAATTTAGAGCTTTTTTTACAACATGAAAAAAAATCTTCGAGATAAATCGAAATTGCTGTACTGGCGAGCAACAGCCGGCAAAAATTGCACTAAAATCCACATTTACACGTTCGTCCAT
This sequence comes from Ennomos erosarius, assembly GCA_963580505.1. Classification (NCBI taxonomy): domain Eukaryota; kingdom Metazoa; phylum Arthropoda; class Insecta; order Lepidoptera; family Geometridae; genus Ennomos; species Ennomos erosarius. The sequence goes on along the minus strand of OY757006.1, from coordinate 4,528,603 downwards.
CAATGTCTCTGTTGCTGGTAATTTTTTTTTATGTGAATGAATGACGTGACGGACTAGTCGTTCACCTGATGTCAAGTGACATGGCCGCCCATAACAGTTGCAGTGTCACTCGAAACTTTAAAATAATAAAGTTTCGCGTGACACTGCACTGCGCACGTCATCCTGAGACATCACACAGTCTAGAAATTAGATTACTAGACTGTGCAGGTCGTAAAGTCTCTTTTGCCCAGTAATTTCACTAGCTACAATACCCTTCAAACCGGAACACAGTAGTGCTTGCACACTACTGCTTGGCGGCAGAATAACTGGCAAAGCGGTGGTACCTACCTAGACGAACTTCGCAGAAAAGTCCTACCACCTAGTAAATAATTTATTATGTGAGATTTATCAACTAATATACTCAGGTGAGGGTGTGGTCAAACCCTAGATGAGTTTTATGTAAAATAAACTATTTTAGCGCGTTTAAGTCCTGTGGGAAGCGTACTATGTAGCCTGAATATTTCATGTAAGAAGGTATGGTGGGGTAGGTGGGGTCCCATCAGGTACAAACGAAACAGCCCGAACGTGAAAAAAATGTAGTAATTGTGTCTAGAGGGTTACTAGTTAGTGTCCAGTGTCAGTGTTGCCAACCGTACGATTTAAATCGTATTTATACGACCTTTTTGGCTCTGGTACGATGTACGATCGTAAATTCGAAATCGTACGCAAAACATACGACCTTTTCAAAGCTTTTAATCTTCGTAACCAAATTAAGTTCGTTTCAAAAGTCAATAACGATAGAGCCGAAAGAGCTTTAAACCAAACCGTCACACGACAAAACCTAATCGTTTTACTCATTTTATTTATTAACGTAGTTGCTATCCAAAGACAAGTATTTGTGCCCGAAAAAAAAAAGCGCAAATACTTGTTCTGTCTGGGTGTTGTGGGAGCATGGTCCTCGTAGTTCCTGGGTCCCTAGATACAGGGAATCCTAGTTAGGGTCCAGGATCTATGTATGTGATCGTTGGGCGTTATTATAATTTATTATTATAAAATAATTACTCTACGCATGAGTATTTCAATTTGATTTCAGTTCTTTCGCTTGTCGGTTTTTGTAATTAAAATACGTACCTACTTACTCTTTTTTTTTGCGTTTCGTGTGGAATTCTCATTCATCATTATGAAATGTGACCGGAGTCTGGTAACCAGAGTTCCAGAAAATTGCTGAACGTGTGTATCTAAAATGCTAAAATAGGAATAGCCTATGCCCATTATAAAACAAATATAATAATTATAAAATGCCAAATGTGAAATATTGTGGACCAAATATTGAATGTACGTAACTAAATAATTAAAAAATACTACTAATGCACTTATACTAACTAATTACTAATTATTTAAATAATTTCGCATTTTTCATTGAAATTTCTACGCGTACTATTTTTTCGGGAAATTGTAGGAAAATACGATCTTTTCACGTCAAAGGTACGATTCCCTAAAAAATAAAGTTGGCAACACTGTCCAATGTATTCATTTGCCCCAATACTTCGCCAACACGCAATAAATGTCGCTTGATAATCTTGCGTTATGCAGAAATAAAATAGTTTGTAAAATTACTCGAGTTATTCCATTGTATGGGATGAGGCATCTGTACTGTAGGTATTATATTATCTGGGGTAAGCTAATATTTTCTGTAATATTACTGAAGGCGGTTGTGTAAGTATGTGTAGATCCTTTTCAAAATAGACTATTATAAATAAAATCATGACAAATACTTGATGCATTACAATTCCTTGATTTTGTATCTCTGGGGACATCACTGTGTGTCAATGTGAGGGATAAAATATTTTGACACATGATTTGTCATGTTTGATCGATCGCTGTCAACTGACAGATTGGCAGTCTTGGTTTTATTTTATGTAGTGACTATTTACGGATTGCCACTGGCGGAATTTAAACTATAAGAAAAGATTTAGAATTTAGATTGCTTTCTGCAATCTAAATGCCGTGTTTTATTTATAGCAATTTTTAGCGATTAGACGTTTTTATTAGGTTTTTTGTTTTTAGTTAGGTGTACATATTTATTGAATTAGTTTTAAAGTTATTTAAGTTTAGTATGTACTAATAAATAAATGTTACCTAAATTATGAATTAAAAAGTTTAGTTTAGTATATATATATATTATGTTATTTAATTTTTATAATTAAAATATCTGTGCTTGTTCAGAAAAGAATTAAATGATTTTTCGTACAATATTGCGAATGCACCTGCCTCCACTCGCCGATTCATCCATTCATAATATCCTTTATTTTTTCTCTCTTCTTCTTTCTTCTTCTTTTTCTTTTCCTTTAGATTGAATAGGTAAGTCGTAAAACTAATAAGTTGAACTCGTGCAGAGCCGGGGCGGTTCCGTACCCAAAGGATAAAACGGACCCTATTACTAAGGCTCCGCTATCCGTATGTCTGTCCGTCTGTCACCAAGCTGTATCTCATAAACCGTGATAGCTCTTAGGCAGTTGAAATTTTCAAAGATGATGTATTTCTGTTGTCGCTAACAATGAATACTAAAATATATAAATAAATAAATATGTGTGGACATTTCACACAGCGCCATCTAGCCGAAACTAAGTTAAGCTTGTACTATGGGAACCAGATAACTGATACAATACTTATATGATTTTTGTTGTAAATACATACATAGAATATAATATAACAGCCAGACACAGAACAAACACCAATGTTCATCACACAAATGTTTGTCCCGGGTAGGAATCAAACCCACAACCCTCAGTTCAGAAGGCAGGGATACTACTGAGTTTATATCGGGCCTGTTAAAAAACAGAATAAAATGAAGATTTAAAGGGGGGCTCCCATACAGCAAACATGATTATTTTCGCTCGTTTTTATAGATAATGGTACGGAACCCTTCGTGCGCGAGTCCGACTCGCATTTAGCATGTTATTTATAAAATTATTCTAAGCATTATAATCGGTTTAAAACATGCTTAATCCTATTAATTGTTTCTTACTGAAATTAAAATCAATGTTTTTCAAAAATCTAACAAAAATATACGCGCGCGTTGAGGTCTTTTATTAGTACTTAAGTAAGTACCTCAGCGAAGCACGACCATAGTCTGGCAAAACTCTGCAGTGCTTTAAAACTGGTGTAATAAAAAATCTTGTATATGGTAGCACAGTGCATACTAAAAAACAACTTTTAATACTTTTAATTGGTTGAACCATTCCTTCTTCTCGAAAAAACAAGAAAATTGCGATTGCTTAATACACTGACATGTTTATTTTTTTTTTTTTTTCTTATATTTTGGCTCCACACTTAGTGTATTTAGCCAGTGTCAAGTATTATATTTTCATCGTGTTATAAAATATTTTACGCAAAGTCATGTCCTAGTCATAGTCATAGTCCAGTTTAAGTCAGGTAGTCATAGTCCAGTCTAAGTCATGCTCCGGCAAAGTGGTGGCAACTTTACTAGAAGCTATCATGGAGTTTTGGAAGCAACACGAAAAATCACGTTTCACCACATTATATCACTTGCCCTCACTCATGCTCGTAATTCAGCACTTAATGCGTAAAACGCCACCAATTTTAAACATTAACACTGGAAAAAGCAAAAGTTTTGATAAATAATACAATGCAACGACGTGAATTTTTCCGCGTTCCCGCCAAAACTCCTCACTGACATGTTATGAAATTGACAGGTAATGACAAAAAACTGATTGCAATATGAAAAAGTTTTTGGGGGTTCCAGAATATTCCACTGCAGAGTTAGCTCCGCTAGACTAGCCGTTCTTAACCGATCGGTAAAGTTAAGCAACGTTTACTGCACTGGGTGACCGCTACAAAATTTGTACCTACCTATTTACAAATAAGCCCTACCGTGCTTTGGATACGTCGGTCCCAGCTGTCGTAAAACAAAAGTCGTTAAGACTTCACATACACTGGAATTCATAGTCAAGGTGGGGGCACCTCCAGGAGATGATTCAGGCGCTGTGTGGCGAAGTCTAGTTATATGCATTTCATAAACAAAATTAAGTAGCCCCCAATCTAACAATTCCGGCATTGTCAATGCAGGATGTTACGAAACTGAAAGAAGAATGATTCAATATTGAACCTCTATGTGGAAGTTGAATGATAGATTTCGGGGCTTCGTTCACCCCTTGACTATGAATACCACTGTTAAAAATTCACTTGCATCTTGTTCTGTTCTTTAGCAACTTGTTTTATTTTTTTAATTTAATTGTGTAATATTAACAACAACTAAAATGCTTGGTCCTGACTGACTGACAAACAACATTCCGCCCAAACCGCTGGACCTAGATCATATCCTACTTATATTACAGATGGAAAAATTTGTGTGTGAAGTGTTGTTACCTTCTACCTCTGTAACTACTTAACTCTGTAACTAGCTTCTTTTTTTATGAGACAAGCTAGTCGTTCACCTGATGTTAAGCGACACGGCCGCCCATAACAGTTGCAGTGTCACTCGGAACTTTAAAGTAAGTTCCGCGTGACACTGCACTGCGCACGTCATTCTGAGTCATCACACAGTCTAGTAATCAGATTACTATACTGCTAGCTTATACACTAGATTAACACATAAGTAGCTTTTTATTCTCTTTAAACTTTTGTCTCTATCTCTTGTTTTTTTTAACTGAAAAACGATCAAATAGCTTATCAGTGTTTTCTTTTATATTTAGTGAGTGTAAAAAAAAGTCTATGGCTTCGCTGCTAATTTCAAACTCAATATAACAAAACACAATCCGCATTTACAATTTTTTATTAATAGAGAATGTAATGTTGATCTGATTTCGATAGAATTTAGTCCGTCATGCTTAAAGATACGAAAAATCCGGAATAATAGCGTAAAAACAAAAAGCCTGTGTTCAGGCAAAGCCTCTTCCATTTTTGAATATTTGAAAAAATATTTTAACCCGATGCTGTTCTTAATTAAATACTCCTTGCTTTAATCCATAAATATAAATATGAAACCGTAGACGTTTTTAAATGTGACTCCATGTTTCCGTATACGATAATTTGTATTAAACTACTACATACACGTTTTATTTCACACAAAAAACGCTATAACTCATACAATCCACTAAACACTTACAAAGAGAAACATACCAATCGAAATCCGCCGCTAAAAAACAAACACTCGAAGCCGTAAACACCCACGAATAGTACAGTTGCCAATTAAAAAAAATTAAAAACTCCACTGTCACTGCTAGTGAAATTGTCAAATTTTTTCACCAATGACTGGTCACTAAAAGCGCAGACGCTGATGACCCAGCGATTTTGAATTTGGAACGAACCTTGCAAGGATAGCGCTCCTTACGACCGCGGTTTGATAATGGAGCCTGGATGGAACCTTTTTGTCCCTTGCCTCATACGGACTGCTTTTTTTTCACATTGTCTCGCCCACCGGCCTATACAAGGCTTGTAGGCGGAGCCGAGGCTTCAACTCGCGTTGTATACCTGTCTCGTTTCAGCGTGCGTTTTGTCTTTGTGTTGGAAAGAGATGAGAGTATGTTCAGAAGGTTGCAGCCGCATTTTGCGTAAGGCTTTTTTATTTAAAGGATATAGGTAGAAGGATCTGAGTTTATGATTTAGGTAGTTTCGGTGTCCATATAAGGGTGACTCAGAATTGGAAATTTTAATACCCAGCTTTACATAAATATAAAATAGAATACTGTATTTGTTACAAATTACTATGGTAAAACTAAAATTAAAAACAAATGTAGTCGATAGATAATCTAAGAAGCCGCTGCTATTAGCCAAAATACCTAAAATGTTGGCATATTTATTTTATTATTTTATTTCAATTGGCTGGATACCTCGGATAGCACATAGCAGTATACTACTTATCCCTAATATAAAAGCTTTTTTACGACATGATAAAATGTCAATTTGTATGTAGCAAACATAACTTTTATTAACGTTGGCCTGTCCAAACGGTTTATAGCCGTACCAAAATCTAATAGAAAACGTTCAATTTTCCCAAAATTCCAAATATTTAATATTTTTTCTAGTGAAATTACTGGGAAAATGAGACTTTACGACCTAAGCACACAGTGTAGTAATCTGATTACTAGGCTGTGTGATGTCTCAGGATGACGTGCGCATTGCGGTGTCACGCGAAACTTTATAATTCTAAAGTTCCGAGTGACACTGCGACTGTTATGAGCGGCCGTGTCGCTTAACATCAGGTGAACGACTAGCTTGTCACGTCATTCATTCTCATAAAAAAATTTAGAACATTTTAAAACAAAAAACAGCTAAATCATTCAAAATAACAAACTTACTATTAGAGTTCCCTGGCACTAATTGTGGGAGGCCATGACGCTTAACATCGTGCGAACGACAAGCTCGTCACGTCATTCGCTCAAATAAAAAAACTCTATACATCATCTTGCATTATCTCTCGTAACTAAACAAATAATAATCGATACCTGACGAATTAATTCGAGCACTACTAACGTTGTATAAAATCGCTGAGCGCGATGACTGGTAGCCATCTTGTGGCGTCATCGTGAGTTAACGCGTCCACTTCCGTCGGTGAAAGTGTTTTTCTTTTTAAATTGTTGGTAAATATCACAGATTAAAAAGTTACTAAGCAAATACTGGTAACTGTAATCCCAATGGAATTTGCATTCCAAAGGATAAATATGATACCAACATTTTAAAATTTTGTTTAATCTAAATAATCAATCCTAAGGTTCTAAGTATTTGTTTCCAAAATAAACCTATGTTAATCCCAGATAATATAATACCTACAGTACAGATGCCTCATCCCATACAACGGAATAACGCGGGCTATTTTACAAATTATTTTAATTCTGCATAACGCAAGATTATCGAGCGACATTTATTGCGTGTTGGCGAAGTATTGTGCCAAATGAATACACTGGACACTAACTATTAACTCTCTAGACACGATTACTAAATTTTTTTCAAGTTCGGGCTATTTTGCGTTTGTACCTGATGGGATCCCATGATTTAATTTAAGTTCCAATCACGATTAGAATTTTCTCAAATTTCGAAAGGGATTCCCAAGAAAATATTCATAAGTATTTGCTACAAGTTTGAAATCGGTAGCCTTACTGCATCAACCCAAAGAGAAAATAAGTAATAAATTAGAAAAATGTACATCGATTTTTTCATCATCATCATCATCATCATCAGCCTGTAGCCTGCTGGACATAAGCCTCTAGCTCCTAATTAACATAATTGGACACGATCTTCGGTCATTTTCATACACTCTGCCTGTTGATTTTATCACAGAGTAAAATATATTTTTTCCCAAACCTTAAGTTATCTTAAAAGCTACAAATGTCATCTAAAGCCACCGAAATGCAATTAGTGGTCAGGTAGTTAAAAAAAATAACGACAACCCTTTTTTATCTGTGGTCCTTTGTTCAAGATCCGTTTAGTTGTAAATGGAGTGTTAATTGTCTATGATTTTAGCTTTTTTTGTGGTAAACTTAAATTTAACGGCTTGGGGCTCCCGGGTTGTAAATTATAAAATATTTTAGATTTATTGCAGTTTTTGTATTCTAATTTGTTCATTACTTATTGTTTTACTAGGCGGTGGTATTTTAGGTAGAACTTTTATACCACCGCTTTGCCAGAAATCCTGCCACCAAGTAGTAGTGTGCAAGCACTACCGTTGCTACTGTGCTCCGGTTTGAAGGGCATTGTATATCTAACGAAAATTACTGGGCAAATGAAAATTCATGAGGAAAAAACTCGATCGATTTGTGTCTGAGTGTTGTGTGAGCATGGCCTTCGTAGTTCCTGGGTCCCTAGATACAGGGAATCCTAGTTAGGGTCCAGGATCGATTTGCGTTATTTATATCTCTACGCCAATCGACGCAATCAAGATACTGACCTGGGCCATTATTCCGTATCAATTCCTTACTTCGAAACCACGCGAATTCCTTGTCTTACATAAGAAATCTGTGAAACTGTATTCTCTATGAAACGAAAACGAAACCGCGCGAAATGAATTTGGAATTGGCGCGATTTGAACTGTCAAAAATCGTATGTTTTACCGAGACGCGTTCCGAAACATCAACACATCAAAAGATATGACCACTTATGTCAATATATTTTATACAAAATAAAGATAACTTTAATGTAATGTGAAGGTATATCTCACGCTGTGACACGATTTGAACAAGACACGATAACGACGTGGTTTGGAATCGTGTGGAATCATTTGCTGCGGAAAAGTTAGCTATTTCCGAAATGTCATTTCAATACATTTTGGAGTTAGCGTGAGGCGTTAGCGTTAGTGGTTGGTATCTTTGCTAGACCCCCTGCTCGTGAACTCTGAATAAAAAGAACAGAAACGCTGATACGTAGTGACGTAGCGAGCGCACTCGTCGTCATCATGACGGAGTCTTTTTAATATAGTTTACTAGGTAATAGGACTTTTCTGCAAAGTTCGTCTAGGTAGGTACCACCGCTTTGCCAATTATTCTGCCGCCAAGTAGTAGTGTGCAATCACTACTGTGTTCCGGTTTGAAGGGCATTGTAGCTAGTGAAATTACTGAGCAAATGAGACTTTATGACCTGATTACACAGTGTAGTAATCTGAGTACTAGACTGTGTGATGTCTCAGGATGACGCGCGCAGTGCAGTGTCACGCGAAACTTTATTATCTTAAAGTTCCGAGTGACACTGCAACTGTTATAGGCGGCCGTATTACTTAACATCAGGGCGGTTATTCACTATGGAAACACAGATTCCACACGATTCCAAACCACGTCGTTATCGTGTCTTGTTCAAATCGTGTCACAGCGTCAGATATACCTTCACTTTACATTAAAGTTATCTTTATTTTGAATAAAATATATTGACATAAATGGTCATATCTTTTGATGTGTTGATGTTTCGGAACGCATCTCGGTAAACATATGATTTTTGACAGTTCAAATCGCGCCAATTCCAAATTCATTTCGCGCGGTTTTGTTTTCGTTTCATAGAGAATAGACTTTTGCAGATTTCTTATGTAAGACAAGGAATTCGCGTGGTTTCGAAGTAAGGAATCGATACGGAATAAAGGCCCAGGTGAACGACTAGTTCGTCACGTCATACATTCTCATAAAAAAAAAGTCAGTTCAAGTAGTCCTACATAGCATGCCATTCCATCCGCAGTACCTATTCTAGAGCATAGATTGGTGTAATATATAGTCTAGCAACGCTACTCTGCAGTGATCTAAAATTGGTGGATTATAAACTCTTGTATATGGTAGCACAGTGCATACTAAAAAAAACATTTGACACATTTACACTGGAATTCAGTCAAGGTGGGGGCTCTCCTAAGAGATGATTTAGGGGCTGTGTGGCGAAGTCTAGTCTTATGCATTTCATAAACAAAATTAAGTAGCCCCTAATCTGACAATTCTGACATTGTCAAACGCAGGATTCTATGAAAGTGAAAGAAGGAGTTTTGGCGGGAACGCGGAAAAGTTCACGTCGTTGCATGTATTATTTCTCAAAACTTGTGCTTTTTCCAATATTAATGTTTAAAATTGGTGGCGTTTTACGCATTAAGTGCTGAATTACGAGCATGAGTGTGGGCAAGTGATATAATGTGGTGAAACGTGAGTTTTCGTGTTGCTTCCAAAATTCCATAGAAACTTCTAGTAAAGTTGCCACCACTTTACTGGAGCATGACTTAGACTGGACTATGACTACCTGACTAAGACAGGACTATGACTATATGACTATGACTAAGACTTGACTTTACGTGATATATTCTTTAACGATAAAAATTACAATACTTGACACTGGCTAAATACGCGCCGTGTGGAGCCAAAATCTAAGAAAAAAAAAGTGAAAGAAGAATGATACAACATTCAACCTCTATGTGAAAGTTGAATGATAGATTTTGGGGCTTTGTTCACCCCTTGACTATGAATACCACTGTTAATTAGTTGAAACATTACGTCTTCTTGTCGAAAATACAAAATCTAACACTAATCAGAAAATTCAGATTGTTTAACACACTGACATGTTATGGAATTGACAGAAAATTACATAAATAACTCATTATTAAGCTTTAGTAACTTTACATACCTACAATCTCTTTGGCATGGTGTCGTCACTCATGGTGTTTTCATAGTAACTGTGGGGATGGTCTGTTTGGCGAGAAAGGGACAGGCGATGCCTCCTCCAGAAACTTTAAAATCCTATTACTCCGTGATTTAATTACCGATTTGAGTTTTGGGGGAACGCGGAAAAGTTCACGTCGTTGCATGTATTATTTCTCAAAACTTGTGCTTTTTCCAATATTAATGTTTAAAATTGGTGGCGTTTTACGCATTAAGTGCTGAATTACGAGCATGAGTGTGGGCAAGTGATATAATGTGGTGAAACGTGAGTTTTCGTGTTGCTTCCAAAATTCCATAGAAACTTCTAGTAAAGTTGCCACCACTTTACTGAAGCATGACTTAGACTGGACTATGACTACCTGACTTAGACAGGACTATGACTATGACTAAGACTTGACTTTACGTGATATATTCTTTAACGATAAAAATTACAATACTTGACACTGGCTAAATACGCGCCGTGTGGAGCCAAAATCTAAGAAAAAAAAATTGAAAGAAGAATGATACAACATTCAACCTCTATGTGAAAGTTGAATGATAGATTTTGGGGCTTTGTTCACCCCTTGACTATGAATACCACTGTTAATTAGTTGAAACATTACGTCTTCTTTTCGAAAATACAAAATCTAACACTAATCAGAAAATTCAGATTGTTTAACACACTGACATGTTATGGAATTGACAGAAAATTACATAAATAACTCATTATTAAGCTTTAGTAACTTTACATACCTACAATCTCTTTGGCATGGTGTCGTCACTCATGGTGTTTTCATAGTAACTGTGGGGATGGTCTGTTTGGCGAGAAAGGGACAGGCGATGCCTCCTCCAGAAACTTTAAAATCCTATTACTCCGTGATTTAATTACCGATTTGAGTTTTGGGGGAACGCGGAAAAGTTCACGTCGTTGCATTGTATTATTTTTCAAAACTTGTGCTTTTTCCAGTGTTAATGTTTAAAATTGGTGGCGTTTTATGCATTAAGTGCTGAATTACGAGCATGAGTGAGGGCAAGTGATATAATGTGGTGAAACGTGACTTAGGTAATGACTTTTCGTGTTGCTTCCAAAACTCCATAGAAGCTTCTAGTAAAGTTGCCACCACTTTGCTGGAGCATGACTTAGACTGGACTATGACTACCTGACTTAGACTGGACTTATGACTATGACTAGGACATGACTTTGCGTGAAATATTTTATAACACGATGAAAATATAATACTTGACACTGGCTAAATACACTATGTGTGGAGCCAAAATATAAGAAAAAAAAAAATTACCGATTTTACTTATTTTTTCAATTATTGCATTCATTTTTAATCTTCGTTATGTAAGTAATATTTATTTGTTCATTTTTAATATATCATACCTATTGTACATGTACAGGTCTGTGTTATAATTACTAACTACACTATAAGATCCAGATCATAAAGACCATTTTAATTACAAATTTTTGAACGTCAGGGTTTTTAAATAAATTTAATTTAGGCTTAGAAAAATGTGTATGTGTGGACATTTCACACAGCGCCATCTAGCCCCAAACTATGTTAAGCTTGTACTATGGGAACCAGATAACTGATACAATACTTATATACTTTTTGTTCGTAAATACATACATCGATGTTCATCACACAAATATTTGTCCTGGGTAGGAATCGAACCCATAGCCCTCAGCTCAGAAGGCAGGGCTACTACCAACTGAACTACTTAACAGGCCCGTCAAATTTGATTTGATTGAGTTTTGATAGATGTAATAAGCAAATTGTATTTTATAGGCATTTAGAATTGGAGTGTTCCGAGTTTAGGCATTTTGCTTGTTACGTTAGGTTTCGTTGAATGATATTGAGACATTTTACTATTCAGATATTTCACAAATTATCAGGTTGCGGATAAGCTAGCTTTGAGCGAAATGTCATTACTATATAGGGAGGGCCTATTTTTAGGTACTAAGCAGGGTCTAAAATAAAAAAAATGCAACTGTTTCTTTCCCGTTTTGAAGTGAACTATTTATTACGTACTTATATCAAGCTGTCTTCGAAGAATGGTTGACTTTTGGTATATAATGTATGTAGATATTTTATAAAATACCTACCAAATACATATCAGAGGGAACATAACAAATTCTTATTTCAAAAATAAACTTCTACAAAGAGCTACATAGATTCGTTTTATTGAAATAATTGGAGGACCGGTTACTGGACCGGTTCGTTGAGATCACATCACACGAGACTTCACAAAAACTAATGAAAAATAGCTCTTATTCCTTACAGAATACGGTGCTTAATTTGATATAATTATTTTAAAAAACGAATCCAAATAGGTATAAAATAAAGACTATATAATTATTCTAAAGTGGCATAGAAGAAAAGTTTTAAAGAGCCTGAGAATAGAGTTGTGTATGTATTTCAATCAAGTTGTTCTGTTTCTTTTTAATTTATACGAATTCCAAATTTGAATTACAGAGTAGTCAAAAATGAGTTCCAAGCTTTCGTATATCGTTAAAATACGTTTCAATTTGGTATAACATAAAAAAGCATTTTCTAATTCACAAGAAATTATATTTGGAATTCTTTTGTTTACCCGTGGGACATTATGAATTATTTATTAGAAATTATTGTGTACAGAATAAGGTTGAGAATAGGAGAAAAAGACGTGAGTTAAGACGTTTTACAATAAAAAGGAGCGATATTGATTAGTAACCGAGCCGACCAATCAGAGGCCGGGTCATGCCAAGATGGCGGACAAGGGTAGGTCTCCCTTCTGGAAATTTATATCGGTCTAATTTATTACGCATTGTGTTCCACCGACATTAATCTTTTTTCTGCTTTTATTAATGGTTGGAGCTGTTTTATTTTAATGAAATTGTTGCGGGCTGATTTTCCCGCGCGTTTTTGGGACGCCATTTTGTTTTGGCGCTTTCGTGGTAGTATTGATTTTTTGTTTTTAATGGCATAGGTATCTTACCTAGATTGATATAGCTTCCTTCCCAAATTGTGAATTATCTTGTAATCGATATCATCAAGACTCTTTTTTCGTCACCAGCCTATATGTTCCCACACCACAGCTGGGCTACTCGCCCCCTCTCCCAGGGCGGTCACCGTGGTTTCCTTACATACAATCTTTAGATCTTAAAACCAAGAATAATCTTCAGGTCAGATCTTCTAGACAAGCTTGTAACTTCGTAGACAGATAATAACTGATCTATTCACATCAACCGACTGAAGACGTCCCCTGCTGAACATAGGTCTCTCCCACAGAGCGCCATGGCGGCTGCTCGCCTCCTGCATCCATCGGGGTCCCCACGGTCACCAAGGAAATGGTCGGTCCACCCAGTGGGGGGGCCAGTCTACGCTGCGGTCTTCGGGTTCGTGGTCGCCAATCGAGACCCTTTACATTCGAGTTTGGCTAAGCAGTAGCCCGGTCGACTTTGAAAACGACACACCCTGGTACAAATCCCTTTCTGCCTGTACCAATAACCTTTCATTACGTGCGGAACCAGTACCTACTCGGTTAAAACGGTGAAGGAAACCACGATGACCCTCCCGCCATGCCCAAGCCCCTAACGTTCCCCTACATGTGACATCGACACTAGTCCCGCGTGCTGCGGTATGTCTACACTCGCCACCAACCCGCACTAGTCCCGCGTGCTGCGGTATGTCTACACTCGCCACCAACCCGCACTAGTCCCGCGTGCTGCGGTATGTCTACACTCGCCACCAACCCGCACTAGTCCCGCGTGCTGCGGTATGTCTACACTCGCCACCAACCCGTACTAGTCCCGCGTGCTGCGGTATGTCTACACTCGCCACCAACCCGCACTAGTCCCGCGTGCTGCGGTATGTCTACACTCGCCACCAACCCGCACTAGTCCCGCGTGCTGCGGTATGTCTACACTCGCCACCAACCCGCACTAGTCCCGCGTGCTGCGGTATGTCTACACTCGCCACCAACCCGTACTAGTCCCGCGTGCTGCGGTATGTCTACACTCGCACAGGGAGACGAGGCGAGTGGCCCAGCTGTGGAAACGTATGACGAACCGTACCATAACCTATCTACTACCGACTCGCAGTTAAAACGCGATCAGCATGATTCTACAGTTCTTGCTGTAGTAAAAATTATGTAATGTCATCTAAACAATGATTATATTTAATGCTAGCGTTCGTTGAACCTTTAGTTAGGTGTTTATTAACATACTAGAGTTGCCCGCGTTTGATCCACACCTAATATATTTCCGTTACTTTAAATCTCTCTATGGTAGAACGTAGGAACCAATATATTCACAAAATTTACCAATTTTCCGGGATTTTTTTGATAAAAGCTACGGATTGGAGTTGTCTATTCTACATTGTGCCGAATGCTTGCACCTGTAGTGAGAAAGAGAAATTCTAATTTTAGGGTTCCGTACCCAAAGGGTAAAGGAAACCCTATTACTAAGGCTTCGCTTTCTGTCTGTCTGTCTGTCCATCTGTCACCAGACTGTATCACGCGAACCGTGATAGTTAAAAAGTAAAAATTTTCACAGATGTATTTCTGTTGCCGCTATAACATCAAATAAGTATATACTAAAAAGAAGAATAAAAAATGTTTTATGTTTTCAATAGTACTTACGGGATATTTATCGTGAACTCAAAAATGATTCTATCATTATTATGATTCTATGATTTTATCATTTTTGAGTTCCCGATTTCGAAAAAATCTTTTGTTTGTAAATACATACATAGAATACAATATAACACCCAGACGCAGAACAAACATCTATGTTCATCACACAAATGTTTGTCCTGGGTAGGAATCGAACCCACAGCCATACAGTTCAGAAGGCAGAGTAGCACCAACTGAGCTATCAGCCCAATATAAAATATTGTCGTTTTTTAATAGAAAATCCGAGCACAACAAAGAATTATCTATCTATCAATACATACCTATATTCATTACATAGCATTTTTTTTAGGGCCGCTGCACACTGCGCACATAAGTCTAAGCCTCTTTCATACAATGTCATACATGATTAATGTATGCGCGTATGAAAGGAAGTTCACTCTATTCATGCGATACGTCTCAATCCCGGTGGATTTGAAATCATTAATAACATGGTATTGTTGAATTAAAATCAATTTCGGATGCAGAGGTGCTCAATGTGCGACCGGCTTTATTTGAGGTTTGGGAAACTGTGGTTACACGTATAGTTTTGCTTATCATCAACAGCCTGGACATATCCTGCTGAACATAGGCCTCCCCCACAGAGCACCAATTTGAGCGGCTGCTTAGCTCCTGCATCCATCGACTCCGACGTTTTAATAAACCCAGCTTCCCTTATAAAACTATAGATTGTCTTATATATAGAAATAGAAATTTATTTATTTAATACAAAAACATTATAAACTTATTCGTATTTATTTTAGTCTATTATCGACGTGATATCCATATTCTGTGACCCCGATTCTCATAACTAACTACCACTAAGTACTTTTATCTTTTACATAATTTTTTTAAGTTACACCCAGGTTAACTGGAAGATAATGCTCTCTAGCATTAAGTTCGCCTATGTTTATTGATTGTGCAATAAAGCATTTTCTATCTATCTATCTTTTTTTTTAAATTTTTTCTTTTATCGTTTTTTTTATTTTTTTTTACTCAAGAAACCTAAATTGCTAATTTTAACTATTTTATTTGTGCTTCACAACGTACAAGTCTATATTTTTTTAATAGTTCGGTCTGGGGTACACGTTTGATGTATGAGAGCCCCCTTAAATATTTATATTATTATTTTTTAGTCTTCGTTGTTATAGCGGCAACAGAAATTCATTATCTGTGAAAGTTACAACTGTCTATATATCATATTTCATAAGATACAGCCTGGTGACAGACGGACAGCGGAGCCTTAGTAATGGGGTTCGCTTTGCCCTTTGCCCTTTTGTAATTATAATAATTTAATTTAATTTGACTTGTAAAAGTGTTGTATACCCTTTTTGCAATAAAACATTTTGTCCTTGTCTCTTTGTCTTTGAGTAAACAGAGAAGAATCTCTGAGAACTTTATTTAAAAAGCAAACAGATGAAAAAAACAACGACACGTCACAAAAAAGCCACCATATTACCCTGTGTAACTTTTATAACCGAGAAAATGCAACTGGAGTTTTGGCGGGAACGCGGAAAAGTTCGCGTCGTTGCATTGTATTATTTTCAAAACTTATGCCTTTTCCAGTGTTAATGTTTAAAATTGGTGGCGTTTTATGCATTAAGTGCTGAATTACGAGCATGAGTGAGGGCAAGTGATATAATGTGGTGAAACGTGGTTTTCCGTGTTGCTTCCGAAATTCCATAGAAGCTTCTAGTAAAGTTGTTAATTTGCCACCACTTTGCTGGAACATGACTTAGACTGGACTTTGACTAGCTGACTTAGACTGACTATGACTATGACTAGGACATGACTTTGCGTTAAATGTTTTATAATACGATGAAAATATAATACTTGACACTGGCTAAATACACTATGTGTGGAGCCAAAATATAACAAAAAAAATGCAACTGATGGACGACCACTAGGTATGCTACCACCACAGATTAGAGAAAAAAAATCTAGTAACTACCACCATGCTGTTTCCCCCACTATGTTCCTTCAAGCTTATTCTAGGATTCGAATCTACGAACCACAGATCGTATCAACGTAACTACTAAGCTATGACATTAACACTGCACTTTTAAATCATAGAATTATGAGAATAACCATAAAATACTAAGCCCATTATCAAACAAAAAGATGATTTCGACCGCCAAAGAAACACAAAATAGGGCGAACAATATCGAAATATTCCCAAAAAAAATGTGATGAAAAACTCTATGGTTCGTAAAAAGTAATAATCACAAAGAACACTGGCCGAAACGATGACTTGTAGAAAAGTTGCTCTCGAAAATGTATTGATTCCTTTTAGATTTTGAACGTTCGCCTGTCACTATCGTCTCGTCAACCAGTGACGCTTGAGCTCTCGTTTCTCTGTTTTATACGTAAATATCATGGATGAAATAAAAAAAAGAAGGATTGATATGGAACTGAAGCCCAAAATGGCGGACATATTACATATGTGTGTCAGATCAAAGTAGGGCGACCGGCTGCCTATGATGTGAGTGTGTGCGTGCACCGCTCGTACGTACGAAGCGTTCCGGCTTCCTAAGGTTGCTTCAGTTTCGGATCAGACGGGATTCCCTCCTTTTTTTTATTAGCTCCATGGTAAATATATTAAAATGTATCAATTAGAAACATATTTAATGAATACGAAGAAAGCTTACGTAAGTAAGATAATAACCGGCCAAGTGCGAGTCGGACACGCGCACGGAAATTTCCGTTATCTATAAAAATCACGTTTGGTGTATGGGAGCCCCTTAAATATTTATTTTATTCTGTGTTTTAGTATTTTCTTGTTATAGCGGCACGGCAACATAATATATCATCTGTGAAAATTTCAACTCTCTAGCTATCACGGTTCATCAGATACAGTCTGGTGACAGTGACAGACGGACAGCGGAGCCTTTGTGTTAGGGTTTACTTTACATTTTGGGTACGGAACCCTAAAAATGAAGAAGGACATATAATAAAATAAATTCAAAATAAATTATAGTGTAGGCATAGATTTATATATCAGGATATGCCCGAAGGAACATTTTATTTTGTCAAAATGGCGTGGGAAAAGTCAGCGCCATCTATTAGGTTTCGCGTGAACTACGACAAGTTGAGAAAATTAGGTGCCTATCGCTGCCATTATGTCCGTCAATGTTTATGTTTACAATGATTATTCCAAATATAAATTCGATTATTTTGTTACAAAACAGTGTAATATTGAATTACTTGAGGTAAGAAACTTGGTCTCTCTTTTTACTGCACTTTTGAGTATAGATTGTGCAACCCTTCACAATAGAACTTGGCATATTATGTTTGTGACATTCGACCGATGCCTTCTAACTTCCATCACAGACTGAGCGCTAGTGGATGCCAATCTGTGAAATTGGCTCCCACTTTGAAGCGACCTATATCCAGTCATTAGGCCTGTCCTTAATATATATGTCTATGAGTGTAGGATTGTCGGTTGTCGATCAAAATTATTTTTCCTATCCCGACTATAATTGCTTGCTTGGTTTTCAAACTGGAAAAAATCCAAAATTTAAATTGAACTAACTGCGGGCGAAACCGTGAAACACCGCTAGTTTCACATAAATATACAATAATCAAGACAGGTCAAGTTATTCTGGACGATTCCAAGCTCATTATTGCAGCCGCTTCGTTCAAAACCGTGTCCTTTTCCAAATGTAAAAGATAATCGACTTTATTATTGGTTTTTGGACGAAAGGTCCTCGATTTTCGATCGAAGTCAAATTTTGTTTAATGAATAAATTATTGGACATGAATATCGTTTTTTTTTTTAAATTAATATGACACGAAAAATCATTTTTTATATTGATAACATCTTGTGAAGGCTTTTCATGCATTTTCTCAAAAAACTTAATGTTGATGAAATTCGATCCAATTAGGACTACGAAACCGTTCTCTACCGAATAATTACCGAATCCCGAAAATCATAGTTCAGTTATTTACACATTATTTAAAAAAAAATTAATAATGCGCATCCTTTTCTTATACAGCTTTGAAGTTTTTCGTTTTTATTTCTTTTCATATACGTTCCAGAAAAAAAAAAAGAATTTTTGGAATAAAAAAATAAACTGAAAGAATCGAAAAACATTTGTATGAAATACTTCGTTTATTTTATACCTGAATTGGCCCGCTGTTGACCGCAATTTACCTGATGGAAAGTGACGATGCGGTCTACGACGGTACATGCTTGCCTAGAAGATAACTATTCCCTCGCGACTTGAACAGGGGCCGTACTGTGAGCTCTTAGCGCGATTCAAAACATAGCCTATATTGGATCACTTGTCAAAATCTTCATACAAAAAAAACAAAGCGATCCAATATAGGCTCTGTTTTGAATCGGGCTAAGAGCTCACAGTACGGCCCCAGATCCAAATCGTACTTATCGGAAAACTAAGACGTTGGTAATGTGTTCCATTCTTTCGCTGCTGTACGTATAGTTACCGTTATGGGCACTGTATCTAGACTTTAAACAAATACTTTACGATACTAGTGCATGCACAGTAATATCACATTCAAATAAGCTCGTAAATACTTCCAAAAGATTAAAAAGATTCGAACCGGCACTAAACGAAACTCACGCACAAATCCTTCGAAGCACATTCGAAACTTAAATCCGAACTAGGTACCCAATCCCTCGTCGCTTAAAATGGCTGAATCACATGACAAATGATATAGCGTCAAATGACGCAGAGGGTAGGCAGGGAAAACAATGGTACCGGCTTATGGAAAAAATACGAATATATTTTGGGATGAAGGATTTCTTTTGTGGCGTGGAACGAGCAGTTGGCCTGCTTGATGGTAAGCGGTCACCGTATGGACATCTACAGCACCAAGAAATGTTGTTAGACTCCTTGTAAAGATTATTGGAATAACGTGTGTCATTAAAGAAACGAATCTGACGAAAACAAGAAGCAAAAAACTTGATGACTATACTATTAAAAATAAACAAGTAAATATTACATTCATAAAGAAGATTAAAAATTGAAAAATGAATGCAATAATTGAAAAATTAAGCAAAATCGGTAAATAAATCAAGCTTTTAAAGTTTCTACACGAGGCATCTCCTGTCCCTTTCTCGCGAAACAGAGCGCCCCCACAGTTACTATAAAAAATCTACTCGTGACGTCACATGAAAAAGAGATTGTATGAAAAGCTGCCACAGCTTAGTATGAGGTACCTTCCTCTGACGTCACTGGCCGTTTGAGCTATCTCTTTCTATTCCGGGTTTTAAAATGCTTGTAACTTGGTCATTTTTTGAGATATTTAATTTTTGTTTTCACAAATGTTTATCTTTTGAGGAATATAAATAATTTACCCAAAAAAATATTTTAGTCATCATGCCTATTGTTTTCCCTTTTGTACTTTTGTCATTAAGTGCAGAGGGAGTGAGACAGCTGAAGAAAAATTTGCTCTACCTACATTTTTTTTTATAAAATCGCTTTGTAAGACTAATCTAGAAGAGTGCATCTATAAAGTCAACTATTACGTAAATAAGGTGTATTGGTAGAAATTTACATAAATAACTTGTTAAGAGCATGCAGCTATATAATTATCTTTATTCTAAACTGTCCATACTGAATTACTGAGAACATTAATTCACCTGAGGATTGCAGACAAAAAACACCCCATTACATAAGATAAACATTTATAAAATACCTTATAATGTATCAATCACGTTCCTCCCAAAATAATTTTAAAAAATCTTATTACCTCAGTATAAGTGCGTGTAGAAGGTAAGATTCCTCCCCACCACAACAGATGGATTCCATGAGGATTAGGGGAGGGGAGAGGTGGGGGTTTGTTGTTTGTTAGCTTTGAACTATTTGTTTTTTTTTTTACAATGATGTGTAAACTCTTTAAGAGTTAATTATTATCTATCTATTCCAAACAACGCTTTAACTAAACGCACGCCATTTTTTAAGGTATTTTGGACGATTGAATCAAGAAAATCTATATTTCTCTATACAAAAATATATTTCTCTATCTAAATCTATATTTATCTATATTTCTTATGAGAGCAGCGCTATTTCTGTATTCGGAATGGAAGGTCTTAGACTCAATTACCATTCCGTCAAAAGCGTTCTGGCGTCAATAAACGCACTCGCACCTACCCCCTTGTACATTACAGTCATTTCATCCGCACATACACGCATCCATTCGTATAAATCGCAGTACCCACGCCAAACTTCGTATACCACGCCTCTCGTCTTCTACACACAACACACAGCACACAGTACACACCACCATGCACCACCGCAAAACTTAGATGTTTGGCTTGTTTGTTTATTTTTCACAAAATGTACTTATTTTACTTTTTTACTTTGTTACCTTTATTTTACTTTTATGACTTGTACATTTTATAAAAGGTTGAAATCGGAAGGCACTAAATCCCACGACACAGGTCGCCTAGTGTGGGATTCAGAGTTCCTTTACATAATGTATCCTGTTTACACTGTAACAAGCTTCGATGTACCTATTTTACCTTTTGTATTATTTCTTTGGTCAAATAAATTTATTATTATTATTATTATTATTAATAAACAGCTTACCAGTGGAATGTCACACCAGCACCTCTATTCCCAACCTATCGGAAACGTTTCGATTCGAAATCTACACTCCCCGTCTCTTTCATTCTAAATGTAGATGAAGAAGATGGAGTGTATATTTCGAATCAAAAGGTTTCCGATAGGTTGGGAATAGGGGTGCTGAACTCTTTTCTGCTGCTCTTTTGAGCTGCTTTTCTGATGTGTTGTGGCACCATTTCACCGCGTAATTGTCATTCCGAAACTTTTCTGCGAGCTCTTCACACAGAGCATGAGAGCACTGACACGCGCGGGCGTCTTTTGGAGCCATTTATGGCTCCGATTGAACAGCTTACATTTCGCGAATGTACTTGGTTTCTATAGATAGTTATTCTACAAATGTTTTTCACAATTGATAGCTTCAAAATCGTTGTCGGTTAAAGAATTGGCCTAACAAATATAAATTTCCTCTCGACTAGAATTATTCGTATCGCTTCCCTTATATAATGAGTAATACATAAGGGTAGCAACCCGACCCTTATTTATTTATGTTATTGTTTGGTACATAAGGGGAGGCCCCTACAATTGAGGGTGCTATGATTCCGCCTAATCGAGGAAAAAGGAAACTTAACCTAACGTCCAAAAAAAAGACAAGCTTAAGCATTTTGCTACAAAAATGACTTATGTATCTCTACTGCACCAACAATGTACTAACTTGGTATTTCTACTGCTATATACCAAAAAGTACTAACCTGAGTGCTAATTTTACTACAAAAATGGATTAAGATTAGTATTTCTTTTGCTACAAAGAAGTAATATATGTACTTAAGTATTAAGTATTTTGCTATAAGAAAGTACTAACTTAAGTATGAATTATGCTACCAAAAAGAACTAACTTAAATTTTGCTACAAAGAGTTTGCTACTAAATAAATTTAATATGTTTATTTACTCAACAACTTAAATAATAAATAACATAAAAGATTAAATAATACCTACTTAAAAAAAAGGACTAAAACTAAATTAAATCTAAACTAAAATGAACTATCTAAAACTAAAGTAAATCCCAGATAATATGATCCCAGATGAGGCATCTGTACTGTAGGTATTCTACAGTACAGATGCCTCATCCCATACAACGGAATAACGCGAGCTATTTTATGAATTATTTTATTTCTGCATAACGCAAGATTATCAAGCGACATTTATTGCGTGTTGGCGAAGTATTGGGCCAAATGAATACACTGGACACTAACTAGTAACTCTCTAGACACGATGACTACATTTTTTCACGTTCGGGCTATGTTTCGGTTGTACCGGATGAGACCCCATGAGTAAATAAATTTACTCTAAAAAGCCGCTACCAGTGGGGTAACGTTCCCAAAATGGTGGCGGCATTGCTCCGTTGTATGGCAATGCTCACTCTTTGCGCCATATCGCAGCATTTGGTCAGTACTAAATTACTAAGTATTTAATATTTATGATTTTTATAGCAGTATCGCCTGCTCAACGTAATCTACAGATTAATTTGTAAAGGATAAATTAGAATCACGAGCGGGGATTGAACGATTCTAATTAATATAATAATTAGCTAAATCCAAGGTAAGATTCTATTTGATCTGTAGTAAAACAAATACATACGTGAGTTAGTACATTTTGGGATTTTGGATGTAAAAGATATACTAAGTTACTACTTTAATGTAGCCAAATAAATACTCAAGTTAGTACTTTCTTTTAGCAAAATACTTAGGGGATTGAACCCGCATCCATCCATCCCTCAAGCCGGGATATGCTTTACTTAAGCCGTGACAAGTGGTCTCATGTCCGAGTTGTTTCTTCACCTTTTACAACCAACTTATGGGGTTGGTAGCGCCATCTATTGAGTAATTTTTGAGAATCATCCCAACCAGCATGGTCAAGTTACATCAACACAAATGCTGTACAGATAACGCCTCCCAAATCAATATTCAATACATATTGCTTGACGCAAGCGACGATGGAGACGACTGTCTTGCACATCAGAAAAAGCTCATCACCATGACCCCTCTCATGGTGATGAGCTTTTTCTCTACACCGAGGATTTTTATAGCAGTATCGCCTGCTCAGCGTAATCTACAGATTAATTAAGTTGGTTGTATAGAGTGAAGAAAAATTCGGACATGAGATCACTTGTCACGGTAGCTTAAGTAAAGCATATCCCGGCTTGAGGGATGGATGGATGCGGGTTCAATCCCCTAAGTATTTTGTTAAAAGAAAGTACTAACTTGAGTATTTATTTGGCTACATTAAAGTAGTAACTTAGTATATCTTTTACATCCAAAATCCCAAGATGTACTAACTCACGTATGTATTTGTTTTACTACAGATCAAATAGAATCTTACCTTGGATTTAGCTAATTAGTATATTAATTAGAATAGCTCCTTTTAACCTTCAAATTATTCGGCATCAGCTGTATTAACACAGTGCAGTGCAGTTACTCGGAACTCTAATAGAACCGTGCGTGAGACTGCACTGCGCACGTCATCCTGAGACACCACAGTGTTCGACCGTGAGATTAGGTCATTGTCTCATTTTTGCAACTTCACTAGCTACAATGCAATTCAAACCGGAACACCAGTAGTGCTTGCGCACTACTGCTTGGCGAACTTGGCAAGAAAACTTAGTACTTATAATATAATCTAGTGTTTTAGGTACTTACCAGTCTCGGTGTCAACGGTGTAGGAAAGACCGGCCCATGGATCATCCTGGCAAAATGAGACCCCATTACAAACCATTAAAAAAAAAGGCAAAACGAAATCGAAATCCTAAAACTGTTTCGAGACTATCCTCTAACTTAGTAACGTCATTAAAAGAGCTCATATGAAAAAATATTAAATTGTTATATACAGTGCTAGCTGTATCCGCCCCGGCTTTGAATTTGTACGGGTTTATTAGTTTAACGCCTACCAAAGAGAAATAAAAATCGCTATTCCTGAAGCGCCATATTTTTCAAAGCTCTGTGCCTATTACAGTCTAAATAAAGCAAGATATAGTAGGAAGAGGGAAGAAGGTAAGGCAAAAGGGTGAATGGATGGAACGGCGAATGTAGGCAGAGGGAACCGCCCTGCACCCCTATTCTGTACTCCTAGTACAAGTTTCGATAGTTTACTAAACCTTGATTCGTTTACGTTTTCTCCATTTTCTGCCATACATTTCTCTGCAGCGCCCCTAGCGGACACGTTGATGAACTAAAAATGGCAGTATTTTAAATGGATTCGCGCGTATTCACGTATTGGAAAACTCGTACTAGGGGTACTGAACCCATCGAAATTCGATTCGATACACTCTCCGTCTCTTTCATTCGAAATGTAGATGAAGGAGACGGATAGCGTAAGTTTCGAATCGAAACTTTGTCGACGGATCGGGAATAGGGGTGCTGAATTTTATCCTATAGCCTACCTCGTAATATGAGCTCAAATCATGCAGTTTCATTTGAATCCATTCAGTAGTTTCGATGTGGTGCTCAGCCAAGATACAGACAGACAGATAGACTGGCAGACAGACAAAAATTAAATAACATATAGTTTTGGCTTCAGCATCTTATAATACATTTATTCCCTCCAAAATTTTTTTCTAAATACCTTCAACGTACAGAATTGAAGTAAAATTTTAATGTAAAATTTATGTAGTAGGTAGTCTCTCTAAAAACGGACTCTGTTTTCATTGTAAAAACTGTATTTCAAGCAAATACATACCTCCTTAATGTCAGAGTCCAGAAGGGAAGCCTTCACCTTCTCGATGCCAGCTTCTTCGTGCTTCTTCTTCTGTATCTTCTCTTCTGCGAGCTTCAGTTCCTTCTCGATCTCTTCTCCGAGGACCTTGGTCGCTTGCGGACCTTCCTGTTACGGGATAAATAAATAAATAATAAATAACGGCCAACGATCACATACATAGATCCTGGACCCTCTAGGATACCCTGTATCTAGGGACCCAGGAACTACGAGGACCATCCCACAATACACAGACACAGAACAAGTATTTGCGCTTTTTTCCATGTGCACAAATACCTGTTCTGTCGCGAGAATCGAACCCGCCGCCTCCGGGTTATGAGCCGTCCTGCACAACCACTACACCACAGAGGCTGTTATTTAACGTATTTTACGTTACCTAGTTTTAAAGATTTAAGCTTTTTGATAATTAGTTTAAGATTATTGTTCTGGAGAACTTTTCTGGTAGACGGTTAACGTGTTATATAATAGGTATGATGACAAATTTTTTTTTTGTGTATATCAAAAATATTCCTCAAAAGATAAACATTTGTGAAACCAAAAATAAAATATCTCAAAAAACGACAAAGTTACAAGCATTTTAAAAACCGGAATAGAAAGAGATAGCTCAAACGGCCAGTGACGTCAGAGCAATGTCGTCATTGTACCTCATTACTAAGCTGTGGTAGCTTTACATACAAAATCTTTGGCATGTGACGTCACGAGTGGATTTTTCATAGTAACTGTGGGGGCGCTCTGTTTCGCGAGAAAGGGACAGGAGATGCCTCCTGTAGAAACTTTAAAAGCTTATTACTTCGTGATTTAATTACCGATTTTAGTTATTTTTTCAATTATTGCACTCATTTTTATTCTTCTTTATGAAAGTATTATTTACTTGTTCATTTTTAATACTAGTCATCATGCCTATTGTATGTGTGACACACAATGCCACCACCCCATCCCTTCCCGTGGCCGTAAGAGCCGGCTAAGGGAATATCCAGGGAATGTGCAGCAGCAGTCTCCTCGGTACATTATAATCTGTGGTCACCAAGCCACCTGCCAAGCGTGCTGATTATAGCAAACCTATGATAAACGTCCAAAGTGGCGTTTATAGGTAAGGCCTGTGTTCAGCAGTGAATGTCTTCAGGCTGTCGATCTCTTCAATATTCAACAACATACTAATATTAATTAACTGACCGAAATGAGGAGATCCGCAGGGGAACAAAAGTCACCGATGTAGATCTTAGAATTAGCAAGTTGAAATTGCAATGGCTAGGCCACATCGCTCGTAGAACTGACAACCGATGGGGAAGAAAGGTTCTCGAGTGGCGACCACGAACTGGAAGCAGCGTACCCCCACTAGGTGGACCGACGATCTGGTGAAAGCCGCGGGGAGCCGATGGATGCAGGAGGCGAGTCGTTCAAAGTGAGGGAGGCCTATGTTCAGCAGTGGACGTCTTCAGGCTGTTGGTGATGATGATGATGATGATGATGAACTTACCGGTACCACAGGATCCTCGATCGAGAAGCCCATGTCCACGTCTTGCTTCCATAGCACTTCGATGAGGTCCATGTCCTGAGGGCAAAATAAAAATTCTAGTTAATTTCATAAATATAATACTTATGTAGACTTTAGGCAGTCGGTGGTCTGGCACGCGTTTCCTAATAGATAGATAGATTAATATATATATATATATATATAAATTTTTTATTTTGGATTTTTTTTCTTGTGTTAATTCATCGATGATTCTTGATAATGTAAAAGCAAGCGCATATACCTACCACACATAATTTTACTTTTACTTTTTTTCTTTGGACTTTTCTGCAAAGTTCGTCTAGGTAGGTACCACTGCTCTGCCACTTATTCTGCCGCCAAGCAGTAGTGTGCAAGCACTGCTGTGTTCCGGTTTGAAGGGCATTGTAGCTAGTGAAATTGCTTGGCAAATGAGACTTATGATCTGACCCTAGAAAACTTTTAGACTGTGTGATGTTTCAGGATGACGTGCGCAGTGCAGTGTCACGCAAAACATTCATATTAAGTTTCTAGTGACACTGCAACTATTATGGGCGGCCGAATCGCTTAGCATCAGGTGAACGACTAGCTCAACACGTCATTCGTTTACATAAAAAAAACAAGTTGATAAGTCATTTATCGTGCGGGTTTCGAACCTTGGTGTGTTAGTAACCACTAGCCCGCGAGAGTCATATCACAGATTAAATAATAGTACCATTGGTATCAAGCAAATATTATAAAGCCCGTTGATAGCTCGTGAACATAATTTCTCGTACAAACACGACTCACCTACGGGGGCGGGGGGCGAGGTAACAAAACGGGACAGTCATACGAAATTACAAAGGAACAAGACACATTGGGTGTCCCGGTTCCTCTCGTAGGATTCGCAGTTTAAATACACTACTAATTTTCGTAGGAGAAGAAGTTGTATCGTTGGTCTACTGGATTTATAGTCAATGGTACCAAGCCATACGGCGTGTGACGTCACGTCTCTACGGGTGGTAAGGTAACCAACCGAATCTCATGCTATGGGGTCTGCCCATGTAATTACATTTTTGTTAGATACATTTTTTTTGTTAGATACGTTATTATGTACGTTAGGTTAGAAGAAGTCTTTTCGTGTATTGTATGTATGAATTGGAAAATGTAATCTCTTTGGTTGTCTGTTCGTTTGTACATAACTAGTTTAGAAAAAGTCAATTTAATGCTATGCATATTATATTAAAACGTAATAAAATTTTCCATACCATTTCCATTTCACTAACTGGCCTGTTAGCTCAGTTGGTAGTAGCTCTGCCTTCTGAACTGTAGGTTTGGATTCGATTCCCATCCAGGACAAAAATGTGTGTGATGAACATATAGATGTTTGTTCTGTGTCTGGGTGTCATATTGTGTTTATATTCTATGTATGTACAAACAAAAAGCAAATTCTACCAGTTATCAGGTTCATAAGGTATAAGCATGCAAAAAAATCATGCAAGGAAATCTTTGCTGATGTAAAGTATGTGGAGCGCCATCTTCCGTTTTATTCAACACACACTCCAAAAGCGCCACCTGTGAAAAGCTAGTGACTACTTTACACGAAGTTTTCTAAAAAAGCTCATTGCATGTGGTAGTAAAACCTATCTTAATAATAGCGCCATCTACATAAAGGGTACGAACTAATAGAACCAAACAAGGTGCCGCCATCTGTTCACTGACAAGGAACTAAATTTAGCTGCGCCATCTGTTAGGTTGGCAACGCATCAAGTTGCCGTTGAGAGTACGGACGCTACTCGATGCTTGATGGCGCAAATACAAAATTAAAATTGGGGCATAATTTATACTTTATTGAACAACAATACACATGACAATAAAAATAATGGTAGAACACGCAGAATTTTAATTTTAGTTCAATAATTTCAAACCAGTAACATCTCGCAAGATCAAGACTTTCTACAGGATATACGCTACGCAGTTTCGCTACTTGTTGGTAGATGGCGGGCTTAGTCAATTTAGCGACAAAACAAAGAAAATATAAGACTAAATGATAACAGCTTTGGAAAAACTCTCACCAGATGGCGGTTTAATCGGAAAACTTCTAGAAGACTTGTCTGCAGCAAAAAATTACGCGCGAGGTCGCCAACGGTCAAGGTAACGCAAGGTTAGATCTTTTTCGACTAAAATAAGTCTTGCCGAACGAGACGTTATAAGGAACTACCATTGCATCATGTTTGCATCGGATTAATCATTGGTGGTACCCACAGAACAAAAAAAACGCTTCTAGGGGCGAAGCATTTGTTTCAGCTGTGGTGGTACCCAAAGAGAATATAACCGCGTGTTACCTAATTATCACAGACTACTAATATGCTAAAATCAACAATCATTGCGCGCGGTTTGATACCAATGTACTTGTCGAGTTTTGGCGGGAACGCGGAAAATTTCACGCCGTTGCATTGTATTATTTCTCAAAACTTGTGCTTTTTCCAGTGTTAATGTTTAAATTTGGTGGCGTTTTACGCATTAAGTGCTGAATTACGAGCATGAGCGTGGGCAAGTGATATAATGTGGTGAAACGTGAGTTTTCGTGTTGCTTCCAAAACTCCATAGAAGCTACTAGTAAAGTTGCCACCACTTTACTGGAGCATGACCTGGACTACGACTACCTGACTTAGACTGGAACATGACTATGACTAAGACTTGGCTTTACGTGAATATGTTCTTTAACGATGAAAAATAACTATAAAATATAAGATTAAAAAAAAAACGCGCGCTGAGTCAAATTTTTTAGTTTTTCTTTTCTTTGATGCTTTCTGCACGTTCTATGTTGCTGCTATGTTGGTGTTATGCAGCTTTTTAGAGTTCCGTACCCAAAGGGTAAAACGGATCCTATTACTAAGGCTCCGCTGTCTGTCGATCTGTGTGTGTCCGTCTGTCACCATGATGTTTCTGTTGCCGCTATAACAACAAATACTAAAAACAGAATAAAATAAATAAAAAATATTTAAAGGGGCATCCATGCAACAAACGTGATTTTTTGCTCGTTTTTATAGATAATATAGGAAATCGTTCGTGCGCGAATCCGACTCGCACTTGGCCGGTCTTGTCTTTGTTCTTGCTATGGCACTTGCCATGCGCGTTATTTGGAATAAAACATTTTTTTGTATGAAACTTTCCCTTAACTATAATTTAAAACAAAACATTAAAAAAAAATACCGTAACTTTAAATTATATTGACAACAACACTTTTTGTTGATTACGTCTATAGCACAGATAAAAAACAAAAATTTTAAAGTTTAATTCAAGCTAAGGTATGTTAGTATTATTTATGTAATATTGCATAATATTAAAATTATGAGTCACGCACTTCGTTTGATTTTGATATCTCCGTATACTATACTACACATAAAGGTGAACTATTACAAATTATTAGAGTTGCCGCGAATACTCGCTATTATTCGGTATTCGGCATTACTCGTCATTTTTTTTATATTCGTCGAATACCGAATAATAGCTAGTATTATTCGGCATTCGGCGTATAGTCGTCGAAAATAAACTTTTAACGAACAAAAGAACTAATGAGTTAAAATCCAACAGAGGCAGATTGTGGTGCAAAAAAACAATTTTTTCTACACGTTCTGGAGCAAGTCGGTTTCGTTTTTCCTCGTAAATTAAACCAGCCTCGGAAAATAGTCTTATATGTAGGTACGTATAACATGAAACAGATTTCTTTAACTTTATTGTTTTCTTTTCTCACAACCTTATAAGAAATTAGAAATATTTTTAATGTGTTTAATGTTTTTTTTTTATGTCGAATAGTAATGTCGAGTTATTCGACTCTATTCGCCAAAGTGAATGGCGATTAATCGTTATTCGACTATTCGCTATAAACACTATTCGCGGCAACTCTACAAATTATTATATAACTAGACAAAAGGTAATACAGAATGACGCTCGATCATTAATCCTCGAGCTCGTGTCAAGGTTTCATTCATAAATAGTAAATAAATATGTGTTGACATTTCACACAGCGCCATCTAGCACAAACTAACTAACTAACGCCCATATTGATCATTATGGGATTAATGTGAAAGTGTGAAGAAATTCTGACACCAAGGCTGACCACTTGCCTACACGAGAAGAAGAAGAATGTGAATGTACATAATCCATTCTTCTTCTTCTTTAATGGCTTTCTAT
This sequence comes from Ennomos erosarius, assembly GCA_963580505.1. Classification (NCBI taxonomy): domain Eukaryota; kingdom Metazoa; phylum Arthropoda; class Insecta; order Lepidoptera; family Geometridae; genus Ennomos; species Ennomos erosarius. The sequence continues at coordinate 4,497,892 of OY757006.1, read as the reverse complement.
CGCTTTTTTGCAATAATTCTGCCAATGTCAAGTGAGTTAAATTTGTACGGTTATGTCCAGTCAAAGTCATATTTTGTCAGTCAAAACGCCAACAGTAAAATGGAGGATATAAAAAAAAAGGCCGTTGAAGGTAAAACGAAAATGCATGTTTCTATAATCTTGAAACCATTTGCCAACACTCGTGCACGTTCTCGAACACTTAACGGATAAATAAAAAAATGACAGAAATTAATAATTTGAAATTATGACAGACATGAAATTTAATAACCAGCATAGTGCGAGTCGGACACGCACAGGAAGGCTTCCGTACCATTATCTATGAAAACGCAAGCAAATAAAACACGTTTGTTGTATGGGAGCCCTCTTTAATATTTATTTTATTGTTTCTTATAGCGGCAACAGAAATACATCATCTGTGAAAATTTTAACTGTCTAACTATCACGTTTTCATACGATAGCCTGGTGACAGACAGACAGACAGACAGACAGCGCAACCTTAGTAATAGGGTTCGCTTTACCCTTTGGGTACGTAACCCTAACAACCCAATTGGGAACCTCTGCTTTGAAATATGTTGTAAATAATATTTGCTACGATTTTTTTAGTTTGACTGTTCTTTCACCACCAATAAAATAAAGAAGTGAAATAATAATGTATTAAGTATAACATTTTTTTAATGATAGAACATTCCAGTCCTCCCGCCCGAAGCCATAGTGAAAATGGCGTCATGATAAACAAAAACAAATATGGCGGCGGCACATGTGTAGTTTTGGCGCCAAAACAATCTACAACCACGCTTGATTTGTTTACAAACAAATCAGTGACACGTGTAAGTTCAGAAAGAAGAATAACTAGAAGTAGAACTATTACATCATCATCCCATACGTTCCCACAGCTGGCCTCTTGCCTTCTCCCCCAGGGCCCTTTGTCTCTATCGATTCCTTACTTCGAAACCACGCGAATGCCTTGTCTTACATAAGAAATCTGCAATAATCTATTCCTTATGAAACGACAACAAAACCGCGCGAAATGAATTTGTACTGTCAAATATCATATGTCCTACCGAGACGCGTTCCGAAACATCAACACATCAAAAGTTATGACCACTTATGTCAATATATTTTATTCAAAATAAAGATAACTTTAATGTTAAGTGAAGCTATTTCTAACGCTGTGACACGATTTGAAAAAGACACGATAACGATGTGGTTTCGTATCGTGTAGTGTTTTCATGGCCCAGAGCAAGTGTAGATGTAGACCATAACCCAGCACGCGGGGCGGGACTAGTGCGGGTAATGTTGGGGGGCTTGGACATGGCTGGGCGCACCTCGTGATTTGGGAGATCCTAAACAAATATAAAAGTCTGATTTTTATAAGCTCTTTGGAGGATAATCTCGAAATGGTTTTCTAATTTCAGTACCTTCCATAAAATGAAATGTTCTCCAATATATTACCAGATTTCCACGAACCAGTCTAGCTAAATTTATAAATTTTAATACTAAGTTCCCGACTTCCCAGACGGGTAAAAGAGAGCCAGACCGGTCACGACCTCTGAAGGGCTGGGACACAAAGACATTTAGAACGGTTTGGACCCTTATAAGCCCTTAAAACAGGGCCTAAGGGCGTCGATCGTCTGGCGGTTTCATTCACTTTTATGGATTATGTATATTTTACTTCTAAGTGTAGGTAAATTTTACTATTTCGTTCTTTTACTTTTATTTATATCGTGTTGCTACCAAGTACCTAATGTAAGCCCAAAATCAAGAAAAACTGGCTAAGTGCGCGTCGGACTCGCACACGAAGGCTTCCGCTTCCGCACCATTATTTATTTAAATATTTATTTCATATTGTTTTTTAATATTTGTTGTTATTGCGGCAATAGAAATACATCTGTGTAAATTTCAACTGTCTAACTATCACGGTTCTTGAGATACAGCCTGGTGACCAGACAGACAGAAACAGGGATCGCTTTACCCTTTGGGTACGGAACCCTCCTATTGCTACTGCAAATATTATAGTTACATAACGACCATGCTTGCGGAGGCGGAGCGGATCGATCTATCCCATAATAATTAATTTGTCCACATATAATATTTAAATTTTAAATATCTAATTTGTGGTAATACATTGTTTAGAATTATGTCGAATTTTTCCTCTCCTATTTCTTTTAGATGTGTGATTTCTTGTCTTTGTATTTATTGAATCGAGACCTTTTGTTCACGGGCAAGTTAATTTTAACGCATGCGTAAACGCTTGAATTTCGGCAGGTGAACCAACTCCGTACAGTTGAATGACCGATTTAACTCCTAGGTCGTGATTCGCGGCTTAACCTGCCGCTTGCCCGTGCTTTGTGCAGACCAGACATTTTTTAAACTTTGATAGGCTTGCAAGCCGTTTGGTTCCGGTTAAGCCGTGTGGTCCCGGTTACGAATAGGACCACCCCATCTCTTCCCGTGGGTGCCGTAAAAGTCGGCTAAGGGAACATCCAGGGAATGGGCTGCTGCATTCTCCTTGGGCTCCACCATCATAATCTACTGCGATCACCAAGCCGCCTGCCAAGCGTGGTGATTATGGCAACCCCCCCCCCCTAATGACAAGCACAAACAATAACGGCCCCCAGTCCCCGGCGGCTCCGGTAGCGGTCACGGAAACGGCAGGGCAGGGGGTGCAAAGAATGCCCGGAAGGAAAGCCGCGGGGAGCCGATGGATGCAGGAGGCAAGTAGCCGCTCTAAGTGGCGCTCCCGGGGGGAGGCCTATGTTCAGCAGTGGACGTCTTCAGGCTGTTAATGATGAGGCTTGCATTTTACCGCGGGCTCACCTGATGGTAAGTGACGACCCATTACTACAAGATACCGGTCCAAAGCAAGAGCCTTGAAAACTCCCAGTCAGGAAACAATTACGCTGGCAAGGTGTTCCGTTCCTTTGCCAAACGGGAAAATTAAATCGTTTAACAGTGGACCTCTTTAGGCTGTTGATGGTGATGCGTTTTGAACTTTTGACATAATATAGCTGGTAGGACTTTTCTGCAAAGTTTTTTTAGTACCACCGCTTTGCCAGTTATTCTGCCGCCAAGCAGTAGTGTGCAAGCACTACTGTGTTCCGGTTCGAAGAGCATTGTAGATAGTGAAATTAACGGGCAAATGAGACTTTATAATCTGAACTAGACTGTGAAGCTGATTACTAGACTGTGACGTCATTCATTCTCATAAAAAAAAAACTTTATTGTTTTAAAGTTCAGAGTGTCACTACAACTGTTATTGGCGTCACATAACATCAGGTGAACGACTAGCTCGTCAGGTCATACATTCTCATAAAAAGGTATGAATTAGGTATGTCTCTTGACGTATGGATTATATAGGGTAAAGATGTCAGAGAGGCAGACAAACTCACAAACAGAAATACACACAGACTATTCTATAAAAGGCTCCCTCCACTTGGATCCACAGTTGGGTTTGTAAAGACTAGAATGCCCATTTTTGAAACAGTTCTACCTATTATAGAATTGTGATCACTTCCATATGCTATGCACCAACGACCTTAGGTACATCGATAGCGACCTAGATAGCTCCGTAAATGACCTTAGGAACCCGCATGACATGACTCACTTAATATTATTGTGATACCACTCACTCGGTCAATCGATAGTTGACACAGAATAAAGTCTGAGAAAGCTAACTCTGCAGTGATTTAAAATTAATGTAATACAAAATCTTGTATACGGTAGTATGGTAAGATAAGAATACTAAGATGCTTGGTTAAAAATGCCACTCGAGCCTAAGTAAATGTGATAAAAAAGTTAATGTCACAACCAACTACGACCGCGGTGCGAAAGAGCCTGTTCATTTAGGGCTCTTGGGCGATTCACACCGCGGTGCGAACCACTCGTGGTGTGAAACGCCCCATTACCCGATTTAACATAACCACAGCCACAGACCGAGAATCATATAAAAAAGTTACAACGAACTAACGGCAGTTACAAGAAAATGTAAAGACGCGCCATTTAACTTTATTGTTTTAAATAAAGATGGCATCGTACTGGAAAAATTCAACTTACTGACTGTTTAAGAGGCATTATTAACAATGTGAAGTTTTACGGTCGCAGCTCATTACACCGCCCAGCACCCGACCCGCACCGCCTCGCCTTGCGCGGTTGGTATTCTTTATATGAACTTGTATGGGCAACGGGCATGCGCTCATTACATCAACTCCGTATCGTCATCGGATCGCCTCGCTCGAAAGCTGTCTACGCGCGGACGGCGAGTGAACCACTCGGTGACAATTCGCTTTGATCACGCGACGTTCACAAGTAACAACGCGTCGTCCACCCGTGGACCACCTGTCGCCGCCGAGCGACGAGACGGGTCCCGTGCCAGGACGGTTTAATGAGCTGCGACCTTTAGGGACTTTTCGAACCCCCTCTATTCTGTGACAGCGGATATTCCTGCGAGCAGCAGCTAGTCTAATTATAGAACTAAGAAAAAGGGGAGTAAATATAATCGCGCGTTTAAAAATACACTATAACAATTCAAGCTGTAAGTAAAATAATTTAAGAATTTGTAACAAGTTCATCGCGACGGGCACGTATCATTTCCATTATTCATGGAACGAAGTAAACGTACAGAGCAATCTCAGTATCTCAACTTCAAAAACTCAAAACGAAACAAAACTGCGCCACCTACGCAGGTGAGGCCAACTAATTCCTTTTATGATCACCGTCAAAAAGTCACAAAGGCTACGATGGTAGATTACTGAAAATCAGAACGTCTATAATGCAGAATGTCTAAAAGCAGACAGTCTAAATGCAAAATGACTAAAATGAAACAAGACTAAAACTCATAAAGACCAAAATGCAGAAATACTAACTTATTCTTATTCTACATGGGGGCTCTAAGTCCTGCACTGACGTCCCGCTTGGGGTGTATTGTGTATTAATGTTGTGCAGAAATACTAACATTCAAGAACACTAAAACGTAGTAAAACTAAAATAACAAAACTAACAAAAAAGTATCTAATTATTATATCAGTTATCTGGTTCCCACAGCACAAGCTTTGCTTAGTTTGTGGCTAGATGGCGCTGTGTGAAATGTCCACAAAAATTTATTTATTTACTTATTATTATTCATTACTAAAATGCAAACCTACAGACTAAAATACAGAAACGTTTGCGTGCGTAAATGGAAGATAAGTAAACCAGAGATCATGTGTTAATGAAATGTATTCATTTATTTTATTGAGAGTTATCTTACTGCTTCAATAATATTGTTTGCAGAGGTGTCAAATGTTAATAGCCATTTTACAATTATAATTGAAGCGAACGCGATCGATTTTGTTTTGGTACGAAAGCCAAACCTTTTCAATACTATCGTTAACTCGTTGTATCATTAATTTAACATAACCTTTGGTTGGAGTTTGACTTCTTTTCCTGTCTAAATTGTTCCATATTTTCAGTTAAAAACAACCCTATTTTAATACCGTTAAGACTTGAAAATTATTCAATGAAGACTATTTTAGTACCTACCTACAAATCCTACAATCAAAGAAACTATAGAAAATTACAAACATGACGAAATAAACTTATCGGAGGCACATTTTTACTTGCCAAGCTTTAGCACAGAAGATGCAACCGCCAGCTAGTATTCTCGGTCTATTAATTTTTTACTGTTCACAGTCACACATCAATTTTATCAAGTCATTAGAAGAGAATTATTAAAACAACCGCTACATTTAATGTACCAGCAAGCATACTTAATTGCTACAGAAAGAATAAAATACAAAGACAAGTCCATAAGTTCATGCAGTACTCACCTCTTGAGTAAGTTCATCGCCAGTGTGATGCCCCTCATCAGACTCCGTCTTGACATCGAACAGTTCTTTGACTGAAGAACCATCCATGTCACTGACGCCACTAGAGCTCCCTGAAGTGACACTGGTACTAGCTCTTTCCCTCTTCATATCCAAAACCAGCTCCTCTTCAAACATCGGAGCCAGTTCATACACTTCTGAATCTAACGGAGTGTTCTCTATCAAATACTGCTCTAAATTTTGGTGTTGATGTTTGGAATCTATGTAATCTAATTCCCCGAAATGCTTAACATCTTCAAACAGTTCTTCGTACTCTTGTAAATCAGCCATGTTCTGATGTAATACTGAATCTGGATCAGCCATTACCATTTTGTCAGATCTAGCGTGGAAGTAATCGACGAAATCGTCCATAGCATTATCGCTGTACAAGTCTTCGTTATCTTGCTCTTTCTTGATTTTGACGTCGAGCATTTTGGCCTGAGCCGTATCCTCAGGCTCCTTTTTGATCTGCATCTCGTCAGGATGTACTAGAAACTCGTTAACATCGAATGATCTGGTCGATAACTCTTCGAATATGTCCGATTCTGAGCGATTGGAGAAGAAGTCAGCTGATAGTGTGACGACTGCGTCAGGCGGGAGCGTGACAGATAGAGAAAGCGGCGGAGTTGACGAGAGAGGCGGAGTAGCTTCGTCATTGTCTTGAGATTGCGAGTCCTCATCAGTGACTTCTACTTTGATTTCCTGAGCGACGTTTTCGTCTGCTGACACTCCATCTTGGCCCGGTTCCTCGACCGACGCCGCAGCCAGCCCGGGCGCTACTGTATCAGTCGACACGTTATTCACTAAATATGTATGTACCGGTCGATTGCTTCGTATCCGGTCATTGTATTGTAAATAATTCCCGTATCGACCCAACGTGTTCAGTTCTTCGAACAGTTCTCTCTCGTGCTGAATCAGGATGTTGTCTAAGGACTTTGGGTGGACGAAGCGCGGCCGGATCAGGGTCCTGGCTTCTTGCTCCAGGGCCCAATCAGATCCGTTCGATATATGCAGCCCAGCTGTGAACTGCTGCGTCTCGTGCTCTAAGTAATCGCTTGGGTCTGACTTCAGTAAGCTTAAAACTAAGGCAAGGCGGAGAAGGTCATCACCGTATAACTTCTTTAACGCTATCATTTTAAATTCGTAAATATATCTTAAATTTAAGTCTTGAGCACTAAATACTGTGAGATCAGTGTTGCTTAGAAAGCATTGCAGTCTTAAAAAGTCCTGATGGTTATGAACTTGTTTGTTTTATTTATCGACACTTTGATTCTCCTCTTCCGTTTATCAGGAGACATGATTATAACCGTCACTCTCGTCTTAGAACATTGTTTAACACTGTTTTTGTATACATTTTGGAACACATCTTTCACTGAGTCACAGATAATAAGATACAGTCACTATTAATTTGGTCTTCTGCCAAATTTGTCACTACTTCGTAGTAAATGTTTTGTTCTGTTGAACGGTAATGTTTGAGTACTGCAGCAGTCTTTATTTGAATATTCTATCTAGTATCAAACAGTAAATTTAGTACAGAAATCACTAATTTACATCGTGCTTCGTTTTAACCTTTGACTTGTACTGGCTACCCTCTTCTAAACTATTGTTTTAAAGCTGAACATTTAAACTTAATACTAGTTTATTTTCTAATCGTTCCTAGTTTGGTATAATGAAATACCTAAGTAATAAACATGCATGTATGCAAGTGTAACTTAGCGGTCATTGCATACATTAACAGCAACAGGGTTGCATGTCTTTAAAAATATCGAATAAAGTTTTATAGCACACAAAGTAAAGTCCAAATTATTTTAAAAGCCGTTTGAAAATCTATAAAGAAGGATAAGAAGGGATATAAAAGATAGTTGGTTATGCCTAGTTTGAGATAAATATGTAATTCGTGACTAAAATTAGAACTACGTTTCACGAGTTACGTAGACTGCGTCATCGCTTTCCATCAAGTGAGACCATGGAGGTATAGATATAGTAGTCAAATGCTTTGCCTATAAAAAATAAAAAAATAAAAAAAAAGTTAGTTCTATTTATTTCTGATCAGAACTTTTTATAAACTGTTAGTCCATTGCCACTCGACTTTAACGACAAGTACCTCCATCTTTCGCCCAAATGTCAAAATAATGAGATTGGCGAGTTTTGGCGGGAACGCGGAAAAGTTCACGTCGTTGCATCGTATTATTTTTCAAAACTTTTGCTTTTTCCAGTGTTAATGTTTAAAATTGTTGGCGTTTTAAGCATTAAGTGCTGAATTACGAGCATGAGTGAGGGCAAGTGATATAATGTGGTGAAACGTGATTTTTCGTGTTGCTTCCAAAACTCCATAGAAGCTTCTAGTAAAGTTGCCACCACTTTGCTGGACAATGACTACCTGACTTAGACTGGACTATGACTATGACTAGGACATGGCTGCGTGAAATATTTTATAACACGATGAAAATATAATACTTGACACTGGCTAAATACACTATGTGTGGAACCAAAATATAAGAGAAAAAAAATGAGATTGGCAGAATCTAAGGGCAGAATAATGAATATACTACGATTTATAAAATAAAAAAAAGCTTTTCCGAAATAATCAAATTAAATACTGATCAGCTGGTCACTAGACACTAACGGATTGCAATAAACAAAACGTATGAAGAATACAATTTATAAATACATTTATTACTTTTCATAGCGGCATTGATAACAAATTGTAAACAAAGATGGCCGAATTGCGCGCCAGAAAGATCGATTTACTTTCTACGTTACAGATAAACAAAGATAAAGGTATGTTAACGATCACCACGTGTTGCCAGTAAACAATGTTGTTGATGATATCTGTGCAATGAAATATTGATGGATTTGTGCAAGGAATTTGAATTTAGAACATGTGCCTATTTATAAATTGTGTTGTTAGTACAGACAGACAAATAAAATGCTGAAAATTTTGTCTTTGGAAGCAAACATTTTTAATACTTACAAGTTGCAAAATAGTCAATTAATAAGTACTTTATTTTTATTTACGTACATGTTTTGTTTATTACGTGACTGACGTAGGTATTACTATTATATCTATTCTGTGGTAATACGTAAGGCTTAGAAAAACAAAAGGTGGTAATTAGGTACAAGTACTTAATTGAAAAAAACATAAAGGTCAACCCGTTAGTTATTGTAAAAAAGATGAGCAAAGCCGTACTAACTTCTTTAATTACGAATTTGTGTGATGATAGTTAGTCACAAAACATTTTTAGTTATTAAAAAAATATTACGTGAGTAAAGTAGATTCTCAGACATTTTCTACATCTACGCAGTGCAGCACGGTGATTCATTTGTTTTCACGCGATTGTGGCAAAACCACAAACTACCAAAAACAAAAAATTATATCAATGATTATTTTTATCTTTCAACGGTTGTAGTTATTACAACCCTAGTTAAAAACGCCATTTATGCCTGGAACATAAAAGTCACAACCTAAATGCGTTAAAAAAACAAAACATTCTTAATTTAAATATGGTAGGTACTAGGTAGTAGGTAGTTCGTTGTAAAACGTTTGAAACACGCCATGTAAATATTTTTCTATGTTTTCGAAATTTGGAAATCTAGGAATGTTCTTTTCGCGTCTACATCACAAAAACTTTTCAGCATTAGAAATTCTAATAACCCTTTGTTTCAAATTTCAAATATCGAATTTAATTCTTTGCTGCCGTATTTATTACTGTCACTACGCAAATTCAGAAAGACTAACGCACACTAGATTTTACTCCGGTAAAGTAGGTAGGTAAACTTTTTCTATTAATTTGCATTGTATTCGTCCGTAGGATTCCAATTTCAAAACACATTTTTTCAAAGCAGATATTTTCGAACTTGCGCGATCGTTCTTTGTTTCTTACTGCTGCAGTTTCAAACTTCGAACGTTTTATTTTTCACAAATCCGGCAACGGAGATCGCGCGCACAATGTTGAATGTTCTTTGTTTACTTTTTACGCGGGAACGCGCGGTGCGTTCACACGGAAAGCTCGCGCTCGACTAAAGAAAAGACTAAATTTTGCTGTCCCGCGCGTTGCTTCTCCTGTCAATGACCACTTGATTCTGGTAAGGTTTTCGCACACGGGGACAGCGGTTGCTATGATGGATGTAACCTTGACGCTGATAAAGTCGGATCCGTAGTTCATTACCGCGGACACGATAATGTTTGGTGTAGGTTGTTTAATATTCTTTGATTCAAATATTTTTAGCAACGTTTGTTTAGAGTCTGGCTGATAAAAGTAGACTGAAAAACCATGGCAAAAAAAATATCAGCAGGGCAGCCTCAAACTAAAAAGAAAACTTAAAATATTTTTGCAAGACAGTAAAACATACATTATCAAAGTGAGTTGTTCCAAGTTTTCTGCTTAGTTTGGGGTTGCCATGATGATATTTTTTTTAATTTGCCGCTTTTTTTCAGTCTCTACTTTCATTAGGCAGACTCTATCGTCTACATCTATTCGCTTTTGAATTTTGATGCATTCTTTTATCTTTCAATCGATTTTTTTAAATCTTATGTTGTTTATTTTGTCTATTAGTTAGCTTCTTATACTTGATGCATAGTTTTCTGCATCAGTATCTATCAAGTAGAGTTCTTTTTTAATAACTAAAAGGAAACGAGCAATTTTCCATACAACTTTGCCCCACAAAAGTAAACGATGATTTCAGGAAGAAAAAGCAAGCGTTGCTTTGCTTCATGACCAAATTTTGAAATTTCTTCTAGATTTTAGTATTTTACGTTTTAAATATTTTTTATTAAACTACCTTACCCACACACGTACTATGCATTATGATCAAAATCTTATGAAGTTTGATGCTAGTACTATCTATTACCGTTATTGAGATTAGTGTGATTTTGGGATAGGATTGAAATCGCCCATGTCCTTTGTCTTCTTCATTTACAAGTGAAAAAAACACACAACAAAATCATTGACCTATTAAAAACTTTTATAATGCAAAGGGCACATACAGCCATCTTTAAATGGTAACAGGCTTAGGGCTGCATGTGAGTCAAGTTGTGCACTCGTCTTGCCTAATGTGGTAAGGTAAGGCCTTATAATTATAGGCATGAGATAAATAAAATATTTTTTCAAGCAGCAGACTATTTTATCTGACATTTAAGCAGTATTTATTTATTTATTCATCATAGGAAAAATTACAGGCTAATAAATAGAAAATGATAAACTATAAAGAAAATAGGCGATTTACAAGTTTCCACTAATTAATACAAATCAAACTCGTAGTAATGAAGAACATAGAACACGTAAATAAAACTAACAAATAATAGAAAATTATGTAATAAAAACAGCACCTGCCTAAGATAAAACCAAAAAGTCAGCTGTTACTTTTTGCCTTGTAAAACGCATCGCATCTATTATTATTTAATTACAATCTTTAATTAGTCATTAACAAAGAAATAAAGATGTTCTCCAGTGGAAGGTAATAACGTTAAAGTAGCGGCATTGATGGCACAATAGACGAACCGTGTCATGGCCAAAGAAAAAAAAATTGGATTGCCAGGTTATAACACCTACAAAATGCCAATACTTCGTATGCTTTTATTGATTTTTCTTGGAATACTGTTAGCACAGCGATTACTAAATAATTACGAGAAAAAAAATGCTTTCACAATGGACAAATAGGTACCTATGATGGAAAAGTTAACCGAACTCTGGATTATTTATGCATAATTAAAATTGTTGAACGAAACTACCGTTATAAACAGGCGGTTCCAAATATGAAAATGGCGCGCAAACTGCGCGTAATCCACTTTCACGTTATTTTAGACATAATACGCTTTCTCTGCGGAATAATTCGCGAACTTTCTAATTGTTACTAATCTGAAAATGGCTGTTTATTTTGTTAATCAGTTGTAGATAATTATAATAAAACGTACATTTATTGTAAACCTCTTTCTTTATAGATTAGTTTTAGAACTTAGGTACAGGCTGGCAATAAAAAGTATTTTAGTAAAGAACAGAGGCCAAATACTGGCCGGTTGTGAAAACTAACCACACTTTTTTCAATCACAAAGCGAGTTACACGTGACATCACATTTTATTACTATGTGCGTAGTGCGTACTCGTAATATTACAGACAGATAAAGTGATCGATAATAATCATACTTCTAGCGCTTATCAACCCTGTGATAATAAGGTCCTCCACTGTATAAATGGTAACTTTGGACTTGTTACAAAGACAGCGATTAACGGAGGCGTAAAAATAGCAATGAGTATTTATTAGCATGATGTTCCTATTTTAAATTAAGTGTAATATAATCCGACGTGATTCCATAGAGAATCGAGTTTCGATCGAAAGAGTAAATGGGTATATTTAATTTTTAGAATGGGAGCTTTTGCGACTGTGACAATTTGAAAATGGGACTTTACGTTACGCTACTATTATATAATATCATATACTGGACGCAATGCCAGTTTAGAAATTTCTGTAATTTATTTTTACCTAATTCTCACACAATTGGGTGATTGTTCAGGCCTTGGCTTGAGCGAACTGTCAACTTTCAACAAGTGGGCAAACTGCTCATCTGTCACTCATGTTTCTTTTATTAATAGTTTTCAATATAAATTCAGCTTCCGGTGCCTTGTTAGTCTTGTAACGGCTTTTTAGTGCGGAAGTGTCAATGTCAACAAATGGTAAAACAAAACGCAATTTTCACGAGTGGCTTTTGTTTTCTTTCACATTGAGATGACATACGGGCCGTTTCCCTCCCATGGCTGCCCGCCAAGACCAATATCACTTGACCTTCCAACGTACCGCGGTACAAAGAAATGACGGATGAACGTTCACTGGCTTACGTTTATGTTGCATTTTATCTATTTTTAATGCTATTAGCAATGTGCATTGCATGCGCCATTTTATTGTGAATTCTGAAGTATTTACCTTTTTATACCATACACTTTTTTGGCACATGCCTCTGTTACGTACTTACAGAATAATTATAAAACTCATTAATTTTAATAAATGAGTCAAACACAATGCGTTTATTATCGTCAATGTAATTAATTTTACTTTCTGGGCGAATGCAGTGAACTGATTTTTAAATAAACTTAATTAATTGCTTATTACGGGTGCTTATTACATTTAAAGAGTTTTCGTATTCAACCAAAGACAACGAAATATAATTGACATTATTTTTATTATGTGACAATAGCTTTTTAATTTTAGTGAATGCATTCTTCAGGTTAGGAGAAACGAAACGCAACAGAGCAACAAGGACAAACTTACATGACGTGGGACAAGACAAGGGACTATTTTTTTTTGGTGTTTCGCGTGGTTGACATTCTCGGCAAGGGCGTACGATCATTATGCCTCGGAAAATATCATAAAAACACTTCAAAGAGGCGAAGGTTGTTTACGTGTTACTAAGTATGAGAAAAATAAAATTTTAATGGTTATGAAGACAGATAAAAGTCACTGGCACAATACCCAATGCATTTTAACGAGTAAATTAAAATTAACTTATTTTGTAACTGGCAACCTTTCTTCGAAGTCAAATATAACGTCAGATGCTATAAAAACGTCTAATCATTCAGAATTATTGGAAAATTACAATATCTCCAAATACCGGAAGTGATTTTAGTTTTTAAGGAATTGGAAATTTGGATTTCGAACAAACTCAAGAAACAAAATCCTTTTTGATTTCTGGTTTAAAATTTCTTTTTAAAAATGGAATAGACTAAGCCAATCTGCATAGATAAATATTTACGCTATTTTCCGAACGTCTTTAACATTGGCCGAGGATAACCTTGAACTCCTGGCGGTCAACGTCGAAAAAATAGCGATGGCGTAAAACATTGCGCGAAAAGAGGCCGATAGGAACTAAATAAAATTCTAAAGTTACTTATCAGCATTTTAACTTTCATTTTAAGCTAAACTAACGTCATTTTGTGTTTGCTAACCGATCATATTATCGTTTACTATTGTTAAAAAAAAAAATGAAAGTAATTTTTAATGAACTTTTTAATTTTCCCTTCTAAAGTGAATATTTGAAAAATAGTAGGCTTTTTGTTTCTGGCTTTGTAAGTTTTCTCGTATTTAGCCACAGGCACAGCCAAATACTTCAGACAGAAAATATCTAGCACAAGAATAGTCCATTTTTATTACAGACTGGTTAGTAACAACTGCATTATAATTTTCAGTGCCGGATGCATCATATAATCGCGGAAGTGCCATATGCAGATGCGCCTTGGGTGCTTACATGCGTGTGCGCATTTAGCGAGATGTTTGATATAAATAAACATTACCCTACGCATCACCACACTGCAGCGAAAGTGAATGCATATCACGAAAACGAATACTTACGATGATTTAAAAATAGCAATAGCTTCGATTTTTTGCCATGGCAACACAGAGTCTACAGCGTCTATCATTTCGCACTTTCATATAATATACAAAGTAACGTAAGTGCGACACAATCAATTTCGTAGGACGTTAATTATAGAATTTTGGCGATTACCCACGATTTTTTGATTATCGGGTTTGGTGTGACTCCCAGAATGACTAATGACTATGCCTGTTGCTGTTGTTTATTAGATGGTAGTTAGCCCGACAAAAAAGATTGTTATTTCAAAAATAAATATGTTGTTGGTCTTGGTACTGTTTGGGCTGGCTTTAACTTTATAGTTTTTTATTTTCGATGTAATTCCGCCTAAGAACAGTAAAATATTCATGGCAATAATGGCGAGCTTTAGGCCTAGTCTATGCTTCGTCACTGTTCCTTTTTCCAATGCTAATAAAACATCTAACATTCAATTTATCGAAAAATATTTTGATTACGAACTGGCAACACCACCGCCAATAGCGCCATCAAAGTTTACGTTCCTGGGCACCGCAACTAAAAACAGTTTTATTTCTAAAATCCATGTAAATACAGCAAAGAGTATGTAACGCAGATGGTATACAACCTCTATGCTGTTATTACTTATTACGAATGCAAACCTTACAATAAAACGAAGGTCTTCATAGCCACTCACTGTATTAGGGCAGGATACACAGCGGTCGTCCTTAGATACGCGGATTACTGGTACAAGGTCCGTATACTTGTTATTTATAAACATTTGTTGTAATTACAACGAAATGTTACTAATTATAGTAGTTAAATCATTTAAACGCTTCCGTGTAATCGTTTTTTTGTAAACGAATGACATGTGACGTGACGAGCTACTGGTTCTGCAATTTTTTTCTCTAATATCTGTTCTGAAGTTTAGTGTTTATTTTGAATTTGGAAGTACTGGTTGGAAAAAAGTATATAAAGAAAAAAAAGATAATTTTGAAAGCGGCCAGTATTAATTTTAACTATTACTAAATCACCGAGAGAAAATGTTCGGTATAACAGATTTCATGGCCATACCTGCACAGAGCTAGTAGACCATTCATTACGTTTTTAGTGGAATGTAGGATATTACACCAGTTGGCAAAGCTCAACAGAACAACAATATAATTATACCCGCGTTTTGGAACAAAAGCGATTAATTAAATGCAGTGAAAATAGGGCATCGCCTTGCGAGAGGCCTTGCATAAAGAATCTTAAGACGACGTTGAAACACGATGAGCCAAGATTAAATGCACCAGATGTGACGATCAGCAGGGTTACTCTTGCTTGACACTCGATTTCAATCGTAATTTCGGATTCGGAACAAAATCGAGGCAATTTTGGTACTCTTAATCCGATACTAGCTCACGATTGGAATCTTAATCTGTGGAATGTTATGGAACTAAATGTAATCGACTCATTTCTACACCATCCGCTTTTTTTACCAAATTATTTAACATTGGAATTGGTGATTGATTCGGATTACAATATGAGTGAAATTGTGATTGGATTCAAGAGTAACCCTATAGTACCTCTAGCCGAGTTTATTGGACAATGCACATTTGACATTTAGATAATTGTGAATAAATTGTGACCATGATTTTGATTCTGTAACATTTGGACGTTTCGCCAATTACACATTTGGACATTTTGCACTAATCGAACCAATGATGTTCCGGCCAGAAATAAGTTGTGAGGTAATTAATCTCTACATAAAAATTAATTTAAGATTTTTTTAAATTTATATTCGATTGATTTGTATTGGATGAGGTTTAATTTACAAACTTGCACTATTACTGTGTTAATGACTTTTTAACGGATAAAATATTAAAACACTAACCCCTCTTTTGACAGGTTTCCTACTATTTATAGACAGTACTATTTTATGCTGCGTTGTACTGCCACATAAAAATTTCTAAACTACGCCCAGGTTTACTGGAAGATAATGCTCTCTAGCACATAGGTACATAGGCGAACGCGAACTTAAGTAACCTACCTACATTTTTGTTGTTTGTGCAATAAAGCATCTTCTATGATATTGTACCATTTGTACCCATACGGGCAATGAATAATAATTTTATTATGATGTGTCTGTTGCTAATAGACACGTTGTAACCTAACTTTTAATAGGTTTTTAGTAAATAGATTCGATAGCGTAGTGTCGATAATAATAATAATAAACGGTTATGTTATGATGTAACATTGCAACATCTGTGGTTGCGTCTTTGTTCTATGCTAAAGTCACTTCACATTTCTGGGAAGAGATTTTCACCGTAAATAAAATGGCGACCTTGTTTCACGACGCAGAAGGTGAAAACGAAGACATGCCCGAGGGAAATATGCACTGGTTATTTTTAATGTGAGATTCACTTCGTTATAATTATTTACGAGGTGAGAAATATTATATTTCCATTATCTGTTATATGCACCTATAAAATAAATAAATAAATATTTCTATTTTTAATTTCCCACAATACGTATTAAAAGCAATAAGTATACAAGTCGTTTTGCAATTAAGACGTTTTGCCTACATAGTGAATCGGCCACTAATGAATACAGAGGTTTGACAACGCAGACTACATTGTTATGACAATAACCCATTTAATCTGACTGTGAGCTGGATTTATCACTATTTGACAGTTCCGGCCATTTGGCGGGAAAATCAAATTTTATTCTGACGTCGCGTATTTTCCGGGCAGAAATAGGCCAAGAATAGAATTCACCCGACTCATGCCGTTACGTAGGTACAAAAGTGAAAACTTATTCGGTCAATTTGTTTGTTTGTTTGTTTGTTATTTGTTTGTTGTCAAAAATGAGGAAACCATTATTCATTCACCAAGCTCAATCCGCCGATTGAGCTTGGTGAATGAATAATGTATTGTAAGAAATCAAGAAATTATCAATACAAAAACTTGACACGACAGCCGGGTTGAGCGCGCTTGTATGCTGGTTGCTCGCCACCGAGCTGCTTTGCTGTACCATATGTGTAATAATGTTACATTACATGATGAATATTCGACTTCAAACATGCTCGCATCGAGCAAATTTTAGTGCTCGTGTCGGTCTCTACCTTTAGAACTGCATGCTGAATGCAAGTGCCTGCGTCTTCCAAAATATAGGTATAAATTTATATTCATAATTCATATGCATTTTTTAAACAATCATTAGCAAATTACGACGTACTTTTCTGCAAAGTTCGTCTAGGTAGGACACCACCGCTTTGCCAGTTATTCTACAGCCAAGCAATAGTGTGCAAGCACTACTGTGTTCTGGTTTGAAGGGCATTACTGGGCAAATGAGACTATGACCTGATCTCACAGTCTAGTAATCAGATTACTAGATTGTGTGATGTCTCAGGATGACGTGCGCAGTGTACTGTCACGCGAAACTTTTATTTAGAAGTTCCGAGTGACACTGCAACTGTTATGGGCAGCCGTGTCGCTTAACACCAGGTGAACGGCTAGCTCGTCACGTCATTCACCTCAAAAAAAGGTAGGTCGTGTAGTCCGTTCACATGAAGATTGGTAAACAAAGAAATGACATGGCGTCATAAATAACACAAATAATCCTCCTTTAGCAGTAGTCGGGTAATAAAGCAAGGAGTCACCCGACACCTACGCTGTGTATGAATCTTAGAGCATTGACACTATCGAAGGCGGAGGTCAGGGTTTATAAATTGAGACAAGCGCTATAAAAACTTTTTAGTATCAAGTAATCATAAAGTTAGACATTAGCGTAAAAGTAATAGGACGCGCGTAGCCAAAAAAAGTCTGAGAAAAGAAGCGAGATGGAAGACATCCTGTCCATCCCGAGAGGGTTCTTCCATCCATGGTTGTATTATATTACCTCCATGGGTTCCTCAGATGCGTACATAAATATAATACAGATCGATACAGTAGAGAATCATTGCCCACGTAATAATTTTTCATTTAGAACCATTTGCAGTTTTTTCATACAAGTTTTATGAAAATGACTCCCATATTTTTACAATTATGGTCTTTGGAGTTTTAATGACGCGTGAATTTCAAGAAAAATAGAATTTCAGAATAAGTACCTAATAGTTTACTAGAATAGAGTAAGTAATACTAGTACTAAGACTACTAAGTAATTCCTCTATGGATAGGTTTAAAGGTACTAATTTAGTTTTGTTATGAGCAGTTGGACAGCCGTGACTCTGGCGAACGACTAGCTCGTCACGTCATTCATTTACATAAAAAACTTGTATTTACACAGTTACAATACAACCGCGAAATATTTGTTATCGAAATTTTATTACAATCTTACATATTTAAATAGTTATACTTATAGCACATTACTCTTTGTAAACAAAAATGGCGCGCGACTGATCGCTGTATTTAGTTTCAAAGGCAGGGCAGTAACCTCATGACGGAGTTCTGAGGTAATCAATATTTTGACTAGTGATTTAAGTGAATTCATTTATAAAGTCAGATAAGCAGGACCTTTTAGTACATAAAGACCACTTCCCAAAATGACCAATTTCAAAATGTCCACATCCGTAACGTAATATTTTGACTTAATTTTTTATTTCATAAGATAAGATAATTATAGTCACGAGTAAGTAGTAGGACCCTTTAGTGCATAAAGACTACTTCCCAAAATATCCACTTTCAAAATGTCCAAATCCGTAACGTAATCACTAATCAGCCACATACATTTTCTTAATAGGAATGTTCATCTTCTTTTTTTGAAACCAGCGAATAGAACATCTTGAGGTGTTTTTTTTTCTGAAATTACGTGATAAATGCTGAGACCCAAATGAGATTCCGCTCTTTCCCCCTTAAACGTCTCACTTTATAAATAATAGACGACCTTTTCCTTTTGCTCCAATATCGGCTAAATTGCAGAAAAAAGTAATCAGCTAATAGAAAACTTTTTCGTCAGAAGATAAAAAATTACATCAAACAAATGGCCAGTGAGAACATCGACCTCTCTCGACCGAAAGTGCGGGCAAGGACGTTCTATTTTCAAAAATTATCGTTCTAAAAAAGTTGTTATTGGCGCGCATTTTTTGTTTATCGTTTCGGCGGGAAAGGTTAAGGTAAAGGTGGGCCGTGGAAGAAAGAAAGAATAAGTTTAGTATAGTAAGTATGTCTTGTCTATAATTAATTAGTTATAAATAAATAAAAATTACTTTATTGCCGTTTTAAAATTCGCACAAATATAAATGAATAAAAAGAACAGTTATTTCAGTTAGCTTACAGCAAAAGGGGTGGCTTCAGCATTGTACCGCATGCGCGTTTTCACGTGCACGCAGCGCTGTTTTTCAAGGCATCCCTCGCTCGAACTGATGATCGCCGAGAGTAAAAAAAACCCAGTACAATCATATTCAATAAATACTCACAGAATTCCCCCTATTAGAAAAGTCTTTGTAAATACTTATTGTAAAATCTAAAACAGCTTTTATATTACGCATAACATAATAACATTACTGATAATCTTTGTGTGGGTATATGAGGCGGGGTGTGTAAGTATATTATTTTTGTTGGAATAAGTGCATGCAGGTGATTGACCGAGTGAAATGATTAAGATTACTATATGATATATTACTATGATTAAGTTATTAACTATGATTAAGTTAGTTATTAATTTTTGACATAATTTCTATGGAAAATCTGGCCAAAACTACCAATTTTAGAATTGCTAGAGTGCGCTTCATACTAATGGCGGCTGTGAAGTCGGCGCGAAACGCTGCGCATTAGCAAAAATTAACTTATTTTAGAGTTACAAACTAGAAGATCATATAAACTTCAGATTATAGTCCCTAAAATCTTAGCAACAAGCAGGATTTGAAGCACCCTCCAATTCACCGGATTGGACACTCTACGAACTGAGTTATGGTTAACTGACTGCTGACATACCTTAAGCATGGTTTACACTTTAAAATCATTCATGAAATGTCCACACATATTTATTTATTTATTTATTTATTCCCATAAGCTTCATTGCTCTGTTCATAAAAATAAACATGTATAATACTTCATAATTATAGTATTTAAAAGGTCTGATAGGTTTATTTGGCTTAACATGTGAAGTTTAATTTGCATGACAATACATTGAGCAAACAAATATTATAGTAATCATACATAATTATATTCCTTAACTAGTTTACTCTACAGCCCTTATTAATCAAACTAATTACTACTCCACCTACAAATTACATTTGAACTGTAAACTGGCCAGGATGGCCTATAGACAGTCCGAATGCTCCAGCCACTGCCGGTAGGTAGCGTACCCAACATGCTCACAGCAATGTAAATTAAGTTCAGGATAATATTAAGGTAATCGTAATGCAACACAGTTAATATCTTTGTGGTTAAATGATATTCCTTAAACTGCACAATTATTTTACCATTGTGCCTGATAGCGCAGTTGGTAGTAGCCCTGCCTTCTTAACCGAGGGCTGTGGGTGGTGTGATAATCATAGATGTTTGTTCTGTGTCTGGGTGTTATATTATATTTTATGCGTGTATTTACAAACAAAAAAGTATCTAAGTATTATATCCGTTATCTGATTCCCATAGAACAAGCTATGCTTAGTTTGGGGCTAGATGGTGCTGTGTGAAATGTCCACACATATTTATTTTATTAATTACCATTAGTTGATTCAGTGTCTACCAGTAAGGTAACGCTGAGAGAGTGCAATTTTCACTGATAAGTATTGTTATTAATCCTCTAATCTAATAATTATTATGCTGCAATTATTTATTAGTCAGAAAAAAAAGCAAAAAAAAAACAAAAAAGTAAGGCTGGGATGGGTGTGGTGTGGCGGTGTAAAGAGTAAACCTGACCAATTATGATATTAATAAGCTTTATAGAAATGGACATTGACAACAACTTGTGGATTGCAATGACAAATCAGGGCAGATACCTACTAAAACGTAAGCCCTTAGAAGGAATCTGATAAGAATATACGTAACATACTATCTTATCAATTTAGTTTACACATGGTTTGCAGTTGTACCTACATTAAGTATACTTTTAACTTGCAATGTTGAGCAGTTGTTAATATTCTTCAGAAAAATCATTATTCAATTTTTTGTACCAGGAAAAATGTTTTGGCTCCTGTAATTGTCTGTAATCAACTCTTAAATACACGTACAAAAGATTTCTTGTACCATAACTGGCCTTTTTCATCGAACGAAACCGCATCGGCAAGGTCGGACAAAGGAGGTTAGAACATCTGATTCTATACTCAGCTGACAGCTACTCAGCTCAGCTGGCAGAATTAAGTAGTTTTATAATAAAGACTACTGCAGTATCGCACTTGTGTTTGGCTCCGGTACCTTCAATCACGGATGATTAACCACGGAACGTGGTAAAAGCAGTATAAAATAGCAATGTTAACTGTTTTTAACGCCACTCAAAATTCACTTGTAACACTTCGAAAACACACTGAAATCCATGTAAAGTTCCTGCTGGAACACGAAAACGTTTGTGCTTTTCGCGCCGATCATTTACGACACGATATTTAATTTATTTCACAATAATAATTCGAAAAACAAGATCGCATGACAGCATTCTATTTGTGACTGACTTCCGATCGATGGCCGGCTATCCGGCATGATTCGTTCAACCGACACGTCATGCTGACAGTTAGAGCGAAACAACGCAATACAACTGAACGAAATAGCGAATAGATTAGGACGATTGATAATTAAATTAAATAATTGAGGAAACTAGTCATGTTTGTGCAAGTTTATCCACACAAATGCTATAAATACTCAGTAAAATGATGTATTTAGAACCATAATTATATTTTCAGTATGTTATTTATGATATTATTTCATTTTATGTAGAGTAGATTATCGACAGCGCCATCTGTCATCGAGTAGCAGAATCGCTTCAACAATATGTTCGCCTCAAAATACATCACACTGACAGCAAAACCGCTAGATGTCATTAACTTCACACTTACCTTTCTACAAAATATATTTTTTAACACGAAAAATACCTACTAAAATGTACATAAACAAAATTATTTTATGAATAAACCACTACAATAAACATACCTCTCAATCCAAGTACTTCTAAATTTTACGATATTATATTATTTTATGGCAAATGTTGAAAATATTTTTATCGTTGTGCAATGTATTTAGTTATTTATCTGTATTTGCTTTATCTATTAAATTGTTTTGCACCGCCGTTTATTCTCTCTACTGATACTGTCCATCCAAAGGTTGTCTGGAAGAGATCGCTGTCAGCGATAAGACCGCCCATTGTTGCACTAGTACGTAAATTTTATTGTATTCCTATTTGAATGTTTATTTGTGAAACAATAAAGAGTGCTCTATCTATCTATCTATCTATATTAACTAGCTAAGTAGGTAGATACTTACTTGTCTGTTTAAAGCCTACAATAAATTAGTAACGTACATATAACTACTACATGTTATATTTTACCTATAACCTCAAGGCCAATGTGTATAATTAAAGTACCTTCTAGATTTAGAACCATTTTCAGCCACAAAGCCGCTTACCATCAGGGGAGTTGGCGGTTAAAAGTAAATGTACAACAGCCAAAAAAAGCAACGTACCTGCATGTTGTTATACTTCCGGCCGATATTAGCCATGTCTTCCGGATCCGGGCTGAGACTTCTCATGGTTGGCAATACGTCGTCCAACATCCTGTCTGCTTGCCACCAAAAGATTCGCCGTTATCTGTGAAAAGAAACACTTATTGAAGCATAAACTCAAGGTTCCTGAAGGCTAGTGGATCTGCGAACTGTATCTCGCGTCTGTCTTTACCCTGTTTGAAACAGAGAAATTATTTTTAATGGCTTCAACAAGCTCCACCATTTTGAAAATTTTCGGAACATTTTTGTAACACCTTTATATCACCTACTTTCGTAAGTAAATAAATGAATACTGAATACTGAATACTGATTCAATTAAAATTCCACATGATTATCGGACCTGGGGATCTAGCAAAGATTCCAAATGCTAACGTTAACACCAAACGCTAAATTACAAAATGTCTTGGAGTGACATAGCTGCGGAAAAGTAAGCGATTTCCGAAATCTCATTTCAATACATTTTGGAGTTAGCGTTTGGCGTTAGCGGGATCTCTGCTAGACCTCTAACCATAGACATATATATAAGGACAGGCCTA
Organism: Ennomos erosarius; assembly: GCA_963580505.1. Classification (NCBI taxonomy): domain Eukaryota; kingdom Metazoa; phylum Arthropoda; class Insecta; order Lepidoptera; family Geometridae; genus Ennomos; species Ennomos erosarius. The sequence goes on along the minus strand of OY757006.1, from coordinate 4,474,569 downwards.
ATGACAGATTAAACCGTCGCTTCAAAGAGGGAGTCAAGTTCACAGATTGACATCCACTAGCGCCCAGTCAACACTCCGTTTTGTACGAAAATAATCGAATTTATATTTGGGATAATCATTGTAAACAAACATTGACGGACATAATGGCAGCGTTTAATTTCCCAACTCATCGTAGTTCCTGAGTAATCTAAGAGATGGCGCTGACTTTTCCCCACACCATTTTGAGTAAATAAAATGTTCCTTCGGGCATATAGATCTATGCCTCTAACACCCCTATTCCCAATCACGAACAACGCGCGTTTCGATTCTAAACTTACGCTATCCGTCCGTCTCCTTCATCTACATTTATAACGAAAGAGACAGAGAGTGTAGATTCGAATCGAAACATTTTCGAAGGTTTCGAAACAGGGGTGCTGCTTGCAAAATTTCATGAGAATCGGTTGAGAAATGCGACCTATAAGAGAACAGCCATTTTGTACAATTTTAATTTCATTTTTCATTTCCACTTCATTTCATTTTAGCAAATAGCATAGCAATAGCAATTAGCATGCTAAGACTCGTGAATTAGCACGTGTATGAAATTTACCCAAAATAGCATTAATTGCCATCGCTACTAGTTAGGTAACCACTCGCGCCTAAAAATTCGCAGGCTTGTATAACAAATAACTCTACCAAAATCCAAATCCGATGAATGACAGAGTTCGGAATAATCAAAACTTTCTTTTGAAATCATTTGAAGAGAATTCGTAATGATTAAAACTGTCAACTGCCCCACAAGTTCCACGTGCCTTTTTTCTCACTAGTTCCATCATGAAACTAGGAAATGGAACTGCTGAGACTAAGCGGATTTGTTGTAGTTCTATTCTTCTAGATAAAACAATTCATCATCACCAACAGCCTCAAGACGTTTACTGCTGAACATAAGCCAGGCCCAGAAAGCGCCACTTTGAGCGGCTTCTCGCCTTTGCATCCATCGTCTCGCCGTGGTTCTCACCAGATCGTAGATAAAACAATCGAATAGCATGAATATAGTGAAGTAACTGGTTTTAAACATAGCTTACATAATTATATCTGAATTGATAAGATTGACAGCATGGAAAATGACTTTGCAACTCCGCATAATAATCCTTGTAGTTCATACAGAGTAATGAATAACATTTATGGCCTGCATAGATTATACAAGAATCTCACGTAAAGTGTAACGAAAAAATTGTAGGTCTGTGATAATACCACTTAATTATGTAGCTGGCAAAGACCGATTCCGGTCAAACATGGTTCCGTCCATAAACTATAATTTTTAAAATGTTTGAGCGTATTTGTTGTTAGTCCAGTAAGTAACCAGCCAACCAACCAACCAACTCACCAGCCATCCAACCAACCGACCAACCAACCAACCAACCTACCTACCAACCAACCAACCAACCAACCAACCAACCAACCAACCAACCAACCGAACAACCAACCAACCAAGCAACCAATCAACCAACCAACCGACCAACCAACCAACCAACCGACAGACCAACCAACCAATCATCATTCATTAACAGCCTGAAGACGTCCACTGCTAAACATAGGCCTCCCCCACAATCAATGGCAAAAATGTTATTTTGAAAGCTTTTATAAACAGGATAATATAAAATAAAATAAAAATACTGAGAGAACGAGTGAAATCTCTGCTTCAACTCGCGAAAGAAAACTGGCGATTGTTGACCTATCATTAACAGCCTGCAGAAGTCCACTGCTGAACATAGGTCTCTCGCACATAATGCCACTATGAGCGGCTGCTCGCCGCCTGTACCCATCGGCTCTCTGCGGTTTTCACTGGGCCGTCAGTCCACCCAGGGCCGGCCTATGCTGCGTTTTCAGGGGGTCTAGCAAAGATACAACAACGCTAACGCCTCACGCTAACTCCAAAATGTACTGAAATTACATTTCGGATATCGCTAACTTTTCCGCAGCGAATGTCATTTCAGTACATTTTGGAGTTAGCGTGAAGCGATAGCGTTAGCGTGAGGGAGCTTTGCTAGACCCCCTGGTTCGAGATCGCCATTTGAGAACTGTTTTTCCCCATCGGTTGTCAGTTCTGCGAGCAATGTGGCCTGCCCATTGCCATTTCAACTTGCTGATTTTGACAGCTATATCGATGACTTTAGTTCTCTTGCGGATCTCCTCATTTCGGAAAACCGATCATAGCTCTCTCCATAGATCGCTGCGCGACTTTGAGCTTACCTCATCAGGCCAACAGTAACAAAACTTGACCTAACAAAAATATCTAGGTCTAGGCACAGTTGGGCACAATACAGAACAAATTTACTATTGTCGCGGAGGTCCCCCCAAAGTTCGTTCCCGGTAGCTTAGTAAGGGGAGAAATTCACGGGAACACGTAGGTAACTAATGGGAAATCCGGAACTATTGAAATGAAAAGTGTGGGCTTCGGTGGACTTTGTTTATTGCTCAATTGTAAAAACAATTTGAAAGAAAGATAATACATTTATTCGTGACAGTAACACACAACATTACATAAATGACATTACAAAACAATGTACACACAAACAGAAGCAGTGCCAAGCAGTGCAATGCTGCGTGGTGTCACGAATGGGCCCCGACTCAGCATACAACTAAGGTCCTAAAGACCTTAATTACTGATCTTCAGTCGGACCCCATTTGTGGCCCCCACGAACGTCAGAACAAAATTAAAATTACCCGGTTTAGGAATGTTAAAAGCCTGAAAATCACTGAAATTATGTAAAATAGCAAATTCGTTTCAACTCGAACGATAGTAAAATAAAACTGCTCGAGTAGAGCTATTGTACGGTTATTGCATGGACAGAACATTAAAATTTGGTGTAGAGCACAAGCGAGGACTGTACGCCTCGGAGGTTAAACGAAGAATGATGGAAATGTATGGAAAATGTAAAGAATGCGTTAAATATATTTATGATTTTTATATAGCAGTATCGCCTTCTCAGCGTAATCTACAGATTAATTAACCCCGTAATTTGGTTGTAAAGGTGAAGGAAAAATTCGGATATGAGACCACTTGTCACGGTAGCTCAAGTAAAGCATATCCCGGCTTGAGGGATGGGTGGATGCGGGTTCAATCCCCGCTCGTAATTCTAATTTAATGCGACTAATGTTCTAATTTTGAATTTAAATATTATGAGTGGCCAATATTTAATGCGAAAACTAAGAAGGCAGGTGAATAGCTGAAATGATGATGAAGGAGGATGACATCGTCACACTACGACTGGTTCTTGGCTGATTTGACCGAAACAATAGGTTGGTATGGTAACATAACAACACGGAAAATGGTAGACATAATCTCTCAAGGTTAGACAACCGTGATAAAAAAACATGTAAGTACTACTTATATGCGTTATAGATAATCGTACCACAGATAATATAACACTATATAAAATATAATACGATGATACTCTGCCCAAATTCAGCTAGAGAAGAGATATGTTAGTCTTCTTCTTCTGGCAAGTAGAATAGAATAGAATAGAATAGAATAGAAGAATACTTTATTGCACACCAAAATAAACACATAAGATACTACATAAGTACCTAGCGAACGATATTTCTTAAAAAAGGTAGTACAATGGGCGGTCTTATCGCTTAAAGCGATCTCTTCCAGACAACCTTTGAATGGACAGAAATAACATTATAAACTAGAGAGGCCGGTGGTGTACAGTAAATTAGTATCTAACTCTAAAGGAACTAAATACCATCTTATAATAATAAAATACGAATACACATACATACTATAAATAGCATATACATACATACATATACCTACGTTACCTAACTCAAACGATAATTATAAACTTACTTACTATTAAATAAATAAACATACATATATATAAATTATAATACTTACTAGCTGTGGTTGGAGAGGTAATGTGTCTTCAACATAGTTTTAAATATTGCTAATGATTTTGCTTGCCTGATTGGCACCGGGAGCTCATTTCACAGCATAACGGCTTGTACGGAAAAAGATTTGTGATAGAAGTGGGATGTGTGGATGGGAGGTTTCAGTAACAGGTTTTCAGAACTACGTAAGGAGCGGGAGTGGGATTGGTGGAAAAATTTGAAACGTTCTTTTAGGTAAGCTGGAGTGGAAGGGAGAAATAGAATACTGTACAGAAGGGAGAGTATGTGTGTATTCCGGCGAAGACGGATTGGTAACCAATTGAGCTTGTTACGAAATTCTGTGATATGGTCATACTTTCGTAAACCAAATATGAAACGAATGCAAAAGTTTTGCAAACGTTCAAGTTTGTTGAGTTGCTCTTCGGTTAAGTCCAAGTAGCAGGCATCGGCGTAATCTAATTTAATATCGGAAGGAGAAGAGATTGAGCGAAAGCTGCCTATCCATAATTACGCCCAAATTTTTCACCGTTTTACTTTTTTTTTTATTTTTTTTTTTTTTTTTTTAATGGTATGAAATTTATTTACATTACAATTTGCCAATCTACAGTGAGACCAATAGAGCTCAAAAGAAATAAAACAAACTTAAACAGTTATTCGTAAAACTAAACTACTACCAAACTAAAACTATAAAACCGTTTTACTAATTTCTATAGGTATACCGTCGAAGATTACTTGTGGGAGGCGGAACCAGTCAATCTTGGAAATCAGTCTTGAGCTGCCGATTACAATGGTTTGTGTTTTTAATGGATTGACTGATATACCATAAGACCTGCTCCACCGCAGAATTCGACGCAGATCACAGTTAGTAGTTTCAATCGTCGTATCTAACTGGTCCAAAGGGACCTGCGAATAAATCTGTAAATCGTCTGCATAGAGATGGTAGGAAAAAGTAAGATTTTGGGAGATAGAATTAATAAAAATTGCAAAAAGAAGAGGAGATAATACGCCGCCCTGAGGAACACCAGCAGATATATCACACCAATTGGAGTAAGACTCGTCGATACGTATATGTTGCCGGCGCCCCAACAGGTAATTACGAAACCAGTCAATTACCGTTGGAGATATGTTAAGAGTGCAAAGGAGTCCCAGGAGGATGTCAAAATCAACATTGTTGAATGCGTTACTGAAGTCCAACAGTGTTAGCACAGTCAGTTGTCTATTTTCCATGCCATACCTTATAACGTCCGTAATTTTAGTCAATGCAGTTACTGTGCTATGACCAGTACGAAAACCGGATTGGAATGGATTAAGGAGGCTGTTACTAATAAGAAAAGAGGATAGCTGTTGGTGGACAAGACGTTCAAGCACTTTTGATAGGAAAGGAAGTATAGATATAGGACGGTATTCAGAGAAGGAAGACGGATTGAACTTTTTAGGAAGAGGAGTGATTTGGGCTTCTTTCCATATTACTGGAAATGTTCCTGAGGAAATGGAAAAGTTAAGGATATATTGGATAACGGGAACAATTTCATCAAGTATGGGTATAATCATTTTGCGACTAATGCCATCACTGCCGACTGCATTGGAAGAAATGGATTGAATGCCTCTCTTAACATCACAATCGGTAAATTGTTTGAAAACAAAAGAAGGGTGGTCAGGAGTTGGAATAGATGAAAGATAATTAAGAGTAGCCGCCTTAGTGAATCTATCAAACTGAGAAGAAGTGGAGAAGTGCTGGTTCAATAGATCAATATTCAAGTCTTTGGGAACAGTATCTTGTCGAGATTTTCCAACTCCTAATGACCTGGGAAACTTCCAAAGCTTAGCAGGATCATCATTTTCAACAGAACTATGGATATGTCGACGTTGAGCATCCCTACACATCCTATTGCAGACATTGCGACGATTAATATAATTCTCCTTATTCTCATCAGATTGACGACATTTAAGTTTTGTTTTGGCTACTAACTTTTTATGCATGAGAACCCGAATTTCATTATTGAGCCACGGAGCTGGTGCATGCTTCATTTTAACTGCACGAATAGGAGCATGGACGTCATACAATGAAATCAAAGTGCGATTAAACCCGTCTATTTTATCATCTAAAGAGACACCATTTATCACCATGGACCAGTCTAACTCAAGCGCATCACTTCGCAAGTTATCCAAGTTCATACCACTAAAACTGCGCTGCAAAAGAATTTTGGGCTTAGCCTTGGGTGGGCGGATTTTATAGGACGCGAAAATCAAATCGTGGTATGAGAAAGCGTCCGCCACACATTGGCCATGGTTACTAACATGATTTGGAGACGCCACGAGTATCAAGTCCAGAAGAGAAGGACTAGAATTGGGAAAGTTGTGAGTGGCATTGAGCGGAAGGACAGTTAAGTTGACTGCTTTTACTACTGCGTCGAACGTTGTAGCTCGAGAGTCCTGTTTCAGTAAGCAGGTGTTAAAGTCACCCATAATAATAATGTGATCATAACAAGGGGAAACATTTTCTAAGAGAGTTTCAAAGGATGAAAAGAAATTTATACGCAGTGAAGGGCAATAATAAACACCTAGAAGCAGTTTAGTGTGATGCAAAACTACCTCAATAAAGAGATGTTCGCCTGCATTTGGAGGAGGTGGTTGGGCTGACATACTTACTATGGTGAAAGGAAAATGTGTTCGAAGGTATATGGCGACTCCACCACCCCCACCGCCTGTACAATCATTCCTTATGAGGTGAAAACCAGGTAATAAAAACATTGAGGAAGGGAGGCATGGTTTTAGTCAGCCGTGTCAGAATTATTAGGCCGCCCTAAGGCTTCCAACTTGGCTTAACGACTATTGTCTTACGATAATAGCCGGGACCGACGGACGTGGCCTCCGAAGCACGGTAGCGCTTAGTTCTAAATACCAACTTTTTGGTGTAGCGGTCACCCATCACAGTAGTGACCGCAGCGAACGTTGCTTAACTTTACCGATCGGCTAGGAACGGCTAGTCGTGCTTCGCTAATAGTTTCTACTCCTTGTACTACCCGTAGTAATAGTAGTAGAGTACAGTTACCAATTAGAAATATAAATCGATTTTTATGGACCTTGACCGGAAAGGTCAGCTAAATACATAGTGATGACATAATTGGAAAAAAATCGATAAAAAGCTTTAAGGACTGCACTAGTTTAGTTATCATGAATTTTATACGCCACCTGCATGAAGATTTGGCATCATGGGCGTAGCCAGGGTGGGGGGTTTCGGGCTTGAACCCCCCCCGAGTAAAGCATCCCCATTTCAGCTTGGGCAAAAACGATTTCGTATGTCCGGCTATTCTCCTCTACCATAGATTTATATATCAGGATATGCCCGAAGGAACATTTTATTTTGTCAAAATGGCGTAGGAAAAGTCAGCGCTATCTATTAGATTTCGCGTGAACTACGACAAGTTGAGAAAATTAGGTGCCTATAGCTGCCATTATGTCCGTCAATGTTTTATGTTTACAATGATTATTCCAAATATAAATTCGATTATTTTGTTACAAAACAGAGTGTAATATTGAAAAAATTGAATTACTTGATGTAAGAAACTTGGTCTTTCTTTTTACTGCACTTTTGAGTATAGATTGTGCAACCCTTCACAATACAACTTGGCATATTTTGTTTGTGACATTCGACCGATGCCTTCTAACTTCCATCACAGACTGAGCGCTAGTGGATGCCAATCTGTGAAATTGGCTCCCACTTTGAAGCGACCTATAACCAGTCATTAGGCCTGTCCTTAATATATATGTCTATGTCCTCTACGCATTTCTCAACTAATTCTCGTGAAATTAGGATCGATAATTATTTGGAATTTTTAGTTGAATCAGTTTTTGGACATACTAGAAAATAGCGGAACTATGGCGTTTACAAAACGTAAAAAATAGTTTTTCAGTTTCAAAGTTTCAAGCGCTGCTATAAATATAGATTCACGAGGTAGCGTGCATCGCCACTAGTAGGTATATATTTATTTATTTATCGGTGTTGGTCAAAGCGATAGGTAAATGGGTAGGACCACCGAAGCCAGATAAAACAGAAAAACTCAAAATAATACATGAAATCATATCTTTGATAGACTAAACATTTATCAAAATAGAGATTACATGAATAAATACGTACGTTTGTTTCGTTTTGCAGGTGGTAGCGAAGCGAATGACGCACTGGTTTGAATAAGCCTTAAGCATTCATATAGTGTCGTTTTACTTGGAGGCCTATGTTCAGCAGTGGAGTCTTCGTGCTGTTGATATGTACTACTAAATGCCACTAGCTACACTACCCACCACAAAAAAAATTTGGACTATAGTACCTTCCCTACCTACTAACTAACCGCGATGACTACAAAGACCTCTATTCATAGATCTATATATCAGGATATGCCCGAAGGAACATTTTATTTACTCAAAATGGTGTGGGGAAAAGTCAGCGCCATCTCTTAGATTACTCAGGAACTACGATGAGTTGGGAAATTAAACGCTGCCATTATGTCCGTCAATGTTTGTTTACAATGATTATCCCAAATATAAATTCGATTATTTTCGTACAAATTATAGAGGGGCTGCAGCGGGAGTAATAAAGTAAAACCAAATGAATTTCTTGAAAGCTCCAGCTGCAGTCCATAGGTATAGATGTTCGAATCCTTGGTTAAGGCTCAATAGCCAATCACGCACGCGCACAGCATTAACAGCTATAATGTCCAGAGTTCACCGATTGACCTCAAAGTCCAAAAAACTGCCAACACTCCCGAGGGTCGTACGCGCACTTGACCCAAAGACTCTACCAACCGCGCCAATTATAGAGGGGCTGCAGCGGGAGTAATAAAGTAAAACCAAATGTTGAACTTTTACCTTTTATTCAAGGTTTTTACATCTAAAACTATAACTAGGACCTAAAATTAATTTTATCTACATATGACAAGTCTCGACGATCGAGAACAAGTGCCGGGGGAGGATGATGTAAGCCGCGCGGGGCCTAGAGGGGATCGCGGGCGCGGGCGGCACGCGGACGGTGGTCGCGATCTGTCTCACGCTTTTGCTGGTCAGCGCTTTTCCATGTGTTAGTACATCTTCTCCATGTGTGTAAATCACGCTGACACGGCGGTGACGATGCCTAGGTAGCGCGATATGCGGTACGTTCGATGTACTTGTCGTTCTACGTAACACCTCCCACCGCAGATCAGCAACCATTTCAGTACTTTCAGACTAAATGTTGCTGGATGATCTGGATTTGTGCAGGTCTGGATGCTGGACTCTCATCGTCGGCTTTTTTATTGATTGAATAATCGTCGTGGAGAGAGCGTTGTTGATCTTTCTCTGATTTAACCAATATCTTCTGCTGATTATATAAAGATGACCAGTACTCCTGCACTGATTAATAAGATGTAAAATGGTATGGTTGTATGATTTGTTGAACTCGGTGGATTTTCAAGAGTAAGTGTAAGTTGCACTGCTATTAATTTCTTCTTGAATTTTGTTGAGTCCGTTGAAATTTATCCAATTGAGTTTCGTGGCAGGATATGTATCAGGTTCAGTATATTCTGGGATGTTAATGATCTTCGGTGACTGTTCTTTGATTTCATTTTTAATATTCATAGCTGCTAGTTCATCAAGTTCATAAAAGTTTTGCGAGCTTTTAACAGAGTACAGCGGCCGTGGTAGTGGTCTCTTCTCTTTCGTCTTTCGTGGTTGCTTTTGGGAATATGATGAAGTAGTGGTTGATCGTTCAATCTTTCTATGTCTTCTTAAGAAAATGTTATGGGTATTCTTGTGCATGAGCTTCCAGTGTGCATAAGCCTGCAGTTGTATGTTCTAGTAAGAAATCTTGAATACTATTGGTTTGAATATAATTTGATGATTGAGACTCGGTTTGCATAGGAACCGGGCGGTGCTACCTTCGGGCATTCAGCCTCTAATGTACACAGAATTACTCGTTGGTTGCTATGCTATATACTAATAAGGGCATAGTATGATCAAGTTAAGTTTGATAGGTTTAAAAGTTAAGTTTTAGGTATATTAAGTAGAATAGGTTAAGGATGTACTTATTGTACTTAAAGAACAAATAGGAATTTTAAGAACTACTACTATCTTATTTTCTAAGAAATACGATCTACATAGTACTTATAATACTATAATATTCTCTAAATTTTATATCTATAATTTGATTTTTATCGGCAATTTCTTTTTCAAATAATTTTCTGAAGTCTACTGCAAGGTGCCATCCTTGTAGCAAGGTGCCATCCTTGTATCCACTACGGGTACTACCAAAATAGGCGAGCTTCATGCAGAGTCGGATGGTCTTATAATGCCTTGCTAACATATTCCCAATATGATCACTTGTGAACAACGGGATATCTGTAGCTCTTTACACATACGGGGTTGTACATTATATTTTATTTTATTTTCCTAATTTGAAATATCTTTTTGTTTTATTATATTTTAAATGTTTCTTTTTTAATATTACTTTCTTTTAAAATTTTTACTATATCATTTCTTTTTCTGCGTTTTCTAATTCATAAAAATTGTTGCATTTAATTATCGTTTCAATTTTTTTTTTAGAAATTATTTTATGTTTCATCATCATCATCATCATTAACAGCCTGAAGACGTCCACTGCTGAACATAGGCCTCACCCAGGGAGCGCCACTTAGAGCGGCTGCTCGCCTCCTGCATCCATCGGCTCCCCGCGGCTTTCACCAGGTCGTCGGTCCACCTAGTGGGGGGCCGGCCTACTCTGCGTCTTCCAGTTCGTGGTCGCCACTCGAGAACCTTTCTTCCCCATCATATTTTATGTTTAAACCTATTTAATTAATTTTTAAATTGTGTTTAATTTACTTTAAATTTTAATACAATACTATTTTATTTAATTATTTCTGTGACTTACTTGATTTTTTTTACATTTTTAATTTGGTCAATTTATTAAATTTATTTTATTTCACAATTAATTGAATTAATCCAATTTTGTAATGATTTAATGTTAAAATGAACTGAATTCCTAAAATACAACTTTAAAGTTTATTTCAGCAAATTATCTAATGTCTAAAACCTATAACCTAGTTTTAACTCTTAAAATTTATTTAATTTTTTTTTTATATAATAACCAAAATATTTTTTTTATACTACTCACTAGTTTTTTATTTCGTTCTTTTATGTATTTCTAATAATATTAATTTTTTGAATAGTTATCTTTATATTTCTTTTTTTATATTTTTATTGTGTTTCAATATTTAATTTTCTTATATTTTTTTTTATTTTTATTTTTTTATTTCTTTTATTATTATTTTTTGTTCTACTTTTTATTTCAATTTATTTACTTCATTTAAATTTATATTTTGATTTTTTTAATTTTTATTTTTCTAAAATAATTGATTTTTTAATTTATTTAGTTTCTTTTATTTTACATATTTTCTTTCCAAAATTTTTCGATTCTCATATTTATAAAATTTTACCTTTTTTTCATGTTTCTTTTTTCTTAATTAATGATTTTAATTTAATACTTATTTAATAGTAAAATTTTATAATGTAATTTTATTCATTAAAATTGTTCATTTCAATTTTTTTTAACTTGATTTTTTTATTTTTGTTATTTTCTAAGATTTGCGTAATTTACTCAATTTTACAATGCATTTGATTTTAAAATTTACACAGTTTCCAAATTAGGTTAATATTAGTTTTTTTTTACGGTTTCAATTTTATTTTCATTCTTAAATCAACTTAATTCCCCAAAAGAATTTAGCTATTTTAAATTTATTACTTTATTTATCATATTCTTTTTATCCTTTTTAATTTAATTTCCAAAACTTATGTAATTTTATAATTAATATTTTTTTATAAATTTCACCATTTTTCAGAATTAGTTCATTGTTATTTCCTTTTTTATATTTTACTTTAATACCTACTCATTATTTTTTTTATACAACTTTCTTTCGAATGAATTTAATTGTTCAAATTGTCACACTTAAATTTTTCTTTTATGATGTTATAATTTTATTCTTAAAACTTAAAACTTTCCACTGATTTAACTTTTTTTTTGTTAGATTAAATAGTTTTTTTGTCACATTTTTTAAATAATTTAATGAATTTAATTTTTTTTTTAATCATCCATTTGAACATTTTTTTAACATTTTCAATTAATTTTTTTTTATGTTCAATAATTTATTTCTTTATTTAAATTTTTATTTCATTTTAATATTTCTTCTAAAATATTATATTTTTAAAAATTTGATTGCTCAAATTAATTCAAACCTAAATTAATTTATTTTAATTTATTTTTAAATCTTTTGAATTGTTTATTTTTTAATTCCATCATTTAAATTTATTTCATTTAAGTACCTATATTTTTTTTCAAAATTTTAATGATATAACTTTTTTATATGATTTTTGTAATTTATTTAATTTTGTAATATGTACTTAATATTTTAATTTAACAGATTATTTAATTCTTTCAATTTTTATTTAAATTTTTTTTTTATACATAAAATTTTATTTCATTCTTTAGTTTTCAAAATCTAATATATTTTTTTTTGTTTATTTTATTTTGCCAAATTATGATTGAAAGTAGTTTTGTTTTTATAAATCAAATTTAAATACCTATTTATTACATTTATTTCTTTCATGTTACATTAAATAAATTTTATTTATTTAATTTTTAATGATTATCATAATTTTTTTTAATGTCTCATTTCTTATTTAATTTCCCAAATTAATTCATATTTTTAAATAAATTTAGTTTTATTTATTTCAATATAAATTTTTTATGTTTTTATAATTTAGCTATTTTTTTCTTCAAATGTTAACTTTTATTAGACTTTATTTCGGCAAAAGAAAAAATCAATATTTTTTTTATAACCCTTTTCATATTTCCGTTTTATTTTTATTTTAATATATTTCGTTTTTTTTAGAGTTCACATTTTTTTGTAACATTTTTCTTTTATTTGGTTCATTTTATTTAATTTATTAAACAAATTTATTTTTATCCCTATTGAATTCCCTAAGTTAATTATTCAAATTAATCCAATTCCGTTAAATTTATGTCATTATACATTTTTCCATTTTTTTTTTACATTTATTTAATTTATGTGTAATTTGCGTTTTTTTTTATACATTTTTTTGTTCACGTTTTATTTTATTTTATTTCTAATTATTTTATTTTTTTTGTATTTAATTCTTTTTTTTTAGTTTTGATTATTTTATTTTTTATTTTAAAATAATTTTAATTTCTAATTAATTTCGGCCATTTGATTATTTAAATTTATTTCATTTTTTTAAATTTAATTTATGTAATTATATATAAAGTATTTAATAATTACTTTATTTAAATTTGTCTATATTTTTTTTATTTACATTTTACCGCTTTTTTATTTTATTCCGATTAAAATTTATCAAATTCATTATTCTTTTAATTTTATTATAATTAATTTTGGCTAATTTTATTTTTATTAATAATAGAATTAATTAAAATTTATTACCTATCTATTATCACTTAATTACAATAAGGCTTAATTTTTTCGTAATTATTAAAATTCCTTTTCTCGTGAATTTTACATAAGAATTTCTACATATAAAATTAGAATATATTCATTTTCAATTATCTGTTCTTGGATTTTAATTTACTTAATTATATCTTATACCAGAGCGATTCTGGGAAAGATAGATTTTAACTTACTTAAATACCTTACCAGAGCGATTCTGGAAAAAGATAGATTTTAATTTTAATTTACTGAAATACCTTATCAGAGTGATTCTGAAAAAGGTATCGTCAGGTATAATCCTGACGGAAACTATCACTAAAATGGAGAAGCAACACCAGAGACAATTCTAGCGTACTTACTGTATAATTATTCATCATCTTCGGTTCACTATATTAGTCTTCGATTTCTTGAAAGCTCCAGCTGCAGTCCATAGGTATAGATGTTCGAATCCTTGGTTAAGGCTCAATAGCCAATCACGCACGCGCACAGCATTAACAGCTATAATGTCCAGAGTTCACAGATTGACCTCAAAGTCCAAAAAACTGCCAACACTCCCGAGGGTCGTACGCGCACTTGACCCAAAGACTACCAACTGCGCCAATTATAGAGGGGCTGCAGCGGGAGTAATAAAGTAAAACCAAATGATGAACTATTTAAGGTTTTTACATCTACAACTATAATTAGGACCTAAAATTAATTATATCTACATATGACAAGTCTCGACGATCGAGAACAAGTGCCGGGGGAGGATGATGTAAGCCGCGCGGGGCCTAGAGGGGATCGCGGGCGCGGGCGGCACGCGGACGGTGGTCGCGATCTGTCTCACGCCTTTGCTGGTCAGCGCTTTTCCATGTGTTAGTACATCTTCTCCATGTGTGCAAATCACGCAGACACGGCGGTGACGATGCCTAGGTAGCGCGATATGCGGTACGTTCGATGTACTTGTCGTTCTACGTAACATACAAAACGGAGTGTAATATTGAAAATATTGACTTACTTGTGGTAAGAAATTTTGTATTTCTTTTTATTGCACTTTAGAGTGTAGTTTGTGCAACCCTTCACAACACAACTTGGCATATTTTCTTTGAGACACACGACCGATATCTTCTCACTTCCAACACAGACTGGGCGCTAGTGGATGTCAATCTGTGAACTTGACTCCCTTTTTGAAGCGACGGTTTAATCTGTCATTAGGCCTGTCCTTATATATATATGTCTATGCCTCTATTAGAGGTTTTTATATGACTACGGGTGGGTTGTTAGGGTTCCGTACACAAAGGGTAAAGTGAACCCTATTACTAAGGCACTACTGTCTGTCTGTGGTCCGTCTGTCACCAGGCAGTATCTCTGTTGCCGCTATAATAAAAAAAACAGAATACAATAAACATTGAAGGGGCTCCCATTCCCATACAACAAACGGGATTTTTTTACTCGTTTTTACAGATAATGATACGGAACGTTTCATGCGCAAGTCCGACACGCACTTGGCTGGTTATTTATTTCACTAATTTATGATCCGTGGTTAAAGTATCTTTCTAATTGAAAAACACTACCTCAAAAGGTAGCGTTTTTAAATTAGAAAGATACGATACGATTCCTACCCGGGACAAACATTTGTGTGATGAACATAGATGTTTGTTCTGTGTTTGGGTGTTATATTGTATTCTATGTATGTGTTTACAAACAAAAAAGTATCTGTTATCTAGTTCCCATTATAGTCAATTGGTAGTAGCCCAGCAGTATTTTTTACAGGTATTATAGCGTATATTTTTGCCCAACATGCCGGCATTGCCGCGGTAATTGCTATAGCTGTACCTACCTACCATTATTATAGTCGATGTAGCTCTAACCACGACACGGTCTCGGAAATTTTGTCATGACTCATGTAAATCCACCATTGACGTGTTCTATTTAGAACTATCCTGTACAAAGGCTATTTGTTATTAGGCATTTCGTATGCGCGTTGAAGCTTAGGCATAAAACCTTACCTAAATGGACAAGCGCGAAAAAATCTCGCGCGCTGAGGGTTCTGCTTCATTTTTAGTTTTGGCAGAAGACTGAATAGTCCTGGCAAACAATCTTGGTTGCAGTCAAATCGAGAATGAACTGGTATCTTCTGGGCAAGCATGTTACATCTACGTCACTTACCATATGTGGGATAAGATAATAGTGGTCAAACACAAGCCAATCAAACATAAAAAAAAACAAATAAATCTCTGCCAATGCCATAGATAAGATACGTTCTTATTATATTATATGTGTGGACATATCACACAGCGCCATCTAGCCCTAAACTAAGCAAAGCTTGTACTATGGGCACCAGATAACTGATACGATACTTATATACTTTTTTGTTTGTAAATACATACATAGAATACAATATAACACCCAGACGCAGAACAAACATCTATGTTCATCACACAAATGTTTGTCCTGGGTGGGAATCGAACCCACAGCCCTCAGTTCAGAAGGCAGCAATACTACCAACTGAGCTATCGGGCCCATCATATTGAATCCGTAATATTTAATAAGCTACCACATTAGCATTACGCACAGATTAGATTATACTTGTATATAGTGACTCCGCTCTTGCGTTTTATCTGTCACAACACCAGCCGAAAGAAGCCTGCTGAACACAGGCATCCCCCATAAACGACCATTTGATCGCTTATCATAGGGGTTTGCTATAATCAGCACGCTTGACAGACGGCTCGGTGATCGCAGATTATAATGTACCGAGGAGACTGCTGCTGCACATTCCCTGGATATTCCCTCAGCCGGCTCTTACGGCACCCACGGGAAGAGATGGGGTGGTGCTAGCCTTACGCTGGGACCACACGGCGGAAACTAAGTCACAATTTATTTAGAAGGCTTTATCTGCCTGACTAACAAAAACAAAAGTTTTCAATCAATGTGTGTTGCCAGTGATGACTTATGGAACTGAAACGTGGTCTCTAACTGATGGCCTCATTACTAAGCTCAGAGTCGCACAACGGGCTATGGAGAGAGCAATGCTCGGTGTTTCCCTGCGAGATAAGACCCGTAAAAGCCGCGGGGAGCCGATGGATGTAGGAGGCGAGCAGCCGCTCTAAGTGGCGCTCCCGGGGGGAGGCCTATGTTCAGCAGTGGACATCTTCAGGCTGTTAATGATGATGATGATGATGATCTGCCTGACTGACCGACAGACCGTAGTCTTCATAATATTTAGAGGGTCTCTTCGTAACATCCATATATGTCGTAGGAGTTACGAAGGGCTAGACAATTCAACCCCGAAGGGTCCCCCTTAGAGAAGGGTTTTAATGATTGTCAATAAAAAAAAAGAAATATAAAGCGCGCTGGCTGTTTATAGTAATAATTATATTAAAACACTAGCTGACCCGCCCCGGCTTCGCTCGGGTTAATTAGTTAAGGTACCTACGTCCTAACCTTGTTCATGGGAACAGAAAAGCGAAAGAGAAAAACATAGAGGAAAAGGATGAATGTATGGGTCAGAAGCCTGGCTGCCTTCGCAAGTTGTATCGTTTGGTCAACAGGTTTTATAGTCAATGTGTGCTATTGTCTTCCAACGTTAGACTGCAAAATATATAAATATCTATTATGTATACCTATATCTTGTTCAGATACGGATCCCTAAAAACCAATAGTTAAGCGGAGAGTGGGTAGAGCCCAGTAGAGCCCTAGCGACTAGCGATGGCAATTAATGCTATTTTGCGTAAATTTCATACACATGCTAACTCACGAGTCTTAGCACGCTAATTGCTATTGCTATGCTATTTGCTAAAATGAAATGAAATAGAAATGAAAAATGAAATGAAAAATGAAATGAAAAAAGAAATGAAACATGTAATGAAACTATATTAAAAATTAAATTCAAAATGAACTAAATTAACTGAAATAAAATTTCATATTTCATAGAATTTTGCAACCGCGAATGCTAATTAATCCATCACTAGTAGCGACGCAATACTTCATCGATATAGCTGCGCCCCGCGGTTTCACTCTGGAATAAAATGTATCCTATGTGTTAATCCAGCGTATAAGTACGTATCTATTCTGTGGTATAAGCTATCCACATTCCCAAATTCATTCAAATCTTTTCAGTTATTGCTGCGTAAAGACAGACACAAACTTCCGCATTTATAACATTGTTGCGATTTTGTGTACAACAGGCAATAACAACAAAATAGAAAAGTATGTGATTAACTTCTGTACTTTTCTATTTTGTGCCCGAATCTTGTGCTTGGGTCATACCATACCTCAATGGCTTGAGTTCGCTCTTTACCGTAGATACCTCGTGTAGTATGTATTTATATACCGATAAAATAAATAGCAAACCAGTTATTACATTAGATTAATTTACATCTAACATCAAAACAAATACTTCGCACAACGTAAATATGGAAAAAAATCATACCGCCAGATATTACGCAATCAGCAATGTCTAGTTTGGCAAGTAAGCCTATACATAAAAAAATGACCCTCAGCCACTTACGTCACGTCATGATAGACCAAAAACCAATATAACCAGACCCGCTGTCAATATATCTCGCATCTCCAAAATGCTTCGATTACACACAAGAAAAAACGAGACGGACAATACAGCTGTCAAAGTTCAACAAGTCAACACTGATTAGCAGGTAGTGCGCAATTTTTTATACAAAATTCGCGACTTTCTCTCAAATAAGTAAAATTAACACACGTGCAATTTGATAAAGTATTAGTTTAAAATACTTACATGCAGATAAGCGTTAAAATCCAATAGATAACAACACAACACAACGTAGCAGAATAGACTGTTCTATTTCAGTAAAAAGTAAACAAACTTTTTAATGAAACTCCTTGGATTTGGAAATACGCGGGAAAGGGAGGTTTCGGTCGAAAACGCGAGCGTTTCAACTCGGCCGGGTAACAGGTAGCGACGAAACACGCACCAGTGACAGGCGAAAACTGACTGAGTGAAGCATTCATCAAAGTAGTGAATGACGACATGCCATATCGATAGGTAGGTATAATATTAACACATGATAATAAATGATAACACATGCTATCGTCTTCTTTAAGTTTTCGGTCGTAAACATGAGCGAATTTATCACCTCAAAGATAATTTTGATGTTTTAATGCGTAATTTAATATTTTTAGTATGTTTATGTTGTGTATTTCTTAGAAGAACAGCTAGTGCGTACGATAGATGGCGCTATTAAAATTATGGACTATATGGAATGCAAGTTTTCCTTCCGCGACTTCTACAATATACCTAGGCAGTAAATATAGCATAGCTGCTACCTATCTACGTACCTATTAGTATAGGTATATACGAGTAATTTAATATTATTACGCGTACTGCATATTGGTTATTTTATTTATTGAATTTTATTTTTGACTAGCCTGATAGCTCAATTGGTAGTAGCTCTGCCTTCTGAACTGTGGGCTGTGGGTTCGAGTCCCACCTAGGGCAAACATTTGTGTGATGAAAATTGGTGTTTATTCTTTGTATGTATTTACAAACAAAAAGTATCTCTACTCTATCAGTTATGTAGTTCCCATATCCATGTACACAAATATTAATATCTATTTATTTCTATATTGTCTATAAAACGAGCAGTCAGTCAGATAGACAGACGGACAGCGGAGCCTTAGTAATAGGGTCCATTTTACTCTTTGTGCCACGTAACCTCAAAAAAATTGTGGAAACATATGATCTTGCCTGGCATACTCGGGCGTGTTCCTATTCATGGTGCGGTGGACTCCAAGGAAACTACGATTCACGAACACAAATAAATATATAATTGAACTGATACATAGGTACTGATATAACCATTAAATAATATAAACTATTACATGACGCGGTAGTGGTGGAGAGACGACTGTCTAAATTACATATCGCGCCCTTTATCTATATAAAGGGCGCGATATGTAATTTAGACAGTCGGCGCCGCTTCGTCGTTCATATTATAAACAAATGTGTCCCTACATCAACCCCCTTCTTAAAAAAAAATATTTTGGCATAAAATTAGACAATAAAAATCATATACACGTTAATAAAGTCACAAAAAATCTTACAATAAACAAAAAAAGTCGTAATATAACAATAGAATAAACAAAAGATCTTTCAGTTACATTCTCAAATCTCAACTCAAGTATAACGTTATTCGATGCATAAATACTCTATTAACGTTAACTTATACAAACAAAAGAAAACGATCGATTTACAAAGTAACTCATTGTTATCCACTCTAAAACAAAGAATTCTTAGTCTTCCACTTGATTCGACCCTACTCATATTGCATATTTCTCAGTTATCACCGACATCGACAGTCGACACCGACTGTTTATATTATCCGAAAACAATCAGTGCAATATAACTCTATCATTATTCATTCGTCGGTCACATATAAAACGTACAAAGAAAAACACATAAAATATAAAATCGAATCAATAACGTAGTCATAACAAAAACATTACCTAAGTATAACATACACAATAAAACAGAGTGGCAAAAAATACTCCAATATACCTGCGTGAATATAAGGAATTTAAAATAAACATTGCATTCAAAAAACACAAAAACATAAAATTGACAAAAAATACCATTTCACATTATAAAGCACATACCAAACAAAACATTATACCAAAATATCGATCAGACAATTAATTCAGATTAAACCGATTCCGATCTACCAAAATTTAATCAAAAATACTGCACTTCTACAAAAAAAACTAGGTGGGCAAATTTAATTCACTGGCAGGTAATTAACACAATCGCACCATGGTGACATTTTTATACACAACTCAAATCAGGAAACTCTCTTCATTCCCAGCATAAACCGGCACCAAGCTCACATGTTCCATTGATGTGCAGCTTCAATTCCGCTGAAACCAATCTCGGCAATGATAAAGCGAGACTGAGCGATCCCTAAGTCTACGCTCTGCATACACCTCCGGAATCTTCCTCGGACGGTGAGACCAAGCTCGGGTCAAAGTACCTGCAGGTCCAGCCTGGATACCTCAACAGCACTGGCACCTCAGATGTCGCTGGCCCTCTATAAAGCATCGGCTGCTGGCGAATGGTGATGACATTTCGGCATATCCTTTACGTGGGCTATTCGCGTCATCAGTTAGCGACATAGCCCAGGGATAATATGCGTCAATTCCTGCTTTTTCTGCTTTAACACGTCTACTTCAACGTCTGGACAAATCATCGACGGGGAATCGCCTCTCGCCACGTCTTGTGAAACTGAAAACTGCACTGCACACTGAGTTTAAAGTTCATTGCACACGCGTTCCTGAGTTCCAAATCGCACCATAAAAACGACGAAGGTCACCAGTGTTAAGAAATGATCGATATAATATAAACAATGACATGACGCAGTAGTGGTGGAGAGACGACTGCCTAAATTACATATCATTATTATCATTATCGCGGCGTCGTCCATATTATAAACAAATGTGTCCCTAAACTAAGCATATCCTGTATGGGAACCAGATAACTAATAGAAAACTTTATTTATATTATGCTTTTACTATCTAGTGAAAACCATGGGGAGCCGATAGATGCAGAAGGCGAAATTAAAAGTTGTAAGGGTTTGGATCATTTAATCTTGGTTCAATAAAAGTCACCTACTCCCCAATCTTCGATGGACCACCCATACTCTATCGGGAAGTGCCTGAAAAAAAAAACAAAGAGAAAACATTTATAATATGCATTAAAAAGTAAAACGTAGCGCTCCTAGCGAAGCACGACTAGCCGTTCCTAACCGATCGGTAAAGTTAAGCAACGTTCGCTGCGGTCGCTACTATGATGCGTGACCGCTACACCAAAAAGTTGGTATTTAGAACTGAGCGCTACCGTGCTTCGGAGGGCACGATAAGCCGTCGGTCTCGTCTGTTGTCGTAAGACAATAGTCGTTAAGCCAAGACAGAAGCCTTCAGGCGGCCTAAAAATTCTGACACCAGGGCTGACCACTTGCCTACACGAGTCTTTCTTTCTTTCTTTCTAGTAAAACGTAAAAAGAAGTAAAAGTTACAAAATTAATAAACGAATAACACTAATAAATAAATAAATTATAAGTGGAAATTTCACACAGTGCCACCTAGCCCCAACTTACCCCCTCTGGGTCCGTTACCCTATGGAATGGAAGAGCAGGGCTATAGTGAGAGAAAGAGAGGCAGCTGTCTCGTAACGCTGTGCAAGCTGAACCAAACTTTATTGCTTTGTTGCAAGAGTCACTATTTCTTTAAGTGACTTCGCGGAGTGAACCTTCTGTACTCTGTACCTATTAGTACTTATAGTGCTAACTTTCTGGCTTTGGGTACGGTAGGCCTAGCACGAATATTTACGCGCGTGTAAGTGTAACGTTAACGTAAGGCCCTATTACGATTGCGCCTGCCGGTCAACTGCTGTCAAAGTTCATACAATTTTAACAGCAGTTGAGCTGCAGACGCGCGTCGGCCTCGCTGCTAGCTCAATCGTAATAAGGGGGGCAGATCAAATGCCATACAACTGCCTTACGTTAACGTTAGATTTAGATTTAGATTCATTTATTGCATCATGTAATAAGGTAATACAAGTTACACAAGTTACATAGCCCTGCTAGGGCATAGCAAACAGCAAGTAAGTACGAGTTTACACAATAATTAAATAATAGAATAATAAATACCGAGGAAACAATTTAATGTAAGTATACCTACAATCATAGTAATTATGTGGCATCAACAATTCAACATCATCGTGAGTTTGTTACGCTTCCAAGTATTCCTGCACTGTATAGTAACATTTTCGTGACTGGAAATCTTTGAGTATTTTTTGAAATACTGTTTCTTTGTTTTCGCTTCTTATTCTAACCGGTAGTTTGTTATATATTTTTATAAGCATACTAGCTTTTGCCCGCGGCTTCGCACGCTTGTGTTATGTTATTTTTACGTTATAGTTTAATAATAGATCATGCATTTCGTACCAAACAACAAAATCCACTAAATCTTTTCGAAGCTGCGCAAAGTAACCTGTATTAATGTATAGGTAGGTATAACGCAAGCATAGCCGTGAGTGAAAGCTATTTAAGCCATTACCTGAAATTAAATGTTTTGAGTCTAATATAGATTTATAACAGTAAAAGAAGTTTCAAACAAAAAACTACAATTTTATAAGTACCTCTTCATATTACGACAAAAATAAATCATCATCACTTCACTCAGGACTTTAACAGAAGTTTCAGTAAATTTTGTTTAGTAGTTACCTAAGCAGGCAGGTACAGTTTAGAAAAATATGAAAGAATCACACACGGTGATGGTGTTTTGCTCAGTTTTACATGTAAAGATAATATTATCCGCGCGCTGTTTGTTCCATTTACCACATTTTTTTACCTTCTTAGGTTTGGCTCCATACGAATTGAGTTACCTACACTTAGCCAGTGTCAATAATAAGTTTATAAAATACATAATACTTTACAGCCGAAGATATGCATTTACCTGTACGATGCATACATAATTAATTTTCTTAATACTAATTAGGAATTACAAATACTAAACCACCACTCCTTAAAGAATCGACAGTTATAATTATTATTATGTCCACTATTTTCCAGGCAGTCTCATTCCCACTGCACTTTTAACATACCTACCTAGTGATGAAAGTGAGGAAGTAGGTTAAATCGTCATTACATAATTATTACTTACATCCAAAGATGAGTTACTTACCTACTATAACTATAACCTCCTTGGAGTGACCGAGTAATCAATAATTTTTTGCTCCCGTGGTTTATTTAAAAGTCCACAGCTCTAAAATATTTTAACTTATAGAAACTTATTCCAACATGCAAGAAGAAGAAGAAGAGCAAATCAAAAACAGTCAAAAACGAACGTTACGCGACATGTTATTGTTAATTCAAGGATACAATTACCATAATTATTACCTACATATTATTATATCTAAGTACCTACCCTTCTTAACATTTTTCATAATATATTTCGCATCATTGGCTAAATAAAAATAATAAGCACGCACTCCGGCTTACTTTAATGCCAAAATAAAAAAGGTTTTAAAATGCGAAGCAATGGTAAGGGTCTATAACTTAAGTAGCTATAAGTACTATAGATACCTTAAAACTTCCTTGGGGTCGATCAAGATTGTAGCAGTAGTGCAAAAATAATTTTAACTACATAATTTAGAATGGTAACGTGTAGTAAGTTTATGTAAATAATACATTTGACCAGATCGCCAATAAAGAACATTGCTCCCGCCAAAACCCTATAAATCGATAACATGTATAAAAATGTTAATTAAGTAAGCTTCAATATTGGCTAAGTACGATAATCGCGTAAAGCCTTATGATTGATTATAAAAAGTCTAAGAACCTAACCCTTTTAAACAGTTTTCATAAAATACTTCGTATCATTGGCTAAATACAAATTTTGTCTGATGCCAAAATAAAAAAGGTTTTACAATACGTAGCAAAAGCAAGGGTCAATAAATTAAGTACCTATAGGCACAGATTACTGAATATGTTACTACTATAGGTTAAGCTATAGGTACTATAAATACAATTTTAAATACTTATTTCAAATGGTAACGCGTAGTAGATTTTTGAAAACGAATACATAATACCAATTCGCCAATAAAGAGTTTTGCCCTCGCCAGAACCCAATAAATCGAAAACATGAATAATAATTTTAGTTATGTTTCAATATTGGGTAAATATGATATCGCGTGAAGCCTTAAAACTTATAATAAAAAGTCTAAGAAGTTTTTAGTTTTCGAAATTCCTTGTTCTCTGTGTCGTGCTCATATTCAAGAAGGTTCTCATACCTATCCTCTTTTTTAATTTGGACCACAGATTAACGAAAAAAGTTATCTATATGTAATACATATGACTTTCTTGGATGTGAGTACTTACATAATGAACACATTGTTTTTCTCCAATCTGCATTGCGTCATATTAAAATTTATTTTTGTAATCGCAAATAATAATCTCACAGTTTGTAAAACATATTTATTCGCCGACATGCAATATAACGCTACTGCTTCCTCCATTTTATTTAGCCCACGTCGGTCGCGCAGCAGGCAAACAAATTGACTGTGTGTCCAGGTTGGGGCGCTACAAAAACTTCAAGGATAGTCAACAGAGATGTTGCGCGCCAACTCAACAACATCAGCATTCATTTCATTTCATTTCAAAAACAGCGAAGGTTCGGGCGTATATGAAGCTGCGCCATAATAGTAACAGAGTTTTTTTCTTTAATCTGTGTGCATCCCGAGATAAAATTTCCGTCAGTAGCACAGAGTAATATTTTTTCTCTCATCTATGATTAGTAGCCAAAATAAAACTTACCTTTTGACACTGGCTAAATACCTACAGTATGTGTGGCGCCAAAATATAAGAAAAAAACTTACCTTGAAGTCATCTTGTTAAAATCCCGTTTCGTTTCATAATGAAATCTTAATCATTTTCACCAAAAAAAAAATTAAAATTATTTAAAATTTAATATATCCTATGTTGTGCGCCGGGTTTTTCTAAGCTTATTAGTGAAAACCGCATGAAAATCCGTTCAGTATTTTCAGAGTTGTGCCGTAACAAACAAACAAACAAACACACAAACAAACAAACAAACAGACAAAATGTCTAAAAAGTAGCTTAACGTGATCAGCGAAAAATTTCAAGCCAACCTGTGTAAATTTTTTTTTCGATATCTTGCATTTACAGATTTTTTATCTCTACAGTTTTATTATATGTATAGAATAAAGATAATGTGGCCCTCTTTCAAATATTTCTGGTTTAAATAAATAAAATAAATAAATATGTGTGGACAATTCACACATCGCCGTCTAGCCCCAAACTAAGCATAGCTTGTACTATGGGAACCAGATTACTGATACAATACTTTTATACATTTTTGTTTGTAAATACATACATAGAATACAATATAACACCCAGTTTAGGTTGTGGTGCTATGATTTGGTTATGTCGTTACACTTACGCGCGCGTAAACATTCGTGCTAGGCCTACAGAACCTCGATACGTACTTGTTAGTCCTAGGTCTCCTGGTCCGTGTAGTGGTATTAATCATTCCAGTAAGTACCGCTTTCTTACGATCCTTCCTTATTTTCTTCACTTTTTTAGCGTGTTTTTTTTGGTATCGCTCCATTTCCATTCTATCTTCCTCCGACATTTGCTGTTCGCTCGAGTGCTTGTCATAATCTGATCCTGCATCAACAACTGAGACCAAAAGAAATATTATTTTGCCGGCTTTTTTTTTATTTTGATGGGTTTGCGTTTGGCAACATCTCACCTGATGGTAAGTGTAGATGAAGCCTAAGGTGGGACACGCTTACCCAGAAGATGCCTATTCACTCTGCTCTTGAATACGCCTAGATTATAGCCGGTGTTAGAATAGGATCACCCCATCCCTTCCCGTGGCCGTAAGAGTCGGCTAAGGGAATATCCAGGGAATAGGCAGGCGTTCCTCGGTACATTAAAGACCACGAACACCAAGCAAGCCGCCTGCCAAACGTGCTGATTATGCTAAACCTGATAAGCGTCCAAAGGTGACGTTGTATGGGGGAGGTTTGTGTTCAGCAGTGGACGTCTTCTGGCTGATGATGATGATGACCAGCCCTGGCTTCGCAACTCATCGTCTAACGATGTCAAATCGAAGTTTAAAGAGTTAATAGAGGTTAGGGTAGAACGAAACCGAAAAAAGAGTTCAACGCACTTAGGCGTTAACCGCTTCGTATTTTTAACCGGGTTTCAAAGTCTTGGTTCATCGTACTATTAGTATTAAATAAATTAGAAAATCTGTGAGGTATAGAGAGAGCTATGCTCGATGTTTCCTTGTGAGATGAGATGGAGATCCACAGAACTAAAGTGATTAATATAGCTCTTAGAATTAGCATGTTGAATTAGCGATGGATAGGCCACATCGCTCGTAGAACTGACAATTTAAGGGAGAAAGATTCTCGAGTGGCGACCACAAACCGGAAGACACAGAGTAGGCCCCCCACTAGGTGGACCGACGATCTGATGAAAACCGAGGGGAGCCGATGGATGAAGGAGATGAGTAGCCGCTCAGGGGGGCATTCTGTGGGGACTACGTTCAGCAGTGGAAGTTTTCAAGCTGTTGATGACGATGAAATAGTTAATGAATACCTTCCTGGTCCGGAACATCTTTATACTTCTCTTCAATTTCATTGAGCGTATTACAAAGGTGCATAATTTGCTGGCACTGATGTAGTATGTTCACATAGAACTGCAACATCATCGTTGTAGGTGCCAAGTTGTGGAACTGGCTTACGTTGTAGAACCGAGCTTGTACTACATGGTACAGCTCTAGGACTATTGTATATTTGTACACGATTTCGTGAATGATATATCCAATTTCGTACACCATTTCGCGTTTGTAAAGGAAACGTATTTTGTAGTAATCGCGGAGATCCTGGTCCCTGGAAACCATTACAAACACCTTAAAAATGTATTATATTTGACTAAATGACAACACTCTAGTATGAGTAAAAAGAACGTTATTCAGTACCGTTGAAGAATTCATAAAAATTCATAAATTCATAAGACGAATTCATAAAAACCATCATGGAAGGAAAAGTAGAAGGAAAAAGAGGAAGGGGACGACCACAGAGCAAAAAAAAAAATTCGCTTCTCGGTGCGACGCGTCATATTCTTCAAAGCTTTATGGGGACGACCGAGAAAGACATTCATGGATCAACTGTAAGAAAAGGCTAATGTCATGTCGTATCAAGAGCTAAAAAGGCTCGCAGAAAGTCGTGAAAAATAGAAGGAAGTCCACAGACAAGAGTTCAACTCATAAATGATGAAGAAAAGCAGAAGAACAACACTCTTCTAGTCCGCCATCTTGAATAGTCCTCCATATTGGATTTTGAATGGCTTTCATCTCAGGCGGTTGAAATTCAGATTAAAGATTTGACCCGAACAAACTACCTTATGGCCATGTGAAAATAGCTTGGAGCACCCCATCTCTTTCCATGGGTACCGTAAGAGCTGGCTAAGGGGATATCCATGGAATGGGCTGCCGCATTCCCCACGGTAACATTAAAATCTTCTGCGATCACCAAGCCGCCTGCCATGTGGTGATGGTTGTTGGAAACCATGATAAGGTATGAGAGAGGCCTCTGTTCAGCAGTAGGTCTTTCAGCCTTTGATGATGTTAAAAGGGTCCTGTATACCCGGATCCTTTATCACGCTCGTGCATTGTGAAATTTTGGAACTTGGAAGACTAAATATTCTTTTGTGTCCAAAAATACCAGATAGTATATGAATTTGTAGGAAGCTTTTGAGGGTAGCGCTTGACAATGTCTTACGCGTTTAGATATGTAGCAGCAATTTGGTAGCATGACTTCACAATCATTCTTTCGGTGCCATAGTGTTTGATTTTATTATCCAATTCATAATTTTCACGCGACGTCCATTGAGCTACTATTTGGTTCACATTTCTTTCCTGTTCCTCTAGGAGTTCTCTCTGGTCGAGCAGGTTGCTCCAAGCTTCTTCCGTGAGGCCTAACTTACTGCTGCTTGAGTGTGACAAGTTGAATGTGTTTTGGTCGTAATCAGGCGGCGGTGGGTCAGTCGTTGTCGGTTTCGTAGGTCTAGGCTAAAACAGTTAGGACTTTTCATAGCGTGCCAGATATTTTGCCGCCACAGTTTCAAAGGCAATGTAGCTAGCAAAACACTGGGTTTCCCCCAAAAAGGCGGCAAGTTTGCT
Organism: Ennomos erosarius; assembly: GCA_963580505.1. Taxonomy (NCBI): domain Eukaryota; kingdom Metazoa; phylum Arthropoda; class Insecta; order Lepidoptera; family Geometridae; genus Ennomos; species Ennomos erosarius. The sequence continues at coordinate 4,446,490 of OY757006.1, read as the reverse complement.
TTGGCCAATTTGACGCCATTAACCGGCTGATTTCGATAATATTCAGTAGAAACATTGAGTACCCACTCAGTTCTAAGCCAGATATATTTTGTGCCTGTATTTCAAATACGAATTGAGCAAAATTGCATATTGGTCGAATGCATTACATCAACTCCGTATCGTCACCGAACCATCGCCTCGCTCGCAAGCAGTTCACGCGCGGATAGCGAGGGACCACTCGGTAACAATTCGCTGTAATCACGTGACGTTCACAACTTGTGAACAACGCGTCAACGTCAAGTAACAACGCGTCGACCACCCGTGGACCAACTGTCGACACCGAGCGATAGTTCCGTGCCGGGGCGGTGTAATGAGATGCGACCTATCTAGTTAATATGCTGTAGATTTTATTTGCTTACTGATGCGCCGGCGAGTGTTGTTCCAACAGTACTTATAGTAGAATCATCTATAGAGTCCTCTTCACTGGTATAATATTCGTAAGAGAAATTATCCCCTGCATGTTTGCCTAAAAATGTATTAAGGATATATAATTTACGCATTTTTGTTTAAATTCTTTTTATTTCATTTAAAAATTACATAGTTCCTGGACCCCCAACTAGGATTCCCTGTATTTAGGAACTACGGAACCAGGAACTACGAGGACAATGCTCCCACTACACCCACACACAGAACAAGTAACCTATTTGCGCTTTTTTTCCTGTGCACAAATACTAAACTTGTCAAGTCGCGGGATTCAAACCTGGCGCCTCCTTATGAGCCGACCTGTAGGCCTAGCTCGAATATTTACGCGCGCGTAAGTGTAACGTTAACGTAAAACCCCCCTATTACGATTGCGTCTGCCGCTCAACTGCTGTCAAAGTTCATACAATTTTGACAGCAGTTGAGCGGCAGACGCGCGTCAGTATCGCTGCTAGCTCAATCGTAATAGGGGGGCGAATCAAGTGCCATACAACTGGCTTACGTTAACGTTACACTTACGCGCGCGTAAATATTCGCGCTAGGCCCACGGCTCAACCACCACACCACGGAAGCTGTCGTCCCATAGTTTATGTACCTAAATAATCTAGGTATTAAGTAGGTACCTAGTTTCAAAAGATGCTAATGTCTTCGATCATATCCAGTATAAACACCTATGTATTTATTCTAAAAATTATTGAATAAAGGGTATTCATTAAAATGTGTAGGGACTCACTGTTCAAATAATAGTCGAAACCAATTTGCCGTCGTTTTGGTGGTTTTGGCCTGGGTTTTCTTATTTGATGCCCTCGAATTGGCTTATGTCGTCCGTGGTAGCGTGCATTTTCACCGTAAGTATCAACATTTCTATCCGCCCTTAGCGACGAGCAATACAAAACGCCTGCACAATTTTTTATCAATTTGTATTTTGTTTTAAATTTTCACGGTTGTAGATTCTAATCGGCTAGTTAGTGAATGACCAGGGGGTCTCTCAAAGATCCCTAGTTACTGTATAAGTTAGATAAGGACTGTAATAGCAAGGGATCTTTGCTAGACCCCCCAAGGGGGGCGATGAATAGCAATGCTGGTTCGTTGAGTTAAATAAGGCCCTTCGCATACGGCGTCGTATCGTAAGCGTATCGCATTACGCGCGCACGACGCGCGACGTGAGCAATACGAGCGCGTACATGTTCGAACAAGTCCGCACCCGAAGTGGTGCAGCAGCGAATCGTAGATGTTGTAGCGTAAAAGAGCAACTATAAATTTCTTTAAAACTTCAACTGAATTAAAGACGATTTATTTTCCATTGCTATTTCCATTTCCATTGTAAGTTTTAATTTCACTCGTTTTATTATTATTTATGTAAATAACAACATTCATAATAGTCATAATAATTGAAAAAACAAATAAAGAGAAATGGCGCGCTTTTTTAAGTCTCCTTCAAAGCGTATATATATCACCAGTTTTTTCTCTAATCTGTGATCACTAGTAAGTTTGATCTCCTGTTTCAGTTATTCATACAATATTTGCTATTTTTTTCTCCCACTTTAGCATAATACTTCCAAATAAAAAAGAAAATGTGTAACTCACTAATGTCAAACTACACTTGTCTATGACCGGAGTTTACTCGGCGGAGTGAGGGCGGAGTTTACGTTAGAACTTGACTGTGAATTTAACAACGCGGAGTATTCGCCGAGTCCGGAGTTTGAACTCACGTGAGATCGATCGGAGTAATTTCGATGCATTGTCTCTGAATGTCGGCCTTTGTGTCTGCATTTTGGTCACGCGTCACATCGCCCTGATGAACTTTAAAAATCGCGATGAGCTCCGGGGCCTCCGGGTAGAAATAGAATTACTTTACTTACATATTATCACAAAAATGTATGATACAACTGTGTAACGCCACATTGTACTAACCACTGTATCGTTGCTAATTAATAATAATAGCGTCAATAAAATAACGGACAAATGCGATTAGATTTGTGCCATAGGGTTCCGTTCACTCGTACATAGAGGATTATGCCACTGATACAAGAATTTGAAACTTATAAAAATTATTCCGGCTGGACATTTTATTATGCAAGCTTATATCACTTGTAATTATACATTTTATATTACTTAAATACATTTTCGATAAAACTTAATAGCATCTTTTATTAGATATACCTAAAACATTAAGTTGATTAATTTCACCATTACTAAACTGTACATAACGAACTATTAGACATTCAGCAACGGTCCCCGCTACATAGGTACCAGGGGGTCTAGCAAAGATACCAACCACTAACGCTAACGCCTCACGCTAACTCCAAAATGTATTGAAATGACATTCACTGCGGAAAAGTTAGCGATTTCCGATATGTAATTTCGGTACATTTTGGAGTTAGCGTGAGGCGTTAGCGTTAGCGATTGTGATCTTTGCTAGACCCCCTGGATTGGCAGTACCACAAGGAAACAGCGGGTTCTTTGGATAAAAATGTTTTGCAACCCGTATAACCCGCGTAACTTTAGCCCATCCTTTTGTCCAAAATACCGAAGACACAGTTATACTAAAAGATAACAACAGAGACTGAAAACAATCGTAATCTGTGACAAATTGTTTTCATCCAGTGTGTGTTGCCAGTGATGTCTCAATCATGGCGCTTGGCCTCCAATTCCAGCTAGACCACGAACCGGAAAACGAAGCGTAGGGCGGACCCCCACTAGGTGGATTGACGGCTGAACCATGGGGAGCCGATGGCTGCAGGAGGCAAGTAGCCATTCTGAGTGGCGCTCTTTGGAGGAGGCTTATGTTCAGCAGTGGACGTCATCAGGCTGAAATCGGAAGACGCAGCGTAGGCTAGCGCCCCCGGCCGCCCATCGACGATCTTCGTAGAACCGGGTGCAAGAGGCAAGTAGTCGGTCAAAATGCCGCTCTATGGGGAAAACTTATTTTCAGCGGTCGACGTTTTCCGGGTGCTGATGATGCAATTTACCCATTTTCTCCCGGGACTGTATTTGATAGTGCTAAATAAAACAATCGTTATTTAATTAATTGTATTTCGTTTTAGGTTTCCAAAGTACCCGCTTTTTAGAACGAATTCCATTTTTAAAAGGAAACGGTTTTGCACCCCTGCGTTGATCTAATATGCCGCTGAGTTTATAGGACTCTTGGAAAGCCCTACGATTAGCGCTAGAAATTTCGATGCCACCAACATTTTGCGAGCCGTGATTTTTTTGGTTCCGTCCATCATTGGGCAAAAGCTGCAAATCTTGATTTTTGTTAGGTTGCCAGCCAGCGTCGTAAGAATGCTGCGAATCTTGCTTTTGGTTAGGATTCCAGGCAGCGTTGACAGAACGCCGTGAACCTTGTTGCTTTTTCCATACAGCCTCGTAAGAACGCTGCATAGCTTGCTTTTTGTTAGGTTGCCAAAGAGTGTCATAAGAACGCTGTGAATCTTGTTTTTTGTTAGGTTGCCAGGTAGCTTCGAAAGAACGCTGTGAATCATGCTTGTTGTTAGGTTGCCAGGCAACGTCAAAAGAACGCTGTGAATCTTGCTTTTTCTTAGGTTGCCAGGCAACGTCCAAAGAGCGCTGTGAATCTTGCTTTTTGTTAGGTTGCCAGGCAACGTCCAAAGAGTGCTGTGAATCTTGCTTTTTGTTAGGTTGCCAGGCAACGTCGAAAGAACGCTGCGAATCTTGCTGATTTTTGGCAGGTTGATGGCTTTCAGCGCCAAAAGAACGCCGCATACCTTGCTGATTTTCGTTAGGTTTCCAGTTACCGCCGTACTGTAACTTGTCTGAGAACTGGCCTGGTTTCCAAATTGGTTTCTTACTCTTCCCCTCTTGCCTGCGTTGGTAAATATCCGGTTCTTGCTGTAACGCTGGTTCAAAGTCAGCATCCTTTACTGAGCTTGAGTTATTCAATTTCCTTCTGTACTCTGTGTACATGCCTCCCTTCAACTCGGCTGGTTCATGAAAGCCGGGTGGTAATGCGCCGAATTTCTTGAGGAATCTCTTTCTATTGATTTCGTCTTTTTTCGCATTCTCTTTGAGCGCCTTGTAAAAGAATTTCTTCTCTAATCGTATTCTGTGGTAATGGCTCTCTAGAAACAAGTGGATTAATTTTAATGTTTTACTAGGTGGTAGGAGTTTACTGCAAAGTACGTCTAGGTAGGTACCACCACTTTGCCAGATATTTTGCCCCTAAGCAGTACTGTGCAAGCACTATTGTGTTCCGGTTTCACGGGCATTGTAGCTAGTCAAATTACTGGGCAAATGTGACTTTTTCCAATAGATTTTGAGTTATAATTTGGCGTTAATGTGAAGGGATCTTTGCTAGACCCCACAGTTGAATATAACGCCCAACGATCACATACATAGATCCTGGACCCTAACTAAAATTCCCTGTATCTAGGGACCCAGGAACTACGAGGACCATTCCACAACACCTAGACACAGAACAAGTATTTGCACTTTTTTTCTGTGCCCAAATACTTGTCCTGTAACGGGAATCGAACCCGCCGCCTCCGTTAAGATCTTAAGAGCCGACCTGCTCAACCAGTACACCATAGAGGCTGTAGAGAGTTGTCAGTAGTCAACAGCCCGAAGACGTCTGAACCACGTGCTGAACATAGGCCTCCTCCAGAGAGCGCCACTTTGAGCGGCTGCTCGCCTCCTGCATCCATCGACTTCCTGATGTATTCACTAAATATAAATATGCTTACGCGCAATCCCTAACGCGTTTATTGTATTTTCTAGTGCTAGTTCGTGCGATTGGTTCCAGTTAGAAATCTCAAGTTCGCTCATTTTATTCCTGACCGTAGTTAGGTTTGAGACCTCCTTGTAGAGGTTTAACATTCTTGCAAAGAGGTTCTCTATGTTCGACGCAATCGAGCCCAGTTTGAACATAGGCCGAGAGTTGTATCTTGCCATGATTATTCTTGCAGCCCTCAGTTTTAGAGAAGCATCTGAAATAAGGTTTGATTATTTTTTTCTGTACCCAAAGCGTAAAATACTTAATTAGTACAGCAGGCCTAGCACGAATGTTTACGCGCAAGTAAGTGTAACGTTAACGTAAGGCAGTTGTATGGGGCGCTGATCAAATGCCATACGTTAACGTAACACTTACGCGCGCGTAAATATTCGTGCTATGCCTACAGGTTCAAAAGATTCACTTCGCGAAATCAATAAACAGTGACTTTTGACACAATGCAAGAAACTACAGAGGCCTTCTCTGAGCTCTTAGCTCGATTAAAAACAGAGCATAACGAAAAAAAAAAAAAAATAACGCCCTACGATCACATACATAGATCCTGGACCCTAACTAGGATTCCCTGTATCTAGGGACCCGGGAACTACGAGGACCATGGTCCCACAACACCCAGACACAGAACAAGTATTTATGCTTTTTTTTTTCCGGGCACAAATACTTGTCCTGTCGCGGGAATCGAACCTCAACCACCACACCACGGAGGCTGTGAAAATATTGGATCGCTTATCAAAGTCTCAACACCATTAACCAAAGGCTGTTTGGTCTTTGAAGAAAATCCGACAATGGCGGTTGTGAATTTTGAATTTATTTTTCAAAACTAGTGTATCTTGAACTTAAATGTGTAATAAGGGTGGATTATTATTCGTTAAGTGTTCGTGCACGAGTGTTGGCAAATGGTTTCAAGATCATAAAACCATGCATTTTCGTTTTCGCTTCAAGGGCCTTTTTTAGAGCCTTCAGTAAAATATCCACCATTTTACTGTTGGCGTTTTGACTGACAAAATATGACTTTGACTTGAATTAATCGTACAAATTTTACTCACTTGACATTGGCAGAATTATTGCAAAAAGCGATAGAAAGCCATTAAAGAAGAAGAAGGCTGTTTGATCGCGCGAAGAGCTCACATTAGGTACGGCCCCAGTTCAAGGAAGTTAAATGTATTTTTGTGCAGTTAGATTCGCACCGTACTACAGGCCAATGGTATTTAAACCCACACACGGTTGTCGAAATTGCTGTTCTGTTGCTAGTGGCGCTAGTGTCAAAGGCCAAAGTGCATTCAGCGGAGTTTTGGCGGGAACGCGGAAATGTTCACGTTCGTTGCATTGTATTATTCCTCAAAACTTGTGCTTTTTCCAGTATTAATGTTTAAAATTGGTGGCGTTTTACGCATTAAGTGCTGAATGAGTATGAGTGTGGGCAAGTGATATAATGTGGTGAAACGTGACTTTTCGTGTTGCTTCCAAAACTCCATAGAAGCCTCTGGTAAAGTTGCCACCACTTTGCTGGAGCATGACTTAGACTGGACTACGACAACCTGACTTAGACTGGACTATGACTATGACTAAGACTTGACTTTACGTGATATATTCTTTAACGATGAATAATTACAATCAGTTTTGGCGGGAACGCGGAAGAGTTGACGTCGTTGCATTGTATTATTTTTCAAAACTTTTGCTTTTCCCAGTGTTAATGTTTAAAATTGGTGGCGTTTTACGCATTAAGTGCTGAATTACGAGCATGAGTGAGGGCAAGTGATATGATGTGGTGAAACGTGACTTTTCGTGTTGCTTCCAAAACTCCATAGAAGCTTATAGTAAAGTTGCCACCACTTTGCTGGAGCATGACTTAGACTGGACTATGACTATGACTAAACGATGAATAATTACAATACTTGACACTGGCTAAATACACTATGTGTGGAGGCAAAAAAAAAAAAAAGTGCATTCAGCGACAGGCGAGCAACAGGCGGCCATCTTGCGACCGATTGCTAAGTGTTTGCTGTCGCTTTGCTAACTGCTGCTTTGCTACTGTTGTGATTGTTACGTAATACAGTTGCCAGTTACCTTCAACGAATTCAAGAGACATATTGGTGACTTGTACACATTGGAGTTCGTCCGTCCATTGCAACCATGTGAGAGGTCCTTGGGTAGCGAATGTCGATTCTCCGAAGCAGAAGTTTACTCCGTAAAAAGCTGAATGACAAATACTATATTGCGAGTTACGTAATAACCGGGCCGGTCAAGTGCGAGTCGGACTCGAGCACGAAGGTTTTCGTACCATTATAAAAACAAACAAAAATCCCGTTTGTTGTATGGGATCCTCCTTAAATATTCATTTTATTCTGTTTTGAGCATTTGTTGTTATAGCGGCAAAAGAAATAAATCATTTGTGAAAATTTCAACTGTCTAACTATCACGGTTCATGAGATTCAGCCTGGGGACAAACAGACAGACAGACGGGCGGACAGCAGAGCCTTAATTGGGTCTGTTTTATACTTTGGGTACGGAACTCTAAAAACACTTTAAAGCTGCGGCGACAAAACAGGGCGATATCTTCGTGGAATGGTTTTGAGTTTAAAATACTATTCTGGAGTTTTTGGCGGGAACGCGGAAAAGGTCACGTCGTTGCATCGTATTATTTTTCAAAACTTTTGCTTTTTCCAGTGTTAATGTTTAAAATTGGTGGCGTTTTAAGCATTAAGTGCTGAATTACGAGCATGAGTGAGGGCAAGTGATATAATGTGGTGAAACGTGATTTTTCGTGTTGCTTCCAAAACTCCATAGAAGCTTCTAGTAAAGTTGCCACCACTTTGCTGGAGCATGACTTTGGACAATGACTACCTGACTTAGACTGCACTATGACTATGAGTAGGACATGACTGCGTGAAATATTTTATAACACGATGAAAATATAATACTTGACACTGGCTAAATACACTATGTGTGGAGCCAAAATATAAGAAAAAAAATGCTATTCTGTATGCCGTTGTCAAATTTGACAACCACGATACACACGTTACACGCCCGTCAAAAAACAGAAAACACTGGGCACAAAATACAGAATACAATTTTTTGATTCCATGTTAATTCCATGTCGTGGGGCGTTAAAGCCCGCGTTTACGTTTGGAGCATGTTACACGTCACGCGTTATTGGCAAGGAATCTCATGTGTCATAGCGAATAACCCCCCAGAGCCATTATTCCATATCGATTCCTTACTTCGAAACCACGCTAATTCCTTGTCTTATATATGAAATCTGGAAAAGTCTATTCTCTATGAAACTAAAACAAAACCGCGCGAAATGAATTTGGAATTGGCGCGATTTGAACTGTCAAAAATCATATGTTTTACCGAGACGCGTTCCGAAACATCAACACATCAAAAGATATGACGACGTGGTTTCGTATCGTGTAGAATCTGTGTTTCCATAGAGAATAACCGCCCTGGGCGGTTATTCTCTATGTACGAAACCACGTCGTTATCGTGTCTTGTTCAAATCGTGTCACAGCATTAGATGTACGTTCGCTTTACATTAAAGTTATTTTTATTTTGAATAAAATATATTGACATAAGTGGTCATATCTTTTGATGTGTTGATGTTTCGGAACGCGTCTCGGTAAAACATACGATTTTTGACAATTCAAATCACGCCAATTCCAAATTCATTTCGCACGGTTTTGTTTTCGTATCATAGAGAATACAGTTACGCAGATTTCTTATGTAAGACAAGGAATTCGCGTGGTTTCGAAGTAAGGAATCGATACGGAATAATGGCCAGGTGGGACCAATTATTAAAACCGGTATTCTGAAAAATTTGTATTTCTATTTCTTATCTATCCATGGACCGCTCGAAATATGTTTTTCCGGTATTTCAAAATGAAGAAAGTTCGCGAGTACTTACAGAAAAAAAGTAATAATACATAAATATACATCGTCCCGAAACACCGTTCGTGACGACGGAATAAACAATGTTTCGTATAATTAATTAATTTTAATTTAATGTGTTTTAATACTCATTGCAGAATTTAATATTTTTCATACGACTTCAATAAAAAGGAGGAGGTTCGAAGTTCCTGTGCAATAGCACTTGCATTCTCTTTTCTCATTATTTTACTCGGTTAAAGGTAATTAATTTTGCCTAATTTATGTTTATAGCTTGTAAAAATTATTAATTATGATTAGTATCACGAGTTTTACCCCACAGTTCGATAGGATTTCGAGAAAATGTCTGTCTTCTTGTTGCTCTTGTTATTGTGTAAGTTTATAACCTAATCTACTGTTTATAACCTAAAGAAGATTTAATATTTAGTATAGGTAGGTAAAAATAACCAGCCAAGAGCGAGTCGGCCTCGCAATCGACGGGTTTCGTAGCATTATCTATAAAAAAGAGCAAAAATTACTTTTGTTGAATAGTAAGTAAAAAATAAAATAAATAAATATTGTCGTTATTTAAAAAATAATTAAAGCAAGTAATTATAAAGCCTGATTAATTTACGAGTAACGACTACTCGGCGACCAAAAGAAGAGAAAATGCAAAGTTATGAAAGATATACTACACTTTAACAAAAATAAGAAGTGCAGTATGAAGTTGACATGATTAGTGATTGACACTGTCAGATTAACTGGTCTAGGGATGTGAACGAAATAGTCGCTATTGGATAAACCCGATTTTAATGAGAAATCGATACTGATTCTACATATTTATTTAGTAATCGTTTCGTTTTTTATATGACCTCAGTAAGAGAACGAATGATTGTAATACTTATAATGAATTATATCAGCATGAAATATATGCATCGAAAGGTTAGGTATTAACTAAATACCATATTGGGTATATTCGACTTAAGTTTAAGTGTTAGCTATATAGCCCTCTGAATGCATATATATATATATATTTTAAATAAATAATATACTGGGTTCGAGAATAGTCATTTAATCAGATTCACTACTATTTATATTACTTGAAAAATCATCATCATCATCGTCGCAAACATTAATAATTATTCGATTGTCTATAAAACTGCCGAAATGCATATCTCGGTCAAAATCATGCATTACCAGACCAGTCATCTTAATTTGTAATGTACGAACAAGCTTTCTTCAGCAAAGTTTCCGTTCTCTTTACGGTAAAGGGTGGCTTAGTATTGTGAAGTGCTGCGTAGCCTTAAAGACACAAGATTATTTTAGACAATGGTATAAAGAATAAATAAATAAAATATGAGATATCATGTAAATATAAAAGTTTATGTAATACTGATTATAAGATATTTAATATATTCTACTCTATCCACGCGAAATTGACGAAGTTGTGGCCCCGCAGGAGCCATATATATTAAAAAGAAGTTTAAGTTGCACAATAATAATCATTGTTAATCATGGTGTTTAAAAAAATAGTGATTATGTATTTATAATATCAGTGTTTAAAACTAAATTGCAATAGCCGCCAAAGAAAGAAATATCAGCGAATTGCTTTGGCGAGGAAAATTTGTTTGTACCGATATTTCTACAAAAAAAGTCAAGAATATCATTATTAATATTATAATCACACTTTCGAAGTAGATCATTCGCGAATTACACAAGATTATCTCACTGAATTATTCGCGCCCAAAGATTTGATTCGATTAATTACCTTATTCTACAATTTCACCGATTAATCGGATGTGTAATAGTCGCAACACTAATTTCGAAAAAAAGTGCTGCCAGCTCCTAAAGAATGTTCTCCCTAGATAACTTAAAACCCCTAGAACCTCCTAAAAACCCCTAAGCTTTTTTGTATTCCTAGCATACTTTGATTAGGTTTACATCACTTAGGTTAAAAAGGTTTTTGTTCTGCGGCATAGAACATTACGCAATCTTGGCAAAAATGTTCAGTTGTTTTATAGAAAAATTACCATTTATCTTGATGAAATGTATGGAACAGCTGACATTTTACTTATTTTTTTTAACTACATCTAAGACGCAAATGTAGGTTATCAACAGACACTTTTTATGCTGCCACCATTACAAATACCGAAATATATGCATTAACTTGCTGTGCCACCCGGTGTCTCCCTTGGTTCAAAAGTATTCTGTGTTAATCCAGTGTACAAGATATCTCTATTTCAAACATCCAAATTCGTAGCGTGAATAGGGCACAAACAAGCACACACAACCTTCGCTTTTATAATATTAGTGTGATAGTATGATTCTTTTTTAGTATAGGAAATTCATCCTGACTTCACCACCTAAAACACCCTCAAAAATATTAATCCCCTAAGAACCCCCATTCCCCTTTTACCTCAAAATTTAGGGAGAAAATCTCTAGCTTGGTATCCCTCGAAATGTCAAAGTGTACCTATTAGAATTGTGCAAGTATACCTGATTTTGAATTGGTATATTATCCCGAAAGGAGAAAAACCTACACCCCAAGGTAGACAATGATTCTTCTACGATTTTTCTAAATTAATAGTTTTCCATTGAAGAAATTCCTTATGTAAAGTTTATGTTCGAAGATAGCCTAAGCGCAGCTGGATGGTTGAACTTCGTCCTTGACCGACTGCACATAAATGAGTTTAACGACCTGTATTTAGAAATGAATTTATAGTATCTTGTTAACTCTCGTAGCAAACGCACGTGCAATTTTATGAGTGGTTTTAATTTTTACCATGGAGGTTTTGAAATACCCAGTTTCAAGTAAGGCTCTCACAACCATGATACCATCAGGACATAACATACCAATTCAAGGTCACCTTGTATAACACAAAGTGACACAGTCAGCCGCTTACTATTTTCTCAGTGATGGACACGGCCGTGGTCTTAAAATAAGACTGCATTTATATATAGCAGTTACGTTGACTTGACTTCTCACTGAGCCTAGCGCCGCCGGCCCTAGCTTTAGGGTTGGGTGGAGCAAGTTTGTCTTTTGGCGCCCTTTGATTGCCGACGCTTTCACATACATGAAAATTTTACAAACATGTCCTGGAAGATTTTAGAAAAATACGTTTGTAATGGGTAGTAATTTTGGGCAATCAGAGAAAAGGGAAAGCTCGTAAAATAGCAGCGCGAGCGTAGCGAGCGCGAAAAATGAGAGCGTTTGGACTGTAGAAATGAACGCCACTGAAATAAGAAAGGTATATGAAAAAGGAAAGCACGAGCGCACAGAGCGCAAAAAATTTTTAAACATGTCATGTGAGATTTCAGAAAAATAGGTTTGTAACGGGTAGTAATTCTGGTTAATCAGAAAAACGGAAAGCTCAAAACGGTAACGCCAGCGCAGCGAGCGCTAAAAATCAGAGCGTTTGGATTGTAGAAATAAACGCCACTGTAATATACTAAAAAGAAAACATCGACCGAAGCGAGTGCGAGTTTTTTTTAAACGGATATGTTAAAAAATTTCGCGCTCGCTTCGCTCGCGCTGGTAGAGTTCAAAGAGATAAGGTATGCTGTGTAGAAATGCATCTTGAATTGACTCTAAATTATGCAGTTCCTGTGTCTCCCATGCCCCCATGGCTCCCTGTATCCGCCAACATTTGCCACATTTTATGCCCATTTGAGCATTTGATTTCACACATCGCAATAAACCATCTTTACATATAATTATGTAATTAGAGGTCCTAATTTCATCAAAAATATGACTACGGGTATAAATAAGCAAAGCGAGTATAAAAAATCAACAGTTTAACTGCTTGCTCAACCGGGTAAATAAGGCTATCTGGCTGTATTGTAAAATTGTTTACATTCATTTTATTTTATTTATCAAACAAAATCCACAGCTCTTAACTAAAAACAAATACATCTTTTAACAAAACTTACAGCCAAATAGGGTTTTACATTTTTTAAAATAGGTACATATGAAACGCGAAATCGGGTAAAAATCAATCAATACCAGTAGACGCAACGCTGCTGCCCACATAAGCAACGCAAGTGTTCCCGCCCGACGCGATGTGCAGCCGTATTTCAAAAAGCTTGCGCTGCTCTGCCCTTGGGCCTGCGCTGACTGAGCCCAATAAGTTCCCACTGCTGGGACACGGGCCGAGGGAGAGAGTATTACAATCATCGTTGTTCCAAACAAGTGCCAGCATTTCGGTCACGCGTCGCATCGGCAAAACGCTGTGATAAGCACATAAAATTAATAATTACACATGACTGACATTATTAATTAATTGGCTGATTATTAGATCAATTTCACACGATATCGGCGCAGTATGAGTGGGATGATATGAAGAACTATTCGTCGAATGACGTAAGGCTTCAAATGGTAGAAAAAATCTTACCTTTGATGGAGGCGGTCATAAAGGATGGATTTACGAGGGTGTCTACGCTTTATAAGGTATGTACAATAGAATAGATAGGGAAGATAGAAGGGAAAGGGAAAAATATAGGGGAAAAGGATGAATGAAGGATAGAATGTTTGTAGAATAAAATGGAACGAAATAGTATTTTAAGGAAAAATAGGGGAAAAAGAAGATTGGATGGGAACCGTCCCATCCATTAATCTTTTTCCCTTTCTGTTCTATCTTCCTTTCGACAGGATGAGAATAAATAAATAGGTGAAAAATAAATAATATACAAACAAAGAAATAATGCATGAAAATACGTAAACATATGTTTACTCCTTAAAAATCCTTATTGCTTCGTGCAACTCGCTCTTGGTCGTTTTAGAAAACTAAAACAGTCTTAAATAGAGTTAGTTGGAGAGATAATTTTTCAGTGATTCTGAAAAATTATCTCTCCAACTAACTCTCTTCTCCAACTAACTATGAAATTAGGGCAATTACCTTATATTTTAGGCGCGCCAAGACAATCAGCGCGCAGCATCATTTGAAATCGGTTACTTGACTCAGACCATACACGAGTTCTACAGGCGGCAACTTGACAAGCTGTACAGTGCCAATTTGATGCTTTTCGGTGAGTATTTGCCAAAATTGCATATTGGCATTACACGCTATATTTTTGTGGCTAAAGTAAGAGCCCGTATACTAAACTGAGACGGGCGGAATTAGGTATTCGAGGCCGCACGCGTTTTATATCTTAGGTGCGATTTTCAGAGCGCAGAGCGGCACGTCCACTCTGTAAGCGCTCACTCTGACTCGAGGCTTGCGTCGTGTCGTGTATTATAAACATTTGGATGATTTTAAAAGATTTTTTACTGCCCATTTTTTAAATATTTATCATTTTTTTTTCGAAGGATGATTGATTTTGAACTGAATTTATTTCTGATGTTTTTATTTTATAAACGAGTGTACAATGTAGCTGAAATCAAAAGCAATTCTTTGCCCATTTTCTCTAAAATTAAATAACTTAAATATTTTTTTACTCAATTTCTTTATGAAACTGGCAAAAAGTGATTCATATATTGTATAGACGACTTTCACAAGAATACATTTTAATTTTTTCATGCGTTTTAGACGTGAAAATGATTCGTAAATATACGATATTCCAAACTACTAACAGCAAAAATTCACAAAACAGTCGTTAGTTTTATGTCGATTAATCAAAATGATATAAGACAAATAAAAAAGTAGCTCATACATTAGATCATGATTAGAATGATATTTATATTTATATCTGTATTTTTTAGTATGCGGGTTCTAGGAATGGGCAGGAGAATTCTTGTCGGTACAATGAAATCTTTTGCGATAACGTAAACGAAGCCGCCTGTCAAGCGTGCTGATTATGGTTACCGAGGGGACCCTAGGGCCCTTGATTAGGGAGGCCTATGTTCAGCAGTAGACGCATTTCAGCTGTTGATGTGTGATGAGTTGATGAGGTACCTAAGTATAGTTTACTGAGTTAACGAAGTAAGTGGAAATCTCTAGCTGCTTCAGCTTGCTTTGTTTTGTCTGTCCGGATGTATCTTGAATCTTGATGAAGCAGTATACAAGTTCTACACTACAAGACCAGGGTTTTGTCGTCGGGGATTTTAGATTGGTGGGGTAGTTCCCAAAAAAAGGGGGGGAGTTTGCAGTGGCATCGTTTACCAGCC
The DNA here is from genome assembly GCA_963580505.1 of Ennomos erosarius. Classification (NCBI taxonomy): domain Eukaryota; kingdom Metazoa; phylum Arthropoda; class Insecta; order Lepidoptera; family Geometridae; genus Ennomos; species Ennomos erosarius. Next base: position 4,431,317 of record OY757006.1, on the reverse strand, counting down.
TATTTTTAATAATATTTGCAATGGGTACTCAATTAAGAGCAGAAGCGGCAAGAGGTTGTCGAGATATAAGGCCGTGAGGTCTGAGTTCAGGACGTACTAAGTATAACATGGCGCGTGGTTGCAAAACCGTTTGTGTTCGCGAGGTCTACCGTTCGCAAAACTACTATATAATGATATGTTACAGGTTATTACACGACGGAATTGACGCTATATTTAGAAGAAGTAGAATATTATTACTGGTCAATAACGCATATAGTTCACATGATGAATGAAATAGAAAGGAAGTATAGAATAAATACGCCTATAGACGAGGAGTACGAAGAACCGACGACGGGACCAACCAACTTTTCTCCGACTGGTCCTCCAAACTTTGGCAAGGACGGCATCGATTTGCAAAGTTTGTACAAGGAAAGTCACGATAAGTTTGCCAGCCTCCCGCCCCGTCCGTCGACTACTAAGCGGCGGAGAATTAAATTCGATAGGGAAAAAATGGCGAATTTCACAGGCGTTTACATTGCAACCACTAAGAAGTACACCGGATTGTTCCCTATAGATTATGGATGGGAGTTGTATGAGTGGAACTCTGACACATAAACCACAGAGTAAATACGTTGATCTAAATAAAGTAGTGTTTAAAAATACTGGTCATTTTTACTCCGTATCCAATAATATCCAAAAACGCTGGTGGTGACGTGACGTCACATTTAGTTCATGGCGAGATATATTCTTCTTGATCTAATTTCACCCCTAGACGGCGTCGTCAACAAAAAAACATCCTTTCTATTGTAGTATTTTTTCGATTAAGTGATCATCATCATCATCATCAGCAGCCTGAAGACGTCCACTGCTGAACATAGGCCTCCCCCGAGAACGCCACCTTGAGAGCGGCTGCTCGCCTCTTGCTTCCATTGACTCCCCGCGGTTTTCACCAGATTTTCGGTCCACCTAGGATACTTAGGAGAAATCCGAAAACATAGATAGGTAGCGTCAATATAAATATAAACAAATAAATCAAAACAAGCGTAGCAGTGGGCCTAGCGAAGATCCCGAAAGCTAACGCTAATGCCAAAGCTAACTCCAAAATGTATTGGAATGACAAGAAAACCACTTACATTTCCGTAGCTAATGTCATTTCAATACATTTTGGAGTTAGCGTATGGCGTTAGCGTTAGCGTTTGGAACCTTTGCTAGACCCCCAGGTAGCAGCCAGCAGGCGCCCATTTCAACATAATTGTAGATTTGTAGCGATTCACTTTAGGTCTTCGGTCGAGTCGCGCTAAGAGGTGGCAGTAATGCCTCTGGGGGTTTAACAGAGATCCCTTTCCCATAGCGTTAACGCCAAACGCTAGCAAAGGTATCTTTGCTTAGACCCCCTTTTCTAGAAGGTACAGAATAGCATCGCTAGGTTATTGTTGGTTTTTGATAGACTGACAGATTTAAAAACCACATAAGAAAGAACTGATGATATTAGTGTATTAGTTTTACGAAAGTCAGATGATCAAATGGCCGTCTGACTTGCAAACCAACGCATCCAGATGGCCAAGCATACGCACCGCGAGAAAACTTGTAGAGAGAGAGTGAGACACACTACGGCACCACCATAGTTTTGTCACGGTTTCTCACGAGAAAAAGTGTAGAGAAAATTGACGGGCCCGATAGCTCAGTTGGTACTATCCCTGCCTTCTGAACTTAGGGCTGTGGTTTCGATTCCTACCAAGGAAAAACATTTGTGTTATGAACATAGATGTTTGTTCTGCGTCTGGGTGTTATATTGTATTCTATGTATGTATTTACAAACAAAAAAGTATATAAGTATTGTATCAGTTATCTGGTTCCCATAGTACAAGCTATGCTTAGTTTGGGGCTAGATGGCGCTGTGTGAAATGTCCACAGATATTATTTATTTATTTATTTATTTATTTAATTTTGTCGCGGTGCGCATGCTTGCCGGGTGCTGCGGGTGCAGGTTTAAATCCCCTTTGGTCCTACACCAATGACTTAAGCATGGAATTTTCTCTTGCTAACAACGGCGAAAAAAAACATCGTGGGGAAACCAGCATAATATACAATAATCATAAAATTCGACAACATGCCCATGTCCCAGCAGTAGGGACGTACTGGCTAATGACGATGATGTGAATGTTTACAGGTCATCAAGCCGCATCAATTGAAACCAATCTGGAGCTGGAGGATCTAATGAAAGAACTGTCATGGGCTCTGAAGCTAAAACTACTGAAGGATATATCTGCGAAGGCAAGCCTGACAACCCGCTCGACTCGAATGGAAACCATGCCCACCACCACAATGCAGGTACGGCAAATAACTACCAGCCAGAAGCCAAGAGAAGTTAATGAACCAGCTGTCAATGCTACAGATATCGCTGAAAACTCAAAGGTCAAGCCGCCTTCAACGATCGCTACTCCTGGAAAAATTTATCCCAATGTCGTAGTGACCACGCCGAACGAACCAGAACGAAGAGTCGGTATTGAATCTTTAGTGATGCATAGAAGACAATCAGAGCCTGCAGAAATAATGCCAGTGGAGGACGGAGCTGAGCATGTATCGAAAGAAAAGGAAAGGTTGCATAATACAGCTGTAAAAGACGACAACGATATGAGAATCAAGCTCTTTAGACTGATGTACGAAACCGTTCGCGACAGTGACTTGAAAGTCAAACGAGCTGAACTGATCAAGGATCACTACGCAAACTCTTCAGCTTTCGAAATAGGCTATCTAATTGGAGATATCACAGACAAAGCGAACATTATTACTGATATATCGGCTACTTTGAAAAGATTTTATCGAGAATGGAGACCGATAGAGCATATCAATGCGTATGAACAGATTGCTAACCAAGCAATAGAGATTACGCATTTGATAGATCTAGTTCGAGTGGTGACTAAAAGAGATAATTCGCCACATGCACGAGCAGTAGGGTTTTCTGGTAACAAGTAGCTCAGAATACGCACAACGAACCGAAATCAACAAAGGAAAAAATAATAATATTTAACGAGTACATTTAAGAGGTTTAATCTACTTGTTCTGAATTATTTTAGGAATAAACGCTATATGAATATGTCTATTCAAAACTTGTTTTATTATAAGCTATCCGGGTGTAACAAAGAGGTGTAGAGATATTTGGGAGAGCAGCATTTGTTACTGATGGTACCTCATTAGAAGGCTCAAAGCGCGCAGCAAACTATGGAGAGGGCTGTTCTCGGCTCGGGGGTTTATTGTAGGTAAGAACCGAAATGAGGATGAGGTCCACAAGAGAACATTATTAAAGCTAACCACCACTGTTAATAAAGATTCAAAAAATTCAAAATTGTTTATTTCGTATAAAGTACTACACTGATAATATGGCTCTAACCACACCAAACTGGGTTAAAATACCCGTGTCTTGGGGGCTCGCTCCTTCCCTATTTGAAGCATTACTTATGTACAACTCAAAGACCATATACAAAATTATTTACATCTAGTACAGGAAAAATAGTTGCTAATATAGATAAAAACACCTTCTTAAACTATTAATATTAATGTTGGTTTTAAGCTAATTTGCGACATATTGTGGTGATTATTAAGTTTACAATTGCTATAAATATAAAAATTAATGTCATGAATGGGTATTATTTCAGAATAAAATACAATTTACGATAAATTTCAGATTACAAGGAATACACTCATTATACGCTTAAATAATTACGGTATTATGTCAAGGAGACAAAGAATAAAAATAAAATAATAATTATACTACGTTAATTGTTAGGAATTTAATAGGGTACGGAAATGTCAAATAATTTAATAAAATTAACTAATTAACATTAATTTCAGTATCTTCTACAACGAACTAACAAGAAACTAGGATAGAGAATAGGCGGGGTCTACACTATAAATTTTGCGAGAATGTATGAATGAGAGGGGTGAGGGTGTGTGAGTGTGTGAGCCTGTGAGTGTGTGAGCCTGTGAGTGTGTGAGGGTGTGGGGATTTCCCTGAAAACTAAACACGAATTCATTTATGTTCTCATAAATCAAAAAAGTTTGGAGTTTCCTAGGGCAGTATTCTGGGACCTCTACTATTTTTAATATACACCAACGAAAAGCTTTCAAATAATAGCTTGCTGGTATTATTTGCTGATGACTGCACAACGGGTTTTAATAACAAAAATGTTTTAATAGTACGTACTATTGTGTATTTTTGTGCTTAATGTTGGAACCGACTGGCGCGGTAGTTCGCGGCTAAGCTATAATTACATACTACAAAAATATTTAGACTACTAACCGCGACGATGTGATTATACTTACTCATTTACCAGAATAAATGGTGATAATTAAAAATGTTTTAATGGCCACTAAAGACGCAGTAAATTTAAAATGAAACAACGTGAATTGAAAACGGGCTAATATTGTTGTTTTTGTTATTGTTGTTATAGTAGAATAAAATATAATCATAGGTAATATTGCGTATCGAACTAAGTACCTAAAATGGATCGATTAAGTTGGCTTTTATTCGTATTAACTTACTGTAAGTGGAACCTATATAACATGTTCAATTTAATAACTTTAGATTTAGATAAGTAGTTTATTTTAGTTTAGTTTTAGTCATTTTATTTTTAGTTAGAGATTTAATAACTAATTAACCAAAATTCAATGCTCATTGTTGGTGATATTGTAGAAACGGTAAAAAGGCAATATATTAATTACATTATTTATTTATTGCCAAGAAATATGAATCTCTCGGCGAGGGATACATCTTTCTTCCGTTTGGGGTAGAAACCATGGGACCGTGGGGTCCGTCCGCCCGTGGTTTCGTAAAGGAGCTGTCCAGACTCCTAATAGAAAGGACAGGTGACCAAAGGGCTGGCTCTTACCTCGAGGTCACATTCAACGAGGTAATGTCGCCTGCTTTTTGGGCACCTTACCCGCAGACAGCGACTTAAATGCGGTTTTTTGTTTATAAGTGTATATTATAAGTTTAGATAGTTTTCGTTTTAAATAAGTACTTAGTTTAGATTTAATTTAGTTTTTATATTTACTTGTTCATTTTTTATAGTATTCATCATTGCCAAGATAATGTATTAAGTATAGGTAAGTAATTATTTGTCATGGCAATAAAGCATGGTGTTCCCATACTCACCACGCTTGGCAAGTGTTTTGGTGATCACATAATCACATTGGATTATAAGACCGAAGAGAATGCTATTGGCCGGGGAACGCGGAAAAGTTGTCGTTGCATTGTATTATTTTTCAAAACTTTTGCTTTTTCCAGTGTTAATGTTCAAAATTGATGGCGTTTTACGCATTAAGTGCTGAATTACGAGCATGAGTGTAGGCAAGTGATATAATGTGGTGAAACGTGATTTTTCGTGTTGCTTCCAAAACTCCATAGAAGCTTCTAGTAAAGTTGCCACCACTTTGCTGGAGCATGACTTAGACTGGACTATGACTATGACTAGGACATGACTGCGTGAAATATTTTATAACACGATGAAAATATAATACTTGACACTGGCTATACAATACACATACATATATCCACACTATGTGTGGAGCCAAATTATAAGAAAAAAAAAATACTGTTGCCCATTCCCTGGATATTCCCTTAGCCGGTTCTTACTGCACCCACGAACACGAGATGGGGTGGTCCTATTCGTAACCGGGACCACACGGTGCACCGACGATTTGGCTGGTTAAAACCGGGATCCGATGGATGCAAGAGGCGAGCAGCCGCTCAAAGTAGCACTCCGTGGTTTATGTTCAGAAGTAAGCGTCTTCAGGCTGTTGATGTTGGTTTTATTCGGTCATCATTGTACTTCGGATTATGTTCCAATTTACAAAATTTTTTCTTATGTTAATTTTGGCACGTTACGTCTGTCAAATTAGTTCTATTTGTTGAATTTGTGCATAAAAATCCTGTATAATTCCAGATTTCATGACGTCCAACGCACAGTGGTACCATACCCACTATTACATGGATAGGATGTCGAATTACGACAAAGAAAAGCTTTATAATATATCGATGGATTTAATTAAGGAAAATAGGGTAAGCATCCCAACTCTAATTTACAATGAAGAGGTTCTAATAGGAGAAATATAGTCCTACTTCATAACCAGTAGCATAACAAGAATATTTTTCTTCCTATAACCAGTTATGAAACATGGTATTGTAATAGGAAAAAATTTTTTTGAACAATTTTTGTTTTGGACAGTAACCTGGGCTTTGTCACTAAGCGACCACATCGCCCAACTTATTTTGGTTAGCCAGTATCCCAGATACCTACAGTACAGATGCCTCATCCCATACAATGGAATAACGCGGGCTATTTTACAAATGATTTTATTTCCGCATAACGCAAGATTATCAAGCGACATTTATTGCGTGTTGGCGAAGTATTGGGTCAAATGGCCAAATGAAAACACTGGAGACGAACAGTTACTAACCGCCCACGACACGATCACTACATTTTTTCACGTTCGGGCATAGACATATATATTAAGGACAGGCCTAATGACTGGTTATAGGTCGCTTCAAAGGCGGGAGCCAATTTCACAGATTGGCATCCACTAGCGCTCAGTCTGTGATGGAAGTTAGAAGGCATCGGTCGAATGTCACAAACAAAATATGCCAAGTTGTATTGTGAAAGGTTGCACAATCTATACTCAAAAGTGCAGTAAAAAGAAAGACCAAGTTTCTTACCTCAAGTAATTCAATATTTTCAATATTACACTCTGTTTTGTAACAAAATAATCGAATTTATATTTGGAATAATCATTGTAAACATAAACATTGACGGACATAATGGCAGCGATCGGCAGCTAATTTTCTCAACTTGTCGTAGTTCACGCGAAATCTAATAGATGGCGCTGACTTTTCCCACGCCATTTAGACAAAATAAAATGTTCCTTCGGGCATATCCTGATATATAAATCTATGCGTTCGGGCTATTTTCAGTATCAAGTTCTGGCTAAATACAGAAAACGAGTACGTGGAGTTTAATAAAAAAAACTCTTTATCACAGATTCAACAGCGCCAGCTAGGATTGATAAAAGAAAACTATGCAAAACATTCAAGTTTTCAGTACGGACTGCTTATCGGTAAGTAAAAATAAAGTATGTCGCAGATGTCGCACGCACTTTTGTCGCGCACTGTCGTAAATTCGTAATGTCGAACTGTTATGTTTAGACAAAGAACCATACTGCGGATCTCCTCATTTCAGATCTTGTCTCGCAAGGAAACACCAAGTATATCACTATTTTTTGTTTGAGAATCTATTTCACCGAAAATCTGTCATTCTAACCTACTCTGTGTTTCTAATAATCGATCTTTCTAAGGCTCTGTCTTTCTAACACTTTATCTTTCTAACATTCTGGCTTGAATCCGGGTAGAAATGAAAAGCTTTATGCGAAGTAATGCTATAAAAGGTAGAGAGCAACCCCATCAGCCTGTTAATATTCATCACACTCACACTATAATCACACTAATATTACACAGGCGGAAGTTTGTGTGTATGTTTGTTACTCGTTCACGCTCAAACGGCTGGACAGATTTCGATGAAACTTGGAACAAAGATAGCTGATATAGTGGAATAATACATAGGCTACTTTTTAAAAGCAATATAGACGATTGGGACCAACCACCGACCAAGGTCACATTTGTCTCATCTTGGTCGGGCTGGTGTTATATCCGACCGTGTATGGTGGTTGGTGTCTTCATTCGGTCGCCAACCACCATCCACACGGTCGGATCTTACACCAACCCGACCAAGGTGAAACAAATGTGACCTTGGTCGGTGGTTGGTTCAGCCCCCCTATTACGAAGGAGCTAGCAGAGCTGCCGCACATCTGCCACTCAACTGCTGTCAAAATTGTATGAAAATTGACAGCGGATGAGCGGCAGATGCGCGTCAGCAGCGCTGATAGCTCCTTCGTAATAGAGGGGCTAATCGTCAATTTTGCTCATTAGACAATTTTAATTTTACTGCGCAGCTAGTAAACAATAATTATACTAAACTGCTCTTGACAGGTAAACTACGAGAGAAATACAAACGTATGGTTGATATTTACATAGAAATGTTGAATCGTAAGACTGGCAGAGTTACGCTAATGGGTCCTGGGGTGTGGAAGAATAAGGCTCTTCACTATGTGATAGCAATGGAGACCGTAAGGGGGCTGGAAGTACAAATTGACAGAATGGTATGTGATATCTATGTAAATGGTCTGGTCTTCTTCTTCTTCGTTTAAGGCGAAGGGTAGGGCTAACAAGCTGTTTTTTGACACGTTTCCTGACGAAACTAGAGCGTGTGGACCTTTGAATTTAATACAAGATAAATAAATTCAGCTCCATAGAAACAATCGCAAACATACCTCAAAAAATTTGGCTGTACCCATTTTATACAGTTTTTATCAGAAATATTATACATTAGTGTATGCGAGTTTTGGCGGGAACGCGGAAGAGTTCACGTCGTTGCATTGTATTATTTTTCAAAACTTTTGCTTTTTCCAGTGTTAATGTTTAAAATAGGTGGCGTTTTACGCATTAAGTGCTGAATTACGAGCATCACTCATGGGCATGTGATTATAATGTGGTGAAACGTGACTTTTCGTGTTGCTTCCAAAACTCCATAGAAGCTTCTAGTAAAGTTGCCACCACTTTGCTGGAGCATGACTTAGACTGGACTATGACTACCTGACTTAGACTGGACTATGACTATGACTAGGACATGACTTTGCGTGAAATATTTTAAAACACGATGAAAATATAATACTTGACACTGGCTAAATACACTATGTGTGGAGCCAAAATATTAAAAAAAAAAATTATGTATGCCCAACAAACATTCACATAATGTGATGACTTCATAATTTTGAAAAATACTATGCAAACATAGATATTAATTCAAAACCTCTAAAATCAGTCATTTCGTGCGTTTTCTTTGTCGTAAGCGCCACGCGGAAGTTCAGACTGAATTGATATTTAAGTCTACGACGTTAAGATCGATGTTTCTTTAAAGTACTTCGAACGAATATCGACCTGCTTATCTGGCTCTACCCTTCGCCTTAATGGCTTTCCATCTCGTTTTAGATACACAGATCAGCAGCCCTACCACAAACTAATACAAAACCATTGTGGCGTGTGTACGCGCCACTATATTGTTATTATTATATTATCTGCGTTTCAATGTGTAAGTAGCTTTAGATTTAAGAACGAACTATGGATCCGCGATAGATCGGTAGCGCCCTCTGGCGCCACAGAGCGAAAAGGCTCTTCTGGTTCCTCGTCGCGCCGTCGCGAGCGCGCATGTCGCTCCGCGAATAATATATAATTAATTTGCATAAAATAGCTGGTGTGGCTGGAGAGCCAATTTATGTGATGTAAATATCGTGTTTTACTGAACGGCAATTATAAGACTGTTCGTGGAATAGATCCGGTAGTTTTACTTCGACTACACCCGGCATCCTCTCTACGCTCGCCACCAAATACAAGCTATACCATCATGGTTCGTGACAGTAATGCTTCAAGGTTACAATAATATTGTTCGAGTTCGTACCATGAACTTATAAAGTATTCCGGCGCGAGAACGAGATGTCTACATTTTTATATGGCGTTATCACTGTTGCACGTCGGTGTCAACATGATGTAACCGTATGACATGACAGTTGTATTTGAGTGAACGATTAAACGTGACGTCATCAAAACTGCTCTGCGTCAACAACATTACAATATTCTTACTTTTATGTCATTTTTCAAAGTACGATTGAAATAATAATGCTATAAGATGTTGTGGTGACCCCCTGTACCCTGTGTGGTGGCTTTTTAGCATAGACATATTTTAGCGATGATTCTGCCTTGCCTTTTAATTCTGTTTTAATGTATGAAAACTTGTTTGGATTAGTGTGATTTTTAGTTCAACATTTATGATATTTAAGGTTTTTCTGCTGATAGATTGTTCGTAAGTAAAATTCTACCTTCAAAAATGTCGCAATGCGTGACCGAGATAGATAGCAAACGAATATACATGCCAGTGGGAGCTTACTCCCGCAGCAAAAATATTGTTGTTCCTGGCTTGTATTGGTTACCTCCGGGACAACGTAGGGCAGATGACTTAAATTGCAATCCAAATACAATGGCGGCTGTGAAGTTAGCGCGAAACGCTGCGCAGTAACTATAAAATTAGAAGTGCGCGACTGCGCGGGAAGAGGTAAGCCGTGTGCGCACTGCGCAGCGCACTTCACAGCCGCCATGTTTGATTCACGCTCTACCTATATGATCGCCATTTTAGATCGATGTGCTAAACAAAACACCTGAGGATGAGAGAGAGATCCAACAAAGCGAGTTGATAAGCGTCGACATGATAGAAGCGTACAAGAAACAACAAGAGAAAAAGAGACAGGCATTGTTAAGTCAACCCTCGAATAGCACCATTAGGGAAGGATCACCTGATTTTAAAATGACTCGTAAGTATAAATTGAATTCCAAGGAAGCAGACTTTATATGAGACTAGTAATTTACTAGATTTTAGGAATGATTTTAAAAAAGTTAACCACATTTAAGGTATATCTATATCTATAAAGATATTATAGTCCTTCCTTAGCTAACGGTCACTTAACCAACTAACCATAGCTTAATTGGTAGAGCATCCGATCCAGTGAGTTGGAGGGCGCGGGATTAATTTCCGCTGGGTGCTAAAATTTTAAGGACTATAATATCTTTATTTGACGGGCCCGATAGCTCAGTTGGTATTATCCCTTTTGAACTGAGGGCTGTGGGTTCGATTCCTACCCAGGACAAATATTTGTGTGATGAACATGGATGTTTGTTCTGCGTCTGGGTGTTATTATGTATTCTATGTATGTATTTACAAGCAATAAAATAGTATCTAAGTATTGTATCAGTTATCTGGTCCCGGGCTAGAGGGCGCTGTGTGAAATGTCCACACATATTTATTTATTTTTATTTTATTTACAGATTTTAGGAGTTTTAGAGATTTTTGATTTAATAAAGTAATTCACAACAATTTTAGATTATAGGAACTAATACGAAATTATTTTGATTAAGAGATTGTAATAAATTAATTATTTGTTCTTAGCGAATCCGCCTCGTTGGATGACGCGGAGGAGATCAAATGATAATAATCTGTTACGTTCCGGCAAAAATGCAACACTGTTTAGAAACCGGGGTCTTACTACAAAAAAGGTTATTCTGGGTAAGTCACAGCCAAAGATTATGAAGCCCGTTGATAGCTCGTGAACATAATTTCTCCTACAAACACGACCCACCTACGAGGGCAGCGGCCAGGTAGCAAAACGAGACCAAGTCCGCATGACTTGGTCTCGTTTTAAATTACAAAAGACAGAGCAGGATAGAACAAAAGATACATTGGGTGTCCCGCTTCCTCTCGAATAGCAGTTGAAATAAACTACTAATTTACGTACGAGGGGAAGTTGTATCGTTGGTCAACTGGGTTTATAGTCAATGATCACAGTCAAGTCCCGAATGTACAAATGAGTGAAGCTTGTGCAACTTCGTTCACAGTACGTTTTCTTAATTACGATTTTTTATTGTGATTGTGGCACAACTTCACCACGCATATTGTCATTCTTTTAAAATATTTTTTGAGAACTTCTCACACAGAGCACTGACCACCTGAGCGTTGCTTGTAGCTAGTTATGGCTCCAATTAAACGGCTTACAATTCACGAATGTACTTGGTTTCTATAGGTAGTTATTCTATGCATTTAAAACAAAGACCGCTACGTATATTATACTTTCGTTGTATGTACTGGTTCGGGTTCTTATGACCACTCCTTCACTGTACAAGCCGTCCGTTTATGGAATGCGTTACCTTTGGATATTCGCCATGCCAAGTTCGATCACTATTTTTAAAGACATGGTGAAGAAACATTTATTGTCGGAACGACAGTATATATTTCTTTTTTCTTTTTCTTATTCTTTCTACACTTGTCTTCTTATTATTAACGCGTCACTGTCTCTTTGTTGTGCGTAATTAATTTCTTATTACTATTAATTTGTCACTATTTATTTAGGTATAAGTAATGTTTACATTTATTTATATATATTATGTATGTGTTAATTATAGTATAGTAGATATATTATTATTAGTATTTAGGTACCTATATATTTAAATTGTATAGCACCAACCGCATTTTTAAGATTGTTTTATTCCTGTTCATACAAAGGTAGCCTGGAAGAAATCGCTTTATGCGATAAGGCCGCCCGTTGTTCTACCATTCTTTGTGTTGTATCATGTGCATTGTAGTGTTCAATAAAGTATTATTGTATTGTATTGTATTGTATTGTATTGTATTGTATTGTATTGTATTGTATTGTATTGTATTGTATTGTATTGTATTGTATTGTATTGTATTGTATTGTATTGTATTGTATTGTATTGTATTGTATTGTATTGTATTGTATTGTATTGTATTGTATTGTATTGTATTGTATTGTATTGTATTGTATTGTATTGTATTGTATTGTATTGTATTGTATTGTATTGTATTGTATTGTATTGTATTGTATTGTATTGTATTGTATTGTATTGTATTGTATTGTATTGTATTGTATTGTATTGTATTGTATTGTATTGTATTGTATTGTATTGTATTGTATTGTATTGTATTGTATTGTATTGTATTGTATTGTATTGTATTGTATTGTATTGTATTGTATTGTATTGTATTGTATTGTATTGTATTGTATTGTATTGTATTGTATTGTATTGTATTGTATTGTATTGTATTGTATTGTATTGTATTGTATTGTATTGTATTGTATTGTATTGTATTGTATTGTATTGTATTGTATTGTATTGTATTGTATTGTATTGTATTGTATTGTATTGTATTGTATTGTATTGTATTGTATTGTATTGTATTGTATTGTATTGTATTGTATTGTATTGTATTGTATTGTATTGTATTGTATTGTATTGTATTGTATTGTATTGTATTGTATTGTATTGTATTGTATTGTATTGTATTGTATTGTATTGTATTGTATTGTATTGTATTGTATTGTATTGTATTGTATTGTATTGTATTGTATTGTATTGTATTGTATTGTATTGTATTGTATTGTATTGTATTGTATTGTATTGTATTGTATTGTATTGTATTGTATTGTATTGTATTGTATTGTATTGTATTGTATTGTATTGTATTGTATTGTATTGTATTGTATTGTATTGTATTGTATTGTATTGTATTGTATTGTATTGTATTGTATTGTATTGTATTGTATTGTATTGTATTGTATTGTATTGTATTGTATTGTATTGTATTGTATTGTATTGTATTGTATTGTATTGTATTGTATTGTATTGTATTGTATTGTATTGTATTGTATTGTATTGTATTGTATTGTATTGTATTGTATTGTATTGTATTGTATTGTATTGTATTGTATTGTATTGTATTGTATTGTATTGTATTGTATTGTATTGTATTGTATTGTATTGTATTGTATTGTATTGTATTGTATTGTATTGTATTGTATTGTATTGTATTGTATTGTATTGTATTGTATTGTATTGTATTGTATTGTATTGTATTGTATTGTATTGTATTGTATTGTATTGTATTGTATTGTATTGTATTGTATTGTATTGTATTGTATTGTATTGTATTGTATTGTATTGTATTGTATTGTATTGTATTGTATTGTATTGTATTGTATTGTATTGTATTGTATTGTATTGTATTGTATTGTATTGTATTGTATTGTATTGTATTGTATTGTATTGTATTGTATTGTATTGTATTGTATTGTATTGTATTGTATTGTATTGTATTGTATTGTATTGTATTGTATTGTATTGTATTGTATTGTATTGTATTGTATTGTATTGTATTGTATTGTATTGTATTGTATTGTATTGTATTGTATTGTATTGTATTGTATTGTATTGTATTGTATTGTATTGTATTGTATTGTATTGTATTGTATTGTATTGTATTGTATTGTATTGTATTGTATTGTATTGTATTGTATTGTATTGTATTGTATTGTATTGTATTGTATTGTATTGTATTGTATTGTATTGTATTGTATTGTATTGTATTGTATTGTATTGTATTGTATTGTATTGTATTGTATTGTATTGTATTGTATTGTATTGTATTGTATTGTATTGTATTGTATTGTATTGTATTGTATTGTATTGTATTGTATTGTATTGTATTGTATTGTATTGTATTGTATTGTATTGTATTGTATTGTATTGTATTGTATTGTATTGTATTGTATTGTATTGTATTGTATTGTATTGTATTGTATTGTATTGTATTGTATTGTATTGTATTGTATTGTATTGTATTGTATTGTATTGTATTGTATTGTATTGTATTGTATTGTATTGTATTGTATTGTATTGTATTGTATTGTATTGTATTGTATTGTATTGTATTGTATTGTATTGTATTGTATTGTATTGTATTGTATTGTATTGTATTGTATTGTATTGTATTGTATTGTATTGTATTGTATTGTATTGTATGTCGCTCTGTATCATACCTATTGATTTTCAGAGACAGAAGGGCAATTCAGATCGGAGCAAGAATTAAAGAAACACTATCGAGACGAATTCAACAAAAAACATGGACGCGAGAGAAATCGAATGTCCCTCAATCAATACTTTGGATTTGGATGAATCACAGAGTTACATGAGCTGCAGAAATCGACATATCTCTTCCCTCGAAACCGTTTAACCAATGAACGATCGCGCTGATCACGTCATATACCTTTTGCTACGATTTCATTGGTCGACCAGTTTCTCGAGAGAAAGAGACATGTCTATTTCTAAATCTCATGCTACTCGTTTAACAATAAGTTTAAGTAATAATACAGACGTCTTTTTCAACACTTTTCATACAGTTCAAGTGGGTCATATCTTAGAATTAAATCTTTATTACCCGCGCAGAGTGTCTGGTGAAAACCGCGGGGAGCCGATGGACGCAGAAGGCGAGAAACCGCTCAAAGTGGCACTCCCTGCGGGATGCCATGTTCAGCAGTGGATGTCTTCAGGCTGTTGATGATGATGATGCTGATGATGACCTGCGCAGATAACAAAATCATGGGGTCCCATCAGGTACAAACGAAAAATAGCCGAACTTGAAAAAATGTAGTAATCCTGTCTAGAGAGTTACTAGTTAGTATCCAGTGTATTCATTTGGCCCAATACTTCGCCAACACGCAATAAATGTCGCTTGATAATCTTGCGTTATGCAGAAATAAAATGATTCGTAAAATAGCTCGCGTTATTCCGTTGTATGGGATGAGGCATCTGTACTGTAGGTATTATATTATCTGGGACAAAAAGTATTGTCTTGTCAATAGTGTTTGCACTCGGCTCCTATTGATGTTGTTATTATTTTCATCTCTATTTTTTTTATTCCTTGTTAAGGTTTATATAGCTTTTATCCTTTATAGGCATCGTATTTGACCATTATCGACGCAGTCAATATCAATCGATGGTGCAAGCTTGCCTAGAAGAAAATTAACTAACTAAACAAAATTGAAAGTATGGAGCGGTACCTACAACTATTCTGACGAAGGTGATATGAAAAACACGGATATATAAGTATTTTAAATTCGTTTAGATGCGACATAGAAACATTGGTTACCTTTACTAAATATATAGGAAATAAAATTTTAATATTTTTTGGTTATTTATTTTATTTTCTTTATTTACTTATTCCACAGCTCTTAGCTAAACTAACACAATAAACGAAAATGTTACAATTTTGTTACATATACAATGCAAGGATCATCATCATCATCATCATCATTGTTCCTGAAGACGTCCACGATGATGATGAAAGATTTACTCCCAATCCTCCAATTCCCAACCATAATCTATCTCAAATCTAGAGTACGCAAACTGCTTCCCCTTATAAGCAGCAATCGCTGCATTTTTCTGTTCTTCTGTCAAATTTCCATAGATGGCAGACGATACGTTAAGATTGTCCGGAAGTTTGTCCACAATACGTTTCCCGAGCACCTTTTCCATGCCTTTCAGTTTTCTTTTCAGCGCATTCTTCTTTTGCTGCATTTCTTTACGTATTTTAGCTTGTGCCTCTTCGTATGACAGCTGCGCGTTTCTGAAAGCGTCGACGTCAACTGGGGAGTAAAAAATAAGTTAATAAAGCAAATTAAGTTATCGTTGGTTAATATTTTAAAAAAGAAACACAATGCTAAGGAAAACACTATTTCGTTAAACTCTCTACGCCGTAGAATCTCTACTGCGTATGCGTAGTAGTCCTACGGTGTAAATGTCCTACCGCGTAGATGTCCTACGGTGTAGAGGTTCTATAGTGTAATGTCCTACGGTGTAGATGACCTACGATGTAGAGAACCTACGGAGTAGATGACCTACGGTGGTGCAGTTGACCTACGGTGTAGATGTCCCACGGTGTAGACGTCTTACGGTGTAGAGTTCCTACGATGTAGATGCCCTACGGTGTAGATGTACTACGGTGTAGAAGTCCTACGGTGTAGAAACCCTACGGTGTAGATGTCCTACGGCGTAGATGGACTACGGTGTAGAGGCCCTACGGTGTGGATGCCATTCAAATTCTCACATTTGACAGGCGTCGCCGAGGTCAAGTCGCTGAACTCCGGATCTGAAGAATACTTATTGTAGATCTCATGCATCATGTTCCTCAGGTGCTGGATTTCGAAGTACAGGTGCTGGATCTTCTCGACTTTGTCTACACAGTCGTACATGACCAAGTCCATCTGTCTGGTCAGAAACTTCACTTGGAGAACCATCTTTTTATACCTGGAAAATAACTAAATTAGTACCTACCAAATTTAAATTCATTCAAAGTTCGTCTCTGTAGGTACCCCCGCTTTGCCAGTTATTCTACCGCCAAGCAGTAGTGTGCAAGCACTACTGTGT
The DNA here is from genome assembly GCA_963580505.1 of Ennomos erosarius. Lineage (NCBI taxonomy): Eukaryota > Metazoa > Arthropoda > Insecta > Lepidoptera > Geometridae > Ennomos > Ennomos erosarius. The sequence continues at coordinate 4,414,402 of OY757006.1, read as the reverse complement.
TTTGGTTTGAAGGGCATTGTAGCTAGTGAAATTATTGGGCAAATGAGACTTTATGACCTGATCTCACAGTCTAGTAATCACACTAGACTGTGTGATATCACAGGATGACTTGCGCAGTGCAGTGGCACGTGCACAGACCTATGAAACAAATGATGCTTCGCACCTAGAGAAGCGGTTTTTTTTGCTCTGTGGTCAGTTAAACTTTATATTTCAGTGTTCCGAGTGATACTGTAACTGTTATGGGCGGCCGTGTTGATTAACATCAGGCGAACGACCAGCTTGTCTTGTTTTTTACTGTCGTAATAAAAAGAACAGTAGACTTCGCAACCACAAGAGGCCTTCCCTATAGAACACCATTTAGATACCCTTAGAGAGTACCTATAGGAGTCTACGGTACGGTACGGGCTATATAGGGCCAATAGATACGCTGCGTCTTCCGGTTCGTGGTCGCCACTCGAGAACGTTTCTTCCCCATCAGTTGACAGTTCTACGAGCGATGTGGCCTGCTCATTGCCATATCAGCTTGCTAATTCTAAGAGCTTTATCGGTGACTTTAGTTTCATTCTTTGGGTCAAAGCTTTCTCAAAAGAAGAGATAGGATACAGATTAACTTTGTAAAGGATAAATTAGAATCACGAGCGGGGATTGAACCCGCATCCATCCATCCCTCAAGCCGGGATATGCTTTACTAAAGCTACCGTGACAAGTAGTCTCAGTAGTTGTTTCTTCACCTTTACAACCAACTTACGGGGTTGGCCTACGGGTTCAATTCCCGCTCGTGATTGTAACTTTCCATTTACAAATTAAAAATAAATAAATATGTGTGAACATTTCACACAGCGCCATCTAGCCCCAAACTAAGCATAGCTTGTACTATGAGAACCAGATAACTGATATAATACTGTTCTTTGAGGATGGTCACTGACAAAGCATGACGTAGGATAATAATATGTGTGGTCAGTTCAGTTTTAGGATGCATTTTTAAGCCGAGCTTATCACGAGGATCAAATTTTACCCGATCTAAAGTTATTGTACAGGCGAAATCTATTGCAAACTTGTATCGCTTTTTAAAAAGATTATCATCATAATATTGAAACGGGTAAACTTGTTCACGTTGTTTATTAACACAATAATAAATATCTCTATTTATTATCCAAAAAGTACACGATACTTTTTAAAGTAAGTAGTTATTTTATTCAAATTTAAAGTAAGACGACATTTAAACACCTCTTAAACTAAGGGTTGAGGATGTTTAAATTTTAGCACGTGTTTAACGCCCGTCTATCTTAAACGAGTGTTAGGCGCAATTTGTGGTATGGAATTCATGAAACAACTGTTCAACAAGTGTTTAAAGCGCGTCTAAATCTTTTGTGGTAAGACGGATAATGTTAATTCTACGCCTAAAAGTACAACCTACCTCTCGATTATTTCCGCGAAGACATAACCTATTTCATAATGAGGCGACTCTTCGTATAAGAAGCGTATGTCATTAAGCTCAGAGATCCGTGCACCTACGTCCACGTACGTCGACCGCATTAGACTGATCACTCGGTTGGGTAAGGCGTTGGAATTCACATCCTCACTGTACTTTTCATGCCACCATTCTTGCCACAATTCTACTGGGATCACCAAACCTGTGTTCATGGGGACAATAAAAAAATAAAACCGGCTAATTGCGAGTCGTACTCGCACGAAGGGTTCTGTTGATCTATAAAAACGAGCACATAATTCTTTTGGTGTATGGGAGCCCTCGAAATTATTATTTTTATCTGTTTTTAGTATTTGTTGTTATAGCGTCAACTGAAATACATCTTTTGTGAAAATTTCAACTAACTATCACGGTTCACGAGATACAGCCTCGTGACAGACGGAGACGGACAGACAGACAGACAGACAGACGGACAGCGAAGTCTTAGTAATATTAGGGTTCGCTTTACCCTTTAAAACTGTGACATTTCATAATGCCAGATGACGAGAATAAGCAAAATGCGATTTTGCAGTTTTCAGATACAGATAAATTCACTGCGTACAGATTACTGAATACGTTACTAGAAGGCGATTGCGATTCACACTCAATGACGGCTGTGAAGTCGGCTTGAAATGTAGCAGTAACACAAATTAGATGAGCGCTGGAAAATACAAGCAGTGTGCGGGAGGCTTGCAGCGCACTTCACAGCCACCATTGAGTTTGTTTCGCACTCTACCAGAGTTAATATTCTAAGGTTTCCATTGCAGTGACTAGGTACCTACATCATGATCATTGAGCGAAATGCAATTTCGCTCACCATTTTCTCGCAGGAAAAGCTGCCTATTCGAACGAGGTAAAAAAAACTTACTCGAAAAGAATAATAACTGGACTTTCATATTCACAACACAATAATTCTATTACGACCTTGAAATTCATTCGGTAGGTAAATTAGTAACGTTTAATGATAATTGTTTAATTATAATTAAAGTTTAATCACTTATCGATCTTAATTATAAACATTTACGGGTTATTCTCTCCCCGTAGCGCGTCGTCCCACATTTTCTAAAGAATGAGACAAATCAAATAACCCGCCAAGTGCAAGTCGGATTCGCGCACGAAGGACTCCGCACCACTATCTAAGTATATTCTATAAAACTAGCCAAGAACGAGCCGGACTCATGCACGCAGGGTTCCGTACCGTATTTTATTTTTAGTATAATACCAATTTGCTATAGCGGCAACAGAAGTAACATCTGTGAAAATTACTACAGAATGGTGACAGACGGACAGATGGACAGTGCTGGGCGATCACATATTTAGGCAATTACAAAGTTTAGGCAATCTACTTCTTAGTCAATTTGCGTAATAGGCAAAATTCCGCAGAGGTCTTTAATTTTAGGGAATGAGCTAAAAACCATGTAATCCATATCATAGTATAGTTGCCGCTCTGCTGGCTTTTATTTGATATGATATCATTGTATGATATGACCTCACAAGCCCGCCTAGCATGCGTGCCGCGACAAATTTTTCTCGACTCTTTCTCGTGCAAGACCGTAACAAGACTATGGCAGTATATAACTGTGTCTCACTCTAACAGCAACGACAAGTTTTCCCGCAGTGCGCATCAGGAAGTATTTGTATAAATATTCGTATTTGTGAAAAAAAACGGAATACATGTTAAATAACTTTATTTGTAAGTACTCATATGTCTCGTTCGACGTCCATGAACATTCTCGTCACAATAAAAGCATTTATATACATTGAAGATTTAACATTACATTATTATGTTCGGTTACAATTTATGTATGTATTTTTGGTCTTAAATATATTGACAAGGCTTAAAATTAAATTATAAATGGTATGTAAAAATTAACTTTCAGGCTTTGTAATAAGGACTAGGTTGTACCCCCGGGATTAGAGGGGGCCAATTTTAAAGGCTTTAGTTGACAGATCTAAAGCTCCTAAAACTGTTACTGTCCTTGTCAAATAGACGGCAATGTAAAAGACGGATATATTTTTAGCATTTTTAAAACTGTCAACTAAAAGCCTTTAAAATTAGGCCTAATTGGGTCGTTGAAGAAAATCCGACAATGGCGGTTGTGGATTTTGAATTTATTTTTCAAAACTAGTGTATCTTGAACTTTAATGTGTAATAAGGGTGGATTATTTTCCGTTAAGTGTTCGTGAATGTGCACGAGTGTTGGCAAATGGTTTCAAGATCATAAAACCATTCATTTTCGTTTTTGCTTCAACGGCCTTTTTTAGAGCCTTCAGTAAAATATCCACCATTTTACTGTTGGCGTTTTGACTGACAAAATATGACTTTGACTTGACATAACCGTACAAATTTTACTCACTTGACATTGGCAGAATTATTTCAAAACAGCGATAGAAAGCCATTAAAGAAGAAGAAGAAGAAGAAGTAGGCCTAATTGTCAAGATAAAATTGGTTTTAATCTTAGAATATTTATTCTAGAGAAGGATCATCGATGACGTCATTACAAAAAATAAGAACGAGCGATATACAACTTACGCAAAGACAGAACGGGAGAGAGCATATTGATCTTGCATCCCTTATCCGTAACCCATTTTGTCTGTCACAAAGTTAACTTTGTGATAATAACTACGTTACGTACGTTAAGGCTGAGTTGCACCAGCTTACTTTAACGCTAACTTTAACCCTAACTATAACCGTTCCACGCTTCGCGGGACGGGCTAGTGTCAAAATTTGACCGTAACTTTAACCGTGGTTATGGTGCAACTCAGCCTAAGTAGTTTACTAGGTGGTAGGACTTTTCTGCAAAGTTCGTCAAGGTAGGTACCACCGCTCTGCCAGTTATTCTGCCGCCAAACAGTAATGTACAAGCACTACTGTGTTCCGGATTGAAGGGCATGTAGCTAGTGAAGTTACTGGGCGAATGAGACTTTATGACCTGATCTCTCAGTCTAGTAATTTGATTGGTAGTCTGTGTGATGTGACACTACTTCTACAGAGTAAATATTCTAAGGTGTTAATGTATTTTTTTTCTTATATTTTGGCTCCACACATAGTGTATTTAGCCAGTGTCAAGTATTATATTTTCATCGTGTTATAAAATATTTCACGCAGTCATGTCCTAGTCATAGTCCAGTCTAAGACAGGTAGTCATAGTCCAGTCTAAGTCATGCTCCAGCAAAGTGGTGGCAACTTTACTAGAAGCTTCTATGGAGTTTTGGAAGCAACACAAAAAATCACGTTTCACCACATTATATCACTTGCCCTTACTCATGCTCGTAATTCAGCACTTAATGCGTAAAACGCCACCAATTTTAAACATTAACACTGGAAAAAGCAAGTTTTGAAAAATAATACAATGCAACGACGTGAACTTTTCCGCGTTCCCGCCAAAAAAACCGTTTATGTATTTAAATTTCAAACGTCATAAAATCCGGCAATAAATCGATAACGGTAACCTATTTACTTATGTTTTAGAAACACAATCCATTTGATCTTTTCACTCAGCGATGTTAAAATGTGTCGACATTTCACACAGCGCCATCTAGCCCCAAACTAAGCAAAGCTTGCACTGTGGCAACCAGATAACCGATACAATACTTAATACTTAGATACTTTTTGTTTGCAAATACATACATAGAATACAATATAACACCCAGACACAGAACAAACATCGGTGTCTCACTAGTAACTACCAACTCAACCCAAAATAGAACGATGAAGTACGAGCTTTATTCTTCTTACATACATCACATTTTACAAATAGTTTTTTTGTACTCTATAGGCCCCCCATTCGACCGCAATCTCACCTGATGGAAAGTGCCGATGCAGTCTACGATGGCACATACTTGCCTAGAAGATACCTACTCACTAGTGATGGCAATTCACTAGCATTCGCATTCATTTTTAGCGTGTGAAAACTGAATTAGCATTTCGCAAATGAAATGTAGTTGTGAAATTCTGTGAAATATGACATTTCATTTCAATTAATTTAGTTCACGTTGAATTTTATTTTTTAATATAAAGTTTCATTTCATTCTTCATTTCCATATCATTTCATTTTAGCAAATAGCATAGCAATAATACTTGTTCTTATGCAATAATACTTGTAAATAATACTTGTTCTGTGTCTGGGTGTTGTGGGAGCATGGTCCTCGTAGTTCCTGGGTCCCTAGATACAGGGAATCCTAGTTAGGGTCCAGGATCTATGTATGTGATCGTTTGGCGTAAAAAAAAAAAAAAAAAAAAATAAGCATGCTAAGACTCGTGAATTAGCATGTTTATGTAATTTACGCAAAATCGCATTAATTCACTCGCGACTTGAAGAGCTCTATATTGTACTTATTAACTACTAGCTGACCCGCCCGGCTTCGCACGGGTTAATTAGTTTTAAGTCCTAACGCTGTTTATGGGTAAGAGAGAAGGGAAAGGTAACAAAATAGGGAAAAAGGATGAATGGATGGGACAGCGAAGGGAGGCAGGCTGCTGGTTGGGGTTCTTTATTCATTTTTAATATTCAATGTACAGACTTAGCCCAGTAAAAGTTTTATTATAATATGTATTGATTGATATTGTACTCAATTATTTCAAATACATGTGGCTCTTTCAGACATATCGATATTTTACCCCCTTATCAATATACATTGTGTAGCAGATGAATAGCTGTTTCGGGTTTTGTCTTTGTCTATTGAATTCGAAATGGGCAAAGATGAAACAATAGAAAAAACTGAGTGATTTGACTCTTACGCAGTGTTTATTAGTAAGGGGGTTAGTGCGTTCATTTTTGTAAATTGTGTTGTATGTAATACTATTAAAGTTCATATTTCAATGCTTTGAGTTAGTTGTGTAAGTTTAAATTAACCTCCGAGTGAATATTATCCTTTGAGTGGATTTTGACCTTAGTTTTGGATTCACTTTGAACTTTAACCTAGTTTTGAGTGAAATTTAACCTTTGAGTCAATTTCAACTTCAGCTTTTGACCCACTTTGCACTTTAACTTAGTTTTGAGTGAAATTTAACCTTTAAGTAAATTTTAATCATAGCTTTCGAACCACTTTGAATTTTAACCTAGTTTTTAGTGAAATTTTACATTTGAGTCAATTTTAACCTCCGCTTTTGAACCACTTTGAACTTTAACTTAATTTTTAATTTAAGCCTTGTCAACATAAACGGCGTATAGAATACTAATTTAAAAATATACTAAGTATATTACGATTTATAAATGTTAAAGAGAAAATCGGATTCAGCATATCAGTTTGATTTATTGAATATATTTATACATTTATTTATACAGAATCAAAACGTGGTCAGTTCCTAAATATGAACTTTTTACAATAGAATATTTTGTACAATATATAATATTTTTTCTTGACAATTTTTTTTACAAGTTTTACACAATATAATGTCCTTTAAAAATACCGAACAAGTAAGTTCATCCAATTTCAACATCCTACCAATGAGCACTGCATTGCTAATGTTACATAAACCGAGCCAAAAAAAGGTAACAAAAATAAAAAAACCCACCAACTAGAAAAGAGCTTATCTACAAACGGCTGAACAGATTTTCTAGTTTTTTCGCAGTCACTGGGAATGCAACCATAGCTCAGTTGGAATAGTCTAATCCGATAAATTCATATGCCACCGGTTGTTTAAAAATTTTAGAATTATTTTTGTGGATATTTCTGATCAAAACGTCTAATAAACGAAATATAATAAAATCGGTTCATCCGTTCTGGAAGTACGATGCCACAGATACACATTTTAAACTTTTAACACCCTTTGTTTGGTCGGGGAACAGATAATACGACTAGTAGTCGGGGGGTCAAAACTGAAAATGATTCTAATCACGGTAAATATCCCGTAAGTACTATTAAAAATGTAATGAACAAACGCGTAAGTTTAAAACACTGTTGTATATGTTGCTATTGGTAGAATAAAACATGTCTGCAATAAACCAAATGTGAAGTATTGTTTTATGTTCTGTAATTTTCCATTTTGTTTGCTACAGTATGTAAATTCTTTCATAACGTGTTCTAGGTAAAAGTAATGTAAATAAATAAGTATTTTATTCGTACTAGAGTTCTTTTTCTAATGAGAAACTTCGTACTATGTAGATTAAAGACGCACATGTAAAGTTCTAACATTAATTTAATTTGTCATAGCTCAATATTATATAGAGGTTAAATCTCCCGTCACATTTGTATGTACGCGTATATCTCCAAAACTACTTGACGGATTTCAACACAGTTTTCACTAATAGATAGTCTACGAATCGGGGAAGGTATTTATATACGAGTCGTTTATATTCTCCATGTTATTACTATATTTTTCGAGTCGGAGAAAGACAGAATCACCCGGTGCTAAAACTGGGTCAAGATTAATCTATAAAAAAATTACACCGATTTATTTAAGTACTGGCAAAGGTCCTTATCTGACCGAACGATTCGCTTTATCACATTCGCTAACACACTTACAATCTTCCGTAATAGAATCTAATGACATGAGACTTTCTTGCGACGTCCGCAAGCAAGCGCGACATCTTGAATCGATTGACGTACCACTTTGGGAATTCGCATCTTCTGATACCGATTCTAAAGAACGGAGGCTTTCAACTGAAGTCACGTAAGATCTCCTATATTCTGCGATCTCATCCTCGCTCATATTCAGCGCTAGCAAAGAGTCCTTCGCCATTTTGCCCAAAGAGGATACCTTTTTACGTTTTTTAAGAGCTGTTTCAATTTTCGTCAAAGGTGATGGCTTGTTCAAACTCTCGGGCAATGATTTGGGACTGGATCCACTTGTAGTACGTAGTTTTGGTCGTCTTTCTGGTATGTCCCGAGGCGATGTCGATTCTGGCACTGTGAACGCTATCGTTTTCGTTTTTGGACTGGTTGTGGCAACGGCTTCGCTCTGCCTCGACAAGTCTTCTAGAGAATTTGATTTTTTCAATTTCGCTCGCTCCGGTATCACGGGCGATGATTTCATTCCTTTAATCTCTTTACCGATGAAGACTTCGGGTACTTCGGTCGCTTCGTCTATTACTAATTCGGGAGATAAGTCCAGCATCTCTTTGATTGCCGCGTCTTTCAACTCTTGAGCTAACGAGCTCTCCGCAACTTGCGCCCGCGCAGCTACCGTATGTTCCGTATCAGGTTCGAAATCCTGACTTTCATATATGAGATATGAAAGTGCATCTTTGCCTAGATCAACGTTTTCTAATCTTGTTACTTTTTCTTTCGGTTTTCCAACGGTGATGTCTATTTCATCAGTTTTGACGTCGTCAATAAATTGTAGTTTTATATTAACTGTGTTGTCAGCTGCCTCGTCGCAAGTTTCCTCTATAGTTGCTATAGGTGCCAAATCGCTGTGTGCTTTGATAGGTTCAGTTTTGAGTTCAGTTATGTCGAGCAACGGATTGGATGCTTCCAAAACCGTATTCACTATGGCCTGAGTTTTGACCTGTCTCTCTGTCAGCTCAAGGGCTAAAGCCTTCGTGTTAGTCATACTTGATGTTAGCGTATTCTCAGGGCTTATGTTTTCTTTGATCCCTCTAATAACTTTGCTAGGTAATTTGTCTACAGGTTGACCTGAATCTGGACTCAATTGTTTATCTAGAGAATTTTCCGACCCGGAAGATTTTAGAACCGCCGCGAAAGATCGCGGCCTAATCGGTTCCAATTTCAATTCATCTTTATCCTCTTTGTCTATTTTAACGATTTCTGTTTTGTCTTCAATATCGCCAGCGTTCTCGCTGGCTGTTTCGTAGTTTCTATTCATATCGTTGGGTTTATTGAGATCTGTGATATCACTGGCTCTGGGCGTATCTGCATTGCCGTTAGAGCCGGCCTTGTCTGTATTTAAGCTTAAACCTATACATTTTTGTACTAAATTTTCATCGGTGGTATTATCGGTAACTTTATCTTTACATTCGCTTTCTGTTTGTATGGGGAAAGATTGGAATTCGCTAAGCGTATTATCCGTGTCGGTCGAAGGGGTTTTACTGTCTAATTTCTTAGAAAAAGACTCGTCAACGAATGAAACCTGAACTCTTTCTGAAAGAGTTGAGTCTGTCGCTTCAGATGAGTCATCTTTGTCGTCTCTTTCTTTTTCTATTGTGCTACCCCAAGACCAAAACGAGCTGGTTAGTGTGGAATCTTTTCTAGGCGGCGTATTTGAAGCGGATTTCCTATCCTCATCGCTTTGCGATCTCGAGAACAAACTCGTCGGATGTTGGAATAGACTTAGCAGCTTCTCCAAATGCGATGGCTTTTCAATTTTATCACTCTCCAATCTTGGTATTTGGAAACTGGAAGACGGTGCCACCCAAGATATCTTTCTCATCTTATCCAATCCTTTCGTTTTCAACGCCGGAACGTCTAATAAACTGGACGCTCGTTTCGGCGATGACGTCAACGTTTCCTGATCTGCCTTCTTCACGGTCTCCTTCAAACTCGAGTTGTGAGTCAACGTCCCTTCGTTTGACGAATTGTCTTCCTTACTCTCAGACGGTTGCTGCAAGGAATATTCTATTCCCGAATCCGCTGACGTCACCATTATCTTTTCCATTGAGCTCATGCTAGCTTCTAAACTCGATAGAGAATCGTGAATTTTCTTTTTCCTCCCAAATATAATAGGAGATACGCTCTCGTTCGAGCTTACGGATGTGTTTAGGAAATTCCCGCTGTTCACTGGTGTTGCATCACTGGTTTCCATACTGCTTTCTGTCGACAACGCGACCTCTTTTCTCCTATCCAATTCCATATCAGATTCTACCGATTCTTGTATTACAACCGGCCTTGGGATCACATGGCATGACGCGTGTTGACTCTCGATAGCGTTGAGGCTTTCCAACGAGCTCCCCGATATTTCTAATGAAGAACTGCTATCGCAAAACGGGCTACCGATCAGTTTTTTATTCATTAACCTAGATACCTCCAAATCTGGACTATCCAGACTGGATTCGCTTTTATTTTTCTTAAGAACTACATCTCTGTTAAAGTTACCAGGTACTTTGTTAGTGTCTACGCTAGCTATATCTACTGTACATTCTTTAATTTTACGGCTTTTCGAAGACATATCCCGCATCTCCTTTAAGAGATTGCCTAGATCTTCGGTCAATGCTTCGATTTGCTTCATAGTCCTACCTTCTTTCTTACTAATAATATCATCTAGTTTAACAAAATCTTTATTTTGGTCGCTATGTACTTTGGCGGCGTCTTGTACACACTCTTTTTTAACTGTCACTTCGATTTGAACATCGAGTTTGTCCGAATCACTCACTTCTACACTATTTTTAACTAATTTAGTCTCAGTTTTTACAACACTATCACTAATTTCCTCTTTATGAGTCAATTGTTCAGACTTATCTTTATATTTTGGATCACTTTTGACCACATCACTGTAAGTTTTATTTTTAACACCCTCGGCACTTGTTTCATTTTTTTTGGTATCACTAATGCCTGTATCACTGGCAGGTGTTCTTGATAAACTTTTGTCTTCAAGAGAAGCTTTATCAGTAAGTCTTGAAATTTTATCGTCTTTTATAATATCTTCTTTTGCAATATCTATTGCTAACTCTGGCTTTCTTTCTTTCAACCTTGATTCATCTTTTAATATCGATTTTAAACTTTTCACATTCATTTCTTTATTTTCGGGCACATTTTTTCCAAATTCTACATTCGTAGATACATTTTTATCTGAACGTGGACTTTTATCTGTTAATTGTTCAGCCAACTTAGGTATGTCAGAAGTATCTGTTGATCCAGATACACATTCCACAGACAATATATGTTGCATAGCTTTTTCCCCTACAATATCAACTTCTTCTATACTTTCCAACTTCTTAGTACCAATTTTACTTGGCATGTCAATTATACTAGGTACTGATGCATTACATTCTTTCGTTAAAGTTCTGTTTACACTGGTTACTTGTTCTGATAGTGGGTTGTCTTCGGTAATATGTTGCATTGTGACATCTTTATTTAAATATATTGTATTTGCTATTTCTTTTGGCTCTGTTTCTTTTGGTTCTATAAATTCCCCTAATATCATATTTATATCCCCTTCTATATTTGTTGGTATAAACTGAGATCTATTCTCAGTTACTTTAGATACATCAACATTAAAATCACGTACTGTACCGGGATTGTCAGGAATGGGCGATATAGAAAACCTTGCGTTTGCCACATCTTTTGGTGCAAACATGCTTTTGGATGCTTCTGGCTCAAACCTTGGTTCAAACGTGGATCTGTCTATAATTATTGGACACGTTTTTGAGCCAACATTGGCCACCATTGGACCAACACCAGTTACTATAAAAGGTTCGCTTCTTGTGTATAATAATTCTGATTCTTCTAATCCTTTAGAACTTAAAGGAATCATAGATTCTCTAAAAGCGGGATTTAATTTCTCTAACGATTCACAAATCGGAATTCCACTTGGTGTCCCACTTAGTGTAGCCGTGCTCTCACTAACTGTCCCGGTCATTGTAATAATACTAGGTGTCCCAGTTAAACTTGCACTACCTATATCACTAGGGTCTAAATTCAAAGCGTTATTCTTCCAAATATCTTCTACTGGTGTTGCCTCGATCAATCCGGGGATATTTGTCCCGCTTATTAAACTTAAATCTCCCGATATTTCTAGTGGCCCAATAATTGTAGAAATGTGTTTGTCACTAGTTTTACTAGCACATATTTCTGGGCTTGAATCTGTCCCGCTTGTAGTTTGACTTGCCCCAATCACATTGTGACTTGTCGCAATTATATTTTGACTTGTTCCAATTATATTTTGACTTGTCCCGATTACGTTTTGACTTGTCCCAATTATACTTGGACTTGCCTCCTTACGTGTTATTTCAGTGACATTTCCACTGATAGGACCGTGTGTCAGAGATGTATTAGGTACAAATCCTGTTATGGAAGAAATCGTAGGAGACGCAGAAGGGACAGCAACCAACGAAGGTGTCACACAAGTCTTCACACCGGACGTAACAAAATCAACGGACAAATCTGACAGAACCAACGTTTCTATACTTGTAGAAATACTTGGTACCATAGATTTTTCTGGAATTAATGTGATATTAGACATTGTTTTCATTGATGATTCAGTCACTGGGATAGCCACTTTGCTCACAATCAAATTTTCTGTCATCACTTTTAGTGGGATCGGAGTGAACGTTTCACGTATTGGTGGAACGTTACTCACTGATTTTGGTGTTAAACTGGTCATTTGGGTTTGTCTTAAAACTTCAGGACTCGTTGTATCACTTATCACCACTGTTGGAGCACTAAACATTTGAGTTGAGTCATGTGTTGAATGGCCACTAATCATGTCCATTGGAGACCCACTAATCACAGTTTTTAATCCACTAACCACACTAAGTGGGGTTGTAATCGTAGACTTAACGGAGGCACTAGGCACAGATTCTGTCGCTACTACTGGCTGCTCCCTAACCAAGGGTATTGGTGACCCACTAATCACTGTGGGAGACCTATCAATCATATCCGGTGATCCACTAACAATGGCATTTTCTGAAGCTTTCTGAGATCCGCTTGGCATTGATATCGCATTACTAACCACAACGGTTGGGGTACCACTAAATATGGCAGTTTTGATATCACTAATTACAGTTGGTGATCCACTAATCACGGGTGACCCACTAATCACGGGTGACCCACTAATCACGGGTGACCCACTAATCATGGATGTAACACTGGGCACAGGTGAGATGCTAGGCGTGGGCGAAGGACTAGGGCTGCTACTCGGTGACGGGTTATAGATGGCATCATAGTTTCTCGTCACAGAGAACCGTGAAGGCGCTCGCTTTTGGATCGGTGGGGCTTGAATCTGTGGTGGTTCCGCTACCTGTGAAAAATTTAAATATAAATGAATGATTTATTTATTTATTTATTTAGGTCCGCCAACAGTTAAAACATGAACTTATGCTAATGAAAGTCACTTAAGATATCTAAACTACATGCTCAACCAATTACAGGCAGGCACCGCATGCACCTATAATATAACCTGTATAAAGTGTGTAATAATACAGGGCGGTTATTCTCTATGGAAACGCAGATTCCACACGATACTAAACCACGTCGTTATCGTGTCTTGTTCAAATCGTGTTACAGCGTTAGGAGTACCTTTACTTTACATAAAGTTATTTTTATTTTGAATAAAATAAAAATAACTTTATGTAAAGTATTGAGTATTGTAATATATAAAGTAAGTAATATAAAAAATAAAGTATTGTAATATATTGAGATCAGTGATGGTAGCTTTTGATGTGGTTGATGTTTTGGAACGCATCTCGGTAAAAGATGTGATTTTTGACAGTTCAAATCGCGCCAATTCCAAATTCATTTCGCACGGTTTTGTTTTCGTTTCATAGAGAATAGAGTTTTGCAGATTTCTTATGTAAGACAAGGAACTCGCGTGGTTTCGAAGTAAGGAATCGTTACGGAATAATGGCCCTGCACTACGTATAGTTAAACACTAAAGGTGAAAAGAAAATGAAACGTAATATTTTAACAAATAGAATTTTAATGCAAAGGAAAAACACGCATCACAAGCTGGGCATGAGCCCGCCTTCATACACGGCCCTATGGCAGAGCATGATTCGTTCAAACTTCTGACAAGCGATCTCATGTCCGTTATCCTTCGCAGTTTACAACAAATACCTACCTACTTACAATTATGTAACAATATAACATGTAACACAGCAGTCTGAAAGACCTCGAGTTATACCTGCTTAGGGGGAACTTCAAAGTGCCTGCATACTAATATACTACTAAAAATCTGCGACCTCAGAATGCAATTGTGCCAAGCTGTCACAGAATATATCAATTTTATCGTGAAGATTTACAAGCTTGATTAAACGCGGGATGGTGGAGTTACCTCGAACTGTTTTTCTAAAAGGTGCAGAGAATGATTTATATCTTAATTAGAAACATCTCTAACGTTGACACTGGGGGTTAATATAGATAAATAAAAATTAATATGTGTGGACATTTCACACAGCGCCATCTAGCCCCAAACTAAGCATAGCTTGTACTATGGGAACCAGATAACTGATACAATACTTAGATACTTTTTTGTTTGTAAATACATACATAGAATACAATATAACACCCAGACGCAGAACAAACATCTATGTTCATCACACAAATGTTTGTCCTTGGTAGGAATCGAACCCACAGCCCTCAGTTCAGAAGGCAGGGATACTATCAACTGAGCTATCGGGCCCGTCATATAGAAGATAAAATTATGTTCGTACTTGCACGACTTTAAACCGCGATGGAGTGAGACAGTAACTCGGCCGAGTGGGGGTGGACGGACTAGTTGTTTCCGCCGACGACTCTCGTTCCGGCGTCACTCGGGTCACCTAGAATATACGAATATGGAGATCAAATAAAACCATTTTGGGTGTGTCATTTTTTTGTTTTTCATTTCAATTATTTCAAAAACAATAGGCATGATGACTACTATTAATAATGAACAAGTAAATATTACCTTCATAAGGAAGATTAAAAATGAATGCAATAATTGAAAAAATAAGCAAAATCGGTAAATAAATCGCGGAGTAATAAGCTTTTAAAGTTTCTACAGGAGGCATCTCCTGTCCCTTTCTCGCGAAACAGAGCGCCCCCACAGTTACTATGAAAAATCTACTCGTGACGTCACATGCCAAAGATATTGTATGAAAGCTACCACAGCTTAGTAATGAGGTACTATGCACGACCTTGTTCTGACGTCACTGGCTGTTTGAACCCTCTTTCTATTCCGGTTTTTAAAATGCTTGTAACTTGGTCGTATAGGTGTTCATCTTTTGAGTAATAATAATTGATTTATCCAAAAAAAATCCTATTGTCAATTTCATTTGAAAGGTGACAATTTGGTATTGCCGCAAGAAAATCCATTTTATTTTTTCTTTTTTTTTCATGAGATCCTGGTAGACCTATACCAAGTGAGCTATCGGGCCCGTCGTGACGAATGAATACTCACGGAGAACCTGGAGTGGTGCAGGTTGGGTACGGGCGAGCCGGCGGGGGACGGCGCCGGGGAGGGCGCCGGGGACCGCAGCCGGGCCCGGCGCGCCGCCTCGCCGGACACCGGCGACATCTGACAACAACATTCGCATATTTAGGTGTGATGACAATATTTTTTTATTGCATCATCACCATTAACTGCCTGAAGACGTCCACTGCTGAACATAGGCCTCCCCCTGAATGCGCCACTATGAGCGGCTGCTCGCCTCCTGCATCCTTCGGCACTTAGGGGGCTACCTTGCTTCCGGTTCGTAGTCGCCACTCGAGGACCTTTCTTCTCCATCGGTTGTCAGTTCTGCGAAGTGGCCTGCCCATTGGCATTTTAACTTGCTACCTTTAAGGGCTATATTGGTCACTTTAGTCCCGCGGATTTCCTCGTTCCGGATCTTATCTCGCAGAGAAACACCGAGCATTGCTCTCTCCATAGCCCGTTGTGCGACTCTGAACTTAGTAATGAGGCCAACAGTTAAAGACCACGTGTCAGTTCCATAATTCATCACTGGCAACACACTAATTGAAAACCTATGTTTTCAGGCTCTGCAGTATTTTGGACGAAAAGATAGGTCGAAGTTTCACGAACGCTGTCCAACCGAGTTGGATCCTTCGTACGATCGCTTTGTCGAATTTTTAAATTAATAATAATCCTCGAGAAATAAACAGGCGCGAAAACAAAAAAAAACGCCGTAGTAGGTAGTAGTCTAATAGCGTATTGTGGTATCTTGTGGATTGACTAAAAATCCAGTTGACCAATGATACAACCGTCGTACGAAAATTAGTGGTGTATTTCAACCGCTAATCCTTTGCGAGGAATCGGGACACCAAATGTGTCTTGTTCCATCCTGGGCCATTATTCCGTATCGATTCCTTACTTCGAAACCACGCGAATTCCTTGTCTTACATAAGAAATCTGCGAAACTGTATTCTCTATGAAACGAAAACAAAACCGCGCGAAATGAATTTGAAATTGGCGCGATTGATAATTGAAAACTGTCAAAAATCGTATGTTTTACCGAGACGCGTTCCAAAACATCAACACATCAAAAGATATGACCACTTACGTCAATATATTTTATTCAAAATAAAGATAACTTTAATGTAAAGTGAAGGTATATCTGACGCGGTGACACGATTTGAACAAGACACGATAACGACGTGGTTTCGTATCGTGTGGAATCTGTGTTTCCATAGAGAATAACCACACTGCTCTGTCCTTTGTAATTTATGAGTTTGAGTCTCGTTTTGTTACCTCGCCCCCTGCCGCGTGAATTGTGTTTGTTGGAGAAATTATGTTCACAGGCTATCAACGGGCTTCATAATCTTTGTGTGGTGTCATACCTTAGCAGCGAATGCGGTGTGACAAGTAAGACTGATCTTCCTATGCACTCGTCGTTCAGGTTCAGTCGCCGGCGGTTCATTGCGACGACACAACGACGAAATGTCGCGCGACAGTCGCGCGATAGTTGCCGCATCCGAGTTGTCCGCTGTTAAAGTTGTTAACTCCTGGAATGGATAGAAAAAATTGATAAATAACGGCCAACGATCGCATCCATAGATCCTGGACCCTAACTAGGATTCCCTGTATCTAGGGACCCGGGAACTACGAGGGCCATGCTCCCACAACACCCAGACACGGAAAAAGTATCAGTGACTAGTGATGGATTAATTAGCATTCGCATTAATTTTTAGCATGTGAAAACTCAATTAGCATTTCGCAAATGAAATGTGGTTGAAATGTTAATTAATTGTAATGAAATTTCATTACAATTAATTTAGTCCATTTTGAATTTAATTTTAAAAATAAAGTTTTATTTTATTTTTCATATCATTATTTCATTTCTATTTCAATTTGAATTTTATTTTTCATTTCCATTTCATTTAATTTTAGATAATAGCATGGCAATAGCAATTAGCATGCTAAGACTCATGAATTAGCATGTTTATTAAATTTACGCAAATAAGCATTCATTGCCATCGCTATTAGTGACATCGCGGAGTGAAACTTTCACACATTTTTTATGATAATGAATGACGTGACGAGCTAGTCGTTCACCTGATGTTAAGCGACACGGCCGCCCATAACAGTTGCAGTGTCATTCAGAACTTTAAAATAATAAAGTTTCGCGTGACACTGCACTGCGCACGTCATCCTGAGACATCACACAGTCTAGTAATAAAAATAAATAAATAAATATGTGTGCATAATTCACACAGCGCCATCTAGCCCCAAACTAAGCATAGCTTGTACTATGGGAACCAGATAACTGATACAATACTTAAATACTTTTTGTTTGTAAATACATACATATAATACAATATAACACCCAGACGCAGAACAAACATCTATGTTCATCACACAAATGTTTGTCCCGGGTAGGAATCGAACCCACAGCCCTCAGTTCAGAAGGCAGAATCTAGTGCACACAGTCACAGGGCAGTCTAGTGAATAAGATGACTAGATTATGTAATCAGATCATAAGTCTCATTTGCCCAGTAATTTCACTAGCTACCGCCTTTCAAACCGGAACACACTAGTGCTTGCACACTACTGCTTGGCGGCAGAATAACTGGCAAAGCGGTGGTGCCTACCTAGACGAACTTTGCAGAAAAGTCCTACCACCTAGCGAAACATTTTATACTATGACTCACCCCAGGATCGTCCAAATCTATCTGGGTAAGTGTTGTGTTGTCTTTCATAGCGTTCAAAATGGCTTGCAGACCCGCCACGCCCAACCTGTTGTCCCGTAAGTCTAGCCTCTGTAATGATAACAATGGATTTTGAACCTTAACACTAGAAGAACAATATCCAGGATGTAATTTAATTCATTAGCATAAATTGAGCCCATGTTAGTACATCATTTATAGATGATTATTAAAGAGTAAAGAGTGTAAATGAAAATATTTTTATTGAAAATTATGAAGA
The DNA here is from genome assembly GCA_963580505.1 of Ennomos erosarius. Lineage (NCBI taxonomy): Eukaryota > Metazoa > Arthropoda > Insecta > Lepidoptera > Geometridae > Ennomos > Ennomos erosarius. The sequence continues at coordinate 4,395,971 of OY757006.1, read as the reverse complement.
TTGCCGCGGCGCCTAACGCGGTTGGCGCGGATGATTTTGATACATTCAAACGTTTTTATACCTTGTATATATGTACTAATTAAAAACAGTACTTCACCATTTTAATTAAATTTTGTATTGTAGCATTTGATTAAGTAAGTTATTCAATTTTTTGGAGTTATTATTATTAACAAACCAATGTGTTGGAATTCAAAAATGTTGGTCCACACGTGACCGGTATCAGGAGTAGGTACCTAGTTTCAAAGGATGCTAATGAATTCAATTACACCCAGTATACAAGGTAAACTTGAATTAGTATGTTATCCCGAAGGGAGGACTGGGACCCTGATACCCTAGAAGTTGTGAGAGCCTTACTTGAAACAGCGTGTAACCGAACCTCAATACTAAAAAATAAATTCACTAACCCACGAATCCAGTAACCCTATAACGCACAACCTAATCCACGCAAGAGTTAGAGACACAAAAATGCACATGCGATGACTACGACAGCTAATAAGATACTTAAATAAATACAATATCCAAACACAGGTCGACAAACTCGTTTGTGTATTTAGGTCAAGAACGAAGTTCAACTACACCCAGCTGCGTGCAGCTGCGTTAGGGCTCTATTCGAAGCGTTTGTAACGTAAACGTTACATGGCATTTCTTCAATGAAAAACTGTTAATTTAGTACAGTCGTAGAAGAAACATTGTCTACCTTGGGGTGTAGATTTACCCCCTTTCGGGATAATATACCAATCAAGTTCACATTGTATAAAAAAAATTGCTATTTTTTTTTCCTAATAAAAAAACAACTTCTCACTGACAAGAATTAGTTGTATGGTGAATGTCTTCTGGTTGTGTTGTTGTTGTCTGGATGAATGTTGTTGTTTTCTGGGTTAGTTAACAATTTTTGAAAATATTACCTTGTTACGGTAGCTTAAGAAAAGCATGCATGCTTTAGGAACTGACGGACGCAAGTTCATATCTCATAAATAATTCGAGGGAGTTTTGGCGGGACCGCGGAAAAGTTCACGTCGTTGCATTGTATTATTTTTCAAAACTTTTGCTTTTTCCAGTGTTAATGTTTAAAATTGGTGGCGTTTTACGCATTAAGTGCTGAATTGCTACCTACATTTACCTATACACTTAATAGCACACTCTCACCCAAACAATGGGGAGATACACTGAGGTACACCGGCGAATACTACTCCTATTATACTTACGGTGTTACTTAAAACTATGCTTATTCTACTAGTTCGTTAGTTCCTTTGTTTATTTTGTATGTTTTCTACTCATATACAACCGCATTTCTTCAACTGTAACCATTTAATCTGTAAGTACTTCTTTGACTGAGATTTACAAACATCTACCTTTAGATAAATAACCCCTACGACATGATAGCATATAACTCCAAAACTTCAACCACTTACCGTCATTACTTAATTCAATTTGTTTATACCTATTTGATTGATTTGTCCTACCCTCAAATTATAAAATGTAGTTTAACAAGTGTGTCTGCGGAGTGGGATCCTGGTGACCTGTAATACATTATTTAAAAAAACCTACATCAGGCACCAGTCTCGCGCAAAGCAGGTAGCAATGTTAATTATTAGCACTTAATATTATCAAATAACATCCTTACTTCATTGTTGACTGCTTGTGTATGAGAGAAATCACAGAGCAAAAAAAAAAACGCTTCCCACTACATAGAGGCGCCTTTTCGACACTTCTCATACAATTCAAGCGTGTCAGGTATTACAATGAAACCTCTATGGTTTACCTGCGCAGATGACATATATAGCAATTGTCTTGTCATTAGTGCCACTGCTGTCAGCAAAACGTGCTGTGGGTTGAGTCGATATATTTTTATCGATAGTTTGATAAGAGTTAAGTACGCGGTAAGGTACCTCTTACCTGATTGTATCATTAGGTACACTTTAGTACCTACCTATATCTTTTGTGCCTTTTGTGCGTATATCTATGTGTAATAGTGTTATTTTATTCTATTATACTCTATTCCGGGTCGACAATGGCCAGCCGATAAACATACCGGTATAAATCTAAAATAAATAAAATTGAATGTATTGGTATTGGTAGGTACGTCATGTTCGCGTCACGGATATACAGTCCACCTCACCTATTTTATGGCAAATGTAATGTGTGTAAGTATAGAGGTAGTTTATCGTCAGTTTATGGTTATAAAGATTAAGTTTATAAGCAAATCCGATAGGCGTCCAAAGTGAGGTTTTATGGGGGAGGCAATGTTTAGCAGTAGACGTCTGCCGGCTGATGATGTGTGATAGTATTATTATATCTATAAACTAAAGTTTGAAATAGAAGAAACATAACAAGTTATAAAACGAAATAATATATTAAAACTCCAAATACATAGGTAACACGTTTTGCTGATGATTCATCAGTATTGTTGCGTCATGTTTCTTTTTGATAGAATTCATCTGAAAATACAATTTTCAGATGAATTTTTAGGAAAAATAATAATAATATTGAGTATCATTGAGGTGTTGTAGGTAAACACTTATTTAATAGAAGGAGGTCCTTAGTTTGGCAGTAAATAAATGTAATTTTTCAGCTCACCATGCGATGTATATTTTAATTTACAGCTGTTTACAAAATAAAAAGCAAGTGAATTTTTTCATTCAATATCGACTAAGACGTAGATTCTTCCGTAGAATCAACGAGATCAGTTGTCTTTAGCAACCAAGAGCAATGGTTTTCTATGAGGCTACCATGGATGAAATAAAAAAAAGAAGGATTGAGTTTTGATTGACATCGAACTGAAGCCCAAAATGGCGGACATATTACATATGTGTGTCAGCTGAAAGTAGGGCGACCGGCTTCCTAAGGGAGCTTCAGTTTCGGATCAGACGGGATTCCCTCCTTCTTTTTTTAATAGCTCCATGGAGGCTACATGAAAACTCTTTCATGGGCGAGCACGCCACATCATTATAATGTCCTCATCAAATAATAAATGCGTATAAGAGAAATTATAGTCATCATCATCAGCCCGTAGATGTCCACAGCTGAACATAAGCCTTCCCCAGAAAGCGCCACTTTGAACGGCTGCTCGCCTCCTGCATCCACCGGCTCCCCGCGGTTTTCACCAGGTCATCGGTCCACCTAGTACCTCGTTAAAAATAGGATAGAGTTTCAATGTGGGAATAGCGTCTGGAAATGCATGTGGAAATATAAACGTATATGGTTAGACATTTTCATAAAACATTCAGCTTCAAAATGCTGAGAGCAAACCGTATCATGTTTTTGAGGAAACCAATTGCACTGTCCAGTTGCGAATATCTATTTATCTTTTATATTAGGATCTGTAGGAAACCTAATAAACATAAAAGATATTAAAAGTTTAATTAGTAGAAGTTAATCTAACCACAAAATAAATTGAAAACATTTAAAACTTATTGTAACAAATTTCCGGATGGCATAATAGAAACTATCGATGTGTCGATAATTATAGGTTAACCAACGCATTACATCACTATCGGTACTTCTGCCATAGGGTAAGTTCGCCGGTTTTGCGACCACTTCCTATATCCGACCGTTTAATGTACATTTGATGAAAAAATACAAAAAATAAAAAGCTTGCGGTGAACACATCTTATGTCCAAATAGGTTCAGTTTTGTAACAAATATTATACGAGAAATCCCCAATTCTATTTTAAAGCTTTGAAACTTAAAAGCACATACATTTTAACTGCCAGTTTTCGACCACGTTTATCCACCATCTGGTTTAAAAACTACAGATACCCAAAATCGCTCGTGGTCGAAAATTAATCCAGCTGCAGAAAAATGCTATTCGACCGCAAAAGCAAACTATATCAAAAACATTATAAATACGTATTTATCATCACTTCACTCTTATATAAAATTAAATACCCAGGAGATAGTGACTGACTGACTGATGATGACTGACATCATTGTTCCCGGCCCTGTGGAGGTGGTCTGTCAAAAGTGAGTATGAGGCTGTATAGAGATCGGTCACGTGACCCCGGGAAAAATCTGACATTACCAGAAAGTCGTCTCCGAGATGGAACAGGTCAACGGTTCTCGGAAACTATGGGTCGGATGGGTGTCCCGTCTTAACTAAAGTTGGAGTAGACCCTGGGATGTTTACAGAGAAATAAAAAAAAATGGGGTTGCCATACAAAAAAATAAAAATCCCATACAAAATGGAAACGCTTATAAATCGAAAACGGTAAGAGGTAGGTGGGGTGTGCTCAGCCAAATGTCATAGGGAATGACGGGGGCTGTCAGTTGGTTGTCATGAAAATCCAAGATGGCGGATTCAAAATGGCGGCCATTTTGAAAGTTGGTCCGATCGGGGTGATTTTTTGCAAAGGGGGGTTTTCGGGGCCGTAGATTCGATATTTGAAAAAATATTTTGGATTCCGCCATTTTTAAAGATGGCTGCCATACAATTTTTTTTTTCCATTTTTGACGGATAGTTTTTTTCAAAATGGCGGCCTATCAGTGCGTTCCGAAAAAAAAGGTGCTCCGATCGGCAGCTAGTCGTTCACCTGATGTTAAGCGACACGGCCGCCCATAACAGTTGCAGTGTCATTCAGAACTTTAAAATAATAAAGTTTCGCGTGACACTGCACTGCGCACGTCATCCTGAGACATCACACAGTCTAGTAATAAAAATAAATAAATAAATATGTGTGCATAATTCACACAGCGCCATCTAGCCCCAAACTAAGCATAGCTTGTACTATGGGAACCAGATAACTGATACAATACTTAAATACTTTTTGTTTGTAAATACATACATATAATACAATATAACACCCAGACGCAGAACAAACATCTATGTTCATCACACAAATGTTTGTCCCGGGTAGGAATCGAACCCACAGCCCTCAGTTCAGAAGGCAGAATCTAGTGCACACAGTCACAGGGCAGTCTAGTGAATAAGATGACTAGATTATGTAATCAGATCATAAGTCTCATTTGCCCAGTAATTTCACTAGCTACCGCCTTTCAAACCGGAACACACTAGTGCTTGCACACTACTGCTTGGCGGCAGAATAACTGGCAAAGCGGTGGTGCCTACCTAGACGAACTTTGCAGAAAAGTCCTACCACCTAGCGAAACATTTTATACTATGACTCACCCCAGGATCGTCCAAATCTATCTGGGTAAGTGTTGTGTTGTCTTTCATAGCGTTCAAAATGGCTTGCAGACCCGCCACGCCCAACCTGTTGTCCCGTAAGTCTAGCCTCTGTAATGATAACAATGGATTTTGAACCTTAACACTAGAAGAACAATATCCAGGATGTAATTTAATTCATTAGCATAAATTGAGCCCATGTTAGTACATCATTTATAGATGATTATTAAAGAGTAAAGAGTGTAAATGAAAATATTTTTATTGAAAATTATGAAGATTGCCGCGGCGCCTAACGCGGTTGGCGCGGATGATTTTGATACATTCAAACGTTTTTATACCTTGTATATATGTACTAATTAAAAACAGTACTTCACCATTTTAATTAAATTTTGTATTGTAGCATTTGATTAAGTAAGTTATTCAATTTTTTGGAGTTATTATTATTAACAAACCAATGTGTTGGAATTCAAAAATGTTGGTCCACACGTGACCGGTATCAGGAGTAGGTACCTAGTTTCAAAGGATGCTAATGAATTCAATTACACCCAGTATACAAGGTAAACTTGAATTAGTATGTTATCCCGAAGGGAGGACTGGGACCCTGATACCCTAGAAGTTGTGAGAGCCTTACTTGAAACAGCGTGTAACCGAACCTCAATACTAAAAAATAAATTCACTAACCCACGAATCCAGTAACCCTATAACGCACAACCTAATCCACGCAAGAGTTAGAGACACAAAAATGCACATGCGATGACTACGACAGCTAATAAGATACTTAAATAAATACAATATCCAAACACAGGTCGACAAACTCGTTTGTGTATTTAGGTCAAGAACGAAGTTCAACTACACCCAGCTGCGTGCAGCTGCGTTAGGGCTCTATTCGAAGCGTTTGTAACGTAAACGTTACATGGCATTTCTTCAATGAAAAACTGTTAATTTAGTACAGTCGTAGAAGAAACATTGTCTACCTTGGGGTGTAGATTTACCCCCTTTCGGGATAATATACCAATCAAGTTCACATTGTATAAAAAAAATTGCTATTTTTTTTTCCTAATAAAAAAACAACTTCTCACTGACAAGAATTAGTTGTATGGTGAATGTCTTCTGGTTGTGTTGTTGTTGTCTGGATGAATGTTGTTGTTTTCTGGGTTAGTTAACAATTTTTGAAAATATTACCTTGTTACGGTAGCTTAAGAAAAGCATGCATGCTTTAGGAACTGACGGACGCAAGTTCATATCTCATAAATAATTCGAGGGAGTTTTGGCGGGACCGCGGAAAAGTTCACGTCGTTGCATTGTATTATTTTTCAAAACTTTTGCTTTTTCCAGTGTTAATGTTTAAAATTGGTGGCGTTTTACGCATTAAGTGCTGAATTGCTACCTACATTTACCTATACACTTAATAGCACACTCTCACCCAAACAATGGGGAGATACACTGAGGTACACCGGCGAATACTACTCCTATTATACTTACGGTGTTACTTAAAACTATGCTTATTCTACTAGTTCGTTAGTTCCTTTGTTTATTTTGTATGTTTTCTACTCATATACAACCGCATTTCTTCAACTGTAACCATTTAATCTGTAAGTACTTCTGTGACTGAGATTTACAAACATCTACCTTTAGATAAATAACCCCTACGACATGATAGCATATAACTCCAAAACTTCAACCACTTACCGTCATTACTTAATTCAATTTGTTTATACCTATTTGATTGATTTGTCCTACCCTCAAATTATAAAATGTAGTTTAACAAGTGTGTCTGCGGAGTGGGATCCTGGTGACCTGTAATACATTATTTAAAAAAACCTACATCAGGCACCAGTCTCGCGCAAAGCAGGTAGCAATGTTAATTATTAGCACTTAATATTATCAAATAACATCCTTACTTCATTGTTGACTGCTTGTGTATGAGAGAAATCACAGAGCAAAAAAAAAAACGCTTCCCACTACATAGAGGCGCCTTTTCGACACTTCTCATACAATTCAAGCGTGTCAGGTATTACAATGAAACCTCTATGGTTTACCTGCGCAGATGACATATATAGCAATTGTCTTGTCATTAGTGCCACTGCTGTCAGCAAAACGTGCTGTGGGTTGAGTCGATATATTTTTATCGATAGTTTGATAAGAGTTAAGTACGCGGTAAGGTACCTCTTACCTGATTGTATCATTAGGTACACTTTAGTACCTACCTATATCTTTTGTGCCTTTTGTGCGTATATCTATGTGTAATAGTGTTATTTTATTCTATTATACTCTATTCCGGGTCGACAATGGCCAGCCGATAAACATACCGGTATAAATCTAAAATAAATAAAATTGAATGTATTGGTATTGGTAGGTACGTCATGTTCGCGTCACGGATATACAGTCCACCTCACCTATTTTATGGCAAATGTAATGTGTGTAAGTATAGAGGTAGTTTATCGTCAGTTTATGGTTATAAAGATTAAGTTTATAAGCAAATCCGATAGGCGTCCAAAGTGAGGTTTTATGGGGGAGGCAATGTTTAGCAGTAGACGTCTGCCGGCTGATGATGTGTGATAGTATTATTATATCTATAAACTAAAGTTTGAAATAGAAGAAACATAACAAGTTATAAAACGAAATAATATATTAAAACTCCAAATACATAGGTAACACGTTTTGCTGATGATTCATCAGTATTGTTGCGTCATGTTTCTTTTTGATAGAATTCATCTGAAAATACAATTTTCAGATGAATTTTTAGGAAAAATAATAATAATATTGAGTATCATTGAGGTGTTGTAGGTAAACACTTATTTAATAGAAGGAGGTCCTTAGTTTGGCAGTAAATAAATGTAATTTTTCAGCTCACCATGCGATGTATATTTTAATTTACAGCTGTTTACAAAATAAAAAGCAAGTGAATTTTTTCATTCAATATCGACTAAGACGTAGATTCTTCCGTAGAATCAACGAGATCAGTTGTCTTTAGCAACCAAGAGCAATGGTTTTCTATGAGGCTACCATGGATGAAATAAAAAAAAGAAGGATTGAGTTTTGATTGACATCGAACTGAAGCCCAAAATGGCGGACATATTACATATGTGTGTCAGCTGAAAGTAGGGCGACCGGCTTCCTAAGGGAGCTTCAGTTTCGGATCAGACGGGATTCCCTCCTTCTTTTTTTAATAGCTCCATGGAGGCTACATGAAAACTCTTTCATGGGCGAGCACGCCACATCATTATAATGTCCTCATCAAATAATAAATGCGTATAAGAGAAATTATAGTCATCATCATCAGCCCGTAGATGTCCACAGCTGAACATAAGCCTTCCCCAGAAAGCGCCACTTTGAACGGCTGCTCGCCTCCTGCATCCACCGGCTCCCCGCGGTTTTCACCAGGTCATCGGTCCACCTAGTACCTCGTTAAAAATAGGATAGAGTTTCAATGTGGGAATAGCGTCTGGAAATGCATGTGGAAATATAAACGTATATGGTTAGACATTTTCATAAAACATTCAGCTTCAAAATGCTGAGAGCAAACCGTATCATGTTTTTGAGGAAACCAATTGCACTGTCCAGTTGCGAATATCTATTTATCTTTTATATTAGGATCTGTAGGAAACCTAATAAACATAAAAGATATTAAAAGTTTAATTAGTAGAAGTTAATCTAACCACAAAATAAATTGAAAACATTTAAAACTTATTGTAACAAATTTCCGGATGGCATAATAGAAACTATCGATGTGTCGATAATTATAGGTTAACCAACGCATTACATCACTATCGGTACTTCTGCCATAGGGTAAGTTCGCCGGTTTTGCGACCACTTCCTATATCCGACCGTTTAATGTACATTTGATGAAAAAATACAAAAAATAAAAAGCTTGCGGTGAACACATCTTATGTCCAAATAGGTTCAGTTTTGTAACAAATATTATACGAGAAATCCCCAATTCTATTTTAAAGCTTTGAAACTTAAAAGCACATACATTTTAACTGCCAGTTTTCGACCACGTTTATCCACCATCTGGTTTAAAAACTACAGATACCCAAAATCGCTCGTGGTCGAAAATTAATCCAGCTGCAGAAAAATGCTATTCGACCGCAAAAGCAAACTATATCAAAAACATTATAAATACGTATTTATCATCACTTCACTCTTATATAAAATTAAATACCCAGGAGATAGTGACTGACTGACTGATGATGACTGACATCATTGTTCCCGGCCCTGTGGAGGTGGTCTGTCAAAAGTGAGTATGAGGCTGTATAGAGATCGGTCACGTGACCCCGGGAAAAATCTGACATTACCAGAAAGTCGTCTCCGAGATGGAACAGGTCAACGGTTCTCGGAAACTATGGGTCGGATGGGTGTCCCGTCTTAACTAAAGTTGGAGTAGACCCTGGGATGTTTACAGAGAAATAAAAAAAAATGGGGTTGCCATACAAAAAAATAAAAATCCCATACAAAATGGAAACGCTTATAAATCGAAAACGGTAAGAGGTAGGTGGGGTGTGCTCAGCCAAATGTCATAGGGAATGACGGGGGCTGTCAGTTGGTTGTCATGAAAATCCAAGATGGCGGATTCAAAATGGCGGCCATTTTGAAAGTTGGTCCGATCGGGGTGATTTTTTGCAAAGGGGGGTTTTCGGGGCCGTAGATTCGATATTTGAAAAAATATTTTGGATTCCGCCATTTTTAAAGATGGCTGCCATACAATTTTTTTTTTCCATTTTTGACGGATAGTTTCTCGATGCCTATGGAAAATTTTGACCACTTTTATGGACTTTCGTGTCAAGGTGTACCAGGTGTTTTTAGAAATTGTCACGACTTGGTCTTTTGACCTTCCGTCGTTGGGACGGTCAACGTCCTGGCTAAACGATACGAGATGGGTCATGTGCGTTTTAAGGAATGTCATAGCAAACCCTGGGACGATTTTAGAGCTGTCAAAAAAAAATCAAAATGGCGGGAAAAAAAATCCGTCATACAAATTTTAACCGCAAATGACGGCGAAACTACGTCACTTTAGTATAAAGAGCTCAAACTAATATTGTTTCGAGGCCGGCGGGAAAGATAGGCAAAAAATTTTTTTTTCAAAATGGCGGAAATTTCGGTCATTGCTGAAAAAAAAGTTTATCCGATCCGGATGAAAATCGATATCTGGGGGTCCCCGGGGATGCTGATCAACATTCTGTAATCAAATTTTGACATTTGTCATTTTTCAATGGTGCTGCCATACAAAGGTACTTTTATCGAAATACCAACTTTGCTTTTTTGCGCCTCCGTTACGAGAGCTTTAGAAATGTCGGTCCTGGGGATCCAGTATAGATGTTGTAAGGGTCAAAATGCAATAACAGCGAAATTGATATTTTTCAAGATGGCGGCTGTAGACGTACCGACTCATGGTAAAAGTTATCCGATCCGAATGAAAATCGATATCTGAAAATCCCCCGGTATACTTGGTAGGAATGTCTCAAAATTTTTTTGATACCGCCATTTTGAAAAATTGCATACATTCAATTTGACTTTTTTAGAATTTTTAATTAGCAATTATCGCTGAAACTGTGAGACTTTTGTAAGTGCGATTTGTTCTCATATTGTACGGTACTGAGAGGAGCAAACGGTCATCAAACATTTTTTTCAAAATGGCGGCCTATCAGTGCGTTCCGAAAAAAAAGGTGCTCCGATCGGAATAAAAATCGATATCTGGAGGTCCCAAAGGATGCTGATAAGCATGGGTTGGTAGAATTTGGACATCTGTCATTTTTCAATATGGCCGTCATGCATATTGATGTTTTCCGTTCATCACCTACACCTTCAGGCCAAGATATTGACAGATGCCAATTTGACAGATGTCAGATTGACAAATGACAAATGTCAAAATTTTTGACAGCTGTCAAATGTCAATTTTTTTTGACAGATGTCAAATGTTACATTTTTTCAACCTACAAAATGTGACGACCGGCTTAGCGAATCGTCATTGGTATAAGTGGTCGGTCACGATCAACACTTTCAACCTGCACACGGTTCTAACACCACTGTCAAAATTAGACAGATGTCAGATGTCAAATGTCAAATTTTTGTCAACCTACATAATGTAACGACCGGCTTAGCGAATTGTCATTGGTATAAGTGGTCGGTCACGATCAACACTTGCAACTGCACACTTGCACCGTGCGCGGGCCGCCGGCGGCCCGCGCACGGTGCAAGTGTGCCACTTTCAACCTGCACACGGTTCTAACACCACTGTCAAAATTAGACAGATGTCAGATGTCAAATGTCAAGTTTCTGACAGATGTCAAATGTCAAGTTTTGACAGGTGTCAAATGTCAAATGTCAAAAATAGTTTCAAATGTCAAGTTTTTGACAGACGTCAAATTTTGTTAGATGACAAATGTCAAATTTTTTTTCAACCTACAAAATGAGATGACGGGCTTAGCGAATTGTCGTTGTCAAGATAAGACAGATGTCAGATGTCAAATGTCAAGTTTTTGACAGATGTCAAATGTCAAATTTTTGACAGATGTCAAATTTTTGACACATGTCATATGTCAATTTTTTCTCTACCTACAAAATGTGACGACGGTCTTAGCGAATTGTCGTTGGTATAAGTGGTCGGTCACGATCAACACTTGCAACTATACACTTGTACCGTATGCGGGCCGCTTGCGGGCCGCGCACGGTGCAAGTGTGCCGCTTTCATTCCTCGCACGGTTCTAACACCACTATCAAGATTAAATGTCAAGTTTCTGACAGATGTCAAATGTCAAGTTTTTGACAGATGTCAAATGTCAAATTTTTTGACAGATGTCAAATGTCAAAAATAGTTTCAAATGTCAAGTTTTTGACACGTCAAATTTTTGTTAGATGTCAAATGTCAAATTTTTTTTTCAACCTACAAAATGAGATGACGGGCTTAGCGAATTGTCGTTGTCAAGATAAGACAGATGTCAGATGTCAAATGTCAAGTTTTTGACAGATGTTAAATGTCAAATTTTTGACAGATGTCAAATTTTTGACAGATGTCAAATTTTTGACTCGTGTCAAATGTCAATTTTTTTTCTTCCTACAAAATGTGACGACGGTCTTAGCGAATTGTCGTTGGTATAAGTGGTCGGTCACGATCAACACTTGCAACTGCACCCGGTTCTTAACACCGCTGTCAAGATTAGACAGATGTCAGATGTAAATGTCAAGTTTTTGAAAGATGTCAAATGTCAAATGTCAAATTTTCGACATGTGTCAAATGTCAAATTTTCGACAGATGTCAAATGTCAAATTTTTTTTTCAACCTACAAAATGTGATGTCGTTCGTACCGAATTGTCATTGGTAGTTGTCGGTCATGATCAACACTTGCAACTGCACTTTCATCCTGAGCACGGTGCAAATGATACTGTCAAGTCGAAGAAGATGGCCGCCATGCTAAAGTCAGTTCTATTATCATTTTCTATGAAAAATACCGCCGTTTTGTACTTGTACTTGCAAAATTTTAAGTTTAGCACAAAGTATAAGACTTTTATAAATACAAAACAGCCACGAAAACACCCACGCGGGCCGCTCGCGGCCCGCGCACAGAGCAAAATACTAGTTTACATATAAAAGTACATAAATAGTCGATTACTTTGTAAGTTTAACTAATTAGACCAGACACGATTTAAAAAAACGATTAATGCTGGTGGTCGCAAAATAGGCGTGACCAACTGATCGAACCATCATTGAATATTTCTCGCCCAGGGTCTAATGTGAGCTGCCTTTATTACAAAAAAAGTAGCGTATTTAGCTTGTAAACATAACTATGTTTATAAACTACGTTAGCCAATTTTTTTTTTGTTATAGCTGATATTTTAGCCATATCCTTAAATAATTTTTGGCGGTCTCAGTAAGAAAAAAGATCATGCTTTTTTATATGAGTAAATGCCTCAAAGCTGGAGAAATCATGAAAATACAAGACAGAGGATCTAAAGAAGCCTTTCTGATCATTGTTTCTATCATTTATTTACCACAAGCAGTCAGGCACCTACGTCTTTCAATTTATAGTGGTAGGAAACTAGCGAAAAAGTGGTCGTAGACATAATTTAGTGATCGAAAACTAGCAAAATAGTTACTATTAGCCTTTGGTTTAGATATTTATAAAAGGGTCGGTTATTATAAAAAACGATTGATAATCTGATAAAAATATAGAGTATAATATTTGAAACGTAGATTAGTAGCATCAAGTCAAAAAATGATACTGGTACATTTTATTATGCAACCTAAACTTGACAACTCCACTAAGTGGTCGGAAACTAGCGAAATTACCCTATAATATCAAACTGACACAGAAGAGTACCCCGTACCGAAGTTTGGCAGCAATAATATGATTAATTTCGTCTCTATCTATAGGCGAAGCATCATTTGTTTCATAGCTCTGTGAGAGAAATAAATGATTATGATTATGATTATGAATTACGAGTATGAGTGTGGGCAAGTGGTATAATGTGGTGTAACGTGATTTTTCGTGTTGCTTCCAAAACTCCATAGAAGCTTCTAGTAAAGTTGCCACCACTTGGCTGGAGCATGACTTAGACTGGACTATGACTATGACTAGGACATGACTTTGCGTGAAATATTTTATAACACGATGAAAATATAATACTTGACACTGGAAAATACACAGATATGTGTGGAGCCGAAAAATAAGAAAAAAAAAACGAAACTTTTCATGTGTTTAAAATTCATTTCGGAGTTATTATGAAAAATATTACAATACCTGAAGACTTGTGTCTCTTCGTACTAATTCGGCGAGTGGAGCAGCCGCATCCGGTCCTAGACGGGCGCCCTGGAGCCCTAGTGACAATAAGGCTCCACAACGCAGAGCCTTCACGCATTCAGCGCCGAGGGCATTGCGACCGATGTTCAGGACGCATAGAGATTGGGATGAACGCTGGAAACAAATAAATAAACATTATTATGATATAAATAAAAGTTAAGATTTACCCCAGATAATATAATACCTACAGATGCCTCATCCCATACAACGGAATAACGCGAGCTATTTTACGAATTATTTTATTTCTGCATAACGCAAAATTATCAAGCGACATTTATTGCGTGTTGGCGAAGTATTGGACCAAATGAATACACTGGACACTAACTAGTAACCCTGACGATCACTAAATTTTTTTCACGTACGAGACCCCATCCATGGTTTTACTATAGGAAGCCCAAGGATAAATGTCAAAATGTCCAAATGATTTATTGTATCATGGCCAAAATGCGTAAGCGTCAAAACACAATGGTCACAATGGTGACAAATTGTGTAAATGTCAAAATACATGCGTGACAAAATGTACGATTGACGAAATGTCCAAAAATAGTTTTTTACGTGTGGTTACAAAATAAGTTAACGTATGGGGTTTTCTGACACCAGAGTCATTATTCCGTATCGATTCCTTACTTAGAAACCACGCGAATTCCTTGTCTTACATAAGAAATCTGCGAAACTGTATTCTCTATGAAACGAAAACAAAACCGCGCGAAATGAATTTGGAATTGGCGCGATTTGAACTGTCAAAAATCATATGTTTTACCGAGACGCATTCCGAAACATCAACACATCAAAAGATATCACCACTTATGTCAATATATTTTATTCAAAATAAAGATAACTTTAATGTAAAGTGAAGGTATATCTAACGCTGTGACACGATTTGAACAAGAAACGATAACGACGTGGTTTCGTATCGTGTGGAATCTGTGTTTTCATAGAGAATCACTGCCCTGTATATTTTAATACTAGCTTTTGCCCGCGGCTTCGCACGCTTGTGTTATGTTATTTTTACGTTATAGTCTAATAATAGATCATGCATTTCGTACCAAACAACAAAATCCACTAAATCTTTTCGAAGCTGAGCACAGTAACCTGTATTAGCATAGCAAGCATAGTCGTGAGTGGAAGCTATTTAAGCCATTACCTAAAATTAAATGTTTTCAGTCTAATATAGATTTATAACAGTAAAAGAAGTTTCAAACAAAAAACTACAATTTTATAAGGACCTCCTCATATTAGGTACAACAAAAAGAAATCATCATCACTTCACTCAGGTCTTTAACAAAAGTTTCAGTAAGTTTTGTTTAGGTAGTAGTTACCTAAGCAGGCAGGTACAGTTTAGAAAAATATGGAAGAATCACACACTCATGATCCTGTTTTGCTCATTTTTACATAATTATTATCCGCGCGCTTTTTGTTCCATTTACCACATTTTTTTACCTTCTTAAGTTTGGTTCCATACGAATTGAGTACTTAACTACCTACACATAGCCAGTGTCAATAATAAGTTTATAAATTGCGGGAAATATGCATTTACCTGTACGACGCGTACATAATTAATTTTCTTAATACTAATTAGGAATTACAAATACTAAACCTGTGTCATTTTTTTTTTCGATATCTTGCATTTACAGATTTTTTTATCTCTACAGTTTTATTATATGTATAGATACATGCTGACACTATTTTAATCAGTTTTAACTATGATTCAATCAATCATTTCGACATTTTGACATGTGAACCACCATAAAAAACGATCCCCTAATGAAATGGACCCTTGCGTGGCTTTCGCGTCAAATCGGCTGCACCAATTTCGATGAAACTTGGCACAGAGACTGCTTACACTACCGGGACCTTAACCGGGAAAAATAGATTTTGCTCTAAAAAACGGGTAATTAAAAACAGTAAAACTCACCAATGCCTTGCTAAGGTGTGGGGCACAGTTCCTCGTGAGTTGATTGTTCCACAGCACCAGAACTGCTAGACCGATACGAGCTTCGTGACCGCCAACTGAGAACCAGAGCTACAACGTCAATCGATTAACGGGGGTCGCGGAGCAGGCCGGATATGTGATGGTAAACGACAACATCGAGAATTAAAAAAAATGTGCATATATCACACAGCGCCATCTAACCAAGCTTGTACCATGGGAACCAGATAACTGATACAATACTTAGATACTTTTTTTGTTAGTTAATACATACATAGAATACAATATAACACCCAGACACACAACAAACATGTTCATCACACAAATGTTTGTCCCAGGTGTGAAAGCTAATTTTGACAGATGTTGCAATGAGTACCTTTTTTTTGTGGAACAGATAAGTCTTGAGTATTGCAAGATGGTTCGAATTGCCCGAGAGATAATTTAGCGAAAGTCTCTGCTTCAACTTGCCAAAATTTGCTTTCGTCTGTCCGGATGTACGTACTCGCATTTTTCAACCAATCTTGATGAAACTTGTTATACAACTTCTATAAGGATAGAGTTTTATTTTATCGTCAGCGATTTTTGATTGGTGGGGTGGTTCCTATATAATAAAGGGGGGTAGTTTGCAGCAGCGTTCTTTACCAGCCAATTTTGATATTTGGCAGAAGCATTAGATACTTAATTCTAATCAAGCATTTCATATATGAGCAGAATCGGTCAAGAGGTTGTCGAGATATAAGGCCGTGAGATGTGATTTCGGGATGTACTAAGGTATATTTTTTAATTAGACGGAGTCAACTGACAGATCGTAATGTCACTTGTCCAAATAATGCTGCCAGCATCTATATCGTAGTGATGGATCTAGATCAGCTCTTTATAGTTCAAAGGATCGGAACTATATTAAAAAAATAGTGCTATGAATAGCCTATTTACAATAAAACATTTTGATTTGATTTGATTTGAATATGAAATAAATAAAAATAGCTGGGAAACGTTAATTGAAATGTAAATTGATTCACTAAGAGGACCATCCTGGTATTTGATAATGTAGTCGCCGTCGCTCTGCTCTATACACTTATTTTAGAGACAAAAATACTGTTATTCTCGCTAATTTTAATATATTGTTTTTACAACATTTTAAGAAGTGATTGGAAAATACAAAATCATAAAATAGTTCTTTAAAGAGAATGGATCAGTGAACTAATCACTCTTACCACATCACTATTTATTTTACATGAGAAAGTGGTAACATCGGTAATATCAGTTTACTCCGTCTAATTAAAAAATAGGGTATAGGTACATCATGACGCGTGGTTGCAAAACCGTTTGTGCTCGCGAGGTCTACCGTTCGCAGAACTACTAGTATGTACTACCTGATTTTGAATTGGTATATTATCCCGAAAGGGGGTTAATCTACACCTCAAGGTAGACAATGTTTCTTCTACGACTTTTCTAAATTAATAGATTTTCATTGAAGAAATGCCATGTAAAGTTTACGTTCGAAGATAGTCTTAGCGCAGCTGGGTGAACTTCGTCCTTGACCGAACGCACATAAATGAGTTTAACGATCTGTGTTTAGAAATGAATTTATAGTATCTTGTTAACTCTCGTAGCGATCGATCGCACGTGCAATTTTATGAGTCGATTTATTTTTTACCATGGAGGTTTGGAAACACCCAGTTTCAAGTAAGGCTCTCACAACTTGTGGGCTATCATGGTCAGTCCCCCCTTTCAGGATAACATACCAATAGACATGATGACTACTATTAAAAATGAACAAGTAAATACAATAATTGAAAAAATAAGTAAAATCAGTAAATAAATCACGGAGTAATAAGCTTTTAAAGTTTCTGTAGGTGGCATCTCCTGTCCCTTTCTCGCGAAACAGAGCGCCTCCTCCGTTACTATGAAAAATCCACTTGTGACGTCACATGCCAGAGATTGTATGTAAAGCTACCACAGCTTAGTAATGAGGTACTTGAACGCCCCAGCTCTGACTTCACTGGCGTTTGAGCTATCTCTTTCTATTCCGGTTTTTAAAATGCTTGTAACTTGGTCATTTTTTGAGATTTTAATTTTTGTTTTCACAAATGTTTATCTTTTGAGGAGTATTATTAATTAATGCAAAAAAAATTTTAGTCATCATGCCAATTGAAGGTCACCTTGTATAATTTTAATTATTATACTTTTTGTATACTTTGTATAATGAACCCTAAAATAATGATGGCATACTCACGGGGGTAGTGATGTGGCGATAGGGGTGACGTGGCAGCAGAAGGCGGCGTTTGAGCGGCTTGCTCTACTAAAGCATCTGCTATGTGACCGGTGCCTGCGTCCTGGGAACAAAATACGGTATATTTATTATTTATATTTATTTGATAGCCTCTGTGGTGTAGTGGTTGAGCAGGTCGGCTCATAACCTAAAGATTGGTTCGATTCCCGTGCCAGGACAAGTATTTGTGCACAAAAAAATCGTAAATACGTTGTTCTGTGTCTGGGTGTTGTGGGATGGCCCTCGTAGTTCCTGGGTCCCTAGATACAGGGAATCCTAGTTAGGGGCCAGGATCTATGTATGTGATCGTTGGCCTAATTTTGATTTAAAAACCAAAATACTGAACCGATTTTGATGCAACTTTTATGAGACCAAACAAAAAATATACATATACTTAAAAAAAGAGATTTTCCCGATTCGGTTTATAAATTAATTCTGAGGACAAAACATTAAAAAAACAATCGAATTAATAATCTCCTCGTTTTTAGAAGTCGGTTGATAACTATTGCTACACAATGTTTATTATAACTATTACCCCAGATAATATAATACCTACAGTACAGATGCCTCATCCCATACAACGGAATAACGCGGGCTATTTTACGAATTATTTTGTTTCTGAAGCAAGATTATCAAGCGACATTTATTGCGTGTTGGCGAAGTATTGGGCCAAATGAATACACTGGACACTAACTTGTAACTCTCTAGACACGATTACTACATTTTATTCACGTTCGGGCTATTTTTCATTTGCACCTGATGGGACCCCATGTTATCAGTGAGGGGGTTAATAACATAATATTACCTGTATCTGATTATTTGAGAGATCCAAAAGCTGTATGTTCAAGTTGAACCGTAGAAGCGACGCGAGCTGTTGTGCGTCGCTTACCATCAGCTCGTTGTCCGGCAAACGGAGCTCGCGGATCGAGCTGTTAGACTTTAGCGCTATCACTGGAACAAAAAAACTTTTTAGTTAAATCTGACTAGCAGACATCACAACAGTCATAATTCACAATCACAACAATGCCCTTACATTCCCCACAACAACAACTTCACTTGCCTCACAACAACAATTTTATTTGTCACATAAAAACTTTCTAAACTTTCCCTACAACACCAACCTAACTTTAAATTCCTCGCAACAATTTAATAAATTACCTTCACTAGCCACACTACAGTTACTTCCAAGTACCAGTCTAACTTCACATTTCCCGCAACAATACCCTCACTGCCCACAACAACAATCTCACTTTACATTCCTCACAACAGCCAACCTAATCAATTACAACAATCATGATCATCTTCACTAAATTGTAATAGGTCTTAAGTTTGTATCTCTTTTGGGACATTGCATTAGGAACGTCATAGAGGGATAAGTGGAAACTTAGTGCAGACGGGCATCGCTTACCTAAGCACAGCAACGGCTCCCCTTGCAAGGAAGCGCGCTGCAGACACAGCGCCCGCAGGCGGCACGCGTGCGGCCGCAGCGCGCGCACGAGGACCGGCGCGTGCGATGCGCACAACGCACTCTCGCATATTTCTAATTCGACTAACTCTGCACTCTGCGGGTAGAAACCGTACTTATTTCTAAGGTCGTTTCTTCCACGAACCTGCAAGATGTGGAATGATCTTCCACCTGGGCGGTTATTCTCTATGGAAACACAGATTCCACACGATACGAAACCACGTCGTTATCGTGTCTTGTTCAAATCGTGTCACAGCGTCAGATATACCTTCACTTTACATTAAAGTTATCTTTATTTTGAATAAAATATATTGATATAAGTGGTCATATTTTTTGATGTGTTGATGTTTCGGAACGCGTCTCGGTAAAACATACGATTTTTGACAGTTCAAATCGCGCCAATTCCAAATTCATTTCGCGCGGTTTTGTTTTCGTTTCATAGAGAATACAGTTTCGCAGATTTCTTATGTAAGACAAGGAATTGACGTGGTTTCGAAGTAAGGAATCGATACGGAATAATGGCCCTGAGGTTATTCCGCATAACTACAGCTTGCAGCATGGGGAGCTTCAAGAAAAGTGTTAAAAGGGTCCTCTCTAAGGGTAGGCAACGCACCGGCAATGCCCTCGGTGTTGCAGATGTCCCACTTACCATCAGGTGGGCCGCCTGCTTGTTTGCCACTCATTATATAAAAAAAAAGTGTACTTCGACTCTGACCAAATTTTGCCTTTGTTAGAATAGCACCACCCTATATCTTCCCGTGGCCGTAAGAGCCGGCTGAGGGAATATCCAGGTAATGTGCAGCAGCAGTCTCCTCGGTACATTACAATCTGCGATCACCGAGCCGCCTGCCCAGTGTGGTGATGACTCCCCTATGATAGCGTCCAATGTAGCGTTTTGTGGGAGAAACCTGTGTTCAGCAGTCGACGTCTTCCAATTTAAGATTTGATGTTAACAAACATAAAAAATTCAACCAAATTCAGAACCTCAACCTCAGTTTTTGTTTTTTTTTTTTCGGATGATAATGATGATGATGTTAAGTTAGTGTTACCTTTTTGATCATCCTACAAGCTGCCTGCCACCCTCTGATGCCGAACTGTCAGGATCCACTGATGATGATGATGATGATGATGATGATAAAGAGTTAGTGTTACCTTTTTGATCATCCTACCAGCTGCCTGCCACCCCCTGATGCCGAACTGTCAGGATCCACTGATGATGATGATGATGATGATGATGATGATGATAAAGAGTTAGTGTTACCTTTTTGATCATCCTACCAGCTGCCTGCCACCCCCTGATGCCGAACTGTCAGGATCCACTGATGATGATGATGATGATGATGATGATAAAGAGTTAGTGTTACCTTTTTGATCATCCTACCAGCTGCCTGCCACCCCCTGATGCCGAACTGTCAGGATCCACTGATGATGATGATGATGATGATGATGATAAAGAGTTAGTGTTACCTTTTTGATCATCCTACCAGCTGCCTGCCACCCCCTGATGCCGAACTGTCAGGATCCACTGATGATGATGATGATGATGATGATGATAAAGAGTTAGTGTTACCTTTTTGATCATCCTACCAGCTGCCTGCCACCCCCTGATGCCGAACTGTCAGGATCCACTGATGATGATGATGATGATGATGATGATAAAGAGTTAGTGTTACCTTTTTGATCATCCTACCAGCTGCCTGCCATCCCCTGATGCCGAACTGTCAGGATCCACTGATGATGATGCTGCTGCTGATGATGATGATGATGATGATGATGATGATGATTATGATGATGATAAAGAGTTAGTGTTACCTTTTTTATCATCCTACAAGCTGCCTGCCACCCCCTGATGCCGAACTGTCGGGGTCCACTGATGCACACTACGTTGGTGCTCTCATAGTACTCTATCATGTCAAATAACGCCTCCTGAAAGAACAAACAAAAATAATTTAAAAAAAAACTAAGTGTCCCCGCTATTCACCCACGAGTACACTCATTGGGCATGATGACTAAATTGTTTTTTTTTGCATAAATTAATAATATCCTTCAAAACGGGCCCGATAGCTCAGTTGGTAGTAACCCTGCCTTCTGAACTGAGGGCTGTGGGTTCGATTCCTACCCGGGACAAACATTTGTGTGGCAGTCTGTATCTTCCAACCGCTAAAATACTGACCCAGTCTATAGGATCGTTTAATATTCCATTGGAAGAAGATTGGCCCAGTCTATAGGATCATTTCATCCATCGGAGGACTACTAGCGCAGTCTGTATGATATTTTCTACCATTAGAAGACGATTAGCGCAGTTAGATCTTTTATACCATTGGAAGATAACTAACCGCAGTCTGTAGTGTCTTAAGACGACAAGCGCAGTCTGCAGGATTTGTTCTTTAATTGGAAGATGACTAGCAGAGTCAGCAGGATCTTTTTCTCCTATTTACATCAGGGCGGTTATTCTCTATGAAAACACAGATTCCACACGATACGAAACCACGTCGTTATCGTGTCTTGTTCAAATCGTGTCACATTAAAGTTATCTTTATTTTTAATAAAATATATTGTCATATGTGGTCATATCTTTTGATGTGTTGATGTTTCGGAACGCGTCTCTGTAAAACATATGATTTTTGACAGTTCAAATCGCGCCAATTTCAAATTCACATCGCGCGGTTTTGTTTTCGTTTAATAGAGAATAGACTTTTGCAGATTTCTTATGTAAGACAAGGAATTCGCGTGGTTTCAAAGTAAGGAATCGATACGGAATAAAGGCCCTGCTACATTTCAATTTCACCAAATCTCACCGAATTACACAAAGCTGCCAGTTTCCAAAAAATAAAAAGCAGAGGAAGCTTGCTTGAAAAGATCCTACCGACTGCGCCAGTCATTTTCTACTAAAGTTGTTTTTAAACATGGTTCACGTTTAGTTCCGCCAATAGTAGGACCATTTTCTCCACTCACCGCGCCTTCATCGTCAATCTCGCAGTGTTCGACTTCAAGCCGACGGAACTGCACCTTCCTGAGCAACGATTCAAGAGCGTCCACCGGCGCGGAGCCCTCGAGCGAACTAGAAGCGAGCATGAGTCGACCGGCGCGGTTACCGCCACCGATCGAGCACTCCGGCAGTTCCTGGAAAGGTTATAGTCATCATTACTTTGGTTAGAAACAGGAATGGCTATAATAATATGATATAATCTATGACAGATTCTCTCAGAACTAGTAAAAAACTGTACTTAAGTATACTTAAAGCTACTGATGATTCTTAGCGAATTTTTTGTAATTCAAGCTGGGAGCCCAGGATATCAAGATGGTATAAGCTAATAAGCTAGCAGGTCTGGCTTCGTGTAAGCAGAACTAGCTTCATTTCTAGGCTATTAAGCTAGTGAGAAAGTTAGTAAGCTGGCATCTTGAGCCATGATAATTGACCGAGCGAACGTAGTGAGCGAAAGTCACTACGTTCGCTCGGCTAGTGAAAGTCATTTTACACAATGCTTACCCGTATTTGTTGCAGCACAGAGTCGATAGGGGTAGTGTTGTGCCGGCGGCAGGCTTCGAGATACTCCGCCGCCAGTTGCGCCCGCGTCGTCGTCGGCACTGGAACAAGTTAGATGCTGGTTAGGACCGTCACTATAATTCGGACTTTATCTGCAACTACCTAACTATCACGGTTCATGAGATACAGACTGACAGACAGACAGAGGCTGAATGAGCCGACACCCGTTCAATACTTGTTTTGTGTTTGTTTTTTATTCTTAGGTCATATTAATGGGCAGCCGTGTCGCTTAACACCAGGAGAACGACCAGCTCGTCACGTCACACATTCTAAAAAAATTTAACATTAATATAATATGTTCTGTTGCCTTGTTTAAGCAAGTATTAAATAAATGACATTCTATTCTACAGACAGACAGACGGAAAGCGCAGCCAAAGTAAAAGGGTTCGCTTTACCCTTTGGGACCGGAACCCTAAAAATACGGAACGCTCGTTGAACCGTGGGTTGCTAAGGATTATCGATTGTCTTCAACCAATGAGCGTTCACTATTTTTAAGATGACATGACTTTGACTTAACTTACGGGAAATTGGGGGTTAGCAGCACAGATAAAATAAGAATACCACTACTCCGAATATGAATATGCTCAGTATGGTCCTTGGCTCCGCTGCAGCGAATTTATGACGTCATAAACTATCCCAACTTAGCTATAACTATAACGAAGTAATAAACATCCTTGGGCGCTGTATCTAGGGCACGATGGCGTCACCAATACGCTTAATGTGGTATTTATGGGGCACTTAAGAGTATATCGGATGATGAGAAATGCAGTTATAGCGTGTGTCATTAAAAAATAAAACTATTTTGACGATAGAAAATATTGGCTTCTCATTTCCACCACTGTGTCTAAGTTTAGTGCGAGTGGGATAAAAATAGAAATGTTTGCGCTTTCAAGGTATAAAGCGTTAGCCACTGGCTATTTCTTTTATGGCTTTACATGATTACAGTGTTTAATCGAGGTGATGTTCTCAGATAGACAGACACACAGACGGACCGCGGAGCCTCAGTAATAGGGTCCGCTTTACCTTTTGGGTACGGAACTCTAAAAAGTGCTCGTCAACAACAGCCATAAGCCGTCCACTGCTGAACATAGGCCTCCCCCAGAGAGCGGCTCGCGTCCGGCATCCATCGACTCCCCGCAGTTTTCACCAGATCGGTTCATCTAGTGAGGGGCCTACGCTGCGTCTTCCGGTTCGTGGTCGCCACTCGAGAACCTTTCATCCCCATCGGTCGTCAGTTCTGCGAGCGATGTGGCCTGCCCATTGTCATTTCAACTTCCTAACTCTAAAAGCTATATCGGTCACTTTAATTCTTCTGCGGAGCTCCTCGTTTCGGGTCTAAAAAGTACTATAAAGGCCAAAACAGAATACTTTTTCCCCGGAAAATTTAGAGCTCCCACGGGAAACTACCTATGTAAGAAGCTGGGGCTCCCTTTAGTATATGTTAAATGTTGTATTATTCTAAGTTTGTATCTAGGGTATTTTCCCAAAGCCGATGGTCTATTCCACTATGATGACCAGGTCGGTTATTCTGTATCGATTCCTTACTTCGAAACCACGCGAATTCCTTGTCTTACATAAGAAATCTGCAAGTCTATTCTCTATGAAACGAAAACAAAACCGCGCGAAATGAATTTGGAAATGGCGCGATTTGAACTGTCAAAAATCATATGTTTTACCGAGACGCGTTCCGAAACATCAACACATCAAAAGATATGACCACTTATGTCAATATATTTTATTCAAAATAAAGATAACTTTAATGTAAAGTGAAGGTATATCTGACGCTGTGACACGATTTGAACCAGACACGATAACGACGTGGTTTCGTATCGTGTGGAATTTGTGTTTTCATAGAGAATAACCGCCCTGGGTGATATCATCTGAGTGATCATTGGTGCGCTAAGTAGCCACTGTCTTTTAAAACATGCCAGAGTAACATCTACATACTCTTATTATGTCGCTTCTTCTAAAGAAGATATCATAACGAGATACTAATAACATTTCCGACCGCATCATCACTTTCCACCCGGTGAGATGTTGTCAAACGTGAGCCCTTTTCAAGCATAAAAATATCCCCTTCATTCCCACCTTCCCTTCACTCCCATCCACCTTCCATGCGGTGGGGGAAAGAACTATAATCTTATCTCCCTCAAAAGAAAACTTCGTATTTACGCCAATTCCAGCTACAAAGCATCGGCAGGAAATAATTTATTCAGCACATTAAATAACCAATAATGGTTGTTTTGTAATACATGTATACATAGCTGGTGTATATTTAATGTTGTTATCTCATGAATTGCGAATGGCGTAAACAAAACCTATAAGGTCATTACAAACGGCGCTATAAGTTGGGGCAACTCTGCGGCAACTATCGGCGATTCAATTTAGGTCTTCATTTGAATCGCGCGAAGTGATTGGCCGCGTGGTTCCGGGCGGTGTGAGAATGGACTCAATCTCTTCCCGTGGGTGCCGTAAGAGCCGGCTAAGGGAATATCCAGGGAATGGGCAGCAGCGTGCTCTTCGGTACATTATAATCTTCAAGCTAATTGCCAAAAATGGTAATTATGGCAAACCCCCCTTATGGTAAGCGTCCAAAGCGACGTTTAATGGGGGAGGGCTGTGTTCAGCAGTGGATTCAGTGGCTGTTCATGTGAACAGGCTTATATTACAGTTACACTACCACTCGTTCGAAGGCCCATAGCCACACAAAGGTTAGCTGGAAGTAAATGCTACTTATCACTAAGTTCGAATATGTACTCGATTTAGCATTTTTTATCTATCTGTCTATCTATCTATCTATCAGTTGTGTATCAGAGTCGGTGTTCATGTCGTAATTTCATTCACAAAATGTCGCTCCATCGTGCGAGCCACGCATTCGCCTAGTACCATAGACATATATATTAAGGACAGGCCTAATGGTCGCTTCAAAGTGGGAGCCAATTTCACAGATTGGCATCCAATAGCGCTCAGTCTGTGATGGAATTTAGAAGGCATCGGTCGAATGTCACAAACAAAATATGCCAAGTTGTATTGTGAAGGGTTGCACAATCTATACTCAAAAGTGCAGTAAAAAGAAAGACCAAGTTTCTTACCTCAAGTAATTCAATATTTTCAATATTACACTATTTTGTAACAAAATAATCGAATTTATATTTGGAATAATTATTGTAAACATAAACATGGACGGACGGACATAATGGCAGCGATAGGCACCTAATTTTCTCAACTTGTCGTAGTTCACGCGAAATGTAATAGATGGCGCTGACTTTTCCCACGCCATTTTGACAAAATAAAATGTTCCTTCGGGCATATCCTGATATATAAATCTATGCCTAGTACAAAAGACGCATCGTCTGTAATCAGCCTATTCGTCTATTATCAAACGCGGAACAGCGTTCTAGCCCGATGTACGACCTTGGCCTAACCAAGGGCACTAGAAATACTACAGGGTGCGATTGTGATACGTACCTACTACCTAGTAACATGGGTTTGGATTATTCAGGACTTTATGGCAGTAATGAATAGTTCGTAAAGTCACACTAATCTTACTAAAATTTTTATTAACGGGATATTTACCTTATTTGTTTCGAGTTACCACATCAAATTGTAGGACCGCTATTTGCCATAACTTATTATCATCTACCCGCTAAATTCTCAGTTCGTCCGTTATCATGGTGCTTGGTACCATCGAAATATCAGCAACTCGAACCAAATAAATTACATGGGAAATATCCTGTTAATAAACAATATTTTAGTAATGTTAGTGACCATTGAAATAAAAAAATGTATGTCATACTAGTTAGATTTCCGTAACCAAAGGGTAAAGCGAAGCCTGTTACTAAGGCTCCGCTGTCCGTCTATCACCAGGCTGTATCTTATGAACCGTGATAGTTAGACAGATGAAATTTTCACAGATTTTCTGATGCCGCCATAACAACAAATACTAAAAAAAAGTTTCTTGATAATGGTACGGAATCATCCGTGCGCGAGTCCGACTCACACTTGGCCGATTATTCCAGTTAATTTGATTTGAAAATCTACCCGGGAGTTTTGGCGGGAACGTGAAAAAGTTCACGTCGTTGCATTGTATTATTTCTCAAAACGTGTGCTTTTTTCAGTGTTAATGTTTAAAATTGGTGGCATTTTACGCATTAAGTGCTGAATTACGAGCATGAGTGTGGTCAAGTGATATAATGTGGTGTAACGTGGTTTTTCGTGTTGCTACCAAAATTCCATAGAAGCTTCTTGTAAAGTTGCCACCACTTTACTTGAGCATGACTTAGACTGGACTATGACCCGACTTAGACTGGACTATGACTATGACTAAGACTTGACTACGTAAAATATTCTAAAACTCGATGAAAATATACAATACTTGACACTGGCTAAATACACTATGTGTGGAGCCAACATATAAAAAAAAAAAAAAAAAAAAAAAAAAAAAAAAAATCTACCCACTGAATCGATTTTTATGTGAAAGAATGCCCTTTCAAGTAAAGATAGTTTTCCGAATTAAATGACGGAGTTCTAAGGTAAAAACAAGTTTTTTTTTTATGTGAATCGATGACGTGACGAGCCAGTCGTTCACCTGATGTTAAGCGACACGGCCGCCCATAACAGTTGCAGTGTCACTCGGAACTTTAATATAATAAAGTTTTGCGTGACACTGCACTGCGCACGTCATCCTGAGACATCACACAGTCTAGTAATCAGATTACTACACTTGTGTAATCAGGTCATGGGTGATTATCAAAAAGTGCCTAAAAAAACATAATTTCTTTAGCGCAGTTTTTTTTTACTTATTTTCAAAAATTAAATAACATACCTTGTAAAGGTCTCTAAGGCCTACATTTATGTGTTATTCGCCTCAAAATCTATCGAGCCGATTCGAAGTTTTAACGATTTTAAACTATATTTGGCCATAGAAATTAGAAAACGTACCAAACAAATTAGGAAACATGCCAAAGAACTTAGATTTGTTAACAATGGAATAAGAAATTACATTAAATACATTATTTTTTAGGTAAAAAAATATAGTAGGTGTACCTATTAAATAAAACAACTTGTAATTTTTGTTTATTTGACATTATTTTAATTATCACATGTAATATCAATCCAGTATCACTTCGAGACGTTTATTATGCTGTTTCTATCTGTAGTAAAATTCCCAAAATGATTTCTGTTGTGTTTTCGTATTAATTTTTGATTTTTACCTGTCATCTTACTAACAGACAAAATTTCTTTTCTTCAAAAAGCTTTTCTTTTATGGTAACTCTCTGTTTTGCTTTAAAATCCGCATCTTCTGGGGCGCTCCTAATTCTTTCTAATCTCTTGTGCTCAGCTAGTCTTTCTTTTCTTTTTTGTTTTCTGCCTGTCTTCTCTCGTGTAGTTATATATTGCATCGTAATCACTAACTTTGACATTATGTTATTTTGTGTATTTTGTTAGCCGACTTCTTTTTACGTTTTGTCATAAGTAATTTTATATTTACCTTGTGCTCTGAAACAAGGGGAATTAATATAGTATAAAAACAGTTCTACCAATATTTTATAGTCAGCCTGTACTTCCAGGTTTTATTATTTCACCAGCAGGATAGGTAAAGAAAGGCATAGCATAGCAATACATATGCATAATATACTATCTGACTTTGAATTGGTATATTATCCCGAAAGGGGGTAAATCTACACCCCAAGTTAGACAATGTATCTCCGACGACTTTTCTAAACTAATAGTTTTTCAGTGAAGAAAAATGCCGTATATTGTTTACGATCGAAGATAGCCTTAGCGCAGCTGGGTGGTTGAACTTCGTCCTGAACCAAATGCATTAATATTTAATAACCTGTGTTTAGAAATGAATTTATAGTATTAGTAGTAGCCCATAGAGGTTTGAAACACGCAGTTTCAAGTAAGGCTGTCACAACTTTTTTTTTCTTATATTTTGGCTGCACACTTAGTGTATTTAGCTAGTGTCAAGTATTGTAATTATTCATCAATGTTGATAGAATATTTTACGTGAAGTCAA
Source organism: Ennomos erosarius (assembly GCA_963580505.1). Taxonomy (NCBI): domain Eukaryota; kingdom Metazoa; phylum Arthropoda; class Insecta; order Lepidoptera; family Geometridae; genus Ennomos; species Ennomos erosarius. The sequence continues at coordinate 4,366,815 of OY757006.1, read as the reverse complement.
GTCATAGTCATAGTCCAGTCTAAGTCAGGTAGTCATACTCCAGTCTCAGTCATGCTCCAGTAAAGTGGTGGCAACTTTACTAGAAGCTTCTATGGAATTTTGGAACCAACACCGAAAATCACGTTTCACCACATTATATCACTTGCCCACACTCATGCTCGTACTTCAGCACTTAATGCGTAAAACGCCACCAATTTTAAGCATTAACACTGGAAAAAGCACAAGTTTTGAGAAATAATACAATGCAACGACGTGAACTTTTCCGCGTTCCCGCCAAAACTCCCAAGTGTCACAACTTGTGGGATATCATGGTCCCTGCCCCCCCCCCCCCCCTTTCGGGAAAACATACCAATCCAAGGTCACCTTGTATATTATAATTATCACAGTTAAATTGATTAATTTAGTTATTGTACATAATGGCACAATAAATCTAGTTGTCCAAAAAAATTACATATTAAATGGCGCCATTATACAAATTAGTGTCAGTTTAAAACAACATAAGCTTAGTGTAATAGACATTTGAATGCATTTAACGTTTTCTTAATGGTATTTACTATGTTATTGATCTTATTTCTAATTTCTTTGTACTAACGCTAATTTCATTGGCGCAATATGCCAAAGAAATCCAAAGAAATTAGGGCCAAAGAAATTAGAAATCATCAATGATTATTTATTTTCACAAACAGCTGATGTACGATTATAACCTTTTATTGCCATGTGCGCACTGTTTGACTGAGGAAATGTGCACAAAAATATGCAAGCATCAGAAACAAATAATAGCAAGACCATAATCATCGCAGAAATTAGGCACTTACCGGGCGAAACTCCGTTATGGGTTGGAAAAAAAAATATTTCTTCTCGCATTGTAACGAATGCGCACTTTTGCTCCTGGTGTTGAATAGCACGTGACTAAAGGGTGCGGGGAAGGTCGGCAATGTGTTCTCATGGTCCTTTTAAGCAGAGTAACTACACAGTTTCTGTGCGCCAAAGATATTAGTATTTTTACCTCGGACAAAATTGTTTGTGTTATAATTTAAATACAAAACCTAATAATGAATAGAAAACTTTTTTTTCAAATACCGTATGTATTTGTCATCAATATGACATATACATTTTATTTTTATTCTTCTTTTATAAGCGAGTTTTTTCTGATACACCAATACAGGTAAGTAATGGACGCGCCAAAGAACTTAGGATATTCATCTTCAAATAAATATTATCTCTTTCTTTTATATAATTACACAGACTATTACTAATTCATTAAAACACCTGTACGATACATTTTCGAAAAAAAAATACGCAACTGTGGAAATCAAATGTTTTAATAGATTTTCAGGCTTAGCCGCTCCTAAATTGCGACGTTTGATAATCACCCTCATAAAGTCTCATTTGCCCAGTAATTTCACTAGCTACAATGCCCTTCAAACCGGAACACAGTAGTGCTTGCACACTACTGCTTGGCGGCAGAATAACTAGCAAAGCGGTGGTACCTACCTAGACGAACTTTGCAGAAAAGTCCTACCACCTAGTAAAAAAGTAAGATTTTAAAAACTTGAATCGAAAACCTCTTGTTTATGCCAGTTCTAAATATAAACGATCGATCCGCCCAACTTGTCACTGACCTCACCCACTGGGTCAATAAATTAATGAGTATTCCATAATTTAGTCGAAGTTAAAAATACTTGCAAAGTTATATAAACAAGGTCTTCGGAGAGGCAAGCACGCGATTTAGTGCTTTACCATGCATGGAATTAATATTAAAATTCCATGATATGTTGATACCAATCCTTGTTTCCACAACGGCCAACATTCATTTGGTTTTATTTTATTCAAAGTTAGTTCAGATATAGGATTGTTTTAAAATAACCGACCAAGTGCGAGTCGGTTCCGTACCATTATCTATGAAAACGAGCAAAAACTCACGTTTGTTGTATGGGAGCCCCGTTAAATATGAATTATGTACTGATTTTTAGTATTCGTTGTTACAGCGGCAACAGAAATACATCATCTGTGATAATTTCAGCTGTCTAACTATCACGGTTCATGAGATACAGCCTGGTGACAGTCGGACAGACGGACAGCGGAGCCTTAGTAATAGGGTTCGCTTACGGAACGGAACCATAACAAATACGTTGTTCTGTGTCTGTCTTGTAGAAGAATGGTCCTCGTAGTTCCTGGGTCCCTAGAACAGAATCCTAGTTAGGATCCAGGATCTATGTGTGTGATCGTTGGCCGTTATTTATTTATTATTATTCCACATGTTATCTGGCGACTTGTTGATTGCGCCATAACTCATATTATAATGTGGAATTGGAAGCTATCCAAATACGATAGTGATTGCCCTGTCGGGTGGCTTAGAATAGAGAGGTGATTTTGGACGGATTACATTAATATTGTACTATTTGCGGCAGAAATGACCACGTGGAGAAAGGCCCCATGTAATCTAGTAAATTATACCTTATTGGCGCCATCGTGTAGATCAAGGATTATAAAGCCCGTTGATAGCTCGTGAACATAGTTTCTGCTACAAACACGACTCACTTGCGCGGGCAGGAGGCGACGTAACAAAACGGGACAAACTCATACGGAATTACAAAGAACAAAGCGGGATGGAACAAAAGACACATTGGGTGTCCCGTTTCCTCGCTGTTGAAATACACTACAAATTTTCGTATGAGGGGATGTTGTATCATTGGATATATAAACAATGGTATCGACTTCTAGCAGCAGTAGTAAACTATTTGCTAACGTATATTATGTCAAGGTCACTAATTTAAGGGGTTTGCCATACGGGCCCGATAGCTCAGTTGGTAGTATCCCTGCCTTCTGGACTGAGGGCTGTGTGTTCGATTCCTACCCAGGACAAACATTTGTGTGATGAACATAGATGATTGTTCTGCGTCTGGGTGTTATATTGTATTCTATGTATGTATTTACAAACAAAAAAGTATATAAGTATTGTATCCGTTATCTGGTTCCCATAGTACAAGCTATGCTTAGTTTGGGGCTAGATGGCGCTGTGTGAAATGTCCACACATATTATTATTATCATTATTATTATATTATTATTATTATTATTACCTTGGCAGGTTGAATAGGTCGGCTCATAACCAGGAGGCTGCGGGTTCGATTCCCGCGTTCTTGATTCATAGACCCCGTACAGACCTACGCTCAATTGTGAATTGGTGCTCAAATACTTTTTCTATAAAAAGAAGCGGAACTACTTCTGTGTCTGGATGTTGTGGGAACATGGTCCTCGTAGTTCCCGGGTCCCTAGATACAGGGAATCCTAGTTAGGGACCAGGAGCTATGTATGTGATCGCTGGAAATTGGAATAGAGACTGAAACCACGGCCTTATTATTAAACTCGGAGTAGTTTTGGATTAGTTAAACCAGCTTTTGTCTTTTTCGATCGAGTTCGATATTCTAATGCCAAACAAAGACAAAAGTTGGAGTATCTAATCCAAACCTACTCCGCGTTCGTTAATAAGACCGCTAGTGTTTAAAGAAGAAATAAATTAAATATGTGTGGACATTTCACACAGCGCCATCTAGCCCCAAACTAAGCATAGCTTGTACTATGGGAAACAGATAACTGATAATTATAATACTTAGATACTTTTTTTTTGTAAATACAATACATAGAATACAATGTACCACCCAGACACAAAACAAACATCTATGTTCATCACACAAATGTTTGTCCTGGGTGGGGATCGAACCCACAGCCCTCAGTTCAGAAGGCAGAGCTACTACCAACTTAGCTATCAGGCCCGTCTGAAGGTCCGTGATCCAGAATTAATGAATGAACTCATCTATGAGTACCAAATCATTCATCACATCACCGATCGGTCACCACGCTACCTTGACTACTGCCACAGATTACGTAACAGCCAACGTGCCGAGGTGACAGTTTCGTCTATTTGCGGATCATGAATAAACTGGTGCCTGGCTGAAACAATTAGTGTTTTAAGGCGGTGTCAACAAAAACACTATTTTTAAAGCCCATTGAGTGTAACGTGACTAAACGAAATGAAATAGTACATTATGATATAAGTGTGCAAAGTTGATTATTGCATTACACTCGAGGCGGTAGGAGCCGGGAGTGTGATCAATGCACACGCGTGTCATACGACGTTTTTCATCGCAGTAGCGAGGAAAGAAACAGAGTTGTATTATTAATTAACTATTGTGAAAAATGTCGTGCAGGCGTGTTGATGGCGCGAACAACATTGACAACGACGAAACGGGAACTAGTACTAGAATATAACGAAACGAAACGACAAAAATTTACAGCATAACTTGCAGTGAGATACAAACTTAACTGAATCGGGTTATCATATTATAATGTGTGTGGTAATTTAGAGTAAAAAGCACACGTGCCCGATTTTTTTTCATTTTGGTTCTAATAGCGGTAACGGAAGAGACACATTACGAGCAACTGTGATGAATTTTTTTTTTTTTTTTTTTTCTTTATATATCTATTCCACAGCTCTTATCTTAACAAACACAATGAACCAATTCTTACTTAAATTTACAGCCCCAAAAAAAAAAGGAATAACATTGAGTAAGCTAAGTAGGAAATAAAAGAAAGAAGAACGGTCACCGAATAACTTTAAAGAAGTACATGGTTTCATCATCACCGTTTTTATCATCATCAAGACGAGTTCTTCGCGTGAAAAATCGAGCCGGATGCATGATATGAATCACTAGATCCGAATTCGCATGATCTGGCACAAGAAATTTTTACATTGTTTATAGGGTTTGTTTTTCTGTGTGTATAACAAAAAAAAATAACATTTAAAGGGGCTCCCATACAAGAAATTTCGTTTTTATAGATAATGGTATGGAACCATGCGCTAGTCCGACTCGCACTTACCCGGTTACTTTATTTTAATTTTCTAGCACTGAATCATTTAAATCGACCTTTTAGTCTGACAATAAAATCACATAACGAATACCAAAGGTCACAGGATATCTAACATTAATTAATTGTAAACAATCATTGCTAATCATTAATTAAGATTTCTTTAACCTCAACAAAAGGAAAACTATGAATAAATAAGCATAATGAATTTAAACGGGCTTGCAAAGCTAGCTGTTGATCGCGGCTTCATACACGTGGAAGGAGGTTTCGAGGTTTCTAGGTTTCCGTAAGGGTAAAACGAACGAACCCTAGTACTAAGGCTCCGCTGTCTGTCTGACCGTCTGTCACCAGGCTGTATCTCATGAACCGTGGTAGTTAGACTGTTGAAATTTTCACAGATGATGTATTTCTGTTGCCGCTATAACAACAAAACTAAAAAACAGAACAAAATAAACATTTAAGTGGGCGCCCATACAAAAAACGAGATATTTTTATTGTGACGCGCTAGTCGTTCACCTGATGTTGTGTTACGGCTGTCCATAACAGTTCAGTTGCAGTGCCATTCAGAATCCTTCAAATCAATTCAAATCTCAATGACTCTAAAACACAAAGTTTCGCGTGACACTGCACTGCGAACGTCATCCTGAGACATCAGCACAGTCTATCAATAAGATTACTAGACTGTTAGATCATGTTATAAAGTCTCATTTGCATTAGTTTTACTATCTACAGTGCTCTCTGGGGTACACTACTGCTGAATATCTCGCGATTATCAACTTTACAACGAAGGTATGAAGGTTTATCGACGTTACTTACTGAGCGAATCTATTTTCCGGGTATTTTCAAGTCTAGAGTGAATGGGAATCTCATGGGCAAACGTGCTCCGCCTTAGAGAGCTTCGTTACTTACCATCAGGTGAGCTGTTGTCAACCGTATGCCCATTTTACTTGATGGAAGGATTTTTCTGCAAAGTTCGTCTAGGTAGGTACCACCGCTTTGCCAGTTATTCGTGCCGGCAAGACGTAGTGTGCACTGTGCAAGCACTACTGTGTTCCGGTTTGAAAGTCATTGTAGCTAGTGGAATTACTGAGCAAATGAGACTTAAACTTTATGACTTGATCTCATAGTCCAGTAATCAGATTATACTAGAATATGTGATTTGTTTTTTCTTTTTTTTTATGAGCATAAATGACGTGACGAGCTAGCCGTTAACCTGATATTAAGCAATACGGCCGCCCATAGCAGTTGCAGTGTGATGTCTCAGAATGACGTGCATAATGCATTGTTTTTTTTTTTAATTATGTATGGACATTTCACACAGCGCCATCTAGCCCCAAACTAAGCATAGCTTGTACTATGGGAACCAGATAACTGATACAATACTTATATACTTTTTTTTTGTAAATACATACATAGAATACAATATAACAGCCAGACACAGAACAAACATCTATGTTCATCACACAAATGTTTGTTCTGGGTAGGAATCGAACCCGCAGCCCCCAGTTCAGAAGGCAGGACACGCGAAACTTTTATTTTAAAGTTCGGAGTGACACTGTAACTGGTATGGGCAGCCATGACGCTTAACACTAGATGAACGACGAGCTCGTTACGTCAATCAAACTCATAAAAAAAATTAACATACAAAAACTATTTCTCAAGCCCTCACCCCCTAGAATGCGCACCTCGAGAAAACTCGCTGTTAGAAGTGAGACACACTTACGCGCTACCATTGCCTTGTCACGGTCTCTCACGAGATAGTGTCGGGAAAACTTTGTCGCGGTGCGCATGCTAGGCGGAACAAGCCGAGACTCGTGACGTGACAGAATAAGCAGACAGCGCGGCGCGTGCGCAGATGATGTAGTCAAACACTTTTCCTCTATGCAATGCCGTTCTGAGAATACAATTTAAAAAGCAAAATACACGATCGGGACCAACCACCGACCAAGGTCACATTTGTCTCACCTTGGTCGGATTGGTGTAAAATCCGACCGTGTGGATGGTGGTTGGCGACCGAATGAAGACACCAACCACCATCTAAACGGTCGGATTTTACACCAAGGTGAGACAAATGTGACCTTGGTCGGTGGTTGGTCCCGATCGTCTATTTTGTTCATAAGTATCGCAACCTTAGAATAAGTACCTATAGAAGGTAAGTTTACAACAGAAAGCAATGCTCGGTGTTTCGCTGCGAGATAAACTCCGAAATGAGGAGATCCGCAGGAGAACTAAAGTGACCGATATAACTCTTAGGATTAGCAAGTTGAAATGGCAACGGGCAGGCCACATCGCTCGTAGAATTGACAACCGATGGGAAAGAAAGGTTCTCGAGTGGCGACTACGAACCGGAAGCAGTGTAGGCCGCCCACTAGATGGACCGACGATCTGGTGAAAGCCGCGGGGAGCCGTTGGATGCAGGAGGCGAGTAGCCGCTCAGTGGCGCTCCCTGGGGGAGGCCTATGTTCAGCAGTGGACGTATTCAATTTAACTCGTACTAGGGGTGCTCACGTGACGAGTCAAGCCAACTCGTCACATAAATTATTAATTACAATCATCAATTCAAACCCATTAACCGTAATAAACGAGCACAATGATCTAATCCCAGAGACGTAAATAAACGGCCAAGTGCGATTCGGACGCGCATTAGGCATGATGACAAATTTTTTTTTCCCTCTAAAGATAAACATTTGTGTAAACAAAAATTAAATATCTCAAAAAATGACCAAGTTACAAGCATTTTAAAAACCGGAATAGAAAGAGATAGCTCAAACGGCCAGTGACGTCAGAGGAAGGTCGTTATAGTACCTCATTACTAAGCTGTGGTAGCTTTTCATACGATCTCTTTGGCATGTGACGTCACAAGTAGATTTTTCATAGTAACTGGGGGGGCGCTCTGTTTCGCGAGAAAGGGAAGGAGATGCCCCCTACAGAAACTTTAAAAGCTTATTACTCCGTGATTTATTTACCGATTTTGCTTATTTCTTCAATCATTGCATTTATGAAAGTAATATTTACTTGTTCCTTTTTAATAGTAGTCATCATGCGTTTTGTCGTCTAATACATATAAAATGTTACAACAGGATGAAATCTGTAACTAAATTGTAAAACCATTTTTCTTTTAATAGACAAAGGCTTGACTTTGGGTAAGTTTATCTTAAATCATCATCATCAGCAACCTGCCGACGTCCACTGCTGAACATAGGCCTCGCACACTATTATTGATATTGTAGATGACCAAATAGCGCCATATGACCGGCAGAGGGGTACGCCTTGCCTTGCCACCTCCTTTTATAAATGCTCTAAGGTTTTTCATTATTTGTTGTAAAAGCGGCAACAGAAATACATTATCTGTGAAAATTTCAACTGTGTTACTTTCACGGTTCATGAGATACAGGGCCCGATTTTGAAGGCTTTAGTTTTAGTTATAAAACTTGCTAAACCACTTAAAACTAAATGGTATTTTGAAGGCACCATTTAATTAATTTTAGAAACGTCAAACTCAAAAGAATGAACGTTTTGAACTAAAACTATTCAATTTAGTTAAAGAGCTAATTTGAAGGCGACTTTTAGGAAGTTTTTTAACTTCGTCAGCTGTGATTTTAAATTTTAGGTTACTTTTTTAGTATATTATAAGAAGTACCATTTTGGATCCTTCCTAAAAAAACTTAAAATTCAAAGTGAGTTTTGACTATGAAATTGTGCGTAATTACTAGAAACAACAATTAATACAAATATTTGAACTTCCAAACAAAGCCACTAATAAGTTTTGTTTGCATTCACTGCCCGTGATTTACCTTAAATAGTAAATTCTGTTCGATGATATTTTGTGATCAAACATGATATAAAAAGAAATCTTACATTTACGGCATCAAGGCAACGATGCTTGGAAATAATCGCCGGCCCACATTCAAACTGAAACATGTTGGTTTTCGGGCTTCCAGAACGACGAAAATATAGAAGACGATTATTTACTCGCGAAAATAGTGACGAAAGCGTCTGGTGGTATAAGGTAGTCTATAATCGTCAAGCTCTGTAGGCTTCCACAGCAAGCGGCCTTATCAGTGATAGGTAGACACAATCATTAAACCTGGAATTTCCCAGTGGCAATATCCCTCCACAACTCATGGTATGTACCAATAAATATTCAACTTGTTCTTATAGGTACACACAAAATTTCCCAAAAACTACCCATCACTGTCCGAGAAAGATCATAATTCAAAAATTCAAAGTATATACCTAATGGTAAAGATATAAACAACCACTGGTATAAACTTTTGTTTTTAAAATAGTTATGACATTTTCTTACAGTTTGTGATGCGAATGGGAAAATTTTGCAGTACCTAATCCCAAATTTTCCAGGCTCAACTTGTCATGAATTGAGCCTGGAGTAAGTAGTAATCAGTAATAAATAGGTATAAGGCAGCAGCAATCTAAACCAACTATTGAAGGAGGAGTATGTTAGTAGAGTGCAGAGCTTCTGGATTATTTGCTATTTCACTATAAGTAAAACCAAACTTACATTACTTATTAGGCTAAGGTAAATCTGGTATTGCTTTGTTTTATTTACCCCTCCTTCTCCCCTCTGCTCCCGTAATTGTAGTTGTTAAACATTTGATAATAATGTATGAATTATTTTCAGATAATCTCTGGTCACCACAGTAGCCGGAACAACACCATTCTGCCATTGGTTTTGTAAAACCAGATTAACACTACTCCAGTGAAGGGTTGGCAACTTGGAGTTGGATTACTAACAGATATTATAATGAATATACACATTTTATTATAATACAAGGTTTTTTTTTATTTTAAGACAACAAAGTAGATACATTTCGAAGGTTTTATTAGTATCACCAATTAAGTACAAAGTAGAAAAATTTTAAGATGATTTAATTATTATTAATTATAAAAGATACAATTTAGCACATCTGAATTGCAAATACATACACAATCTTTAACGATTTTATCATCGTTTATAAGTTACTATTTTGAATCACCAATTCACTAAGTAGGCACTTTTAATTTCACATTATTATTAATCACATTCACTTTCTTTAAACAGCCTTATGGGTGCCTCTCTGACAGGTGCAGGCCCTGCTCCACAGGTAGCATGAGCCAGCTTCTGAATGGCTTCTATGTGGCTTCCATTTTGCAGCATGGCATGTGTGGTGGGGCACGGTTCTATCTCTGTGCTGAAAATGATGATGGACTGTATTAATATTAGTAGACAAAACAAATTACAATCGTAATCTTATTCAACATAGAAATACAGATCTAGACTGTAATGTTGTAAACTACCTACAAAACCACAAGCTTTATAGATTGGTAACCCAAACAATTAGTTGTTTTGCTTATTAGTACTGTAGGGTCAAACAGCCACATGGCTCGCAGAACTGACAACTGATGGGGAAGAAAGGTTCTCGAATTGTGACCACAAACCAGAAGGCGCAGCATAGGCAGATCCCCACTAGGTGAACCGACGACCTGGTGAAAACTGCAGGGAGCGAAGGCATTGTTCAGCAGTGGATGTCTACGGGCTGTTGATGATGAGAGTCAAGCAAAATAATCAGTTATGACTGTTACTCTTACCTCTGCTGGACCGGGCTGGATAGTGCCTAGTATAGCATTGACTCGGTGCTGCATTCAGGGAGGTGGAAGTTGGGAGCAAAGCACAGATTGGGTCGGTCCTAGTCTGGTTAGATGAAAGCCAATATAAAAAAATATATATTATTTTAGACACGATTTTTTGCTGGTAATATATTTACTGCATATTATGCATAATAACTGTGAGTAATCTACAAATATCTAGCTCACAGTTTCATCTATTTGAAAAAGCCCTTGGTGGCTTAATTATAAAAGGTCAAGGAAACCACGTAACCAACACAAAGCCTCAATCAGTTCTAATTGTTAGATCAATGGTGCATTCAGTAATCACAAAACAGCATGTTTTATAAGATATGGTAGGTATGTATGACTGTAACTGTAGATTGAAGTAAAGGTAAATAGAAACACTGCCGTTCCACCACATTCCTGGTACAATCGCAGGCAAAGTTCCAGAAAAATCTGCTGCCACAACTTTTTTGGTCAGCCTAACTAGCCCAATTACCTAAACAACAGACGCGTTATACTCAAAGAACTTCTATGTTGGATAGACTAAACTTATCATACTTAGAACGGGGACTAGCACAATAATTAATTTGTCGTCAACTTACCTCGCACTAACATTGGGTTCGCCATCAAAAACTTTGATTTTGATGTCGGACCATCTTATTCACGGCACAATTACATTTAAAGAGCACAATTACATTTAAAGACTTAATTAAAATGCAAAAAAACATGCGTTAGATAAATAAAAACAAAGTGAAAACAAATTTCGTTCCGCTAGATTTTTCGCAGGATTTAGTGTTGCCAAGTCTGTGTGTCAAATTTCGGAACAGAATTTTAAAATAATCTGGGTTTTAGATTTTGGTGAATCATCATTTGATATTGGGGTTACTTAGTTCTACAAGGAACCCTTGTAAGTTCGTCATGTCTGTCTGCCTATCTGTTCATCTGAAGCCTTTACGATACGTACCTAACTTCTAAAGTCTTAAACATACCTACATGAACGAAATTTTAAAGACCTCAAAATTTATATAATATTTTATAAATAGTCAGAATTTGTATTACAGGGTATATGCAGGGTCCCATAGGTACATGTAAATATGGAATTAATACCTACTACTTCTGTGACTGTTATTAAGGGTTTCGTAGGCATAGAGTATGTAGGAATATTTAATCACAATCGAAAAACGGTAGTGGTTACTTTGCCATAATTATTTCGCAAGTGTTTAGTTATTTCGCAGGGGTTGTAACATTTTTGTATGGAGCCTGGCATAGTGATCGGTACCCATTTTTTTTTTCTAATGCGCGGTCTGCTTTTAAGCCTATGCCAATTTGTAGAGGACATTCATACAGGCTAAAAAAAATTATACCATTGTCAACCTTCAACAAATTAATAATTTATTCCCTCTTTACATTTATTATAGGAGGTACTCCTATAATAAGAAATAAAATTATTACTTAATATTGTTTGAAACTTGTTATATATACTTAAATCATCTTTGTCCATTTCATGCATGTATCTAATAAGGCTGTAAAGGATTCAAATGGACAGACAGGCAGTCAGAGAAGCAGCTGTTATGGGCGGTCGCGACACTTAACATCGGGCAAATGACCAGCTCATCACGTCATTCAATAACAAACATGACGAACTGATATAGGTTTCTTGTAGTACCACGGAACCCTAAAAACGTGTTTATTCTATATTTTATTTTCTTAAAACATGACCAATTAAAAAGTCCAGCTATTTTATTAAGTTAAAGTAACACGTAAAACTGTGTTCTGAAAATAAAATAAATAAATACAATTAGAAACGTACAAATCAGAAAATGTTTCATGCACTAGCAACACTACCTATAATTGTTCACTGGTTGCGGTCACAGAATATCCAGAAATTTTAGCAATCACCGCAGGTTATAGCAAAAATGTAGAAGTTTTTTTTATCTGTGTTTTTAATTTAGGTGTATGAATATAATTTAGGAATCATTCAATTTTTTAGTTAGAGTGTGCCTTCAAAATACCAAATTTTAATACTGTCACTTAAATTTAGATAAATTTAAAATTCCTATAACTAAAACTAAAGCCTTCAAAATCGGGCCCACAGTCTAGTTAAAGACGGACAGCGGATCCTTAGTAATAGGATTCGCTTTACCCTTTGGGTACGGAACTCTAAAAATTAACACGTACTGTGCCAGCTTGAAAACAATGTAAGTCACTGCAAAGATGTTTAGTTAAAACGATATAAATTTTAGTTGCTTTGACCTAGCCCAAAATGGATTATCTAATCTAACAGAGGCACCCCTATCATACAAATTACAGCACGCGATTCTATAATACTGATCACTGATAGTGTTATTTTTAACATACACAATGGCTACAGTATAGTATTAACAGTATGGGAACCATAACTGTACTGTCAGAATTAATGTCAAAAACGTTTCGGACATTGGACCTGGCAAAGGTTTTTTAATTTACATGCCAAAAAATCTACAAAAAATTACGAGAAAAACTGTGTTTTTACTTTTTTTATATCTATTATTATATATATATATTTAAAAAAATGGCTACGATATTTACGATCAAAGTGCATATTTCCGGCCGAAGGTTTATAAACGCTCGTTGGTTGCCTGGTGATCATCGACTGTCTTCAACCAATGAGGGAATTTGAGATATTAAGGCGCTGAATGCTCCCAAATCGACTATTTTGAACGTGATTATCTCAAAACGTATACCATTTACAGGATTGAAAAAAATGTACGTTAATACTGGTCATATCTTCTTTCCATCTGCCGAAACCGAAACACGTTTGCGAAAAAATCTCTCGATAGAAAAAAAACGTGAAGTGACCTCTAAAAAATCATTCAAACGTCCTAAAATGTTACATTATAATAAGACACCCCGTTGAAATAAATCATAGTGATAAGTCATGTTTCAATGCATCCGTCTATAAGCTTATTTTTTTTATAACAATAAGCATTTCTTTTATAACTAATTATTTGTACCGAAAAATGGAAAAGTCGAAGTGCAACGCAACGTAATCGCCATATTTTTGCTATGCATAAAGCGACCCTATAAAGTACAAAATAAGTTTCAAGTTTGTCTGCTGTAATAAACGTGCTCGCTTTGGGTCCTGTCAGGGCCTTAATATGGTAATTCTAATAGGCATGATGAACAAGAACAACAAAAACAACTACAAGTAAATATTACTTTCATAAAGAACATTAAAAATGAATGCATTAACTGAAAAAATAAGTATTTAAAGAACCTCTAGGGGGCATCTTCTGTCCCATTCGCGCGAAACAGAGCGCCTCCGAAGTTACTATGAAAAATCAACTTGTGACGTCACATGCCAAAGAGATTGTAATGCTACCACAGCTTAGTAATGATATACTATGAACGACCTTGCTCTGACGTCACTGGCCGTTTGAGCTAACTCTTTCTATCCCGGTTTTTAAAATGCTTGTAACTTTGTCATTTTTTGAGATATTTTATTTTTGTTTTCACAAATGTTTATCTTTTGAATAATATTGTTAATATATGCAAAAAACCTTTTATTCGTCATGCCTATTGCTGCTTCCTAAACGCCATCGAAGGGTGTAAGACATTTGGATAAGTTTAAAAAAAAACTATTTATTACGATGCCAACATTTGAGGTCTGAGTGCAAGACCCCCATATTGTAAGTCGTTACCACGAGATTACTCCACTCGACTCAACCTCGAATTAACCTCATTTTTGTGTTTTGGTATTTTTAGTTGAGAATATATAATCAACTTGACATTTCTGCGTAAATTTTTCTTAAACTAGAGAAGCGAAGCAACTGTCAACTCAAGGTACGTCTCGATGTATTTTGAGTTTCCCTCAAAGTTAAGTAGAAGTCAAGTGAAGGATTTTTGGTGAAATGTTTTAGAATACGGGGGTTAAACCTCAAATGTTGGCTACTGTCAAACTCGCAAATTCACTTTCCGTGCGTGCAAACCAGATATGCGGCTTCACCCATACTGAAATAATAAATGTATGTTGCATGTTATTTGTTTAAAATGTGTATATATGATAATATTTAGTTATCGGAAACATGGCATTAGAATTATATCATTGGTTTCGATTTCGAAAGTGTAATTTTTATGAATTGTAGTTTTAATTATTACTTATAGAAAATACCTATCGACTATCTCTGTCAGCTACTATACTTCTTACTAATAAAAACAAGTAAAAAAGCCAAGCAGTAGTGTGAAGCACTACTGTGTTCCGGTTTGAAGGCACTGCAGCTAGTGAATTTCCTGGGACTACCAAATAGAGAAAATGTTCTTGTGTTAAAAGCAGTCGAAAAAAGGAATACATCTTAATTAATAATCTCCTTTTTTGAAGTCGGACGTAAACAAATACAATCGAATCGAAAACCTCTTCATTTTTTGAAGTCGGTTGAAAACCCGATTTTTCAACCTACTTTTTAGTGGCCTGTTGGGAAAGGGTAAAAGCGCGTGAACTGCGACAAGTCCAGTCGCCTCGGTGACTCATTAGTCACGTCACGTGAGCTCGGACTAGTACGAAAATAAAACAAACACGCGCGAATGCAGGGCTAACGAGTTATCGCGGAAAAGCACCGGGTTGTCTGGCGGCCGTGACAGACGGACCGGAGGCACGTGGTCGCGGCTTGCTTTTGATCAGGAGCTACATCTATTCTTCTCCAAAACAGGGCGGTTATTCTCTATGGAAACACAGATTCCACACGATACGAAACCACGCCGTTATCGTGTCTTGTTCAAATCGTGTCACAGCGTTAGATATACCTTCACTTTAAATTAAAGTTATCCTTATTTTAAATATAATATATTGACATAAGTAGTGATATCTTTTGATGTGATGATGTTTCGGAACGCGTCTCGGTAAAACATATGATTTTGACAGTTCAAATCGCGCCAATTCCAAATTCATTTCGCGCGGTTTTGTTTTCGTTTCATAGAGAACTTTTGCAGATTTCTTACATAAGAAATCTGCAAAAGTCTATTCTAGGAATTTGCGTGGTTTCGAAGTAAGGAATCGATACGGAATAAGGGCCCTGAGCCAAAATCTTCATACAAAAAAAAAGAAAGTGATCTAATATACGCTGTTTTGAATCGCGCTAAGAGCTCACACTCCGGCCCCATTAGCTGTATACAGAATGTAATTTAATTCATTAGCATTTTTTTTATGAGAATGAATGATGTGATGAGCTAGTCGTTCACCTGATGTTAAGCAATACGGCCGCCCATAACAGTTGCAGTGTCACTCGTAACTTTAAAATAAAGTTTCGCATGACACTGCACTGCGCACGTCATCCTGAGACATCACACAGTCTAGTAATCAGATTACTACACTGTGTGATCAGGTCATAAAGTCTCATTTGCCCAGTAATTTCACTAGTTACAATGCCCTTCAAACCGGAACACAGTAGTGCTTGCACACTAATGCTTGGCGGCAGAATAACTGGCAAAGCGGTAGTACCTACCTAGACGAACTTTGCAGAACAGTCCTACCACCTAGCATAAATTGAGCCCATGACAGTACATCATTTATAGATGATTATTAAAGAGTAAAGAGTGTAAATGAAAATATTTTTATTGAAAATTGTGAAGATTGCCGCGGCGCCTAACGCGGTTGGCACGGATGATTTTGACACATTTAAACGTTTTTATGCCTTTTATGTACTAATTAAAAACAGTAATTCATTATTTTAAATAAATTTTGTATTGTATGTAGCATTGGATTAAGTAAGTTATTCCATTTTTTGGAGTTATTATTATTACCAAACCAATGTGTTAGAATTCAAAAATGTTGGTCCACACGTGACCGGTATCAGGAGTAGGTATCTAGTTTCAAAGGATGCTAATGAATTCAATTACACCCAGTATATATTGTAAGGCGCGATGTAAACTCAAAATCAACAAAGCAGTACTTTTTTCACGTCACTATTATGACGTGATGTGTCAAAATATTCATATGAAAAAAAAATGTGGAGTAAATAAAACAAAATAAAAAACCGGTCTAGTACGAGTCGAACTTGCGCACGAAGGGTTCCGTACTACTATAAAAACGAGCAAAAAATTACCCGATGGCGTATTGATGGCGATAGTAATAATTGATAAAATGAAATGAAAATTGAAATGAATAATGAAATAAAATATGATTTTTCACATTTCACACAATTTCGCAACTACATTTATTTTGCGAAATGCTAATTGAGTTATCACATGTTTTTTTTATGAGAATGAATGACGTGACGAGCTGGTCGTTCACCTGATGTTAAGCGATACGGCCACCCATAACAGTTGCAGTGTCACTCGAAACTAAAAAAAAAAAACAAAAAAGAAAACTTAAACCTTTTTTGTTTAACATTTAATGCGAATGCTAACAAAATTAATCTATCATAGTACAAGATCGTCATCTCATGAGGATGCGACATCAGTTCGCTATTGAAGTACTGACTCACAGAGCAAAAACCCTTACTCTGACGCCTTATAATTGACAATTTGGCAAAACGCCTTTGCTAATTGCTAGTACTGTGGACTTCTTGGAATCTATTTTTATCCAATTAAGTTTTCTTAGAAAATAAGAGGATATATTAAATTGTTTCTTGTTATCAACATCATAGCAGCCTTTTCATCATACAGCCACTTTGGACGCCTATCATACGGGGTCTGCCATGATCATCACACTTGGCAGGCGGCTCGGTGATCGCAGATTATAATGTACCGAGGAGACTGCTACTGCACATTCCCTGGATATTTCCTCAGCCGGCTCTTACGGTACCCACGGGAAGAGATGGGGTGGTCCTACCTACCTATTATACTACAGTCATCTTATAACAGATCCGCACGGCTTTTTAGTAGGGAAGGGGGCAGTATTATAAAATTACTAAGTACTGTCATCATCATCATTAACAGCCTGAAGAAGTCCACTGCTGACATAGGCCTCCCCCAGAAACCATCACCTTGAGCGGCTGCTCGCCTCCTGCATCCATCGGCTCCCCGCAGTTTTCACCAGACCTAGTGGGGACCTACGCTGCTTCCGGTTCGTGGTCGCCACTCGAGAACCTTTCTTCCCCCATCGGTTGTCAGTTCTACGAGCGATGTGGCCTGCCCATTGCGACTAATTACTATAATTAATTATAATTAGCTCTGTTTACGACTTGAAGAAGATGCGGAGTGCAAAGACCGATCTACGTCACTGAGATTATATTAAATAGCGTCACCACTTCCAATGCCAAGGCATACCGGCATCGACAGACATTCTGTCGTCTCCCACTAATTAACTAGGTAACTATAAATCCAGTTAACCAATGATACAACTTCCCCTCATACGAAAATTAGTGACATATTTCCTATGTGAGGAAACGGGACACCCAATGTGTCTTTTGTTCCATCCTGCTCTGTTCTTTGTATTTCGTATGAGTTTGTCTAGTTTTGTTACTTCGCCCCCTGCCCGCGCAAGTGAGACGTGTTTGTAGCAGAAATTATGTTCACGAGCTATCAACGGGCTTTATAATCTTTTTAGTGTGGCTTAGAAGTAGCCCGTGCGAATTAGGCCGCATTATATTTGCAAGCTACTGTCTGATACTTTTTGGCAGAAATTTTCTTGCAAAAAGTGGAAACCAGGCCTTAGAAACCGACGCACCCAGGTTCAAACCCCGCTAGGTCCTGCCCAATGACTTTTTAAGTTGTGGGTGTTTGCTCTCGCTCTAAAGGAAACCGCCGTGCCTGCGCATGTCTACACTCGCCACCAACCCGCGCTAGTCCCGCGTGCTGCGGTATGTCTACACTCGCCACCAACCCGCACTAGTCCCGCGTGCTGTGGTATGTCTACACTCGCCACCAACCCGCACTAGTCCCGCGTGCTGCGGTATGTCTACACTCGCCACCAACCCGCACTAGTCCCGCGTGCTGCGGTATGTCTACACTCGCCACCAACCCGCACTAGTCCCGCGTGCTGCGGTATGTCTACACTCGCCACCAACCCGCACTAGTCCCGCGTGCTGCGGTATGTCTACACTCGCCACCAACCCGCACTAGTCCCGCGTGCTGCGGTATGTCTACACTCGTCACCAACCCGCACTAGTCCCGCGTGCTGTGGTATGTCTACACTCGCCACCAACCCGCACTAGTCCCGCGTGCTGCGGTATGTCTACACTCGCCACCAACCCGCACTAGTCCCGCGTGCTGCGGTATGTCTACACTCGCCACCAACCCGCACTAGTCCCGCGTGCTGCGGTATGTCTACACTCGCCACCAACCCGCACTAGCCGCGGGGAGACAACGGATGCAAGAGGCCAGCAGCCGCTCTCTGGGAAGGCCTATGTTCAGCAGTGGACGTCTTCAGATAATGATGTTAAATGTTTTGCAAAGACAGACTCGCGAATTCAGCAGCTCACGGATCCACAAATTTTAGTGTGATTAGGTAATCTTTAATAATAATATTTATTGCATCATTTGCATCCTCCAAAAACTATTACACTATAGTTAAAAACCTATTACTCATTTAGTCACTGAATGACTAATATTATGAGATCATGTTTAGTTCGCATATGTTTATTTTGACCATAAGTTTGCGTATCAAGGATTAATCATAAAGTTTCTTCCTAAAATCACTTTAACCAACAATGAAAGTAAGGGGTAATGATGACATCTTCAGTATCTTTAAAATTAGCAGGTGATTCCTGGAATTTAGCAGATTTTTAAGAATTCAGTTGTTATCATCACCATCTTGTAGATGTTCACTGCTAAACCTAGTACCTATGTTGCGTCTTCCGGTTTTCCCAATCAGTTGTGTTTGTTACTTGTGATGCTAATTTGCCTGAGTTTTGACCTCAATCACTAGATATCTTGTATTATGACTATTACTCACTATTAAATAATACTCAACTGCACCAGTTTTGGAAACTGAATCTTTCTTCTTGTTTTATTGGTGGCTTTTAAACACTGTTTGGCGTGTTTCTGCCACTGTTGGAGTGAGACATTGTTGAATTAGTAGGTTTAATAGGTATTCATTATTTAGAATGTCATATAAAGTACCTTAGCAGTGTCCACTTCAATATCTGACCGCTAACATTTGTATCACCATAACTATTTTTTTTATTCTTTATAGGCAAAGCATTTGACCACTGTCTCACCTGAGATGGTAAATGAAGACGCAGTCTACGATGGTGCATGCTTGCCTAGAAGATACCCGTTCACTCTAGGCTTGAAGACTCCCAGATCATAGTTAGCTGGAAATAAGGGGACCGGCAAGGTGTTCCACTCATTGGCTGTTCGCACTATGAAGTGCATAGCAAAACTCTTAGTGTGGGTTGATGGAATTTCAACCATATAAGGGTGCCGAGTTTTGGTGCGCCTTGAAGTCCAATGAAAGAAGGGAGATGGAGGAACAAGATTCTGTAATTCCTTCTCACACTCTCCAAAATGCAGTTGACAGTCATACCTATTCATTAAAGATATTATAGTCCTTAAAATTTTAGCAACCAGCAGGATTTGCAGCTATTCTTATTCTACACTAGCTTCTACCCCGCGGCTTCACCTGCATGGACTAGCCCTCAGGAACCGTTAATTTTTAAGACTGGCACAGCTACTCCAGTGGCACTGATGTTAAGTTTTGGAGTTATGATGATGAGGCATTAAAGACTTTGTGGGTAGAATAATGTGTGTCCACTTGTGTTAGCATTCTTGATGTGTATCTGGCTTTCTCTGTAGCTGTGCGGTATTTTAGCATGTGTTCCACAGTCTCATGTTCTCTCAGGCACCCTCTGCATAGGGGGCTTATTTATATTCTGAAGGGGGTGATAAAGGCCTGCACTGACATCCCGCTTGGGGTGTTTTGTGCATTTCCCCCTGCCAGCTGTTACCCTAGCCAACCTAACTCCTTGAAATATCAGAGCACAGCCTGGGGTCGCTGATGTAACTGTTCTGATGGTGATGATGGTGGTGATGGTGGTGATCATAGGGGGGTTGTCCATGGCCTCGGTCTTATACAGGTGGTAGTTCAAATTACATTTCAACATACCTAAACTATCAAACTATAAGAATAATAATGTCCAATTTCTAACTATTAAATTAATAACAGCTTAACCCGCATCACTTAAAAGTGGAAATTACTCCAACTAGGTTTCCAATATGAATCATACTCAATTTTTCAAATTAAAACACTAAACACCTGTTTCAGTGCTTGCAGTTTTTTGAAGTGCTTGAGCACTGTCTTTTTACTTACATTGTGCAATGCCACAGATTTATGTATCACTTTTTAATTGTTTTTTTAGCACTCTACAGTGGCCACCCTCTCGCATGATTTTAAGTGATTGTGTGGTCAAAGCGAAGACGTAGCAAACCTGGAAGGTACCTATTCACTCTAACTTAAGGCTTGTAGGTGTGCAGATAATATTTCAACATCAAATTTGATGGTAAAGAATATGTACTAAAAATTGGTGTATGTTCTATGTGCATCACACACAGTTGTCTGTTAAGCAGTGCACCGACACTGCAAGAGTAAGGAACTGTATAGGCAGAATTTGCCTTATTGTATTAATAAAAGTGAATAATGTGAACATTGTGAAGCATCATAAAAAATGAATCTGCATGTACAATGTACAAAATTAAAAATGTTACTGTGTCAATATCTTGCAAATAAATCATAGGCTATTCACCCAACAAAGAGTGGAGCACACAAGGAAAATTCATAATGATAATCTACTGAGAAACAAAGATATATATCAGGCGGAAGAGTGAGAATCTTGAATAATTGCCAAATGTTTTACCTGTCTGATAGCCCAAAATTTGGCGTCGCTATCAGGTGATTTTTTGAGGTGTATGACTTACCATCGTGCCAGGGATTTGCAGGCTCAAAGTATTGAGTAACTAGCTGGTTTTCATCAGGGAAACGCACGGAGCGAAGAGGCTTTTTCGTCGATTTCTCGGTGATTTCTTGGCAGCTATCGCCTTCTGCATGGCCCGTCCCAATTACTACTTTTTCAGCTTTCGGGCATGCCGTATCTTTATCAGGATCGGCAGACATATCTACAGGGTAAACTACTGTCACATATTACCACGATCGACCACATTAGCAGTTGCAAAAACACACATAAAAAAACACTTCACAAATTCACGAATATTGACACAACACCAGTGTTGAGATCGATTTTTAAGTATCACAAACACGTTGCTCCCGTTAGCTCGCCGGCCATTGCGTAGTTTTTTCAGATTATATCGAGGTTTTTTTACTATTTTTTTTTTATGTTCGTTTCGAATCAAAACATTCCGCACCTTTCATACACCGTTTGCCGCCATATTGGATTGAAAAAGACAAAAGGATTGCCTTTCAATAGTATCGCTAGGTGGCGCTGTTATTAGTGTTACCACACTAAAAAATGTTTAGTGTTATCTATAGACGAGTATTAGAACTACTATAGGCATGTATATAGACAGTAGATGGCGCTGTTCATTAGTTTCACTAGTTGTCAATAGATGGCGCTATCATTAAACTTATGAGAGTATTGTTGAATTGAATCCTATACCCTACTATTTTAAGAGATTTTAATGAATATCTGGAGATCTGAGGTGCCTATACGGAGAAAACAATCTGTGAGTGGTGAAAGTTTACTGAAGAGCACAGAGCAAAAAAAAAAAAAAACGCTTCCCTATATAGGCGAAGCGTCATTTGTTTCATAGCTCTGTGCTGAAGAGAAAGGCCGAAAAAAAAAATGGATTGGTTGTGTAAGGGCCTATAAAAATGCAAATGGTCGTTGAAGAAAATCCGACAATGGCGGTTGTGGATTTTGAATTTATTTTTCAAAACTAGTGTATCTTGAACTTTAATGTGTAATAAGGGTGGATTATTTTCCGTTAAGTGTTCGTGAATGTGCACGAGTGTTGACAAATGGTTTCAAGATCATAAAACCATTCATTTTCGTTTTTGCTTCAACGGCCTTTTTTAGAGCCTTCAGTAAAATATCCACCATTTTACTGTTGGCGTTTTGACTGACAAAATATGACTTTGACTTGACATAATCGTACAAATTTACTCACTTGACATTGGCAGAATTATTGCAAAACAGCGATAGAAAGCCATTAAAGAAGAAGAAGAAGAAGATGCAAATGAAATGACGAGCAATCTGGGGTTCTAGCAAAGATCTCTATGTAACCCCAGATAGTATTTATAATACCTATGTAACTAACAATTCCATACAAATATTTTACAATACTACTTACAAGAGGTTAATCCGTGCTCAAACAAGAAAAAAAATTTGACAATAAGTAAAAAAAATTAAAATTATCTACAAACATGGAATACGCCTAAACAAATTTTGTACCATGTTTCCGGCTAAATATGAACGGAGCGTGTTCAAGAGAAGAGTAAATAAAGGTACTTAGCTAGCATGCTACACCTTCGACCGCATTGGCACTTTCCATCAGATGAGAGAGTGATCAAATGCTAAAAGTCTAACGTAATAAAAACTGTTTGGATTTACTGATGTATTTTCTCAGGAGGCTAATTAAAACAAAACCAACCAAGAGTTAGGGTAACTAATATTATTTATTAAAACTCAACATCACATAGTCATACTATACATAAACACGATTCGCTTAAACTACCTTATAATAATGTGTAAATTCTAATACATAAAATGTATATTTGTAAAATTTTGTCATGAATACATCATGAGGTGTAAAAACATCTTTATGGACAGACACATACATATATTTTAGATCATTATCACATTCTAATATAAATAAACAAGTTCGAATATATGGTTGGCGTGGGAAGTGAAGTTTACTTAATATTTACGCCACAAAAAGTAAAAAACAACGCACATTTACGCCACGTGAACAACTCATATGTACGCTACGAATACAATGCATATTTACGCTACGTAAACAACGCACATTTACGCTACGTAAACAACGCATATGTACGCTACGTAAACAACGCACATTTACGCTACGTAAACAACGCATATGTACGCTACGTAAACAACGCACATTTACGCTACGTAAACAACGCATATGTACGCTACGAATACAACGCATATTTACGCTACGTAAACAACGCATATGTACGCTACGTAAACAACGCACATTTACGCTACGTAAACAACGCATATGTACGCTACGTAAACAACGCACATTTACGCTACGTAAACAACGCATATGTACGCTACGTAAACAACGCACATTTACGCTACGTAAACAACGCATATGTACGCTACGTAAACAACGCACATTTACGCTACGTAAACAACGCATATGTAGGCTACGTAAACAACGCACATTTACGCTACGTAAACAACGCATATGTACGCTACGTAAACAACGCACATTTACGCTACGTAAACAACGCATATGTACGCTACGTAAACAACGCACATTTACGCTACGTAAACAACGCATATGTACGCTACGTAAACAACGCACATTTACGCTACGTAAACAACGCACATTTACGCTACGTAAACAACGCATATGTACGCTACGTAAACAACGCACATTTACGCTACGTAAACAACGCATATGTACGCTACGAATACAACGCATATTTAAACTATAAATACAATGCATATTTACGCCACGTAATCAACGCATATTTATGCCATGAAAACAATGCATATTTACGCTAGGAATACAATCCATATTTACGCCATGAAAACCACTCTTTTACGCCATTTCATGTATCTCAGGAAGCTTATGCGTATATAGTATAGTTACTCCAAGAATATGCTTGCTTATATTAAACACTGGATAATGCTTTGCATACACCTTGAAGCAAGGAAATGTGGCCTGGACTGACATTTCTGATATTTTCTTCTTTCTTTAGGGAGACACGCGAGCCTTCATTTATCAAATCATTGTATAAAGCACAGAGCTTTGAAAAAATGACGTTTCGCGTCTAAGCGTATTCTTTTGCTCTGTGGTATAGAGAAATGTCAAATATTTCAAACAAACATCTCTCCCAGCCCTTTACTAATAAACACTGCATAAGAGTGGCATAGCTAATCACTGTTTTCTCGTTTCATCATTGCCCATTTCGAATGCGATAGACAAAGACAAAACACGAAATACCTACGCAGTGTTTTTTACTAAGTAGATGTTTTAATCGAACATCTGTTTTGTACATTAATATACATAATATAATACAAAAATATTCGTCTATATTCTAATATTACATGACGTGGACGAATGGACTAACAAAGACTGGATTAAGATATTTAAAGCAAGCAAACTAACCCCGCGGGGTTATTACGTAACTTTTGCAACAGGCGTAAATTTCGCAATCTTTGCTGTAAACATGACTTTGGCAGATAAGTGACGTTTGACTAAAAAGTTCATTCTTTTGGTTCCATCTATTCTTTGACGAGAGAAGTAAGAGGACTTGGCATAAAGCTAACTACACAGAATATGTTATAGTTATAAGGGCAACTTCGTTAAAGAATGAACAACAATAGTCGCATTTCATTTTAGCAAATACCATTTTGGTCGTGCTAAAAAGCGACAAGTATACCGTTTCAACTTTCATTTTTGATAATAATTTGTTGCTGACGTCACTTGAGACCGCCCTGCGGCAAAAAATCCACCATGTTCTTGTGGTATTTTGAGCTAGTACGTCAGTCGTCAACTAGCGTCAACTGTCAAATGCAGTAAAAAAACGGGGTGGAGTGGGGCGGAGTCGGCACCATATTGTGGTGAAAAAGTGCCGCACGTCACGTGACCATGTTTCACATCCTCTTACATCCCTCATTAAAGCATCTATTGCTGTTCTGTTGCTAGTGGCGCTAGTATCTAAGGCCAAAGTGCATTCAGCGACAGGCGAGCGACAGGCGGACATCTTGCGACCGATTGCTAAGTGTTTGCGGTCGCTTTGCTAACTGCTGTCGCTTTGCTAACTGCTGTTGCAATTTTTACGTAATACAATTGCCGGTTTTTCGTACCTACGTTTGTTGATGTTGAAAACGCAACTTAAACATACTGAACGCTCATTGGTTCCCTGTTGATCGTCGGCTGTCTTCAACCAATGAGAGTTCAGTACTTTTAAGTTGACATGTAGCTTTTAAAAAAAATCGTACGAGAAACCAAGCATTCGTTTTACTGCTAAAGAAAAATCGATCTTACGTTTTTTACATTAAACATTACAATTCACCAATAAAAAAATATGTTTGTTTGTAAATACATACATAGAATGCAATATAACACGCACAGAACAAACACCATGTTCATCACACAAATGGTTATCCACACATATTTATTTATTGTCGCCACTGATACTAAAGCTAGGTAGAAAATAAAACGACTTTGGTCCTGAATTAATAATGTTCCGTAGGATTGGTTTTCCTGAACATTAAAAAAGTAATTTCGCATTGGAATGAAACGTTTTATTAAAAAAAAAAAAACTAGTTCCGCTTCCGTTACTAGATGGCGTAGTAACGACGTATTTCAAACATGGTCGTAGTTTCAAACCACGAGTACATGGAAAAGTCAAATTCAGTTGAGTGGATCACATAATACGTTGTCGATTTGTCGATAGAAAGCCATTAGAGTATGCCTTCGATAAAATAAGGATAGAATACTAAACTCGATACATAATTATCTTAACAATGACAGAATGTAACCCCCATTTTAACGCCATCTATCGGGTCTTTATAAAATTACAGCTTTTTTTTAATAAAACGCCTCATTAACTCTGAATGTTATGTGTTTGTTGCATTTCTATACCTTATGGATTATGGAAGCGCGCATAATATCTTACTATAATTTAACAAAATATTTTAGAGCCTTGTAAATTGAATCGATGCTAATACCCTCTCTTTCTCGCTCGTGACATTTCACGTAAGCGAGAAACAGAGTACTCTAAGCATTGATTTTTTATTTAAAAGTTACTGGTTAAAAACTGGGCGTCGAACTTACAAAATACGTCATATTTGAGGGCCTTATTAATAATGAAGTAGTTTTGGATTAGTTAAACCGTCTTTTGTCTTTTTCCATCGAGTTCGATTATTCCAATGACAAAAAAAGACAAAAAATTGAGTAATTAATCCAAAGATACTACGCGTTTATTGATAAGGCTGTAAGTGTTTATTAGAATAGATGCTCTAGTATTGTATAAAATTACTTTTTCCATACAATTTTTTCATGCCACAAGTATTTCATTCACCGAATTATTTTATTAGATAAATTTAGAATTAGAAGGAATTCCGTACAATGACCCGTCTATGCTTAACTCTTTTATTCTCACAGATAACTGTGAAAATGAAAAGATAAGTAAAGCCGTCCCGCTCTCCAACAATAGCAAGACCGACCGCGATGGCAATATCTATATAAGCAAGAGTGAAAGAGATGAAAAGGGGTCATTTTATGAAATTCTTTCTGCTCCACAACCAGACTGTCAGTCAAAGCAAAAGAGGGGTAATGAAATTAAAAAACCCGGCCAAGTGCGAGTCACACCCGCGCATGAAGAGTACCGTACCATTATCTATTAAAACGAAAAATAAATCAAGTTTGTTTAGTCAGTTTGTGTGTTTGTCAGTTTTGTTTACAGAATACACCATCTGTGAATCGTTTTTATAAACAATATAGTTAGCAATGCGCCAGCGAACACTTAGCGATAGGTCGCAAGATGGCCGCCGGTTGCTCGAATCACAGCTCAAATACACTTTCTCTTAGACACTAGCGCCACTAGCAACAGAACGGCAATAGATGGAAACAAAAGAATGAACTTTTGAGTTCATCGATTGCTGTCAAACGTCACTTTGCTGCTAAAGTAATGTTTAACAGCAATTATTGCGAAATTTGCGCCTGTTGCAAAAGTTACGTAATAACCCCGCGGAACTCTACGTGCGCTAGGCCGGCTCGCACTTGGCCGTTTATTAATTATATCATGGCTCTATTATGTTTTCTTTAATTTTCATTGCTTTTTGTAGTATATTTATCAAATCTCCCAATAATTTGGACGGATTTTGGTTATTGGTTTCAATTCTAACGCATTGTTTAAAGCGAAACCAAATCAAAACATCTCCGGCTCTCTCATTTCCACTTTGTTGAAAGAGTACCGAAATACTTCCCACCTTACTAATAAAAATTATATAACAGAAACAATTTTATTTAGTGTTTTGTTTCTTTCTATTAAGTTTGAAATACCCAAAGATTAAACGAGAGAAAACACTGAATAGCTATCCCACCATTGTGCACTGTTTATTAAGAAATTAAGTTCAGTTTCGCTTTAGAGAACACGAGAAAATCGACTCTATTATATTTGTTATAAGGTTTATTTTAAGTTTTAACTTTGTTATGGCACCTATTCTATGGGCGTCAAAGTATTGGTTTTTAAACTATCTTTGGATAGACTCTGTAGATATTTAATATTTAAATCTTTAATATAATTTATAACCTCGACCTAAGTGGTAGGACTTTTCTGCAAAGTTCGTCTAGGTAGGTACCACCGCTTAGCCAGTTATTCTGCCGTCAAGCAGTAGTGTGCAAGCACTACTGTGTTCCGGTTCGAAGGGCGGTAGCTAGTGGAATTACTAGGCAAACGAGACTATGATCTGATCTCTCAGTCTTCCTATCCGATTTCAAGGGCCGTAGCTAGTAAAATTATTGGGAAAATGACTCATCTGATTTGTCTTTATTTAGGTTTGAATGGCGGTAGCTATTGGAATTACTGGGCAAATGAGACTGCTCAGTATGACTGATCTCACAGACATCACACACTCACAGATGTGCAGTGTCACGCGAAACTTTATACTTCAAAGTTCCGAGTGACACTGCAACTGTTATGGGCGGCCGTGTCTCTTAACATCAAGTGAATGACTAGCTCAACGCTTCCGTTTACATTAAAATTGTGTGTGTCTATCCAAAGATAGCGTGCAACAGGACGTACATACATATATCTATATATTGCGTCTAAAAATATATATTTAGTATACAATTCACGAATCTATTCCACAGATTCAAAAGTACAAATAATTGTTCAAACTGAACAAGAATAAACGATACTACAGAACAAAGTTTTTAGAGCCATTTTTGAATTACTCTCTTAAGGTACGAAAATATAATGAACTCCGTCTCATGTAAGTTGTCCCGCGGCAATAAGTGGAACTAATTTTGAAAGTACATAATACAGGATATAATTTAATTCACTAGCATAAATTGAGCCCATGACAGTACATCATTTATAGATGATTATTAAAGAGTAAAGAGTGTAAATGAAAATATTTTAATTGAAAATCATGAAGATTGCCGCGGCGTCTAACGCGGTTGGCGCGGATGATTTTTATACATTTAAACGTTTTTATACCTTGTATGTACTAATTAAAAACTGTGTCATTATTTTAATTAAATTTTGTATTGTAGCATTTGATTAAGTAAGTTATTCCATTTTTTGGAGTTATTATTATTAACAAACCAATGTGTTAGATTTCAAAAATTTTGGTCCACACGTGACCGGTATCAGGAGTAGGTATCTAGTTTCAAAGGATGCTAATGAATTCAATTACACCCAGTATATGTGTCTATACAGTGCTTTATTTACTAAATAAAATCGATATTTACAAATTACTATATATTGAAATTTTGGGGAGTCTACACTATAGAGGTCAAAAACATTCCGTAGCGCGAATGTGGCGACGCGACGCGATTACAGCACCCCTATTCCCAACGGAAACGATTCGATTCGAGATCTACACTCTCCGTCTCTTTCATTCTAAATGTAGATGAAGAAGATGGAGAGTGTAGATTTCGAATCGAAAGGTTTCCGATAAGTTGGGAATAGGGGTGCTGGACTTCTTTCGTGAGACGAAGTTTGACAAGTCAGCAACTATGAAGATAGCTTTGATGAGGGAAGTAAGAGGATGTGAAACATGGTCACGTGACGTGCGGCACTTTTTCACCACAATATGGTGCCGACTCCGCCCCATTGTTTACTGCGTTTGACAGTTGACGCTAGTTGACGACTGACGTACTAGCTCAAAATACCACCAGAACAAGGCGGATTTTTTGCCGCGGGGCGGTCTCAAGTGACGTCAGAGACAATTTATTATCAAAAATGAAAGTTGAAACGGAATAATTCTCTTTTTAGCACGTTCGAAATGGTATTGGCTATGAAATGCGACTATTTTTGTCCATTCTTTAACGAATTTGACCTCATAACTATAACATATTCTGTGTGGTTAGCTTTATGCCACATCCTCTTACTTTCCTTAATCAAAGGAAGATAGTGACATGAAAACGGGGAAACCGTGGCATGGAAGTTTATCTCATCTGTAGTACATTTCAGTTCATATTTATTACTTGAATGCTTCTATATACTTTGTTCTATAATACGAAAGACTCACAATAACTTACGCTAAATGTTACAGGATAATTTCAAGGCAATAATATATGTAAGGAAGACAGACGAAAAACATGCTCAGTTCTGACGTTCCATAAAGGGTAATGACAATTTTAAATTATAACATGGTTTGTGTTGTCATTTGAAAGGTCTCAATAAGTGCTTTGATTAAATTTAATTCTTCTACAGTTAAATCGAAAACTGTGAAAGGAAGACGCTATGGCTTATAATATAAATAAAACGTAAATAAATAACCGGCATCTGCGAAGCGGACTCGCGCACGAAGGGTTCCGTACCATTATCAATAAAATTAGTAAAAAATCACGATTGTTGTATGGAAGCCCCCTTAAATATTTATTTTATTCTGTTTTCATTAGTTTTTGTTATAGCGGCAACGTCATCGCCGTGACCTCGCGGAAATTCATCTTAAATACAAAATGAAATAAGAATATCTAGTGTAATTCCGCTAAAATATAACTATAAGATTATCTATATTGGGAAAGCTGTAAGGGATTGTTGAATGTATGTCCTGCGCAACAAATGTTGGGCCAATATTTGCCTTTCCAGATTATTGTAATAAAACTGTCATAACAAATATTTTTCTTATTCTTTGTCACATACATTTACCAGCAACAATCCCTTGCAGCTTTCCCAATATAGACAATCTTATAGTTTTATTTTAGCGGAATTACTTCAACTTCAACTCTTGGTTAATGGCCTTTGTGGAGAGGTGACCACTATTTTGCCAGTATCACGTGGACTAAGATAGAACATCAAACGAAGATTGTTCAGTGAGAAATTTTGGTACACGTATAGCTGAATTACATAGATATTCTTGTTTCATTTTGTATTTAAAATATGTTTTTATGCATGAAACCTTGTTTTAATTCATATGACATTTTTGTTGAACATTTGTAATGTTATTCCAAGGTTATTCCCGACGGCCGATGTCAAAATGCGCGAGCAAGATAGATGATTGTGCTCAACAAAAGTAGATAGATAGATGAACTCTTTATTGAAACACCATATATACAGAAACACTCAATGTACACAAAGTACAAAGTAGGTCAAAACTGAACAAATATTTCGCCACTGTCAATCTCAAGCTTAAAACTAACGAATGTTCCCACGGTTTTTATATATCTATTATACTTTACATGTAATGTAGTAGTTTTTGGTCTGATTAAATGTTTTTATGGTGCTACAGGGTGTTTTAATAATAGTGGTCGATTTCTGACATTATACAGGATGGCGTTGTCACTGGAATGGCAATAATGTCGTCAGGCGGTGGCGCTATCTTGTGACACTCTGAGATCAGCAAAGGTGGGTTCTTCTCTCGAGAAACGTTTGACCAATGAGCGATCGCGCGGATCACGTGATAAACCTTTCTTGCGTTGTCATTGGTCGAACGGTTTCTCTAGAGAAGAGATATGTCAATTTCTACAGCTCATGCCACCCTTGCTGGTTTTCAAGTGCAACAAAAAAAATATTTTTTTCATGAAATTTTCTGGCAAGGTCTTCGTAAATTGATTCCCGTGGCTATATTAAAGCATGCCATCTTTAAGCATACACCTGTATAATACTGACCATTATTTTCAGAGCACCCTTTATGATGTATTGTGGAAGTTAGTCTCTTCGCCACAGGATGACGTCACTGGGGCTCTTTTTTTACCTTCAAGTCTAGGACTGCATCTGAAAATGTATAAAAATACTTTGTTAAATAAATCTATCATCCCCATCACCATCAACAGCCTGAACACGCCCACTTCTGAACATAGCCCTCCCCCAAATAACGTTATGCTCACTTACTAATATAACAAATACAATACAAATAAAATAATCGGCCAACTGCGAATCAGACTCGCGCACGAAGGGTTCTAAAAACGCGCAAAAATTCACGTTTGTTGTATGGGAGCCCCTTAAATATTTATTTTATTATCTTTTAGCCAGACAGCTATCACGGTTCATGAGATACAGCCTGGTGACAGACGGAACGACAGACAGACTGACGGACAGCGGAGGCATAGTAATAGCACAGATAGCATTATATCTACAGTACAAATACCCCATGCCATAGAACGGAGTTAATCGGGCTATTTTACGAATTATTTTATTTCTTCGTAACGCAAGATTAGCAAGCGACACCTATTGCGTGTTGGCGAGGTATTGGGCTAAATGAATATGTCACCGTCATTTTGTAAGAAACGTTTGTTTATAAAAAAAAGCGGTTATTTATAAACTGTCGATTTATTGCAAACGGGCAATGTATCTCACAATAAAATAGTCGATATTTCGTTTATTTATAATTAATCGGCATCACTTGGTTTTTCGTAATTGTGTACTTCTAGTGTGGTCAAAACTAATCTAACACTCCTTCTCGCTTCGCTCGTTCGTCGTCGTAATCTACTTTTAGCCGGACGGTTTTACGGTTAGCCACTAGTGACTCTAAAAAACAATAAATTACAGCAAAAATTGGTGCATTGTTCACAATTAAACGCTACTGAAACCCGTTTTGTTATAAACTCACAGCGAGGCACCGACTGTTTGTCAATAGTCGAAATATCATCCGTGTTATTGTAAGACAGATTGTCAGTTTGCAATAAATCGTCAGTTTATAAATAACACGTTTTATTTTCGTTTTTTTATAAACAAACGGTTTTTACTATAAGACGGTGACAAACACACTAGACACTAACTAGTAACGCTCACGACACGATCACTCCATTTTTTTCACGTTCGGGTTGTATTTCATTAGTTCCTGATGGGACCCCGTGGTAATAGGGTTCGCTTTACCCTTTGGGTATGGACCCTTAAAAATAATAAAAATATTATTTTTTGTACATACCATCACAATCTGTGTAGCACGCAATGCGTCTCGGCGCCGATTGCTTCCTGCCATGACTTTTCCTCCTACCCTCTTTCACCGACAGATTAAGCACCCCATTTTCCTGACTACCCTCAGTCAAAACAACAGTTTTTATGTTCGACGACAGTGTGTCGTTAGATATGAACACAGTCTTCGCAAACACCTTCTTCTCAAACATATGGTTAACACTTTTAGTGACCAACTTCTGTATTTTGCATTCGAATATGTCTTTCGATAGATCAGACTGCACATCGTAGTTGTCCCGAAACGATTCCGAATCGGAATCGCTTTCGTAATTCCTATTGTAATCATCGAAATTCATATCCTGGCCTTCGAAGTTACTTCTGTTGGTGTCGTAGTCACTTCTCTCGGTATCGAAGTCACTTCTCTGGTTGTCGAAGTCACTTCTCTGTTTGTCGAAGTTACTTCTTTGTATTTCGAAGTCATCTTCGATTGTGATTTCATCGTAGTCCGGCACCTCTTCTTTGATAATTAACGTTTCCCTTGCAACATCTTCTATTACAACTGTTTCTCTTAAATGTATCTCTTTTTGCAGTTCTTGTCTCACTCTCTCGTATATATCGTCCTCCTGCTCTAACTCTTGTCGAAGTTTCTCCCTGTCCATATTGTTTTTGACGATGACGGATATGTGCTGGTCTGATTTCAAGCATTCTGCTAGTAGGGGTGTTTTGGTTTCTGCGACTGTGACTTTTTTTATTACTTTGGTCGGCTGAGATTCTATGTTTACTTCGATTGAGGGCACTTCGGTGTGGTCTGACCTTTGCTCTAGGATCTGAAATTATGAACTATCATATTAAAGTCATTTTTTTTAAGCTAACTAAGCTAAGATTGGCTATTTGGTGTTAGCAGAAAAAGACTAAGTGAGTTGCCTGTTGATCATTGGCTGTCTTCAACCAATGAGCGCATAATATTTGGTGTATTAAGTGTTGACAAATGTCCGAGAAGCCGGGTGTTTGTATACTATCTGATTTTGAATTGGTATATTATCCCGAAAGGCGGTAAATCTACTCCTCAAGGTAGACAATGTTTCTTCTACGGCTTTTCTAAATTAATAGTTTTCATTGAAGAAATGCCATGAAAACGTTCGAAGATAGCCTTAGCGCAGCTAGGTAGTTACACTTCATCCTTGACATATAAATGAGTTTACTCAAAAATGCTCGTAATTATTTTGACAACCTTCTTTGGGAAAAGTTGGTGTTGCTGTGCTCCAGCAAAGTTGAAAGAACAATATCATAAATACTAAGATTTGTGTACCATAATTTTACTACTTTTTTTTTATATTTTGGCTCCACACGTAGTCTATTTAGCCAGTGTCAAGTATTAATTTTCATCGTGTTATAAAATATTTCACGCAAAGTCATGTCTTAGTCATAGTCATAGTCCAGTCTAAGTCATGCTCCAGCACAGTGGTGGTAACTTTACTAGAAATTTCTATGGAGTTTTGGAAACAACACGAAAAATCACGTTTCACCACATTATATCACTTGCCCTCACTCATGCTCGTAATTCAGCGTAATGCGTAAACGCCACCAATTTTAAACATTAACACTGGAACAAGAACAAGTTTTGAAAAATAATACAATGCAACGACGTCTTCCGCGTTCCCGCCAAAAAACTCAACTGATTTTTTGATTGAGTCTTGAATACTCACTTGCAGCAGATGTCGTCTTAGAGTGACACACTTGTGTCGGACAGCGTCGCGTCTCCGCACCAAAGCTCGTCTCTCGACTAAAGCGTCGCGTCTACACGCTCGCACCGCTCGCAACTCGCGTGTGAGACGACGCAAGTGTTCCACACTGCGACGGCGGCTGTTTTGTGATGCTAACTGAAGATGACGGTAGAGATTTTACTTGGTGGTAGGACTTTTCTACA
Organism: Ennomos erosarius; assembly: GCA_963580505.1. NCBI lineage: Eukaryota > Metazoa > Arthropoda > Insecta > Lepidoptera > Geometridae > Ennomos > Ennomos erosarius. The sequence goes on along the minus strand of OY757006.1, from coordinate 4,332,255 downwards.
AAGTTCGTCTAGGTAGGACCGCTTTGCCAGTTATTCTGCCGCCAAGCAGTGGTGTACAAGCACTACTGTGTTCCGGTTTGAAGGGTATTGTAAGCTAGTGAAATTACTGGGCAAATCAGACTTTATGACCCGATTACGCAGTGTAGTAATCTGATTGTGATGTCTCAGGATGACGTGCGCCGTGCAGTGTCACGCGAAACTTTATTCTAAAGTTCCGAGTGACACTGCAACTGTTATGGGCGGCCGTGTCGCTTAACATCAGGTGAACGACAAGCTAATCACGCCATTCATTCTCTTTAAAAAAATTGTGTTTTGTCTTTCTCTGTTCAGTTTGAAATGGGCAATGACGAAACAAGATAAAACTGTAGCTACTCTATTATACAGTGTTTATAGGTAGGGATAGGGAATAGAGGACAGTTGAAATTCTTAAACGAAACAAAAAAATTGCATTTAATAGCCAACCCTCTTTCTAAAGCTTTAAGGTACAATTTTCAAAAACAGTAACACAATGAAACACGATAGCTATGTGGTTGACCAAAGTAACTCTACACTGGGTTAGTTGTTTTCTTTTGTTAAAGCTGTGTTAAGGAATTCCCACGCACTTCATTTTCTACCAACTTAAAATTATTAAATAATTGAGTAGGCACCGCACCGGCAATGCCCTCGGTATTGCACAGGTCTATAGACAAATGGCTTTTGTTTCATTTCTATAAATCCTTTTAAATTGATTAATACCTTACCAATGTAAGAAGTCTACCCGTAAACATGGTGCATGTAACTGTGCCGAAATATCGGGAACTCAGAAATGATTCTAATCACGGTAAATAACCCGTACTTACGGGTTATCAACCGTGATTAGAATAATTTCAGAATTAAATAACGGTTGAGTGCGAGTCGGACTCGCGCATTCGGTTCCGTACAATTTTATTAGCCGAAATGGGCATACTTTTGTCAACATTTCACCTGACGGTAAGTGACGAAGCTGTCTAAGGCGGGGCACGTTTGCCCACAAGACGCCCATTCACTCTTGTTAAGTATGAAAGGGGCAATAGGTACATCATCTGTGAAATACTTCAACTGTCTAACAATCATGGTTCCTCAGACAGCCAGACAGCAGAGCCTTAATAACAGTCCCTTTGGGTATGGAACCCTGAAACTGAGGTACATAATTATTGTTATTATTATTGGTTGATAGACGAGCAGCATAACTGCTGATGTGTTTATATCCACAGTGTCGGATTCACTCCTAAAGTTCATTTTTGCAAGTTTGTTAGCTCGTAACCATTTGTCGAGTTTGTTCTTGAATTTAATGTTCACGGAGGTGGCAGCAATGACCTCTTCAGGCAGCCTGTTTCAGTTGTGAACTCTATTACCGAGGAAGTGATATGCAGTGTTGATCCTAGCTGTTGTGCGATTAATTAGCAGTGAGAGTATAGAATGATTTTGGGGGAAAAAGAATACTGGTGATTAAACATTACACTGGCCAGTGACAATTTGTTCTATACCGGAACCACAAAACAAGTTGAAGTTACAATCTTGGGACTGTAATGTAACTTCAACTTCTTTTTTTGTGGCTTCTGCATATGTATTTTACATTGACACATACCCGGTTTTTTATCCGTCGTCGGAGTCCTTTCAGGAAGGCGAGGTCCTCATTGCACAACTTGAGGCTGTGGACCCGCTCCGAGTATTTCGTCGTGGACAGACCTGCCACCTCTTCAACGGTCATGTTGATCCCTCGAGCTGGAATTAAATAAATAAATATGGGTGGACATTTCACACAGTGCCATCTAGCCCCAAACTAAGCAAAGCTTGTACTATGGGAACCGGATAACTGATACAATACTTAGATACTTTTTGTTTGTAAATACATACATAGAATACAATATAACACCCAGACACAGAACAAACATCTATGTTCATCACACACATGTTTGTCCTGGGTAGGAATCATATCTCAATGGTCCATGGGAATCAAACCAAAAGCCTACAAGTTCAGATGGCAGAGCTACTACCAACTGAAAAAATAAAATAAATATAAATATGTGTGAACATTTCACACAGCGCCATCTAGCCCCAAACTAAGCATAGCTTGTACTATGGGAACCAGATAACGGATATAATACTTATATACTTTTTTGTTTGTAAATACATACATAGAATACAATATAACACCCAGACGCAGAACAAACATCTATGTTCATCACACAAATGTTTGTCCTGGGTAGGCATCGAACCCACAGCCCTCAGTTCAGAAGGCAGGGGTACTACCAACTGAGCTATCGGGCCCATCACTGAGCTCAATCAATTTAGTCAATTTCAATGTAATTTATTATTATTATTTATTATTACTGTATTCATGTACATCATTAAAATAGGTAATATGTAATAACAAGTATTATATATTACACAAGATCTTAAATAATTAGGTTGGTAGGTTGACATGAGCCCTGGAAGGGCGTTTGCAAGTAAGTATGTGTGTGTCAGACCAAAAAAAATATTATTATACATTAGTCAATTCTATGGTACATACATTATTCTATGGTAGTCTATAACATATTATACCTATTGGTTTTTCTTTTAATCTGCGCATTGCTATTTATTTAATTTTCGTAGTCAACTTCAATTAATCCATTATACAGGGTTACAGGAAAAATTGTGCTAGATCCGTTAAGGGCGTGGAGTACCCATCATTTCTGACTTATTTCACTATGAAACACCCTAGCCTAAACTTCACCCTTTTCGAGATATTCGACTTTTAATATTTTTATTGAAAATTGCCAATTTTTAGGCTACAAAATTTAATTTTGTTTATTTGTGTGTCTTATTATTATTATTATTGCATTTTTACGTGTGTGATAAGATGCTTTAGGACGTCAATCATTAAAATAGTACATAAGTTAACTGAATAGACCGTAGTAGACAAGTGAAAGTTAAGAATTAAAAATAAATATTAGAAACTGTATTTTTCTCTAAGGGATATCTAAAAAAAATATTATGGCAGTTGTTCGGCAGATGTGTTTTAAAATATCTACGTTTCATTAGCTATCTAACGAGGTATAATAATCTAGAATTTTATTCAAATGCATTGAAAATAATTTAGTTTCATAGGCGACAGTGGAGAAGAAAATGTATACTTAGCCCTATAAAGCAAAATAAAACAATAGGTAAGCATGCAATGTCATTTTTTAAAGGTTTTCACAAAACTTTTTCTTATTCTACAGTTCATGTTCAACATGGCCGCCTCTATTTCTGATACATTGTCGCATTCTTCTACGGAGACCAGTCTTCACTACTCCAGTAGTCAACGTGGTCCTCATTTTATTTGCTGCATTCCTTTCTCTTAAGTCTTCCACAGACGAAACTGGATTTGGCTCGCTGTACACTAAGACTTTTCATGAGCCCCCACACATAAAAATCCATGGGGGTTAGGTCCGGACTCCTTGCTGGCCATGGCAACGGCCCACTTCGTCCTATCCATTTGTTTTGGTAATTTGTGTCCAGCCAGTCTCTGACACTTCTTCTGAAATGGGCAGGGCAGCCATCGTGTTGGAACCACATGTCCCTCATCAGGTTGAGTGGCAGATCATCCAGCATATCACTCAAATCTGCTCTCAGGAAATTTTCGTAGCTTTCCCCATTTAGATTATCCGGGAGAAAGTAAGGTCCAATTCACATTCACGCTGAATCTTCGTTGGGTTCCATCTTTCACTCTTTTCTTATTGGGATTCCTTAGTTCTTTTGGGGCCCAGTAATGGGCGTTGTGATAGTTGGTTATGCCATCTTTATCAAATTTGGACTCATCCGTCCACAAGATATTTCTTAGGAAATCTGGGTCTTCTACGTCAGCATTTAGCATAAATCTGCAAAAGTCCAGTCTTCTCGCAGGGTCTCCTTCTTCAATAACGTGTACCGGCGTGTAATGGTACGGGTATAGGCCAGCAGTATGCACTGTAAACCACACTCTCCATTGCGAAAGTCCCAGATCACGGGCAACAATATTAGTGGAAGTAGTCGGATCCGTTCGAAAGCGTTGCACCATCTCATTGCCCTGTTCTTCGTCGTCAATTCGTGGTCTTCCCATGTCTGTATTTCGTCTCAAAACAGAGCCAGTTTCTCGAAGTCTTCGATAAGCTCTGTCAAAAACGGCCACATCCGGCACTCGACGACCGGGGTAGCGAGTTATGTATTCGTTGCGAGCTTGCGCAGACACACAATCGCAGTATCCGTAACAAATAAGCATATTATCAGCATATTCCTCAGGTGTGTAGGACGTCATCTCCAACAATTCCGTATCACAGGTACAAATCAAAGTCCGTAATCACAGTAATCACAACAATCAGAAGAAAAAGTCCAGAATCACAGCCAAGTCGAGAAATAAAGCAAAACGATAACACATCTACTATGTACGAAGCACAAAAGCAGACTGACAACCAAAACAATACCCCCTGTTGCATTCCCAGCCCTAACCAGTCTCTACACATTTTTTTCTTTCATTCGCACCTACATAAAACGTCACTTGTCTCGCTCGCACGGTGCGTCTTAACTTGAAGGACAATAGGCGCGAGACCATTAGAACTGCTACCTGGAGCGTCCCAACTATTTTTTTCCCATGAAATGTAATACAAACCCTAGATTATTGTACCTCGTTAGATAGCTGATGAAACGTAGATATTTTAAAACACATCTGCCGAACAACTGCCATAATATTTTTTTTAGATATCCCTCAGAGAAAATTACAGTTTCTAATATTTTTTTTAGTTCTTAACTTTCACTTGTCTACTACGGTCTATTCAGTTAACTTTTCTACTATTTTAATGATTGACGTCCTAAAGCATCTTATTACACATGTAAAAATGCAATAATAATAATAATAATAAGACACACAAAATAAACAAAATTAAATTTTGTAGCCTAAAAATCGGCAATTTTCAATAAAAATATTAAAAGTCGAATATCTCGAAAAGGGTTAAGTTTAGGCTAGGGTGTTTCATAGTGAAATAAATCAGAAATGATGGGTACTCCACGCCCTTAACGGATCTAGCACAATTTTTCCTGTAACCCTGTATATATAACTGTCTTATAACTTTAGTGGTGTTAATAATATTTATTTGTCCATCTTTAAAACTGCTAGAGTATTGTATTCTCATTATGTATTTACAAACAAAACTGTATAAATTAAGTATTACATCAGTTATCTGGTTCCCATAGTACAAGCTTTGCTTAGTTTGGGGCTAGATGGCGTTGTGTGAAATGTCCACAAATATTGAAAAAAGTTGCAAAAAGTGGAAATAAAAGTATGATTGTCGGTGCTGCCAAAAACCATAGTTTTTTTCACTGACTGTGAATGATTGGACAAGAGTGAGCTTCAGATGGTTGAGCAGAAGTGATCAGTCTATTCTATTAGTAGTCATTGGTTTGCTAGTTAACTTATATTGAAGAATCATGCTAAACCTAAATATATAATAAATGCAAAAGTATACGTAACTGGTAACTTGTAACGTAAGTATGCTGTCTTTGTAACCAATGAACTGATTTTGATGAAATTTGACCTGTAGATAACATATACACTAGATTAACACATTATATAGGGTTATAAAATCACAAGTGAAGGCGCAGGGTGCAGCTAGTTGTAAATAAAACAAGGAGCACTACGTAAACTTCAGTTTATTCTTTACTAGTTCTTACAATAATATTTGCTAGTCCCGCAAAGAACATGTGTTTTTGGATATTTATTACAAATATTTCAAGTTTAGACCTGTAATGATCACCGATATTCCAATCCCTGATGATAATAAAATAACACCAATCCAAAATAAATTAAATAAAAAATAGTTACTGTCATCCAAATAACCCACACAGGGTTCAAAAACTGTTCATCTAGGTATTTTAATACTGCAAAATACTGCAAATGCAATGACACACTCATTGCATCAGATGTACTGACTGACAACAACATGAAAACAAGTTCTTTATGATAAAATATACCTAGTTTGAACATTTTTTTCCTGGTAAATTAAATCTTGAGATTTTATATGAATGAATATAGTTTTATTTGTTAAGTGTTAAGTTTATTTTAAGCACTCTTACTTAATATGGTTTCTACCTCGGTTCTTATGAGTTTTTATTGAATGTTTTGACAGTTTGCAAGATAAATACATTTGAGGAAGTTAGAATAAGTTTTTTTATGCTAATTTAAAACCAATTGTTCCACAAAACGACACCAAAAACAGCGTAACTTCTGGGAATGTTCGCGTTAAAAGCCGATGAGAACTGATTATGCATCAAATGATGCATACTGCGCCTTACATAAATAATAATATCTACTCGGATTGCAAAAGTCTACCTGTTGCCTGTATTGGGTCTCCGATTTCAACAGCATTATAACATTTTTTAGTAACGTACCATCAAGCAAATCCTGATCCACTTGGTAGGAGCACGCGTTTTTTGCATTATCGTCCATTCTTCATATTTAATTAGTGTGTTTTTAACAATTTAAACAATAAACTTTTACGTTTTTCAAGCGAACCAAAAGGTTAGAATTTCTTAGCTGTCACATTAATGAATGAGTCAAACTGTCAAATGAATATGTCAAGCAAAAAATGACAATCAGTGATCAATGACGTTTGACATTAATGTCATGATTGTCATGTGATAAATAAACAGGCTATAGAAAAAAAGCTTTAACCTGTGGAAAGCAAAATTTTTTTTTTTTTTTTATTAGATGTGTCATTCTATGTTGATGATGTTTTTACATGTACTGGGGGTCTAGCAAAGATCACAATCGCTAACGCTAACGCCTCACGCTAACTCCAAAATGTACTAGGATGACATTTCGGAAATCGCTAACTTTTCCGCAGCGACTGTCATTCCAATACTTTCTGGAGTTAGCGTTAGCGTTTGTGATCTTTGCTAGACCCCCGTAGATCATCATTACCCAGAGCAGGCGATACTGCTATAAAAATCAAGCATATTTTGCAATTTTTTTTTTACCATTTTTTCATGTAATATGATTAGTGACATGGTAAGTGTGATCAGTGCTGCCAATAAAAAAAACTCTATTCCTCGCGTCAGTTTCGCCAATTCCCCGAAATTCCCCGCATCTTTATTATTAATTTACCGAAACGACATTTTTGGAACAAAAACACTTTACGTTTTACTTTACGTTTTATACATGGTTTGTTTAATATACTACTATATACAACTTACATCTAGACTAAATCCGTAGTCTTACTATTCACAGAATTGCCCCACTGCATTATAGTTTCAATTTCAATCAATTAATTGAAATTGTTTTTTTTTGTTTATTTTTATTGTTTGTTTGTTTGTTAGTTTACATACTCTTTGCCCTCCTTGGGCCAAATCCGGAATTTCTCATGCCGGATCGATCTGATTATTTTTCCCTACAACTACACGACGCGACTAAGAGCCAAGTCCTAACTTAAGACAACTTTTCGCCGCCAGCGGTGTTTTGTAAACAGCAATGACAGTGCAATAAGAAAACGCGAGCGAAGCGAGCGCGAAAAAATTCTATATTTGCCACATTTTATAATCCAGAAAATAAGTATGGCCATTTGAGCAATTGATTCCACAGTGCTCATGTGCAATAAAACGCCTTAAGTAATTTGTATTTAAATTTTTAGTAAATCAATAATAATTACCAATACTCGAATAATAAAAATAAAGTCAATAGTTAAGGAATTTAATTTATACTGGCATTTAGGCTGAACAGTGCTGCGCTGCTGGCACCAAACCAGTGTTATAAACAATTTTACAGAATTATTATATCAGTACAAGCGCGCTGGTTTCTGATTAAAATAATGTATGTATAGAAACAATAGAAGTGCGAGCGAAGCGAGGGCGAAATACTTCTTTATCTACAAAAAAAAATATTTTTCCCACTAAAAACAAGGTCTGAATTCCCCGATTTTGGTCATTCCCCGCGCTCTCCCCGCTGCAACCCTTAATTCCCCGCAAATCGGGGATTTTTCCCGCAATTGGCAGCACTGAGTGTGATATAGCTCACTGAGTTATTTCAGATTAACCCTTAGTTACTCGCACCTAAAAACTTACGTAAGTACTCGCGTGGGGTCACAGAATACTATTACTCCTAGCGGAGAAGAATGGCATCTTCATACCAAAAAAGTGGTTATGTAATTCAGTACTAGCGCCTTTAGTGGGACCCTTTGGAAACTTAAAAAAGGCGGAAAATTCAAATGTTCTATTCGTATAGATTTGAATTGACAAAAGGGGCTGCTCTATATTAATAAATTAATGTCAATAGTAATTAATTGTAGAGGGACAAAACTACATCAATTCGCAAAAATAAAAGCATAGGATTTTATAATTTTTATATTTATTGCATACATGACATTGTGAATAATAAATCGGAGCGATTTTATTTAAAATAAAACATAAAATAAAACATAATACAATAATACAAAATACATAGTGGGAATCGGGTTTGTGGCTGCAGGCTCTCCCATCGCCAAATACTGGCACACTTATGGATTCGTTATCTTTCAGAATTGCAGCATCCCTTCGCTTGGGCGCATCTTGTTCTGCTCCACACCGCTGCCAGTGTGGCACTGCTGTCGACCAGCTCGGTCACCATGGCCTTTCTTGCGTCCGAAGTGCCGGGAGGATTCCTCGCCACGCTAGTCTTAATGATATAATCCGTCGGGCTTTTACCAGCGCCAACTGTGCGGCTATTTTGGAGCCTAGTGGCCTTTTACGCGATGATGGTAAAAGACCCGATGGAATGACTTTGGTTCCTTGGAAGTTGGGGCGGCCGTTGGTGTGGGACGCTACGTGTGTAGACACCCTCGCGCCGTCACATCTTCCTGGAACACAAAATAAGGCTGGTGCGGCGGCGAATTCTGCTGAGCAACTAAAAAGGACCAAAAATAGTAACATTGATAGCGGTTATATATTTGCGCCTTTTGGAGTTGAGACGCTGGGGCCTTGAGAACCGAGTGCCCACCAAATCTTCAAAGACCTGTCCAAACGTCTGGTCGAGGCAACACGTGACCAAAATGCTGGCCTCTTCTTTGGGCAAAGGTTGAGCATTGCCATTCAACGTGGCAATGCTGCCAGCATTTTGGGCACTTTGCCTACTGGTAGTGGTTTGCTAGATTAATTTTGTATTATAGGTATTGTTAATTTTATAGTTTTAGTTTGGTAGTAGTTTAGTTTTATAAATTAGTTTAGTTGTTTAGTGTAATAGTTTAGTAATCTTATTGTATTAAAATGAAATGTATCATTACTTTCTATAAAATACATAATACAAAACTCTGCCCATGATAGCATTCTGCAAAACATAATTAACATGTTTAATTCCAAATCCACAATGAACTCAATAATAAGTACATAACCTCAAATTATATTGTATGAGTTTTGTATAATTTACCGTTGAACAGACTCTGCTTTTTCGCTGATGATGCATTGCATTTAGCACATTTACAGCTATTGTCCTTCATTGTTTTTAACACGATATCACAATACACAAACACAAAAAGAGTCTCTAGGCTAAATAAAGAATCACTGAAAATTCACGAAAAGAAAACAACACAAGACCGGTGGCAATTATAACCTCAAAATCATTTTGTTGCCATATCTAATATAAAATAAAAAAATATTTTTGTTATACTGGGATCCCTATAGCATGCCCACCTACTATTACCATCCAATGTATGACGAGTTGAATGGGCCTGCGTGGGGTGCTTAACACCCCGGTTTTAGAATTAAAAAAAAACAATTAATTACATGCAAAATTAGACTTTTTTTTTATATTTTGGCTCCACACATAGTGCATTTAGTCAGTGTCAAGTATTGTAATTTTTCATCATATTAATAGAATACTGAATATTTCACGTAAAATCAAGTCTTAGTCATAGTCATAGTCCAGTCTAAGTCATGCTCCAGTAAAGTGGTGGCAACTTTACTAGAAGCTTCTATGGAATAATTTTGGAAGCAACACGAAAAATCACGTTACACCACATTATATCACTTGCCCACACTCATGCTCGTAATTCAGCACTTAATGCGTAAAACGCCACCAATTTTAAACATTAACACTGGAAAAAGCGCAAGTTTTGAGAAAATAATACAATGCAACGACGTGAACTTTTCCGCGTTCCCGCCAACACTCCCAAAATTAGACTTTTATTTATGATAATCTTTCGACTAAACGATTAATTAACAGATAAACACTTTCAGACACAGATTGTTTCATAAACATTTTTTTTAAACAAACTCAGAATAGCAACTAGTTTTCTTCATTGCATTTCTGACATGTTAGAGTAAAATGATCCCTGTACGTGTACGCATGTTGATATGGCTTTTATAACACATTGTTTTTGATTTTAAGTCCTGTATTCTTGGACAAATATGGACAAATGTGTAAAATTTGGATTGGACAAATATGTAAAATATGTACTGAATACGTAGTACAAATCTACGTAAAAATTGAACTACGTAAACGCTCGCCTGGGGTGTTTTACAACCCAACCGCACTCTACTGCCTCAACCTTACGCCACAGAATGTTTTTTTTTATTAAACAACAAAGAATTGCTCGTTTTAGGAAGCTAGAAAAAAAAACTAGCGCTGTAAAGTCAAAACTCCAATATCTAGAGAAAATCAAACAGCCGCTGAGGTGTAATACACCCCACGCGAGTAATTAAGGATTAAAGATCTATTTTGGGGCGTTTTATCAAAAAAAACTGTAATTTTATAAAGACTCAATAGATGGCGTTGAAATGGGGGTTTTGAATTCTGTCATTGTTAAGATAATTATGTATCCTATCCTTATTTTATTTTACTCTGATGGCTCTCTATCGACAAATCGAAAACGTGCTCTGTCATCCATTCCACTGGATTTGACATTTCTTTGTACTCTGTAGTTTAAAACTAGACTCCGTCTCATGTAATTTGTCCCGCGGCAATAAGTGGAACTAATTTTGAAAGTAAGTAATTTACGTCACTGCATAATAATATGTACCTATACATTACTTTATTTACTAAATAAAATTGATATTCACAAAATACTATAAATTAAAATTTTGAGGAGTCTAAAATATAGAGGTCAGCAATATTCCGTAGCGCGAATGTGGCCACGGCGACGCGACGCGGACTTTACGACTTACGACCATGTTTGAAATACGTCGTTACTACGCCCCGTCTAATAACAGAAACGGAACTAGTTTTTTTTTATTAAACGTCTCATTTTCAAAATCGTAATTACTGCCTAATTTGTGGTTCAAATTATTTGTTTGCCTGTCAATACCATAAACAAAGATAAAAATAGCGAGATTAACAGTATTATTGTCTCTATCATACGTCTAGAAGAGGTTGATACGTCAAGGTTGTCTGGAAGAGATCGCTCTGAGCGATAAGACCGCCAATTGATACACTTTTGTTAATTTTGTTGTTGTAAGCTTTTAATTATTTGTGATGTGGTGTTTCAATAAAGAGTTTATCTATCTATCTATCTATCACACGTGTACATATAAATTAAGGTTTAAGAGCAATTATTATTTATTTAATATTTTTAAATATAGTTCCGTTCTTTTGAACTGTAAAGAGCTGATACAGTTCAATCCCTCTCCGATTAAGAAGCTGGCAGCATTATTTCGACAAGTGACTTTACGAACTGTCAGTTTACCCAACAAAATATACTTTTTTTTCTCAGGTGGACTTTTAGGGTCATTCTTTTTAAGCCTAATTTTTATTCTCACTGACCTATATAACACAAGACGTCGCACAGTCTGTGGTTCCGTTTTGGGAAAAGGTACACATAAAAATAAAAGTTCAAAATTCAGCTTAATTTTTTTTTACAGGGCGGCAGTCTATATTCCAATCATCTTTTATTTTATCATACATCTTCCACGAATCAATATTTAGGAGGAAAAATAATAGTGATTTATTTTTTTATGGAAAAAATACACTGTATTTTTTTCTTGGGTTAGGTTAATTCGGCTGTTATGTTGTTTACATTAATGATTGTACAACTACGTATAAATAAAAAACGAAAACACGAAAAGTCTGACATCTTCAGGAAGACGTCTCCGAGATGAAAATGGTCAACGGCTCTCGGAAACTGTAAGTCGGATGGGTGACCTGTCTTAACTAAAGTTGTAGTATACTTTGGGACGCTTGGAGAGAAATAAAAAAAATATGGTTGCCATACAAAAAAATAAAAGTTCCATACAAAATTGAAACGCTTATAAATCGGAAACGGTAAGAGATAGGTAGGGTGTGTTCAACCAAATGTCATAGAGGAGGATAGGCGCTTTTGGATGGTCGTCATGAAAATCCAGGATGGCGGCCATTTTGAAAGTTACTCCGATCATGCTGATTTTTTGCATCGGGGAGTTTTTGAGGCCCTTGATTCCATATTTGAAAAAATATTTTGGATTCCGCCATTTTTAAAGATGTCATAGCAAACCCTGGGAAAATTTTAGAAAAAATACAAAAAAAATTAAAAATGACGGAAAAACAAATCACCCTTTCAAATTTTGACCGTAAATGACGCCGAAACCATGACACTTTAGTATAAAGAGCTCGAACTAATATTTTCTGGAGGCTGAGAGGGAAGATATAACCAAATTTTTTTTTTCAATATGGCGGAAATTTCGGTCATGGCGGAAAAAAAAGTTTCTCTGATCCAGATGAAAATCGATACCTAAGGGTTCCCAAGAATGCTGATCAATATTCTAAAATCAAATTTTGACATGCTTCATTTTTCAACAGGGTTGCCATACAAAGGTGATTTTATCGAAATATGAACTATCCTTTTTTACGCCTCCAACATGAATGAAATAGAAAAGTTGTTCCTGGGGATCGAGTAACAATGTATAAAGGAACAAAACAAAATACTAATAAAAATGATTTTTTTCAAGATGGCGGATGGAGATGTATCGACTTACAGAAAAAGTGATCCGATCCGGATGAAAATCGATATCTAAGACTCCCTTTAGATACCTAGTAAGAATATGGGGAAAAAATTTTGATTCCGCCATTTTGAAAAATTTTATACATTTTACTGAACTTTTTTATGGATCTCCAATCCGTATGAAAATTTATATCTGAGTGTCCCCAAGAATACTGATTAACATGCTTTAGCTTCTTTTAGACATCCACCGTTTTTCAAAATGGCTGCCATACAAACTGTCAAAACCAACAACGCGACGACGAGCGAAGCGAGGAGGAGCTTCAAACTACCCATCGCTACATTTACAACGTTTTACTAATGCAACCTTTTTAATTGATTTTAGCTTATCTTACTAACCTATCTTACCTAAGATCTAAATATTTTCGGGATCCTTGATTGAAATTGACATATTACTGATAAACAAAACAAAATGGCCGCCATGCAAAATTAAAACACGCACACAATCGGAACTTAGAAGCCATCATAGCGTGTTTGGACTCATAACAAAGGAACAACGGAGGCTTTCTCATAGACTTAAAATAATTCTAAGATGGCAGATTCAAAATGCCGCCCGATTTTATAGTAACTCAGATCTGGCTGATATTTTATATTTGAGGGTTTCAAAGGATGCTGATTTCAAATTTTGACCTTTTACTTGACTGACAGCATTTTTCAAGATGGGCGCCATGCAAAACTCAGATCAATTATCATTTTCTTTGAAAAATACAGCGGTATTCAAAATTTGAAATCAGCATCCTTTGAAACCCCCAAATATAAAACTTTCATCCTAACATAAATCTTTCTAGGATCAATAGATAGCATGTAAAAAAATTGCGATTTAATCTTCGTAGAGAAGGAAATAATTTTTTTCTTGCTTTAGGTTAAGTTGGCTGTTATTTGGTTTACAACATATGAGATTACACATTATCACATAAGAATAAAAAATAATAAAATGAGAATCAACTTGCAGTCTTGGGATTATTAAATAATGTAATATATTATCACTATTATTTTACTCGCAAAATATTGTCCAAGGAACATTTATAATAGAATAAAAATGTTTGAAATAAAGACAGCAAGGGGTCTCCCACACGCTAACGCTATCGCCAAACGTTAACTCCAAAATGTACTGAAATGACATTTCGGAAATCGCTAACTTTTCAGCAGCGAATGTCATTTCAATACATTTTGCAGTTAGCGTGAGGCGTTAGCGATAGTGGTTGGTATCTTTGATGGACCCCTTTCTGTAATTTTGAACTTTTATTCCTATGTCCACCTTTTTCTAAAACGGGACCAATGTGTGTGCGTGTAAGTGCTTATTCTGAATTCTCACTCTCATGGGGAACTTCTGTATTTTTATTCTGAGGGTGAAGGAGAGTCACAGGTTTTGTAATAGTAGATATAAGTATTAGATATAATTTTAATTGACATTCAAACACAATTTTAATTGTTAATGAATAAATAATACAATACAATACAATACAATACAATACAATACAATACAATACAGGTTAGAGAAAAATGAGGAGTGAACAACTCTAAAAATTATTTTGAATCTGTAAAATTGTATATAAAAAAAGCTCGTTAAATTCTTCATCATTCATTCCGATTCATTCATTTTATTTTCTTTTGTTTAGTCCAGTGTTGCCAACCGTACGATTTAAATCGTATTTATACGATCTTTTTGGCCCCGATACGATGTACGATCGTGAATCCGAAATCGTACGCAAAACATACGACCTTTTCAAGGCTTATAATGTTCGTAACAAAATAAAAAAAATACAATAAATTAGGCTCATTTTGTCAAATATTAATTTAAGTAGGTGGCGTCCAAAAACTTTACGCGTATTATGTATTTCAATTTGAATTAAGTTATTTCCTTTGTATCGGAGTTTTTAATTTCAATACGTCCTCATTGTTTTCGTTTCGTGTGGACCATTATGAAATGTGTCGGGAGTTTGGTAACCCGAGTTCCAGAAAATGTGTGTACCTAAAATGCTAAAAGAAACTTTCCCCGTTTATAAAAAAATATTTTAAATAAATGAAGAATTTTTTTAATTATTCATTCTATACTCTTTCTTGCTTGTTTATGTTCTCTATTGTGTGAATACTTAAATAATGTATTATACTAAAAAAAATTATCTCATCTTATCTAAAATATTTAATCAACGTATTGGGGGTAGGTATTAGAAATTACTTTTTTAGATAATTTCGCATTGTTTCATCAAATTTCAAATTTCTACGCGTACCTACCATCTTTTTCGGGAAATTGTAGCAAAATACGACCTTTTCACGTCAAAGGTACGATTCCCTAAAAAATAAAGTTGGCAACACTGGTTCAGTCGCGTCGCGGTGCCGGTCAGTCATTTAATTTTACGTTAAAATACAGGTAAATTTTGCACAATTTTACACAATATAATAACAAATAAATCACGTAGATTAAAACCTATCGTTTTCTATGCGTAAGGTTAAATTTTATGCCGATTTTTGAAACTACCACATGGGCATCAGTCTCAAGACCTCCACAACGAACGAATTTTGAATTTGTTTTTTGTTAATTTTTATCTCAACCGCAAAATTAGTGATTTTTCGCTTTGCCAAATATAGAAGAACTGATTAATTGACACTCAAATTCGTTGTTTTCATCCAAATTACTAAAAAATATCATTGCGCCATCATTCAATTGTTTTGTAGCATTTCAAATTTATAAAGGTGAATACCATAAAAATATTAGCTTTCTACAAGTTTCCTAAGGTCGGTAAGTCTTAAAAGATGTAATAGAAGAGGTTGTTTAAAGAAGCAATTGCTGAACAAAGAAGTTATTTTTCCATCATTATTTTTACTAAACAGAAGTACAGAGTAATAGATTTTATAGTACCTAATGTAACTTCAAGATGTTAGTTCTAAATATAATTTATTCTAGTTTTCAGTTCTGTCTAATTCAATTTAAAAACCCCCTTTTCCTATTCTCAAGCCTTTTAGTAGCAAGGGAACCTGTTTCCCAACTTATGTTTATTGAAAACCTTTGTGACTCTGAGTGGCCAGTTCTTGAGAATGAGCTTGCTTGATACACATTTCAAAATGTCCAAATATGGTCCAAATAGTTGATTGTATCATGCTTCAGGGAGGCATCAAGTGTTATAGTGTCAGAATGTCCCAAATCCATCCGGTTGGAATATGAAATAAAAAGAAATATTAAATTATGTAACTTTGATGGATATAAATAATGGAATGGATCCATATTATATCGAGATAGCTTACTCAACTGATACAGTTCTAAAATAAATAGTTATAGCGTTTGATTCTACTTCTAAAAGTATACATGATTATACCAATTTAGTAGAAGTAGATATAGTGCACAATAATTAAATTAATAAATAAATTATTAAGCCTCTGAAATCTCACCCCTTTTCTCCTTTACCCCTAGCAATATGACAGCACGGGGTAGGGTAACCAGTTCTACAGACTGGGATCCAATGCGGGATGATTTTAACAACTCTTCATATGATGCGCAGTACCAGGACAATGATAACAAGTGAGTTTAAACACCAATAGAATTATTCATTTTGATGCAGCAAATTTTAAATAGTTTAACCCCTGGTTCCTTATGTGCTTGTAAAACTCATGTCAAGTTAACACACTAAATACTGTATATTCATTGGTTGCCTGATGATGTGGTTGTCTTAACCAATGGGTGTTCAGTATTTGGTGTGTTAAGTTCACACAAGATTGTCAAACATAATATGAGTAACCAATGATAATATTGTTATAAGTTTTTTGTCTGCAAAGTTTTGTCTAGCTGATTCAGTGTCATGCCATAATAAAAAAAAGAAAAGAAGGATACCCTTGCTGAATTTTCTTACTTAAATTACTAACTAAAACACTAATTTTACGAAACTTATTTAATAAAAAATGTGAATGTAGTTTTTTATGAAAGATTATATCAAATTACCTATTTTAATTTTACTAACAGAGTCAGGTTGTCCTCTTGGACATAGGCCTCTTGCTATAATATTGTGGTAATAATAAGAACACCCAATAATCCACATCACACATACATACACCATCCATCCATTGTGGATCCGTAATGGACCATGTAGATGCAAAGCTAAGCCTTAAATATTTCTTCAACCAGTGACCAGAGTGCCCAATCTTACCCATTGGACCATAGGAGATTATACATCAAGAATATACCCGTAGGCCTCAACGAGCAAGGGTTAAGGTCTGCTTTCGAGAAATATGGCCAGCTGGAGCAGGCATTCCTTAGCAGGGACCCCAAAAAGAAATTCGGACTAATCAGATATGAAACTCCAGCGTAAGTTGCTTAATCTAAAGTAGTTTTACTGATATTGATGTGTTTTACTGACTTTGATGTGTTTTTACTGACTTTGATGTGTTTTTACTGGCTTTGTTCATGTTTTTTACTGACTTATACAATTTTACAGGTTCACTTGAAGCTGCTCGATAAGTGCATATTAATTTAGTGGTTGTTTGATTCAGTTGAAGTACTTTTATTGTTTATGACACATTTTTACTTTGACGGTAACACAGTAACAGATTTTGGTTCAGTTTTTCAGATTTTGACACCATTTATTTGATTAAGATTTATATGATTGACATAGATCAGGTCAGATATGGTGTTCCGCAAGGAAGTGTCTTAGGGCCACTGCTTTTTATAGCATATATAAATGATTTTCCCAGAGCCATCGACCACCCCATGGTTCTTTTCGCTGATGATAGCACAGTGGTCTTTGTAGGGGATATTAAGAAGTCTCTTGAACCTGAAATAAATTCATCTTTGTGCGCTATCGTGAACTGGCTGACATCAAACAATTTAAAAATAAATTTGGATAAAACTAATATCATGACATTTAATAAGAATAAAAAATTGACTTTAAAAATTAGTTATAAAGATAAATTAATTAATGATATTCCAAATACCAAATTTTTAGGGCTAAACATAGATTCAAGTCTTAATTGGAAGATGCACGCTGAGACTATGTGCTCGAAGCTTAGTAGTTTTTCATACGCCTTGTATATGCTGTCTAAGGTTGTAAGCCAACCAGCCGTGCTCACATCGTACCATGCATACGTTACGTCGACCCTTCGTTACGGAATTATATTTTGGGGTAACTGTTCGGAAAGGGAAACAATATTTAAAGCACAAAAGAAATGCATGAGGTCTGTCTGTCATTTGCAAGTTACGGACTCCTGCAAGCCACATTTTATAAAATTAAAAATCCTGACGGTTCCATGCTTGTATATTTATGAAGTGGCGTTATTCTCAAGAAATAACTTGCAGATGCATGATTTTCTGAGAAGTTTAAGACATAAAAATAAAATTTGCATGCCGTCTCACAGAACAGCACTATTTGACAAAAGTGTATTTAGTATGGCGCCTAGAATCTACAACCATTTGCCGAAGCCAATAATTGAGGCAGAGAGTGTGACAATCTTTAAAAATAAATTATTTAATTTTCTAGTGACAAAAGCCTATTATACATGTAATGAATATTTAAATGACAAACAAATGTAATTACAATTTATATGATTCTGGGGATATTTTATTATTATTACTTAATTAATTGACTAACATGTATTTTTTTTTATTTGACATAATAATGTACGTGATATTTTAATAAGTGCTTAAAGCTATGTAATGTGCTGAGTTTTAGTTTTTGGTTTGTTGTTTAAATTTAAGTTACCTACTTAACACGTGTTGTATATATTATACTTATGTAATCATTTTTGCATGCCATTCCGGTAGAATGTGGAGAGCTTTTATTATTATTATTATGTTATTCATCTTTGTATATAACCCATGTTCACGCAAATAAAAGAATTGAATTGAATTGAATAAGTTTACAGATTTTGACTCTGTTTTACAGAATTTTACTCAGTTTTTATATATGTTGATGCAGTCTTACAGATCGATTGGCTATGACGAAGATTTAGTTGGTATTTAATATTAAGTAATAATAAAAATAACCAACGGACATTAAACTGATGTAATTATATTTTTGATGTAAACTTCATTGAAATAAGTTATTTCCAAATAACAATACCATTATTAATATTATGCTCTTTGCAGTGAAGCAAGAATCGCCATGATGAAGTTGAATCACACAGAGCCGTTGAATTTGCACATAAATTTTGCTCATGTAAGTACTTATTAGTTTACTTCAGCTTCTGGTTTTTCACTGATGAATTATCTACATGTTAGACAGGCTTTTTCCATCAGGAGGGCCGTATAGATTGATGCTACCAAAACTATAAAAAATATATCTATTCCTTACTAGTTTGTGTGTGTGCTAAATGTTGTCTATGTAATATATAGGTAATAAAGCATTTTCTTACAGCCCTACCTATCTTGTTTACCTATTGTACATATGTATGTAACATGTATATCTCAGCGGCTTTGTGGAAGTGATACAAAATGTCCAGGGGATCTTTCTGATAATGTTAATAACGGTCATTGCGCTTCATAGAAATTTTCTCTGGCACGAGTGATATGATAAGTGTAGAGTGAAGAATAAAGTGAAGTATAAAGAAATAATTAGTTAAAAACAGAAACAAAGGACTTGTTTCAAGTGCCGGTGTCTATCATTTAAGAAATAAAAGCTACATTGTTTTATTTCTCATTATTTAAGCCACGCAAGTGCTAAAGTTATTATTACCCTTCTTTGTATAGGCGAAACAGTCAAATAACGACGGACTAAACAATAACAGCCGTACATACAAGGATAGCGTCAGTACTGTGAGCAGAAGATCACGGTAAGTACATAAATTATAACTAAAATTCAACTCTTTCAAAAACTTATTTAAGCAAAATATTTTATAAATGCTCTAAGTTCAAAATCGTTGCTTTTCAGGCTAAATAACAAACCTGCGCATAAGCCGAAATTCAATTACTAATAAAAAATATCACTGGCCAATCCCATGGTCGTATTGCGTAAACAAGTTCGCCATTGGCGCGTTATTTCTCTCCTACCAATCATCGCCGAGCTTACAATTTTGATCTAGCCTTTGAGTGGGCAAGCAAATATAACCGGCCGGCAATGGCGGCAATCAATCGGCATTTTTTCGCAGAAGAGATAGTCTGTTTAGATTTTAAATACTGAAATAAATTCAATATATAGTGTTATTTTCTGTGTTTGTCGTGAGAAAATACGTTTTCGATTCACTATATAGGTTTTGTAGTGTTACAAAGTTTCAGAGTGATTCACAGTGAGAATAGTGTTAGAACGTGGTTTTTCATCACCATGCTTTTGAATAGATACTTTTCGTCTATTCAGCAAGTTAGGGAAGAGTAAGTTCTTGAAACCGCATCCTTCGCTTGTGAATAAACAAAAGAACAGTTAACAATTGTGCCTAGCTATTTCTGTTTGCTTTTCCACTTTGTTACACCTAGAAGCAACGTATCTTTTTTTACGCCTACCTACTATTTTAGATACCCAACGAGAAGAGTCTTTTTTGAATACCTACACAATGCATACAAATCATTTCCGTGATGTTTTGAAATGGTTTTCGATCAATCCGTAATGTTTATCGAATTAGTACGTAGAACTCATCTGGTTCATTTATTATTTTAAAGTTAGAGAAAACTTAAAAAACAGATACCTATGTCCCTAACACTATGTCCTTGTTTTCGTATCCTCTCCAAAGTTGGTCCACCACCCATCATACTCTTCAAGAAAACTGACCATCACCACCCATACTGTTCAAAAACACTGACCACTTGTTCAAATCAAGCTACATGAGAATGCTATGGCACTTTTAATATGACAAGCTGATAGCTATAGCTACACAATTAGCAATGTGCAGTATATTTCTGTGATGTAGTGCTAATAAACTCCTATCCATAAGCTGGATGGTTTGCTAGTTTTGAGATCACTCAAAAGCCTGAAGATCAACATGTTTTACCCTCTTCTTGCTTACAACAGTAGGGGATGGATCATGATTCATCATCAACAGCCTGAAGATGTCCACTGCTTAACATAGGCATCCCCCAGAGGGTGCCACCTTGAGCGGCTGCTTGCCTCCTGTATCCATCGGCTCCCCATGGCTTTCATCAGATCATTGGTCCACCTAGTAGGGCCTATGCTGCATCTTCCGGTCCGTTATTGTTACTCAAGAACCTTTCTTCCTCATCGGTGGTCAGTTCTACGGGCGATGTGGCCTGCCCATTGCCATTCCAACTTGATTATGGATCAATCAATTGGATCATGATTACTTGATTGTAAATATCATTTATTGGTCTGGTCTTTCAAGTGGTGTGCCTGTACCTGTCAGTTTCTCCCGCTTTTCCAGCAAGATATTCAAAGAAAGTATTCCCCAAATCAGCTCAAACTGTTTCGATTCTTCACATATAATTCGGACGGCAAAGGAATGGAACACTTTACCAGTAACACAGTTTCCTGACAAATATAATCTGGGATGTAAACCTAGATTGAACTGGTATCTTCTAGGCAAGCATGCTCTATTGTTGGCCTCATTGTCACCTAACGTCAGATGAGAGTAAGACAGTGGTCAAAATAGCCTAGCAACCTATGATTTAAAAAAGGATGACTCAATTTTCTTTTGTGATCAAAAATGTGAATATAATATAACATAATTATATAATTATTTTTACAGGAATCAAGAAGAACCAATTAATGGTGAAATGGAAGAACCTGCGGTGAGTGTTTATGATATCATAACTTTATAAATAACCAGCCAAGTGCGAGTCGGACTCGCGCTACGCAGGGTTCCGTACCATCATCAAATAATGTTTGTTTTATGGGAGCCCGCTTTTTAGTAATTGTTTTCTTTAGTTTTTTTTTTAGTATTTGTTATAGCGGCAACAGATATATGGTCATCATCTGTGAAAATTTTGACTTTCTAACTATCACGGTTCATGAAATACAGCCTGGTGACAGACGGACAGCAGAGTTTAGTAATGGGCCTGTTTTACCCTTTGCGTATGGAACCCTAAAACGCGAATTTGGGGGAAAGAGCTGCTTAGCTAAGTTGAATATTAATAGATTTAAGTGCAGATGGGCATTAGTTAAGATTTTGTTTTGTTTCTCCAGAATACAACCATCGATCGGGATTTCCATATTGAGCTGGAACAGATTAAGCTGGAGAAGCTAAAGATCCAAGAGGAGCAGCTCATGTGCCGGCAGAAAATGATGCTGCTGCAGATGGAAAAGCGACCTGTGAGTTACCGATACCACAGATAATATTATACCTACAGTACAGATATCTCGTTGCATAGAACTGAGCAACTTGAGCTAATTTACGAATCATTTTATTTCTACATAACGCAAGATTAGCAAGCGACATTTATTGCGTGTTGGCGAGGTTTTGGGATAAATAACACTGGACACTACATAGTAACGCTCACGACACGATTGCTGCATGTTATTCATTTTCGGGCTATTTCTAGTTTGTACGTACGGCGGGTTTGAATCCCGCGATAGGACAAGTATTTGTGCACAGGGGAAAGTGTAAATACTGGTTGTGTGTGTCTGGGTGTTGTGGGGAGCATGGCCCTCGTTGTTCCTGGGTCCCTTGATACAGAGAATACTAGTTAGAGTTAGACCTATGTATGTGATTGTTGGGCGTTTTTTTAATTATTTATTTCAATGGTAACAGGTCACCGCAAATTCAACTATCACTGGCAGCAGTCGACGCTTGCTGCCAGATGGAAGAGTCATTGTACAGGAGAGGTATGTAATGTATATTGAAGAGAAACATATAAGACCTAAACCACTTTTGTATATTTCTTGTCTGTTCTACACGTATTTAATACAGAATCAACTTCTAGACAACATCTTCACTTACCATCACCATGCAACGTGTTCCCATTATCATCATCACCAGCCTGAAGACGTCCACTGCTGAACATAGGCCTCCCCCAGAGAGCGGCACCTTGGGCGTCGCCTCCTGCATCCATCGGCTCCCCGCGGCTTGCACCAGATCGTTGGTCCACCTAGTGGGGGGCCGGCTTGCGCTGCCCATTTCAGCATACACAAAAGTAGCAAGAATGATATGTCTTGACGCTTCTGCTGATCAACCAGAGTTGACACATTTTCTGATATTTTTGCAACGACTCAACTCTGAACATCATCATGATTGGCACTAAAGCATCATTGTACTGGAACCACCTTGATTGGTTGGTGCTACAGCCAAATCACCCAATCATAATTATATTGATTCTCTTGTTAAGTCGTCCTCCTTTCCAAATTTTGCTGCGCCAGATGGGGTCCTTAATGAACCTACTTATGATCTTATCACTTCATTTTATATTCCACCTATGTACGTACACTATGGGAGCAATAAATATCTGAATCTGTCCGTCCGTGAACATTTTGCCAAAGTCAAAATAAACTCCTTGTTTCAAAAATTACGAAGAAGTTCATAAAATTCACTACGATACTTTTAGATCTGCCATTTTGGTTGTGGAAACTAAAAAATATTAAATGTTTCTTATGTCAATATCAATAGAGTTGATCACTGATTAGCCGATATGAACGACGACCTATGGAGAGAGCTAGGCTCGGTGTTTTCCTGCGAGGTAAAAATCTGAAATGAGGAGATCCGCAGAACTAAAGTGGCTGATATAGCTCCTACAATTAGCAAGTTGAAGTGGGCAAGCCACATCGCTTTCTGAACCGAACCGATGGGGAATAAAGGTTTTCGGGTGGCGACCACGAACCGCAAGACGCAACGTTGGCCGGTCGCTCCTAAGTGGACCGACGATCAAAACTGCGGGGAGCTCCGATGGATGCAAGAGAACAGTCGCTCAAACTGGCTCTTTGTGGGGGAGGCCTATGTTCAGCAGTGGACGTCTTCAGGCTGGTGACGATAAGAAAAGGCGCTTGATAAAAGTCTTCATTTGTTTACAGGGTCCAAGAACCAGACATGAGTTTCACTGCCGGCGCTGGAGATTCGGTGAGTCCATGTTTTTTTAATCCATTTAATAAATTATTAAAAATAAAAATAATTTAAATGGGATTAGTTTGACGGCCTCCGTGGTGTGGTGGTTGAGCAGGTCGGCTCATGACCCGGAGATGGGGGGTTTGATTCCCGCAACAGGACAAGTATTTGTGGACTGAAAAAAAAGCGCAAATACTTGTTCTGTGCCTCTTTTGTGGGAGCCTCGAGCCGGGGGGGTCCTCGTAATACCGGGGTCCCTAGATACAGGGGGGCCTTGTTAGGGGCCAGGATCTATGTATGTGATTGTTGGGCGTTATTTATTATTTAGTTTATCGGCTATCAGTAGGTAACTTTTGAAATGTAGCCGTTTGGATTGGCTGGAACAATAATAAAATTGGAGCCAATCAAAACGGCTAGATTTAAGAAATTGCCTAGGTGGCTTATTGTAATCACAGAAAATAAATTTTCACTAGATCCACCATGGATCTACTGAGAATGAACCATTTTTATCGCTTTTAGATGCTTTGCTTCTTTATACAGGGTGTTAACGATAATAATTCATGATTTTTATAGCGGTATCGCCTGCTAAGCGTGAATGCGGGTTCGAGTCCCGTTCGTGATTCAAAGTTTTCCTTTACAAATTAATCTGCTAACGATAATGTTGGCTATATTTATTAAATAACTCTGCACTTTTAATTTCTTTTACTGATTTTTAAATTATTAGACAAAAATAATATGGTTGTTATAAATATGGCTAGCGAATTCTGTAACACCCCGTATTTTACTTGTCTGCATTCCCTACCTACTCACTACACACAGAAGGAAACAATATTACGTTTTTAGGGTTCCATACCCAAAGGGTAAAGAGAACCCTATTACTAAGGCTCCGCTGTCTGTCTGTCGCCAGGCTCTACAGTCGAAATTTTCACAGATGATGTATTTTCTGTTGCCGCTATAACAACAAGTACTAAAAATCAGAATAAAATAAATATTTAAGGGGCTCCCAATCTCACATCCAACAAAACTTGATATTTGCTCGCTTTTATAGATAATGGTACCGTTTCGTACTTAGCCGGCTATTATAAATTTGGGTTTACAAGAGCTTCGCCCGATTAGCGTATTTAGCCAATGCATTATATTTCAATCATCTAAATCAGCGCACTAAATCATGCTTTTTGTTTTTTGACCTCACTCGGTTAGCGTATTTAGTCGGTGCATTATATTCCAGTCATATAAACTAAATCATGGCCAAGTCTAGTCAAGGTCAAGTCATAATGAAGCAATATAATGTTTTACTTGAATACTTCGATAGTTTAGAGAACATGAAAAGACTTATTGCATTTATTTTATGTTTGCTTTTCACTTCCGCATGCAACACGAGCGTGTGGAATATTACATAATTCAATGTGATAAAAATTACCCTATGTCCTAGGTATAGGTCCAGATAATATAATACCAACAGTACAGATGTCATACAACGGAATAGCTCGGGCTATTTTACAAATTATTTTATTTCTGCATAACGTAAGATTATCAAGGGAATAGGCATGATGACTACTATTAAAAATGAACAAGTAAATATTACTTTCATAAAGAAGATTAAAAATGAATGCAATAAATGAAAAATAAGTAAAATCAGTAAATAAATCATGGGGTAATAAGCTTTTAAAGTTTCTGTAGGGGGCATCTCCCTGTCCATTTCTCTCGAAACAAAGCGCCTCCGCAGTTACTATGAAAAATCCACTTCTGACGTCACATGCCAAAGAGATTGTATGTAAAGCTACCACAGCTTAGTAATGAGGTACTATGAACAACCTTGCTCTGACGTCACTGGCCGTTTGAGCTATCTCTTTCTATTCCGTTTTTTTCTTATATATTGGCTTCACACATAGTGTATTTACATAGTGTGTCAAGTATTGGATATTTTCATCGAGTTTTAGAATATTTTACGTAGTCAAGTCTTAGTCATAGTCATAGTCCAGTCTAAGCCATGCTCCAGTAGAGTGGTGGCAACTTTACCAGAAGCTATCACGCTACAGTAGTCAAAGGCTTTGACTATAAAGAATTTAAAAAAACCTATGGAATTTTGGAAACAACACGAAAAACCACATTATATCACTTGACCACACCCATGCTCGTAATTCAGCACTTAATGCGTAAAACGGCCACAAATTTTGAACATTAACACTGGAAAAACCACAAGTTTTGAGGAATAATGCAACGACGTGAATTTTTCGCGTTCCCGCCAAAACCCCATTCCGTTTTTTAAAATGCTTGTAATTTTGTCATTTTTTGAGATATTTTATTTTGTTTGCAGAAATGTTTATCTTTTGAGGAATATTATTAATTTACGCAAAAAAGTAATTTTAGTCATCATGCCTATTATTGCGTGTTGGCGAAGTATTGGGCCAAATGAATACACTGGACACTAACTAGTAACGCTCACGACACGATTACTTACGATCTTTTTCACGTTCGGCCTATTTTTCTTTTATACCTCATGATACCCCGTGGCATAGGGTTCAAAATAGTAAGTAATATTAATTTTTCGTGACAATGTAATCAAAATAAAAAAAAAGAAAAAAAAACTCATGGAAAATTATTTCACAGTACCTATATCGATATATTTTTCTTCTCTGAATTGATATTTAGGGATTTTTTAATGTTAAGAGTAATCTGAAGGTTTCGTTTACTTCTCATTTTCTGTTGTCCAGCACTTTCATGAGCTGTAGAAATCATAATAATTATATTAATTATACATTTGTATTTCAGATTTGAAGCCATTGTTATGTATTTATTGTTATTGTATTAAAAATATATTTAGCTATCTATGTATGTATTTAGTTATATTTATTAATGATTATCATATTACAGTTTTACGATACGTGAATATGTAATGTAAGTATCTATGTATGTACTATCATAAAAGTAAGTATATTATCGTTTATTCTGTTGTATGTTCCCTACCTATGTATAAAAGAACCATTTTATTTTATCTTTAATCTCTATTTCAGGTTATTACTTTATGTATTTATTTTGACAAACAGTTACTACATTAGGTGTTGAATTAATAAGTACCTACTAAGTCATGTAGTTATTACAGTAGACGCTAACACCAATTATTGACGCTCCGAAAGCATCCCAACTTTTACATTATTTCAAACCATCTGCATGCAGCTGTTTTAGCACGTTCTGGATAGCCCACCTTTACAGATGTCAGGTAGTCAGTAAAACGCTTTTGATCCGCTAAGATGTATTTTTTGTTCCATTTGTGGATTTAATACCACTCTGGAGTTCACTATGATCTATCTAGTATCTACCATTGGTCTGGCTGTATTCTGTCTGTACACTTCCATTCCATTAGGATTCAACGTCCGGCTTCATCAATGGATGGAATAGGGAATTCCATAACTGATTTCAGTAGAGCCTGTAGCATTTCAATGTCATTGGGTACACCTAGACCATTGGTGGATCGCAATGAACCGCAGAGTGGTTTTCAATCCACTGGTGGATCTTAGTGGATTGAGGGATCAAACAGGAGTCTTGCCAACTACGTCATTTTGTGGAAATTAGAATAGTTCTTCACATATCTGCAGCTCGCATCTCTGTCACTATCATGTTTATTGAAAAAACAGTAGGAAATTCTAGGGTTTGTTAACTTAAAAATACCAAGCAAGCTATGTACTATGCATGGTCGACACTTGCAAATTTCAGCTCCTCATTAACTCCACCGGCCGCCATGCATGTACGCTTTGGATGTGGGGGCTTCCTTCAAAATTAACTCGTTCACCAACGACGTAAGGGTTGAATTCGCACAAGTTAGTCCAGATAAAGAAACAAGAACCTTTGTCTACAGAATGAAACTACTTGCTCCTGCCAGAAGTCTTGGACGAAAAACGAGGAGAGCGATAAAGGAAGCTCCACACCATCCACATGCGTTCTGTGTTCGGAAGATAGAAGCCGTCCTACCCAATCCAAAAAGAACAGTATCCAACGATCTGAAACAAAAAGCTCCGAATACTCCAGCAAAATCGAGGCAAGCAAAACTACGGGTATTACTGTCAGTAAATCTATGTTTAAGCAATCTGAGTATAGTAAAGACGTTGTTAGTAAAAGATCAGACGCAACAAGCAAGAAATGCGAGGCGAGGAAGTGTCCTTGCAAGGCTAGAAGCGACATGACTTGCGACTTGAAGTTCAGAGATTTCTACTCTGACGACGATGACGAGGCAGATGAAACTAACAGGCTAATACAGTTGCGGAATTCTGATTACATAGACATAGTTGACGATCAGCTCAAGCTAGTGATAGCGCTCGCAGGCTATCCAAAGTCTAAAATGCGATTGCGGCAGATGGAGTTATTCCAAAGGTGTTTGACTGATGTCATCAATATGCAGCTGCAAGCTAATCTGCTGAAGAAGATCCCCTCGTTTCTAGATTACTACTTGAACAGAGGAGCTATCGTGTGTGTTTGTAAGGATTTGGATACTAGAGATTGGATGGTCAGAGTTTCCCCAGGGTTGCAAGAGCGCATGAACACTAACTTGGTTTTATTGAATGCGAAAGTGAAGAGGCTGTGCTTGGCTATGCTCAAAATTCCTCGGTCTTGTTGGCCTGCCACCGCTCAAGATTGTTTCAAGCTTCTGCAATATTTCAATCCTTCCTTAAGAACCAGTTCATGGAAAATTTACTCACAGAAAGTCATTGACGACGCGGAGTGTACTTCGTTCTTAATCGATCGAGTCTCCGGAGAGATTATTCGCGGTCCGACTTTTAAAAATGTTGTTGATTACGATCAGATAGATTTCGAACTGACTGGTTACTCTGAAATCTATTACGAATGTCTGTTAGCTGGCATGGAAGAAGATTTAAGCAGTGTTGCTTCAAGAGTAAAGTTGTTAGAAGAAATCAAATCCGCTGGGAATACGCCGAGGATTGCTTCAACAGTAAGCGTGAAATCAATCAAAAGCATAAAATCAGTAGAAATTAAAGATTTAGTCGAAATGATTGTACCCGAAAATAAATCTGAGGAAAAAGTGGAAATTGTGGAAGTTAAAAATGATGATGAAGAAGAAGAATACAAAGTTGTGAGACAAGCACTAGAAGAGTCCTTAGGTGAAGACGTGTTGAAGAAAATCAAAGACGTCCAATACATTGGTGAGAACAACGAAGTGCTGGTGTGGTCTGATGAAACCAACGCGGCAAGAGAACGAATTGAAAAAGATCAAATTGAACGAGAGGAAATTGAACGAGATGGAATTGAAAGACACGAAGACAAACCAACTGACTACCTTGAAGACATTGATACGACTACAACTTCTCTAGTGGCATTTTCTGAGAAATCAGAATCTATAGCTGAGAGCAGCGACAATTTGCTGATCAATACAAGTACGATAAACATAGACAGCAACAGAGGGATAGCTTATCATAGACGAACGAACTACCTCCACGTGGAAAATGAACTAAAAGTGGCAATCACTTTGGAAGGCTATCCACAAAATAAATTAGAAGGAACACACATAAGGAGATTGAAACATCTGTTCAAAGAGTATCTGCACAAGGATATGAAGTCGCAACGCTTTGCCAATTTGATCATACCGAAATTTCAAGACATATACTTGTCGAACGGCGCTGTGATTTACATTTGTGATAGTTTAGAAACCAAAGACTATTTAACCGAAGTATTACCAAAGTTTGTCAACTCTACTGGACTTAAACTAACATTCCGCGAGATGACCAACTTGGTGCGATACACAAGAATTGTTATGACATTACCTAAGGAGCAGGCTAACGTTGAATCGCTGGATATTCTGTCCAAATTACAGGAAAAATATCCAAATCTGAAACCAGATTGTTGGAAGTACTATTCTGATGTTGCTGGAAAGCAAAAGCGCCAATTTGGCGTAGATCCTGAATCTCTAGATGTAATCAAAAGCCCAAGTTTCGATCCAGTTTACGATGGAAAGAAATTAGTGTTCAGAATAATTGATAGGCAGAAACGCGACGTCAGCTACGAAGAAAGGAATAAAAATGAAATGGAAGAAAGTGTTGAAACCAAAAAGCAAAGACATGCGCTTGTTAAAAACATGTACGCGCTGATTGATCAAGAAATAACCAAAACACCGCTGACTCGTATTCGTACAAACCATTACTCTGACTTGATCGCTGATGATCTTAAGTTATACGTTGGGCCGATAAACTATCCGGATTTGCGTATAGACGAAACTCAGTTCCTCTCAATCAAGAGAACTTTCGAGAATATACTCTTGAGATCTCTAGAAAGGGGTGACATAACGGAGGACAACATTCCCAAATTCCACGATATGTATCTATTTGATGGCGTCATATTTATCATATGTCAGTGCATGGATTCTCGTGTTTGGATTGAAAACAACGTCAATAAAGTGAATGCCATACTGGACATCAATTTGAAATCTACAGAATTTAGGGGAGCAGTGGGTATAGTAAGCATGGTAGTCAGGACAGACAAAGATGCTGATGGTGTCATAGCGATATTGCAAAAGCAGAACCCAAGGTTGCGAACTAAGTATTGGAGGAAAATCAGTACGGTTAAAACTAACACTAAGCTAGACGTGGTGATCCAGATAGACAAGCTATCAGCACAAATCATATTAGACCCTAGTTTCAATAAACTTGTGGGATACGAGACTGCTCAGTTCAAGCTGGGTCATTTGCAGTCCTTGATCAAGCCGAAATCAAGCCTTGAACAGTTAACCAAAGCTCACGATCAAAAACTGGGCAAAAAGCAAAACAAAACTAAAAAATCCAAAAAGAAGTGTAAGAAAAGCAGCACTACAACAGTTTTGCCTGTGATTGATAACAAGGAAGACGATTTTAACAAAGATAAAGATGTCAGTGACACGGAATTAGACGAATCTCCCAAACTGAGGAGAGATCAAACTCAAAAAGAAATGAAATCCGACTCCGATTTAGATCCAAACATCGTAGCATCAGAATCTCCTAAAGAAAACAGTAAATTTGCTATCCCAGAAGGGTCTTATCAATCGAAAATAATTTTAAAAATACCTCTAAACATATTGCCAGATAATGAAGACGATTTGAACATAATCTTTGATATACTTGAAGACAAGAATCCTGGATTGAACACTGAGATATGGCAAGTATTCACTGAATCAGCCTATCCAAGCAATGGAAAATTCATTTTATACGTAGACAAGCAATCACTATCAGTGATTCAAAACAAAGATTTTGATCCGAACGTGGGCGGGGAAAAACTGATATTTTATTTTTAAGCCTAGCTTAAGTTTTCTTATCGGTAATGAATAGAATTAGTTGACTGTTTTTTGACAGTAATAATATTTTAGTATTTGTGACAATGCAAAATGCCTTGCATAAGTTTTAGAGTAAGTGGTTTGACTACAAAAAAATTATTTGTGATATTTTAACCGAAGAAAGTTTCCTCAATCGCCATTTTGATATTTACATCTTGTCTCGACCAATATGTGCTGTCCCGTGATCATGGTAGCAGCTTATATAATTAAATCTTAAATATCTTGATGTTTTTGAGCGTGAGTTACATTTCTACCTCATTCTCTTTATGTTTTGGGATGATTCCTATTTTCTAAGCATTTTGTAAAATGTCCTAAAAATTTGCCATATTTCTGACCACCGATTTATGAATCTCGATTTACTAATGTTTTATACGATCAATTGTTATGATAGGATAGGCTTGTGTAACAATGACCAATTAGCTCGTAATAAGAACTGTAGTGTTTTGCAATGGGGTTATCGCAAACGGGTTATTTTGCGTTCGTTTTAACCCAACATAATTTTTAACAAGTTTACTTTTATAGAACATTCCAAGTGCATAGCAAGATTACTAATTTACATAACAAGTGTATTTTTATTATGATGATTAATTTAGTCATCTAGAAACTGGGAGTTATTTTGAGTTTGAGAGCCCAACACGATTTTCAATAAAATTTTACTTTTGTAGAACATTCCTTAAACTGTGCAACCTTACTGGTTTGAATATAACTAGCGTTTTGCATAATGATAATTATAAAACCCATAGTTTTTAAACTAGACCCTAGCCCTTAGCCCTTAAGGGGCTAAGTATAAACCGGTATGTTTATTTTGCGTTCTTGGAACCTAGCACGATTTTCACAATATTTTGCTTCTGTAGAACGATCCTTAGACGTAACATTACTAGATTTTGACATTACTAGTTTGAATATACTTAGTGTTTTATTATGATGACTCAATTCAGACAGTTTAACAAGTTACATCTAGAAACCGTCTACTTGGCGTTTTTAGAACCCGAAACGAAGTTTACTGTAGAACATTCCAGAAACTTTATATATTATTACAGGGGCTAGTTTGAAAGCGGGGTTATTTTACGTTCTCAGAACCCAACCATAACATATTTCTTCTGTAGAACATTCCATTATGTTAAGACACTAATCTGTCCTTATGACCGCAGTATGCTGTTCCTTTGTACGCGAATCTTGATAGAACCTCGTGACGTCATTGTATTCCTTAGTTTTTAGATTTATTTACATAAGTTTTGTTAGTTGAGATCGCGTTAATGATATTTTAGAATTTTTCTTCTATTTTTTCTTAGATGTATTTGAGTATTCGATTTTAATTCAATTTATTTTATGCTTATTATCTGCTTGTTATGATTATCATTATGATTTCAGCCGTGTTTTATTACTTTTCTGCTTGATTTTAGTTGTTAATGTTATAATTAAATTGTATTATCCCTTTTTCATTTGTTTTCTTTATTATTTATTCTAGGGTTTACAAAAAAATTTAATGATGTCTAGAGTAGGTACCTACTTGGTAAGTTGACTGCTCTTATAGGGTCCTTATTTATAATAATCAGAGAGCATTAAACGTACTGGGATGAATTTTTTCGTCTGATAATAAAAAATGGAGGATTTTAATTTTCATGGGTTCGTATTTAAATTGCATTACAATTTAAGATAATTATTTAAAGAGAGGAAGCTGGGCACCATCATCAATCTTCCATATTAAAGTCACTTCAAAGTTCCTGCCGGTCTGTTAGGTTTTTACAGTTGTTAGAAGTTAGGTAAACATTAAAGAAAGAAAGAAAGATAATACATTTACTCAAGACATACATGCATAGACATATGTACCTACAATATTTAGTCACGCTCAACCACAAAATTAGATCTAAATAAAATGCTACCGTTTTCCTGCATGACTGCATAGAAACTCAATAAACGCACGAACTTTGTCGAATGTCATTTCAATACAGTTTTTGGCGTTAGCGTTAGTGGTTGGTATCTTTGCTAGATCCTCAGCTTCTTATGAGCGTAAATATGCTGACGGCATACTCGATGTGGTCGACGGCTAGTTAGAGATGTCCTGGTTGGATACATAGATGCCGTTGTTCTTAGCACACCCAGGCCATAAAAAATACACTCTCCAAACAAGTCTATGTTTGGGCTGTATGTTGTCTGTTGGTCAGTCACTTAATACAAAGCCTTTTAGACGCAATCAAGACGCTGCGGAAAAGTAAGCGATTTCCGAACTGTCATTTCAGTACATATTGGAGTTAGCGTTTGGCGTTAGCGTTAGAGGTTGGTATCTTTGCTAGACCCCCTGGGCACTCAAAGCGACTGCACGTGTATTGTACTAAATTATTATTATTAACTAAACTATGAGTCCTCAAAGGTAGGCAACGCATCGGCATCGCCCTTGGTGTTGTAGGTGTCTATAGGCGACGGTAACTGCTTACCATCAGGCGGGCCGTCTGCTTGTTTGTCTGTCCGTGTTATAAAAAAAAATACCATCCTAGTGCGTGCTCAGAAAATCGGGGAAAACAAACAAGCTTTGTCTGTGTGAAAGTATGCTGGCCGGCATACTCGCTGTAGACAACAGTGTCAGTTAGAGATGTCCCTTCTAGTATACATAGAGGTCTTCAAATATGTTCCGTACCATTATCTATAATAATGTGCAAAAAAAATCACGTTTGTTAAATATTTATTTTATTTTGTTTTTTAATATTTGTTGTTATAGCGGCAACAGAAATACATCATCTGTGAAAATCTCAACTGTAACTATCACGGTTCATAAGATACAGCCTGGTGACAGACGGACAGCGGAGCCTTAGTAATAGGGTTCGCTGTACCCTAAAAAACGCAGGTGAAACCGCGAGCTACCTCTAGTTTGCTATGAGTCTATTTTACCGGCCAATATCGACAGAGAGATTAAAATTTAGTTAATCTACCGACAATAATTATATTATATCCAAATTGTTTTATGGAATCTTGCGTAGTAATAAACCACAACTATCATGTAGCAATGTAACTAACTACGCAAACACTAGTCATATGTGAAATGGACAAACACTAACCACACACTGTAACTCCGATGGCACACGCAGCTAAACATTCCCGGACTGCAGAGAGAGGTAAAACGCGGGTGCATCGTGTGCGGAGCGGGCGCGGATATGTTCTGCGCGCGCTGTGGCGTCACCCCGTATTGTTCTGAGCGATGCCAGCGTCGTGATTGGCCGACCCGGCATAGCGCGGTGTGTCACAACCTGATGCGGTAAGTGTTACACAAATGTCTACCTAATGTAAGAATGCGTTTGACAGCTACAATGAAAAAAAAACTGTATTAAAACGATTAAATTTTTCATTTTAGCTAATAACACTACCAAGAATAGGCATGATGACTACTATTAAAAATGAACAAGTAAATAATACTCTCATAAAGAAGTTTAACAATAAATTCGATATTTGAAAAAAATATGTAAAATCGGTAAATAAATCACGGAGTTATAAGCTTTTAAAGTTTCTACAGGAGGCGTCTCCTGTCCCTTTCTCGCGAAACAGAGCGCCCCCACAGTTACTATGAAAAATACACCTGTGACGTCACATGCCAGAGATTGTATGTAAAGCTACCACAGCTTAGTAATGAGGTACTATGACGACATTGCTCTGACGTCACTGGCCGTTTGAGCTATCTCTTTCAATTCCGGTTTTTAAAATGCTTGTAACTTTGTCGTTTTTTTGAGATATTTAATTTTTGTTTTCAAATGTTTATCCTTTGAGGAATATTTTTAATTTATGCAAAAAAATTAAGCCAAGTCAGAAGCCTTTGGGGGGGCCTAAAAAAGCTCTGACACCAGGGCTGACAACATGCCAAGTGGTCAGCCCGGTGTCAGAACACTTGCTTACACGAGAAGATATATTTACGGTCTCTTATTGAGAGCATCATTAGTAAGCTCGATAGTCGTGCAACGAGCTATGGAGAGAGCTATGCTCGGTGTTTCCCCGCGAGATAACATCCGAAATGAGGAGATCCAAGGTGACCGATATAGCTCTTAGAATAGGCATGATGACTAAATTTATTTTTTTGCATAATTTAAAAATATTCCTCAGAAGATGAACATTTGTGAAAACAAAATTAAAATATCTCATAAAACGACAAAGTTACAAACATTTTAAAAACCGGAATAGAAAGAGATAGCTCAAACGGCCAGTGACGTCAGAGCAATGTCGTCATAGTACCTCATTACTAAGCAGTGGTAGCTTTTCATACAAAAGCTTTGGCACGTGACGTCACGAGTGGATTTTTCATAGTAACTGTGGGGGCGCTCTGTTTCGCGAGAAAGGGACAGGAGATGCCTCCTGTAGGAACATTAAAAGCTTATTACTCCGTGATTTATTTACCGATTTTACATATTTTTTCAATTATTGCATTTATTTTTAATCTTCTTTATGATAGTATTATTTACTTGTTCATTTTTAATAGTAGTCATCATGCCTATTAGCAAGTTGAAATGGCAATGGGCAGGCCACATCGCTCGTAGAACTGACAACCGATGGGGAAGAAAGGTCCTCGAGTGGCGACCACGAACCGGAAGCACCGTAGGCCTCCCACTAGGTGGACCGACGACCTGGTTAAACCGCGGGGAGCCGATGGATGCAGGAGGCGAGCAGTATGTCTTCAGGCTGTTGATGATATAACCGTGTCTTATGTATGACTTCCACGTGGTCCCACCTGTTGGATTATGGTCTGTACTTGCCCTATGGGAGGAGGCAAGTGTCCCACCTGTGAGAACGTATTGTTTAATGCCGAGAGACTTCCGAAGCAGTAAATATTCCTAGATCCAGAAACAGAGAAAAAAAAAATTCTGACTCAAGATATTATTACAGCTTGCAATCTACCGGCAACGCGGTGCCAAAGGAACAACCTGCTGAAGACAACGCTGAAGTACAGTAAGTGAATCTACTTAATATGTTCAACCAACTTTAAAAAAGAGGTTCTCAATGTTGTTGTATTTTTTTATCCTGGGTGTAATTAAATTCATTAGCATCCTTTGAAAGTAGGTACCTACTCCTGATACCGGTCACGTGTGGATCAACATTTTTGAATTCCAACACATTGGTTTGGTAATTATAATAACTCCAAAAAATGGAATAACTTACTTAATCAAATGCTACAATACAAAATTTAATTGGAATAAT
This sequence comes from Ennomos erosarius, assembly GCA_963580505.1. Classification (NCBI taxonomy): domain Eukaryota; kingdom Metazoa; phylum Arthropoda; class Insecta; order Lepidoptera; family Geometridae; genus Ennomos; species Ennomos erosarius. Next base: position 4,295,916 of record OY757006.1, on the reverse strand, counting down.
GGAGTACTGTTTTTAATTAGTACATACAAGGTATAAAAACGTTTAAATGTATCAAAATCATCCGTGCCAACCGCGTTAGGCGCCGCGGCAATCTTCATAATTTTCAATAAAAATATTTTCATTTACACTCTTTACTCTTTAATAATCATCTATTAATGATGTATTATCATGGGCTCAATTTATGCTAATGAATTAAATTACACCCTGTATACATTTGCTTCTTCAATACTCGGTCATCACAAAACTGTTGGGAAAATACTTATTTTATTTGAAAGGATACACTTTCAGATGGTCCAATAGAAATTTCATCAAACTCGGTTCAGTAAATTGGTTTTTTAAATCAAAATAACTAGAACATAATAATTATGTTAGTCAACTACTTTTTTCAGTATGAAATTAAGACGCTTAAAGCCTGTTTAACCCGTCTTTAGAGTATGATTCAAAATTAACGGCGGCTGTGAGTTTGCATGAAAAGCTGTACAGTAGCAAATATTAGATATTCGCGGGCAAAAGAAAGCCGTGAGTGCAGCGTACGGGGAGCTTGCAGCCGCCATCAAGTTTGAACCACTGCAAGCTTTTTTTGGCAGCTGGTTCGACTCCCGTCGCAGGAAAAATATTTGTGCACAGGTAAAAGCGCTAAAAGTTTGTTGTATGCGGAATGAGCATGGTCCTCGTAGTTCCTGGGTCCCCCTAATTCAGGAAATCCTAGTTAGGGTCCAGGATCTATGTATGTGATCGGTCGGCGTTATTTATTTGTTTATTTTATTTTAAGAGCGTATTCAGGTTTTTAAGGATTATTAGTTTATAGTTTTTCACTTTCATTGCATGATCTTTGTGATATTTTTTAAAGCGTACCGTCACCGCCGGCGCCTTTGCGACGACCGCGTTCGCCAATCGCCAATCGTGGCCAACCGCAGCGCGATAACCAACCAGCCAACTTTAACAAAGACAAGGTAGGATTTGCATATCCATATCTGTACACGACGATGAGTGGCGACCCGCACTAGGTGGACCGACGACCTGGTGAAAGCCGCGGGGAGCCGATGGATGCAGGAGGCGAGCAGCCGCTCTAAGTGACGCTCCCTGGGGGAGGCCTATGTTCAGTAGTGGACATCTACGGGCTGTTGATGATGATGATGATGATGATGATGACGATGATTTTTGTAAAACAATACAATGCAGCGACGTGAACTTTTATCTTCAAAAGGAAATGACGTTTGTAATTCCAGGCTCGATTCGTGCCTCCCGACCACCATCCGGTTCCAAGCAAGGCGGGCCGAGGTCGGGCGCCCGTCCAGGATCGGCGCCCGAGGGTCAATCAGGAGGAAGCTCAGGATGAAGAATGGGGAGCCGGTGAGTTCTGATTGGGCTGGGGAGAAAACTTGCTCGCTGTTAGAGGGAGACACACTTAGGCGCTACCATAGCGTTGTCACGGTCTCTCACGAGATAAAATATCGCGAAAATTTTGCTAGGTATTTATTTATTTATTTATTTATTTTATTTATTTTATAGGTGCATATAACAGATAATGGAACATAAAATTACAAAACAACATGATTTAAACAGTAAATAAAATCAATCCCATAATCCAATAACACATGCACTCTGCCTGGTACAAACAGTGATAATTACATACCTATCATAAAATCGAAAAATAAATATTAAAAAGGAAAGCAAACGAGTATAACTTAATTCGACCTTAACGAGACAAGATAAAATACTTATACAACTAACACTGTGTGAAATTTATACCTATTAAAATATATACAAAACAAAATATATAGTTTTATAAATACATAATAAATATATCTAGGTAAAATAATCACTTCTAAAGTTACATTAAATAAATATCTTCAATACACCCGAAAAAGGAAAGGAGACAAAAAAAAAATGTTGTGGTAACGTAGGTTATTAGGTTAGTTTGGTGAGGTCGCGTGGTCCCGTTTTGTTAATAGGACCCACCCAGTTCCCGTGGGTGCCGGCTGAGGGAATACCCAGGGAATGTGCAGCGGCAGTCTTCTCGGTACATTACAATCTGTGATCACCAAACCGCCTGCCAAGTGTGGTGATGACTCCTCTATGATAGCGTCCAATGTAGCGTTTCATAAGCGAGGCCTGTGATGAGCAATGGACGTATTACGGGCTGATGAGGATGATACTTATTTTGAAATTGCGAAACCTGTATACCAAGTTTTGTCAAGATAGTTGAAAGATACAACCAGTAGGCCTAGCACGAATATTTACGCGCAAGTAAGTGTAAAGTTTTACTAGGTGGTAAGGCTTTTCTGCAAAGTTCGTCTAGGTAGGTACCACAGCTTTGCCAGTTATTCTGCCGCCAAGCAGTAGTGTGAAAGCACTACTGTGCTCCGGTTTGAAGGGCACTGTAGCTAGTGAAATTACTGGGCAAATGAGACTTTATGACCTGATTACACAGTGTAGTAATCTGATTACTAGACTGTGTGATGTCTCAGGATGACGTGCGCAGTGCAGTGTCACGCGAAACTTTATTATTTTAAAGTTCCGAGTGACACTGCAACTGTTATGGGCGGCCGTATTGCTTAACATCAGGTGAACGACCAGCTCGTCACGTCATTCATTCCCATAAAAAAAAATGTGAAACCTGTATACCAAGTTTTGTCAAGATAGTTGAAAAATACAACGAGTAGGCCTAGCACGAATATTTACGCGCAAGTAAGTGTTACGTTAACGTAAGTCAGTTGTATGGGGCGCCTTACATTAACGTTACACTTACGCGCGCGTGAATATTCGTGCTAGGCCTACTGTACGCGAGTACTAATACTAACATCCGGACAGATGAAAGCAAATTTCGCGAGTTGGAACACAGTTTTATTCATATTACAGAAAAGAAAGCCGAGCCCAAACTGCCAGAGCCGAAACCGGTTCAATCGAAAGCCGACCCTATGCCCAAGATGGTGGATATCAAAGTCGAACCAGCGAGGCAGCCTCACTCAGCCAAGCCGGACAGTTTCAAGCCTAACATGAGAATGGGCGCTAACTTGAACACCGAAACTCCGAAAGCTGTGTCCAAGCTGCCAGAAGTCGCTATGGTGCCTGCACAGTAAGTAGTTTGTGAATTTAGATCTTTTACCATACGCCACTAGGTGGACCGACGATCTGGTGAAAACCGCAGGGAGCCGATGGATGCAGGAGGCGAGCAGCCGCTCAAAGTGGCGCGCTGGGGGAGGCCTATGTTCAGCAGTGGACATCTTCAGACGGTTAATGATGATGACCATACAAAAGCATTTTGTGCGTTAATTAAAAATAAAATAAATATCTCAGTTGGTAGTATCCCTGCCTTCTGAACTGAGGGCTGTAGGTTCGATTCCTACCCGGGACGAACATTTGTGTGATGAACATAGATGTTTGTTCTGCGTCTGGGTGTTATATTGTATTCTATGTATGTATTTACAAACAAAAAAGTATATAAGTATTGTATCAGTTATCTGGTTCCCATAGTACAAGCTATGCTTAGTTTGGGGCTAGATGGCGCTGTGTGAAATGTCCATACACATATATTTTATTTATTTATTTATTTATTTTTTCTTTGACAGTTATAAAAAACGTAAGTCTTTTACTTACTGGTGCGTACAAAAACGTAAGTCTTTTACTTACCCCGGTTTTCTGGTGTGTTTGTTAAAGAAACTCTCATTAACTTAATACTGAACGCTCATTGGTTGGCTGTTGATCATCGGCTGTTGTCAACCAATTAGCGTTTATTATTTCAAAGTTGACAAGAGTTTGTATTAAACAAACGTACCGGAAACCCAGGGCCATGTAATTTTATCAACCAAATTAAAGATTATGGTATAAAACTGTCCCGCGTTTTTGTCATGGATGGTTTTGAAAATCCTTAGGTACATATAAATCGTACTTGACGGGTTTTTTTTTCCCTATTGCTTGAACACCCAATTAAAATTAAGCATTCTAATCATATTACAATCTAGCCATCTATTTGGCTAATGAGTAATTTTAATTTAACCTAAACTTCTAATATAATTATTGTCTAAGAATGTGTCCAATAACACGTTTCTTATAAGTCTCTATTAAGGTGAAGACACATTGTTCTTGTGTTCTTTTTAAGTAGCACTTACACTGCACCACATTAGACTATCACGTAACTACACTTTAACACTAATTAAACTAACTCAAACGATTTTGTTCTTTTTAGTCTTCTCACTAGATCCGTGTGGTCGAGGAGCTGAATTGCCTCAACATTCACGTGATGGTGAAGCCTGTATTGATGACTTTCTGCGTGTTTTTTAATAATATTGTGGACGAAATCTATTTTAAGGTCCCGATGGAGGTCGTCGTTTCGTATATACCAGGGTGCATTGACAATTTCCCTTAGCACTTTATTCTGGAACCGTTGGATGGTTAATGTATTGTTCTGTTTGGTGGGTTAGAAAATATTGACGTTGACTTATTTTTTTCAGGTACCTAATCGAAACGCTGCCCATAGGCGAGTCGTTTCTGCTATCTGTGGAACAAGCGGCTAAAGACTGCGCGACAAAACAACCGGGATTCGTGTGTCTAGCGATACATGCGGACTATCGGGAGCAGTTTAATAGCCTTCTCGGCGATATATTCGAGAATGAGACCTCGATCAAGTGAGTGACCTTATAATATTATGTACATTGACGACACCCAGTTGCAGAAACGATCATTTGCTTTTATAGTCAACTTTAAATCTTAAGGTTCCATTAAACTGTTGTTTTCCCTACAGTTTAAGGACTCCATTATCGTTAATGCCGTCATTAAGATTAATAAAATAAGTAAATAAATATGTGTGGACATTTCACACAGCGCCATCTAGCCCCAAACCAAAGCATAGCTTGTACTATGGGAACCAGATGACTGATAAAATACTTAGATACATTTTTGTTTGTAAATACATACATAGAGTACAATATAACACCCAGACGCAGAACAAACATCTATGTTCATCACACAAATGTTTGTCCCGGGTAGGAATCGAACCCACAGCCCTCAGTTCAGAAGGCAGGGTTACTACCAACTGAGCTATCGGGCTCGTCATGACATAATGATCGTTTGTAACTGGGTGTGAGTGCTTGACGTAACGTGAATCCTTGAGTCTGACGTATTTTAGTAACTTGAGCTCTTGAATTTTTTATGTAAATGAGTGACGTGATGAGCCAGTCTTTCGCCTGATGTTAAGCGTCACGGCTGCCCATAACAGATTACGGTATCACTTGGGAACTATACATTTAACTTCATCTCTTGGTTAATGGTCTTTGTGGAATGATGACTGCAATTTTGCCAAGGTCACATAGATTGAGATAGCGCATCAAACGAAGATTGTTCAGTGAGTGCCACATGTAGGTAAAATATAGTTTCGCGTGACACTGCACTGCGCACGTCATCCTGAGACTTTACACAGTCATAAAGTCTCATTTGCCCAGTAATTTCACTAGCTACAGTGCCCTACAAACTGGAACACAGTAGTGCTTGCACTCTACTGCTTGATGGCAGAATTAACTGGCAAAGCGGTGGTACCTACCTAGACGAACTTTGCAGAAAGAAAAACTTTGCAAACTACTGCTTGGCGGTAGAATAACTGGCAAAGCGGTGGTACCTACTTAGACGAACTTTGCAGAAAGAAAAACTTTGCACACTACTGCTTGGCGGTAGAATAACTGGCAAAGCGGTGGGTACCTACCTAGACGAACTTTGCAGAAAGAAAAACTTTGCACACTACTGCTTGGCGGTAGAATAACTGGCAAAGCGGTGGGTACCTACCTAGACGAACTTTGCAGAAAGAAAAATTTTGCACACTACTGCTTGGCGGTAGAATAACTGGCAAAGCGGTGGTATCTACCTAGACGAACTTTGCAGAAAGAAAAACTTTGCACTCTACTGCTTGGCGGCAGAATTAACTGGCAAAGCGGTGGTATCTACCTAGACGAACTTTGCAGAAAGAAAAACTTTGCACTCTACTGCTTGGCGGCAGAATTAACTGGCAAAGCGGTGGTATCTACCTAGACGAACTTTGCAGAAAAGTCCTACTACCGTAAAAGAAAACCTTTTGTGAAAAGATGCGTTAATGATTGTTTTCTTCTTTTTTTTTTCAGCCCGCAACCGGGCGAAACTTTCGCGTATCTCGATCAAACTGATTCGGGGTGGTATCGCGCGCGTAGACTGACCCGCGGGCGGTGCGGGCTGCTGGACGCGGGCCGCGTGGCCTTGTTGGAGGGAGCAGGCTGCCGCGCGCTCGCTCGCACCTTCACAGCGATGCCGGAGTTTTGCTGCGTACTGCAGGGGAATGTGCAGGTTAGTATTGTTTCTTTATTTAGTACAAGACCATTCCGTTTTCGTTAATATTCCGGAGTAAAAATAAACCTAAAGCTTTTGTTAGTGGAAGAAATCTGTGGATGAATGTTTGACTAAATAGGGTATGCTGTTTTGATTTGGAAGCCGTGTTGTTGTTGTTTTTTTTTTTTTTTTTTTTTATTGTTATCAATAACTAGGCCAGCGTTTTCACCTGATGGGAAGCGACGATGTGGCCTAAGGTGAAGCACGCTGGTCTAGTAAATAGCTATTCATTCTACATTTGAACAACCCCAGGTTATTTTTTTTCTGGTAACACCAACCAGAGTGGTTATTCTCTATGGAAACACAGATTCCACACGACACGAAACTATCGTGTCTTGTTCAAATCGTGTCACAGCGTTAGATATACGTTCGCTTTACATTAAAGTTATCTTTATTTTGAATAAAATATATTGATATAAGTGGTCATATATTTTGATGTGTTGATGTTTCGGAACGCGTCTCTGTAAAACATACGATTTTTGACAGTTCAAATCGCGCCAATTTCAAATTCATTTCGCGCGGTTTTGTTTTCGTTTCATAGAGAGGGTTTTGCAGATTTCTTATGTAAGACAAGGAATTCGCGTGGTTTCGAAGTAAGGAATCGATACGGAATAAGGACCCTGGGCATTCCCCACTTGCAATTCTTATTAAAAAGTGGAGTCGAAATGGTAAGTATATAATTATTGAAAGTATTTTGACCATAAGAGGGTGACGAACTGAGTACCTATTGTACTAGTAGAAGTTAAATTTTTTAATTTTTTTGTGCCAAGAGCTGTTGGTCTTGAGACACCCTCTGTGGTGTGATGGATCGGCTCATAACCCAGAGGTGGCGGGTTCGAGTTCAAGTATTTGTGCAAATTAAAAGAAAAGTGCAACTATGTGTTCTGTGTTGGTGTGTTCTAGGATGGTCCTCGTAGATCCCTGGGTCCCTAGATACAGGGAATCCTAGTTCTAGGCCAGGATCTATGTATGTGATGGTTGGGCGTTATTTATTTATCTAATAGATTAAGTTTTGCCAACAGGTGAGCATGTCCCTTAAATGCACAATCCTGCTGAAGACAGCGGAAGGCTACAAAGTGTCTATAGACACTGCGACTGAGGATTCTTATCTAGGAGAGGGTACCGTAACTCGCTGGTTGCCAGAAGTCGAACTACCCGCTGTTTGTAAGTTAATTTTCTACTAAATTATACCTCGAATGGTTAAGTGGAGATTAAACCGGAAGATACAGAGTAGGCCCCCCACTAGGTGGACTGACGATCAGGGCGGTTATTCTCTATGGAAACACAGATTCCACACGATACGAAACCACGTCGTTATCGTGTCTTGTTCAAATCGTGTCACAGCGTCAGATATACCTTCACTTTACATTAAAGTTATCTTTATTTTGAATAAAATATATTGATATAAGTGGTCATATATTTTGATGTGTTGATGTTTCGGAACGCGTCTCGGTAAAACATACGATTTTTGACAGTTCAAATCGCGCCAATTTCAAATTCATTTCGCGCGTTTTTGTTTTCGTTTCATAGAGAATAGAGTTTTGCAGATTTCTTATGTAAGACAAGGAATTCGCGTGGTTTCGAAGTAAGGAATCGATACGGAATAATGGCCCAGGTGAAACACGCGGGGAGTTGATGCAGGAGGCAAGTAGCCGGTCAAAGTGGCGCTGTATGAGGGAGGCCTATGTTCAGCAGTGGAAGTTTCAAGCTGGCTTAGAAGCTTTATTGGTGATGTCGAAATTATTATATACTAAATATAATTCGACAATATGTATCTATAAAGTTATTTTTATCCATGATAGTGACAGGCAGAAAACCTTGAAATGCGATTTTTGATTGGAAGGTCTGTTTACACAGAGACAACCAATATTCAATCAACCAGGAGTGTGAGAACCATGATTTTTGTGTTCTTTCGGTAATCGTGTCTTTGAGTCGAGAAACTCTCCATCTAAATGGCCTCTTGACTATAAATCCTGTTGACCAACGATACAACTTCTACGATAATTAGTGGTGAGAATCCTATGAGAGGAAACGGGACACCCAACATGTCTTTTTTCCATCCTGCTCTGTTCTTTGCAATTTCGTATGACCTTGTCTCGTTTTGCTACCTCGCCCCCTGCCCATGCAAGTTAGTCGTGTTTGTAGGAGAAATAATTTCTCCGTTCACAAGCTATCAACAAGCTTTATCTTTGAAATGGCCCTTTACAGCTCGACCACCTCAAGAAAAGGTGATCCAACCAACACCACCCGCAAAACAGGAGAAGATTCATCCACTTCCAGACAAAACGCCACAACAGAGACTAGAAAAGGCTCGAGCTCAAACCGCAGCTGACATCACCACTTCCCAAGCCCCCACTCCCAAAGTTTCCAGTCCCCAAGCCCCTACTCCCAAAGTGCCCACTTCCCAAGCCTCTACTCCCAAAGCCCTCACTTCCCAAGTCCCAGAAGTGCCCCGTCCGGCTATAGTGAACGGTGGGCTGTACATTCTGATGCATGTGACCTCACTGAAACGTGCTTGTGTGCGTTCATGTGATGCTGAATCGACTGCCGAGTTTGAGAATGTGTTGCAAGATACTGCTTTGTATGGAATGAAAAGCGGTGAGTACAAGTTCTATAATGCAAATTGTAATAATAGATGTACAGGTACCAATTGTAAACTGAGCATATTGATCCCCAGTTTCTTGTACTTTAAGAATAAGAATAAGAATCATTTATTTGCTTAAATGTAGATATAAAGGTTTAAGTATACATCACTAGTGCCAGATACATTTTGCCACCAACGGCAGCATGCAAATATTGTAAACATTAACAATTAGGTACATAATTAAATGAATTTAACAATTATAAGGTATTTATGTAAGTATCAAAATAAAAATAGAAATTAATGAGTGTAAAAATTAATAAAATGTCATGTCACTATATTATTATATAAACATTAAGTACACATAAAAATACCCGTAATGTGAGATACTTACTAGAATGTCAAGCTTAGATAAAATTAGTTAATTTTTTGTTAATGTTAAACTCGTGTTAAGGCAAAGGTTAGGGCAAACGGTGTTTTTGGCGCATTTCCTGGCGTAATTAGAGCATGTGGAGCTTTGAATTCAATATATCATGTAATTCGTTGCAATAACTTGTTTGTGATGTGATGAATACAAATACAAGATAAAAATATTTAACACTCAACAAAATCGCAAACATACTTCAAAAAATTTGATTGTACCCGTTTTATACAGTTTGTATCGAATATATTTTTAGAAAAAAAAAATATAGTGTATGCGTAAAACATTCACATAATTTGATGACTTCATAGTTTTGTAAATTACTATACAAACATAGATATTAATTAAAAAACTCCAAAACCAGAATATTCTAACATGTTTAATAGGCATGATGATTAAATATTTTTTTTTGCATAAATTAAATATATTCCTCAAAAGATAAACATTTGTGAAAACAAAAATACAAGCATTTTAAAAACCGGAATAGTAAGAGATAGCTCAAACGGCCAGTGACGTCAGAGCAATGTCGTCATAGTACCTCATTACTAAGCTGTGGTAGCTTTACATACAATATCTTTGACATGTGACGTCACAGGTGTATTTTTCATAGTAACTGTGGGGGCGCTCTGTTTCGCGAGAAAGGGACAGGAGATGCCTCCTGTAGAAACTTTAAAAGCTTATTACTCCGTGATTTATTTACCGATTTTGCTTATTTTTTCAATTATTGCATTCATTTTTAATCTCCTTTATGAAAGTATTATTTACTTGTTTATTTTTAATAGTAGTCATCGTGCTTATTTATTACAGCTAAGCAACTGACGTCCCCACCTACGCCTGGACAATTAGTCCTGAGTTTGTTTGAAGATGTCCACTACCGGGCGCTGGTGAAACGGACCAAGGCAGCTGATAACCGATATATGGTAGAATATGTGGAGTATGGTTAGTATCACCAGTCCTTTTTCAAGCTTGTCTGTGTAGTCACTGCTGGATATAGGCCTCTGCCAAGGAACGCCATTGAGCCACTGAGGCTGGTTTTCGGTTCTTCTCATCTATATGCCACTGAGTTTTTTTTTTACGGGCAATGTGCCTTCTTTAATCAAACTAACTCCTATAATTAGAACTACTACAACACTACATACTACAAATAACATTTGAACTGTAAACTAGCCAGGATGGCCTATAGACAGTCTAAATGCTCCAACCCAGTATACCCAACATGCTGGTAGCATTGCATTGTGTTGGCTCGTTGCTAATGCGTTGGGCCAAATAAGTGCAAATTAGTGTGTGCGTGTGTATATTAGCAAGGGGATAAGTTAAAATTCCTGAAATAAACACAAATTTTCAGGCAACGAAGAAGTAGTGCCGTTGGATAAGCTTTACACTTGCCCCTCCGAGCTAGACCTTACGGCTAGACCAGCTAAAGCCTCCATAGTGGCTCTGTCGACCATCACTTGCACGGAGTTGCCTCTACTCGCCACACATTATCTTGACACAATAAAGGAACAAGCTGAGTTGGTTGCTGTAAGTATCATTACACAATTTAACAGGGGAAAAAGAGTTCATATTAGGATTCCATATCCAAAGGGAATAACCGGCCAAGTGCGAACTGGACTCGCGCACGAAGGGTTCCATACCATTATATATAAAAATGAGCTAAATCACGTTTGTTGTATGGGAGTCCTATTTATATTCTGTTTTTTAGTATTTGTTGTTATAGCTGCAATAGAAAATACATTGTCTGTGAAAATTTCAACTTTCTAATTATCATGGTTTATTTATTTATAAATAGCACAGCCACATAACATATATTAATGGTTGATGAGATACAGCCTAGTGACAGACGGACCCTTACCCTTTGGGTACGGAACCCTAAAAATTAAGTGTAAATAGTACATTATAAATTAAATGCCTCCCTTCTATTGCCGTCCCATCCATTCATCCTTTTCCCCTATTTTTTACCTTTCCCTTCTCTCTTACCCATAAAGAGGGTTAGAACTTAAAACTAATTAACCCGTGCGAAGCCAGGGCGGGTCAGCTAGTAAATTAAATAAAATAAATAATAGGCCTGATTTTGAAGGCTTTAGTTGACAGTTCTTAAAATACTAAAAATATATCCGTCTCTTACATTGCCGTCTATTTGACAAGAACAGCAACAGTTTTAGAACTTTTAGATCTGTCAAGTAAAGCCTTCAAAATTGGCCCTAATATCTTTATTTCAAAAACGATACAGTGCTCTGCTTAATACTTATACTTAACTAAGGCCAAAAGATATACACTTAATATTTCGGTTGGGTATCTGCTGCCGAACTAGACTCGTCGTCTGTGTTTCAGCGTACAGTGCCCTCCCCCAAGAATTTGATACATAACTAGCCTTATTATTATAGATATAGGTACAGTTTACTTAATTACGTTATGGTAGAAACAAAGAAGAATATAAAATAATGTGAGTAGGTAAACAAAGTAGGCATAAAATAAAAACGATATAACACTAAATAATATTATGACACAAGTTTGTAAACTTGGCTCCCATATCGCGCTCGCCTGCGGTCCGTGCGCACATTACCGCCTCGAGTGCAATGATCAATGCGCACACGCGTCATACGTTATTCATCACAGTTGCGAGGAAAAGAACCGATTTGTTTTGTTTGGTGCAAACAAAATCTAAATCGACGAAGCTTTTCCTAATACTGACCATGTTTTCAGACGACACCAGACGAAGCGAAATCAGCACCAAGCGGCAGTCTAGTTCAACTAGCGATAGCTAACAACAAAGAGTCCATGAATAGGAAGCTCGAAGAAATGTGTACACCTGAATGGAAGAAACTGGAAAAAAAGGGAGGTGACGTCATAGGTAAGTTGATTAACATCGCAGCTTGGTATGCAAATAGCACCACCCCATCCCTTCCCGTGGCCGTAAGAGCCGGCTGAGGGAATATCCAGGGAATGGGCAGCGGCAGTCTCCTCGGTACATTACAATCTGTGATCACCGAGCCGCCTGTCAAGCGTGCTGATTATGGTTAACTTCCCTGTGATAACCGTCCAGTGTCGTTTTATAGGAGAGGCATATGTTCAGCAGTGGATGTCTTCAGGCTGATGTTGTGTGCACTATTTGTGCTTCCTGATTGTTTTTTGAAAACTTACTTTGTAAAACACTGTTTTAGACCCAGATAATGTAATACCTACAGTACAGATGCCTCGTCCCATACAACGGAATAACGCGGGCTGTTTTACGAATTATTTTATTTCTGCGAATTATTTAATTGTCAAGCGACATTTATTGCGTGTTGGCGAAGTATTGGGCCAAATGAATACACTGGACACTAACTAGTAACTCTCTAGACACGATCACTACATTTTTTTCAAGTTCGGGCTATTTTTTGTTTGTACCGGATGGGACCCCATGGTTTTAGACTTTCACGGTTGTTTACTACGTTTTTAATAGTACTTACGGGATATTTACCGTCATTAGAATCATTTTTGAGTTCCCGATATTTAATATTCTATTTTTTTTCTATTTCTTTCTATTTATATTTTTTTATAGTTTCCGATATTTACTATTAAAAACTTATTTTGTATTTATAACTGATATAACATTTTGGTTAAACATTTCAATGTGATTCTTGGGCCTGATGTTAGCCTTTTCGTAAGTGCATTCAGTTGTCATGTTAAGTTGATAAGTTTGTGTGAACTTGACACACCAAATACTAAACACTCATTGGTTTATACCAATGTGTATTGTGTTATTCTAGTATCCCACTCATACTGTAATCCAGATGGACGTGTAAATCTAGTTTATTAATAAATGAGTATTTGAGTATTATACAAGGTGACCTTGAATTGGTATGTTATCCTGAAATGGGCGGACTGGGACAATGGTACCCTACAATTTGTGAGAGCCTTACTTGAAACTGGGTGTTTCCAAACCTCCATGGTATAAAATAAATCCACTCGCAAAATTGCACATGCGATCACTACGAGAGTTAACAAGATACTATAAATTCATTTCTAAATACAGGTCGTTAAATTCATTTATGTGCACTCGGTCAAGGACGAAGTTCAACCTTGTCTACCTTGGGGTTTAGATTTATCCCCCTTTCGGGATAACATACCAATTCAAGGTCACCTTGTATTGATCATCGGCTGTCTTCAACCAATGAGGGTACAGTATTTTTAAATTGACATGAGATTAACCTTAACCACGGGGTCTCATCAGGTACAAACGCAAAATAGCCCGAACATCAAAAAATGTAGTGTTCGTATCGTGAGCGTTACAAGTTAGTGTCCAGTGTATTCATTTGGCCCAATACTTCGCCAACACGCAATAAATGTCGCTTGATAATCTTGCTTCAGAAACAAAATAGTTCGTAAAATAGCTCGCGTTATTCCGTTGTATGGGATGAGGCATCTGTACTGTAGGTACTATATTATTATGTTTGCTTGTACTAACTTTGCCATTTCCAACAGATTCAGCGGTAATGCTGTACCCGGACATGAAAACGTTACCATTGCCGATCGACCGTCCGTTTGTAATGGAAGTGACTGACTTTAGTAACCTTGAGACGGGCGTAGTGTGTGGATTCCCACAGGGAGAACCATTGGCCGACCAGATATATGGACCTCTCACTGACAAGGTATGCATTAAATTTTCTATTATATTAAAGGCTTTGTTCATTTTTCTAATAACTGATAAGATTGGTGGTTTTTTAGCGGGAACGCGGAAAAGTTCACGTCGTTGCATTGTATTATTTCTCAAAACTTGTGCTTTTTCCAGTGTTAATGAGTAAAATTGGTGGCGTTTTACGCATTAAGTGCTGAATTACGAGCATCACTCATGGGCATGTGATTATAATGTGGTGAAACGTGATTATCCGTGTTGCTTCCAAAATTCCATAGAAGCTTCTAGTAAAGTTGCCCCCACTTTACTGGAGCATGACTTAGACTGGAATATGACTACCTGACTTAGACTGGACTATGACTACGACTAAGACTTGACTTTACGTGAAATATTATATTAACATGATGAAAAATTACAATACTTGACACTGGCTAAATACACTATGTGTGGAACCAAAATATAAGAAAAAAAAAGCTTTGTCCTTACTGACTGAGACAACGGAATATGACGTAAACACTTGTAGGGTGGCTTCCTTTTATGACGTAAGCGCTAAGCAAGGATTTTTTTAAATTCAAATCCCAAGTGGGTGAAAAGTGTTAAAAACGTTTGTGTGAAAAATGTAAATTTCGTAACGTATCGTTTTGAAACTGCGCATGCAAACAAGTATAAAAAATATAAATATAAACGAAACCGGTATTTTTTAGTTTATTGAAAATCAACCCTTAAAACAATGAATTTTGTAGTTAAATTTTGTATGATTCATTCAAACATTTTTCCGTATCATTTTCTAAATTGGGAATGTGTAAAGAACATACAAAATAATTAGTTATGGGTCTCAGCAGCTATTTTTGACTTTCGTCCCCTGAAGGGGTAATAATAAACGGTTCCTGAGGTTATTATAGTCCATGAGGTGGGACCGATTTTTTGTGAAAAAAAAATCCTACAAAGTCTTTTACACTTAAAAATTAAATTAATTAAAATGTGTTCGCAGATCAACGAATATTGTAACAGTGAACTGTGCAGCGAGCCATACCTGCCAATGGTTGAGGAGCTGTGCCTTGCAAAACTACCGCCTTGTAAGTATATAATATGTTTCATAAATAGTATGTATTTAATTCGAAAACCGCAAACAGATGTTCTGTGTCTGTGTGTTGTGGGGGCATGGTCCTCATAGTTCCTGGGTCCCTAGATACAGGGGGTACCTGTTAGTGTTTTAGGAAAGATCCATTAGCGTTAACACCAAACGATAATTCAAAAGTATGGGAATGACATTACCTATGATATGACTTAATAGTAGTGTTCAAAACTGCTTTATGTCAAAAGCGTGTTACATTCTTTATGTTATTTTTGGATTATTCCCAATTCTACAGATTTTCAATTCTACAGAATCCTAATTTTACAGATTCCCATGTCTACAGACTCCCATTTCTACAGATTCCCATGTCTACAGATTCCCATTTTAACAGAATCTTATTTTTAATGATTATTAATTCAACGAAGCCAACTTTTTTAATTCAAAAGTTTGACATCTGTCAAAAATGACATCTGTCAAATGTGACATTTGTTAAAATTGTTATTATAGTTGTTGTAAACGTTAAGTTGTAATTATTGAATTGGGTAACCGTAATAAATATCCATGAAATTGGGTTTCTGTAAAATTAGGTTTCTGTAAAATTGGGAATCTGAATACTACTCCCAAGTTCATTATATATTCCGTGTGCTGTTAATTAAGTTAGTTGCTACCTTTTCTATTTCCTTCTTGTCAAGTAACCTACTTAAGTTTGTACTTTCTGCTCTCTATCTTTAATATGGAATTTTACAGTATAATAAATAATAATAAATAAATGTGTGGACATTACACACAGCGCCATCTAGCCCCAAACTAAGCAAAGCTTGTACTATGGGAACCAGATAACTGATATAATACTTATATACTTTTTGTTTGTAAATACATACATAGAATACAATATAACACCCAGACGCAGAACAAACATCTATGTTCATCACACAAAAGTTTGTCCCGGGTAGGAATCGAACTCACAGCCCTCAGTTCAGAAGGCAGGGATACTACCAACTGAGCTATCGGGCCCGTCAACTGGGTGTTATATTATATGTATGTATTTACAAACAAAAAAGTATATAAGTATATTATATCCGTTATCTGGTTCCCATAGTACAAGCTTTGCTTAGTTTGGGGCTAGAGTTTGGGTTTGTGTGAATTGTCCACACATATAAAAAAAAAAAAAAATTGTACCTTGCCTTAAGATCTGTGTGATTTTGTGAAATAAATAAATAAATATTATATTATATTATATTATTCCCCCCACAGATCCGCAATGGTTCCGCGCAGTGGTAGTGGAACATCGCGCGGGCGAGGCTCACGCCGCGGTGCTGTTCACGGACTACGGCAACATGGAGGCCGCCGTGCCCGTCACGGATCTCAGGAAATGTCTGCGGGAGTTCTGTGGACCGCCCGCTTTGGCCGCCACTGCTGATATCAAAGGTAAACTACTGATGACTAGATGAGCTTTAGATAGGGTTGTCAGCTTGTCACTTTTAAACGAAGCTTAATAACTTTATTTTCACTGTTCTGCAAAGTTTGTCTAGGTAGGTACCACCGCTTTGCCAGTTATTCCGCCGGCAAGTACTAGTGTGCAAGCACTACTGTGTTCCGGTTTGAAGGGCATTGTAGCTAGTGAAGTTACCGAGCAAATGAAACTTTACGACCTGATCGCAGAGTCTAGTAATCTGATTACGTATTCCAAAACATTTCTCCAAAAATCCTTCCTATCCTTCTACTTAACTTTGAGGGAAACTCAAAATACATCGCGACGTACCTTGAGTTGACAGTTGCTTCGCTTCTCTCGTTTGAGAAAAATTGACCCAGAAATGTCAAGTTGATCATTTATTGTCAATGAGGTTAATTCGAGGTTGAGTCGAGTGGAGTAATCTCGAGGTAACGTCTTAGAATATAGGGGTGAATCAAGCTCAATGACAGCTGTGAAGTGTCCATTGGCTGGCCTGATGGCTCGGTTGGTAGTAGCTCTGCCGGAAAAGGAGCCGATGGATGCAGAAGGCGAGCAGCTGCTGAAAGTGGCGCTCTCTGGGGAGGCCTCTGTTCACCATTGAGTTGCTTTTCATACTAATATACAATAAGTCAATAATTGACTGGCCTGATAGCTCCTTTGGTAGTAGCTCTGCCTTCTGAACTGAGGGCTGTGGGTTCGATTCCTACCCAGGACAAACATTTGTGTGATGAACTTAGATGTTTGTTCTGCGTCTGGGTGTTATATTGTATTCTATGTATGTATTTACAAACAAAAAGTATCTAAGTATTGTATCAGTTATCTGGTTCCCGTAGTACAAGCTTTGCTTAGTTTGGGGCTAGATGGCACTGTGGGACATATCCACACATTCCGTGCGTACTCATAGGGTAAAAAAGACCCTATTACTAAGGCTCCGCTGTCCGTCCGTCTATCTGTATGTACAGACACACACGGTTCATGAGATACAGCCTGCTGTCAGATGGACAGCAGAGCCTTAGTAATAGCAGGGGGTCTCATCAACGAAAAATAGCACGAACGTGAAAAAATTGTAGTGATCGTGTCTAGAGAGTTACTAGTTAGTGTCCAGTGTATTCATTTGGCCCAATACTTCGCCAACACGCAATAAATGTCGCTTGATAATCTTGCGTTATGCAGAAATAAAATAATTCGTAAAATAGCTCGCGTTTATCCGTTGTATGGGATGAGGCATCTGTACTGTAGGTATTATATTATCTAGGGTAATAGGGTTCGCTTTACCCTTTGGAACGCTAAAACAACTAGAAGTCATTACGTCTCCCCATTCCAGATTGGCCGAAGCCCATCACAGCGGAGCAGATTGTTAAAGCGGTGGAATTCTTGAAGATAAACGATGAAGGCCGTGGACAACTGCCCGTGCGTCGTTGTAAAAGGATAGAAGACGATCTGAGTTACGAAATCGAGGCACCGGAGCTTATAGCTGCGTTGAAAGCTCAGTAAGTACTTGGAACGGAATAGAATAGGCATGATGACTACTATTAAAAATGAACAAGTAAATAATACTTTCAAAAAAAAAAGATTAAAAATGAATGCAATAATTGAAAAAATATGTAAAATCGGTAAATAAATCACGGAGTAATAAGCTTTTAAAGTTTCTACAGGAGGCGTCTTCTGTCCCTTTCTCGCGAAACAGAGCGCCGCCACAGTTACTATAAAAAATCCACCTGTGACGTCGCATGCCAAAGATATTGTATGTAAAGCTACCACAGCTTAGTAATGAGGTACTATGACGACATTGCTCTGACGTCACTGGCCGTTTGAGCTATCTCTTTCTATTCCGGTTTTTAAAATGCTTGTAATTTTTGAGATATTTTATTTTTGTTTTCACAAATATTTATCTTTTGAGGAATATTATTAATTTGAGCAAAAAAAATATTTTAGTCATCATGCCTATTAACATTAAGAAGATAATATTATAGTCCTTAAACAACATACACAAAAAAAAACAATTCCAGAATTGTTATTTATAAACGGTTGGAGTTAAGATCCGGAACTAGGAACTGGAGAACTAAAGTGATAGATATAGCTCTTAGAGTTGGCAATTTGAAATGGCAATTTTCAGGCCACACACTGACAACCGATGAGTTAGAAAGTTTCTCGAGTGGCGACCACGAACCGGAAGTTTGTGGTCACCATCGGGGGTGTGCAACGAGCGATGTGGCGTGCCCCTTGCCATTTCACTTCACATCGATATTTGGTATTTCTCACGGTTTCTTGATATCAGAATCTGTAGGCCGCCTAAAGGCTTCTGACATTGGCTTAACAACTATTTTATTACGACAACAGCCGGGACCGGCGGCTCAAGTGCCCAAAGCACGGTATCGCTCATTTGTAAATACCACTTTGCAGCGGTCACCCATACTAACTTAATTCTTAACTATTACAGGTAAATCACCGCTGGGATCACAAAACTCAAGTAACAATGTTATAAAATACTCTATCAAGTTAGTTTGATTCACGATTTGACATCTAACAAATATCAAACTTGGTTACAAATCACTCAAAATATCACTATTTGTTATACAAGTATAAATCATGGGCTTCATGTGAAGGAAAGACAAAAGTTAACAAGGCTCATAGCATTATCGTCTGGAATGTTTCATAACAATGTATGCCGGCTCAATATCGAGCTGCTGGGTGAACGGGTAAATCTCTGAGTGATTCATCAGTTCACTCGTTTGAATGAACTGATGTCATCTATCAGTCTCATTTATTCCAGCGCTGTTATATCGTGAATTGAATCAAAAATTACAAGTTTAGTTAAGGTCTAGGCTTAAGTTTCTACATAGTATTTATGGTTGATACATTTTGTATTGTGGCGTCTGTGTAGATTTAAGAATTTATAGTTATGTATAGACGGTACAGACTAAATTCTGTTTCAAATACATTTTGACAACTTGTCAACCGTACGTGTATTGTCTATGGTTGATTTGTTATATTTTGTTCGTCGTGTGTGTGTATGTCACCGTATTTTTGTAAGAACCGTTTGTTTATAAAAAAGCGTGGTTATTTATTGCAAACGGGTAATGTGTCTCAATAAAACGGCCGATATTTCGGTTATTTATAATTAATCGGCATCACTTGGTTTTCTCGTAATTGTGTACTTCTAGTGTGGTCAAAACTAACCTAACTTTGCTCGTCGTCGTAACCTACTGGTTAGCCACAACTGACTCTAAAAAAACAATAAATTACAGCAAAAATTGGTGCATTGTTCACAATTAAACGCTACTGAAACCCCCACCACTAGGCACCGATTATTTATAAATAATCGAAATATCATCCGTGTTATTGTAAAACAGATTGTCAGTTTGCAATAAATCGACAGTTTATAAATAGCCGGTTTCATTTTCGTTTATTTTTATAAACAAACGGTTTTTACAATAAGACGGTGACATGTAGATCTAAGAATCTATAGACTAGGAAATGTTTATGGAGATGGTACAGATTAAATTCTGTTCCTATCTATCTATCACTTTTCAACCATGCATAATATTGTTTATGGTTAATTTGTTACATTTTGTATGTTATATGTTTGTAGATTTAAGATAATATAGGCTGGGAAATGTTTCTAATAGATTTTGACTAATTTATGACCGCGATAAGTATAGAAAAGTTGTAACAACAGTAACAACAATCGCCTATGCTACTTTGCGACCGTGATAGACGATTGGATAAAATTGGACAATATACGTATAGTCGAATAATGGATATGTCACCGTCTTATTGCAAGAACCGTTAGTTTATAAAAAAAACGCTGTTATTTATAAACTGTTGATTTATTGCAAACGGGCAATGTGTCTCACAATAAAACGGACGAATTTTCGGTTATTTATAATTAATCGGCATCACTTCGTTTTATTGCAATTGTGTACTTCTAGTGTGGTCAAAACTAACCTAACACTCCTCGCTTTGCTCGTCGTCGTAACCTACTGGTCGGCCACTAGTGACTCTAAAAAACAACAAATTAGACCAAAAATTGGTGCTTCACAATTAAACGTTACAAAAACACGTTTTTTTTATAAACTCACCGTTAGGCACCGACTGTTTATAAATAATCGAAATAGCACCCGTGTTATCGTAAGACAGATCGTCAGTTTGCAATAAATCGACAGTTTGTAAATAACCGGTTATATTTTCGTTTTTTATAAACAAGCTGTTTTTACAATAAGACTGATTCTCTATTTCCGCGTTGACATACTCATTTCATATTACAATGATTTATCGATGGGCCATCGCTTGTTTCTACTAGTCGATCGAACGACGAGTACAATATCAGCATCCTGCCGTCATCAGTTGCAATAGGCTAGTTGCCTGCTGTTTTATTTTATTGCAAGAATTAAAAATATTCCTCAAAAAATAAACAGTCGTAAAAACAAAAATTAAATACAAATGAATAGATGTCTCTTACATCTCAAACGTAGTGATGTCAGTTCTTGGTGCTACATAGTACCCATTCAGTAGCGTGCACACTTGTACAGAGTCTTTCGGCAGGTAACATGCCTAAAGACTGGAAGAAAAATTGTTTAAAAGCTATTTACCAAAATACTCCCATGGTAGTTTTGGTTAGTCATTTTGCGAATAATGATGTAGGTGAGTGCCACCTCAAATATCTATAGATTGATTGATTTTATTGACTTATCAATTTATTGATATTCGAAGTGGCCTTTCGACGCATGTGTTTGCTTCTGTAGGTATTTGCAAAACTATTATAGAAGTGAAAAGATGGTAAGATGGTGGTGTGAGTATAAGGATCGATAACGTATGTTTAGGAACATTTATACTACACGTATATCATTCTGTAAGAATGTCTGCAATACGGATGATCTGATGGCGGTCCTGTTATTTTTTTCACGCCTTCAAAAATAAATTCAAATCTAGATTTGAATAGCTCTAAAAACGATTCAAACTCCTTAATTTTTTTATACACTATGTCACATCTGACGTTTTTTTTTTTGCATATAATATAATATTACTAATATTTCTTTAAACACAATACATGGAGTAAAAACTAGAACTCGGTCTTTTAAATTGTTTAACAAAGACGTAACTTTCTCAACATCTCGCCATCCGCTCTTCATTTTCAGCCATATCCTCAAACAAATCTATTAAATTTGAAGAAGAATTAAAAATTACATTTACAGTACGCGAATTGTAAGTCCATCGAGTGTCAGCAACGCGAGGCAATTTTTTCATAGCAGCCATTTTATTGAATTGCCTTTTGTAGTATTGTTAAAGTAATTGGTTAATGTTTTTATCTGATGAAAAAAAAACGTTTAGTTTCAGGGGCGATGTCACGTGTGCTTACCCACAGCTTCCTAAGCCAAGCATTTGAACCTACTTAACGAAAGCAATATTTACCTGTTATTTTTAATAGCACCCAACTAGCCTTTTATGGCATTCATTATGAAGTAAATATTTAAGTACTAATAGCTTTTGATAGCAGGGATCTAGCCTATTAATTCTCGATTTGCCGACGGACTTCTATATGTCCATTTGATGACATCGCCATTTTCAATTGTATGTTCTCACAACTTGCATTTGCGATTTCCGCTTGTCGATTGTTTGACAAAGCGTAGCGACGGATTCCTTCGTTTCCATTTCGTCGTCGATTGTTTCCGATTGCTCGAACAATTTTTTTATTGTTCGATAGCTAATTCTACTTATCGATTGTTCTACGATCATTGTTTCTGATTGTTCGATACCTAATTCAACTTATCGATTGTTCTACAATCATTGTTTCTGATTGTTCGATAGCTAATTCTACTTGTCGATTGTTTGATTGTCAGTTCTACTGATCGATTTATCTACAACTTTTTCTAATTATTCGATAGCTAATGCTACTCGCCGATTGTTCTACAATCATTGTTTCGAATTATTCTATAGCTAATTCAACTCGCCGATTGTTATACAATCATTGTTTTTAATTGCTCGATAGCTAATTCTACTTGTCGATTGTTCGATTGTCTTTTCTACTGGTCGATTTATCTACAACTTTTTCTTATTATTCGATAGCTAATGCTACTCGCCGATTGTTCTACAATCATTGTTCCTAATTGTTCGATAGCTAATTCTACTTATGGATTGTTCTACAACAATAAAATGGTTTCTCATTAGGTAGGGTAGGTCGACAGCAAGCTTTTCCGGTGGTCGGCTAGTTGGTAGAAAGCAATAAATGTTTCCTTGCCGAACGTTGTATTTTGCCACATTTCCAAACTCTAAATGCCTAAAGGTGTAGGTGAAGGGTGGCTTCTAACCTTAAACTGTTAGTTTTGACAAGGAAATTTATTTTTCCTCCTGAGATCAGAACATTTATTCGTGTTCACGTTCATAATCGCAGTTTCCTCTTCATTCGATTTTCCAGTTTTGGAAAACACGAATTTCTTTGGAAAGTTTGAACATTTTCAAACTATTTTTGTATAAAAGAACGTGTTTCTGACGATGCTGAATATCAGCAAGATTTGAATTTTACGTATTTTCCGCCATGTTACTTTCAAGCGCGAGTAATACATTCAATTGTATTGCTATTTCAACAAAGTATTTTAAGCATGACCATTTACTGTGTGAACGGTATAAGTTCTACCTTGACCTTAGTTGAAGAAGGCACAGTTTTTACGGTTAAATCCATCAATGGATGAGATGGGCCAAAACTATCAGCTTTGACAAGGAAGTTTATTTTTCCTATGTGATTAAATCAAACCTATAGGAATTGGTCAGTCCATAGCTGGGGTAGTTTCTCAGTTATACCTTAAATTTCGATGAGACGATATCCCATCTGAACAGCTTTTTAATGATCATTACAAATTACCCTCTTCTGTCCCGTGTTCCAGCGTGAGTTAATTTATGGCAAAGGGGGGGGGGGGGGGGGTGATAGCCCTAATCTCCTAACTTTATTGAATCAGTTATCATTTTCCCGGGAAGGATACTCCGATTTTGAGATTTTTCGTATCCTAATGGGTTAACATGGACGGTAGACCAAATTGTGTTTCCCCATTTTATGTCGTTTTCTTCATACTTGCTGACTGAGACTGGACTGCGACTATGAATGACTAACACTTGATTTTACGTGAAACTACTATTAACATGATGAAAAATTATAATACTTGACACTGGCTAAATAAACAATGTGTGGAGCCAAAATATAAGAAAAAAAAGGGAAGTAAAACCGGGGAAAGATAATTTTGTCTACCATCCGCTAAGCTAACTCAGTAAAGGTAGGCTTTCTTGTCTTATAATCGGTGTGCTGCTGCCAATTGAGTGGTCCATCTATGGTCTTGATTGTCATGTTTTTTGAGAGTGGAATGGAAGCTGATTTGGTTGATGGTTTGGGGGTTATGTTCGCTCAGTTTGACTGCTTGGTTGACTGCTGCTGTTTGACTTCAATTTTCCAGTTTGGCAATTAATTTTCCCTTTAAAGTCTACACATTTCGGTGTAGTCTACATATTTTGTGTTTGTTCTACACTTTCTCGTATTTTCCGCCATGTTTTGTTTACAGTTTGAAATTCGGATTCAACTATCGTACGTCCAAATATAAGACGTTTCGTAGTAAATATATCAGTTTAACCAAACAGTTAACTGATGTAACGCTAGCTAAATACTATTTGAGGCTTTTAGTAGACACTGCACTAGGAACATTCTCTGTAAGCACTTATTTGAATTAATTATTATTTTTCCATTTAATTTGACTCTCGGGTCTAGCCCGGACATTTGGGAGGCATTGGTGGGGCCGAAGCTAACACCAAGACGCAACTGGTACAATAAAAAAAAGTACTAGGAGTGCTGGTCGTACTCTGGCGGAGATTAAGGCGAATTACCATTTTTTTTCTTTGATTCTCACTAAAAACGGTTTAGTACTTACAAAGAATACTCAGCAGCGGCTCTCAGAATGAAAGAAAGAAGGAAAATACATTTATTCAGGACATCACACAACATTACGTTCTTAAATACAACGTGAATATATCATAGAGAGAACAAATAATAGGTACTATCGTACGATATATACTGTTGCGTGACGTCATAATATAGGTCCCTACTCAGCGTGGAATCAAGACCTCAATACCTACCAATTACAATTTTAATAACTTTTAAGCTGTTGGCTTTGACAAGGAAATTTATTTTTCCTAATGTGATAGATTTTTTTTAAAGCACTGCGTCATCTTTGTCACTTTTTCAGCTTTGAAAAACACGAATTTCCATTTGCTGTAACTTTGAACATTTCAAACCGTGTTTGTTGCCATTGACTGGTTTTGTACATAAGTATTATAGCAATAGCATGATCAGTTGACTCTTTCTAATGTTTTGTCGTTAGTTGTTCTTTGTTAATTGGCATTGTTTTTGTGCCCTTGACAGGAATAAATATATTCTATTCTTTCTCCCGGAGCATAATGACTTGTTCAATATTTTGCCAATTGAAAACTTTCGCGAAGTTTACTAATTTTCCGAACGATTTCAATGTCAATTGTCCAATCAATTATTGTAACACGAAAACAAACAACAAATATAAATTTTTGCGTGTTATCTCAAAAAAAAATCCGCCTTTATCGAGTGCATATTAGCGGGAAGTAGTCGGTAGTTACTAGCTAAATTAAATGCGACGGTTTTTGGCCAACGACAAAATATGACATATATTCCATAAATCACTTAAAATTAATAACAATTTTAAGAATTAGGCAAGTAAGGAAAGTAGAAGGATTTTACTTTAATTACTCACTGTCAACCGCCGTAGCCATCCAGGGCCCTGGTTGTCGTATATTATTTTATTTGGTTCGTATGGGCCGGGCAGAGCGCGATACCTGATTTTAGGCAGACGTGCTTTTTTATAACACTCTTACGGGTTACCCACCCGCGATTTTTCACATTTCACGAGAACTTCGCTGTACCTTTCGCGATGGCAACAGCCAGCCAGCGATCCTACCGACTGCGCCATATATTTTTCGGGAGCGCTTCTGGCCGTTTTTAACTTAATTTCAGATTTCACGTTTATGTAATTAATTACTAATTTATACAATAAGCGACCGGTTGTAGAGTTTGATACAGCACAACGCGCTCTCACTGCTGATGCTGCGTCTGGGACGGTGCCGTGATTGTGGTTATGGGTACATAACTCCTCCCTCCTTATCTCGAAGTGATTAGGAATAGTTTCCTATAACTCGACTAACATTTAACGTGAAATGAATAATACGAGTGGCTGAGGCTGGTCCTCGAGCTAATCATCATGATCCTGTAACTCTTTCTCTTTGGTCTTAATTACGTGCTCAATCTTTTGACAAATTAAAAACTTTTTCTACGAAATCTATCTCCTCAAAGGCAGTTTAGAATTGCGGTGTTATCATCAGATCTCCCTCTGTTTCATCTATTTGCTAATTTAACGGGAAGGGTAGATGTGTTGGTCCCTACATAGCACATATTACCTATATTCCTTCGCCATCTTGCCCTGGTAACACACAAAAACAGACAACAAAATTTACATTTTTTGCGTGTTATCTGAAATCTGTTTTCCGCCTTTACCCCACTACAAATGTGAGGTGATGTAAATTAAATGAGATAGTGCTTATTCTCTCTTTGTGCTTCCCATATTTCTCTCGATTGCTGGCTGGAGCAGAAGCTCTGCCACCATATTTCCTTAGACCCTATTTGCACGTCCGGTAAAAAAAGAAGACTCGATGGATCCTTAATTATTTTCCATTATTAGATTCCAGAACTGATTATTTCTCTGGTACAAATTGCCTTGTCTTCTGAGCCGAGTTGGCGCGTCTTTCTTATTTCCTTCTAATTACTTTTGTCTTCCTTTTCCAGGGGTTTATACCTATTGGTTAAATGTTTCCATTGCCGTGAAGTATCAATGTCACTGCAGTGTCAGTCATTTGTGCTATTCTTCAAAACAATGCTGTTTTAAAAAACCCTAGACTTTATAGGATTTTACAGTTCAAGTTCCTCTTGAAAGTTTCAGAATCGTTCCTCCATTGATCTGACAAATTCCACAAACCTGTCTGGTGGTATGGTTAATAAAGTTTTGGTGCCATCTTTGCAATAATCTTTGTAACGGGTAAACGTAGTGCCCTGTGAAAAGTGTTGTGCATTGTCTTCTCCTTTTGTGTAAGCCATAAGCTAATTACATTTCTTGTGGTGATCTAAGCATTTCAAAACAAATTTCCACTGACGTGAACTAGCGCGTTTTTTCGGCAAGTCAAGTGCCGATAATCCGCGGTTGATATTAAATTAATTTTACAGAACTTTCATGTTCATGTTTGCTTTCTCGGGGCGGGTATCTGGGGTCTAGCAAAGATCCCAAACGCTAACACATTACCTATGCCCATGAACGCAGTGAGTGCTGCATCTGCATGAAACACTGTATTATTAAGTCGTAAGTAGGTGCTTATTCTTGTTTAATCTAATAGTTAGGGATGAGGGATGATCATAACTAGCTATACCACGATTAATAATGTTTATTAGCGGGGAAAATAACATAAAATGTTTTCGTTTAGCTTTTACAATATTATTGTATCTATCGAACGCATTTAGGGTGTTTATTTTTATCCTTAGTTACGATAACCAATGGTTAAAGACTAACTATTTAAAGTTGGTTAGAATTTGTTGAAGCAGTTACCTGGCCCCCTATTACGAAGGAGCTAGCAGCGCTCCTGACGGGCGTCTGTCGCTCAACTGCTGTCAATTTTCATACAATTTTGACAGCAGTTGAGCGGCAGACGCGCGTCAGCAGCGCTGCTATCTCCATCGTAATAGGGGGCCTGAACTATTTTTTATATAAACCCACCCTTAGGATGAGTTGCACCATAATCACAGTTAAAGTTCCTGTCAAATTTTGACATTAGCCCGCCCTGCGAGGCGTGGACGGTGACAGCAGTTAAAGTTAGCGTTAAAGTAAGCAGCAACTCAGCCTTAGTGTTTCATTCTGTATAGTTATTAGCATTTGACTTTAAGGGTTACTTTGTGTATACGCGAATTCTTTATCTCGCTCGCACATTGCAACATTTTTGAAGATATTAAATAACTGAATTTACTTACGGAAAAGCTTGCTAAAATATTTTCTCATGAATAACATTTACATAACAAATGTTCAATAAAAAATATAAAAATGTATTTTTGTCTTTTATGACTTTTTTATGTACGAAAACTTGTTTTGATCAATATGATTTTTTTGTTGAACAATTGTTATTAATGTTACTCGTGAGAACAAAGTTTGGTCAGATTTTTCGTAAGTAAATTCAGTTATTTCGTATCTTCAAGAAGGTCGCAATGCGCTACCGAGATAGAGAATTTTCATTTATAAATATAAGTTGTAGATGTAAGTGCATAAATGTTTCAAACCATTTGACAGTGTAAAACGTTTGTATCGAAACCATTACTATATTTTTGAAAATAAACGAAAATGCTCACATTCCACTCTTTTATTGTGACATCATCCTGTCTATAATGTTATTTTATTTTCTTATATTTTGGCTCCACACATAGTGTACTTAGCCAGTGTCAAGTATTATATTTTCATCGTGTTATAAAATATTTCACGCAGTCATGTCCTAGTCATTGTCATAGTCCAGTCTAAAACAGGTAGTCATAGTCCAGTTTAAGTGATGCTCCAGCAAAGTGATGGCAACTTTACTACAAGCTTCTTTGGAGTTTTGGAAGCAACACGAAAAATCACGTTTCACCACATTATATCACTTGCCCTCACTCATGCTCGTAATTCAGCACTTAATGCGTAAAACGCCACCAATTTTAAACATTAACACTGGAAAAAGCAAAAGTTTTGAAAAATAATACAATGCAACGACGTGAACTTTTCCGCGCTCCCGCCAAAAACTCGTCTATAGTGTTATTATAACTCAATGGTGGCTGTAAAGCCGGTGCGAAACGCAACGCAAGGGCAAAAATAAAGATGTGCGAGCGCAACATGCAAGGGCTTCACAGCCGCCATTGAGTTTGAATCACACTCGCAGACTATTCCCAGTTGCCCACATATGGATTGCCTCTGATGGCAATCGGGAATTCCATTCTCAGCAAATAATAGGTACATAGACGAACTTAATGTTGGAGAGCATTATCTTCCAGTGAACCTGGGCAGTATATGCAAAGTTCTCTGTGAACCTGGGTGTAACGTGATTTTTTTTGTATTTTGTAAGTTGCATCATGGAATTCGTCCAATCACAAAGTATTTGAACTGAAGTATGCAAAGCCTTGGGATTTCTATATACTCAGTATGTCTGAAAGGTTCACTTGACATCACCAGTATCTGTGGTCGCCTTAAATGTTGAACCTAACACCAATCATCAACAGTGCTAGCCTGTATTTCTTAGATTTTCGCGATTTGAACACATAGTTTTACGTTTCACACAGGACTTAATCGCGCTAAAAACATACCCTAACCATGGGGTCTCATCAGGTTCAAACGAAAAAAAACCCGAACTTGAAATAAATGTAGTGATCGTGTCTAGAGAGTTACTAGTTAGTGTCCAGTGTATTCATTTGTCCCAATACTTCGCCAACACGCAATAAATGTCGCTTGATAATCTTGCGTTATGCAGAAATAAAATAATTCGTAAAATAGCCCGCGTTATTCCGTTGTATGGGATGAGGCATCTGTACTGTAGGTATTATATCTGGGCCTTAACCTAAGACGGAAAAAAATAACACTAATAACTTTCATACATTTATTGAACGTATTCAGCATAATTATGTACTACATTAGTTGTCTAGTAATATCAATGTGGTCGCTTGTAGTCCCTCAGTCGGTCGTCAGGTCGCCGCCGCTTGCGCCGCGGGGGCGGAGCGTTCAGTGACGCGTGCGCCTGCGCAGATACCAGGATACCGAGCTCGCATACCGCCTGGAAATAACAACATTGTTTTATTTTTTTAAACTTACAACTTTGGGTTTTTTGATCCTTATGTAACCAGTCATTTAAACGTCAAAATTGACAAAATTTAACTAACGAACGATAAACCCGTCCTTAGTATACTTTATAGTAGTTCTGCGAACAGTAGACCTCGTCAGCACATTTTTTTTGTTGTGAGTTTTTTTTTTGGAATACTTACATCATCATCAGAATGAAGACGTCAACTGCGGAACATAGTTTCCAGTGCCACTTTGAGTGGCTGCTCGCCTCCTGCATCCATCGACTCCCCACGGTTTTGACCAGATAGTCGGTCCATCTAGTAAGCGTTCGTGGTCGCCACTTCAAGCTTTCTTCCCCATCGGTTGTCGATTCTGCGAGCGATGTACTTGCGAAGTACCATCGCGAATACCGAATACTTTCAGCCTAATATTATGAAAATTGGGCGCTATTTATTATGTATAGTAGTAGTATGTCCCGAACTCAGACCTCACGTCTGCCTCCACAGAGCTATGAAACAAATGACGTTTCCCCTCAAGCGTTTATTTTGCTCTGTGCTTGACTCATTTGCTCACATTGGAAGTTATTCTAAAATTATATTTAAGTACCAAATTTTCTGCCAAATATTATCAAAATCTGCTGGCAAATGGCAGAAATCCTCTTTATGGCAGAAATGCACTACAAACCAAAAATCGCCCTCGACAAAAATCCTAAGTAGATTTCGTTGAAAAAAATGTCCTGTACGCGAGTACGTGCGGATAATGAAATTTGCTTTCAAGCAAATTTCGCGAGCTGAAGTAGGTTTCGCTCGGTCAATAAAATAAAATGATCCATGTAATTACGTTGTAAGGACGTAAAAAGGTCCATGTAATTACCTCTTCGTGCATTTCCTTCGCCATTGTATAAACGCTGTGCTCGCTGCTGTTGTACATCAAAGCGTTGGATAGCATCAGTAGCAAGTCGCGTTGGAACTGCGCAGTCGTACTGGGAAACAAAAATGATAATTTCAAATCAAATGGAACCCTTTTAGCGATTCGAGTTTTTGGATAATTCTTTTAAAATTACGGTGCTATAGGGATTGAAAACGAAGGAGTATACGAGTGTGTGAGTAATATTGGTGAGTAAGTGTGTAATATTAGGGAGTGATAAGTGTGTAATATTAGTGAATGGGTAACTGTGTAATATAAGTGAGTGAGTGTGTCATATAAGTGGGTAAGTAGGCGTGTAATATTAGTGAGTGCGTAAGTGTTTGATATAATAGAGTGCATCTAGTAACTGTACGAATAATATAAGTAATTAAGTCACCACATCCGCCCACACTCGATGTTCCTCCGTATAGTGGAGTGGGCCAAAGGACGACACACCACCGCGCTGTAGTGAGTAAGTGTGCGAATAATATTAGTGAGCGAGTAAATGTGTTATATAAGTGAGTGTGTAATATAAGTAACTACGTAATATTAGAGTGTGTAAGTGTGTAATATAGATAGATAGAAAATGCTTTATTGCACAAGATTAAATCGAGTATATAGGCGAACTTAGACGCTGACAGGACCCAATGCGAGCACGTTTATTACAGCAGACGAACTTGAAACTTATTTTGTACATTATAGGGTCGCTTTATGCATAGCAAAAATATGGCGATTACGTTCCGTTGCACTTCGACTTTTCCATTTGTCGGTACAAATAATTAGTTATAAATAATAAGCTTATAGACGGATGCATTGAAACATAACTTATCACTATGATTTATTTCAATGGGGTGTCTTATTATAATGTAACATTTTAGGACGTTTGAATGATTTTTTAGAAGTCACTTCACGATTTTGTTCTATCGAGAAAACTTTTCGTAAACGTGTTCCGGTTTCGGCAGATGGAAAGAAGATATGAACAGTATTAACGTGCATTTTTTTCAATCCTGTAAATGGTATACGTTTTGAGATGATCACGTTCAAAATAGTCTATTTGTGAGCATTCAGCGCCTTAATATAGGTGGTAGGACTTTTCTGCAAAGTTCGTCTAGGTAGGTACCACCGCTCTGCCAGATATTCTGCCACCAAGCAGTAGTGTGCAAGCACTACTGTGTTCCGGATTGAAGGGCATTGTAGCTAGTGAAATTACTGGGCAAATGAGACTTTATGACCTGATTACACAGTGTAGTAATCTGATTACTAGACTGTGTGATGTCTCAGGATGACGTGCGCAGTGCGGCGTCACGCGAAACTTTATTATTTTAAAGTTCCGAGTGACACTGCAACTGTTATGGGCGGCCGTGTTGCTTAACATCAGGTGAACGACTAGCTCGTCACGTCATTCATTCACATAAAAAAAAAAAAAAAATATATATATACAGGGTTACAGGAAAAATTGTGCTAGATCCGCTAAGGGCGTGGAGTTCCCACCATTTCTAATTTATTTCACTATGAAACACCCTAGCCTAAACTTATAATATTATTTTTAGATATCCGTTAGAAAAAAATACAGATTCAAATATTTTTTTATTTCTTAACTTTCACTTGTCTACTATAGTCTATTAAATATTATATTATGTACTATTTTATTGATTGACGTCCCAAAGCATCTTATTACACATGTAAAAATGCAATAATAATAATAATAAGACACACAAAATATTTAAAAAAAAAATTAAAAGTCGAATATTTCGAAAAGGGTTAAGTTTAAGCTAGGGTGTTTCATAGTGAAATAAGTCAGAAATGATGGGTACTCCACGCCCTTAACGGATCTAGCACGATTTTTCCTGTAACCCTGTATATAAGCGAGGTAGTCACCGCATCCGGCCGCTCTCGATGTTCCTCCGTATAGTGGAGAGGTCCATGGGCCGGCGCACGACGGCGCTGTAGTCGGGCGCCTCCTCGTCCGTGATGGGGCGCCCGAACAGGGACGCGTACTTGTGGGCGCATAGCCTGGGGACGCATACACCAATAACAATAATAAATAAATAAACATGTGTGGACATTTCACACAGCGCCATCTAGCCCCAAACTAAGCTTGTACTATGGGAACTAGATAACTGATATAATACTTCGATACTTTTTGTTTGTAAATACATAATTAGAATACAATATAACACCCAGACGCAGAACAAACATCTGTGTTCATCACACAAATGTTTGTCCCGGGTAGGAATCGAACACACAGCCCTCAGTTTAGAAGGCAGGGCTACTACCAACTGAGCTATCGGGCCCGTATATCATATAATAATAAATAACGCCCAACGATCACTTGCATAGATCCTGGACCCTAACTAGGATTCCCTGTATCTAGATTTTGAAATATTCAGGCTGAAGGGTTCACTGCTGAACATAGTTTCGACCACCACTTTGAATGGTTGCTCGCCGCATTCATCGGCTCCCCGCGGCTTTCACCAGACTATCGGTCCACCTAGTGGGCCTACACTGCGTCTTCCAGTTCGTGGTCGCCACTCGAGAACCTTTCTTCCCCATCAGTTGTCAGTTCTACGAGCGATGCACGATTTTCTTCTCGTGTAGGCAAGTGGTCAGCCCTGGTCAATTTTTAGGCCGCCTGAAGGCTTCTGACTTGTCTTACGACAACAGCCGGGACCGACGGCTTAACGTGCCCTCCGAAGCACGGTAGCGCTTAGTTCTAAATACCAACTTTTTGGTGTAGCGGTCACCCATCATAGTAGTGACCGCAGCGAACGTTGCTTAACTTTACCGATCGGTTAGGAACGGCTAGTCGTGCTTCGCTATGAGCGCTATACGACGCACGATGTGGCTTGCCCATTGCAATTTCAACTTGATAATTCTAAATGCTCTATCGTTGACTTTAATCCTCCGGATCTCTTCATTTCTGATCTTATCCCGTAAATAAACACAAAGTTTATTCTAAGCACAAATCATAGCTCTCTTGACCTGATATATAAGAAGAAGAAAAAGAAAATACCCTATTTACTCTAGTCTTAAGGATTCTTTTCAAATATGTTGCAAGAACGGATTATTATTGACGGGCCCGATAGCTCAGTTGGTAGTATCCCTGCCTTCTAAACTGAGGGCTGTGGGTTCGATTCCTGCCCAAGACAAACATTTGTGTGAAGAACATAGATGTTTGTTCTGCGTCTGGGTGTTATATTGTATTCTATGTATGTATTTACAAACAAAAAGTATCCAAGTATTGTATCAGCTATCTGGTTCGCATAGTACAAGCTATGCTAAGTTTGGGGCTAGATGCCGCTGTGTGTAATGTCCACACATTTATTTATTATTATTCACACGTGGACATTTCCACACATATTTATTATCATTATTATTTATATACATATAAATATAGGTACTGACCTGCTGTACACAAGCATGACAGATTTCTTCCACAGTCTATAATCCATTTCCGAGTCACCGCCCGGAGAATCCGGTGCACTCGCTTCCGCTGCACTTTCCGAACCGGAACATGCTGGAAACAAAAAAAACTTTGTAAATTGATAGTCCTGATTCATAACTTCTTCTTCTTTAGTGGCTTTCTATCGCTTTTTCGCAATAATTCTGCCAATGTCAAGTGAGTAAAATTTGTACGGTTATGTCAAGTCAAAGTCTTATTTTGTCAGTCAAAACGCCAACAGTAAAATGGAGGATATTTTACTGAAGGCTCTAAAAAAGGCCGTTGAAGCAAAACCGAAAATGCATGTTTCTCCAATCTTGAAACTATTTGCTAATACTCGTGCACATTCTCGAACACTTAACGGATAATAATCCACCCTTATTACACATTAAAATTCAGAATACAAAGGTTGTGAAAAATAAATTCAAAATTCGCAACCGCCATTGTCGGAGTTTCTTCATAACGCGACAAATAATAAAACCACAAATGTCAGTCGAATACGCCAAATCGTTTTTTTTCTCTTATCAGTACTCCTAGTACGAGTTTCGATAGTTTACTAAAACTTGATACGTTTACGTTTTCTCCCTTTGCTCCCATACATTTCTCTGCAGCGCCCCTAGCGGACACGTTGATGAACTAAAAATGGCAGTACAAATTTTAAATGGATTCGCGCGTATTCACGTATTGGAAAACTCGTACTAGGGGTACTGTGTACTAAACTACAGGGGGTCTAGCAAAGATCCCTTTCCATTAGCGTTAACGCCTAACGATAGCCCAAAAATGTATGGAGAACGACATTAGCTGTGGAAAAGTTATCCGCAGCGGCTGTCTTTCCCTTACGGGTCCGATAGCTCCGTTGGTAGTAGCCCTGCCTTCTGAACTGAGGGCTGTGGGTTCTATTCCGTCTGGGTGTTATATTGTACTCTATGTATGTATTTACAAACAAAAAAGTATATAAGTATTGTATCAGTTATCTGGTTCCCGTAGTACAAGCTATGCTTAGTTTGCGGCTAGATGGCGCTGTGTGAAATGTCCACACATAAAAAAAAAAAATTTAGAGTTATCGTTTGGCGTTAACGCTAATGGAAAGGGATCTTTGCTAGACCCCAGATCCCGTAAGTACCAATAAAATGTAGTGAACAACCGTGATTAAAAGAGTCTAATACAACTTACTTCTCGAATCCGGTTTCTTCTTCCGCGAATAATCTCTTTTCTTCTTCCCGTCCTTCTCCTCTTCTCGGCTCAGCTGGAAACAGATTCACAGAACATTTACAACCACAGCTTAGTGATGAGATACTATGAAGGACTAAACTCTGACGTCACTGGCCGTTTGAGCTATCTCTTTCTATTCCGGTTTTTAAAATGCTTGTAACTTTGTCATTTTTTGATATATTTAATTATTATATTTATGATTTTTTTTATAGCGGTATCGCCTGCTCAGCGTAATCTACAGATTAAATTGTAAAGGATAAATTAGAATCACGAGCGGGGATTGAACCCGCGTCCACCCATCCCTCAAGCCGGGATATGCTTTACTTAAGCTACCGTGACAAGTGGTCTCATGTCCGAGTTGTTCCTTCACCTTTTACAACCAACTTAGGCTTGAGGGATGGATGGATGCGGGTTCAATCCCCGCTCGTGATTCTAATTTTTCCTTTACAAAAATTAATCTATTTAATTTTTGTTTTCAAAACTATTTAGTTTTTGAGGAATATTATTAATTTATGCTATAAAAAAATAGCAGGAACTAGCGTACTCAATTATATTTACCTCCATTGGCGTATCATCGTCAGTCTCTGTGTGCGTATCTTCAGTGATACGCTCCTCGCGTATCGTACGCAACGTCTCTTCGCGTATCATCTGTTTTAACGGTATCGAGTCCTGAAACAACACAAATTCATTGTCAACCTTACCATTCCTTTTTTAGGGTTCCGTAAAAACGAAAACCATCCTTTGATTGAGTTTTAATTTATGAAATTTTGTTTGGAAAAATGTGTTTTTTTTTGTTTAACATTGTGACGTTATTTTACTGGTTTTTCAACGATTACAATTTTTATAAGTAAGGTCTACCATTCCTTCGAAAATGTCGAAATGCACAAGCGAGATAGAGGAAGCACCGCGATCCTGGCCTTAAAGTTAATATAAAGTCTTAACAAACCTCAGCATCTTCTTCCCTCTTCGAATCCTCTTCACTCTTCTCTGGCGGTGGTTCGGCATTCGCTTGTATCTCTTCCGTCACTTCCGGCCGTTCTTCTTTTACTTCCGGTAGTGGCGGCTCGGTAGCTTCCGGTTCCGGTGGTAGTGGCGGTTCTAACAGAAAACAGATAATATTTTATATTTAATATATATTAATATACTAAGTGGACCGACGATCTGGTGAAAACCGCGGGGAGCCGATGGATGCAGGAGGCGAGCAGCCGCTCAAAGTGGCGCTCCCGGGGGGAGGCCTATGTTCAGCAGTGGACGTCTTCAGGCTGTTAATGATGATGATATATTAACGTTGAATCCATTAACAAAACATAAAACTTACTAGGTGGTAGGACTTTTCTACAAAGTTCGTCTAGGTAGGTACCACCGCTTTGCCAGTTATTCTGCCGCCGAACAGTAGTGTGCAAGCACTACTGTGTTCCGGTTCGAAGGGGGGTAGCTAGTGAAATTACTGAGCAAAAAAAAAGAGCTCTTTATTTAAGGCGAAGGGTAGGGCCAGATAAGCAGGTTACGACAACGACAACGCAGAAAATGACTGATTTTGGAGGTTATTAATTAACATGTATGTTTGTATAGTATTTTTCTAAATTATCAATTCATTCATTATGCGAATGTTTATTTGATATACGCTATTTTTTTTTTGTAAAAATATATTCGATAGGCACTGTATAAAATGGGAACAACCAAACTTCTTGAGGTATGTTTGCGATTTTTTTCTATAGAACTGAAAATATTTATCTTGTATTTGCGGTCATCATAATGATATGAATTTACATGATTTATATTAAATTCAGAGCTTCACATGCTCTAATTTCGTCAGGGAACGTGCCAAAAACACCAAACACCTTGTTTGCCCTACCCTTCGCCTTAAGTGTGGTTTACTCTTTAGAAATCAATTCCATGAAAGAAAGAAAGAAAATACATTAATTCGTGACAGTAACTGTTATAGACTGGGCGGCTCAGATGTGGACTCACGTGGCGCTTACCTAACCTAACGCAGCCGGGAGACGAAGAAAAAATAATAGCAGAAATTATATTGTATTGTATGTCCGAATCGTTCGGCCGTCGCCGTAACAGAGGGCGAGGCGAAGCCACCGCCAGGGGAAAAGGGGGGCCGGGGGACTCCCCTTGCCCCCTCGTCCGTTTTCTAGAACATTTGCGCCTCGTTGAGACGCGCAGCGCCCTCTACTACTCAGTGGCTTGCTACTCTAAAACAGTCGCCCCCTCCTCAACAGAGGGAGCGACCCGTCCCGAAAATGCAACTATTTGGGCTGTTTAACACACAACATTACACTACATAAATGACATTACAAAACAATATACACACAAACAGAAGCAGTGGCAAGCAGTGCAATGCTGCGTGGCTTCACGAATGGGCCCCGACTCTGCATACAACTAAGGTCCTAAAGACCTTAATTACTGATCTTCAGTCGGACCCCATTTGTGGCCCCACGAACGTCAGAACAAACTTAAAAATTTAAAAACAACGAAGCACAATAAACAAATAGAGCGAAACAGGCAAAAGACAATATTCATAGTTTATAGTTTACTCATATTAAGTATACCTAATGCACATGTACAATAAGTATATATATACATAAATTTATGAAATATATAGCTACCAAGGAAGTTATAAATTGGCACGTATTATATTATCTGGGGTATTACTGATACCAACTGATACTGTATCCTATGCTGTAACCATAGCCATGACCCATTGACACTCTATTATGTTTACACTATGCAAGAAAGAGACAAAACTAGTTGAAAGAAAGAGATTGTAGGGGATGGGGTGAAAATAAAGGAGAAGATAGGTATTTGGAACAAATGAAAGGTTTGCGAGCGAGCGACGTGCGGTGCGCGTATGTAGTTGGCGGAGGACTGGCGAGGTGAAGTTTTCGAGAGCCTACCTACCCCTCCCGCGCCCCTTGCTTCTACCCCTGTCCCTGATTCGTTAGCTACTTCACACACGAAGCCCGCGATCGCATTCCTTGCTTTTATTAATATATTTAAAAGGTAATAAAATACACATATTAAATATCGCGTCACTAACAGAAATGATATAAGTAAATAAGCTCTTACCTTTCACCTCTGGGTCCGGTGGTAGTGGTATATTCTGAGTTTCTATGACCTGAGTTACCATCGGTTCTTCTGGTAGCGGAGGAGAGAGAAGTGGCGGCGATTGTGGCAGCAACTGTGGCGGAGGCTGTGGCGATTCTGGCGGTAATTGCGGTGGCAATTGTGGCGGTAATTGCGGGGGCAATTGTGGCGGTAATTGCGGGGGCAATTCTGGCGGTAATTGCGGGGGCAATTCTGGCGGTAATTGCGGGGGCAATTCTGGCGGTAATTGCGGCGACAATTCTGCCGGTAATTGCGGGGGCAATTCTGGTGGTAATTGCGGAGGTAATTCTGGTGGTAATTGCGGAGGTAATTCTGGTGGTAATTGCGGAGGCAATTGTGGTAACTGTGGCGGCAACTCTGGTGGAAGTTGTGGCGGCAACGGTGGCGGAGCGATTGGTACCTCTGCGTGTAGATTGCTATGGAGGAATA
Source organism: Ennomos erosarius (assembly GCA_963580505.1). Taxonomy (NCBI): domain Eukaryota; kingdom Metazoa; phylum Arthropoda; class Insecta; order Lepidoptera; family Geometridae; genus Ennomos; species Ennomos erosarius. Next base: position 4,257,412 of record OY757006.1, on the reverse strand, counting down.
TCAGAATATGCTATTAGACTACTATTACAAATGAACGGGAAATTATTGTTATTTTGTTAAAAAATAAATATGTGCGTACATTTCACACAGCGCCATCTAGCCCCAAACCCCAAATAATATGATACCTACAGTGCAGATGCCTCATCCCATACAACGGAATAACGCGGGCTATTTTACGAATTATTTAATTTCTGCATAACGCAAGATTATCAAGCGACATTATTGCGTGTTGGCGAAGTATTGGGCCAAATTAATACACTGGACACTAACTAGAAACTCTCTAGACACGATTACTAAATTTTTTTCACGTTCGGACTATTTTTCTTTTGTGCCTGATGGGACCCCATGACACAAACTAAGCATAGCTTGTACTATGGGAACCAGATAACTGATATAATACTTATATACTTTTTGTTTGTAAATACATACATAGAATACAATATAACACCCAGACACAGAACAAACATCTATGTTCATCACACAAATGTTTGTCCCGGGTGGGAATCGAACCCACAACCTATAGTTCAGAAGGCAGATCTACACCAACTGAGCTATCAAACTAGTCAAATAAAGACAACTTTGTACCTGATTTGTTCTTCCACACTATCCATATTGGCTTCATGTTGATTCACCACAATCTCTTCATGTATTATCTCAGTTTCTTCTTGGATTTCTTCTTGAACCGTTTCCGGGTCTTTCGTTTCTTCTTTAATCTGGGTTTAAAATATTCTATTGTTAGAATTAGCAAGTTGTTCAGGCAATGGGCAGTCCACATCGCTCGTAGAACTGACAACCGATGGGGAAGAAAGGTTCTCGAGTGGCGACCACGAACCGGAAGCAGCGTAGGCTGCCACTAGGTGGACCGACGACCAGCTAGGCGATTATGTAACTTGATTGCAACCAATAGAAACACAAAAATGTATGGATTTGACAGTTTCAATACGCAGTTTATGTGCATAGTTACTATGAAAATTTTCATATTCGGAATGAAATTTCTCCTGTTGTATTGCTGTCAAAGTTACGTAATCACCCCACAGGTTAAGCCGCGGGGAGCCGATGTAGTTCATGTTGAAATGGACAGATAGACAAAACAAAAAAAGTATTAGGCGTGATGCGTGTTCACACAGAGAGACAAAAAATCAAAAACCAATGCTTCTATTTCTATATTGATTAAGAAGTGTATGCGATCAAAATTATCGAAAAACATTCAATGTACAGATTTAGCTCACAGTTTTATTATACAAGGTGACCTTGAATTGGTATGTTATCCCGAAAGGGTGGGACTGGGATCATGATACTATACAAGTTGTGAGAGCCTTACTTGAAACTGTGTTTCCAAACCTCCATGGTAAAAAATAAATCCACTCATAAAATTGCACGTGCGATCGCTACGAGAGTTAACAAGATACTATAAATTCATTTCTAAACACAGGTCGTTAAACCCATTTATGTGCATTCGGTCAAGGACGAAGTTCAACCACCCTGTGCTAAGGCTATCTTCGAACGTAAACTTTACATGGCATTTCTTCAATGAAAACTATTAATTTAGGAAAGCCGTAGAAGAAACATTGTCTTCCTTGGAGTGTAGAATTACCCCCTTTCGTGATAATATACCAATTCAAAATCAGTATGTATAGATAATTTCATGAGTTTACCTTCTGTTCGTCTGGTTGTATCACTTTGATCTCTGTGGTCGGGAACTTGACTTCTGGGAAGGCGATCTTAAAGTCTTCCGTTTCCGTGGCAACCATCTCCTCTGGCATTTCCTCAACTGTGGCTTCTTCTGTGGCCTGTAAAAATTCGAAGATAGTTTCCGCAGACTATACTTTCACAAATACAAAATGAAACAAAAATATCTATAAATGTGGACATTTCACACAGCGCCATCTAGCCCCAAACTAAGCATAGCTTGTACTATGGGAACCAGATAACTGATATAATACTTATATAATTTTTTGTTTGTAAATACATACATAGAATACATTATAACACCCAGACGCAGAACAAACATCTATGTTCATCACACAAATGTTTGTCCCGGGTAGGAATCGAACCCACAGCCCTCGGTTCAGACGGCAGGGATACTACCAACTGAGCTATCGGGCCCGTCAATTGTCAATTTGATTGATATAATTTTATTGCAAACTAGCTGACCCGCCCGGCTTCGCTCGGGTTTATTAGTTTTAAGTCCTAACCCTGTTTATGGGTAAGAGAGAAGGGAAAGGTAAAAAAATAGGGGAAAAGGATGAATGGATGGGACGGCTGGCGAAGGAAAACAGGCTGCGCCGTACCATCCATCAATGATTTTTAGCAGTAAAATTTCACGAGAATAGTCTGAGAAATGCGAGAAATGCATATGGAATTGTGGAGCGACACTCGTTTAACAAAATCAAGTGTAACTTACCATACTTTCTACATCGATTGGAACCTCTTCCTTCATTTCTTCTATCATGACCGGTTCTTCCTAAAACAAAAAAAGCTAGTAGTAGTATAGTAGTAGTAGAACGGTAGACCTCGGTATATGTTATACTTAGTACGTCCTGAACTCAGAACTCACGGCCTTATATCTCGACAACCTTTTGACCGATTCTGCTCATATTCGAAATACTTGTTAAGAATAGGTAGTACCATGGGGTCCCATCAGGTACAAACGAAAAATAGCCCGAACTTGACAAATATGTAGTGATCGTGTCTAGAGAGTTACTAGTTAGTGTCCAGTGTATTCATTTGGCCCAATACTTCGCCGACACGCAATAAATGTCGCTTGATAATCTTGCGTTATGCAGAAATAAAATAATTCGTAAAACAGCCCGCGTTATTCCGTTGTATGGGATGAGGCATCTGTACTGTAGGTATTACATTATCTGGGGTATTACTAATTTTATTAGGGTCCCGTGCCCAAAGTGTAAAGCGAACCCTGTCTGTCTGTCCGTCCGTCTGTCACCAGGCTGTATCTCAGGAACCGTGATAGTTAGACAGTTGAAATTTTCAATGATGATAGATTTCTGTTGCCGCTTCAACAACAAATACTAAAAAACAGAATAAAATAAATATTTAAGGTGGCTCCCATACAACAAAAATGAGCTTTTTGCTCGTTTTGTAGATAATAACACGGAATCCTTCGTGCGCGAGTCCGACTCGCACTTGGCCGGGAAAAATATATTATATATTGTGAATTGTACTTTGCTGTAAAACCAAAACCATTTCAAGGAATAGGCTTACTGATCACTACTTGATCAACTGAGTTGGAGCAGACTTTCGGTCACTTCGTTCACTCGGTCAATTACACCACAGATCACATTCACAGGATTAGATCTTATAGAGTGCGAGTCAATCTTAATGGCGGCTGTGAAGTGCGCTGCAGGCCCTCTGTACACTGCGCACACCGCTTACCTCTTCCCGCGCACATATATTTTTTTTTCGCGCGACTTCACAGTTTCACATCTGCCTTTGAGTTTGGATCGCACTCTAACTTGATGCCTTTGCCGTGTGCTCTCGCAAAAATAGGACCACCCCATCTCTTCCCGTGGGTGCCGTAAGAGTCGGCTAAGGGAATATCCAGGGAATGGCAGCAGCAGTCTCCTCGGTACATTATAATCTGTGATCACCTAGCCACCTGCCAGGCGTGGTGATGACACCCCTATGATCCTTATGAGCCCTATGTTCAGCAGATGAGGTACCTTGGTAATGTTGACAGTATGTTCTGCCGCGGTCGAGATGGGTTCCATTTCAATCTCGATCATCTCGACAACCTCGATTGACTTGGTCTCTCTCTTTGGAGATAGCGGCTTCTCGATTGGTCTGGAAAATAAAAAACTAGGTGAATATGTAAGAATGGTGACAGGCAGCACAGTCTAGTGATCAGATTACTAGCTTATGAGACAAGGTCATAAAGTCTCATTTGCCCAGTAATTTCACTAGCTATAATATCATTCAAAAAGGTTTATTTAAGGCGATGGGAGCAAACAAGATAGTTTTTGGCAAGTTTCCTAACGAAATTGAAGCATGCGGAGCTTTGAATTTATTGTATTTACATAATTCGTTTCATTAACTTATTTGTGATAAACGCAAATACAAGATAAACAAATTCAGCTCTATAGAACAAAATCGCAAACATACAGGTACAAAAGAAAAATAGCCCGAACGTGAATAAAATGTAGTGATCATGTCTAGAGAGTTACTAGTTAGTGTCCAGTGTATTCATTTGGCCCAATACTTCGCCGACACGCAATAAATGTCGCTTGATAATCTTGCGTTATGCAGAAATAAAATAATTCGTAAAATAGCCCGCGTTATTCCGTTGTATGGGATGAGGCTGTACTGTAGGTATTATATTATCTGAGATCTAGATCAATGTTTTTTGGAACAAATTTCGACCTGCATATCTGGCCCTACACTTCGCCTTAATTATTTACTTACTTGTCCTGTGTATGTGTGGGCGCGACGCTAGGTATGTGTATGTCGACGTCTCTAAACACATACACATCCTCCGCGTTAATCTCGATGTCATCGATGTCTAGTGCGGGGGGAGCAGAGGGGGGGACCAGCGCCGGGGAGGGGGGAGTGTTTGCTGAAAGGGGGGGGTAATATATCGTTAGGTATTTTTACCATATTTTACTAAATTTTTAGGGTTCGTACCCAAAGGGTAAAGGGAGTTATTACTAGTGATGGATTAATTAGCATTCGCATTCAATTTTAGCATGTGAAAACTCAATTAACATTTCGCAAATGAAATGTGGTTGCAAAATTATAGAAATATGAAATTTCATTTCAGTTAATTTAGTATATTTTGAATTTAATTTTTAATATTAAGTTTCATTTCATTTATTTTTCATATAATTTTTCATTTCAATTTTTATTTCATTTTTCATTTCCATTTCATTTATTTCATTTTAGCAAATAACATAGCAATGGCCAAATTGGCATGCTAAGACTCGTGAATTAGCATGCTTATGAAATTTACGTAAAATCACTACTATTAATTTCCGTCGCTACTGATTACTAAGGCTCCGCCGTCTTTCCGTCTGTCATCAGTTCATTGACTATAAATCCAGTTTCCAATGATACAACCCCTCATACGACAAATTAGTGGTGTATTTCAACCGCTAATCCTATGAGAGGAAACGGGACAGCCACTGTCTTTGTAATTTCGTATGAGTTTGTCTCGTTTTGTTACTGCCCGCGCAAGTGAGTTGTGTTTGTAGGAGAAATTATGTTCACGAGCTATCAACCGGCTTCATAATCTTTGTATGGTGTATCTCATGAACCATTATAGTTAGTTGACATTTTCACAGATGATATATTTCTGTTGCCGCTATAACAACAATTAATACAGAAAATTAAGTATTTAAGGATACTCCCAATCCCATACAACAAACGGATTTGCACCTACCCTTGGGGTACGGAACCCTAAAAACAACAACTTAAATTATCTTAGATTGACTACCCATAAAATATAATTATGGAAGTATTTATTAAAGAAAATTATTTAATAAAACATTCGGATATTATTCGGCACTTGAAGCGAGTATTCGGCCGAATACCGAACACGCAGGAACATGCCAAAACGAACAATTACCGAATATTCGGCGCATCCCTAATCGTAAGCTAATGATTTTTAATCAAATATTTATTCATCATCATCAGCCCGTAGATGTCCACTGCTGAACATAGGCCTCCCCACTTTGAGCGGCTGCTCGCGTCCTGCATCCATCGGCTCCCCGCGGTTTTCACCAGGTCGTCGGTCCCCCTAGTGGGGGGCCGGCCTACGCTGCGTCTTCCGGTTCATGATCGCCACTCGAGAACCTTTCTTCCCCATCTGTTGTCAATAGTTATTCATTATATTATAAATTTTTTTACATATTTTTAATATTATAATGTTTGTGTGTCGATTTTGTTCACAAATATTTTTCCTCTAATCTGTGGTTAAAAAGAATAGTAAGTATACCTTTTAACTGCTGTTCAATTTGGACTAGTTGACTTTTGATGTGTTCGATCGCGGCACGCTTACTATCCTGCTGTGGCGAGCTCTTTTCTAGAAGCATCGACAACGTCGGCGCATTCACCGATGGTGACATAGTATCTAGAACAAAAATTACAGTTTGACTGGTATGATAGCTCAGTTGGTGTATCTCTGCCTGCTGAAGTATAGGTTATTGGTTTGATGCCTGACTTAAAAATGTATGACAAAAAAATGTGAGTGAGACAGCCTTAGAAATGTAATAGACATTTCTATGGCTGTCTCATTCACATTGATTTTGTGCCCACTCTCACTTCTAAACCATTTTTTTACATTTGACACAAGTCCCAAACTAAGCATAGCTTGTACTATGCAAACCAAATAGCGGATATAATACTTAGATATATTTTGTTTGTAAATACACATATAAAACACAATATAACAACGAGACACAGAACAAACATCAAAGTTAATCACACAAATGTATGTCCTGGGTGGGAATCGAACCCACAGCCCTTAGTTCAGAAGGCAGAGCTACTACCAACTGAGCTATCAGGCCAGTCAATTATAGTAAAGTATGAATAGCAACTCAATGGTGTTGCTTTTAGTCACCACCTTGCTTGCACCTGTAGAGAGAACTTCTTTTTTTCCAAACACTTATTGTAATAGGCTTGCTATAAATAGTTATAATATTTGACATTGTGCACTTTGTGATTTTATCTGCTCAGCAGGGTTAGCACGGATGGTAGACAAAATTATCTTTCCCCAGTTTTACTCCATTTGACAAGTAAATTGAATGACATAAAACGGGGAAAGACAGTTTGTCTATCGTCCGTGCTAGCCCTGCGGTAATTATGATAATTTAATTTAAGTATCTAATGACATTTGACTTTTAAAAGTGCTATGAATAGCTTATTTGCAATAAAACACTTACCCCCGTATTCTAAAACATTTCACCAAAAATCCTTCACTTGACTTCTACTTAACTTTGAGGGAAACTCAAAATACATCGCGACGTACCTTGAGTTGACAGTTGCTTCGCTTCTCTCGTTTAAGAAAAATTTACGCAGAAATGTCAAGTTGGTTATATATTGTCAACTAAAAATACCAAAACACAAAAATTAGGTTAATTCGAGGTTGAGTCGAGTGGAGCAATCTCGTGGTAACGACTTAGAATATGGGGGTTAGAGTTTGATTTCATCATCAACAGCCTGAAGTTATCCTGCTGATTAAAGGCCTCCACGGAGAACGCCACCTTGAGCGGCTGCTCGGTCCTGCATCCATCGGTTCCTAGTTTTTGCTTACCAACAACGCTGGCGGGGTGCGACAAATGTTGTGGCGTGGTCACCACAGGAGAAGATTTTAATAATGACGTCAGTAAGGGCGAAGATGGCGGCGCGGGGGTGGCTGAAATACAAAATAGTATTTTTAAATTTTAGTATAGCTTTCTTTGTATAAGGAGCACAAAGTACACCTCTCTTTCACACACATATTATCTCTTTCCACATATTATTTCTTTGGGTTATTATCTTTTTGGAGTGTAGTGGGGAATAAAAGCACCATCAGAAACCTAAACATCTGTTTATACTCCCTGCAATCTCTTCACTAGTGGTTCCACGTAGCTGTAGTGAACTGTAAATATTATTTTGTTTGTCCTGGAGTTCGTGATGTCATGGTGATGGGTTCCGACTGAAAATCAGTTATTGGGGTCTTAGGACCTTGATTACATGCTGAGTCGGGACCTTTATCATGACGTCACGCAGCATTACATTTTATAGGTAGCATTATGTTTTCTATTGTTATATTATTTATGTTGTATGTTAGAATGTAATGTTGTGTGATGTCCTGAAATAAATGTATTTTCTTTCTTTTCTTTCTTAGTGTACACAGCGGCCACACTCCGGGCAACCACGACCACCAGTGGGCTAAACCTAGTGAAGGGGACTACGTGTGTCGTAGTTAATTGGGAGATCCCCCATACTGTACACAAAGCCTGCCACGTTATGATAGACGTGATATACTTTCCGGCTATCATAATGACGCAGCAGGGTAACGCGAAACACCATAAAGGGCGTTTTACCAGGATCCTCTTAGTGGTTTACGGCCTTTCGCTGCATCCCTGTCTCTGCCAGTCGTACCGGCTTTCCGGTCCATTGGAACACAGAGGAAGGGACGAGAGAGTGGACTTGCACCCGCGCAACCGCTTGTCCACTATAAATATGTTCACGCGCAGATGACCCTAGCTATTCCCTGGTTTTTGAGCATCTAAAAGTCCTGCGGCGATTAGTTAGCACCCTGCACGTAGGCGGCCAGGAGAGAGTGGTCGCTCTCAGGGTTGATTGATACGGAACCCTGAGTTCGGAACACAACTGGCGACTAAGCAGCCCTATTTAGGATCGCTCTGCCTTTCCTGCACAGAGGAGGGGCCTAGAAAAGGTGGCCTAAAAATAGTCCGTTTCAACCATCATCTAGGTGTCAAACCGCGGGCATCTAGACATCGACTAATGCGGTCGAAAGATACACAGACAAACGAAAACGATTAAACCCAAACGACTTCGCTTAGCTACATGGAATGTTAGGACTTTACTGGATAATGACCGAAACTTATGCCCAGAGAGGAAGACTGCTCTCATAGCACGAGAGTTGGTCCGTTACAAAATTGATATAGCTGCAATCAGCGAAACCCACCTGAGTGACAGCGGAGAGCTTTGTGAAGAACTCGGCGGCTACACCTTTTTCTGGATCGGACGTCCTTCTGGTGAAAGGGCGGGTAATGGTGTGGGTTTTGTTATTCGGAATGGCCTAGCTAGAGATCTGAGTGACTTATCTCAGGGTGTCAATGACCGCCTCATGACTCTACGCCTTCCAATATCTGATAACAGTAAGTACGTTCACCTCATAAGTGCCTACGCACCTACCCTACCTTCACCAGATGAGGATAAAGAGACTTTCTACGATCAATTACCAAATTCTCAAAGGCATACCCAAACACGACAAAATAATTTTGCTGGGAGATTTCAACGCCCGTGTTGGTACCGAACATGATACTTTGGACGGTGTTCTTGGCAAACATGGAGTTGGAAAGTGTAATGACAATGGTCTTAGACTTTTATCAATATGTGCTGAATTCAATCTTAGCATCACAAACACATTTTACAAGCTACTGTTTAATATATAGTCTGTATTATATGTGAGCACAATAAATGAATGAATAAATGAATAAATGAATAAATTTTTCCGACTTGCTGAGAAAACAAGACCTCGTGGATGCATCCAAGATCTAAGCACTGGCATCTTTTAGATTACATCATTGTCCGCAGAAGAGATCTACGTGACGTTCTTATAACGAGAGCGATGCGTGGAGCACTGGGCTGGACGGACCACCGTCTCATCAGGTCAAAGATGAACCTAGAGCTTAAAGCACCACGCCGATCACCCCACAAAATTTCACCAAAATTAGCCTTCTCCAACTTAATCACTTCACCAGAACTAGGGAAGAACTTTGATAACATGTTTGCTGCAAGTGCTCTGCAGATTGAGTTTTCCTCCATCGATGAGGATTGGAGATCATTTTCTAAACATCTTCATGACTGTGCTCTTGACACCATAGGCAAACCAAAAAAGAGGAATCAGGACTGGTTCGATGCATCGGATAAAGAGATCGGGATGCTGGTCGAAAAGCATAGGCATGAATTAAATTCAAAATCAGTGGACTCTGGCAGTAAAAAGGAAGCTCAACAAAGTCTAAGATCAAAAGTGCGCAAACTAAAAGATAGGTGGTGGAATGAAAAGGCTGCTGAACTGCAGCACTGCGCTGACACCCATCAAACTGGCAAGTTTTTTGAGGGCATACAAGCAGTTTTTGGCCCTAGAGCTAGAAAAATTGCACCAATGTATACCAGGAACAAACAGCACCGAGTTACGAGTAAATCTGACGTACTGAAGCGATGGGCAGAACACTTTAACGACGTTCTCAATTCTAATGCACTCAGTGTTGACTTAACATATGTTAATTCGCTCGAAGAACTGCCAGTTTGCCAGAGTTATGACGATCCTCCAACTTTCGAAGAGTTTGTACACGCAGTCAAACGTCTCAAAAACTCGAAAACACCTGGCATGGACCAACTTCCTGCCGAAGTATATAAATACAGTGGAAGAAACATTGTAAACAGACTCTATCACCTTGTCAAAAGAGTGTGGGAAAGTGAAACAGTTCCACAGGGCTGGAGAGATGCAGTGATCTGTAAGTTGTATAAAGGGAAGGGAGACGTCTCCGACTACAGCTGTTACCGTGGTATATCGCTTCTCTCTAGCGCTGGTAAAGTTCTTGCGCACATAATAATGCTCGCCTTAGCCAACTGGCTGAGAAGAACCTGCCTGAGACCCAATGTGGGTTTCGCCCTGGCAGAGGTACTATTGACGCAATATCTGTCGTAAGGCAACTTCAGGAGAAAAGCTTGGAACACCTAAGGCCTCTCTACATGTGTTTTGTTGATCTTGAGAAAGCATTTGATAGAGTTCCTCGCAAGGCCCTCTGGCTTGTTCTTCAAAAATCAGGATTTCCAAGGAAGTTCATCAACCTCATACGCCAGTTTCACGTTGGCATGAAAGCGCAAGTTCAACACGAAACCGAACTGTCTGAAGAAATCCTAATCACGAGTGGAGTTAAACAAGGCTGTGTCATGGCACCCACTCTCTTTGCCATATAATTCTCATTTGTAATGAGAGATGCACTGCAGTGTTGTAGCGACCAGATTCAATTAAGCGTTCGAACTGAGAAGGGCGTGTTTGATGTCTCGAGATTCAGAGCTCGGTCGAAAGTGCATGAGGTCTCTATATTGGAGATACTTTATGCTGATGATGTTTGTCTAATGTCTGATAATATGATGCAACTTCAAAGCTACGTTGACGCACTACACCTATCGTGTCAACGATTTGGTCTTGTTATTAGTGCTTCTAAAACTCATATACTCAAACAACCAACAAGAGGCAAGGAAGCTGACAATGCGACGCTGAATCTAGATGGGAAACCATTAGACGAAGTATCACATTTCAAATATCTAGGAAGCCACATTAGACATGATAACACGCTAGCTTCGGAGATACCATCTCGCATCGCACAAGCTGCTGCCAATTTCGGACGACTGTATGATCGCGTCTGGAGGTCCCATGACTTGAAGTTAACCACTAAACTCAATGTTTATAAGGCGTTAATTTTGCCTGTCCTTCTATACAGCGCAGAGTCATGGTGTCTGTACAAATCAGACATTAAAAAACTTGACACATTCCATCTAAGGTGTCTAAGGTCCATTATGAGAATAAAGTGGCAGGACCTAACACTGAAGTTCTCCATCGTTCTGAGATGTATGGAATGGAAGCTCTGCTCATGCAACGTCAACTAAGGTGGTGCGGTCACGTCCTTCGCATGAATAACACCCGCTTGCCCAAAGCTGTTTTCTACTCTGAATTAGCAGAGGGCAAACGAAAGCACGGCGGTCAGCACCTGCATTATAAGGATGTGCTCAAGCGACACCTTAACGCTTGTGCCATTGACCCGAAGTGTTGGGAGGAGCTAGCATCACATAGGTCATCCTGGCGCTCCACCATCTATAAAAGTGTCAAAGCATTTGAGAATAATCGTTTAAAATCACTGGACAAAAAGCGTCAGACACAAAAAGAGAGACCTAAACCTTCCTACATATATACCTACAATACTGAAGGCCAACTCTATTGTTTTACATGTGACCGGGTATTCAAAACAAAGTTCGGATTAGCGAGCCACATTAGGGCTCACGCTAGAAAATTATAGCAAATAAGGGTCGCCGTCACCGAAACCGGTGAGGAGGACTTTATATATATATCTCTTTCCTTCAGCTATGTCCATCCTACTCTACAAACCTGAAGGCGACGGTGGTTCATTGGTCACAGAGCCGCGTGAGCTACGCGCCGCTAAAGCGCGCCTTTCTTCTCTTTCTTTCAACATGGCGGCGCGTCGTGCGCTCTCCCTCTCACTTGTTCGCTTAGACGCTTCTATACTTGCCCAGATTTCACGCAACCTTTCTTCGGAGGTCTCTTGATTGCGAACCTCGGAGATTTCGTTCTGAAGAAAAAATAAGTACTTTCAGTAATTGTACTGTACAAAATCCTAGATTAAATAATGTTAGTACTTGATTGAATCAGGCGTGACCTAAAATATCAAATATTTTTCTTATTCGTTGTAACATAAATTTACCAGCAACAATCCCTTACTTCCCAATCTTATAGTTTTATTTTAGCCATAGCCAGAAGCTAGTTTAACATACACAAATAACATAACAAACAAATTATACCTTTAGCGTTTCATACTGCTGGTTCATTTCCACTATGTTTTTCTGTATCTCAGCTATTCGGTCTTGTGTAAGACGTTTTAAGATACTCTCTTGTGGAGTTTCCACTGCACCTTCCGAGCACCGTTTCTTACGTTTTGGAGTCTCTACATGTTCAAGCAGGGATCCGTATTGCGCTGCACAGCTGAAACCATGTGAATAATAAGTTTTAGTAGACAATAACTATTCATATTTTGTTAATTATTTATGTAATGCAACATACTTTTGAATTTGAGCGTTGTTATGAGTACACCGTCAAAGAGTTTTATTGGAAATAAGACTATTTTTAGTACTTTGACAAGTAGGTAATTAGACAAAATAGTCTTTCCGCTGTTTTACTAACTTGACAAGTAAGAAGTATGAAGAATGTGACATAAAATGGAGGAAGAAAACTTTATGTACCATCTGTGCTAACCCAGCTGCTATGAGTGTGAATTCTGAACATAACTTGAAAAGTCTTTGGTTTTGATACAAAACAACATACCTCTTTTGGGAGTACCAATCGGGTGGTCTATTTGGCTCCCCGACAGTTTTTAGCGCCCGCGACACCGACATCCAGTTTTGATCTCCGCTTCGGACCACGGCGGACGCCAAACATAGCTGCTCTCTCACGCTCCAGGTGTCCATAGGAACTCTCTTTAGCTGCAACCGCTCTTGGATCGAAGCCATTTGGAGCCGTTTTCAGTAGTATATAGTCTCAACTTCAACTCTTGTATAGTGGCTTTTGTGGAAGTGCCCCCACAACTAGGAGTAATTAAAGGTATTCTGTGCACCACAATTTCGCCGAACAAAAATTGTTACAGAAGTAATGTAGGGTTAAGTTACTTTGTATTCTGTAGTTTGGCAAAATTAATCAGACACTCTTTTACAATTATACTTTTACTCTCTATATTCGAGAACGAAATTACGATGTATTGTAATATTTTATATTGTGTATTAAATCACAGTATTAAATAAGCAAAGCAAAGCAAACCACAGAGAACTTTGCTATAAGCAAACCACACACACACAAAACGAAGTGATTATATCCTCTTTGACCACACAACACTACACAACACAACCGTGCAGCAGTCACAGACTTGACACTACTAAGAGATACTTGGCAGCATTGAAGACATGTGGAGGTCTATGGAGAGAGCCAAAATCTGCCAATGCAGCGTTGCCGCTCCGCATCCTTCGTGTAAACATACTGTCTTGTATCTCTGTCTAATACACGAATCGTCGCATAGAGTATGCGAGAAAGCGAATGTCGGTACGGCAACGTCGCCTTACCGACACCGCGTGTCATGTTCTGACAGTTTGGTGTGTCATGAAATTAATTGCGAGAGCATAAAACGTGAAAATTTAGTGATTATATTGTTATTATGGCTAAATATTGTATCAATAGTGAAATTGTGTCGTGTTGTGCTGTGTTTTGTGCATCAAGAGTAACCCGAGGAGTGGAAGGAAAACCAGAATCATCATTTTATACGTTAAAGTTTACTGGCTATTTTTATGTTAAACATCGAAGTTTCGAAGTAAATATGCATTTCATATTAAATATACGTTTTTTCCACCGTATAATTACCATGCGATTGCAATTACTGAAAGATTTAATGCTTTAATTGATATTTTTGGGATGGGCGATTTTACGCCTCTCGAATAGTGATGTACCTAAACTGTCCATTACATTTTGTCGATATTCGTAAATCTTCATACATTTGCACAAAATTACTTTGGTTTTAGGGAGATTAAAAAGTAGAAAATCTCTTTCCTTAAAAGTGGCTGAATGGATTTAGATCAAAGTGCAAACAGAATGAAAAAGTAGGTGTAAATCTGGCAATTTAAAAATAGGCACCTAACCTACTTTTATAAAATACAATAGGTAGGCCAGTGTCGTCTGGCTTCAATATGAGTTATGAAATTAATAATAAACTAGCTGACCCGCCCCGGTTTCGCACGGGTTTAAGTTTTATGCCTTACCCTGTTTATGGGTAAGAGAGAAGCAAAAGTGAAAAATATAGGGGAAAAGCATGAATAGATGGGACGGCGAAGGGAGACAGGCGCACCCGTCCCATCCATTCATCCTTTTCCCCTATATTTTTCCCTAAAATAAATATAGGGGCTTCAATACAACAAACGTGATTTTTTGCTCGTTTTTATAGATAATGGTACGGAACCCTTTTTACAAATTTAACCATCATTTTAATGAATAGAATAAGAAAACGCGAATGTAAAATAAAAACTAACTATTATGGAACAATGTTATTTGAACAGCGTGAAGACGTCCACTGCTGATCATAGGCCTCCCCCAGGGAGCACCACTTAGAGCGGCTGCTCGCCTCCTGCATCCATCGGCTCCCCGCGGCTTTAACCAGGTCGTCGGTCCACCTAGTGGGGGGCCGGCCTACGCTGCGTCTTTCAGTTCGGGGTCGCCACTCGAAAACCTTTCTTCCCATCGGTTGTCAGCTCTACGAGCGATGTGGCCTGCCCATTGCCATTTCAACTTATTAATCCTAAGAGCCACATCGGTCACTTTAGTTCTTCTGCGGATCTCCTCATTTCGGATCTTATCTCGCAGGGAAACACCGAGCATTGCTGTCTCCATAGCTCGTTGCGCGACTTTGAGCTTAGTAATGAGGCAAACAGTTAGAGACCACGTCTCAGTTCCATAAGTCATCACTGGCAACACACATATAAAAATGTTACTTACAAACGTTATTTCATATAATGTTTCAATATACTTTTACTAGGATCATCATCATCATTATCATCATTAACAGCCCGAAGACGTCAACTGCTGAACATAGGCCTTCCCCATAGAGTGCCACCTTGAGCGGCCACTCGCCTCCTGCATCAATCAGCTCCCCGTAGTTTTCACCAGGTCGTCGGTCCACCAAGTGGGGGCCGGCCTAAGCTGCATCTTCTGGTTTTACAAATATCTAATTTTCTTTATTGTATTAAAACTAAAAAGTATCGAAATTCTGCAGCACTGTTTGGTTAGGTTTATTATATATCGATATATTGTGTAATAGGGGTCACTTCCCTACTCACGCATACTAATGCATATTTAAATACTCACACCAACAGAAAATGGACAGGCATTTTGTGAATGTCCGCCGTCCATATAATACTATGTTGATGATTGAAGAGGAACATCAGAGAGAACATTGGTAAAGACTGAAAAGAAACATCAAATCCACAGAGAACTTTGCTATCAAATCACAGACTATGCATAATAAAATCAATAAACATATGTCTAGGCTAGGGTACGATACAAACGATATATCGATATTATTACGATAAATTATATCAATAATAATTAATAAATTATATTATTATTATTATTATTGTTATTATTTACGATATCGATAGCGATATGATCCAAATTCATTATTTTAGTTATCGGTGAATAAAATTCTTAAACATAGGCATTATTCGTTGATTGTGCTAAGCCTGGGGCCGATTTTATATCCTTATTAAACGACGAATCATAATAGGCTTGTGTCCTGATATCTTTTTATTGCATAAATTAATAGTATTCCTCAAAAAATGAACAGTCGTGAAAACAAAAATTAAAAATCTCAAAAAATGAGAAATTTACAAGCATTTTAAAATACAGGAATAGAAAGAGACAGTTCAAACGCGCAGTGACGTCAATTCTTCCACCTTCATAGTACCTCATTACTAAGCTGTGGTAGATTTACATATAATCTCTTTGGCATGTGACGTCATGTCACAAAGTTACATAGTAGTTGTGGGGATGCTTCTGCGAGAAAGAAACAGACGATGCCCCCCCTGAGAAACTTTAATAGCTTATATTGTATATTGTTTCTATACACTTTCGACATTTTTATTTTAAATATTTAATTCATATAAAATTTTTATCCTTATATTTCAACTATGTATAATTTACGAAATTCTACAA
Organism: Ennomos erosarius; assembly: GCA_963580505.1. NCBI lineage: Eukaryota > Metazoa > Arthropoda > Insecta > Lepidoptera > Geometridae > Ennomos > Ennomos erosarius. The sequence continues at coordinate 4,241,181 of OY757006.1, read as the reverse complement.
AATTCTACAAAATTCTACAAAATTAATTTACAATTATTTACTTACACATTTGTTTACTTGCTTAATCTACTTGCATGCAGTCTTCGCCAATAATTGTAATGACACTTAGCCCTTATAAAATAATGTTTTTATATATTGTAATAGTGTACATTATGCTGGTGTTCAATAAATAAATAAATTACTTCGTGATTTATTTTCCGATTTTACTAATTCTTTCAATTATTGCATTAATCTTTAACCTACTTTGTTAAAATAATATTAACTTGTTAATTTTTAATAGCAGGACACAAGCGTATTATACAAATAAATGCCAGATAAATATGCCAAGCCAAGCCTTCGTCAATTATATTATATAATGCGGGCCCGATAGCTCAGTTGGTAGTATCCCTGCCTTCTGAACTGAGGGCTGTGGGTTCGATTCCTACCCGGGACAAACATTTGTGTGATGAACATAGATGTTTGTTCTGCGTCTGGGTGTTATATTGTATTCTATGTATGTATTTACAAACAAAAAAGTATATAAGTATTGTATCAGTTATCTGGTTCCCATAGTACAAGCTATGCTTAGTTTGGGGCTAGATGGCGATGTGTGAATTGTCCACACATTTATTTTATTTATTTTTATTTATAGACTGACGTTTTTAGTTTTAGTTATGGATTATCGCTTATGACAAAGAGTCCGGTTAATTTTTCTTAAAAATGTTTTTTTTGTTAATTTTGGCTCCACACATAGTGTATTTAGCCAGTGTCAAGTATTATATTTTCATCGTGTTATAAAATATTTAACTCAAAGTCATGTCCTAGTCATAGTCATAGTCCAGCCTAAGTCAGGTAGTCAAAGTCCAGTCTAAGTCATGTTCCAGCAAAGTGGTGGCAACTTTACTAGAAGCTTCTATGGAGTTTTGGAAGCAACACGAATGTTATAAACCTCGTTGTACCTACGTCAGTGCCTACAAGCCTCTTTCATAGAACATAGACTAATTTTCTTACAGTTGTCATAATTATAACTGCCAATTATCAATGCCCACCTCACGAGTCGGTTGTTGGCTAGTTTAGGAAGGTTTCGTTGAGCACCCAGTATATGTATTAGAGGTTTATGGTCAGTAATTAAAGTAAATTTTGTCCCCCGTAAATACTGATAAATTTTTTTTATTCCATATAGTATGGCTAAGGCTTCTCGATCAATAACAGAGTATCTAGATTCTGCAGATCTAAGTTTTCTTGATGCAAAAGCAATAGGTTGTTCAATGTCTTTGGCCTTGTGGAATAAGACTGCGCCCACTCTTTTCTCTGATGCGTCACATGCCAAGTAGATAGGTCTATTTTCACTGAAAGCAACCAACGGTTTAGAAGAAGATATGCATGACTTGGTATTATGGAATACTTTACTTTCATAGATATTTCATACCACGTCTGCCAGGCCTTTTGATTTTAGTTTATTGTCACCATATGTCCTTAGTCTTGGAGCCTTTGTTAAATTAGGCGCTCCTATTTTTTCCCAAAATTTGGCATTGATAATTGGCAGTTATAATTATGACATCTGTTTTAGAAAAGGAGAAAACAACGTCCTAGCCGACTGTCTTTCTAAATTTCCTAATAATGACACCGAACCTTCTGAAACAGAACGTCTTGTGCACAAAATAGAATCGCGTCTTCTGGGGACAAGAACAACCGAACTGTGCCTTAGCGAAGACATCATAAAAGAAAATACTATCAAAGATATCGTTCTAGCAAGAGTCTTACAGTGTGTCAAGACAGGGTGGCAAGACTTGGAATAAATAGGTGATTTAAAACACTATTTTCGGAAACGCAGTGAACTTTCGATTGTAAACAAGATACTTTTGTGGTAAGGAAGGATCATAATACCTGAACGCTTACGGCAAAAAGTTCTCGCATACCTCCATAGAGGCCATCCCGGAATATCAGCCATGAAGGCACTCGCTCGCTTTTACGTATGGTGGCCATCTCTAGATGAAGACGTTGAGACACACATTAAACTTTGCAATGGATGTCAAACAAACCGTCCGCATAACCCTGAGCTTCCAGTTTATTCTTGGTCGATTCCAGAAAATGTTTGGGAAAGAGTACATATTGACTTTGCTGGTCCTTTTCAAGACTCTTATTGGCTAGTGTTGTGTGATGCTCTGTCAAAATGGATTGAGATTAGGCCCATGAAGCGCATTACAACGAGAGATTTGTGTTTGGTATTGGATGACATATTTTGCAACTTTGGATCACCACGAATGATTGTGTCAGACAATGGTCCACAGCTGACCACAGCTCATCGGAATTCAAAGAGTACTGTAAAAGCCAAGGCATCTTACATGTCACCTCTTCACCTTACCACCCCCGAACTAATGGCTTAGCTGAAAGACTTGTAAGAACTTTTAAGACAAGAATGTCATCCGGTGAAGGCAATCACTCCAAACAAAGGCTGATTGAGTTCTTGTTTACGTACAGGAATACCCGCACAACACTACGGGCAAATCACCAGCACAAATGATGTTTGGACGCCAACTAAATTGTTTGTTATCTAACATTAGACCAGACAAAAGGAGAAATTTACAATATCAGCAAATTAAAGCAAACATCAATGAAGGGACATCAACAGATGTGCCAAATTATAGACCTGGTGATAGTGTATATGTTAGAACACACCAGGACAAGACGTGGCAAACTGGCGCAGTGGCGTCACGGAAGGGTAAATACTCATACGTCATCACAAACCCGTTCGGAAAAGATGTCCGTCAGCATGCAGATCATGTTCGGGCGCGGATTCCATCACCTTTACCAGTAATACTCAGAAGTAGTGGGACGCCTGGCACATGTGGAACTCCATCATTGACCCCTCAGACTCCTGCAGCGACCGAAACCTCGGTATCATCGTCTCCTATGACGACACCTCAGACAGTCACAAATCGTGGAACTCCAACATCTTCATCAGTGGGCTCTTCTTTTGCCGGTGCCAACGGAAGACTAGCGCTAGTTGCTTGCAGCTAGCATTTTGCTGAGTTGGAGCTGGGTTGCGGCAAACACTAATATTATGTTGTTTTGTATAAACTGTTGTAAGTATTAGTTAAGTGTAAGTGTTTGGCACAAATAAATATCTTTCTTTCTTTCTTTCTTTTAACACTCCTAACTCAGAGGTCACTACTCCAGCCACTGTGGCTATGCCCTTGCGCCGAAGCCAGAGAACTGCAAGACCACCTCGGCGACTCATTGACGAGATGTAATAGATTATTTATGGGGGGACGAATGTTATAAACCTCATTGTACGTCAGTGCCTACAAGCCTCTTTCATAGAACATAGATTAATTTTCTTACAGTTGTCATTAATGTCACGCTTGTCATATGAGTATATTTTCACAAACTACACAGACCTAAATATGCTTGTAATTTAGTAAAACGAAAAATCACGTTTCACCACATTATATCACTTGCCCTCACTCATGCTCGTAATTCAGCACTTAATGCGTAAAACGCCACCAATTTTAAACATTAACACTGGAAAAAGCATAAGTTTTGAAAAATAATACAATACAATGACGTGAACTTTTCCGCGTTCCCGTCAAAACTCCTTTAAAAATGTTCACCTCGTAGTTTTATTTTTCAGGGTTAATCATGTTAGTTAATTCGAACATTACTTAGGTGCCTATTCGGTATATTTTTATCTGTATATCATAGTTGAGATAGATACCTACGCGCTTATCTCGTCTCTGTGTAATCACTCTAAAACGTAGTGTAACGCTCTTAGACCTGTAATTTAGACAATAAATTGATTATCTTACTGATCATAAATACCAATAGTGTTTTATTTTATTACTCTTTCGGATTGTAATGAGCACATTAATTATATTCCCTTCGGTGATGCATTTGTTTCGAGTTGATTGTTAAGTATCTGATTTTCCATTTAGTAGTATTGTTTTTACGAAAATTTATAATCGATAATCGAATGCTCAATTTGTTCGATAAATATTTCAAACATTATGAACATCACCAGCTCTATTTCTTCTTGCATAAAATATGTCAATGTCATTCTTAGACTTACTTTTTTTATTAGACAGGACTTCCATGGAGGATATTCTGATTCTATGTCGATGGGAACTTCGAACGGGCAATACTCTGCATTTTTTTGTCGCATCTGTGGTAGACAGAGAAGGCAAAGTCTGTGCACAACATTCATAGATTAGGGAAAATAAAATGTTATTCTATAACAACACTGCACGCTACTGCCAACATTGAAGTTTTGCATCTTCTGTGGTTGATCTGTTGAAGTTTGCGTTTACAATAGGTTGCCCCTACTGCATTTCTGTCAAAATTTTAAATAGGGTTGTTTCCCAGACTGATGAGCAGAATAGACGATCGGGACCAACCAAAGATCACATTTGTCTCACCTTGGTCGGGCTGGTGTAAAAACCGACCGTGTGGATGGCGGTTGGTCAACTTGGTCGTATGTTTCAGTCTGTACCAATGTACTCTGTGGTCGTATGCGCCTCCACACGGTCGGTTTTTACACCAACCCGACCAAGGTGAGACAAATGTGACCTTGGTCTACCAATGGTTGGTGGTATCATGTATTTTACGCATTAGAGCCTGTGGGCTGCGCTTAGAGCCGTAGCATAGTATATTACTTACAATCCTTTTAGTTCTCTATCACAGAATTCCCCCTATTACATAGGTTCAGAATCGAAGTCTCCATACTTAACCTTGTTTGAACATGAATCAAACCATAGAGCACATTTTTTTCTTCTTCTAATGTCAGTTCCTCTTTCAACATACCATATAAATAGTATTACCCGATTTAGTCGGGTACCTAAATAAAAATCTAGCTAGATGTAAAATGTAAATAATAAAAATTATATAACGCCTACATTAAAAAAATATAAAATAATAAAATTAATTACCATCATACTACTATCTATAGAGAAGAAAAAGGTCTATAGATAGCTCATGCAATCTTTTAATAAAAAGGATTCAAATTAAGTAAAACCAGCAGTTTATCCAATATTTCTTTTAATAACTTACGAGTTTTTCAATATTACCAAGTTAAAAGGATTAAAGAACAATAGTTATGTAGGCACAGGGGGTCTAGCAAAGATACCAACCACTAACGCTAACGCCTCACGCTAACTCCAAAATGTACTGAAATGACATTTCGGAATTCGCTAACTTTTCCGTAGCGAATGTCATTTCGATACATTTTTGGAGTTAGCGTGAGGCGTTAGCGTTAGCGATTGTGATCTTTGCTGGACCCCCCTCAACAAAAATAATGTTTCATATTTTAGGATAAAAAAAAAATCTTAAAAATGGAAAATCAGTGGGCGCGTGGAACGTTTATAGTTGACAATAAAACTATTATCAGTAATTGCACTTCTGTGTTCTGTGTATTCTTTACTATAGAAATGCGTTGAACATATTGTTGAGCGAGTATTAGGTTTCCACCAATCTTCATTTCGACTTTTTCGAACTACTTTTATCCAAAGATCAGCTAGACATGGATCTGTTGGAAATCCATACAAAAGAAATCGGGTAATTATTCAGATGTCGTGTGGCAATACTGATTTTGACATGTCAACTTTTTATTGTAAAATGGTTCTAACTCTTCGTCAAATAGAAATAATTAAAATAATCTTATAAAAATACATGATTAAGGCCACTTACAAGTGAAATGTGATCGTGTGCTTGTGTGATTCGTGCCTCGAGTGATTTCGGCACAGTTTTATGACGCAAGACGGAATTTTTTGGTATGTATTCAAAAGCACACCCAAGTAACGACTGATTTTGATTTTGACAGCTGAGAATCAATCACACCCAAAGTAGTGTGTACGGTTTTGCCCTGCTTTAATTTCGTATTAGTGGTCTGGATAAAAAGTCTTTGTTCTCTATCTATGCTCGTGGAGCCTCAGTCAGAACCATGTCAAAACCACTGATCTCTAGTACCTACGGTATACACGTCCACGTCCGTGGTCAGTACAAATCCAATGGCGTCTCAGGGAAACGTAAGCGCTGTTGTATCCCAGTTTGGAGAAAACTACAGGCTGACAGAAATGAATCAACCATATAGAATCCACAGAATTCCCCCTATTACATAGATAAAAAGTCTTTGATAGAATCGAAGTATAACACTTGTATGTAATCAATATTATATGCATTTGGTTGGATACACTAAGTGCCTAACCTACTTGAATAAGCTACATAATATAAAGTACTTATCCTATCTACAGAGTTGATATTTGATAGGAATAAATATAAATTCGTAGGAACATAATGTAACTGAAAATCTTTTATTGGTACGAAACTTAGGAATAGGTACAAAATAGTAGAAAACGTTATACCTACATATAAAACGAAAATGATTTAATGTTTCCTTGTTAAAAAAAATAAGTCCACAAACAGCTCACAATAATCTGTATAATATAACAGATAACAGATATAAATAAAAGAGCAAAAACAATGTACTAATTTTATTGATAGATAGTGGTCTTCTTAAATTAGGTGCAATGCACACAATTCATAGCGAAGTAGAGATAGCAACAAGATGGCAACAAGCGTTTCAGATGACGAGAGCGAGAGCAGTGGCCCCATTTTCGACTGAGGAATGTGTGAAGTGCGCGTCCCATCTTCCCTTTTGGATATAATACCTACCATGAGCCTATTATTTACACACCAAGCTCAAGTTCTAAGAGCCATCTTTAGATTTCTAAACAAATTAATAACTTCCTTAAGTCCATTAAGTTTAATTCTTTAAAAAAAAAAAACTTACTTATTTATGAAAGTCGCAAAGCAATAATAATTTTAATACAATGGCCGGTGTATACTTAGCTCTTTTCACTCGTGCACAAATACCTATATTGCTATCGCGGGCGATCATAATTATGTGGGACCGCGATAGCAATATATTAGTGCGTGAGTGAAAGAGCTAAGCAGAGACCGGTCGTTGTATGAAATCAAAGTAACTCAGCTGTGCGTCGACATGATAGGTGTCATTATTGTCTACATTTCAAAATCACTCTCAGAATTGAGATCAGTTTATTAACATGCACCTGAGACTGCCTCATTAAAAAGTAAAGAAACAAGAAAAACAAACCTATACCTAGAGCAAGCAACACAGCCAATTATTTTAATTAACTAACATAACAGATCAAAAACAGTAACTTAAACTTTTAACTACAAAACTAAAAAAAATTGGCAAATAATAAAAATAAACAAACAATGAACTGTAATAGAATACAAATACTGCAATGATATAATATAGGCAATAAATTACCACTCTGAAGTTGTTGATGGCTGCGCAGCATTTTTCAAATACTGTTATTAAGGTCGATTTTTCGCCATCTCTTTCTAGTAGTGTCATAAATGTTTTTTTTTTATGTAAGAATAAGCATTTTTTCTGGAACACCTCAATTCAGAGCAGCGAACAAAGTTTAAGCATCTGTCCAATAAAAAGTTTCATGACTATTATCACTTTGAACAGTAAAAAAATTTACTTTCATAAAAAAAAACAATCCTAACCTAGCAAAAATCATAATTAAAAATAGCATACTTAAATCTAATAGATCAGGGTGATCACGTAACTTTTATTGCAATATAACAGAAGATATAACATTTTTAATTTGATATTTGCCATAGTAACTATGCACATAAGCTGCATATTGAAACTGTCAAATCCGTACACAGTTGCAATAAGTTACGTAATCATCTAGCTGGTTTCCTATACTCATGCATTCAATTACTCTTGTCCTTTACATTCCCATTCCAGTGGGAAGAAAGAGGACAGAAGATGAATCAACTGAACAAGATTTGAGGCCGGTGAGAATGATGGAATAGGATAGAATGTGAATGGCAGCTACGTGCCAAGCATTTTAAAATCTACTTCAAAACGTTATAAACATCACTTGGTGGGTGAAAAATAAATGAAAACAGTCTTTTAAATAACACAAGAACTACTGGTTAAAAATATAAATCACAAATATTATCACAAGTAACCCCAGGCTTCTTGAACATTTGTCAAACTCATGTTAACTGAACTTACCAAATACTGTACACTCATTGGTTGACAACAGCCGATCATTAACAGGCAACCAATGGGCGTTCAGTATTTCAAAACTAACTATAAAAAACACTAGAAACCAGGGTTAAGTTTATACTGATTTTTTGATCACACATTGCTTATGTTTATAACTTTTGTAGGGTAGTTATGTTATAAATGGTATAAAAACTGAAGGTTGTCTTCGCCAACGCCTATCCTATCGCTTAAAATACGATTACTATCCTATTTATACCAAGTACCTTATATAATTCCTAGGCATTAGTATTACAAAGAAATATAAGTCTTTATAAGGCACAAAATGCAACGGCGGGTACCCATAAAAACTGGGTCTTAACAAATGCAAAAAAAAACAATCACTAAAATTAAAAACCATTTAGAATCTGGCAATAGACCAGAAAAATTAAATGCAACCAACATTTCTTTACTTCTTAGAGACGGATATAATTGGACTGACACGAGTCCTATCACCAACCTTGTGGGACATAGCATACGCATGAGTAACTAAGGTCCTATCATATTCATACACAGTACCCTTCGGCTCTTTAGCCAGATTGCTTGCATGTTGCTTTCCAAGCACATGGGTGATCTCACTAAAATATGTCATGTCCAAACGGCAGATATCACAGAAATACTTATCATCCCGCTTCTTAATTTTATTCCAGAGCATCATCAGATTGAATGCTACAACATGATCAAGCGTACTCACATGGTATTCAGCGAGCTTACGGATAAATGGCACTTCTTCATAGCATACAGTGCAGAACAACTTTTTAGAATCCGATGTCTCTCTGAACTGATATAAAACTTTCAGAGGCATTATTTTGTTGTTGGTATGTCCCGATGTTGAAGGTGTTTGAGATATTGTTAAGACTTGAAATAGTTCTTTATTATTTTCTGTTAAGTCTTCATCCTTTTCTCCATTGTCAAAGCCGTTCTTTAAAGCAAGCCTGTGTTTTCTGCTCGTACAATGGCTCATCAAATAGTCTATCGTAATGACTGTATTGCATGGAATGCAATAGAATGTGTCCGCTTCGATTTCATTCAATTTGTTAGATTCTAAGTAAGAGTAGTAGCTCTTTTTGTGCTCAAACGAATCCATGTGTTCATCAATGTTGTAGAGAATGGTGTTGCATACGAAACAAATAAGTTCAGAGTCATCTATTTTACCTGTGGAAAGAAAATTAAATTCTATAGTCTAGTTTATCTCTGCAATGCCATCAAGTGGCAACCGCTACCATCAGATACGCGGTTTGCTTGCTTGCCATTGCTATTTAAAATATTTAAAAAATTTAACAAACCTTTAGATTGTACTTTAATATTCTGGAAAATAGATGACAAAACAATTTCAGTTTCTTCCGCTTCATCTTCCATAGCTTCCCCTTCCTTAGCCAATACCTCTTGAAGGAGTTTCTTATGTCTTTTTCCGTTACAATGAGAAATTATATCGGACTTGTTAATGTTAACATCACATCCAATACAGTAAAGTCTTTCTGCATCAACATCAACCAGCTTGTTCTCATTTTGTTCGTGTTCAAAGTTGGTCAGATGATCAAACGAGTTGATATGCTGTTGTATGCTTGTAAGGTTATTATTTACAATCACACCACAAAGTATACAGTTTAAGTAATTCTTGCTGGTCATAGCTAGGTTATTTTTAAGCATCAAACCAGTGATAGCTGCTGTAACATTAGGACTCTTTTTTGCAGGAATTTCTTTTAATTTATCTAAATCATCTTCATTGTCCGAATCATTCTTTCCGAGCTCCACTAAGCAGTGTTTTAACTTGTTCTTGTGTAGGAGCGACTGTAGATGAAATTCCACGTTTCTTATCAAGTCGTTGCATAGTATGCAGTGATTCCATATGTCGTCAAGCTGAAACATTAAGAAAATTATGATCTGGAAGCCAAAAAATTGTGTCAAGCCATGAGTGTGCCACTTTCACAATACGGCACACAGTTTAAATGGCTACTCTCTCACTTACCTGTCTTATTCCATGACAGTCTTTAATAGGAATCATCACTTTGGCTCTATGTTCATTCTCAATTATATGCCACTCAGGACGCCTTACGTTTGGACTCTCACATACTTTACAATAAATATCACTAGCTTTCATGTGAAAACTATGAAAATTGTTGACGAGAACCTTAACCTTGTCTCCGTTAATTGCAGTTATCTGTACTATCGTATCTGTTAAAGCTTCCACAGTGTGTATTGGCTGTGTTTCACATCTGCGACTTATGTCTTTCAAGTAGTACACTAAATTGAAACCAGGTGTGTGATTTATATGAGATTTTGGAGTGATTTTTTTTCCGCTATTTATTTCTTTCTGCTCTATAGCTTTTGTATTCTTGTAATCTTTATTTTTCTTGTTCCTAGATTCTTTATTCTTGTTTCGTTCAGAGTTTCTGTTGTTGTTTTGTTCATCATTGTCCACTTTGCATTCAATGTCATTCTTGTTTTGTTGGTTATTTTCAATGTTTTCAGCATTTTCAATGTTTTCTTCACTGTTATCGTTCTTACCTCCCTCGTTTTTGTCTTGGTTTTTATCGTCTTTGCAATGGTTTTGCTTTTTGTCTTTGGTAGATTTGTTCTTATTCGATTCTCTGATAGTTTTGTTTTTGTTGTGCTCTATAACACTATTGTTATTAAGTGCATCAACTGTGCAATTGCTGCCAAAATATTTCGCCATTATTTCATCAATTTTTTTGCCAATATCGTTTAGTGGTGGGCTATCTTCGTTCCTACCTTCCTGGACGCTATCTGCTGACAACTGGACTTTTAAAGGAGATATTACTTTAGCTTCTATTTCTTTGTTTTCTTTTATTTCTATAGGTGCCTGAGCTTTGACATGAAATGATTCTTTCTTTTTTTGAATTTGATATTTTTTCAATGCCTTGGTCTTTGAATTCCATGATCTTTTAGCAGGCGGATTGGATTGGCTATTTAAATCATCAACGCGCTTTTTTAATTCATTCACTTTATTATCATCAAGTTTATTTTTTTCGTATTCTTTAACTTTTTCAGCTAAAGCGTTTGATGTATCAATTAAACTATCAAACTTCATCTTCATGTTATCCATAAACTCTCTTACTTGTAAAACTTGACCTTCTACAGATTTGTCTCTGCTATCTAACGCAGATTGTAATTCAATTTTTAGTACATTTAGAACTTCTTTTATATCTAACTTTTTAGTTTCATCACTTTCAGTATCAGGTTGCGATGCTGATTCTTCATAAAGAGATTCTAACTCTATCCTTTGTTGAAGCAAATCTAGGTCATCTACTTCAGAATTAATCTCCACATTCTCTATGTTTGAGTAAATCTTTAGCAAGTCATTTAAGAGTTTATCATGTTTCAGTGATATCTTATGTATTTTACTGGCCTCATGTTTGTCTTTATCCGAGTTAAGAACAACAGTTGAGCAAGTTTTACAGAAATATGTTTCTATGATTTCTACCTTACGAGCTGCAGTTACATCTAGCTGCATTTGAAGTTTAGTCCGCTCTAAAGCTAAGTTAGCAATCTCGTTACACGTCTTATGTTTAGGACTATCATTGTGTTCTTTTATATATGTTTTTGGCACTTTAATGTTGCATATATGGCATGTATATTTATTTAGGTTGACTATGTCATCTGTAATTTGAAATAATTCATCTATATCTAATACATAAAGAATAAAATATGTTATCACTGTATTGTACTTTATGTGGAATAACACTTTATATACAGTCCAACCATCTAAAGGATATGCTGTTTTCATCATCATCATCATCAACAGCCCGTAGATGTCTACTGCTGAACATAGGCCTCCCCTAGAGAGTGCCACTAAAGTAGCTTCTTGCCTCCTGCATCCATCGGCTCCCCATGGTTTTCACCAAGTCGTTGGTCCACCTAGTGCCCATGCTGTCCGTGCTGCTTTACTGCTATTAATTAACAAGAGCTTTTTTTACAGTTACTATGAAGTTTCTCCAATATGTGAAGATATCACAATGTCATAGAGATTGCGCTACTATAAACTTAGTAAAAACTAAAAAGTACAATATTATGAAGTAAAATTTTGTGATGTTACTGCATCTTTTAACCGTCCTTCTATTCTTGTACTGCTTATAACCTTCTCATTCTTTAAAATATTTAATTTTGGTTCTCACTACTTAAATAGTGCCTGTTTAGAAATATAGTTACTTAATACATGAATACAATAAAAATGAATCTATCAAACATCCTATTCCAGGAACCGGCATTTTACTGAGTAAATAAACTATCCATTCTTTTTTACAGTTATTGTATGATTTATGCTCTACTTTTTATCCTTGACATCTATGCAGTTCGAGTTAAGCTTTAGTATAGTTTATCAGTACCACATACCCATGCTTTTTTCAAACGGCATATCATTTTCAGTCTTATCCCTGAGTATTTCAACTTCATAATACTCAGGCTGATACTCAGGTCTAGTTTGCCAAAACGGATTCTGTCCATTGTTACTCATTATTATGTTAAGATGAGATTCAAATATGGCTTGTGGTAGGTCCGGAATTGCAATGTATGGAAACTCCATTTTTTATGATGTTTGCAGCTGACACCAAAGATGCTTTACCTGAAAATGTGGCTATTAAGATGTTTCTCTATGAGTAGTCAAACTTTAGAGGAGTCCTAAAAGCCAACATCAAGCCAGAAAAAAGTGATAGACCAACACAAAAACTACCGAGCTGCTCTCATCTCTTTTTTCTGGTAGTACCAGAATATATTACAAAAACCTTTAATCCAAGTCACTTATTATATTTTTTTAATTATAAGCATTTAAAAAAATGGAAATGTATATATATATATCCTGAGAAATAAGAACTGTTATAATTTTTTAGATGTTACTAAAAAAAAATTTATTTTCAAATTTTATTTTTATTTATTTATTAATTGTCTGCCTAACCGTGTAGTGGACGCTTGGAATAAACTCCCAGATTCAGTGATTAGTGCTCCCTCAGTGAACTCTTTTAAAAACAGACTTGGTAAACATTATAAACTACAAGTACACTGAAAAGATATACACGCATCAGCTAAACAGCTGCTAGTGTATTAATAATAATAATAATTTTTTTTATTCGGTATACTTGAACAATTCCTGGATATTGTGGCCTAACTAATAAATAAATAAAACTTATAAGTAATTAAAACTTAATATGTTATCTAATTGTAAAACCGTCAACCCTAGGGTATTAGTTCGACAGAAAACTGTGTGATTTTACTGATTCTTGTTAAGCATATTTAATTTTGACTTTGCAAACCATGGATGAAATAAAAATGGTGCAAACATACAAACTTTTCATTTTCAAATATGTATGCTATTTTATGTACTTTCAGAGTTGAAAAAGTTCTCAAACTCGAAACAAACCAAGTTACTTACCTAAAAGATTAAAACACTATGAACAAGTTTTTGACGTCTGAACTTATGAACATTTTGAAAATCACAGTTAGAATATTATAAGTATAAACAGCGCGTAGTAGCGTAGTAGCAAGTAAATGAAGCAAGAATATAGATAGTACCATAACAAAAGTTACTATTTCCTTACCTTATTTTTAAAAGCATTCTTCTTTGGTCCACTGTACCTACTCAAAACTATGGCAAAAAGCGCCAAATAGTCCTACGAAGAAACTAACCGTAACAGTAACACCGGCCGGTCGGTCGTATTACATTTTAAAAATGATGATTAGATTAGATAACTAATTAATTAAATATTAAAAGATACAAAAAGAAAAAATTTAAAAACCGGTAAGCAGTTTAGGAATAGGTTAGGAGTTAGTTTAGGACAAAAACAAAAACTAGGCAAAAAAGTAAATAAAAAAATTGAGGTAAGTGCTGCCAGCGTACATTTATTTAAAATTACCCTAACGTTAGGTTATGTTCAAGGTGATCGAATGGGTTATATTATTTTGATAAGTAGATGTTAATAAATTATTCTTGTACCCACCTTGTACATTGACATAAGGACTTGAAAAAAATTAACTTTCAAGATTGATTGTTTTGTTGGTCTGGCCGTCTGTCCCTATACATGAACGTAGGTACTTCACACTGAAACTACTGTACGGAATTTGATGAAACTTGATATGATTATAGCTTTTAGGCCACGGTGATAGCAGATTTTAATGTACAGAGCATATTGCTGCTGCCCATTCCCTGGCCCTTGATTCCCCTTAGCCAGCTTTTACGGTACCCGAGAGAAGAGATAGGGTCAGGTCAGGGGTTTTTCTATTTGACAACCGGAACCGAAATGTAGAAAAGGTAGGTACATAAGGAATCAAATAAGAGTAATGAAGTGTATTCATAGACATATATATAAATCTATGAGTGTATTTGATATTTTATATTTAATAATAATCATAACGGGATCTTTGACTGTCATTTTCAATAGTTTTGTCGCCTTTCCCTGGGTTCTTGCTATTTTTGATACTCGATTTATCGGTACCATCGTTGTCAAGGTTCAATTTCTCAACTTTCTGGTATTCGCTCAATTGATTTAAATTTTCTTCAAATGTGCATCTAGGTGCTAAAAAAAATAAAACTGTTGGGTATCTTCTATGGTTAGAAATATTTTGTGAGACTAGAGGGTCTAGCAAAGATACCAACCACTAACGCTAACGCCTCACGCTAACTCTGGCGTCTAGCTTTGGCGTTAGCGTTAGTGGTTGGTATCTTTGCTAGACCCCCTGCCCCACTATTACGAAGGAGCTAGCAGCGCTGCTGACGCGCGTCTGCCGCTCAACTGCTGTCAAAATTGTATGAAGTGACAGCAGTTGAGCGGCAGACGCGCGTCAGCAGCGCTGCTAGCTCGTTCGTAATAAGGGGGCTGAATACAACCAAAGAAAAGACCAAAACCATAGACGTATTTAATTAAGGTGAAGATGAGGCAAATTCCCAGATTTATCAAATCATCATTTTCACATCATCGTCATTACTAGGCGGTAGGACTTTTCTGCAGTTCGTCTAGGTATGTACCACCACTGTAGTTAGTGAACAAGCACTAATATGTTCCCATTTATGGGCTAGTTAAATTGGGCAAATGAGACTTTATGACCAGATCTTACAGTCTAGAAATCTTATTAAAGGACTATGCTGACTACTGATGTCTCAGAATGACTTGCGTGGTGCAGTGTCACGTTATTTTTTGTAGAGTTCTGAGTGATACTGAAATCGCTGTGAGCGGCCGTGACACTTAACACCAGGAAAACGAATAGCTCGTCATATCATTCATCATAATATAAGACATTAATAATAAATAAAAGAATCGGTGTTATGTAAACGAAACGAGAAAAAGACAAGACTCGCATAGCTCAGGTTGTGTTTGTTACGCCTAATTTAAGCAGATCACTATGGTGCCTTATTAAACGGTTTAACATAGCTTGCCCCAATTGTTTTTTTGTTATTTCACTTTTTAATCACATCTAGAAGATGGAAAAACAATGAGACCGAGAAATATTTTCTTAAAGAATGAAAAACGTGACTAACATCAAAAAATCAGACCCATTTACTGCAGTATTTACTACGTATGTCTATGTCACAGACATTTAAATAGTATTAGATGTCTGTGATCTATGTTAATTTATACTTGCTTTTGTTTAGTCGTCCCTTCTCCCGACACCGTATGTATCGCGTTATGCGGTCGACGTCTCCAACTTCCGCTAGCTGCCCTTCTAGCTTCATCGACGGAGGCCCCGATAAGAAAGGCGCTGACATCACACACGGATATCTTGATACTAGCTCTAGTTCTGGAGTAGAACAAAATTAGTAGAAATTTTAAAGTAAGATAATTATTATTATAGTTAGTTCTTAAAAAAAATATTCCTAAAGATTTTTGTGGCTACTGAGCATGTGGCCATAGCTTAGTTAGAAGAGAATCTTATGCGGTGTGGAAGACATGGAATATCTTGCTTACCGTCTAAGCCCGGCACCAAACCCCGCTTGTTGCTTAAAATTTTAGGAACTTGGTATCATTGAAGAACAAAATTGCAAGGGAGATGACCAAGAGATAGCTTCACATTACAAACAATAACATAACTACGAGACACATAAAGTAGCTGTTATATTTACTTCGTTAAAATTACGATATACGTAATATTTTAATGAGAGACGTGAGGGACAAACGGGAACAAACCATATTTTCCAACATCACTCTATTTTAAAATATCTAGTATAGCTCCTTTCACTTATGAAAGTAAGTTTAGTTTTCCTTTCTTACGTTCATCCTTATGATAGCACTGAAACTTCCGCATATGGCAGACGCTTGCGAACGTCTTGTAGATTTTATGTTGACACATGGCACAGACCATGACATCTCTCAGCGGGCATGAAGTCGGGCAAGCATCTGTGTCACCTTTTTCAACTAAAAAATATTGCACGGTTAGCATAAGCTGTAGAAATGGCCATGTCTTTATTATCTTCTCTCGAGAAAGCGTTTGACCAATGAACGATTACGCGGATCACGTCATAAACCTGTTATTACGCTTTTATACCACACACACACTCTCTGGAAATGAGCTGTCAATTTCTACAGACCCAGCAGGCAGCTACTCATGCAGTTATTTTTTTTTCAATTTTTTTAATTCTACCTTATCCATCGATAGTTATTTATCTTGCTCACCATCGTTATCATCAATCTGTTCAATATCATAAATGTTCTCCTTACCATTATAATCTTTATCATCATGGTTACCATGATCGCCATGATAACCATCACTTTGTGTTGTTATATCATCCAAAGTAGGAGTACTTGTTATACCAACGTCATAAGGTGTATTATAATCAGGATCAACCTTTTCGTTTCGCTGGTTTTCATCTTCAGTATCAGTTGTATCAAGGTCGACGTTCACGGATACTATTTCACCTGAATGAGGTTCAAATTCATATTCAGCGTTTCCGTATGCTGCAGTTTCATCGCCACCATGATCTTCGCCTTTTAGGTCATTTTTCCAAATGTCTTCGTCAGAAGGACCGCTTCGTTGTTGGTGGGTGGCATTGGCTACATGACTTACGTTAATAGGTTTTTCTGCAAAAAAAATGTTGTTCCCCTTTACTTTGGCTGCATGCGATGAATGAGAACATTTTGAGAATAGAACATTAATTGTCTCTGGGACACAGGCACTCATAAGCGTGCTACACCTTCGACAACATGGACACTGTTCTTATTTATGTATTTATGCGAAATCGTGGTTAAATGACAGGTGTTGATACTGAATTAATAGTAGTACCTAATTTGAAAGTGACAAAACTACTGAGTTACTTCTGCTTTTTCACTCAAGCAAGCTCACTTGTAAAAAATAGCAAGATGACCATACCATTTAAATAATACGTCTGGAAAGACGATTAATAAACTTCCTAATACTCTTAAAATAAACATCTAAACAAAGCACTTTTCACCTACCTGTGTCTGGCCAAGCATGTCTCAATATTTTCTTATTGGTATTTTTATTTGATTTTGATTTGTGGTTTTTCTGTGGCTTCACGTTTGATTTACCCAGCTTAGACTTAGGAGCCAGCTTTATAACAGGGCTAAGAACATTGATTGTTTTACTAACAAGTTTTAGATTTGATTTAGTACTAGATTTTGTACTTATTGTGATATTATGTATAAGATTAATTTTACTAATTAATGTAACATTTATTTTGTCATTTGATGTTAAATTTTTCTCAACTAGGGACTTAGGACTTATTACTGATTTATTTTGTGTTATGTGGTATGAATTACGACTTGTATTGATTTTAGATGTACTATTATTTTTGTTATTTTCTAAATCTGGATTAATAGTAAGTTTCATCGCTTTTTTATCACGAGTTTTGATGATTTGTTTATTTTGTGTAAGCCTTGTAGTATTAAGGGATTTTGAAACAGTGCTGTTGAAATACGTAGGGTTTCTAAGATTAATGACGTTAACAGGCTTAGTAAATTTGTTGTTTGAAAATAGATTTATTGTTTTCTGGGTCTTTATATAATTTTGTTTCGGTTTAATATTTGTCTTTTGCAACTTATTATCCACCTTGGCCGGCGTACTGTTTGCTTTATTCGCGGTCTTACCAACTCTTCTTGTAGGATCTGTGGATGAAATATAGTATAACTCCTATTTAAACACTACTTTCACATGCGTGATAATAATAATAATGATCTATAGACATGAGCAACAAACAGCAGTTTTGTTATTTTTCATAATTAATAAATATGTCTGCTCACGCTACGAAGTATAAAATTGTATTCATCATCGTTATCATCACCTTTGCTGCGCTTTCTAAAAGCTGCGCGGTTTAAAATTGAATTTATAGATCTCCTGCATAGAGAGTAGGTAAAAAAATAACCACCGCTGTCATCTTTTCAGCGATTCTTACCGTCTTCATTCCACTCCAAGTCTCGCTTTGGACGTCGTTTTCCTAAAAAATAGAGAATTCTACATAACTTTATATTTTGATGCCTAAATAAGTGTTAGAATTATTATCATAATTAACAATTTCTTTCTTTCTATTTAAATATTAATTGTTTATGAATTATTAAATGAACTACCTTTTGCTGTTGCCAAATTAGTCTTCTTAAACTTCGGATGACAATTTTTCATTGGCACGATTGTAGCTTCCATACCTTTAAAATATTATTCAAATTAGTAACATTAACAAGTATTCTGTACAGAAACACGACTTGCGGTTCTACTATAGAAAAGGGTTAAACAGTTTCTCATTTTACAATATTTTCTCACCTCTATGGCACTTAGCATAATTCATTTCACATTTATTTATCATGATCACATAAAAGGGTTTGCTGTAGTTATTTTCCGTTTTATTTATTAACACAAGCTTGGCACATACTGGCCTCTCAATTGACGGACATTTAATCTTTGTACAGTTTGCTGGTGGCTTATCGAGTGACTGTTTATTTCTAAAAAGTATACTATGCATCTTTTGGTTTTTTCGTAGTTTGAGTTTGTGGGACTCGAAGCTATTTTTTATATTTACTAATTTGTTTGCTGACTTAACTTTGTCGTCCAGTTCAACGATAGATAATTGACTCATTTTTGGGGTTCTTACAATAGAAGAGATGTAATGTTTTCGTAGTGTTTCTTTTGACACATTGAATTCAGATAACAACTCTTGTGGAAATTGTTTTTCTTTGTTTGTAGTGTCATCATCAGCCAAAACAGCTGCATTTATAGCTAAAATGAAAAATGGCTTAATTAGAATTAAAAAATGTGACGTTATACCACATTAGCGATCATATAATATCTATTGAAAATATTGAAATTGTAGCGTTCTAAAAAGATTTGGTTTTGCAAGTGTAATGGGACTCTCATTTTTTTTAAGTTGTAGTAGCAGCAGTGCCACTATTGCCAAAACTACCGAGAAAAAACAAAGTGGTAAACGTAGGTGGAGAGTAAATATAAAGCTAAATAAAAGTTATAATAATAATCGGTATCAAAGTTACCTAGTAATAGTAATAAGACTTTCAGTTTCACCATTTTACTCACCTGAATATTTGTGTTTGTAGATTGTGCAATGCAATCATTTTTATTGGTATTTTATGGCTTCAATCAAAATATCCATTTTGTTGTTTTAATAAGTTTAGCAGATCTTTCAATTTCTTTGCCATCACATTGTTGATGTAGTGTAACGGCCTCGATTAATGCTTATTCTCTCAACTTTAAAAACGGATTAAAACTTTTAATTAGGTGATTGGTGAAAGCTCTACCTAAAAGATGATGCAGATAATGCATATTGTGCAACCTATTTGTGGTTTTAGGGGGTTTGTGGTGTCTCGATCTGAACTAACTCGACACTGGATACACTGACCTTCATTCTACACACTTGTATTCCATAATAGAGGTCACCGTTAATTCGCCATTACTAATGGGTAAACCATATTTCCTGGCAATATTTGCAGTCTTGTATTTGTATTTTTTTCAGGTAATTCAGCATCTGACAGATCTTCAAACTGACAAACAGACCAACTGACAGTGACTACAGTGACGGACAACATAACAATGACAATGACAGCAATATCGACGGGGGTGAGTTTTAGGGATGTTCTGTTACCACCAAAGTATCGATACCCATTAATATAAGTTATGTTATGATTCATATTGATAGAGATAATGCTTGAGTGTCTGATTCTCCAAACCAAAGCACTTGGAAAAGTAGTTAAATTTGCATCGGATTTCAACGTCCTAAAATTAATAAACAAGTGCAAGTTGGACTCGCGCACGGAAGGTTCCGTAGGATTATTTATGAAAACAGGCAAAAGCAGTACGTTTTGTGTACGGGAGCCTCTACAAATATATGTATATATAATTATATCTATATATACACTTGGGTGCAAAAAATTCGCTCCCAACTTTATTATTTTAAAGTTCTGAGTGACACTGCAACTGTTATGGGCGGTCGTATTGCTTAACATCTGGTGAACGACCAGCCCGTCACGCCATTCGTGCCCATAAAAAAAAAATAAAAAAAAAACGTATGCAACATTTTGACTTTCGCTGCATTTTTATTTTTGCGATTTTAACGGTACTGCAATATGTTACTAGTAACACATCGAGTGACCATCAACCTCTATAAACAATACAATAACAACAATACAATAGCATAACCCGAAATCGCTCGTTACAGGTAGAGACGCTCGCACTACTTGTCACAGGTATAAAATGGTGCATTTTAAGGGTAGTGACCTCATTCGCACATCAACCTTTTCTTTGAACAGTCGTCAATTGATAACATCGTAACTTAAAATTAAAAAATGAGTACCTACTTCAAGCAGGGAAAAACCAAATTGAAGTGGCAAGACAACTGAATCTAAGCCGGTTCTCTGTCCGTCGAGTATGGCAGAGGTATCAAGAGACTGGCGGCTTCAAACGGCGCCAAGGATCTGGCCGACCTCGTGCCACAACAAGGCGTGACGACCGCTTTATTGTGACGACTGCATTGCGCAATCGGCGTTTGAATGCAGTTCAATTGGGACAGCGTCTCCAAGAAACACGGGAAGTCGATGTCAGCCGATGGACAGTTAGAAGACGACTACGGGAAGGGAATCTGACTGCGCACAGACCAGCAAATGGACCGAAACTGACCCCAGCCCACCGACAAACCCGCCTTCAATTCGCTCGAGAGCATTTGGAATGGACTGAAGACCAATGGAGCGCAGTTCTGTTCTCTGGCGAGTGCAGGATGTGCCTACATGGCAACGATGGAAGAGGAAGAGTCTACCGAAGGCCAGGCGAGCGATTTCAACACTGCTGCATCGAAGAACGAGTCTCTTACGTCTGTGGATCATGCATGTTCTGGGGAGGCATATCACTGGAGGCAAAGACTGAACTTATTTTCATCTCCGGAGCGAATCCTGGCCGCCGATCAAGGGGATTCACTTCTCAAAGGTACATTGAGGAAGTACTCCAGGACCACGTTGTACCATTTTCGGGATATATTGGAGAACACTTCATCTTCATGCAAAATAATGCAAGACCGCATACGGCTCGTATTGTGTACCAGTACCTTGCAGAGGTTGCGGTGCCTGTCATGGAGTGGCCAGCTCGCAGCCCGGACCTCAATCCGATTGAACATTTATGGGACGAGCTAAAAAAACGAGTTCGGGCCAGAGACACTGCCCCAACGAGTCTCCAGGAGCTGCAACATGCGATTGAAGAAGAATGGGAGGCCATACCGCAAGATTTTATAAAAACTTTAGTTCAGTCAATGAAAAAACGCATGGAAGCAGTCATTCGGGCTAGGGGAGGGAACACCTCTTATTAATAAAAAAGTTTTTATGCTGATTTTCATGTTTTTAATTTAACTTCAACCCCTAACTTTTATGTTATAAATACACAAAAAACAGGTACTTCAGACATTTACCCAAAACTCACTAAGTAGACGTGGTATAAGGACAAAAAAGGTACTGCTGGATAGGTTTTGAAATAAACTTTAATATTAGATACGAAAAAAATAAAAACAAACATGTTTTTTATTGATTTTTGAAAATTTGATTAAAATTTATACATGTGCGAATTTTTTGCACCCAAGTGTATATATATATATTAGTATTTTTTGTTATAGCGGCAAAAGAAATATTAATTAGCATCCTGTTAAAATTGTCTCACTATCAATACCATCATGGTTTATGATTTTTTACAGTTTACAGCTTGATGACGGATAGACAGACTGACAGACAGACAGACAGTATGTATCGAAAGAATGATTCGATGCTAAAAGTACTTGGTTTTGAAGGAAAAGTATCGACCAAGTACTTACCCATATTTACTAGTATCGGAACATCAAACAAAGTAGAGGATACAAGATACAAGTATGGAACATCCCTAGCGAGCTTAGCGCAAAAAATACGAAAACAAAAAACACAAAAGTTACAAATAGATACCATACTTTTCTTTATTTAAATTATATCTACATCTGTCTGCAACTATTGCCTGATGGAGGATTATCTTAAATCTACATTACATAAACTGGTGGGTTCAGAGTTGTGCTCCTCAGCAACGCTTCACCTCTTCATGGAATATGCAAGATTGCCAAAGTGAAATTATTTTGGAATCATTCAATTATGCACCTCTGGATTTCTAGATTCATGCACAGACTAATGTAATCAGTTCGTTTTATATTCGTGTTTACAATCATTCTCAAGCATAACTTTGTTATAGTGAATGAAACTGTTCTTACAGAAAACTAACTACTATTCAGAACTAAATTTAGTTCTCGGTAACGAAAGCTGTGACCTGGACTCAGCTGTAACTGCGCTTGTCTATGCTGCGTTTCTGCACTGGCAGTATGATAAAATAAAGTGTAAGATAAATCCAAATTATAATAACTCGAGTTAAGTTAAAGTTACTATAACCTAAAAAAACTTACCTAAATCTGATATACATACGAATCTTGTTTTAGAGTAGTTAAGCCATGGAGGTATATTCTATGTTGATGATTTAAGCTATTCAAAGGTTTTAAGGGATGTTACACTCCAGAAAATTGGGAATTTCTAAGGGTTAATTTTGTTAATTCACCTTTTAGTTGCTTATAAAATTGTGAATTAAAATGAAGCTTAGTTAGTGGCTTCCGCAGCAATTTCACCGCAACTTTGCCAATGTCATGTATGACGAAGACCACTCACTGGTAAAGGATTTTGTACAACTCAATTACGTTGTTTATGTTTACAGGTTGTAAAGTATGTACGCGTTTCAATCGAGATGAAGCCGAATACAAGGATATTTTATACCTGCCCATGCTGAATATAGATCGGGAAGATTATGCGTTGAAGACGGAAGTGGCCTATTGTTTAAGTGAAGCTGGGATTACAGAGGAGAATCTACTGTTCAGGTGAAAAACAGTTGATTATCATACACATCATCAGCCGGAAGACATCCACTGCTGAACAGAGGCCTCCTTCCTAAATAGCTACATTAGACACTTATCATAACGGCTTGGTGATTGCAGATTTTAATGTGCCAAAGATAATGCTGCTGCCATGTTCCGGCTGTAGGAATGTGTTTGGCAGATGATGACAAATCCTTTTGTTGAGCAAATTCTACCAGCAGCCCTACCGCGTAAGCATTCTGGTAATGAACATCGCCTGCCATCCTGCTTGCGCCAATGTACACACCTTAGAGTGCAAGCAAGACAGCACACGATTACGATTGCCACCGGGCTTACGCGGTAAGGCCACAGCTCTGATCAGCACCTGTATTATGTATCGGTTTTGGTGATGGACTTCGCCTGCCATCTTGCTTGCACCCATTTAAAATTCCATGAGTGTGAGCAAGAAAGTACACTATCACTTCTCCACCAGAGCTATGTAATAAGACCCCTAAACTGCTACTATTATGCTACTAGTCTCAGTTATAATAATTCAGTTTATTGCAAATAAACTCATTTATTCATTCATTCATTTTTTAAGAGTTCATTCAGTCATTCTTATTTTTATGCTATACTTAGGTAGTGAACAAGCAAACGGCCCTCCTGATGGGAAGAGGTCACCGCAGCCTATGGCAGCCTTTCAATCATTTTTTAAGAAGTATTGGATTCTGGAATTACTATTCATTTATTTATTGTTGATTATTATTTATTTCAGAAATGACATCAATATCAAAGAATTGGCTGCAAAAAGTGCAATGAAAGTGACTTTGGTTGACCATCATATTATGTCTGAGAAAGACATATTCCTCACACCCTATGTGACAGAGATAATAGACCATCGACCCATAGACAAGAGTCAATGGGACTACAAGGATGATCTAAGGTATTTGCCACAGATAATATAATACATACAGTGGGGCTAGCACGGATGGTAGAAAAAATTGTCTTTCCCCGTGCTACGTCACATTCATCATACAATTTACATGTCAAGTGGAGTAAAACAGGGGTAAGACAATTTTGTCTACCGTCCGTGCTAATCCTGCAGGAGTAGTTACTATCCTCTGATAATAAAAACTGCGCAAAAGTGAAATACCTAGAAGAGTGTTTTCTCTTGTTGTTTCTGTACTCAAAAGAGAGAGACAAAATATGAAATATTGTTCCTCCTCTACACAATGTTTATTAGTAAGAGGGTTAATCTGAAATCCCAATTGAAAAAATTAACATATCCAATTCTAAATTTAATTTTAACTTTTTTTATCTTTGATTTTCTTTGAATCAAATTTTTATTTCATTTTATTTAATTTTCATGTTCATTCCATCTGTTTTTATGTTCACTCAATTTAGGTTACTCATTCATTTAATTTAATTTTCAAGATTAATAAGTAACTACAAAGAATACACAATAAAATGATATCACAAAATAATAGCAACATTGTCACAGTTCAGTGTTGTTTGCTAATATTGTGTTAAGCAGAAATAAAATAATTCGTAAATTAGCCCAAGGTATTTCGTTCTATGGGATGAGGTATCTGTATAATATAATAATACAATCTGTGTCCATAACAAGCATGGTCGACATGCTCTTTGGCAAGTAAAACACTGGACTGTCTATAGACCATTGCGGTCTATTATACAGTCCATATGTTCTTTGTAGTAGGTATAGTGTAGCTAGTTAGTGTGTAGTGTGGTTAGTTTAGTTTAGTTTTTATTATTGTAGTAGTTAGCTTGATTAAAGTAAAACATATATTTTCAGAACTACAATAGAAATAGTGGGATCATGCTGTACGTTAGTGGTGCAGAGAATCAGAGATTTGAGTGCTTTGGTAGCCGCGGAGGAGGATTTCTTTAAAGAGTTTGTAGTCTGTGGAGATATGCTACACTGTAAGTATAGCACAGAGTAAATTTTTTTTTCTATTCTGTGAAGTATGTGGGCCATTCTTCTTTTTAGTGCCTAAGAATCGGTCCTCTTTCGATAAAGTGTTTTATTAATAAACAAAAGTGCAAATAAAAGAAAAAATGCACCACATAACAATTATTGAATATGAGTTAATCACCAGACATCAAAATATTTAAGTTTGATACGGTATTTATTTGTGAATCACGGTAACATAGTTGTCTTACTGAGTAACACAGTTGTTTTCCATATAAAAGTTCACTGTCCCGCAGTCCGCGTCTCGTAACATAAACCAAAATTTCTCAAAATCTTTCCTAATCATAGCTTTTTTAAAAATTTTTAAGCATTTCTTTAAAGCTTAACCTCTATTGTAATCCCCATCGATATGATTTTACCACAGTAGATATTTTACAATAAAATATTTGTCGCCGTGTCCCCGACATTGAAGAAAATCGTACATACCCTTTGTTACCATACGTGTTTCTTAAAATAAGCTTTTTTAACATCTCTATCTCTAATATTGCTTGATTTGTTGTAAATTGATGCTGGGGTGAGGCGAGGTGTGCAAAGGGGCAAGCTTGTCGAAACCAGCCGTTCGGAATTTGTCGTGTGGAGCGCGTGTGTTTATTGTGGGGCAACTGAGTTACCGCTATAAAAAGGTACATTTTAGTGATATTTGCAATAATTATTTCAATTAAATACTACTAATTAGGTTTATATTTGGATAGCGTTGTAATTTCGCGTGGATATGGTACTTTTTAAGGATTTCATTTAAAAACACTTCTTTTTTACATATGCGATAACCACTACACTGCGTTACTAAAAGGGGTAACGCAGGTGTAGTTTTAGCAACGCAGTTGTTTTGAAAACATTTTTTTATATATTTGTACATTAAATGGCGCATATATGAATTCTTTACTTTTGTAGATCAATACTTTGAAATAATGGCTTTGACACCCGCCGAAAAACAAAGGCGTTATAGAGAAAAACTGAAACAAGATCCGATTAAAAATGCTAAAGCAAAAAAAAAACATTTGGAACAATACCACGCTAAAAAATCTTGTGAGTAATGTGACAAAAAAGACTATAGATCTGCAAACCGGAAATGGAAAATTAGCAACAAAAAACGTAATCGTGAAAGCGCGTTCTGTCCCCAATTTCCAGGTAACATTTAGATCCATATTTGTTACATACAATATGGAAAGAAATTGTGAAATAGCAAACATTCTTTTTTATTTATCAATTGTTTCATTTCTTATACAAAAATTGTACGCTGGTAACTAATTTAGGTGTATTTTAATAAAACTTAAATTTTAAGTCAAAGTTAGTAACGAAGTAGTGACGGCTTATTAAAAAATACCTCATTAGCCCGATTATATTTGTGAATTAACCTAATGAAGATATCTTAAAATTTGATTAGTTTGTAAGTGATATGTTACCGGACTGAAATCTGAATGTTCCTATAAATAAAACGCCGTTTCATAAGTAGGTAACGCAGTTGTTAATATTACCGACCATTCCTAGAGTACATGTCGAAAAATCTGTCTAAACGTCAGAAAACATCGCTGCAAATGTCAGTACAGGTAAGAATAGACAATAACTAATCAGAATTAGCACTCAAAAGTAATAAATTATAGATTACATTTTTCAATTTTTTTTCTGCAAACCTTGTCGATGTTAGGCACTAAAAAGAAGAATGGCCCATGTTTCTTTTATTCACGCGACAGGATTTTGAATATGTGTAGACATTTCACACAGCGCCATCTAGCCCCAAACTAAGCATAACTTTTACTATGGATGGGAACCAGATAACTGATACAATACTTACATACTTTTTTTTTGTTAATACATAAAAATATACCACTCGGACTTGGAACAGACACCTAACTACATTCATCACATAAATTACTGCCCTGAGTGTGAATCAAACCCACAACCAGTACTTCCTCACTGCTCAACTAAATTGCTCAACTAGTTGAGCAGTAGGACATAGTTTGTATTACCGACCATTTTATGCTCTATCGCTCAACTATATTTGGCTCAACTAAGTTGATCAGTAGGTCAACCTGTTATAAAATTACGCTTCTTACCCACTGCTCAACCAAATTGCTCAACTGCATTAAGTTGAGCAGTGGGTAATACCAATGGCTCAACTGGTAATTCTCAGCAGTTAGGGTCATATCATCTGGGTTGCAACCTACTTTTAAAAAGGCGAAACTGAGAAACAAAATATCTACCAACTGATTTTGTGATGAGTATTACTATCAGGCCATTCAAAAGTATTTGTGCACAGAATAAAAAAGCATTTATTTATTTATTTATTTATTTATTTATTTATTTATTTAATTCACAAAATCCACAGATCTTAAGGCAAGGTACAATATCACTTAATACTAGAACATACATCCAATTACGGATTTACTTTATACTGTAAAATTCCATATTAAAGATAGAGAGCAGAAAGTACAAACTTAAGTAGGTTACTTGACAAGAAGGAAATAGAATAGGTAGCAACTAACTTAATTAACAGCTCACAATACAATACACTGGAGTGAAGAATAATTATAAGAACGCTACCCGCTTATTGATGGGTAGATGAAATCATAGATTAGAGGAAATACAATTTTGTGCAGGTAAGAGAAAAAAAAAAAGTACAATTTGTGATACCTGAAAGGTTCAACTATTGAAAGATTTGACAATAAATTAATAATACTAAATTATAATATGAACCTGGTAATTAATAAACACACACTTTTTTTTTAGCATAAAGCATTTTTTAGCATTTAGCATAAATACTTGTTCCGTGTCTGGGTGTTGTGGGAGCATGGTCCTCGTAGTTCCTGGGTCCCTAGATACAGGGAATCCTAGTTAGGGGCCAGGATCTATGTATGCGATCGTTGGGCGATATTCATTCATTATTGTTTGTTTCAGCTACAATAATTCTGGACACTGTGAACTTTTCTAAAGAAGTGGAGAAAGCTACGCCACATGATGTAAAAATCATATTGTTTTTGGAAAGTGTGCTCAAATTCACCAATGTTGAAAATGAGAGGTATGTAAGATCTTTCCAGAACCTATACAAGGTGACCTTTAATTGGTATGTTATCCCGAAAGGGGGTAAATCTACACCACAAGGTAGACAATGTTTGTTCTACGACTTTACTAAATTAAAAGTTTTTCATTGAAGAAATGCCATGTAAAGTTTACGTTTGTAAATAGCCTTAGCGCAGCTGGGTGGTTGAACTTCGTCCTTGACTGAGTGCACATAAATGAGTTTAATTATGTGCACACAGTCATTTATTTATTTTTTACCAAGGAAGTTTGGAAACACCCAGTTTCAAGTAAGGCTCTTACAACTTGTAGGGTATCATGGTCCCAGTCCCCCATTTCGGGATAACATACCAATTCAAGGTTACCTTGTATACATAATCTTCTTTAGGATTTTGGACATTTCACTAGTTGGTAGGACTTTTCTGCAAAGTTCGTCTAGGTAGGTACCACCGCTTTGCCAGTTATTCTACCGCCAAGCAGTAGTGTGCAAACACTACTGTGTTCTGGTTCGTAGGCCATTGTAGCTTGTGAAATCACTGGGCAAATGAGTCTTTACGACCTGATCACACAGTCTACTATTACCACTTTGGGCGGCTGCTCCTCTTTTGCATCTATCCACTCCCCGCGCCGTTCACCAGATCGTGGGAGGCCTACGCTGCTTCCAGTTCGTGGTCGCCACTCGAGAACCTTCCTTCCCCATCGGTTATTAGTTCTACGAGCGATGTGGCCTGCCCATTGCCTACAATTACACCTTACTACAATATTATTATTATAATAATATTCTTTTTGTTTTTCAGAAAATCCAAGCTGTCACGTTTTATAGCAGCTAGAAGTGATATATCTAATCTCACACCAGCGCAACTATTAAGGAAAGATGTTAAAGTACTAGGCGATATACTTGTACCTAGCTTTCCTATATTGGTGAAGGTAATTATCATAATAAGCCCACATTCCCACAGCTGGGCCACTTCCCGCTCCCAGGGCGAGTGTAGACCATAATTCAACACCCCCTTTAATATTTATTAAAAAAAAAAGTGTGGACATTTCACACAACGCCATCTAGCCCCGAACTAAGCAAAGCTTGTACTATGGGAACCAGATAACTGATATAATTCTTATATACTTTTTTGTTTGTAAATACATACATAGAAAATACAATATAACACCCAGACGCAGAACAAACATCTATGTTCATCATACAAATGTTTGTCCTGGGTAGGAATCGAACCCACAGAACTCGGTATTACTTAGCAAGAGGGTTAGTTTTACCCTTTGGGTATGGAACCTTAAAAATATGAAACCTTAATTTCAATTTTTGTTTGTTTAATTACATTTGTTTTACTAATTTTTTATATGTTTTTAATATTTTCAGGACTTTCTAGCCCGTCCCAGGGCTTCCCAGGCCGTGGCCGAAGCCCTACAGAAGCGCGGGTGCTCCACAGCACTCTTACTTGGTATGGACTTAACTGGAGCCCTACGCAGGGACATGGCAGTTTGGAGTGCTGATAAAGATAAAATTGAACAGGTAAATATACATGAACTAAAGTGAACAAAGCTCTTAGGATTAGCTAGTTGAAATGGCAATGGCGGGAAGAAAGGTTCTCGAGTGGTGACCACGAACCGGAAGACGCAGCGTAGGCCCCCCCACTAGGTGGACCGACGATCTGGTGAAAGCCGCGGGGAGCCGGTGGATGCAGGAGGCGAGCAGCCGCTCATAGTGGCGCTCCCGGGGGGAGGCCTATGTTCAGCAGTGGACGTCTTCAGGCTGTTAATGATGATGATGATGATGAAGTTAATACTACTTACAGTACGAGGCGCATTCAGGACTCCAGTGTTGTACCCATGATGAAATGCTGACCAGCACGCTGACAACAGAATGGCAAATGCCAACCTCACGTTCATTTTCTGGTGAAGAAATACTCATTTGACTACTATTACTTTCTTCACATCATCAGTTGGAAGAGTAAGACGTCCACTGCTGAATATAGGCCTCCCATAAATCGACACTTTGAACGCTTATCATAGGGGTGTTATAATCAGCACGCTTGACAGGCGGCTCGGTGATCCCAGATTGTAATGTACCGAGGAGACTGCCGCTGCCCATTCCCTGGATATTCCCTCAGCCGGCTCTTACGGCCACGGGAAGAGATGGGGTGGTCCTATGCTTACACTATATTATTATAATAAATTAATTCCTTATTTTAGTTAACCAACTTCCTAACATCGTGGCAGCCTTCACTGGACTTGTTGGCGGACAAGCTCGCCAACCAATCGGACAACGAGTTGGAAGAATTCCGGTACTATACTCAAAGAAACCTTCGTGCTTCCAGGAAACAATACATACCAGCGCTCACGGAATATTTAAATGTATTAAAGAAATAGGAATAAAATTCTTTAAATGAAATTAGTGATTTTATTCTCATATCATTAGGTTTTTCTGTTGCTGTTTCCCAAGAGTATATATTATATAATTTACTGCTGTTGCTACCTTGACCTTAACAGCTTTACCGGAAAATATGTCCCCTGTGCATAGACATATATATTACTTCGACATACACAGGGCGACATATATCTATGCCCCTGTGTATGTCCCGAACTCAGATGATTCCGGAAAATTTTGTCACCGCGATTAATCTTATCTTTCAAAATCATAACTTCTAATACCGAGGTACCGACCCGTCCTGAACTCAGGACTTAGCAATCTTATATTTCGACAACCTCTTGACCGATTTTTCATATTTGAAATACTTATTTAGAATTGAACACCCACTATTTCTACCAAATATTATCAATATCAGCCGGTAAATGGTGCCGCAGCAAACTTCCCCCCATTTTGGGGCAAATGCCTATGAAATCATAAATCGCCCACGACTAAAAAATTCCCTGGTTCTGTAGAACCGTGTACCAAGTTTCATCAAGATTCGTTCAAAAATGCGACTGTACGAGAGTACGTACATCTGCAGCGCCCCCTAGCGGTCATAGGCAAGATGACTAAAAATTTTTTTTGGTTAAATTAAAAATATTCCTCAAAAGATAAACATTTGTGAAAACAAAAATTCAATATCTCAAAAAATTACCAAGTTACAAGCATTTTAAAAACCGGAATAGAAAGATATAGCTCAAACGGCCAGTGACGTCAGAGGAAGGTCATTCATAGTTCCTCATTACTAAGCTGTGGTAGCTTTTCATACAATCTCTAGCATGTGACGTCACGAGCGGGTTTGTCATAGTAACAGTGGGGGCCACAGAATTCCCCCTATTACAGGTGGGGGCACTCTGTTTCGCGAGAAGGGACATGCCTCCTGTAGAATCTTTAAAAGCTTATTACTTATTGGAGTCGTGATTCATATGCGCTCATAACCGCACGCGATCAACGACAGCTATCGAATTGCATAATTCGCGAAAAGCGCGGCACACGCCGCTGCTCGCTAAACATTTCATTTATTTATTTATAAGCATAATCTTACACGTCATTAATAATTTCAAAATAATACAAAATATTATATTATTATAGATAATCTTAAAATTAAAATTAATTACCTGATGTAATTGTAAAATAGAATTGACATACTTATTATAATTTAATTTTTTATTGGAGTGTGGATCAGTGAGCTTGTCCGCGAAAAACTCATCGATGTCATAATATGCTCGTTTGAGCAGTAGCGTCTTTAACCTTCTGATAAACGAGCTGGTGCTCGGTGCATTGGTAATGCTTTCAGGGAGGGCGTTATAGATTTTAGCGCCTACATAATCCACTTGTTTTTGTGACTTGGTAAGCCTTTTTAGAGGTAGCCGTAGGTGGTGCCGCCGCCTCGTCAAGTGGTTGTGTGAATCAGCCCACGTAGTGAACTGTTCAAGGTTATGTCTAACGTATTTAGCAGCCTGGAGTATGTACTGGCAAGGAACCGTAAGGACATTTAATACCCTGAACAGTTCCCTCGCAGGGTGATCCCATTCAACTCCCGACATGATTCTAATGGCTCGCTTTTGGAGCCTAAATATCCTATCCCGTTCAGCGGCTAGCCCCCACATCTCTATCCCATACGTCATCAAAGAGTGGAAATAACCAAAGTAGGCTTTCTTGATATTGTCGATGTGAAGGCTTCCGCATAAACAGGACAGAGCGAAGCACGCCGAAGACAGCCTCCCGCACGTGGTCGACTTGTGGTACACGCAAACCGTTACATACAACATTTAGGTGGTTTGGGCTTTTACGGCCTAGTCTAAAATGAACTATGTTAGTTTTCTCAATGTTCAGAGCCATTCCGTTAGCAGTGAACCATTTGGCGACTTCATTTATCACCTTGTTCAATTTTATGCTCAAGTGGTGATAGTCCTCCGCAGCCACAATCACGCAGCCATCGTCAGCGAACATCACAAACTCGGCATCATTTGAGGAAGTCGTCAAGTCATTCATCAATATGAGGAACAGGTAGTTACCCATTATAGAGCCCTGGGGAACGGCGTGGTCTCCCATTCCCTCCAGACTAGATACAGCATGGTGCACGGACGTGAGCTGCGATCTATTTCCAAGAAAAGAGGAGATCATGTTTAAAAATGGTCCGTTTATGCCATAATGCTCTAACTTCCCGAGAAGCAATGAATGATTCACTAACTCAAACGCGCGTGAGAGATCGTAGAAGATGGCCGCCGTCTGCCGCCGGCCTTCTAGGTGGTGTATGACCCTGCTAAGAACATCGCGAGTTGCGTCCGCAGTGAACCTTCCTGACTGATAAGCGTACTGCTGGTTATTTAATAAATTACTCTCATTAAAGTACGACATTAATCGAATGCTCATTAACTTTTCCAAAACTTTAGCCATGATTGGAATCATGGAGATAGGGCGAAAATTCTTTAACGCGTCCATATCTCCTTTCCTTTTATAAATCGGTTGTAACTTTACAATTTTCAAGACATCTGGGAATTGGCCATTTATGAGACACCTATTGAAGTATTCACAAAACATGCCCACAACAAGTCCTGGTAAGTAGTCCAGGATTCTTGTTGACATATCATTGATATCTGTTGACTGCTTACGCTTTATGTTCCTAATAGTGGTCACTAATTCGCTTATACAGAACGGCTCGCATACAAATACGGCCGTAAGTTTTTGCTTAAATGCAGCTAGATAGTCTAAAGCTGTATGCATGCATGGTTTAACGTTGATATTTTTATTCGCGCCAACATAGAATCGGTTCAAGTCAGAGGCCGTGGCGACAGCA
Source organism: Ennomos erosarius (assembly GCA_963580505.1). Taxonomy (NCBI): domain Eukaryota; kingdom Metazoa; phylum Arthropoda; class Insecta; order Lepidoptera; family Geometridae; genus Ennomos; species Ennomos erosarius. The sequence goes on along the minus strand of OY757006.1, from coordinate 4,207,594 downwards.
CGCTCACAGGCGCAGTTGCCGGCCGACTTGCTAATGAGTAGGTCAATTGCATTGCATTTTCCATCACGGCATGTTTCGGACGCTACTGCTCGCCAGATACCCCGCGAAATATTATCAGATTTGTAAATCAAATCGTTTACGTATTATTTACGTGCTTGTTTAACCTCTAATGAAAACTGTGTCTATAAGTTTAAAAGCGCGCTTGTAAACACACTGATATCTCCGGAGCTGTTTTGAAGTATCAGCTGTTTTGTTTTATGGATCGCATTACGTAACTGAACGGAACGGTCATTGATCCACACTTTGTCATTTTTACGTACGGGAACTTTTTTCACCGGAAAGTGAGTGTCAAAAAAATGTTTAATTACATTCATGATGTATTCTAATGTTTTATTAGGACACGAGGACTTTGACAGAGTCGTATTCCAGTCATATAATACTAAGCTTTCAATGAAGTCATTAATCTATACATATAATAAAACTGTAGAGATAAAAAAATCTGTAAATGCAAGATATCGAAAAAAAAATGACACAGGTTGGCTTGAAATTTTTCGCTGATCACGTTAAGCTACTTTTTAGACATTTTGTCTGTTTGTTTGTTTGTTTGTTTGTTTGTTTGTTTGTTTGTTTGTTTGTTTGTTACGGCACAAGTCCGAAAATACTGAACGGATTTTCATGCGGTTTTCACTAATAAGCTTAGAAAAACCCGGCGCAAAACATAGGATATATTAAATTTTATATATCGTTAATTTTTTTTGTGAAAATGATTAAGATTTCATTATGAAACGGAACGGGATTTTAACAAGATGGCTGCTTCAAGGCCTCAATGTAAGTTTTTTGTCTTATATTTTGGCTCCACATATAGTGTAGGTATTTAGCCAGTGTCAAAAGGTAAGTTATATTTTGGCTACTAACCATAGATGAAAGAAAAAAATGTTACTCTGCTATACTGCTACTGACGGTAATTTTATCTCGGGTTTATCCGGATGCACAGATTAAAGAAAAAAACTGTTACTATTATGGCACGGCTTCATATACGCCCGAACCTTCGCTGTTGAGTTGGCGTGCAAAAACATCTCTGTTGACTATCCTCGACGTTTTTGTAGCGCCCCAACCTGGACACACAGTCAATTTGTTTGCCTGCTGCGCGACCGACGTGGGCTAAATAAAATGGAGGAAGCAGTAGCGTTATATTGCATGTCGGCGAATAAATATGGTTTACAAACTGTGAGAGTATTATATGTGATTACAAAAATAAATTGTAATAGTTTTAATTTATAATTCCTTATCAATATGAAGTAAAACCAATTTTTTTTATTTATCTGTTTATCTTTTGAATACGGACCACGGTTATTATAGTGGCAACAGAAATATATCATCTGTGAAAAATTCAACAGTCTAACTATCACGATTCATGAGTACATCCTGGTGGACAGACCGACAGACAGACGGACAGCGGAGGTTAAGTAATAAGGATTTACTCTTTGAGTACGGAATTCCTATATTTTTGTATTTCATTCTGAACAATCCCCACTGCACTAAGCAATAAGGAAGTAATTTAATGCATGTTTTACAACAGTAAATAACAATTGGTGCGTCTGCATTACCGGCAGTGTATCACACTTTTCGGGCTACGGCGAAATACAACGCGCGATAACTTCGTCTGCGCTCGATGCAATGCAGATTAGAGAAAAAAAATATGTTCATTATGTAAGTACCTATACCCAAAAAAATCATATGTATTTACATATAGATAAGTTTTTTCGTTAATCTGTGGTCTGAACTAAAAAAGAGGATAGGTATGAGAACCTTCTTGAATATGAGCACGACACAGAGAACAAGGAATTTAGAAAACTAAAAATTTCTTAGACTTTTTTTATAAGTTTTAAGGCTTCACGCGATATCATATTTACCCAATATTGAAACATAACTAAATTATTATTCATGTTTTCGATTTATTGGGTTCTGGAGAGGGCAAAATTCTTTATTGGCGATCTGGTATTATGTATTAGTTTTCAAAAATCTACTACGCGTTACCATTCGAAATAAGTATTTAAAATTGTATTTATAGTACCTATAGCTTAACCTTTAGTAGCAACATATTCAGTAATCTGTGCCCATTGACCCTTGCTTTTGCTACGCAAACCCTTTTTTATTTTGGCATTAGACAAAATTTGTATTTAGCCAATGATAGGAAGTATTTTATGAAAACTGTTTAAAAGGGTAGGTACTTGACTTTTTATAATTATTCATAAGGCTTCATGCGATTATCATACTTAGCCAATATTGAAGCTTACATTTTTATTCATGTTTTCGATTTATAGGGTTTTGGCGGGAGTAATGTTCTTTATTGGCGATCTGGTAAAATGTATTATTTACATGAACTTACTACATTACCATTCCAATTAGGTAGATAAAATTATTTTTGCGCTACTGCTACATTCTTGATCAACCCCAAGGAAGTTTTAAGGTACCTGGGGGTCTACAGGGGGTCTAGCAAAGAAACCAACCACTAACGCTAACGCCAAACGCTAACTCCAAAATGTACTAGGATGACATTTCGGAAATCGCTTTAAACTTTTCCACAGCGAATGTCATTTCAATACAGTTTCGGACTTGGCTTTTGGCGTTAGCGTTAGTGGTTGGTATCTTTGCTAGACCCCCTGTAGTACTTATAGCTACTTAAGTTATATACCTTTATCATTGCTACGCATTTTAAACCTTTTTTATTTTGGCATTAAAGTAAGCCGGAGGTGCTATTATTTGTATTTAGCCAATGATACGAAATATTTGATGAAAAATGTTTAAAAAGGGTAGGTACTTAGATATAATAATTAATATGTAGGTATTCATTATGGCAATAAAATTGTATCCTCGAATTAACAACATGGCGCGTAACGTTCGTTCGTTTTTGATTTGTTCTTCTTCTTCTTCTTCTTGCATGTTGAAATAAGTTTTTAACAGTTAAAATATTTTAGATCTGTGGGCTTTTAAATAAACCACGGGAGCAGAAAATGATTGATTACTCGGTTACTTCAAGAAGGAGTTATAGTAGGTAAGTAACTTTGGGTGTTAGTAATAATTATGAAATGACGATTTAACCTACTTCCTCACTTTCCTCACTAGGTAGGTATGTTGGGAATGAGACAGCGTGGAAAATAGTGGACATAATAATAAGTGATCAAACTACTTACCTGACGTTCGATCATTATTGTACGAAGTGCTTCGTTCGAAGACATAGAACTTTTAACATGCAGCAGTCCCATTTGCTGGCAACATAAACGCAACTTTAGAGCCTCCATAGAGCCCTAAAACAAAAAACTAAACACACCCTAGTCTATGTCACGCGTCCTGTCAAAGTCACTTTCTTCAGAGCTTGTACTCAACTTTACCCATGGGTAGGGTGGGAAGGGTGTGTATGTCTTCGAACGAAGCACTTCGTACAATAATGATCGAACGTCAGGTAAGTAGTTTGATCACTTATTGTACATCGTGCATTCGTTCGAAGACATAGAACTTTTAATGCAGATGTTCAGAGACAATTAATGGTAAAGTTGAGATAAGAATTAAGTATTAAAATGTTTGTTGTAATAAAAACAGTTGTTTCATTTTAATCGCCTTAATAAATGTAATTATTGTAATCCAGTAGTGATAGGTTGGTACCTTCGTAATTAGTTACCATTAAATAATTATTTCTTAATTCTGTAGGTAGTGATTTCCATAAAATCCATTCACTCCAGTATATATTGGCTGCGTGGCCAGTCACACTCAAGTTATCAAGGATTTCTAAACTGGTATTTTTACTTTAAACAATAAAATCAGTCTAATCAATTATTGATAATGAATGAATCGCCTAAGTAAAAATTATTAATAATCAGTGGAGTGTAGTTTGGCAAACACATAAAATTGGCAACAACGTAATATAAATTACACTACTTATTATAATTATGTAGTGTAATTCTTGTACCTAGGGCTACAAGCTTAAAATTTTGTAGTATTATAATTATGTTTTGTCATTGATCATAGCATTGGAAAATTGTCCCGGAGCATTAGCTATGGGTCTGCTATAAAATTTTGTAAATGTTGACGAGCTATTAGTCCAACCCGCTGTTCGTCTTATTATCTCCAAGAAACACATCTTTTAATTTAAAGTTGACAAAAGTAATATTTTTTTTTTTTTTTTTTTTAACTTGTTTTTGAGTACGACCGGTAGTATCCCCTACCTAGTCTGTGACAAGATGTCAGTTTCTTTAACGCATCTATTAATTGTTGTTCAATGACAATATCAAATGATTTATTTATATTGTTTGAAATATTTTATGAGGCATAATATTCAAGGTACTTTTTTGCTGGGCAGATTTTATTATTCAGATAATTGCAAGTATAAGATAGGCTTGACTTACCCTGGAGCAGACTAAGATTTATGACATGAACCCCTTCATTATGAAATGAAGTGTTAGAGTTTTATTAATGACAAGGTTTGTGCTCCCTATGCTGTACCTACTCAATGCTAGTAGTATTACAGGTTAAACTTGGTGACTGATTGTGTGTCCAGGTCTGTAAGACACAGAACTATTATAGAACCCCGTGGTTTGGTATTTTGCCAAAGGTGGATTTTTAAATTTATAGGATCCTTCATAATCTCTTTTAAATGGTCATCATCCCCAATTTTAGAGTTGTTAATTTGTGATATTGCTGATTTACAGAGCCATAAGCCTCTCCGGATTTAAATAATTTTGTTAGAAATTAAATAACATTCGGTACTGAAGGTATAAATGGATCTATATTTCTCTCTTGGCTAAATATCTGCCCCAGATCCTACATCATATTGTTTTAACATGTTCCATGTAAGAAAGCATAGCATGTTGGTGGAATGGTCTGTCTCAATCTCAACCATGCTTGCTTGATAGAACTCCTGCAATCAGTGTAAGCTATTTGTGCAGGGGAGGGATGTCTCTGAAAGAAGAGTGCAATCAATCTTTTTCAGTTTGAAAACATCATTAAGTCTGAATATGGCATGGTTTGTATAACTAGCCAACCTGGCTGAGACGACCAATATGGAACTATAATTATTTTTGTAGTTGTAAAGTTTCTAATTTTTGTATATATTTTAATATTAAACTTAAGTGGGGTAAAAGCATAAAAGAAATATTGGAACTGGTTTACAGTAAAGGCATCACATTTACTTGGTATCTGGATCTGGGTCGCCAAGGTATATAAGTGACATTTAGCTTCAACCCTAGATGCAAACAAATTTGTGTTGGGTTAATAGTTTTCTGTGACTATTTATCGGCATCTGTTATCTGATGATTTCGACGGGCCTGATAGCTCAGTTGGTAGTATCCCTGCTTTCTGAACTGAAGGCTGTGGGATCGATTCCTACCCAGGACAAACATTTGTGTGATGAACATAGATGTTTGTTCTGTGTCTGGGTGTTATATTGCATTCTATGTATGTATTTACAAACAAAAAGTATATAAATATTGTATCAGTTATCTGATTCCCATAGTACAAGCTATGCTTAGTACGGGGCTAGATGGCACTGTGAAATATCCACACATATTTATTTATTTATTATTTACTCATACTAAAATGTGGATATATTTAATGTTTCATAAAGAATTTTAAACTGAGAAATATTGTTAATAATTCCAAAAATTAAAATTATGTGATGAGCTTCGCAAAATGTGTGTTTTGTGTGTGCTTCTTGTTTCCACATTCCATTTATTTTTCGACTATAGTCACGTGTACATCCTGCAGCCCTACCGTGTAAGCATTCTGGTAATGAACATCGCCTGCCATCCTGCTTACGCCAATGTACAAGCCCTTGAGTGCGAGCAAGAGAGCACACGATTACGATTGCCACCGGGCTTACGCGGTAAGGCCACTGTTCTATTTGCATCAATAATGATTTCATCATCATATATTATTTATCAATTTATTTATTATATTTTTAATACTGTTGGCCCACCAAGACAGATCAAGTTTACCCCTTAGGGAATATCATAGCATAGGTCCCTCCCTTGACTTAGCTTTGTGGTGCTTTAGGAGTGCAGAGCACACTGCAATCAAAGTACCTATAATCTTGGCAAGATCTCATGTGCAACATCCATTTAGTGAAGGTGTCTTTGTATTGAGTTATTTTTGATATTCTTTTGTGCCTAGGTAACTGTACTGGCATAGTTCTCTGGTGTCAAATATAAAACCCCAAAATTGACAACTTTCTATTAATAATGTTTTCATAAAAGTTTTATAACTAACCCAAGGCAAGTATAACAACCATTACTTGTTTCATAATTTGGACTGATTTGTATACTAGTCTATAACTATTACTTTTATATTACTTTTGTAATTATACATTGGGTAATGGGTGCTATATAAATTATAGCAGAGCATTAAATGAATAAATCCATTTTAATATGAGCTGTGGTCGGATATTTTGATTAACAATATAGATAGATTGCATCCTAAGATTGCACCCATATTTTAGCGTATTATACAAAATATACTAATATGTTAGACATATTAGTATAAATTGAGGTCAAGCTCCGTTTGTGATTCAACTTTTTCTTATACTAATTAATCTGTGAATTATGGTGAGTAGGCAATACTGCCATAAAAATCATAAGTATTTAATTGGCATTGCATAACTTTTGAAGTTGAATTAAGAAAGAAATTATCTGAAATCACATACTCATACCATACGGGTTAAAATAAAATGTACAGTCTTTGCACTTTTCTCCAACAGTTCAGATATTGGGACAATCATTGGTATGACTCACCTCTATGGACAAGCAGTTGTCTTGGCCTGAGTTGGTTTCAGTCGCTTTCACTCCACTGGTAGGGTGGCTTGTAATAGCTGGTAATAGCACTTTTTGGCTGGAGTTGTAATGTTTTTCAATAAATTGAAGGCTAGGTTTTCTTATGTCTATACCTGCGTCAACCTTTGGTGGTAGCCAGGCCCACCATTTGTGTTTTCTTTATGGCCTTTTTTTTATAATATTAAGCAGTGTGCCTTTGAGGTTTTAATTTTTCCAATTAGATTATTTATCCTCTTTTTTAATTAAGAGTAATGTGGTATTTCCTAATATAGATAGGCCAATAGCCGGCTGTGTTGATTCCGATTCGAATTTGTTGTCTCAATTAGTTACAGAATCAGTTAGAGAACTGTTTATTTCAAGATTCACCTTTATTGCCTGCATTAGGGTACAGTTTTGTGGTATCAGTTGATTCATTAATTTTTGTTTATTTTTCTTTTGTAATAAAGACTTAAGAACTGCGGTCAGTCCAGATGTGGTCTTTCTTTCATTTATTGGTGGTCCATATTTAGGCTGCTTTAGGCGTTAGGTCTCCTAATGCCAATAGTATGTCTTGACTGGTAGATGGTAAACTTCCACCTCAATTTCAATGCTCAAGGCTGTCGGTTGTCGCTGCGGTGATTTGTTGTTTTATTTCTCTTTTCGTTCTTTAAATATTAATTCAGGGGAATTATTAATTTTACATTATTCCTTCTGCGCTACTGCCTGAAACTCTGGAACTCTAGATCATTTACAATACAGTACCCTGTGGGGCCATAAGATCATGATGGTAATAATGAGCTATTAATACTAGGCCCAAAGTGAAAGACTCATTGCCACATTGTGTGACTGCAGCCAATTAGGTAACATGAGCCATTGAAACTTAGACCAGGTACCAGCCGACAGTGGTAAAGCTTTGAAAGCTACTTTTACATAATAGATCTCTTGTCTTCATGTCGCATATGAAATCCAACAGTCATACCTACGTTGACACATCTGGCGTGCCACCCGTGTCTTCGGTTTTTAAACTAGATATAGGCAGATAGTGGTAGAGCTTTGAAAGCTACCTTTACATCATAGATTTCTTGTCTTCATGTCGCGTATGAAACCCAAGAGTCTCAACCACGTCGACACATCTCGTGTGCCGCCCGTGTCTTCAGTTTTTTCACCAGGTATGAGCAGACAGTGGTAGGTAAAGCTTTGAATAACTACCTTTACGTCATAGATCTCTTGTCCTCATATCGCGTATGAAACCCAAGAGTCACAACCACGTCGACACATCTCGTGTGCCACCCGTGTCTTCGGTTTTTTCACCAGGTATGAGCAGACAGTGGTAGGTAAGGCTTTGAAAAACTATCTTTACGTCATAGATCTCGTCTTCATATCGCGTATGAAACCCAAGAGTCACAACCACGTCGACACATCTCGTGTGCCACCCGTGTCTTCGGTTTTTACACCAAGCATAACCTCGACGTGTACCACCCATTTTGAGGTTATGAAGAAACCGGCTGTCTTCCTCTTTTTATTTGCATCTCCGAATCTGATTTCAGTTCCTGATCATTCTTTACCTGGGATACTGGCTTCCTACGGATATAAAATATCGTAGTCTTACCATTGTAGCATTGTTTGGTGTTAAGTTATTATTTTCTTTAGGTAATATTTCACATATTCCGTCCCTTAGGACGCTTTGGCTGAAAAATAATATCCCTGAACTCGTTTTCTTAATAATTTTAGTAGAAAAATACAAAGTTAAAGAAAATTAAAGTTAAAAACGTTGCGTGTTTTGCACCGCAAAATAGGACAAGTGACTTTGACAGGACGCGTGACATAGACTAGGGTGTGTTTAGTTTTTTGTTTTAGGGCTCTATGGAGGCTCTAAAGTTGCGTTTATGTTGCCAGCAAATGGGACTGCTGCATGTTAAAAGTTCTATGTCTTCGAACGAATGCACGATGTACAATAATTATAACTGTCGATTCTTTAAGGAGTGGTGGTTTAGTATTTGTAATTCCTAATTAGTATTAAGAAAATTAATTATGTACGCGTCGTACAGGTAAATGCATATCTCCAGCAATTTATAAACTTATTATTGACACTGGCTATGTGTAGGTAGTTAGGTACTCAATTCGTATGGAACCAAACTTAAGAAGGTAAAACAATGTGGTAAATGGAACAAAAAGCGCGCGGATAATATGTAAAACTGAGCAAAACAGGATCGTCTTGTGTGATTCTTCCATATTTTTCTAAACTGTAGGTACCTGCCTGCTTAGGTAACTACTACCTAAACAAAATTTACTGAAACTTCTGTTAAAGACCTGAGTGAAGTGATGATGATTTCTTTTTGTTGTAATATGAAGAGGTACTTATAAAATTGTAGTTTTTTGTTTGAAACTTCTTTTACTGTTATAAATCTATATTAGACTCAAAACATTTATTTTTAGATAATGGCTTAAATAGCTTCCACTCACGGCTATGCTTGCGTTATACCAATGCTAATACAGGTTAGTGTGCTCAGCTTCGAAAAGATTTAGTGGATTTTGTTGTTTGGTACGAAATGCATGATCTATTATTAGACTATAGCGTAAAAATAACATAACACAAGCGTGCGAAGCTGCGGGCAAAAGCTAGTGTGTATATAAGAGAATGATCGTTTTAAAACAATGGGATTCGGCACAGAGTTTGTTAATATTTTAGTAGTCAATAATACGCCACTATGGTCAGAAATATTAATGTCAAGTGGTTTAATATCCAAATAATTACATTTTTTTATGCCGTGTGGTCCCGGTTACGAATAGGACCACCCCATCTCTTCCCGTGGGTGCCGTAAAAGTCGGCTAAGGGAACGTCCAGGGAATGGGCTGCAGCATTCTCCTTGGTCTCCACCATCATAATCTACTGCGATCACCAAGCCGCCTGCCAAGCGTGGTGGGTTTTTCTATTGTTGTTGTCGTCTCAGCTACCTGTCCTTGTCAAACAGCTGATTTGGCCGTTTTTAGTTCACGTATTTCATCTTGTAACTCCAATACTTTGTCGACTAGTGAAACAATTTTTAGTTCCAGTGGTGCTATAGCTAATTGCACTACTTTCTGAAAATTTTTGACTCAATTTTCGTCATGTTACAGCACTAATTTAAATTACACAGGTTAGTTAGTACGTCGTATGAACACGAGTGCACACACACTTCGTGAACCATCACTATGAGTGACCAAATCGTAGTGAACGAGCTCCTGGCTTTTCTCCAGCAGCGTCTGGACGTTATGGACGAGGTCAGCATCGCGCAGATTTGCCGGACAAGCTTCAACGAGGACGAGATCCGGAAAACTAAGATATTGCTCTTTGAGTTGTTGAAGAAGAGTGACCGAATGCAGAAGAGATGAAAAAGGTGAGAGGAGCCTTCAGGATATCATATCCCTTTTGAAGGAGACCGACCCTGACGACGTGCCTACTTTTGTGGCAAAGGATCTCCACCGGGTTCCTCCTGTCACATTCGACCACGTCGACGTCAGCAGGCTGCTGAAAGACATCATATCATTGAAGACCAGCCTTGCAGAATTGACGCTCAAATTCGAAGCTTCACAAAACACCATTGCTGAGCTTCGAAATGAGGTCAATGATTTGCGAAGTAATGTAACACCGTTGCCGATCCGCGAAATGTCCGAATCGGCAAAATTCCACTCGCCGGTGCATACCGTCGCTGACGATAGATCATGTGACGCGCTACCCCGCCCCGCTCCCCCTGTGACGGTGGAACCGAAAAATGCAAACCCATCAACTCCTCGTTGCGATTATGCAAAAGCCGCTAAGCAACCACCGAAGCTAAAACAGCGGCAAACATCGAAGCTGGAGATGGCACAACCTGCTAAAGGTGTATCATCACGACCCAGCGCTGAGACGGATAAAGATGGTTTCACTAAGGTAGAGCGGAAGCCAAAGAAACCGACTAACCGCAATCAGTGCGGTACAGGAGCGACCAGTGCTAACCATCTGTTGCGTCCCGCTGTGCCGACGACTCTACTGTATGTGTCGCGGTTGCATTTTACCACTAAGGAAGAGGACTTAGTGCAGTTCATGTTGGTGAAGACCAAGCTCAACCTAAGGGTACAGCGTCTGGAATCTCGTAACAACGTCAATTTTAAATCTTTTGTCGTGCGAGTTCCCACTACCAACCTGGCCATCTTCACCAACGAGGACTTTTGGCCTAGAGGTGTAATGTATCGCAAATTCCGAGGAAGGTTACGTGACACCTCCAGCCAGCGCAGCACGCCAACTCTACGTGCCCAATGAAATTATTATAATAAAATATGTATGTTACTCTTTAAGGTATTTATATATATGGGCCTATGTTTATTTTTATAAGCTTGTTGCCTGAAATAAATGGTATTATTATTATTATTTAATATTACTCCGTGATTTATTTACCGATTTTGCTTATTTTTTCAATTATTGGATTCATTTTTAATCTTCTTTAAGAAAGTAATATTTACTTGTTTATTTTAAATAGTAGTCATCATGCCTATTATACGTAACTAAAAATCACAGATAGACTCAAAATATAACGTCATCTAGTGATTGCTTTCGTAACTACTGTGCATGAAGCTAAACTTGCGGTAAAACTGGAGAGTCAACACTCCACTATAAATAAACGCCGCTGGTTCGCGTTTTTACGGTTCCGTACCTAAAGGGTGAAGCGAACCCTATTACTGAGGCTCCGCTATGTGTCTGTCCGTCTGTACCAAGCTGTATCTCACGAACCGTGATAGGTAGAGTGATAGTTAAATTTTCATGTTTCTGTTGCCGCTATAACAACATACAACATACAAGGTGACCTTGAATTGGTATGTTATTCCGAAATGGGGGAACTAAGACCATGGTACCCTACATCAATGCTATAAATTCATTTTTAAACTCCGGTATTTAAACTCATTTATATGCACTCGGTCAAAGACGAAGTTCAACGACCTAACTGCGCTAAGGCTATTTTCGAACGTAAACTTTACATAGCATTTCTTCAATGAAAAACTATTAATTTAGTAAAGTCGTTGAAGAAACATTGTCTACCTTGGGGTGTAGATTTACCCCCTTTCGGGATAACAAACCAATTCAAGGCACCTTGTATAATAAAAAACAATTGAATAAATAATAATTATTTAAAGGGCCGGCCCCATAGCAAAAAAATCACGTTTAATGTATATCAAACGTGATTTTTTGCTCGTTTTTATAGACAATGGTACGCAACCCTTCGTGCGCAAGTCCGACTCGCACTTGGCCGATTATTTACCTATCGCTATTTCTTATTACTCGGTGATTCTCATCTTTACTCTACTGGTACATATTGGTGTCCCAAATTAAAAAATAAGTTCTCTGATAAAGAAGTGACAAAGAGTTATAGGTTAAATAATATAACGGTGAATAATTAATTTATCTATTCAAATCAAATGACGAAAGTAGCAGACAAGTCTCAACATCTACACTGAATTCCTTTTTTATTTCTAAGAAAATCTCATTACAATCAAGTGCCGGTGCAATACACAAACCGAGTCATGGCCAAAGACCAAAAAAAAGCGAGGGTGGTTTAAAAGCCAGTTTAGCCAGTAATAAAAAAAGAAGATATGAAGGCGTGGACTCCATTTTTATCTACATCTTGCTGTAAAGAAAGCGAAATTAGAAACGGGACTTCCCCTTTCAATGACTATGCTGTGCCGGCCGTGCTATTGGTCGCTGAGCCTCCTCTCTTTCATTTTGAATGTACTGAAATACTGCTACTGGAAAGAGACAAGACTACGAAAATCTTGCCATAGTGCAGCCCACACAGTCACAGACAGACAATGTATTTCGTGATGTAACCACATTTTGTGTTTTTACCACAGAGATTTTTTTTTCTCTAATCTGTGGTTTTTACCACAGGCCACGTGGTGGCTCAAATTCTTTGCCCTGTGCCTACTATTTTATGAATTTTATATTCATAGTGAAGTGTTAGTATTAGTATTAGGTGTAAATGCTAGTTTTCGTGTAAAATTAGTAATAGTTATTATGTGAGACTTTGTATACCTACTCTTGTGAGACGAGTACCTACACGTTATTGTTATTTTAGCAGAGGTAATGTATATTAGTGTTTTTGTATTTTTATTTAGACAAAAAATCTTTGATTTATGACATATAGCATATAGGCATAGACATATTATACTAAGGACAGGCCTAATGACAGGTTAAAACGTCGCTTCAAAGTGGGAGCCAATTTCACAGATTGGCATCCACTAGCGCTCAATCTGTGATGGAAGTTAGAAGGCGTCAGTCGAATGTCACAAACAAAATATGCCAAGTTGTATTGTGAAGGGTTGCACAATCTATACTCTAAAGTGCAGTAAAAAGAAAGACCAAGTTTCTTACCTCAAGTAATTCAATATTTTCAATATAACACTCCGTTTTGTAACAAAATAATAGAATTTATGTTTGGAATAATCATTTTTTTTTTCTTATATTTTGGCTCCACACATAGTGTATTTAGCCAGTGTCAAGTATTATATTTTCATCGTGTTATAAAATATTTCACGCAAAGTCATGTCCTAGTCATAGTCATAAGTCCAGTCTAAGTCAGGTAGTCATAGTCCAGTCTAAGTCATGCTCCAGCAAAGTGGTGGCAACTTTACTAGAAGCTTCTATGGAGTTTTGGAAGCAATACGAAAAGTCACGTTTCACCACATTATATCACTTGCCCTCACTCATGCTCGTAATTCAGCACTTAATGCATAAAACGCCACCAATTTTAAACATTAACATGGAAAAAGCACAAGTTTTGAAAAATAATACAATGCAACGACGTGAACTTTTCCGCGTTCCCGCCAAAACTCGGAATAATCATTGTAAACATAAACATTGACGGGCATAAGGGCGGGGATAGGGCTGTTCCAATACCAGTATAAAGGAGCATGTACTCGATACTTTTCGTACGATACTCAGTATACTTCATTGAATAATTTTTGTAAATATCTCTATAGGCCTATTCTCGCATCTGCTACGAGGTAATTTAAATGAATACCTACTGTATAAATTGGCTTCCAAACTGATAAACAGATACACATACGATTTCAATGCGGTATTTATGTTACAAAGCCTGTTGAATATGATTTAATTTTAGCTTACCACCGTTCTCATCGTCGTCATCATCATCATCATCATCATCATCATCATCATCATCATCATCATCATCATTATCATCTATACAGTTTACTATACGACGTATGTTGCATGATTATTACCTAGAAGATCCGAGTGACACTGCAACTGTTATGGGCCATGTCGCTTAACATCAGGTGAACGACTGGCTCGTCACTCGTCACGTCATTCATTCTCATAAAAAAAGATCAAAGGGACAGACAGAGGTTTTTAACGTTTTTACTTCTATATATCGAAAAAAACTGTAGTGCAATCAAAATATTCATATAATAGGTTACATTAAAAAAGTAACGTTTGATTAAGGTAAACGTAAAAAATTGTAAAAATAAATAATAAAATAAATATGTGTGGACATTTTCACACAGAGCCATCTAGCCCCAAACTAAGCATAGCTTGTACTATGGGAACCAGATAACTGATATAATACTTATATATCTTTTTGTTTGTAAATACATACATAGAATACAGTATAATACCCAGACGCAGAACATACATCTATGTTCAATCACACAAATGTTTGTCCCGGGTAGGAATCGAACCCACGGCCCTCAGTTCAGAAGGCAGGGATACTACCAAAAATGTATGTCAGTGGAGTGTGTTTGTGTACGTGAGGGGGTGTGTTGTGGTGTGTGTGTGTGGGGGTAATTTGTGTTTAATTATTGAAGTCTTAAATAAATGGGACCTTATTGTTTTTATTTTCATACTCCCAAATTTGTTCCACTACTAAAGTTCAACCAGACAAAACTAATATAATAACAAATTTCACAATATTGAACACTATTATATGAAACAAAACTCCCAAATTTACCAAGTATTTTAATGTCTGCGGCTCCAGAAATACTCATTTAGATATTTTACTGAACGCGGCTCGTACGTATATTTCTAACTGATACCAATACTAGTATTGTACATGCACATTCCTAATTTTCTCAACTTCGTCGTAGTTCACGAGCAATCTAATAGATGGCGCTGACTTTTCCCACGCCATTTTGACAAAATAAAATGTTCCTTCGGGCATATCCTGATATATAGATCTATCATATAGGTCTGATCGAGAAGTGTAACCCCTACTTCTTGTCAAATCTTGTACATACAAAAGTGCCAATGCTTTTCGATTTTTATGGTTATTAGGGTTTCATACCCGAAGGGTAAAACTGACACTATTACGCCTCCGCTGTCCGTCTGTCTGTCCATCAGTCACCAGGTTGTATCTCATGAATCGTGATAGTTAGACAGTTGAAATTTTCACAGGTGATGTATTTCTGTTGCCGCTATAACAAGTGTTAGCAATTAGCATATTTTGGGAGACTGTCATATTTTTACACTTCTTCGAAATTATTTTCAAATTAAATCCAATAAACAGTTGTTTAACGACTATACCACTCCCACTGCGTCATCCCGACGGAACGCCCCCGGCGATGATTCAGTATAAATATAGCTTCATCTGAGTGAGAGAGACGGTGACGCTGTAAAGCCGCCCGGTGACGCTGTAAAGCCGCCCGGTGACGCTGTAAAGCCGCCCGGTGACGCTGTAAAGCCGCCGGTGACGCTGTAAAGGTCGTTAGAGACCAACAAAATTAGCCCGTTCAAAAAAAAAATGAGAGAGACGGTCATTCTGTTCTCGGCGACGCTCACGGCAAGTACTCTGAAGTATCTGTTGTATTATCCTCGTTGCTAAATTGAAATTGTCATGTCATGAAACCAATTGCTGACTTATTTAATTATTCTACTTCTGAGCTGTTTATAAGTGATCAAACTACTTACCTGACGTTCGATCATTATTGTACGAAGTGCTTCGTTCGAAGACATAGAACTTTTAACATGCAGCAGTCCCATTTGCTGGCAACGTAAACGCAACTTTAGAGCCTCCATAGAGCCCTAAAACAAAAAACTAAACACACCCTAGTCTATATCACGCGTCCTGTCAAAGTCACTTTCTTCAGAGCTTGTACTCAACTTTACCCATGGGTAGGGTGGGAAGGGTGTGTATGTCTTCGAACGAAGCACTTCGTACAATAATGATCGAACGTCAGGTAAGTAGTTTGATCACTTATTGTACATCGTGCATTCGTTCGAAGACATAGAACTTTTAACATGCAGATGTTCAGAGACAATTAATGGTAAAGTTGAGATAAGAATTAAGTATTAAAATGTTTGTTGTAATAAAAACAGTTGTTTCATTTTAATCGCCTTAATAAATGTAATTATTGTAATCCAGTAGTGATAGGTTGGTACCTTCGTAATTAGTTACCATTAAATAATTATTTCTATAAGATCACCAAGCAAATGAAAGAATAGAATTCAGGATTTCCTTATTTATTCCACTTGAGCTACAACCGATTTACAAAATCCCGTCTTTTTCATGTCGTCGCTGGCGGTAGAATGCCCATCTCCCCTTGAATCCGTGCCGTACCCTCCTTATTTTATATTTTTTATCTTAGAGTATCGAACGTATTATACCACTTTATGCAGCCACAGAACACAAATAAAGATTACAGATTGTAAAATGAATACTAAGATGAAAGCGAATAATTTAGGCAGGTCTGTGTACGTACCTACGCCTACGTTTACTCAAAATTCTAACATTCGGCCTTTCCTGACACTAAGTTTGTCCACAAACTTTTTGAATGTAATAACGTAATAACTTATCTACTATTACATGGTATTTAATTAACAAAGGAATAATGATCTTATCCCTACAATTTGTTGAAAACACCCATGGATCTATCAACATGTACTCAAGTGTTTTCAACATTTGGGCAAGTAAAATACTAATGAGTCTCAATATATTTTAGAAGAGACCGACATCGAGTAATTTACCTCCATTAGATACAATCTTATTTTAACATTAAAAATAACGAATTGAAAATACCCATGGATCTGTCAACATGGTCGCTCAATATTTTCAATTTTTAGGTATGTAAAATACCGATTGGTCTGTCAAAATCAAGTAATTTACTACCATTCCCTATAATCCTACAAACTTAGTAGCATATTACAAAAATAAATATTTATGGTTGAAAATACCCATGGATCTATCAACATGGTGCACAATATTTTCAATCTTTTGGTTAATAAAATACCGATTGATCTATCAAAATCATGTATTTTATCACCACCATTTCTATTTCATTTTATCCGTCATTTTAAGTTCAGTGATATCCATCCATCAACTTATTAATTATTCATATCTTATAATTTTATTTACAGGTCTCACAGCCATTGGCAGTCAATTAAGCAAGAAGTTACAGAAACATTTCAGAATATTTTTAATGTCTTTAATCATCATACTATAAACTACTTATTCAATTTTTCTGCAATTCTTAGTACTTACATTAGATATGTATAAATAAAATTTCAAGCTGTAATGCAATTAAGGTTTTGGTTTAACCTATTACAGAAATCCAATTGAAAGTGGTTCCGTTTTACTACTATTGCTTCTACTATCCTTCTCGTCGTCGTTGTCTACTTTAGGTAAACAGTACCTACTTGTGTACTACAATGTCCTGCCGTATCAGTGTACAGTCACTTCCAAAATCCACATAACTTTGTTTTATAATGTTACATATTATGGATAACAGCGGCCTTACGATTTGGAATCAGATCTAAATTTTTATGTTTACAAAGTTTTCTTATCCGGCCTAGAGTTGTTATGCAATTGATTATTGTTTTTGGGTCTGAAACAATCATTTGCCGTATGTCCAGGCAGTTGACAGTTATCACATCGAATTAGTGGTTTTGAACATTTATTAGATGCGTGACCTTGTTCCTTACAGTTGAAACAAAATCCTTCATTCGTAGAATTATTATGATCTCGACAATGAACAGCTCGATGTCCAATTTTATTACATTTAAAACATTTAATGTCGTTAGGTGTAGAATCGGAATTGAATGCAGTGACTGATCGTCTAAAAGAACGAGAGGTATTAGTCTCTCTACATAAATCTTTGAGAAATTTCAGTAAGTCTTCGGGGTCTTGACATCTAGCCGTAGACGCACTAGCCCTAATCGTCCTATCCTCTATTCCGTATACAAGACAGTCGACTGCCTTTTTCCCTACAATGCCACACGCGTTTAGTAACAACATCTTATCGTAGTAATATTCATCAATCGATTCGCCTAACTGCATTCGCCTGTCAAGCATTTCAGATAACAAAGCACCGTAATTACATTCTGAAGGAAAAGCTCTAATGAGTCGATCCTGCCACTCGGTCCATGTTAAAAGTATAGTTTGTAAACCTTCATACCACTTCCTAGCGTGACCGCTTAATTTGGGCAAAGCATAATGAGCAGTCTGTTCATCAGTCCATCTATAAATTTTTGCGCATTCATTAACCTTAGCTATCCACCCTTCTATACGTTGATTTTTCTGTGCTGGGTCAAATGTAGGTACAATATTTTTATCATACTGAATTTGAGCATTATGCTTCGTGAAACTTTGAATAAGCTGCGAAACATCATTAATACTAAGTGACAAACCAGATTTACTTGTTGACGAGTCCATAGGGGTAGCTGGCGTTGACTGCCCAGGTTGAGAAGGCTCGGCAACCATCGCAGGTGCAGGCCACACCGTATTGCTGTGTAGCTCTGCGTTCTCAGATATCTGCTGATGCTGATGCACCAACAAACCGCTTTGTGTACTCAGTGACCCTTGAGTTTGTGTAATTTCCTGCAAAGTTACCACCAGTGCAATATATATTATGTCTATAAACGGGTGTAAAAACCAAACAGTAGGAACGAATAAAAATAATTTAACCTATAAAATAATTAACATTGGCATGCTTACCATTGCAAGGTAGAAGACAAAAACTACAACATAACCATCCTGCCTAACAATAATAGAACAGTGCGCAGGAATTATCAATTATCCACACGACTAAATAATAATACTTTAGTACAAGGGATATAAGAGTAAATAGTAAGTCATAGTACCCTATGAGCGGTCAATAGTATCACATTTCCTGAATAATTATGATATTCTCTTCGAATAACTACCTAGGTACTTATTCTAAGAATATAATAATAATATGTCATATCTACTTTCGATTAGCTAGTACTTCGTAATAAAGTAACTCGTAACAAATCCTTTAATAACTACCATTATTCACCACGAATACAACAATAAATTATTCCTGTCACTTCAAAATGAAACAACGTAGGTAGATTAGAATAACAATTGTTGTGAAATCAACCATAAGTGCTTACATATAAAGTACTTTTGAATAGATTCGACATAAGAGCTCACGCCGCAAATGGGCTCTTATTTACAGAGACGGCTTTTATGCCAAGATCCGATATCTAAAGTATACCAGATCGAAGATTCAATGTAAATACCCACCTACTAGGCATTACTCAGCATACCTACTTCCGAATCTATTTTATTTTTACTTTGACTGGATTATCCTGCTTACAAATGCCTCATTAGTCGCATGTAGCGAACGAATAGTTTTGTAACACTATCACCTACTTTCGTAAGTAAATAAATGAATATAATGTGAATATGAATGTAGAACTTTAAACGAAAATAACGAAGAAAAACAATAGGTATGGTCACTTGCCTGCCGTGCGTGTATTCGTTCCATAGCTTGGGTAGAATCTTCATGTCGCCTGGCAGAAGCATCTCCATTTCTAGTCTTAGAATTCCGTAAATGACGTCTCTTGTGGCGATTATTCTTCTTTTCGCGTTCGCCTCTTGTTCTACAGTTTCGCCCCGACGACGTAGCAGGTTCATTATCCGAGCTGGTGCTATAGCGGCGACGGCGTTTGTGTCGGCGGGAACGCCTTCCACGGCTTCGTGAGCGTCGCTCGTGTCTTTCAATGTCGTTATCCCTGCCCATTTTGATTCTTTATCCCACTTCGGATATAAGATCACCAAGCAAATGAAAGAATAGAATTCAGGATTTCCTTATTTATTCCACTTGAGCTACAACCGATTTACAAAATCCCGTCTTTTTCATGTCGTCGCTGGCGGTAGAATGCCCATCTCCCCTTGAATCCGTGCCGTACCCTCCTTATTTTATATTTTTTATCTTAGAGTATCGAACGTATTATACCACTTTATGCAGCCACAGAACACAAATAAAGATTACAGATTGTAAAATGAATACTAAGATGAAAGCGAATAATTTAGGCAGGTCTGTGTACGTACCTACGCCTACGTTTACTCAAAATTCTAACATTTCTTAATTCTGTAGGTAGTGATTTCCATAAAATCCATTCACTCCAGTATATATTGGCTGCGTGGCCAGTCACACTCAAGTTATCAAGGATTTCTAAACTGGTATTTTTACTTTAAACAATAAAATCAGTCTAATCAATTATTGATAATGAATGAATCGCCTAAGTAAAAATTATTAATAATCAGTGGAGTGTAGTTTGGCACACACATAAAATTGGCAACAACGTAATATAAATTACACTACTTATTATAATTATGTAGTGTAATTCTTGTACCTAGGGCTACAAGCTTAAAATTTTGTAGTATTATAATTATGTTTTGTCATTGATCATAGCATTGGAAAATTGTCCCGGAGCATTAGCTATGGGTCTGCTATAAAATTTTGTAAATGTTGACGAGCTATTAGTCCAACCCGCTGTTCGTCTTATTATCTCCAAGAAACACATCTTTTAATTTAAAGTTGACAAAAGTAATAATTTTTTTTTTTTTTTTTTAATTTTTTTTTTTTTTAACGTGTTTTTGAGTACGACCGGTAGTATCCCCTACCTAGTCTGTGACAAGATGTCAGTTTCTTTAACGCATCTATTAATTGTTGTTCAATGACAATATCAAATGATTTATTTATTTATATTGTTTGAAATATTTTATGAGGCATAATATTCAAGGTACTTTTTTGCTGGGCAGATTTTATTATTCAGATAATTGCAAGTACAAGATAGGCTTGACTTACCCTGGAGCAGACTAAGATTTATGACATGAATCCCTTCATTATGAAATGAAGTGTTAGTTTTATTAATGACAAGGTTTGTGCTCCCTATGCTGTACCTACTCAATGCTAGTAGTATTACAGGTTAAACTTGGTGACTGATTGTGTGTCCAGGTCTGTAAGACACAGAACTATTATAGAACCCCGTGGTTTGGTATTTTGCCAAAAGTGGATTTTTAAATTTATAGGATCCTTCATAATCTCTTTTAAATGGTCATCATCCCCAATTTTAGAGTTGTTAATTTGTGATATTGCTGATTTACAGAGCCATAAGCCTCTCCGGATTTAAATAATTTTGTAGAAATTAAATAACATTCGGTACTGAAGGTATAAATGGATCTATATTTCTCTCTTGGCTAAATATCTGCCCCAGATCCTACATCATATTGTTTTAACATGTTCCATGTAAGAAAGCATAGCATGTTGGTGGAATGGTCTGTCTCAATCTCAACCATGCTTGCTTGATAGAACTCCTGCAATCAGTGTAAGCTATTTGTGCAGGGGAGGGATGTCTCTGAAAGAAGAGTGCAATCAATCTTTTTCAGTTTGAAAACATCATTAAGTCTGAATATGGCATGGTTTGTATAACTAGCCAACCTGGCTGAGACGACCAATATGGAACTATAATTATTTTTGTAGTTGTAAGTTTCTAATTTTTGTATATATTTTAATATTAAACTTAAGTGGGGTAAAAGCATAAAAGAAATATTGGAACTGGTTTACAGTAAAGGCATCACATTTACTTGGTATCTGGATCTGGGTCGCCAAGGTATATAAGTGACATTTAGCTTCAACCCTAGATGCAAACAAATTTGTGTTGGGTTAATAGTTTTCTTTGACTATTTATCGGCATCTGTTATCTGATGATTTCGACGGGCCTGATAGCTCAGTTGGTAGTATCCCTGCTTTCTGAACTGAGGGCTGTGGGATCGATTCCTACCCAGGACAAACATTTGTGTGATGAACATAGATGTTTGTTCTGTGTCTGGGTGTTATATTGTATTCTATGTATGTATTTACAAACAAAAAAGTATATAAATATTGTATCAGTTATCTGATTCCCATAGTACAAGCTATGCTTAGTATGGGGCTAGATGGCACTGTGTGAAATATCCACACATATTTATTTATTTATTATTTACTCATACTAAAATGTGGATATATTTAATGTTTCATAAAGAATTTTAAACTGAGAAATATTGTTAATAATTCCAAAAATTAAAATTATGTGATAAGCTTCGCAAAATGTGTGTTTTGTGTGTGCTTCTTGTTTCCCCATTCCATTTATTTTTCGACTATAGTCACGTGTACATCCTGTTCTATTTGCATCAATAATGATTTCATCATCATATATTATTTATCAATTTATTTATTATATTTTTAATACTGTTGGCCCACCAAGACAGATCAAGTTTACCCCTTAGGGAATATCATAGCATAGGTCCCTCCCTTGACTTAGCTTTGTGGTGCTCTAGGAGTGCAGAGCACACTGTAATCAAAGTACCTATAATCTTGGCAAGATCTCATGTGCAACATCCATTTAGTGAAGGTGTCTTTGTATTGAGTTATTTTTGATATTCTTTTGTGCCTAGGTAACTGTACTGGCATAGTTCTCTGGTGTCAAATATAAAACCCCAAAATTGACAACTTTCTATGGGTTAAATAATGTTTTCATAAAAGTTTTATAACTAACCCAAGGCAAGTATAACAACCATTACTTGTTTCATAATTTGGACTGATTTGTATACTAGTCTATAACTTATATGTACTAGTCCACACCATTATCATTACTTTTGTAATTATACATTGGGTAATAGGTGCTATATAAATTATAGCAGAGCATTAAATGAATAAATCCATTTTAATATGAGCTGTGGTCGGATATTTTGATTAACAAGATAGATAGATTGCATCCTAAGATTGCACCCATATTTTAGCGTATTATACAAAATATACTAATATGTTAGACATATTAGTATAAATTGAGGTCAAGCCCCGTTTGTGATTCAACTTTTTCTTATACTAATTAGTCTGTGAATTATGGTGAGTAGGCAATACTGCCATAAAAATCATAAGTATTTTATTGGCATTGCATAACTTTTGAAGTTGAATTAAGAAAGAAATTATCTGAAATCACATACCCATACCATACGGGTTAAAATAAAATGTACAGTCTTTGCACTTTTCTCCAACAGTTCAGATATTGGGACAATCATTGGTATGACTCACCTCTATGGACAAGCAGTTGTCTTGGCCTGAGTTGGTTTCAGTCGCTTTCACTCCACTGGTAGGGTGGCTTGTAATAGCTGGTAATAGCACTTTTTGGCTGGAGTTGTAATGTTTTTCAAGAAATTGAAGGCTAGGTTTTCTTATGTCTATACCTGCGTCAACCTTTGGTGGTAGCCAGGCCCACCATTTGTGTTTTCTTTATGGCCTTTTTTATAATATAAGCAGTGTGCCTTTGAGGTTTTAATTTTTCCAATTAGATTATTTATCCTCTTTTTTAATTAAGAGTAATGTGGTATTTCCTAATATAGATAGGCCAATAGCCGGCTGTGTTGATTCCGATTCGAATTTGTTGTCTCAATTAGTTACAGAATCAGTTAGAGAACTGTTTATTTCAAGATTCACCTTTATTGCCTGCATTAGGGTACAGTTTTGTGGTATCAATTGATTCATTAATTTTTATTTATTTTTCTTTTGTAATAAAGACTTAAGAACTGCGGTCAGTCCAGATGTGGTCTTTCTTTCATTTATTGGTGGTCCATATTTAGGCTGCTTTAGGCGTTAGGTCTCCTAATGCCAATAGTATGTCTTGACTGGTAGATGGTAAACTTCCACCTCAATTTCAATGCTCAAGGCTGTCGGTTGTCGCTGCGGTGATTTGTTGTTTTATTTCTCTTTTCGTTCTTTATATATTAATTCAGGGGAATTATTAATTTTACATTATTCCTTCTGCGCTACTGCCTGAAACTCTGGAACTCTAGATCATTTACAATACAGTACCCTGTGGGGCCATAAGATCATGATGGTAATAATGAGCTATTAATACTAGGCCCAAAGTGAAAGACTCATTGCCACATTGTGTGACTGCAGCCAATTAGGTAACATGAGCCATTGAAACTTAGACCAGGTACAAGCCGACAGTGGTAAAGCTTTGAAAGCTACTTTTACATAATAGATCTCTTGTCTTCATGTCGCATATGAAATCCAACAGTCATACCTACGTTGACACATCTGGCGTGCCACCCGTGTCTTCGGTTTTTAAACTAGATATAGGCAGATAGTGGTAGAGCTTTGAAAGCTACCTTTACATCATAGATTTCTTGTCTTCATGTCGCGTATGAAACCCAAGAGTCTCAACCACGTCGACACATCTCGTGTGCCGCCCGTGTCTTCAGTTTTTTCACCAGGTATGAGCAGACAGTGGTAGGTAAAGCTTTGAATAACTACCTTTACGTCATAGATCTCTTGTCCTCATATCGCGTATGAAACCCAAGAGTCACAACCACGTCGACACATCTCGTGTGCCACCCGTGTCTTCGGTTTTTTCACCAGGTATGAGCAGACAGTGGTAGGTAAGGCTTTGAAAAACTATCTTTACGTCATAGATCTCTTGTCTTCATATCGCGTATGAAACCCAAGAGTCACAACCACGTCGACACATCTCGTGTACCACCCGTGTCTTCGGTTTTTACACCAAGCATAACCTCGACGTGTGCCACCCATTTTGAGGTTATGAAGAAACCGGCTGTCTTCCTCTTTTTATTTGCATCTCCGAATCTGATTTCAGTTCCTGATCATTCTTTACCTGGGATACTGGCTTCCTACGGATATAAAATATCGTAGTCTTACCATTGTAGTATTGTTTGGTGTTAAGTTATTATTTTCTTTAGGTAATATTTCACATATTCCGTCCCTTAGGACGCTTTGGCTGAAAAATAATATCCCTGAACTCGTTTTCTTAATAATTTTAGTAGAAAAATACAAAGTTAAAGAAAATTAAAGTTAAAAACGTTGCGTGTTTTGCACCGCAAAATAGGACAAGTGACTTTGACAGGACGCGTGATATAGACTAGGGTGTGTTTAGTTTTTTGTTTTAGGGCTCTATGGAGGCTCTAAAGTTGCGTTTACGTTGCCAGCAAATGGGACTGCTGCATGTTAAAAGTTCTATGTCTTCGAACGAATGCACGATGTACAATACAACATATACTTATAAACATCTTATAAACAGCAGTATAAAATAAATATTTAAGGTAATAGGGCGAATTCTGTGGGGCTTTCATACAACAAACATGATTTTTTGCTTGTTTATAAAGATAACGTTACGAGCGCGAGTCCAACTCGCACTTGACTGGTTATTTATATCAAATTATCTACTTTTTAATTTAGTTTAAGATAAGTACTTTATATCAAGGTAGGTATTTACATTTTAAATCATACACGAATATTAATTACAGTTATTATAAGGTGGGTAGGTAAGTGCGTACTTAGCTAATGAGTAATGTTAATTAAATGAAAAGATTATAGAGTATCCAACACACTATTATAAGGCTATCATCTCGGAAGTTTGTATTTAGTCAGTGTAACGACACCGGAACGGAAGGCAAGGGCCGATATCACAGATCTTATAAAATACTATATCCTGAAATACGCATTACTTTGTATTTGATTTTAAAAGTTTCTATCACCAAACACCTAACTAGTATTTCGTAATAACATCTATAAAACTACTAAAATAGTGTTTTTATTTAATTTCGAAGTGATACTGGTGAGAAAAACATTTTGGTAAGTAACCTCTAGGTATTGATTGATTAAGTACGCCTAGGGTATAATCCGTATAATTATCTACGTACATATGTATAGACTTTGTATATCCGTGCCTTTACTTACCTTTTTTTTTATGAGAATGAATGACGTGACGAGCTGGTCGTTCACCTGATGCTAAGCAATACGGCTGCCCATAACAGTTGCATTGTCACTCTGAACTTTAAAATAATAAAGTTTTGCGTGACACTGCACTGCGCACGTCATCCTGAGACATCACACAGTCTAGTAATCAGATTACTACACTGTGTAATCAGGTCATAAAGTCTCATTTGCCCAGTAATTTCACTAGCTACAATGCCCTTCAAACCGAAGCACAGTAGTCCTTGCACACTACTGCTTGGCGGCAGAATAACTGGCAAAGCGGTGGTACCTACCTACGACGAACTTTGCAGAAAAGTCCTACTCCCTAGTTACCTACCCATTTACAGTTTTGTTTATAATACTCATCAACCAATGGCCATTGAGAAAACTTCCCCTCATACGAAAATTAGAGGTGTATTTCTATTTCACCGGTAATACTATGAAACGGGACACCCAATTTGTCTTTTGTTCCATCCTGCTCTGCAGGGTTACTCTTGACTCCAATCCCAATTTCACTAAAATTCTAATACGAATCAATCCTAATTCCAATGTTAAATAATTTGGTACCCTTGAACAAAATCGAGCTTGAAATTGAAATCGCATTTGCGATCGACTTAACATTGTGACTCACAAAAGAATAACACTATGTAAGTGCTGCCATACTCAACATAATAGAAAATACTAATACCAAACACCTTATTAATAACGGTGATAAAAAATACTTTACCAAAAAATCATCGCTTTTGATGATATTTAGTCACTTTCAAGTTAATAAAAGCGTTTATTTACCGACGAATAATATCAAGAATGGCTAAATGTCAATGAAAGGTTGGCTTGAAAAAATAACTAGTATTAATGTTCTGTGTGGCTCAGCTATTTTCAGATTTGTTTAGATAGTGTTCTGTGTATCAGTGTTTCAATTTGTAAAAGTGTTCATAGTAATATACCTACTCATTTAGTCATTTTCACCAGCCAACTTCTTAAAATTATACTTATTACTAAATTATTTTACTAGGTGGTAGGACTATTTTGCAAAGTTCGTCTAGGTAGGTACCACCGCTTTGCCAGTTATTCTGCCGCCAAGTAGTAGTGTGCAAGTACTACTGTGTTCCGGTTTGAAGGGCATTGTAGCTAGTGAAATTACTGGGCAAATGAGACTTTATGACCTGATTACACAGTCTAGTAATCTGATTGCTAGACTGGGTGATGTCTCGGGATGGCGTGAGCAGTGCAGTGTCACGCGAAACTTTATTATTTTAAAGTTTTGAGTGACACTGCAACTGTTATGGGTGGCCATGTTGCTTAACATCAGGTGAACGACCAGCTCGCCACGTCACACATTCCCATAAAAAAAAATTGATTGGTATAATTTTTACCAAGAGTTCAGGATTTGAAACAATAGTGGCGTCGGAAACGGACGGTGTCTGAACAGTGTCTATCCATTGGTATTGGTACTTTGAGTGCTTAAGTAAGCTGTAAACCTTGAATTTTGACGGCCCGATAGCTCAGTCGGTGGTAGCCCTGCCTTCTGTAGGGTTACTCTTGAATCCAATCCCAATTTCACTAAAATTCTAATCCGAATCAATCCCAATTCCAATGTTAAATAATTTGGTACCCTTGAACAAAATCGAGCTGGAAATTGAAATCGCATATGCGATCGACTTAACATTGTGACTCACAAAATAACAACACTATGTAAGTGCTGCCATACTCAACATAATAGAAAATACTAATACAAAAATTGGTTGAAAACATTTCATTTATTTATTTATTTATTTATTTATTTATTTATTTATTTATTTATTTATTTATTTATTTATTTATTTATTTATTTATTTATTTATTTATTTACTTATTTACTTAAATTTAAAATACTTTACCAAAAACCATCACTTTTGATGATATTTAGTCACTTTCAAGAAAATAAAAGCGCATAGGAATGATTTTTGAAGGGTAAACCACACTTTAGGTATATCTATAAAGATATTATAGTCCTCAAAATTTTAGCAACCAGCGGGATTTGAACCCGCGCCCTCCAACTCTCTAGTTGGTAGAACGTCCAATCCGGTGAGTTGGAGGGCACGGGTTCAAATCCCGCTGGTTGCTAAAATTTTGAGGACTATAATATCTTTAGGCCAACCTACCAACAGCTGAAGGATCTAGCGGATTTTTTACAAGATAATCAAGGGATAGCAAAAGGTTGTTGCGCTCCGCCCATGGGAATTATCATGTGTTTGTGTTTGTGTCATCAACAAGACTGAGTGTATATTTTGTGTATAAATTTGTCCAAAATATTAAAAATAAGAGACAAACGTGCCATTTTACTTCCGAACACAACACACTCGAACGCAAAAAAGTTAACTTTTGAAAACTGTAAAAATTCTATCGCAAACTCGACTTCAAGCTCAATTTGTCAACGTCAAATCGCGTCAAGAGTACCGAAAAAACGTATGGTATAAAAATGAGTCGATTCCATTTAGTTTCATAAAATTCCACGGACAAAGATTCCAATCGTGCGCTAGTATCGGATTCAAGAGTACCAAATACCACGATTTCGTTCCAAATCCCAAATTACGATTGAAATCGAGTGTCAAGAGTAACCCTGCTGGAGGCTCTAGCGGATTTTTTACAAGATAATCCGGCGATAGCAAAAGGTGTGTTACGCTCCGCCCATGAGAAGCATCATGTGTTTGTGTCATCAATAAGACTGAGTGTATATTTTGTGTATATGTTTGTCCAAAATATTAAAAATAAGAGCCAAACGTGCCATTTTACTTCCGAACACAACGCACTCGAACGCAAAAAAGTTAACTTTTGAAAGTTGTAAAAATTCTATCGCAAACTCGACTTCAAGCTCAATTTGTCAACGTCAAATCGCGTCAAGAGTACCGAAAAACGGTTGGTCTAGAAAGGAGTCGATTCCATTTAGTTCCATAAAATTCCACGGACAAAGATTCCAATCGTGCGCTTGCGCGGATTCAAGAGTACCAAATGCCACGATTTCGTTCCAAATCCCAAGTTACGATTGAAATCGAGTGTCAAGAGTAACCCTGCTGGTCTTTGTAATTTCGTATGAGTTTGTCTCGTTTTACTACTTCGCCCCCTGCCCGCGCAAGTGAGACGTGTTTGTAGGAGAAATTATGTTCACAAGCCATCAACGGGCTTCATAATCTTTGTTTAGAACCATTCATTTGAGTCATGGTTTTTCGACGAAAAGTACCTTATTGTTTTATTCTTATCTTTTTAAAGTATGTAGGTATTTTTTGGTGAAAAATCACAGTTAATTTTTGAGTGATAGCCAGACTGATTGGTATGTGATTTTTATTTATTTATTTAATTAGTGTTGTTAATTAAATAGCAAATTAACAAAAGTACTTAAACCTAAAACATGCCTATTTTTTCAAACCTAATTGAAAACCTGCTTGCATGCTTGTAGTTAAGGGAAAATGAGACGTGTAGTTCCGGCGTAAGAACCCCATCTCTTCCCGCGGGTGCCGTAGGAGCCGGGTAAGGGAATATCCAGGCAATGGGCAGAAGCCAGCAGCATTCTGTTCGTTGTAGGTATTTGAGGTTATCACCAAGACGTCTACCAAGCGTGGTGATCCTCCGTATAATAGTTTCCTTTATTAATTTGTTTTGTGTGGGCCTGTTTTTTTTTTTTTTTTTTTTTAATTTGTTTCTCATTTTCTGCTACTTTTATAATTGCTATTTTTTTTGTCATACTTTCTCTTTTTTTGTGGGCTATCAGTGTATGTCTACTCCGTGACTTGACTAAGCGGTCCCAACGGAAGACCAGCGCCGGTTCGTAAGAACTAGATCATGCTAAGTTGGGGCCGATTTGTGACAGATTATTTAAAGTGTATTTCTTTTGTGCCTTTTGTGTTTTTTTTTTCTCTGTTGCAAATAAATAATTTTTCTTTCATATTATAAGTAACCAGATTGAGGGAAATAGGCTTTAGGAAATTTTTTTTTTGTAAATGTGTTCTAAGAATCATTGTGCATTAGCAAAAAGGGAACTGGGAACCACAGACTAGGTTATTGGTACTATACCATAGCCAATAATAATGATATTCAAACAAAAACCGACGCGCGTTGGACGGACGCGGCGTTAAGCCACAGGATAAGTTTAGTATTCTAAACGTAGTATGTCCTAACCTAGTCTCTGTATTCTAATAAATAGTAGGAAACTCGTAGTACTATATACACAGAGCAAAAAAATCTCATCCTCTCTACACGAAGCGTCATATATTTCAAAGCTCTATGTATTCTTGGTAAGGTACCCTTTCCAGCCGGGCTAGCACGGACGGTAGACAAAACTGTCTTTCCCGGTTTTATGTCAAATTCTTCATACAATTTACATGTCAAGTGGAGTAAAACAGGGGTAAGACAATATTGTCTACCGTCCGTGCTTACCCTGCAGGTAGCGTGTTGATCTATTTTACAGCAAAATGGACTTAATTCCTTATTATTCCTTAGGTAACAAAGTCGAGGTCAGCATCGAATTCGAGGAACTCGTTACGAACCTTTTGTCAAGTAACAATAACAACTGCCGTTTATGACGTTATTTTTAGGGTTCCGTACCCAAAAGGTAAAGCGAACCCTATTACTGAGGCTCCGCTGCCCGTCTGTCTGTCTGTCTATCTGTCTGGCTCTCACCAGGCTGTTGGTATCTCATGAACCGCGATAGTTAGAAAACTAAAATTTTCACAGATGATGTATTTCTATTGCCGCTATAACAACAATTACTAAAAACCAGAATACAATATAAATATGTGCGGACATTTCACACAGCGCCATCTAGCCCCAAACTAAGCATAGCTTGTACTATGGGAGCCAGATAACTTTTATAATACTTATATACTTTTTTGTTTGTAAATACATACATAGAATACAATATAACACCCAGACGCAGAACAAACATCTATGTTCATCACACAAATGTTTGTCCTGGGTAGGAATCGAACACACAGCCCTCAATCCAGAAGGCAGGGATACTACCAACTAAGCTATCGGGCCCGTTCGTGAAAAATGTCGGGCAGGCTTTTTATTCTCACGCGCCGCATTACATTGTGAAGATATAAGTATTACCTAGAAACCGAAAACGAACGCAACGGAATTAAATTGTGAAATTAATTATATTGAAATAATACCATACGAAACTTACACAATACAACACTACATGCACACGGGGTAGCCTATTAATTTGTTACAATAATAAATCTGTTACTTACCTATACTAGTTTATATTAATAAGTGTATTTAAACTTTATGGTTTGTTACTATTGACTACTAATGTGCCTCATTATGGGAGAAGACGCCGGACCCCGAAACACAGTTTTCAACTAGTTCGGGGACCGGAGGCTTCGTATAAAAATGTTTGTACCTAAATTATGTCAATAAATATTTGATTGATTGAATATTTACATAAAATATGCCGATGAATGCAGGAGGCGAGCAGACGCTCAAAGTGACTTTCTGTGGGGGAGGCATAGACATGATATATAAATCTATGGGGGGAGGCCTTTGTTCAGCAGTGGAAGTTTTCTAGTTACTGTTCGCAGAACTCCTATTTTTATTTTTAACGAATATTTGTTTGTTTGTTATTCGTAAAAGTACTAAAAATAATAACATAATGTATAAGTACCTACCGGGCCCAAACCAGCTGTACGAAAAATACTTGTTTAGAAGCCCTCTTCAGGACTTTTGTTTACAAGCTCTTAGAATGCCACATCATCATCATCACTCCCACACCCAACATCAGTGCCACTGGAGCAGCTGTGCCAGCAGCCTAGAGCCACACTCCGTTATTTTAAGGAGTTGGGTTGGCTTGGGTAAATGCTGGCAGGGGGAAATGCACAATACACCCCAAGCGGGACGTCAGTGCAGGACTTAGCGCCCCATGTAGAATAAGAATAATAAGAATAAGAAGCTCTTAGAAATGGCTGGAGAAAGTTTAGGGTGTTAGAGGCATTACAATACCGGGACGTAAAGTTAGCCCGCGTTAGCACTTTTACCTTTATTTAAACTCACTGATTATAAGCCCACACACATACCACATGCTGAACCGACGCCCATTCAATACTTGTTTTGTGTTTGTTTCTTATTCTTAGTTCATATTATGTAACATTAATATAACATGTTCTGTACCATAGTATAAGCAAGTATTGAATAAATGTTATTCTATTCCAAGTACTGTGGTAGATTCTTAGATATTTGAGAACAACGTCAAAAACACTCTGATGCCTGGCTGTACTAACTATTATTTATTCTGTGCTCTTGTAACTGAGGTGGTGAGTATTTATCTCGGGTTTCAAATTATTAGCAAGCATTATATTTCACGAACGTGTCGCCCTGATTTTGGACTTATCGGGATACATTTTTTCTTTGCCGGGACGGTGAAAACGTTTTTTTCGATGCTTTTTACTTCTTAAATACCTGTTTGTGTATTTATTACAAAGACTTCGTTTCGTAGCGCTCATAGCGAAACATGACTTACCGTTCGGTAAAGTTAAGCAACGTTCGCGGCGGTCACTACCTACTATGATGGGTGACCGCTACAGCAAAGGTGGTATTTACAACTGAGTGCTACCATGCTTCGGAGGACACGTTAAGCCGTCGGTACCGGCTGCTGTCGTAAGACAATAGTCTTTAAGCCAAGCCTCTGGGTGGCCTAATAATTCTGACACCAGGGCTGACTACTTACATAGACGAGAAGAAGAAGCAGACAAAGACTTCTATGTATACATGTAGTACATCAGTATACCTCTTTGATTTATTATAAAAATACCACAGAATTCCCCCTATTACATAGGTCCAGAACCGAAGTCTTCATACTTAACCTTGTGAGTCATACCATAGAGCGCAATTTTCTTTTCTTCTAATGTCAGTTCCTCTTTCAACATACCATATAAATAGTATTACCCGATTTATTCGGGTACCAAATAAAAATCTAGCTAGATGTAAAATGTAAATAATAATAATTATATAACGCCTACATTAAAAAAATATAAAATAATAAAATTAATTACCATCATACTACTGTGGCGTTCGGAACGCACCTCTACTGTGTTTCTGAACGCACGACTTTGACGTTGACGTGACACGTTGACAGATCAGTTCGCGCGCCAATTCGGCTATCGAGAAGAACTTTTCCCGAGAGAACGATCTCAGCTTTTGCTCCGGCAACAAAGTTATCTCACTGCTGTAATTACTAGTGTAGCCCATCAAACTACCACCTTTGTTACGTAAACTATTGTATAGTGTAACGTGTGCGGACAATAATAACATTATACCTACTTATACACTCAACAGTGATTTCATTGCCAGAGATCCTACATCCTAAGATTCTTAAGAGTAGGTACTGTCGGCCAGCAACAGTAGTTCAACACATAACCGGGACTGCCACAGGCACTCGCACTACTATCTATAGACAAGAAAAAGGTCTATAGATAGCTCATGCAATCTTTTAATAAAAAGGATTCAAATTAAGTATAACCAGCAGTTTATTCAACATTTCTTTTAATAACTCACGAGTTTTTCAGTATTACCAAGTTAAAGGAATTAAAGAACAACAGTTATGTAGGTACAGGGCGTCTAGCAAAGATACCAACCACTAACGCTAACTCTAAAATGTACTGAAATGACATTTCGGAAATCGCTAACTTTTCCGTAGCGAATGTAATTTCGATACATTTTTGGAGTTAGCGTTAGCGATTGTGATCTTTGCTAGACCCCCTGGGCCTCAACCAAAATAATGTTTCATATTTTAGGATAAAAAAAAATAAGCTTAAAAATGGGAAAACATCGTGGAACATTTATAGTTGACAATAAAACTATTATCAGTAATTGCACTTCTGTGTTCTGTGTGTTCTTTACTATAGAAATGCGCTGAACATATTGTTAAGCGAGTATTAGGTTTCCACCAATCTTCATTTCGACTTTTTCGAACTACTTTTATCCAACGATCAGCTAGACATGGATCTGTTGGAAATCTATACAAAAGAAATCGGGTAATTATTCAGATGTCGTGTGGCAATACTGATTTTCACATGTCAAATTTTTGTTGTGAAATGGTTCTGACTCTTCGTCAAATAGAAATAATTAAAATAATCTTATAAAAATACATGATTAAGGCCACTTACAAGTGAAATGTGATCGTGTGCTTCTGTGATTCGTGCCTTGAGTGATTTCGGCACAGTTTTATCACGCAAAACGGCATTTTTTTGGTATGTATTCAAAAGCACACCCAAGTAACGACTGATTTTGATTTTGACAGCTGAGAATCAATCACACCCAAAGTGGTGTGTACGGTTTTGCCCTGCTTTAATTTCGTATTAGTGGTCTGGATAAAAAGTCTTTGAAAAATACATGCCCTTCCTACGGATATTCGTAAACCATAAGAAAATAATTTAGTTACCGCGCCCATCTCTCATAGAGCAGTTTGTCTAATTTTTTTTGCCATAACTACAGGTGGCTTGATTATTTTAATGTACCGAAGAGAATGCTTCTACACATTCTCTGGATATTTCTTTAGCCGGTACGGCACCCGCGGGAAGTAAGCACTCCACTATTCCATTCCGCGGATTGGGTACCTCAGTCCTAGTTTTATGATTTTAGTGATGGTAACCCTAGCATTTGAGTTTTGGCGGGAACGTGAAAAAGTTCACGTCGTTGCATTGTATTATTTCTCAAAACGTGTGCTTTTTTCAGTGTTAATGTTTAAAATTGGTGGCGTTTTACGCATTAAGTGCTGAATTACGAGCATGAGTGTGGTCAAGTGATATAATGTGGTGTAACGTGGTTTTTCGTGTTGCTTCCAAAATTCCATAGAAGCTTCTTGTAAAGTTGCCACCACTTTACTTGAGCATGACTTAGACTGGACTATGACCCGACTTAGACTGGACTATGACTATGACTAAGACTTGACTACGTAAAATATTCTAAAACTCGATGAAAATATACAATACTTGACACTGGCTAAATACACTATGTGTGGAGCCAACATATAAAAAAAAAAAAAACCCTAGCATTTTTTTGTTACTTGTCGAGTCTTGGTCGAGTCGTCAGAAAAATAATGCTCTATGCCACAGAGAACTTTTTCTCTATGCTCTTGTCCACAGAGTACATTGGTAAAGACTGAAACTCTTGTCAGTTACTTCGGTTTGGTTTTCGAGTTCACTGAATATAACAACTTATATATATATATATATATATATATATATATATATATAATAATATAATATAACATTATATAATATAATTATATAATACAATATAACAGTATATAACAACAAATATAACAACAATCTTCCAGTAGGCTTAAGGGTTCTGCATTCGCCAAAGTTCAACCTGACATCCCTTGTAAACCCTGGTTCTCACGGTGGCACTTTCCTAAGCGCTTTACGTCCATTTTGATCCGCTTAAGGCTGGGCCACTGTTGCTCTCCAACTCACCTTAAAAAAATCCGTGTCAAAGATTCTTCCCTTTGTGAATGTGGGTTGGATGAAGGTGATCTTAATCATATCTTTTTTTCATGTCCACTTTTGGATCATTCATCTTTATTTCATTCTCTTAGCTCTTTACATGTTTCATTCCCTACTCATATATATGAACTTTTTATCTTCCATTGACCCTCATGTATATTTAGTCCTTAACGACTTTCTCATGCTAAATGACCTTAAACTCTAGTTATTTTTGTATTTCATATGTTAAGTAGTACCTTTCCGATCATACTTTCTTCAAAATTCCGTTATTTTTATATCTTTTTTTATTCTTGACGTGAAGCTGGCAGAAATGTCGAATAGACGAATAGACAATTGCCACAAAAAAAAATATAGCAACGCTTGAGTGCAGTTAGTTTCGTTTAAAGAAACAATTCATAGGAAATGGTTGTTTGGATAATTTGAGACAAGGAAAATTTAAAAGGTTAGTTCATATCATCTTAAATATTTTTAGTAATCTGTGCTATTATCTGTCTTGAAAGGTTACCTACATACCTACTATTGTGCAGAGGAGTCAGGCAGGATTGATGGTTCAACTGGGACCGGATTAACGCACTAGTACCATTCATAGTAGGTGGGTACCTACCATTCTATCATTGATGGTCCATTGGTGTACTGGTATAGTCTGCGTCAAACTCACAAACTCAATGGCGGCTGTGAAGTGTTCTGCAAGGGCCACGCAGACGCACACTGCGCACGCCGCTTACCCCTTCTCGCGCATGACAGAAGGGGCAAAAATAAACGATCAAAATAATACATTTCACAACGTCTATTTCCGTTACTAGCTTAGTATAATACGTACTACTTATAAATCATATTCATCTTATTAACTGGAGGTTTGTTTACATTAACTCTTAGCTTTAATAAACTATTAAGCACTCTGTGGTACCGAGCGCTGTCACGCACATCTAGTTTTTGCGACTGTGCAGCGTTTCGCGCCGACTTCACAGCCGCCATTATCATTAAGACGCTGACAGGACCCAATGCGAGCACGTTTATTAGATTAGTCGAATATGAACCGTATTCTGTATAAAATAGGGTCGCTTAATGCGGAGCAAAAATATGGCAATTACGTTGCGTTGCACTTCGACTTTTCCATTTTTCGGTACAAATAATTACGGATGTATAGAAACATAACTTATCACTATGATTTATATCAATGGGGTGTCATATTCTAATGTAACATTTTAGGGCGTTTGAATGATTTTTTAGAGGTCACTTCACGATTTTTTTCTATCGAGAAAACTTTTCGTAAACGTGTTTTGGTTGCAGCAGATGGAAAGAAGATAATTATGACCAGTATTAACATGTTTTTTTTTTTCAATCATGCAAATGATGGACATTTTGAGACAATCATGTTCAAAATAGCTGATTTGGGAGCATCCAACATGATCCAGCACCTTAAGTTTGGGTCAGACTACTTACTTGCTATTTGTCTCCGGATACCAACTCATCTCATCAAAATAATTAATTACATACCAAAAACGTGTTATGGCGATGAGAAGGGCAAACAACAGAATATCTGTGATATCTCAGGATGATGTGCGCAAGTGCGCAGTGAGGTGTCACGCAAAACTTTATTATTTTAATGTTCCGAGTGACACTGCAACTGTTATGGGCGGCCGTGTCGCTTAACATCAGGTCAACGTCTAGCTCGTCACATCATTTATTGTCAAAAAATATCATTGGCAAACATGGTGTTTTAGGCACGTTTCCTGGCAAAATTAGAGCATAATGTGGAGCTTTCAATTTAATAATATCATTAGTTTATATCTTGAGAATTGTGTGAAGTTCACAAATATAAGACTTATAATTTAGTTCTATAGAAAAAAATAACAAGCCTCTCAAAAAATTTGATACCTACTCATTTTAGTAGGTTATTCCCTTTTTTCCCCACCAGTACTGTTCCACCAGTGGGGAGAAAAGAAAAATATAAAGTACCTACTTAAATGCCTTTTCTCCCTTAGAGCATTTAAAAAAGGAGATGGCAAGGCAAGGCGTTCCCTTCTGCAGGTCATATGGCGCTACTTGGTCATCTACAATATTATAATGTGCGTGTAGACACTGCGTAACTACGCTAGTTTATATAATGATGTGCGCTATGATTACCTACATGTTTAGATCGAGCC
This sequence comes from Ennomos erosarius, assembly GCA_963580505.1. Lineage (NCBI taxonomy): Eukaryota > Metazoa > Arthropoda > Insecta > Lepidoptera > Geometridae > Ennomos > Ennomos erosarius. Next base: position 4,170,142 of record OY757006.1, on the reverse strand, counting down.
ACGCGCTTCGATGCGCCTAAAACAAACAGAGGGTCTAGCAAAGATCCGAAACGCTAACGCTATCGCCAAGCGCTAACTCCAAAATACAACATTAACATCAAAGAGGTTATTTATTATGATAACTATGTATAATACATAAACCACCAAAATCAGTCATTGCGTGCTTGTCTTTATCGTAAGATCCACGCTGAAGTTCAGACTGAATTGATACCTATTTACGTCTGTGTTAAGGCTGATGTTTCTTAGAACGGATTTTGACCGCGCATTTTTTGTTTTTTTTTTTTTATTTTTTTGCGGGTAACCGCGCATTTTTACGTGTTGTTCAAATTATAAAATGCTGTTTTAATTTTCAGGGGGAAGATGTCTTCAGGCTCAGTGTAGCCTGTAATATATTTATACAATAACAAATCTGTGAATCTAGATGGTCTGATACCTTTGTGGAGCACATGGGAAAGGGACCAGCATGATGAGTTTTACGAATTCGAGGTATTGGCTGATGGAAATGATGAGGTGGGAGAAATAAGCGATCTAGGTAAGTTTTTCTATGAATATAATCTTACGTTGATATAGAAAAGTTATAAATAATTCATCATCATCATATTATTATTCATAAACGTCCTCGCGGCTTCGCCAGATCATCGGTCTGCCTATAGTGTAGGGTGTCTTCCGTTCCGTGTCGAGAAACTTTCTTCCCCATCGGTTGTCAGTTCTACGAGCGATGTTATCATAATCAAGCTAATTTTCTAGTTATTTTAATTTTGTTTAAAATTATTGAACCTCTATGTTATATGAAAATTCTATGGAACCAATATGACTGCAATGTGGCTTGCCAGCACATGTAGCTCGACGCGCGTATTGATGCAGGAGGCGAGCAGCCGTGCTCAAAGTGGCGCTTTCTGTGGGAGGCTGGGAGGCCTATGTTCAGCAGTAGACGAGGACTTGACTGTTTTTTTTTACTTTCATTTCAGATAAACTCCTGAATATCACCACATACAAATGCCATATCTGCAATATTGAAGTGCCAAAATCGTACTCCGAAGAACACAAGCAAAGCCTAAAACACGTAGCGTGCTTAAAAATAACTAATTTAGCATTAGAAAGGACAAGTTTGGTTATAAATTCCGATGCAAAAGAAACCAACGTAAAAATTACTATAGAAAGCACACACTACTGTGAAAGCTGCGCATCTATCATCAAAACCACTGAAAGAAATAACCATGAGCTATCTGAAAGACACCTTAAATCTGTCAAATATGACGCATTATTACAGAAACTTGTAGATATGTACGAGAATTCTAAGATAGATAAAGTTTTGTTTGAAGATCTCGACTGTATCGGTTTTGATGTTAAACCAGAGAATGACGAAGCTGTTAAAAAAACAAGTGCAACGAAATCTTGTGACGAGCAAAACATAAGCGCGAATGAAAAGGATAACATCAACTGTGAAAATCCTCAATCAAAAGAGAACGAAGTCAGTTTAGAAAACGCAACTGCAACGATAGAACTTAATACACAAAATCCTAAAAAGAAGAAAAACAAACAGAAAGTTAAAAAGAAATCAGTACAAGACACGCCCGATAATAGTGGCAAAGATGAAAGAGTTGCTAAATCCACAACAACTGGAATAAACTCTAAAACTGACGATAATGACACGAAAGAATTCGAAGACCTTAAAATGTGTTTAGAACTTGCTTCAAAAGAGTATCAAATAACGCATACAGTGGCAGCATTGTCGAAAAGCACTGTAAAAATAACGGCCTGTAACGGAGATGTAGTAAACATACCAATTGTAAATTTTCAAGGATTTTTCGTTGCAGAAAGAAATTATTCATGTACTTTATGTCAAATAATAGTGAAGATAGACGACAAAAGGCATGCGTGGACACACGAACATATGACAAAGACAATGACTTCCATTGAAGACAAGCATTGCTTGAGAAAGGTAGGTACAAATTTTGGTATTAATTTTGCGCAAGTAAAACAGATGAGTAGGCCTAGCACGAATATTTATGCGTCCGTAAGTGTAACGTTAACGTAAAACCTATTACGATTGCATCTGCCGCTCAACTGCTGTCAAAGTTCATACAATTTTGACAGCAGTTGAGCGGCAGACGCGCGTCAGCAGCACTGCTAGCTCAATCGTAATAGAGGGGCAGATCAAATGACATACAACTGGCTTACGCGCGCGCGTAAATATTTGTGCTAGGCCCACAGGTGCAAGTCAAACTCACTCAGTTCGCAATCGCATATACAAGTAGAAATATAAATAGCTCCTTATATTAGATAGTGGTTGAAAACCTTTATCGCTAGTCCAATTCGCTTGGCTGGTTTTTAGTATTTGACTTATTATACTACAATATTAGTAGAGTCCGCACCAATCTCAATGGTGGCTGTGAAGAGTGCTGCAAGCCCCCCGTATACTGTGCACACCGCTTAATTCCTCCCGTACCCATCTAGTATTTGCTACTGCGCAACATTTTGCGCAAACTTCACAGCCGCCATTGAGTTTGGCGCGGACTCTACCTACCTAGTTTGGACACTTATACGTGAGTTAGTAGTTAGTACCGATCAGTCCCACAGGTTGACTTAATAATAAATTAATAAGTTGGCTAGTTATCATTATCAACATGAACAGCCCGAAGACGTCCACTGCTGAACATAGGCCTCACCTATAGAGCGCCGCCTTGAGCGGCTGCTCGCCTCCTGCATTTATCGGCTCCCAGCGGTTTTCACCAGATCGTCGGTCCACCTAGGGGGGGCCGGCCTACGCTGCTTCGGGTTCGTGGTGTGAGGTTGGCTTGTACTACGTGTGTGTGTATGTCTATAAATGTACCATATTTTGCAGGTTAGCGATAGCTGCACCCACTGCATATTATGCAACTCACTTCATCAGTCAACCAAGCAAAATGAACATATCAGGACCACCTGCCACTTGGCCAACCTTAAAAAATACTCCGCTGACGTCTTTAATAATGCCAGAGCAGTTTTAGGCGAAGAGACCATATCAGTATGCAACTCCAATGGAGCATTAAGCAAAGGCAGCTTAATAAACTTTCTCACAAAGCATAATTTGGAATTGACAGATAACGCCGCCATTTTCTGTAAAAGCTGTCAGATTCAAATTAAGAATGATAAAAAAGTCGTTATTCAACATGCGTATTCTACGAATCACAGACAAAACGATATCAGTTCAGTAATAACAGCAAATGAGTTAGTTTTACTAAAAAACGGTCAATATCGATGTAACCCGTGTGGTAAAGATTTATATCCGCACTATTTAAAAACGCACTGTTCCTACAAACAACATAAAAAGAAGATAAAAATAGAAATTAACCGTGCCACGTAGTCAATTGTAAGCCTAGTGGGACATCACTACAGTATTATTCCCTGTCTCCATACTCCATACTGCTATGTATGTGGGGAGAAAGAGACAACTTTATCGTTATTCCCTTTCTTCCAACTGTCAAAATTATGTTTCATAGTGACGGGAAAGGGCATTTACTTTTTTTTCCTTCCTCCCCACTGGTGGGACAGAGTTGGTGGGGAGAAAAGAAACAACCCGTTATAATATACTCTTTGGACTTACGTTTCCAGGGGGTTTAGCAAAGATACCAACCACTAACGCTAACGCCAAACGCTAACTCTAAAACTGTATTGAAATGACATTCACTGCGGAAAAGTAAGCGATTTCAGAAATGTCATTTCAGTACATTTTGGAGTTAGCGTTAGGCGTTAGCGTGAGTGGTTGGTATCTTTGCTAGACCCCCAGAACCGATACTGTTTTTGAGAACCGAGATTTTTGGTACTGGCGTTCTACGGAACTGGGAATGGGGTGTGTCCAAAATGTCGTCTTGGGTTGACCAAATTTATCATCATCATCATCATCATTTAATAGCCGAAGACGTCCACCGCTGAACATAGACCTCCAATACAGAGCGCCACCTTTGCTACTCGCCCCTGCGTCCATCGACTCCCCGCGGGTTTCACGAGGTCGTCGGACCACCTAGTGGGGGATCTACGCTGCGGCCGGTTCGTGGTCGCCCCTCGAGAACCTTTTTCCCCATCGAGCGATGTGCCCTGCCCATTGCAATGAACGACATTATTTTTGTATAATTTAAGGATTTTAAGGCATTGATTTATTGCTCTATAAAGCGTTACATTTATTTTCAAGTGCCTCGATTATACGAGGTGTCGTACGAAGCCAAATACTATTATAAGAAAAAAGTTTGTATGTAGTAAACTTTTGAAATAAGACAATGATTATTTTAATTCTATTGATTGCATTTTTATCATTAAGTACAAATAAATGTTAGTTACCAATTTGATTAAATGATTTTGAAAAAAAAATGGTTTTTTCGGTATCAATACAAGTTATTATAATAATACCCCCTCCCTATAACTCTCCTTATAGCTGAGTATAGCCTTCTTTGTTTAGAGCTAGAGCGACTAAGCTAGTGACCGAAGCAGCACCACCCCTTATACGAGCTTATTCGAATGTATGTATGCACATCACTACTCGATATCGAAAATTAGTATAGTAAAATATTTGTATGAAATCCATAGTTACGTATAGTTGCCGCAAGGGGCGCTGTAAGGGAATTTCTTCAATTTCATGATATTACTTCCCAGACTTAATTCCTATCATCGACAACATTGAAGGGTTTATTAGTGTATAGCAGAGACTATATTGTTTTTTCAAAATCAATGGGTTCGATAGGGTTGTTTCTTTTCTCCCCACCAGCTCTGTCCTGCCCACCAGTGGGGAGAAAAGGAATAATTAAAAGTTTATTCCTTTTCTCCCCACTATTATTACCTGGCGAGAATGATTGATTTATAAAAAAATCCAGCATGCAGTTTTAGTTTTCATCAAAATGGAGGCCGTGACTCCTCTCAGTATTCTTCGATATTCCTCATAGATTGAATTTCTTCTACCACCACGCCTAACACGCCTTAATAATTGTTACCGTCAGAATGACTGGCTGCCTGACTGACACTGAGTGTATATTTAAAAAATGTTACCTTTTCTAAATAATTGCTACCTTTTTTTTATGAGAATGAATGATGTGACGAGCTAGTCGTTCACCTGATGTTAAGCGAAATAATAAAGTTTCGCTTGACACTGCACCGCGCACGTCATCCTGAGACATCACACAGACACCACCCCCACCTATGTAAAATTCTGAGAAATTGGAAAAATAGATTGACTCTAATATCAACGGCTGGTCTCCACTCAGTTTGGTATGAAGGGCGCAGATTTTCCAGAAGTTTGTATTGTTATTTGTTACTTTTACAAACTAGTATCGACATTGGTTTAAAATATATAATTTGAAAAATCTTAAAAGTGCCTCGTTAAATTGTAATTGCAATATTTTTATAGTCATATTTCTATCGCCCGCTCAACTGGTGTCAATTTTCATACAATTTTAACAACAATTGAGCGGCAGACGCGCGACAGAAGGGGCAAAATTAAACGATCAAAATAATAGATTTCACGTCTATTTCCGTTACTAGCTTAGTACGTACTACTTATAAAACATATTCACCTTATTAACTGGAGGTTTGTTTACATTAACTCTTAGCTTTAACAAACTATTAAGCACTCTGTGGTACCGAGCGCTGTCACGCGCGTCCGCAGCGCTGCTAACTCCTTCGTAATAAGGGGGCAGAACGCCTGCCGGCAAAATGCTTAATTATGACTGCAGGCGTTCAGCATTTATTTATTATATACATATTTATATTTTTACCCAATGTAGATACTGAGAAGCTAAACTAATTCGTGAAAGTAGCAAATATGTAGCAATTAAAACTTCTGGAAAATCTGCGCCTTTCATTTTAAACTACACTCCATCTAATGTAAGAAAACGTTTGACACCTGCAATGAAATAAGTAGTCAAAAAAACTATATTAAAACATTTAAATATTTCATTATAGCTAATGTATAATCCACTACCGGGTTGTAGTGGATTATTTATTTGGCTAATTCTTTTTCTTATTCCTTTTCAACCAGCACTACAACTCGTTCCACACTACACAAAGGTTAACTGGAAGAAAATGCTACTTAGCATTAAGTTCGCCTATGTACTTGATTTACTCTTGTGCAATAAAGCATTTTCTATTTATCTATCTATCTACATTAGCTAACTTATAGCTTATATAGGTAACTCATCGTCCAAAAAAAGGATTTTCTAAAACGGTCCGTATGAAGAACATAAACATTGAAAAAATACAATCCTCATCCTTTCTTGAAGTCGGTTGAAAATCGGGAAAAGTTTTGCCGACAACAGAGGTACCTACTATAGGTAAGGTAGGTAACTATAACTAGGTATATTGGTCTTTGCCGTTGCCGTCCAGCCGACAACGGAAGTGCGGTCAAGCATCGCTCCACACGGATTTGAAATTCGAATCGCGGCCGCACACAGAGCCTCCAGCCAAGCCAGTTGAAGCCAGTCTGCTTACAAACACTGGCCGAAAACGCCGCGTATCTGGCTGATTAAAAATTACAATGATATAACAAAAATAAAATTGCCGCCAATATTGACAGTTTGGAAAGAGAACTCGTATTTTGTTTACACAAGTGTTTATAAATGCTATAATAGTGTGACTGAAACGTAAAACTAATCTCGATATTATTCAGTGTTTGTGTTATTTTTTGTGTGGGCTTTTTGTTTTTGGAATACCGTGAAGAGTTCTACGGAAACAGGATGGCGGTAACTTTTTTCTTTTTGTATTTTTGACTCGCGCATTAATGCCGTTATCTATGCCAGCGTCACAGGCCTAGAGTTCAATGTAATTGTGTTGTATTGTACGTCGTTGAACTAAGAAAAGTAAAAGTTATAATTATAATTTTATTAAGTTAGGTTGTTCCTTTTCTCCCCACCAGCTGTGTCCCACCAGTGGGGAGAATTTGAATAATCATAAGATTATTTCCTTTTCTCCCCACTATCGTAGTAATCGTAGTAGGTAGGGTACTAGTTACTACTACTTTATTGGGAAGAAGAGGCAAAAAATTTTGAACATTCTTTTAAAAAGTGGTTTGAAAATAAATAAAATAGGTAGACATTTATTTATTTATTTATTTATTTATTTATTTATTTATTTAGACATGAACGTTTTGTAAAATAGTTGCGTTAAATCGTTACTCTTTTTTCTATAATTGATTTGACTCATAGACAATATATGTATATATGTATATAGTAGGTATTGTATGATTTGACTTAAAAATAAAAATGAACTTGGTAGGTCCCTAACTCCCTACCTATGTATTTTTGGATTTATTTTTATGTGTATGCTATAAAATTAATTAAATTAATGGTCTGTTATTATTATTTAAAGCAATCATGACTGAGTGCGAATTAAACTACATTAAGCAAATAACTACTGCATAATGCATGTTTTAACTATGTACCTAAACCTAAAGTAATAATTAATAGAGCGAGCGCGTGCGAAACGTTTCTGTTTCAGTTTGGGTTTGGGCAAAAATGATTTCGTATGCAATGCACAGATCCTATATTTTTTATGTTATCTGTGCATAGAATTGTATCTGTGTTCGGTCTCTCCACTTCAATAATAAGTTACTTTGCGGGTGAAACCGTGAGGCATTCCTAACTCCCATTATATGTTAATTCGGGTACATTAAATACGAAAGTAGTAAAAACAGGAGTCGCACAACAATGGTGTAGGTTTTCCCCGTGGCTGTTTGATTATGACCTCAGCACTGACGGCACAAACTACGGAGAAACGGAGTTTGTAGGTAATAAACAAGTCACACGCATCACTCAACACGTCATCATACCGCAATGCAAATCATTTTCCAGGGCCCGAAGTCTGCTTTTTCAATTATGTCCATAGACATATATATTAAGGACAGGCCTAATGATAGGTTAAAAGGTCGCTCAAAGTGGGAGCCAATTTCACAGATTGGCATCCACTAGCGCCCAGTCTGTGTTGGAAGTGAGAAGATATCGGTCGTGTGTCTCAAAGAAAATATGCCAAGTTGTGTTGTGAAGGGTTGCACAAACTACACTCTAAAGTGCAATAAAAAGAAATACAAAGTTTCTTACCACAAGTAAGTCAATATTTTCAATATTACACTCCGTTTTGTACGAAAATAATCGAATTTATATTTGGGATAATCATTGTAAACAAACATTGACGGACATAATGGCAGCGATAGGGCCGTTCTCATCGTAGTTCCTGAGTAATCTAAGAGATGGCGCTGACTTTTCCCCACACCATTTTAAGTAAATAAAATGTTCCTTCGGGCATATCCTGATATATAGATCTATGATTATGTCATAATGGTTCGTGTTTTTTTTTTATGCTATAGGTAGCAAACAAGCATACGGCCCTCCTGATGGGAAGAGGTCACCGTAGCCTATGGACATCTAACACTAGATGAATACGGATGTGGAGCTGCCTTTTATGACCCGCTTATGGATATCCGCGAGCAGTTCAAAATTGATGTTGATGTATCTGTAATGCATTGTGAACTTATCGCCATATCTGAGGCGTTGTCGTATGTAGCATCGTTAAATAGGAGCAAATACGTCGTTCTTTCGGACTCTAAAAGCGCCCTATTACACTTGGCTCGGTTACCCTCGAGGGCATCCGATAGCCTACAGCATCCTAGACTCCATACGTAAACTTCGAGAGCTAAATAAAGAGGTGATTATCCAATGGATTCCCTCACACGTCGGCATCATTGGTAACGAGGAGGTCGACCGCGCGGCAAGACAAGCTATAAGTGATGGTATTTCATGTAGTTGCCAACCACTACACAGTGAAAAACTAAGAGAAGTAAAAGTGGGTTGTGCGAAGATGTGGAACGAATACTTCGATGAGTGATCACTAACAAAAGGGATATGGTACAAAACGGTACAATATCAACCTCCTCGATACCCATGGTTTGAAGAAGCAAACGTTAATAGGCGGATCATAGTAACACTGTTGAGGCTTCGCTCCGGGCACATCCCATCAAACAAGTTCAAATGGCTGATGGGACTATCTGATACACCTAATTGTCCGGAGTGCGACGTGGTAGAAGACGTTCAGCATGTACTGATGGAGTGTGTTCGGAACGAAGCCCAACGGCAGGACACGAGAGGTAGGATTGACTACAGAGTTGGCATATGTAATAGCATCCTGGCCTCGCCTCTGTCTGAGGAAGCCAGGATGCTAATAAGATTCTATTCATTTTTATTTTAGTTTTAGTTTCTTTATACTCGTTTTATTATTGTTATTTACAAATATACTATAACACGGGGGTGACATAGTCACTCAGTGACAAAACCCCTTTCTAATAAATAAAGATTAAAAAACACTAGACGTGCCAGTGATGCGTTGCTTACCCTGTGATAATACTCTTTTGACCCTCCTTTTAAATTGCTGTATGTTGTAGCTCTGGGGAAAGACCGCTGGTGGAAGCTCATTCCACATGTTACAGATGTACGGTAAGAAAGTGCGCATAAACCGAGTCGTATGCGACTTCCACGACTCAATAATGTGTGGATGAGCTTTTTCACGGTGGCGAGAGGTACGATGGTAAAAACGCGATGCCGGTATCAGGTCGAATAATTCTTCAGAGCATTCCCCATTGTAAATTCGATAAAGTATACAAAGAGATTCAATATCTCTGCGTATTTTTGAGAGGCTCCAGGTGTTCGGTAAGCTTGGGATTGCCGACGATTCTGACAGCTCGACGTTGTATCGAGTCAAGAGGCTGAACTTGATACTTGGGTGCTCCGTTCCAAAGGTGAAATGGTACCATAACGACAGATTTTGACACTAATGGTTATGGTATAGACTACCATTAATGTCAAAATCTGTCATTATATTTATGGTACCATTCATGAATCATTATGACACAGTTGAAATAGCAGATTTCGGGCCCAGTAGGCCTAGCACGAATATTTACGCGCGCGTAAGTGTAACGTTAACGTAAGCCAGTTGTATGGCATTTGATCTGCCCCCTATAGCTAGCAGCGCTGCTGACGTGCGTCTACCGCTCAACTGCTGTCAAAATTGTATGGACTTTGACAGCAGCTGAGCAACAGACGCAATCGTAATAGGGGGGTTTTACGTTAACGTTACACTTACGCGTGCGTAAATATTCGTGCTAGGCCTACAGGTGGTAGGGATTTTCAGCTAAGTGCGTCCAGGTAGGTACCACCACTATAGCTGATGTGGGCAGCCGAGACGCTTAACACCAGGTGAACGACTAGCTCGTCACGTCATTAGTTTTTGGTTTAGATACACAAAATAAAAATAAACTTATTGGAAAATGTTTTCATTAAAACACGATTTTAAAAATTAAAATACAATGGTTTACGTAAGCCTCCCAGAGAGCGCCACTTTGAGCGGCTGCTCGCCTCCTGCATCGGCTCCACGGTTTCACCAGACCGTCGGCCTACGCTGCGTCATATTATGTGTAAGCCGCGTCGCTCGGGTCATGGTCGCCACTCGAGAATCTTTTCTCCATCGATAGACGAACTTTTCAAGAAAGTCCTACCACCTAATAATAGGCACAGGACCTACATGTGACATTGTAATATATAGCTGATTTATCCTTCACCTTTTTCCTTTACAGTCAAATTAATGGGTACTTATATTCATATCTTGTTAAGCTACTTATTATATCGCTGACTAATACCAGCGGAAGTGTAGTTCCTGAAATCTATAAATAAATAAATAAATAAGTGTGGACATTTCACAAAGCGCCATCTAGCCCCAAACTGAGCATAGCTTGTACGATGGGAACCTGTGGGGTGATTACGTAACTTTGACAGCAATACAACAGGAGAAATTTCATTCCGATTATGAAAATTTTCATTGTAACTATGCACATAAACTGCGTATTGAAACTGTCAAATTCATTCATTTTTGTATTTCTATTGGTTGCAATCAAGTTACAAAAAATGCCTAGCAGATAACTGATAGAATACTTAATGTTTAGGTATGACAAACAAACTAAAATACCTAACGCATTAGCGTAAAATGATCAAAAACGACACGATAACGAAGATGGATCTCAGAAACGGTGATAAGGTTTTAACTAATTATGTTTTACTTATATGTAAATGCCACATCCTGCGTCAAGGCCGCCGTCATTTTGGCCATGTGTGTACTTAAATTATTATTAGGTAAGCGTGTTTTATTAGCGAGTTGGCAAAGAGTTCCGTATAAAATCCATACTTATATTAGAAACAGGGCAATATAAATTGTGTCATAATGGTCCATGATTCGTGCCATAATGACAGATTTTGACACTAATGGTTGTCTAAAAACCATAAGTAGACTACCAATAGTGTCAAAATCTGTCGTCATTATAGATTTTGACACTAATGTAGTCTACAAACCGTTCTCCTTTAAGTCTGGCCGGTCCATAACTATGACAGTTCATGAGACACAGCTTGGAGACAGACAAACAGGCAGACAGACGGACAGCGGGGCCTTAGTAATAAGGTTCGCTTTACCCCTTGAGTACCACTAACGTTATTGTAAATTCGCCACAAAGTAAATTCGTCACGAAAAAATAACCCTAAAAACAAGTGACTTCTCTACTTTTCTGCCCAAATGAGAGACATGCGCAGCGTGCAGTCCCTGTCTAGCAAGTTTTTGTTCACTGGAGAGATGCAGGAAGCCCAATGGAATGCAGTCTGGACCAGAATCTCGAAATCAAGGACACGACTTACAAATAGGGACGAACTTTGCTGGGCCATGGGCGTAATTCTACATTAGTTTTTTTTTATACTTTGGCTCCACACACAGTGTAGGTATTTAGCCAGTGTCAGGTATTGTAATTTTTCATGACTACTCGAATGAACAAGATTCAAGGACACGCATGAGTAACAAATAGGGAGAAACTCTGCTGGGCACAAGGACTTCTATGTTACAGGTAGTACGTAGTACTTTATACCTCTTTGGCTGGGCATTACTTAAGTTTTTTTTTATGAGAATGAATGACTTGACGAGCTAGTCGTTCACCTGATGTTAAGCGACACGGCCGCCCATAACAGTTGCAGTGTCACTCGGAACTTTAAAGTAATAAAGTTTTGCGTGACACTGCACTGCGCACGTCATCCTGAGACATCACACAGTCTAGTAATCAGATTACTACACTGATCACACAGTCTAGTAATCAGATTACTACACTGTGTAATCAGGTCATAAAGTCTCATTTGCCCAGTAATTTCACTAGCTATAATACCCTTCAAACCGGAACACAGTAGTGCTTGCAGACTACCTACTGCTTGGCGGCAGAATAACTGGCAAAGCGGCGTTACCTACCTAGACGAACTTTGTAGAAAAGTCCTACCACCTAGTTAGGTTATTACATTAATTATTACATATTATTAAGATAATTATGGCATTTCTACGTTAGTATCTTATCAGTATTATTAAAAGTTTATTCATATGTAAATTATCTGTAGGTGCTCCACGGATATCGAGTATTGAGTAAAACCTATTTTAATATAAGTACAATAGACATAATAACATATAACATTATGACATACGTTAGGTATAATAAAACTGTAACTTTGTTAATAAATCTGTAAAATTTTTATGAAGTAATTAATATAATATTAATATTTTATTATTCAAGTAATACAATACAATTACTTAAAACTAAATTAAATCTTAACTAAGTACTTATCTAAAACTAAAACTATATAAACTTATAATATACATTATAAATAAAAAAACCGCGGATTTTTTTGATAATAATTTTATATGTTATTTTAATTTTCATGTAAATAAATACATACACTAGTAAAAAACCGCGTTTAAGTCGCTGTCTGCATGCGGGTAAGGTGCCCAAAAAGCTGGCGACATTACTTCGTTTAATGGCCAAACTTAGTCTGTAAGACTAACTTAGTCTAAGAATATTATTGAAAATTGTGATTGCAGACACTTTCTAATCGATATAGAAATAGTTTATTTTTTGGGTGTCCGTCTGTCCCTTTGAACACGCATCACGCCGGAACTATTGAACGGATTTCGCTGAAGTTTGGTATAGTCATACCCAAGTTTTCATATTAACATTTAGGATATTTATTGTTTTCTAAAACGGCCAAGTGCGGGTTGTACGACGCAATAAGAATGTACTAATATTATGCAAGAATTCAAGAATTTAGAATTTTATCGTGTTCAGGCGTGTTGCGGTCCCATTCCAGGAGATTGAATCAACAATTATCGCGTGACAGATTGAATGGTGCGTATGCGCAAAGTAATTTATAAAGCTCAGAGTGCGCCAGCCCAGGCAAATTACCTACTAAATTAAAATAACACATGGAGTACTGCTCTCATCTCTGGAGTGGGGCACCGAAGTACTTATTGCTTCCACTTGACTCCCTACAGCGAAGAGCCGTTAGAATTGTGAACGACCCCAAACTCACCGACAAGCTAGAAAAAGCCTTTAAGTTTGCGACGAGATATCGGTTCTCTGAGTCTCTTCTACCGTTACTATCATGGGGAATGCTCTGAAGAAATATTTAACCTCATCCCGCCTTCCCGATTTTATTATCGAACTTCTCGGCAGCGTGAGAAAGCGCATCTACATATTGTAGACATGTGGAAATCTCATACGGGGCGATTCTTGCGGTCGTTTCTTCCACGAACCTCCAAGATGTGGAATGATCTTCCTCCTGAGGTTATTCCGCATAACTACAGTATGGAGAGCTTCAAGAAAAGTGTTAAAAGAGTCCTCTCTAAGGGTAGGCAACGCACCGGCAATGCCCTTGGTGTTGCAGATGTCCATAGGCGGCGGTGACCACTTACCATCAGGTGGGCCGCCTGCTTGTTTGTCACTCATTACATAAAAAAAAATCAAAAAAAACAAAAAATAAAAAATGTGCGGATTTCACACAGCGCCATCTAGTCCCAAACTAAGCATAGCTTGTACTATGGGAACCAGATAACTGATACAATACTTAGATACCTTTTGTACTCCGAGAAGCGAATACATATTATAATAGTTGGCGGCCGTGGCGCTTAACATCAGGTCAATTAATAGCTCGCCACGTCAATCTTATTAAAAAAATAGTGAAAGGCAAGTATGATAGTTGTAAAAACTTGAAACAGTTTTTTATGCGGAACCCTAATTGTTATTCATTTTATAAAATCGTTATGTCACTGTTTAAAATAGCCATGTTGACCTTACGACTCTACAATATCAGTGGCGTATCGACTTTCAATAAAACATTTAACTTTGAGCCGAAGAAAGCCAAGTGCAGCCGTACAAGGTTGCACAAGTTAAAATAACCGGCCAAGCGCGGGTTGCACTCGCGCACTTACCATTATCTATAAAAACAATAAAATACGTTGTATGGGAGCCCCCTTAATTATTTATTTTATTCTATTTTTTAGTATTTGTTATAACGGCAACAGAAATATATTATCTGTGAAAATTTCAACCGTCTAACTATCACGGTTCATGAGATACAGCCTGGTGACAGACGGACAGACAGACTGCAGACACACAGACGGACAGCGGAGCCTTAGTAATAGTTTGCTTTAGTCTTTTGGTTACTGATAAAAAAAATTATACTAAATATTACTTGCCATAATTTATGGCAATTACTATGATATGATATTCGATCGAAATCGCGGGGGCGATGGATGCACGAGGCAATCAGCCGCTCAAAGTGGCGCCCTATGTTCAGCAGTGGACGTCTTCGGGCTGATGATGATATGATAATGATATCGATAATATGCTAATAAATAATAAGCGGACAGTCAGTATACCGAAGTATTTTTACATAAAAAACAAATTTAATTTAATCCAGTAGGTATGGTTTTAGGGGAAAATATTTTGTGCACTGTTATCCCCTTTGTTTACATAAAATATCTAAGACTTATGAACAGGGTATAACTCAAGTTATAAAATAAATTCCTTTCAATTCGGTTCATATCAAATAAAACAATAATAGTAACGCCCAACGATCACATACATAGATCCTGGACCCTAACTAGGATTCCCTGTATTCCTTATATTCCCTAAAGGGACCCAGGAACTACGAGGGCCGTGCTCCCACACCCAGACACAAGTATTTGCGCTTTTTCCTGTGCACAACAAATACTTGTCCTGTCGCGGGAATCGAACCCCCCGCCTCCGGGTTATGCGCCGACCCGCTCAACCACCACACCACAGAAGCTGCCAATTCCAATGATACTGACCAATTCACACAATTCCTAAAAGTCCTTCCAAAACTCCTAAAACATTACTAAAACAAATGAGAAGTAATAAGAATGTCTATTTCGTCGTAACGATTCGTCAAATAAATATTTGTAGTGGCTTGGGGCTGCCACACATGCGTACTAGGCATGGGAATGATTGCTACTTTAAAATCATAATCATTTCATCATATGATTTATTTTAGTCATTGTGATTTCACCTTCTACTTTTCACAGGCTGTGTTTCATAGACTATGATTTTTCATATTTTATGCTTAATGATTTTTTGATCCATGGCGATTGGTGGTACTTTATGAAAAAGAACACAGCTGTGATTTAGGAGCCACCCAGCGAAGTTGCGACCTGCTACTAATCATCATCATCATCATCATTAACAGCCTGAAGACGTCCACTGCTGAACATAGGCCTCCCCCAGGGAGTGCCACTTAGAGCGGCTGCTCGCCTCCTGCATCCATCGGCTCCCCGCGGCTTTCACCAGGTCGTCGGTCCACCTAGTGGCTACTAATGGTTACTAAGAAATCTAACGCAGTTTTTATAAAATTATACATTACTGGTCTCAGTTTGTTTTCTGAAACATAAAAAAATTATATGTTTTGGTATTGACCGCTGATGCTACTCTCGTATCATGAAATCCGAAACCACGATTCATCAAGTGCGATTAATCACACTGTGATTAGTGGCAGAGTGTGTTCAAAAAAGTAGCAGAGTGATTTATGATTTTTTTAAAATCATATGATTTTTAACCTGCCCCTTGTGAAATTATCCATGCCTAGTGTGTACTCAGGCGTATCCACTATCTCGCTGGCGCATCGCTGCATTTTTGAAAATATTAAATACTCATTTGAATTTTCAGAAAAATCTGGTTCAACTATGTTCTCAATCTCATCAATAACATAACAATCCAATTTTTAAGGTTCCGTAGCCAAAGTTAGAAAGTTGAACTTTTCACAGATGATGTATTTCTGTTGCCGCTATAACAACAAATACTAAAAAACACATTAAAATAAATATTCAAGGGGGCTTCCAATCCCATACAACAAACGTAATTTTTTGCTCGTTTTAATAGATGTTAAAATAATGGTACGGATACGGACCCTTCATGCACAAGTCCAACTCTCACTTGGCCAGTTTTTATTCTTCCGTACCAAGTCAAATGAGATCGAACCGTATTGATTAAGGATCATGCTGAGTTTGTATTGTAGCCATCTACCCCAAAAAACTGTGAGTTGGCAATAGTTGGCAACCCTAATGGAATACAGCAGCAGGTAGCTTCCAGCGAAATGTAAACAGTCAGTTCGGGTTATGTTACGTTATGTCTACAACTCGGTTCACGGATGTAGGCATCGACTATAAATCCAGTTGACCAACTATACAACTTCCCCTCGTACGAAAATTAGTAGTTTATTTCAACTGCTAATCCTACGAGAAGAAGCGGGACACCCAATTTGTCTTTTGTTCCATCCCGCTCTGTCCTTTGTAATTTCGTATGACTGTCTCGTTTTGTTACCTCACCCCTGCCCCCGTAGGTGAGTCGTGCTTGTACGAGAAATTATGTTCACAACAACTTTGGATGTAGGTAACATAACGAGTTGCCTACATGGGGTCTAGAGAATGCGTTCTATTGTCTTAACGGCAATAGTCTTTTATTAGTGAATACTTCTCTGTGTACTTACTGATTACCTAATTGTTTCGTGCAATTAGAAATAACTGGCTAAGTGCGAGTCGGACTCGCGCACGGAAGGTTCCGTACCATTATCTATAAAAACGAGCAAGAAATCAAGTTAGTTGTGTGGGAGGTGTTTTTTAGTATATTAGAAATAGGTAGGTAGGTACATCATCTTTGAAAATTTCAGATGTCTAACTATCACGGTTTGTTATATACAGCCTGGTGACAGACGGTTACAATGTCCGCATCTTTAGTGCCACACTGTTACCACAGAATATTATATAACTCTTCATTATGTCATCCTGAAGTTCAAGCCACAAAACTGGTTTAACGATTGTTATTTTGTACAGTCAGCTACACAAACTTCAGATTTCTTCTCCGTGTCCACAGAATAGTTATTAGTACCAGCTACGTAGGTATCCGTGTTCACATTCACACCACTAACTGCCAACGACTTTTCATAAGAGCCCCCGGGTTCACCGTCTAAAAGTACGTAACATTTAGTATACATCAGGTTGCTTCTTCTATAGAAGACAGAGGTTATCTTCACGGCTTTGAATTAAGTTTATTTTACTTATAAATTTGTAACGATAGCTGTAAATATAATAAAAACGGTTAAAAAAACTGGCTTCAATCGCCTTTATTTACCTCTGAGAAATACCTACTTAGATGATTCAATTGAACTGTATGATTTGCACTTATTTTTGATTTAAAAAACCACTGAAACAACTTACTTACTTAGGTACTTCTTTTTTTTCTCGTTAAATAGTGAAAAAAATAATCGTTTTCCTTCTCTGAATTTATTCAAAGAGCACGCTGTACCTAATAGTAAGTACATAATTATGTCGATCGCGTATTCAGTTGTTATAAACGGTTATTAGTTTTTTGGTTACGGTTACGGTTTTGTCGCCGACTGTACCATCGAGCCACGCCTATAACCGGTTTTAAATGCTATAAAAAGATTAAAATAGGTTACACAAACTGTGCTGTGAGAATCTTGGGAATGTTTCTCAAACTTCTAAACTACTTATTGGTTCTGTGAGATGTAGACCGCGCGAGTCTTTCTTTGCATAGGTTTCTTCCATAAAATGCTACTTTGGGCGTTTTTTTAACATATTATCATCATCATTAACAGTCTGCAGACGTCCACTGCTGAATATAGGCCCCCCCCTCCAGGGAGCGCCACTTTGAGCGGCTGCTCGGCTCCTGCATCCATCGGCTCCCCGCGGCTTTCACCAGATTGTCGGTCCACCTAGTGGATTTGCTATAATCAGCACGCTGGGAGGCTGCTTGGTGATTGCAAGTTATAATGAGACTGCAGTAGTGTATTATTGGGCATTCTGGCTCAATTTCCGATTCCTCCAGGCTCATTATTCGCCTTCCGTCTCTCCAATTGATCCAGCAATGCCCAATAATATTATGGATGAAATTTACTTGAATGAAACGGAAATCGCTCGAACGCTCAATAACTTACGACTGTTTTTTTTTGATTGCGTTGAAAACAAAAACTAAATCAGACTAAGGTTTTGTGATTCCTCGTTCTTCAAACAGAAACTATGTTAAATCAATGAAACGGAAACGCAACGTTCAAAACACCCAAATGCTCTATAACTTTAGAGTGTTTTTATTTTTGATTGCGTTGAAAACAAAAATCAGACTAAGGTGTAATAAATTCAATAATATTGATTGAATTTGCTTGAATGAAACGGAAATGCAACGTTCAAACTCCCGAACGTTTAATATTTTATGAGTGTTTTTTGATTGCGTTGAAAACAGAAACTAAATCAGAATGAGGTTTTGTGATTACGTTCTTGGACATTTTGGCTCAATTCCTCTACGCTCATTCTTCGCCTTCCGTCTCTCCAATTGATTCAGCAATGCCCAATAATATTATGGATGAAATTTACTTAACGGAAAGACAAGGTTCAAGACACCTTAATGCTCAACAACATAATATGATTTTTATTGCGTTCAAAATAGAAACTAAATCAGACTGAGGGTTTGAGATTCCGTTTATAGGTAACTTATTGAAGTAATAATAATTTCAAATTAAACATCATAGTGTTATAGTGTTACAAGCACAATATTCGATTCCTCCTGGCTCATTCTTCACCTTCCGTCTTCCCAATCGAGCAAGCAATGCCTTATTACATTGATGAAATTTACTTGAATAAAACTGAAATGTAACGTACCTAATAATAATAAATAAATAAATAAAATAAATAATTCAGGTTGTTCACCCATAGCGTTAGTACTTTAAACATAAAATCTATATTAGTAATATATAATATAATAATTATGTACTATAAAATGGTAACAACTATATATTGTATAGATTTTATTATGTTTCATATATTTAATTTTATTATTTTATATTTTTTTAAGTTTATTTACTTTTAGTTTTAGATAGATCATTTTAGTTTAGATTTAATTTAGTTGTAGTCCTTTTTTTTAAGTAGGTATTATTAATGTTTTATGTTATTTATTATTTAAGTTGTTGAGTAAATAAATGTTGGTTTTATTTTTATTATTTACATTTTACATCTAGCTAGATTTTTATTTAGGTACCCGACTAAATCGGGTAATACTATTTATATGGTATGTTGAAGAGGAACTGACATTAGAAGAAAAAAAAATGTGCTCTATGGTTTGATTCATGTTCAAACAAGGTTAAGTATGGAGACTTCGGTTCTGGACCTATGTAATAGGGGGAATTCTGTGCTTGAAATATAGTTGAGCGGCAAACGTAAATTAGCACTAATAAGAAGGCGTAGCGGCGCAAGTCAAAGATCTCTGCAACCAATAGTATGGATTCTTGGACTAATATGAACCAATCATAGTCGCTTTTGTCTATGTCGCGGTTGACGCGGACTTCGCAATCATGGCTTATCCGGAATCAGTGTTGCCAACCGTACGATTTAAATCGTATTTATACGATCTTTTTGGCTCTGGTACGATGTACGATCGTGAATCCGAAATCGTACGCAAAACATACGACCTTCTCAAATCTTGTAATCTTCGTAACCAAATTAATAAATTAAGTTCATTTTGTCCAAAAGACAATAACGATAGAGCCGAAAGAGCTATAAACCAAACCGTCACACGATAAAACCTAATGGTCTTACTCAATTTATTTATTAACGTAGTTGCTATCCAAATAATTTTACACTATGCATGTGTATTTCAATTTGTTTTCAGTTCTTTCGCTTGTCGGTTTTTTTAAGTTAAAATACGTACCTACTCATTTTTTTGCGTTTCGTGTGGAATTCTCATTCATCATTATGAAATGTGGTCGGAGTCTGGTAACCAGAATTCCAGAAAATTGCTCAATGTGTGTATCTAAATGCTAAAATAGCCTTTGCCCGTTATAAAACAAATATAATAATTATGAAATGCCAAATGTGAAATATTGTGGACCCTAAAATCAACGTAACTAAATAATTAAAAAATACCACTAATGCACTTATACTAACTAATTACTAATAATTTCGCATTTTTCATTGAAACTTCTATTCGTACTATTTTTTTTCGGGAATTTGTAGGAATATACGATCTTTTCACGTCAAAGGTACGATTCCCTACAAAATAAAGTTGGCAACACTGTCCGGAATTCCAATTTTTCGGTTAACGTTAGTCAGCGTTGCCAGTAATTTATCTGTATCGGTACAGATTTTAGGGTACCAATACAGATGACAGATTTAACTCTACTTTTATACAGATTTTTTCACTTGAAGATTTTTAGATATTTTAATTATGGACTCTTCTTTTTACACTGAGTAAGTACTCGTTTTAGTTTCGGATGCATGATTTTTTCATACTAGGCTGGGTATTACATTAGTTTTGTAGTAATTTTGATAAGATTGAAGAATATTTTACTTATTTTATATAAGAGATACGAGAAACACATTAGGTCCGAAAGCGATTAGGGCTTTGAAAATACCATAGTTTTATCAACTGACAGCTAAGAGGTACTAACGTGATGATTACAAACACAATAGACCTGTGATTTCTAACACAATACTATCTACCTACTTTTAGTTGAGGAGTTTCTATAGGATAGATGATCACTGTTAGATTTCTAAAGACCCTAAAGTTGTTTACTAATATAAATATTTTGCAATAAAAAAAAACACTAACAGTATCCTGTGACCGACTGAACATTGTTTGCAATCGTTTTATCTAGTTTGTAGGTAGGTAATCTATCATCAGAATATGGGATCTGCCTAGAAACAAAATTGTCAAAATTGGTTCACAAAACAATATAAAATGGTTTGATGACAAACAAGATTACATACGGATTTTGGTTTATTAATCAAATACAGATTTATACAGATTTCTAGACTTTTCAGTCCAGATTTTTAGGTTTGAGAGGTGGCAACACTGACGTTAATTTAGTTTAGCTCCACCAAAGGAAAACATGAGCGTAGCGTCAAGTGATTTAATCGAAAGCGCCCTGCAGAAACGACTACTTAAAATATCTTTAGAAAGTTATTTGTTGTCTGCACCTCACGTGAAAGCGGTAAAAAAGGATTGTGGTTTCATCGAGATAGTGTTGATAGATCAGCCAGAAAATTGTGATATTTTGAAAGGAATTGGGTTGAACGGGGTGTTTATAGGACTGTACGCCGCTTATGTTATGGGTTATGTGGATAAATATAAAGCAGTACAGTTGCCTGTGTGTTGAAAGCGGTGTGGATATTAATAAAATGAAAGAAAAAGGTTTGTATAATACAGCGAGCATGGGGTCGAATAATCCTAAAGGGAAATCGATATCCGAATATCGAGGCCGAAATAACTTGGAGGTGTATATAGTTAAGCCCGGTAGTGGTTGGAATTATTCTATTGAGAAGGATCACACATTATATTTCAAATTCTAAGGAATTTGAGACATAATGTGTTGTGGAAAGCTATTTTTAACTCATGAGATTATTACTATGATTTAAATTTAGCCACACCCAACACAAATACATTATTAAAAAATATTAACATATTAAAACACGGTGAGCCAGAATGGCTTCATTCAATAGCTAACCGTGTTTTAGAAGGAGAAAATGTTAAGTTGCAAGAGTGTGGAGGATTAAGAGTTTTAAATTTTAATTTATTGTTTATTTTAGATATTTATCTCACTAATATTATAACGGCTAAGTTTGTGTGTGGGGTGTGTGTATGTGTGTATGTTTGTTATTCCTTTACGCTCAAACGGCTGGACTGATTTTGATTATATTCATCTATGCACCTTGTATATTAAGATTACTTATACCGGAAAATTGGCGATGTATGGTAGAGTTATAAAAGGTTGGCTAATATGAATGAGATTGTAAGGATTATTTATTATTTGTTACTATGCGAATGTGGATATAAGGTGTGCTCTATTATGAAAGATATTGTAAGAAGTTTTTGCGGTCTGATAGGTGTCGTTGATGATTATTATGGCATGGTTATGAGGTGTAGACTATTATGAATAAGTATTGCAAGGAATGTTTTGATTTATTGATACGTTGTTTTGATATGAAGTATGGTAGATGATTAATTATGGATGTTTTTAGTTAGTGTTACCTTCGGAAGAATGATATTAGATAATTATATTATGTTAAAAGGCATAGGAAACTGTAGACGAGTTTTACATAAATATCATAAAAAGTTATAACTATTTATTTGGTAAGTACTTTTAATGAACTATCCATTGAATTTATATGCTAATATTTCTACACAACTTAACCAATATATTTGATTTATACAGGTCCAACATTGAGGATTGTCCACTGAAAATTGAATATCAATTCAATGGAGCATAAATATACAAATCTGTATTCATTTTATTTGGTAAGTACTTTGAATGGACTATTAGATAGATAGAAAATGCTTTATCGCACAATCAACAAATGTATGTACATAGGCGAACTGAATGCTAGATAGCTTTATCTTTCAGTTAACCAGGGTGTAACTTAGAATTGTTTTTATGTAGCAGTACAACGCAGCTTAGATCTACTTAAAACTGACTATTCATTGAATTTATGTGATAAAATTTCTACACATCTAACCCAATATATTTTATGTATACAGGTTCAAAGTCGAGGATTTAACAATGAGGATTTTTATGGATTTCTTTAAAATAGGTGCTAGTGCTATGGATTCAATGGAACGCACTTAAAATATTTTTACCTTATTTGGTAAGTACCTACTTTTAAGTGAACTATTTGCATAATTTATGTAACAAAAACCCTGCACATCTTAATCGTTATTATTTGTTTTATGCAGATCCAATGTTGGAGATACAACAGTGATGTTAGCAGAATTAACCGTGTTGAGATGACGTAATTTGCGAGAGATTTCCTCACAAAGCAAACTTATATGGATGTATTATATTAAATATATCTATGATAATATAAATCTATGAAGTATGTATTATCACTTAAATATACTGCTGAAGTAATTCGTGCTCTCATAATGCCACTGTAATGTCCAAAAATATGTTAAGAAGACAAAAGTTTAGATTGACCTGATGTAGGTACTTATTTAAATATTAACTAGTTATTGCAAATTTATTGTTTCGATAATGTATTTTGTTTTAAATCAATCTATAATAATAATAGTGTAATAGTGTTTTATTTTATTTTATTTTATTTTTAGAAATATTTCATCTTATATATATATATATATCTTTTTTGTATTTTAGCATAAGGGTTTTTTGCCTGAAATAAAAATATTTATCTGCTATCATGCGAATATTACTTATGTATAAAACATTTAAAACAACTAATCAAGTAAGTATATAATATTTACCCATTACTTCACTCAATTAAATGTTTATCGGCGATTGTTAGGTAATTCATGTTTAATATAATGTTGATGTAATCACTGGTATAAAATGTGTTTGAAAAATTATAATATTTTATTGTTGTTATTTTTGCGTGTAATTTGGGTTTTTGCATCTTATTTCTGATATTATTTTAATTTGATTATTATAAGTATAATTAATAACTTACTAAGTTTAACTACAGTTCTCCTATTTTAACAAGTCTGATTTACTTTTTCTATAACATTGAAGAGTTTTAACATAATAAAAACATTTTTACTTAATTGTATATATTATTTATCTAAAACTATAAATGATAAGAATAATACATAGAAGTATGAAAGTTAAGCTGACAAGAGATTTCTTATCAATTCAAGAATGTTCAGTCACTTTTTGACCTACATACTTTACACACAATTTGATACCTTTTGTTTTTGAATGCCTAGTTTGTAAAGCATCCTCAGTATTTTCTGATTTTTATGATCTTGAATAATATGATAAGCAACAAGATTAGTATTATTAGCACTCACAATCGTAAAACCTTTTTCAAAAGTTCTAAAATATTTACTAAAACTTGATCACCTACGTTAAATTTATTCCTTTCAGTGTTAGCTTTAATTTTTGAGATTATGCTGTATTGCATAATACTTGATTTTGTTTGATGATTTAACATCTACAGGTTGATGCACGCTACTGTTATAAACTGTTATCTTAGAGCGTCTAACCAATGGAGATGTTAACATTATAATCCGCAAGCACCATTTTCTGCCACATTCTACGGGGACGAGGTAAACACGCATAGCACACACACAAACCGCGTGTGTAAACGCACGCCGCACACCATCTTGAAACACGCACACCGTTATATAAACTAGCATAGTTTAGAGGTGGGTCGTACTAGGTAAATCGAGATACTAGATGACTCTGTGACTGTGACTCAGCCATACCTGTGACAAATACCTGTGAATAAATACTAGCGAGTATTTTTTACTCGCGGCACAAGTCACGGTTACAGGATGTAGATATATAATAGGTGTGTCTTTCTCTGACGCCTATGTGGAAAAAGGATGCACCTATTACTTTTGAATTGACGGCTGGCAAAACATGTCGCTGTCACAGCTCCTGTGAAAAAAATACTAGGTTTGTCCCTCTCTGGCACGCTACAGACGCCTTCGTGAGAAAAGGATGCACCTATTACTGTTGAATTGACGCCTGGCAAAACATGTCGCTGTCACAGCTCCTGTGAAAAAAATACTAGGTTTGTCCCTCTCTGACACGCTACAGACGCCTTCGTGAGAAAAGGATGCACCTATTACTTTTGAATTGACGGCTGGCAAAACATGTCGCTGTCACAGCTCCTGTGAAAAAAATACTATGTTTGTCCCTCTCTGGCACGCTACAGACGCCTTCGTGAGAAAAGGATGCACCTATTACTTTAGCACGCTCTCATAGATTCGCGCGCGAGTCACAGTGTCGCTGCTCCCGGAGGTATTTTGTCGCTGTGACTGACTGTGACTTTCTTTTATCAGTGACTTTTACCTGTGACGATAAATACGCCTCACGCCTAATAGTTACGCATTGTTTACTAGCGATGGCAATTAATGCGATTTTGCGTAAATTTCATAAACATGCTAATTCACGAGTCTTAGCACGCTAATTGCTATTGCTATGCTATTTGCTAAAATGAAATGAAATGGAAATGAAAAATGAAATTAAACATGAAATGAAACTTTATATTAATAATTAAATTCAAAATTAACTAAATTAATTGAAATGAAATTTCATATTTCACAGAATTTTGCAACTACATTTCATTTGCGAAATGCTAATTATGACAGGTTAAAACGTCGCTCCAAAGTGGGAGCCAATTTCACAGATTGGCATCCACTAGCGCTCAGTCTGTGATGGAAGTTAGAAGGCATCGGTCGAATGTCACAAACAAAATATGCCAAGTTGTATTGTGAAGGGTTGCACAATCTATACTCAAAAGTGCAGTACAAAGAAAGACCAAGTTTCTTACCTCAAGTAATTCAATATTTTCAATATTACACTCTGTTTTGTAACAAAATAATCGAATTTATATTTGGAATAATCATTGTAAACATTAACATTGACGGACATAATGGCAGCGATAGGCACCTAATTTTCTCAACTTGTCGTAGTTCACGCGAAATCTAATAGATGGCGCTGACTTTTCCCACGCCATTTTGACAAAATAAAATGTTCCTTCGGGCATATCCTGATATATACATCTATGGTTTTAGGGCTCTATGGAGGCTCTAACGTTGCGTTTTGGTTACCAGCAAATGGGAATGCTGCATGTTAAAAGTTCTATCTTCGAACGAAGCACATCGTACAATAATGATCGAACGTTAGGTAAGTAGTTTGATCACTTATAATACACTACTGACTGCTGCAGCACATTCCCGGGACATTCCCTTAGCCGGCTCCTACGGCCACGGGAAGAGATGGGGTCGTCACTGCTTTTTGGGTTTTAAGCCCTCATGGCTCCGCTATATGGATACAAAACATATAATTATCGAACCTACGTACCTACGTATGTTTTGTGACACATTGCCAATTTGCAATAACTCGACATTTATAAATTGTTTTTTTATAATCAATCGGGTCAAAAAGACTTATCACGTGACAAAAGCTGTTTTTTTTTCTATTTCCTAGAGCTTCCATTCAAATAAGCACTCTATTAATATAACGATCTAGCCTTCTTTTGGCTAATAAGTAATTTAAATTTAACCTAAACTTCTAGAAACCTAAGAATATGTCCAATAACACTTTTCTTATTGTCTCTATTAAGGCGATGACACATTGTTCTTGTGTTCTTAAACTGCACTTTACACTAACTTATAACATTCACTAATAACCATCGAAATAATACCCATATTTCGATGCTAATAACACTACACTAACTCAAATGGTTTTGTTCTTTTAAGTCTTCTATGTTCGTGTGGTCGAGCAGCTGGATTGCCTCGACATTCACATGATGGTGAAGTCTGTATTGGTGACTTTCTGCATATATTTTAATAACTTTATCGACGAACTCTATATTATGTACAAAAAATGAATGACTTTAATTATTTCATAAGTTGCAAAGCTATTGTAACCGGACTAGGTGTCATAATACACAAAACTTGACACGAATCGGTCGAGGCAGACATACTAAATCATTTTTTCCCAAGCTGACAAGGAAACCTACACCCTGATTTCAAAAATATGTAAGTAGGTACTACATTATGTTTGCAGTAAATAATTGAATTTAATAGTTAACTTATAATACCTAACTATACATAATAATAATAATAATATAATAAATAAATAAATAAATAAATATGTGTGGACATTTCACACAGCGCCATCTAGCCCCAAACTAAGCATAGCTTGTACTATGGGAACCAGATAACTGATACAATACTTATATACTTTTTGTTTGTAAATACATACATAGAATACAATATAACACCCAGACGTAGAACAAACATCTATGTTCATCACACAAATGTTTGTCCCGGGTAGGAATCGAACCCACAGCCCTCAGTTCAGAAGGCAGGGATACTACCAACTGAGCTATCGGGCCCGTCTATTTAATAATAAGTTTATTTCCAGAACAGTTTGATACAGTACAGAAGAACATGTTATATGTGTCGCTATAGTATAGTAAACAGAGAAACATTTACTACGGGCCCCAAACTAGGCAAAGCCTGTATCTTGGGTGCCCAAACATACTAAACTGGGTGTAATTGAATTCATTAGCATCCTTTGAAACTAGATACCTACTCCTGATACCGGTCACGCGTGGACCAACATTTTTGAATTCTAACACATTGGTTTGGTAACAATAATAACTCCAAAAAATGGAATAACTTACTTAATCAAATGCTCCAATACAACATTTAATTGAAATAATGGAGTACTGTTTTTAATTAGTACATAAAAGGTATAAAAACGTTAAAATGTATCTAAATCATCCGTGCCAACCGCGTTAGGCGCCGCGGCAATCTTCATAATTTTCAATAAAAATTATTTCACACTCTTTACTCTGTAATAATCATCTATAAATGATGTACTATCATGGGCTCAATTTATGCTAATGAATTAAATTACATTCTGTATAACCATAGTGTAATAATTACACTATGCTATAACTATGTTACAAGCGCCGCGCCATTGCGGACATAATGCTGGGTTATATTATTGTAAAATATATTAATCAGTAACCTATTTGCGGGTTCAAACACCGATTTTTTTCCTCAACTAAAAATATTGTTGGACTGTGTTTAGGTAAAACGGGCCAGATAGCTGAGTTGGTAGTAGCCCTGCCTTCTGAACTGAGCTGTGGGTTCGATTCCTACCCAGACATATATGGCACCGTTGGACATTCGTGTGGTCAGTGCTTTGTGCCAGGTGACAGAAAATTATTTATAATAACAATTTGCGCGGTGTAATCGTGACCCAACACTGCTATATATAGCCTACCACGAAATGTGAACTCAAATCAGGCCAAGTATCATTTGAATCCATTCAGTAGTTTCGGCGTGATGCTCAGCCAAGATACAAACAGACAGACTGACAGACAAAAAAAATAACCGGGTAAGTGCGAGTCGAACTCGCGCACGAAGAGTTCCGTACCATTTATCTACCGCCCCGACTACGCAGATTCTGAAACATATCTTCGACAAAAAATGTTTCACTGCCGAATGATCCGCCGACAGAATGTTTCGTTTATGGGTAGTTCACCGGCAGTATCCAAGGGTATAAAAAAAGGAAAAAGTGCCTATGTCACCCGGGGATAGTGTAGCTTCCCAAACAGTGATACAATTCTTCAAATCGGTTCAGTTGTTTCTGAGCCTATTTAATGCAAACAAACAAACAAGATATAGATTACTTATAGATGTTGTAGACATTTGCAGAAACTCGCGCAACCATAGATTTATATCTCTGAGTCTATACGAAGTAAATATATATGTCTATGCGCGCAACGCAAACGCAAACGCTCTTGCTCGTCACGTCATTCATTCTCATAAAAAAACATAGAGCAAATAGGAAATAATAACATTTTTTTATTTGTTTCCAGAGTATGAACGTGAGGTTGGCATTTGCCATCCTGTCGTCAGCGTGCTGGTCAGCATTTCAGCATGGGTACAACACTGGAGTCCTGAATGCGCCTCGTACTGTAAGTTGTATTTTACTTCATCATCATCATCATCATCATCATCATCACCACCAGCCTGAAGGCGTTCACTGCCGAACATAGGCCTCCCCAGAGATCGCCACTGAGTGGCTTCTCGCCTCCTGCATCCATCAGCTCCCCGCGGTTTTCACCAGATCGTCGGTCCACCTAGTGGGGGGTCTGCCTACGCTGCGTCTTCCGGTTCGTGGTCGCCACTCGAGAGCCTCCTCCTTCCTTTTTTTTGAGGAAACAGCAGAATATTCGCAGAATATATTATGATATAAGTGTGCGAAGTTTATTATTACACTCGAGACATAGGCGAGCGCGATATGGGAGCCGAGAGCTGCGCCCCGTAAACTTAAGAAATCCTCCCAAGTCGACTATTTTGAACGTGATTATCTCAAAACGTATACCATTTACAGGATTGAAAAAAATGCACGTTAATACTGGTCATATCTTCTTTCCATCTGCCGAAACCGAAACACGTTTACGAAAAGTTTTCTCGATAGAAAAAATCGTGAAGTGACCTTTAAAAAATCATTGAAACGTCCTAAAATGTTACATTAAGACACCCCATTGAAATAAATCATAGTGATAAGCTATGTTTCAATGCATCCGTCTATAAGCTTATTTTTTTTATAACTAATTATTTGTACTGAAAAATGGAAAAGTCGAAGTGCAACGGAACGTAATCGCCATATTTTAGCTATGCATAAAGCGACCCTATAAGGTACAAAATAAGTTTCAAGTTTGTCTGCTGTAATAAACGTGCTCGCATTGGGTCCTGTCAGGGCCTTAAGGCTTTAAGTGTCCCTTAACCATCGGTAAAACAAAATTATAGATGTCACTTAAATATTTATATGGAATCTTTGACGAAAAAAAAGGCGAGCAGTCACCTAGTTATAGCCACCTCAGTGCCCCTAGTACGAGTTTTCCAATACGTGAATACGCGCGAATCCATTTAAAATTTGTACTGCCATTTTTAGTTCATCAACGTGTCCGCTAGGGGCGCTGCAGAGAAATGTATGGGAGAGGAGGGAGAAAACGTAAACGAATCAAGTTTAAGTCAATTATCGAAACTCGTACTAGGGTTACAGGTTTTAAATCCATTGTCGTTTCCAGGTGATGTCCGAATGGCTGCAAAGGGAAGCACTGTCTGGCACCAACTTGACTCTGTCAGCCGTCAAAGACCCTCGGGTCACGACAGTTTGGTCGGTCATCGTGTCCATATACTGCGTGGGGGGGATGATAGGCGGGACCCTTACTGGAATTATTGCTGACAGGTAAATTCGATTCAATTTTTTTTCTAGCGTGTAATATCCTATTAATGGTAAGAAAGAAAACTGATAAAAATAAGGAAGAGATAAAAAATAGATGTTAGCGCTTGAGTTTGAACTCCATCTCACCTTACCTTAGGCGATGAGGGTTTTTTGCATTGCATCATTGATGTGATGAGCTAGTCATTCACCTGATGTTAAGCGACACCCATAACCGTTGCAGTGTCATTCGGAACGCCAAATTATAAAGTTCCGCGTGACACTGCACTGCGCACTCATAGTCTAGTAATCAGATTACTAGACTATGAGATCAGGTCATAGTTTCATTTGCCCAGTAATTTCACTAGTGCTCTTCAGTACCTACCTAGTGCTTGCGCATTTCTGCTGGACGGTTGGCGGCAGATTACTGGCAAACCGGTAGGGAAGTGTCAATGTGGGAGAGAGGGTGTGTGTAAGTGTGAAGGTGGGTGGGTGTGTATGTAAGTGAGTATCTGTATTTATATTAATCAAATTCAATGACACAATATTATGATAAGTGAAATTGTAATCGGACCTGCCAATGATAGTTTGGTAATTAAAGACAGCAGGGTACTAAATATCAACTATTTATTGTCCAAGAGTTTACGAAATATACGCCTTGCCGAACCAAAATTTTCGCAGTTATTTTACTATGTAAAAAAATAAACAATCTTCATTTGTTTTATAATGAAAATGTAATAAAAATTTCTTGCGACGTCGACGCCACATCAGCATGCAATGTTATTATGGCCAATAAAGATTTCTATTCTATTCTAAGCTTTCCATTTAGTCAAAAACAGTGTAAAGGAGAAAATCTTATCTTTTTTATTATTACAGGTTTGGCAGGAAAGGAGCTCTGCTTCTTAACAACGTCTTGGTGTTTCTTGGTGCTGCCCTCGAAGGTGGTGCTAAGGCGGCCAACTCCGCTGAAATGCTCATTGTTGGCAGGTGAGTTCTCATCCATAGGTCCACACTCATTTGGTGGTTCTATACTGTATCTACTAATACTACACGCTTTAAATGACCCACGAAATCTTAATCACTCACGTCCGTCTTAATGATAGAATCACACCCACCCATCTTGATAACTGAATCACTCCCATCTTAATAATAGAATCCATCTCGTCTTAATAATAGGGTCATCTAGTCTGATAATGAACTACTCCAGTCTCAACAATAACACCACTTCCCGCCCAAATACCGGAGAACACAAATAGGTCAAAACATCACTGTCAAATGCATCTTAAATCAGAGCTTAGATCATGTACATTACATTAGTTTTTATTTCGCTTCAATACATGCAGTATTTCCGAAGTTATAACGAAGAGAAGTTTAAGCCCTTTTTTGAGTTTCCGAGATTTGCCGCGCTCATTATGACGTCACGCCTTAACTCCTTCTGGTCACCCGCGGCGTGCTATTCGTGCAAACGAGAGCGCGACTATCGAATGACAACGGGGTTGACGTCATCGCCTGCCCGCGTTTTTAAAAACCTTCGGCCGGATATACGCACTTTGATCTTAAATATCGCAGCTATTTTTTAAGATATAAAAAATTAAAGACACAGTTTTTCTCGTAATCTTTTACAGATTTATTTGGCATGTAAATTAAAAAATGTTTGTCTGGTTCAATATAACCTCACTCACCTACCATACATAGTGTAGTTAAATCATTAAAAATTGTGTAAG
Organism: Ennomos erosarius; assembly: GCA_963580505.1. NCBI lineage: Eukaryota > Metazoa > Arthropoda > Insecta > Lepidoptera > Geometridae > Ennomos > Ennomos erosarius. Next base: position 4,138,323 of record OY757006.1, on the reverse strand, counting down.
ATAGAGACAGCAATAGTTATTCCCAGATCTGGCAGCTACAGAGCTTGGAAGGATTTCGAAAAATCATACATAACATATTCTTGATTCGAATGTACTTTTTTCACCGTTACATTTCAGATTACTTATTGGTGTGAATAGTGGTTTGAACGCGGGTCTAGCACCACTGTACCTCTCAGAAATATCACCGGTGGCGCTGCGGGGCTCGGTGAGTATTCAGCATCATCTATGTGATCTATTCTACAAGATGACCTTGAATTGGTATGTAATCCTGAAATGGGGGGAATGGGACCATGATACCCTACAAGTTGTGAAAGCCTTGAAACTGGGTGTTTCAAAACCTCCATGGTGAAAAATAAATCCACTCGCAAAATTGTACGTGTGATTGTTACGAGAGTTAACAAGATACTATAAATTCATTTCTAAACACAGGTCGTTAAACTCATTTATGGGCACTCGGTCAAGGACGAAGTTCAACCACCCCGCTGCGCTAAGGGTATTTTTCAAACGTAAACTATACAAGGCATTTCTTCAATGAAAAACTATTAATTTAGTAAAGCCGTAGAAGTAACATTGTCTACCTTGGGGTGTAGATTTATCCCCTTTCGGGATAACATACCAATTAAAGGTCACCTTGTATACATCGGATAGGTATGATATGTTTAAAGTTTCAAGTGACTAATCACCAAGAAGAAAAAAGAAAGAATCTCTCATCGAGAAGTTATTTAAATCGATACAAAAATTAAGACACTGACGTAGATTAACGACTGCCTTCCGAAGCACGGTAGCGTTAAGGCGCTGAATGCTCCCAAATCGACTATTTCGAACGTTAACGTTAACGTTTCGTAACGTTTATTGGTGTATGTATGTTCATGTAAAAGCGTATTGTATACATATGTGTATAGTAAACTGTTTGTGCCTTAATAAAATAAAATTAATAAATTTTCTTAGTGTTGTCCATTTACAGGATTGAAAAAAAATGCTCGTTAATACTGGTCATATCTTCTTTCCATCTGCCGAAATCAAAACACGATTACGAAAAGTTTTCTAGATAGAAAAAAATCGTGAAGTGGCCTCTGAAAAATCATTCAAACGCCCTAAAACGTTATATTATAATTAGACACCCCATTGAAATAAATAATAATAATAATAACGCAGGGGCGGCTTTGTGGCGAGCCGTCGGTGAGTGGCGACACCGCGTACCCTGATTCCAAGGGGCTAAGTGAGACCCCTGCCCCCCGGCTTGCCTTAACCGGCTGTCTGGGGGTGGAAGTCGCAAGAGCTAAAAACCTAAGCTCCAGAGTGGAAGTGTTAAAGGGCATAACGCCGCGAGTAGCGTTCAGTGAAAGTGCAGCACACCTCTCGACACCCTAAGCCACCCACACCAATCTTGCTTCCTCGGCACCAATATGCGGTAGCCACTACAGGAGGCCCATTTAGTGGGTGGCAAGTCATCACCTGACTCAAACATTTTGATATGAGACAAAATTGGCAGGTGCCGTTCTCTCATTCCATAACCCAATGTCACCATCCATCCAAAAGTTCACCATAATAGCCCAGACTTATTTTATACCTATACGAAAAATAGTCTATAATAATGCCAAACCATGCCTTGTCTGTTGTAATAAATAATCATGTATTCAAAAGGGCCTCTTGGTGTTAGCTTCGGCCCCACCAATGCCTTCCAAATGTCCGGGCTAGATCCAAGAGTCTAAAGAAATAATAATAATAATAAATAATAAAATATTTATTCAAAATTACATAAATGATGGAAATACAATTAAATAAATCATAGTGATGAGTTACGTTTCAATGCATCCATCTGTAGACTATTTTTTTCATATCAATAAACGTTTCTTTTATAACTAATTATTTGTACCGCAAAATGGAAAAGTCAAAGTGCAACGCAACGTAATCGCCATATTTGTGCTAAACATAAAGCGACCCTATTAAATACTCTATACGTTTCATTTTCGACTGCTGTAATAAACGTGCTCGCATTGGGTCCTGTCAGCGTCTTAAGTTGTAAACACTTTTTGTAGCAGTAACCAAACAAAGCAGTGACCGCAGTGAACGTTGCTAACTTTACCGATCAGTTAGAAACTAATCGTGTACATAAAATTAGTTTTCGCTATGAGCCCTATCAGTGAACAAATATTGCTCTGAGTCGTTCTCTAGTGGTTCCACTGGTGGTTCTGAAACTGTGGTCTGTGAACCCCTGGGGTCCCCTAGGACCGCGGGTATGTGTTTGGGGGTCCGTCATTTCACTACTATTCAGTAATAGCCCAGGGGGTCTAGCAAAGATACCAACCACTAACGCTAACGCCAAACGCTAACTCCAAAACTGTACTGTTTAACAAAACCCTGTAGGTTTTGTTAAAGCTAGGCCTCTGAATTTCCGTATTATCCTCCTGCTAACGCATTTAAAGAAAATACGTATTTTTCGTTTATATTTTGTATTTTATTAGGATGGTCCAAAATTTAGTCCAAAATTAAAAATATATTTTTTTTAGGGGGTCCTTGATAATTGCGTTTGAATTGCGAGGGGTCCACGGCTGAAAAAGATTAAGAAACGCTGCTCTAGACAAACACACACAAAGAAATCTAGCTAACGATAATAAATTGTTCAAACAATATTTTTATTTCCAGATAGGAACAGTGTACCAGCTAGTCATCACCATCACCATCCTTCTCTCCCAAGTTTTAGGGCTGGGGTCTGTGCTAGGGACCCCTGAAGGCTGGCCTTACCTGCTAGCCCTGATCGTAGTCCCTGCCATAGTGCAGTGCGCGACGCTGCCTTTATGTCCTGAATCACCGAAGTACTTGCTGCTCAATAAGGGACAAGAGCTGCATGCTCAGAGAGGTAAGGATACTTTGTTTGTCTCTTTCCCTCTTCTAGCTTTTTCGGTCTCGCCTACCCCCCCTTTTACGTCATTTCTTCATTTCTATAGCCCATATTTTCTCTTTTTCTTTTTCTGCCTCTATGTCTCGACTCACCCAAGTAAGTACTTGCTGCTCCATAAAGGACAAGATCTGCATGCTCAGAGAGGTAAGGATACTTGTTTGTCTCTTTCCCTCTTCTAACTTTCTCTGTCTCCTCTACACCTTTATCACACTATTTCTTGTTTCTGTAGCCCATTTTTTCTTTATTTCGTTCTACCTGTCTCGAGTCACCCAAGTAAGTACTTGCTGCTTAATAAGGGACAAGAGCTGCATGCTCAAATAGGTAAAGATACTTTGTTTAACCTTTTGTCTAACCTTCTCCGTTTCGTCTATGCCCTCTTCAGCACGCTACTTCTTCTTCTCCGTGGCCCACTACCTCACTTTTCCTCTTCATTTCCCTTTTTGAAGCTTCCACCTTGTTTTTATTCTGCTCGTTAACCTGTTATTTATAATTTTTCTTAGATACCTTTATTACTTTACCACTATTTCTTCTTCTCTACTGCCTGCACACTTTCAAAATCTCTGGTGTTTCCTCTCTTAAACTTAACTATTTTTATATAGTGCTGTTTACCCGCTCTCCAATCCAATCCAAGACCAAGACGCTTAGGTAGATACTTAAACACTAAAGAATGATTTGTTTTTCTTCTCTTTCTTCGACTGATGAGTCGTCATGTTTAAGATGCTAAAGAAAGAGAAGAAAAACATAGTTTTATGCCAACCTAAGCCACATTTCCTTGCTTCAAAACGTTGTTCACAAATTTCACAATGCAATGCATTCTTTAGTGTTTTGACTGCTTCTTGGTCAAGAAAGAACGCACTATACTATTTGTAACATTTTTGGTTTGTTACAGCTTTGAATTGGCTGCGAGGTGACGTTGCTGTTCACGGCGAAATGGAAGAAATGCATCAGGTATGAACTTAAAATTACAACATTACAACAGCATCGCTTAAACTGAGTTAATTCCTACAAGATTCTTAATATCCACAGAGCATAATATATTTGACTGACCTGTTAGTTAAGTTAGTATTGTAAGCTCTGCCTTCTGAACTGGGTGGTGGTTTCGATTCCCACCCAGGACAAACATTTATGTGATGAACATTCGATTTTTGTTCTGTGTCTGGGTGTTATATTGTATTCCAAGTATGTATTTACAAACAAAAAAGTATCTAAGTATTGTATCAGTAATCTGGTTCCCATAGTACAAGCTATGCTTAGTTAGCTAGATGGCGCTGTGTGAAATGTCCATACATATTTTATTATTTATTCCCCATTACAGGAAGCAGAAAAGAACAAAGTGAGCAAGAAAGTAACACTTCGCGAGTTATCATCTAACCGCTCGCTCCGGGCGCCACTAACAATCGCTGCATTCGTGATGGTCGCGCAACAGTTGTCAGGAATCAACGCAGTTATATTCTTTTCTACGGGTATATTCTTGGATGTTAATCTGGGAGAGACGAACGCGCAGTATGCCACGCTTGGTGAGTAAACACACCCGGACACACCCACTCTCTCCCTCACCCTCTCACATAAACACACTCTAAAGTTACAACTCACAAACATACACACACTCCAACACCCGTAACTCTCATTCAAAAACCTATTATTATATTTCTAATCACAAAATATTGTAAATAGATACACACAGCCATCAAATCACACCCCTCTCACCCTCTTGACACACTATTAAGAAACTCATTTTAAAATCGTTTAACCACAAATACGTTGTTCTGTGTCTTGCCTGCTTAGCGTAATTCACAGATTAATTTGAATAGACAGACAGACGGACAGCGGAGCCTTACTAGTAATAGGGTTCGCTTTACCCTTTGAGTACGGAACCCTAAAAACGAGTCTTGCTGAGTATGACAGTAACGCGATGTCATGCAGTCACGCATATACGTAAAGTGTGAGCCAAACTCAATGGTGGCTGTGAAGAAATGCTGCGCAGTAGCCAAAATTGATGTGCGCGGGAAGAGGTAAGCGGTGTGCACAGCGCACTTCACAACCGCCATTAAATTCGGTTCACCTCACTCACACTTCAATTCTTTTAAGGAAGATGGTACCTAACTACTTATTAAAGATATAATAGTCCTCAAATTTTAGCAACCGGCGGGGTTTGAACCCTTTATTTTCATTGATATACCCTAAGTGTGGTTTACACTAAAATCATTCGATTGTTTATCTTACAGGTATGGGAGCCATGAATGTAGTGATGACTTTAGTAAGTCTTGTGCTGGTAGAAAAAGCAGGAAGAAAAACGTTACTGCTAACAGGGTTCTCTGGAATGCTGGTCTGCACCATAGCACTACGGGTCGCGAACTTCTACGTAAGTATTTTTTATGAGAACCCCTCGGAACATTAAAATAATAAACGCGTGACACTGCACTGGCGCTCGTCATGTTGAGACATCACACAGTTTAGTATAATCGGATTAGTAGCTGTGAAGCTACCGCCCTTCAAACCGGAATACAGTAGTACTTGCACACTACTGCTTGGCGGCAGAATAACTGGCAAAGCGGTGGACCTAGACGAACTTCGCAGAAAAGACCTACCACTATACTTATCTAGTCCTACCACGTTTATTAGGCACTAAAACTAGTTGTGGTGTAACAAACAAACAAACAAACAAACAAAAATGTTTAAAAAGTGGCTTAACCTATGTTATTTTTTTTTATATCTTGCATTTACAGATTTTCTTATCTCTACAGTTTTATTATATGTACATATATAATGCAGGTACTTCATCCCGAACTGAAGTCAGATCTCAGAAAAGCAAATTCTGGCCTTTATCTTCGCTATTATTGATAGATTTTAATAATGTATGTTTCCAGACGGATCACACCTGGGTATCGTATGGTTGCATAGCGCTGGTAATCCTCTTCGTGGTAATGTTTGCTGTCGGCCCTGGATCTATACCATGGTTTTTGGTCACCGGTGAGTTATTCGCACGATTTGATTCCCCCATTACATTTTTATTCCACCATCGTTACCTCATCCATACTTGAATGGCATCCCTATTATCCGGTACCAAGCGTTTTGATTCGACCTAACTTTATATAAAGCGAACGGATAAGAAAAGAAAAGGAATTCTTTACCAGTGCCTGTTACCGAATAGCTATATCTATATCTGGATGTTTTCAAAATTAACAGCGATCATTAAGCTTGATTGCAACCAATTGAAACATTTTGTATGGATTCGACAGTTTCAATAAATAGTTTATGTGCAAGGAGTCCTTACCAGCGTTTGTGTTTCCGAATAGCTATATCTATATCTGGATGTGTCGTACATATGATGGATTAACCGATCCCAGAGACATGTTTTCGTGTAGTTTTATATCTTTTAAGTTTGCTGTCAATAGTTTTTTAAATAATTAATTCTGTTCTTTACTCACACACAGTTACTCGCTACTGCATAGTTAATGTAACGCATTTACATAGTGTCAACTGTCAATATGTCTATACTTATTTAAGCTGTGTACGGTTATTATTGGACTTTAGGTTTATAATGCTGTGTTAACGTTGGTGGTGTATATTGTATCTAATACGAAGCAAGGTCAAACACATTTATTGTCAGGACCCATCAACACAGGTCTGCAGCCTTTAGGGGCAGTTTTAGATTTGCAGCAACCAGCTGGAACTCTCTTGATCCACCATTTCGAAGCCTGAAAACAGTTCATATCTTCAGTAAACGTTTGAAGTGGCATCTATTGCATAATCAGAGGACTTAAATCAATAATTAATGTATACCATACCTATACTATTTATATTAATAATATACACATTTATTTTTACCTATACATACCTTTAATTCATTTAGTAATTGAAAACTTACTACTTACGTGCTTATTTGGCTCCTTGTACTTCATCTGAATTTGGAGTTGTTTCCGTGTTTTTGTGATGTATGATCACCATTAATATATATGTCTATGATGATCACTGAGCACATCTGCCTGGATTGCTTGACCTTGCAGTGGTCATGTGGTCATGTTTCGGCGGAGGCCTGTCGCAGACGTTTGCAAGGCTGTTGCTCAAACTTGATTGGGTTAAGTTAGCAGTTAAGTGTATAACTCTTGTCAGTTCTGTATTATTATAATTATTGGCGTTACTTTTTTGTTGTTATAAGCCACTGAAGCTTATTACTAACTTAGATTCAATAAAACGAAGGAAAATAAGGAAATCGCTGGTACTCTGGTGGTAGATCTATAATAACTGACAAGACGTATCAAAAACAAAACCATAGCATAAAACATTTAAAAATAGTAAAAAAAACAAACTTCTATAAAAAAGGAGGTGCGTTCAGCACATTTCTCCCCCTTTTGATAAGGCAACCAGCTTCTTGACAGGCCTCCGAAGCACCCCAGTGGCAGTCGCAACATCAGCTACGCGTATAATGCCATCTTTTCCGGGAAATACCGCTTTTATTCGCCCTCGGGGCCACGATCTTCTTGGCAGATTCCCATCGGCTATTAGGCAATATTGGGGATAGCACCCTGAACTCGTCTCGGCACAAGGGTAGGCAGGTACTCTTTGACCCAACGCTGCCAGAAGTGGTCAGACAACCTGACGGCTCATCGCCAACTACTCCGGCTCACCAGGTCAGCCTCACATAAAACTCCTGGGATTGGACGACCTGAAGAATCACCAATCAAAAAGTGCATGGGTGTGAGTGCCTCATCGCTTTCCTCCTCGACTGACACATGCATGAGTGGACGTTTGTTCACTAGCGCTTCTGCTTCCGCCAGTAATGTTCGCAAAACTTCTTCCGACGGAGTTCGTTCCTTGGGTGTGATTTTAAGAGCAGATTTAATACTTCTCACTAGACCTCCAATTAATCTTCTCACTTGAAGCAAATTCGGAAGTTGCGTTATCGTAAAGAGCTCGCAGAACCTTTCTTCCCCATCGGTTGTCAGTTCTACGAGCGATGTGGCCTGTCCATTGCCATTTCAACTTGCTAATCCTAAGAGCTATATCGGTCACTTTAGTTCTCCTGCGGATCTCCTCATTACCCTTTATTAGGAGTTATCCATCATTAGGGGTTGGGGACAAACACTCATAGCTTTTTGTTAAATTGTGTTTATTTATTTTATTGGTGTTTGACACAAATACATCCTACATACTTATTTCATAATTAATATTTTTTTAAAGTTTTTAATTCACCATTTATTGTTTCTAGAGCTATTCAACCAAGCAGCGCGTCCGGCCGCCTCTGCGGTGGCGGTAACAGTAAACTGGATGGCTAACTTTATAGTGGGACTCAGTTTCATGCCACTCTCTGTAAGTAAACTACCTGTTTGAACTAATAACCGGCCAAGTGCGAGTCGGACAGTCTTATTAGTTAATAGGGGTAGGGCTAGGAGGTAGGGTTTTACCCTGTACCCGAACCCTAAAAAAGGGGAAATTTATTTAAAAAGTTTTTAAATGATATTTCAACTAATTAACTGTTTCTTTTCCAGACGCTTATAGGAGCGGACGTGTACGTGATATTCGCAGTTCTCCAACTTCTATTTATTCTGTTCATTTTCTACAAGGTGCCAGAGACAAAAAATAAAACTATAGAAGAAATAACGGCCATGTATAGACAACAAATCTAAACAACCACAGATTAAAGTAAAAACTGAACTAATTTCACCGATATAGCTTTTTGAAACGTTTTATTAAAAAAAAAACTAGTTCCGCTTCTGTTACTAGATGTTGTAGTAACGACGTATTTCAAACATGGTCGTAGCTTCAAACCACGGAGTACAAGGAAAAGTCAAATTCAGTTGAGTGGATCACAGAGTACGTTGTCGATAGAAAGCCATTAGAGTTATATATAGAATACTAAACTCGATACATATCTTAGATAATTATCTTAACAACGACAGAACGTAAAACCCCCATTTTAACGCCATCTATCGGGTCTTTATAAAATTACAGTCTTTTTTTTTTTAATAAAACGCCTCATTTGCAGAGCAAAGCAGTCGGGCTCTGTCGCTCTATGGTGTAGGAAAATTTTCAGCAGTGGATAGTTTTAGGCTATTACATAACGATGAAAGAAAAAATACTTAGAAAAATAAAGCGCAGTTAAGTCTATTTGAACAGTCGGACGTACTTACCTTTATTTTTATTTATATATTTATATACTTAATGATAATGAGTAGGTACACAGAACACAAAACCAATAAAAGTGTAGAATTTACAATAAAAAAAAACGCGAAAGCCTGACAGTATTTTAGTGAAAAAAAAAAAGAAAAAATATATAGGTATTCAACCTACTACACCGAGTTTTCTTTCAGTTAATTTTATCTACTTACAAAGATATAATTAATATAGAGATGATCGCATTCCCCGGTGACTGCGGGAATTTTTAAGGCTATATTTTTGTACCAACAGGGCCATTTTTTTTATTCTGTATCGATTCCTTACTTCGAAACCACGCGAATTCCTTGTCTTACATAAGAAATCTGCAAAACTCTATTCTTTTTTTTTTTTTTTAATAAAAATGTGTGGACATTTCACACACATTTCTCTATGAAACGAAAACAAAACCGCGCGAAATGAATTTGGAATTGGCGCGATTTGAACTGTCAAAAAACGTTCCGAAACATCAACCACATCAAAAGCTACCACCACTTATGTCAATATATTTTATTCAAAATAAAAATAACTTTATGTAAAGTAAAGGTACTCCTAACGCTGTAACACGATTTGAACAAGACACGATAACGACGTGGTTTCGTGTCGTGTGGAATCTGTGTTTCCATAGAGAATAACTGGTGTGGTTTGGGTTATACTTTACACCCTGAAATTCATTCCAAGATATGTTTTTTTGTTGTAAACAATTATATTTTTAAAGTCACGTTTTGTTTTTTTAATCAGTTGGAAAATGTTTTTACATAGAAAACTATTCTGTGGTTTTCTTGTTGTATTATCTAAATAAGTAGGTTTTATTTCTGTTAATAATATATTTCTGGGCTGATTGGTCAGGCTTTAGCTAGAATCTCTATTAGGTACTCAGAATCTCTAAAAGTAGATGAAAAATATTTTTTTTAAGTATAATCTAATGCAATAAAACTGGTGTCGTAAAAGCCGGTGTATGATTAACATTGACTTGATGACGGATCCGTTGGCAATTATCAAATGAACACCGGCAATCATTCTTTGAAAGTACACGCGAAAAGTTAATAGATTAAATCATTAAATATATTTATAATTCGGTTTTTGTTGCGAATTATCATCTAATGCAATATAATTCGCGAAATAATTAAGGCTCAGGATAAATAACCTAAGTTAGTAACTTAATTGCAACCAATTGATTTATTGTGTTTTATCTTTTAGTCTTCCATAGTAACTAGGTATACGCACATAATCTGCGTATTGAAACTGTCAATTCCATACAAAGTGTTTCAATCGGTTGCAATCATTATCTCAGTGCTCGAATTGTTAACTTTGTAAAAATATACTAAATGCATACGCGTGCTTTAATTTCCTAATTAATGAAATGATTTATTTGTTCTATCCAATATTTTAATGATAAATAGACAACAAGTCCACTGGACTTAGCTTTAGTTAGTACTTAAGTTAGTACTAAGTTCAGTACCCCTAGTACGAGTTTTCCAATACGTGAATACGCGCGAATCCATTTAAAATTTGTACTGTCATTTTTAGTTCATCAACGTGTCCGCTAGGGGCGCTGCAGAGAAATGTATGGGAGGAAAGGGAGAAAACGTAAACGAATCAAGTTTAAGGCTGAGTTGCTCCATAATCACAGTTAAAGTTAGTGTCAAATTTTGACATTCGGCCGCCCTGCGAAGCGTGAACGGTAACAGTTAGCAGGGGGCTTTTGAAGAAAATCCGACAATGACGGTTGTGAATTTTAATTTTTTTACCAAAACCTGAGTAAATCTGAATTTTAATGTGTAATAAGGGTGGATTATTATCCGTTAAGTGTTCGTGAACGTGCACGAGTGTTGGCAAATGGATTCAAATTCATATAACTATGCATTTTCGTTTTCCCTTCAACGGCTTTTTTGAGCCTTCAGTAACATATCCACCATTTTACTGATGGCGTTTTGACTGACAAAATACGACTTTGACTTGATATAACCGTACAAATTATACGCACTTGACATTGGCAGAATTATTGCTAAAAAGCGATAGAAAGCCATTAATGAAGAAGAAGAAGACAGTTAGTAGTAAAAGTTAGCGTTAAAGTAAGCTGGTGTAACTCAGCCTTAGTAAAGTATCGAAACTCGTACTAGGGGTAGGGGTACTGCAAACTTTGTAAACGGTTTTGTTATGTGGGCCAATAATTTGTACCTACCTATTAGGTTATGTTATAAATATAATTATAACTGTTTTTTGTATGCTTGGTAGACCATCGTTTTAGTCTTCTACGTAGTCTAATAGGGATTGCTTTTAATAATTTATATTTTTATTAAAATAGTAAAAATAATACATAAGTTATCTGTTTAGGCACGACACAATATGACGAGATAGGTAAAGTGGTCATTTGAGTCCGTCCGAAGGCTGACTTGGCTTAACGATTAATAGGCCTAATTTTGAAGGCTTTAGTTGACAGTATTTATAATGCTAAAAATATATCCGTCTCTTTGACAAGAACAGCAACAGTTTTAGGAGTTTTAGATCTGTCAACTAAAGCCTTTAAAATTGGCCTATTATCTTTGTCTTACTACAGCCGGAACCGACGGCTTAACGTGCCCATAACTATAACAGGCGGGACGATTCAAAATTCCATCCATCCACCCTGGGAGAGACCAGTGGAAAGCTTCTCCCTTCAGTGACTTAGCACCACAGTGCAAGAAAACAAAATACGTTTCGCTAGTTGCGAACTTTTCAGCAGTGAGAACATCATTACAGGTACTTACCTAATAACGAAACGAATTCGCGTTCCCGCAGTCTGACTAATAAAAAAATTCATACACAAAGTATGAATTTCGTTTTCTCGCAGCCTGTTCTCACTGCTGAGGTGAAAAGTTGTATGTGCTACTCGAGAGCAAAGTTTTTGCATCTCGTGCCTTTGAATTCCTCGCTCAGGATTCTAACTTAGAATCACTCGCTACGCTCGTGATTCAATACTAGAATCCTTCGCTTCCTCGGGATTCAACATCAGCACTCGAACAAACTTTGCTCTCTTGTTCCACAAATAACTATTTTCCTTCCTAAGTGGGATATAAGTAAGTCGAAATTTTCTTACTTACATTGCGAATCTGAGATCTAATATTATTTTCTCATTATAGTTGTAAGAATGTACTTAATTAGTTATAACGACATCGAACAAATGAATGTTTTATAAAGTTTTTTAATAAAACTTGAAGTGTAATTTGTTGTTTTTTTATTTCCCTTGGCATTTTTAAGGTTCCGTACCCACTGTCTCCTGCGTCACTAATTCCTGGTTTCACCTAGGTTTGTTAAACTCACGCCAACTTAAAAAATAAAACCGGCTAAGTGCAAGTCTGGAACTGGCGCATGAAGGGTTCCGTACCACTTTTTTTTTTATTTTTTATAAGCAAAGCATTTGACTACTGTCTCACCTGATGGAAAGTGATGACGCAGTCTACGGTGGTGCATGCTTGCCTAGAAGGTACCTGTTCACTCTAGACTTGAAAACTCCCAGATCATAGTTAGCTGGAAACAAGGAGGCCGGCAAGGTGTTCCACTCACCGGGTGTTCGCACTATGAAGTGCATAGCAAAACTCTTAGTGCGGGTTGATGGAATTTCAACCATATAAGGGTGCCGAGTTTTGGTGCGCCTTGATGTCCGATGATAGAAAGGAGGTGGACACTCTCCAAAATGCAGTCTATAAAAAACCAATAAACTGGCAACTTTACGCCGATGTTCTAAGCTGCGGAGCTTAGCTTCCACCAACGCATCATTACCAATGAGTCTTTTGGCTCGTCTCTGAATGGAGTCCAAGGCTTCAAGCTGGTATTTGGCTGACCCATCCCAAAGATGGCTACAGTATTCAATACAAGATCGGACTTGCGCTACATAAAGGTTTAGGAGCTGTCCTGATGAGAAATACACCTTCCCTAGGATACCCAGCTTTTTCGCAGCTAATTTAGCCTTGGACTCGATGTACGAGCCAAAGTTGAGACCGGATGTTAGGGTAACACCCAACAACTCAAGGTGATCTGTTACCGGTACTGACACAACCTGGAAAGTTGGAGATAGTGGGAAAGGGCTCCGTTTTGCAGTGAATATGCATTAAACTTTACCAGGTTGGCATCGCCCCATTCGGAGACTGCCTGCAAGGTCAAGTTTATGCGACCAACCATGGCTTCTCGGAGAGTCTGAAACTGTGCTCCTCCAGCTCGTGCATCAGATATATATCTTTCTGTAACCGTGCTGTCGTCTGCGTACCCAAAGATCCCGGGTTTCAACAGATCGTTGATGTGCAGCAAGAATAGGGTTGCAGAAAGAACTGACCCCTGAGGGACCCCGGCATTGATCGCCAATTGCTCGGACGAGCAGCCGTCAATGACTACTCGTATCGACCGATCCCTCAGGAAGTCTGATATCCATGCACATAAACCAGAAGGTAAGCCGTAACACGAAAGCTTGCTGACGAGGTTGTCGTGCCAGACCCTATCAAAAGCCTTTGAGACGTCAAGAGAAACAGCAAGTGCTTCTCCGTACTTATCAATGGCTTTGCTCCAGATATGCACTTGGAGCGAGAGGGCGTGCAACCGTTGTCGAACCGACTTTTTGCTTATCGAACTTTTCATAGTGTGGAGTGAAGGGAGGTAAGAGGACGGAAGTGGAACGAGGCATCACTGGTCGACTCAAAGACACACAACTACATAGACACAATATCATTGAGTAACTAATCCGGAGACCGCGGGGACGCCCGTGCCCCCCCGAAGATGTCCATTGGGTCCTCTCATCCGGTCGCCAACCGGTACAATGACGCATCCTGGGATTTTTCGACAGATGACGTGGCAGCCTTTCGTGTGTGGCTGGCACACTACTTGGGCCCCCAACCATCTGCGGTCGGCCAGCGGAGAACCGTGTCACGGATCCCGCTGCTCTCCAGGATTATTTATTCGATATGGCGTTTTCATTGTATGTCAATAACCAGTCTACATCAGCAACGCTACTGTTCCGACCCGCCCCCAGAAATGGCTACACTGAACATCATGCCGGAACACGGTTAACCCGCTTGGCGACATGGCTTTGTTCAGTGGGTGGTCACAAGCCGCGGCAAATGCCTACCACCAGTATGTTGTCACCCGTTTAGCACCACCCGGGGGCCACGTGTAGGGTCTCAAGAGTAAACCTACGGACGCGGGGACTCCAACCCCCAAAACTACTATCTAAAAAAACGAGCAAAAAATCACGTTCGTTGTACGGGAGCCCCCTTAAATATTTATTTATTTCTGTTTATTTTACTTGTAACTGAAATACATCATCTGTGGAAATTTCAATTAATAGTACTTTTTTTTCTCTAATCTGTGTGTCTGGTTCATGAGATACAGCCTGGTGACAGACTGACAGAGGAGCCTTAGTAATAAAGTTTGCTTTACCCTTTGAGTACGGACCCTAAAAAAGCGGTGAGCGCAGCATGGGAGGACAGCGCACTTCACAGCCGCCACTAAGTTTGACTCACACTCTACAACATACCCAACGTCTTTTTCAACATACTCACGACCCAGGCTATGCAACCCTTATTTTATAATATTTGGTTAAAGATATCACAAAGACGTTTAATAAACAAAACAAATAGTTAATTCAATAAATAAATTTATTTCATCAGCAAATACACTACTTAATTTTCTCCAATAAATTATTTCAATTTATTCCTATTATATACCCAGCAATTTTTAACTTGAAACAAATATTGGAAAAATACTGGGAAATAGTAAATCCCCACAACGGTATCAAAGGGGTTGACTTTAGAAATCCACCCCTATTATTCCCATTTATAAATTTAATTACGCCCCAATTTTATAAATTTCCCCATTTGCATATTCAATTACCCCCCAATTTTATAAATTTCCCCATTTACATATTCAATTACCCCCCCATTTTATAAATTTCCCCATTTACATATTCAATTACCCCCCAATTTTTAAATTTCCTCATTTACATATTCAATTACCCCCCAATTTTATAAATTTCCCCATTTACATATTCAATTACCCCCCAATTTTATAAATTTCCTCATTTACATATTCAATTACCCCCCAATTTAATACATTTCCTCCCCAATTTACCCACTTTGTGGACGAGTCTAGCGTGAGTGTATAAAGCGGGGCGTTGTTTAAACGTGTCACCGCAGTCTTCACACATATACTGGCGTTGCTCCGAATGAGTAAGTTGATGACCTCTTAGTGTAGATAAAGTCTGTAATAAAAAAAAATAAGAAATTATTTGTAAAGGAAAATATTCTGCAAAGTTCGTCTAGGTAGGTACCACCGCTTTTCCGGTTATTCAGCCGCCAAGCAGTAGTGTGCAAGCACTACTGTGTTCCGGTTTGAAGGGCTTTCATCATCATCATCATCATTAACAGCCTGAAGACGTCCACTGCTGAACATAGGCCTCCCCCAGGGAGCGCCACTTAGAGCGGCTGCTCGCCTCCTGCATCCATCGGCTCCCCGCGGCTTTCACCAGGTCGTCGGTCCACCTAGTGGGGGGCCGGCCTACGCTGCGTCTTCCAGTTCGTGGTCGCCACTCGAGAACCTTTCTTCCCCATCGGTTGAAGGGCTTTACAGCTAGTAAAATTACTGGGCAAATGACACTTATGATCTGATCTCACAGTCCAGAATCTTTTTTAGACTGTGATGTCTCAGGATGACGTGCGCAGTGCAGTGTTCCGAAACTGAGGTTCCGAGTGACACAGCCCCTATTATGGGCGGCCGTGACGCTTAACATCAGGCGAATGACTAGCTCATCACGTCATTCGTTGACATAAAAACCCGCATCCATCCTTTTAGCCGGAACATGCTTTATCTTGTCACGGTGGTAGAGACCACTGTATCAAGACCAACTTTTTCAATCACACCAACTCACGGGGTTAGTAGCGCCATCTATTGAGAAATTCTTCCCTTCCTTCCTATTCCTTCCTTTTTTCCCTTTACAACACACTCTCACTGTGAGAGGAGGTAAATGATCCAGCTGTGAGACCATATAAAACATGTGTGGACATTTCACACAGCGCCATCTAGCCCCAAACTAAGCATAGCTTGTACTATGGGAACCAGATAACAGATACAATACTTAGATACTTTTTGTTTGTAAATACATACATAGAATACAATATAACACCCAGACGCAGAACAAACATCTATGTTCATCACACAAATGTTTGTCCCGGGTGGGAATCGAACCCACAACCTATACATATACAGTTCCGAAGGCAGTGCTACTACCAACTGAACTATCAAGCCAATATGGTCTGATAACGATTATCTATGTGTATTATCATCAACAGACATCTACTGCTGAACATAGGGCTCCCCCAGAGAGCGGCACCTTGAGCGGCTGCTCGCCTCCTGCATCCATCGGCTCCCCGCGGCTTTCACCAGGTCGTCGGTCCACCTAGTAGAGGCCTACGCTGCGTTTTCCGGTTTGTGATCATATGTGGGTACTTACATAAAATTTCTTTCCGCATATATTACATCCGTGGTCCCTAGATCGTGTAAGACCGTGGTACTTTTGCTTGTGGTTTTTGAGCCTCCATTCGGATATGAACAACTGTAATATACAAACAGAATTTATTAAAATAAACTTTACAATAGGTTACCAGAGAGTATAAAGACAGAGGCAAAAAACTCACCGTCTTACCACAAAAGATTTAGACGCGCCTTAAACACTTGTTGAACAGTTGTTTCATGAATTCCATACCACAAATCCGTGTCTAATACTCGTTTAAGTAGACGGGCGTTAAACACGTGCTAAAATTTAAACATACTCAACCCTTAGTTTAAGAGGTGTTTAACTGTCGCTGTCACCATAACACACACAGTCAAACTTCACGCTAATAACGTTCCGTTTTTTCTATGGCCACAGCTATAACGCTAACATGTATTGTATTTACAAAATGAGTTCTGCGCGGAATGAAACGTTTCGTATAATGTCACCTTATTTAAAAAATGTGGATGGAGTTAGACAGTGTTTAAGTAAACACGGTATAAACATGGTTTTGTGGTGACAAAAATAAAACATCCGTTTAAGGAGCATTTAACTTTTAGACGCTGTCTAACTAAACATGTATCTAAGCGATGTTTAAAATTATTTTTGTGGTAAGGCGGTCAATGTTTATGAATAGAGTTAAACAGCTTTTACTGGATAAGACACTGTACAGTATACAGGAGTATCTAGAGAAACTGTAGTTACAGTTAGTTGCAGGAAATAATCAATGTATCTAGGTATAATTATATTATTTTTTTGTACGGTTAAGTAGACTAGTAATATTTCAACCTATTATTATTATTATTTTTATCGAACGATGCCCCTATACAGCAGAAACTACATTCTTGTGTTTGTATAACTAATATGTTCAATCTTTTAATATTATAATTTGTTATTACTTTAATCATATTTTAAATAATATGAATTATAAATTTATATAATAATTTGACAAGACACAGTGTAATTGCATTAATTTAGCATCTATTATAATAATAATGTAAATAATGTTGACTATTAAAACGAGCAAAAACACCACGTCTGTTGTACGGGAGACCCTTAAATATTTAATTTAATTCTGGTTTTTAGTATTTATTTGTTGTTATAGCGGCAACAGAAATACATCATCTGTGAAAATTTCAATAAGACCACCCCATCCCTTCCCGTGGGTGCCGTAAGAGCCGGCTGAGGGAATATCCAGGGAATGTACAGCAGCAGTCTCCTCGGTACATTATAATCTGTGATCACCGAGCCGCTCGCTATATCGCGCCTACCCTTTTTATTCTCCAAAAGAAACTGATAAGAATATTAGTGAACATCGACCAGAGACACAGTTGCAAACCTCATTTTAGAAAACATAAAATCCTAACGCTGGCTGGTATATACATTTTAGATATATGTAAATTTGTACGTAATTATCCAAACTTATATACAAAGCGGGAAAACTTGCCCAGGCACATAAACCGTTCAGTTCGCCACGGAAACCGATTGGTCTTACCTACTTCCCGGCTCAAGCTGCATGCTTCCGGTACATATGTCATGTCTATTAATATATATATATAAGCTTCCAGAAGCAATAAAATATGAATCAAATAATGCAATTTTTATCAAAAAGTAAAACACTTTCTAATCGAAAAAAGTTACTACACAATTAATGAATATTTAAAAGATAAAATATAAGTATAGTCTTAGAATATGAACCATACTGTTATGTATAATAAATTAAAAATAAATCTATTATAATCGCTAAATAAATGACATGAAATATACAGGGTTACAGGAAAAATCGTGCTAGATCCGTTAAGGGCGTGGAGTACCCATCATTTCTGACTTATTTCACTATGAAACACCCTAGCCTAAACTTAACCCTTTTCGAAATATTCGACTTTTAATTTTTTTTTTTAAATATTTTGTGTGTCTTATTGTTATTATTATTGCATTTTTACATGTGTAATAAGATGCTTTGGGACGTCAATCAATAAAATAGTACATAATATAATATTTAATAGACTATAGTAGACAAGTGAAAGTTAAGAAATAAAAAAATATTTGAATCTGTATTTTTTTCTAACGGATATCTAAAAATAATATTATAAGTTTAGGCTAGGGTGTTTCATAGTGAAATAAATTAGAAATGGTGGGAACTCCACGCCCTTAGCGGATCTAGCACAATTTTTCCTGTAACCCTGTATATAAATGACATGACTGTAAGTAGGTGTTTATATCTGCCTACTTACTTCAAAATAAAGAAGTTGTGACATCATAAATTTTAATAAAAACATAGAGGAAATTATGTATAATTAGGTAACATTGTACATTGAACATATGCTGTTGTTGGCTAATCAATATTTATGTATCCTCCTCTCTTCTAATTTTTGCGTGCCCGACAGGGTTCATGATGTAATGGTATATCTAAACTAAAATCTTAAAACAACATTGTGGAATGCAAATAAATAATTGAATTGAATTCAATTTAATTGAATATATAAGTAGGTGATTATGATAAACCTATATAATAAGCGACCAAAGTGACGTTTATGAGGGAGCCCTGTGTTCAGCAGTCGACGTCTTTCAGCTGTTTATACAGGGTGTAATTTAATTCATTAGCAAAAATTGAGCCCATGATAGTACATCATTTATAGATGATTATTAAAGAGTAAAGAGTGTAAATGAAAATATTTATATTGAAAATTATGAAGATTGCCGCGGCGCCTAACGCGGTTGGCACGGATGGTTTTGATACATCTAAACGTTTTTATACCTTGTATGTACTAATTAAAAACAGTACTTCATTATTTAAATTAAATTTTGTATTGTATAGCCTTTGATTAAGTAAGTTATTCCATTTTTTGAAGTTATTATTATAACCAAACCAATGTGTTAGAATTCAAAAATTTTGGTCCACACGTGACCGGTATCAGGAGTAGGCACCTACTTTCAAAGGATGCTAATGAATTCAATTACAACCTGTATATGTGTGGGAAAACATAGATTATAAAGCCCGTTGATAGCTCGTGAACATAATTTCTGCTACAAACACGACTCACATGCGAGCCGAGGTAACAAAACGAGACAAAGTCATACGAAATTACATACATCAGAGCAGGATGGAACAAAACGCATTGGGTATCCAGTTTCCTCTCATAGGATTAGCGCTTGAAATACACCACTAATTTTCGTATGAGGGGAAGTTGTATCATTGATCAACTGGAGTTATAGTCAATGGAGATAAGGGATAGAATATAATTACCTTATTGCAAGTTTTGCATTCGTACTGTGATTTCTTGAGATGGTAGAAGTTGTAATGCTTCTTCCAATAGACTTTTGATGCGAATTTTTTATTGCACTCCGGACATTGGTATCTGTAATTAAAATAATTATAATTAATTTAATAATACAGGATGTTATTGAATTCATTGGCATGAATTGAGTATGTAGTTGTACATCGTTTTTGGCCGGCGCCGATTGTTTGGTTGGAGTGAGACGCAAGATCGCCAGGAAGGTCGGGAGGCGTGGCGAAGGTTGCGACGTTACGCAGTTCTCAATCTTATTACGTTGCACTAAGGTAGTAGATTGTTTGTAGTAGACGCTTGCGGCATATTAGAATAGTGACTTCCGAAACTCGTAAATTATCTCATGAATACTGCTGGAGTCTAACGTAGTTGGTGCAAATGATTTTGATACTTTTTCATTTTTGTTTGTTATTTGTATACTACAGTAGTTGATTAAGTTGGTTATCTTGTTCTCTAGTGTGATAATTAATACCAAAGTTAATACCAATACGTTTGATTTCATAAATGTTGGTCCACACGTGACCGGTGTCAGGAGTAAGTGCTTAGTTTCAAAGGATGCTAATGAATTCAATAACATCCTGTATAGATGGCCTTTGTGGTGTGGCGGTTGAGTTGGTCGGCTCATAACCCGGAGGAGTTGGGTTCGATTCCCTATCGATATAAATTATATTTGATAAAAATTCCGTAATTATTTATTCAAGCGACTTCAACCGAGAGTCTAACTCGATTGTACTTTTTTAGTTTTTTTGGTCTCAGTTATCTCAGTAATTTAAGACAGATTTAAATTATTTTATATTTAAAAGAGTATTATACTTACTTTCAGATAATTAAAAAAATAGAAAAAAACATAAATTGTATAAAATAAAATAAAAATTACATATAACAAAAATAGACATTTTATCAAAATCGATTTAGTTGTTCGGTTTTTTCATTAAAATAACTGGATAAAATTCATAGATAACATCACCTAAGTAATCATCATCATCAAAAGCCTGAAGACGTCCACTGCTAAACATAGGCCTCCAGGGAGCGCCACTTTGAGCGGCTGCTCGCCTCCTGCATCCATCGGCTCCCCGCGGTTCGCCGGTACATCTAGTGGGAGGGAAAAACATGAAAAGTCACTTTGGACTTTGGCGGTTGGTGATCGCAGATTTTAATGTATCGAGGAGAATGTTCCAAAAACTTTTTGAACAACTTTTTTACCTTGTATGCGCGTGCGCAACGCTGTTCCGTACATGGTTTCTATATACATGTATATCCTTGTACTGAACCCTGCATTGAACACAGTAAGATAGTCGCCTTGCCGCCGCTTGGCTGTGTCTTATTGTATGCGATTCTAACCTAGAGCGAGTTAGGAAGGATCGGCCGCATATATCGCATCCAAATTCACGTTTGACTGAGTGAATGCGGCTGAAAAAATAATACAAATTGCAAAAAAATACATTAAAATAAATATATACTTATTAAAGAAAAAAAAATGGCCGTGTATTGGTCTATTAGGATCGCTCTATCATCACCTACAGGACTATTGTCGCCAATAAGCCTGATATCGTGCTGATAGACCGGTCCCAACGCCGGGCAGTGCTCGTTGACATCACCATTCCGCATGACGAGAACCTCGTGAAGGCTGAGAAGGCCAAACTCAGCAAGTACCTTGACTTGGCTCACGAGGTTACCGCCATGTGGAATGTCGACTCAACAAGCATTGTTCCGATAGTCGTTTCGGCGAACGGTCTTATGGCGAAGAGCCTCGACCAACATCTCGAGAGGTTCTCGCTGGACGGCTGGAGCAAGGGTCAGATTCAGAAGTCGGTAATCCTTGGCACGTATTCCAACTCTGCAGCCCTGACCACCGGTAGCTTGGGCCCTGCCCCGCTACCGGCGGGATACTAGGTTTAGGTTTTTTATAATATTTTTGTAATTTTATTTTTATATAAGAAGTATTGTAAAAAACATGGACTTAAGAAGGACAAATAAATGATTGAAAAATTATCATTATTAAAGTTATTAATCTATACTTATAATCAAAGATTATAAAGCCCGTTGATAGCTCGTGAACATAATTTTTCGTACAAACACGACTCACATGCGCGGGCAGGGGGCGACGTAACAAAACGAGACAAACTCATACGAAATTACAAAGAGCCGAGCAGGATGGAACAAGACACATCGTATGAGGGGAAGTTGTATCATTGGTCAACTGGATTTATGGTCAATGCCCATCATCAATAGAGCAAAAAACGTTGCTAACTTTACCGATCGGTTAGAAACGGCTAGAAGTCGTGCTTCGCTATGAACGTATAAAATAGTAATATTCCTCAAAAAATAAACAGTCGCGAAAACAAATAGAAAATAACTCTAAACATTACAAAGTTACAAGCATTTTAAAACCCGGAATAGAAAGAGATAGCTCAAACTCGCAGTGACGTCACAAGTTAGTCGTTCATAGTGCCTCATTGCTAAGCTGTGGTAGCTTTACATACAATCTCTTTGGCACGTGACGTCACAAAGCAATGTCATAGTAACCATCAGGTGAGACAGTGGTCAAGTGATATGCCTATAAATTGTAAAAAAAAACTGTCTAGATGCTTTGTTTCGCGAGAAAGGGACAGGAGATGCCCCTACAGAAACTTTAAAAGCTTAGTATTTCTTAGATTTTCGCGATTTGAACACATAGTTTCACGTTTCACACAGGACTTAATCCTTAAGAGGACTGATGTCGAAAGGCAGCCAGCTTTCCTGTCTTATGTCAAGGGTGTAACGGACAAAGTGGGTGCACTACTCAAAGATTATTCCATTAAGACTGTTTTTAGCCCACTATCCAAACTGGCTAGACATTTGAGAACACCGAAGGATGTCATTTCTATTCAAACACCTGCCGGGCTAACACGGACGGTAGACAAAATTGTCTTTCCCTGTTTTATGCCAAATTCTTCATACAATTTACATGTCAAGTGGAGTAAAACAGGGGTAAGACAATATTGTCTACCGTCCGTGCTAACCCTGCTGGCGTGTATAAAATCGATTGTAGTTGCGGGAGTTCCTATATCGGACAAACAAAGCGGACCATCGCTGAGAGGGTGAAGGAACATATCGCAGCTGTAAAGAACCGTCAGGTTCATAAATCTGCGATCGCCGAACATTTGCTCGAGTCGGGTCCTTTTGGATTGAACTCCATGACTCTAAAATTCTCTCCACAGAACGGCACTACTACTCAAGGATTGTGCGTGAAGCGGTGGAGATTAAGAAGCATAGAAATTTTAAACGGGGAGGATGGTTTTAGGTTAGCTTCGTCGTGGGACCCAGTGTTAGGCAAGTGTTTGCGTCGCAGCTTACGTTCGGACAAGTCTGATACTGTTAGTGTTGTGTGCCATGACAATGAACCGTATGTTTACACCATCGAAGTTGAAGTGTGGGTAGTTTTGCATAAACTGCTCGCTCTATTGGCATGGATACCCACATTCTCCAGTCTTCTCGTGACCACGGCCAATGAAACTTGGCCGAAACGTCGAGGCAAATAAATAATGTTTTTAGCGCGATTAAGTCCTGTGGGGAAACGTTTAAAAGCTTATTACTCCGTGATTTATTTACCGATTTTACTTATTTTTTCAATTATTGCATTCATTTTTAATTTTCATTATGAAAGTAATATTTACTTGTTCATTTTTAATACTAATCATCATACCTATTACTATATAAGAATATTGAAGAAGTTAACTCTACAAAATTCTTAGGCCGACTTGCGCGTTCACTCTAACCTCGTGTTACCTGAATAAATGCCTAACTCGGATTATTTCTGTATTTTATCTTGCACGTTAGAAAATTGACCACTTATCCCGTTATATATTTAACCCGGGGGTAATTTGACATGTTGATCCTTAAGCGGCTTTCACATACTTGGCAAACAGCGAACATCAAATAGCAAACACGAACTTGAGGATGGGTGTGTGTATTTTTATTTTGGTGTTTGCCTGTTTGCAAACACACATGTATCACTGGCAAACACCATTGATCGGTATCAGTGTCGGAATTGTGCATAGTTCTAAGGATTTGACAAATACGTTTGTCGAACGACAAAGCTGTTTGTGATGTATTCAAACGTTTGACAGTAGTACGCGCGTAGGGTTGCTAACCATACGATAATATAACTGCACTATATTTCAAGGCTGTGTGCTAAACGCTGTGCGCAACTAGTAGGTTCTATATATCTCTTCGAATACTGCCCGCGAATAATTGAGATTATTCGCTGCGGCTTAAATAAAAGAGGTAATCAGTATCCTATGAGTTCCAGTATCCAGCATAAAATATAAGCTATAGCTAGCATGCTACTCCTTCGATCGCATCGTGACTTTCAAGTTGCCTGTTGCCAAGTTTCAACATGCGGTCAGTAGCTATGCCAATATAACCTACTTCATTTAGGGCCTCACTTATAAACGCCGCTTAAAGTTAGCCATTGCTTAAAACCTTCTGTCATCTTTTGACTGATTTGAAATGTCACGCGGGAAAACACTGACTAACTTTAAGCGGCATTTATAAGTAAGACCCTTAAAGTAATGTCGTTCCTGCTTTCCATTCCCGCCATATTCACACGAAGGAAATTCCGATATGAATTTAAAATCGCGGAGAACAAAGAAACAGATAGTAATAAATATCCCTTTTGATTTTACTTAATGCATATTTTATGATACTTTTAATTTAAAAAAAGACATTAGATAGTATTTATAAAAATGAATATTTGATAAATAATATATTTGTTTATCTTTTGTTTTTTATTATATTAAAAAGATGCTATATATTTCTCCGAAAAAAATGTTGGCAGCCCTAACACGCTCGTCGCCTGCCATTTTTGCCCATCCATAACTAGCACTTTTGACTATCCTGTGGATGCAGTGTATGTGTTGAGTAATTTGTGGTCGGTGTTTGGGGTACTAGGTGTTTGTGGCAAACATCAAGCATGTAGAGGCGGCTTTAGGTATGTACGTTTTATAAGTTTTAAATTGACACTGGCTGAAAATGTTCTATTGATACCTCTCCAAGAAGTTCTATAATAGTACTTATATTCCATACTAACTGGAACAAGCACTTCGAACAGAAATGATAAGTTTTTCAAGAAGTTTTTTTTGTGTCTCGAGTTGTGAATGAGTTTAAAATAAAGTAGTAGGCCCGCAGTTTCATCTCTTCAATCACATAAGAACCGTGTGTAGCATAGGATGCTTAAACAGCATGTGCTATGAATACAAATAACAAAGGATGTACCTTTGTTGGTTATATTGTTACATACATAGACTGCTAAAGGCATGCCTAGCTCTTCCTCCGGTAGGTGGTATATTCCCAGTTGCCCCCACATGGATCGCCCCCAGTTTAGTACATGCATGCTACAGCTTCTAATTTTACTAAATCTGATAAAATTTAGTTGATTAATTTACGAAGTAACGGTATTATGCTATCCCATAGAAAGTATGATTTCTGTGCGATTGACTACTCTATTGTTTTTTAGTAAAAGTAAGTAGGTAAGTCAATTTTACCTAATTTCATTATTTTACATTCATCGAGAATTTACGAAGTTGAGTTTATTATGCATGTAGAATCTGGTTGGTGCTCGTGAAAATGAAACGATGGGGGGCTTGAGGCAGCAAAGTCTTCTATATTTTCCGACAAAACTATTTTTAATTATTAACACCGCAGAAAAAAACTCTCACGTCTTCCATTCACATCTTGCATGTCTCTCTTTCTTCCTTCGTTCATAAACTCTCACACCTTTTTTACATTTAGAATGTCCGTTCATAAACTTTATCAGATTTTTAATCCTACATGTATTCCCATGAAAACAGGTTAACTACCTCCGATAATAAGGCATAAGATCGTCAATCCTCGCTCGCCAGTCGCGCGGTCGACACGTACGTACCGCGCTAAGTTATCAATAAAATATTTTCAGCTAAAATGGCAAAGTGTACTCAGTGTAATAAGGTGGTTACCAAGAAAGCCCCTGGTTTAGAGTGTAACAGGTGTAGCAATGTGGTACATGCCAGCACGGAATGCACACTGCTTACGGCTAAACAGCTAAACCTGTTGCGTGCAGCAGAAAATCTTGAGTGGACCTGCAATGACTGCTCGGCTAATTCACCAAAAGGAAGCTCACGAAAATTCGTAGCCCCAGACGATGATCCAGCAGAGGAGGAAGACGATACTTCGTGCAATAAAATGGGCAGTTATCCCTTTGACTTTAAGAAGCTGGTGGCGGATATATCCACGCAGATGGGCAAAGTTATTAAGCGGGAATTGAAAGAGACGAATCAAGCCCTTCAATATACCAGTGACAAGGTAGACGAGTGTCTCGAGAGCATTGATGCATTCAAAGCTAGAATAAAAGACCTTGAAAAGAAAAATGCCGATCTCATCAATAAGAATAAGCATCTTGAGCGGAGGCTGGATGCTCAAGAGCAGTACATGCATGAACGCGATCAAAAAGATCTAAAAAAGGTAGTAGAAGTGCAAGGCATACCCACATTAGACAAAGAAAATCTCGATAATATTGCTAAATGTCTTGCGATAAAGCTAAAACTAGGCTCGGAGGGTGTGAAGGCAGTCAAACGCATACCCGTTAAACCAGGAAAACCAGGAACCTTGCACATTAAGTTGCAAAAGGAAGAGATGAAGGCAAAGTGGGTAGTTGCGGCCCGCCAGACTGACCTAGTTTTCTCGGATGCTGTGCCTAACTGTGACACTACTCTAAAGAACAACAAGATATTTATCCGGCAGGCATTAACCTTTCACCAGAAAAACTTACTTTGGAAGGCGAAGCAGGAGCTTCAAAATGTATGCAAGTTTATCTGGTGTAGTGAGGGTAGGGTTCTTATTCGTAAGTCCGAAAACAGCAAAGTAATCATTTTGCGTTCTGAGAGTGATATAACCGATATCGCTTCATCTTAAACACGTTAACTGTAAACATATCTATCAACTTAGTAACCCCATAATGGATGACATCCAAGATAATATTGTGGAAATAATTGATTGCCCTGACTTATATTACTACGTAAAACAAATACCTAAGTATAATAACTGCTGCGCGGCAACTTATTTGCATGTAAACATTCGCTCGATAATTAAAAACTTTTGTAAGCTTGAACTCTTGTTAAGCACCTCGAAGCAACCGGTGGATGTTATAATATTGACAGAAGTAGGTATATCGGAATCTGTAAGCTCTTTATTTCATATCCAGAACTATAACATGCACACAGAACTACGTAAAGACCGAAAAGGTGGTGGTATTATTATATACACGCGCTCATGTCACAAATTTTTTACATATAAAAAGTCTATGAAACACTCGGAGTGTGTTATTGGTAAAATAACAACGAACTATAACACTACGCTGC
Organism: Ennomos erosarius; assembly: GCA_963580505.1. Classification (NCBI taxonomy): domain Eukaryota; kingdom Metazoa; phylum Arthropoda; class Insecta; order Lepidoptera; family Geometridae; genus Ennomos; species Ennomos erosarius. The sequence goes on along the minus strand of OY757006.1, from coordinate 4,111,086 downwards.
TTCTCTGTGCACTGTATAGACCACCATCGCAAAGTAAAACACTGTTTCTTGATGAACTGAAGGGCATCCTTGATACTTACTCCAGACAGGATATTTTAATCATAGGTGATTTAAACATCGATTTAAAGGCGAAAAGCCACATCCAGCAACAATATTTGGATCTTATGTATGGGCACGGACTTGTGTGTGGGATCAAGGATTACACTAGAATTGAATACAGGAATGATTTGATAACAAAAAGCTGTATAGACCATATCTTTGTACGATCCCACTCACAAGATGTGTACTGCGCGGCGCTTGGCACCGTTCTGGCAGACCATCGCGTCACTGTCGCTTCGTTTGTAGGCACAGCGTGTATACAGAATGATGCTAAATACGTTATTCGATATAATAGTAAAGTACTCGAACATGAGTTAAATGTTTTGGATTGGGATAACGTAAACGACCTAACCAGCCCTAATGATATTTATAGTGAGATTAAAACAAAACTGAATATGTGTTACGAAAAATCCATGTACAAAACAAAATTAAAACAATCGGGTAGAAACGGAAAAACTTGGGTAAATAATAATATAGTTAAAGCGTGTAATGATAAAGATAAATTGTTTCTCGAATTAAAAAATGATCCTACCAATAAAATTTTAAAATTACAATATACAAAATTACGTAATAAAAATAATAAAATAATTGAAAAATCTAGAAATAACTCTTATAAAAAAGAAATAAATACTCATAAAAATGACACCAAAAAATTATGGCAGATTTTAAATAATATGACTGGTCGGATAAAAGCATCTTTAGATGAAGTAATACTCAAAGCTTTTGGTAATAGTAATTTATGTCAAAGTGCGATAGCTAATAATTTTGCGAGGGAGTTCGAGAAGTCAGTTAAAGAAGTAATCCCTAAATGCAGAGACCCCTTATTAGATCCTAAAACATATACGCAAGAATCAAACGCATCTATATTTTTTAAGAAACCCAATCCGCGAGATATACATAAAATTATAAATAATATTAGCACGAACAAATCACCTGGCATTGATAAATTACGACCTATTGATATTAAAGCCATATCTACAAAAATAGTATACGCTATTACTAAGTTGATTGAAACTAGTATTAAAACGGGGACCTATCCTGACGAACTCAAAAGAGGTATTGTTAGACCGATCCACAAAAAGGGACCCACTACTGAGTGCAGTAACTATAGGCCTATTACCATTTTACCAATTGTTGATAAAATTGTAGAAAAATATGTTTGTAATGAAATCCATAACTTTTATAGTAAACATCAAATTTTATCAGATAAGCAATACGGTTTTCAAGCCAAAAAAAGTACAACTCAACTGCTCTCTAACTTTACTGATTTTGTGAATAATAAATTAAACGAAAAGATGCATGTCCTAATGGTCTTTATTGATTATAGTAAAGCCTTCGATACCTTACGGCACGACACACTGTTGCAAAAATTAGAACTCAGTGGCATACGCGGACCATTGCTGGCTTGGTGTGAAGATTATCTTAGAAACCGGTCTTATCAGGTTAGGGTAGAACAGGGGATGAGCGAGCCAATATTAGTCACAGAAGGAACAGCGCAGGGATCAGTTATTGGCCCGCTGCACTATTTGGCGTATGTAAACGACGTAAATAACTTAATAACGAATTGCACTGTCTACCAATACGCAGACGATACTTGTTTAATAGCCGCAGACCGAGATGTAACTAAAGCGATTAGTAACCTTCAAAACGATTTTACGCTGATAACGAAATGGTCGCATGACGCTGGTTTGGTATTGAACTCTCAAAAAACTAAGCTTTTACATGTACACTCTTCATATAACAGAGCTCAGACAGGAGTAAATATACAGCTAATCGCACACGATCACGATTGCCTACATGGACGGAAGTGGCCTTGCGATTGTAAGTCTATAGACCAAGTTGGTCAAGTAATATATCTGGGGTTGACAATAGATAGTCGCTTTAACTGGTGCGCGCATGTAGACGTGGTTTGTAATAAGCTGCGAGCAATCTTGGCAAAGTTCTACATTCTAAAGTACAAAATACCCTACTCTGTACTCATCGAAATGTACAGAGCACTCGCAGAAAGTATTGTTATGTATGGTCTTAGTAGTTATGGTCGCACTTTCGACACTTATCTTAATAGGATATATAACCTGCAGTTACGGATTTTGAAAGCCATTGTACCGAAAAAAATTAAGAATGAATTTTGTGAGAATCCAGAAGGACTATTTAAATATTGCGATGCTATTCCTATACGCGACAGAGTTAACCTGATATTATTGGCAGAAAACTATTTTATGTACGACGACTACATGACGCACCCAGTCACGACGCGGCAAGTGGCCAATAAAAAACTAAAAACAATAAGTGCGATAAACTTCTATGGCACTCGAACAACAGATTTTATCCTCCCAAGACTCATAAATAGCATTCCTAAAAAACTAAAAGATAAAATAACCCCAATTAATATTAAACTCTTACTTAAAAAGCATACCTTAGACAATCCGTTTTTGTAAATTACTAGTGCAACATAAATGCTATTCGTAATAATCATCTATATTATAAATTAAATAAAATAAAAATGACAGTATTTAGCAACAGCCTGTATACAATTGTGCATTGTCCGTTCGCTCGATGCGCTGTTGGCGTTCTCGGCGGTGCAGCGAGCGAACTGGTTTATGTAGGTACTTATGCCGGCTACCACTGTGACGATAACAATGCGAAAGAATGCTAATATTATTGAGTGTCTTTTGGTAACCACTTTATATATATTTATATTAAGTATCTTACGGTAAAATAGAGGAATACAACACCAGAGACAAACCTTATTTGGTTTTATTGGTGTTTTTAGGCAAGTTGTAAACCTTTTTTTTTCTGATTTAAATAAATAAAAAAAAAAAAAAAAGAAAAAGACAGACTACTCCATGGGTACACAACGTACTAACTTCCTCAGACCACGTTTCTCTCCAAACACGATAGTCTAATGTAAATTTTTCGGCATTAAAATTAAAGTTTAGTTTTGTATAATTTACGATGCTATGAGCTTATTCCAGTTAGTATAGAATATGTATAGCTTGTACCTTTCAACTTCAAATACATAAGTCAGGTGTAATATTGTTTTACTCTGTGCATTGAGCCGGAGGTTTACCAACTTAAAGCCCGTCACACACGTAGCTATAATATATATTAATATATTTATAGCTAGACATATTACCTTATGTTTTCTATACAAATTCTCGAGGGACCGCACACGCAGCTATAATATATATTTCTGTGACCAACCTATACCGTAATATATATTATGGTATATTTTTATATTATTGTATATTAATATATATTATGGTATAGCGAGACATATTTTGAATGTACAGCATGTTTCAACATATCCGACGCGCTCCTCGGACGCTTCTCCCCTCTTACCATTCCTGCCGCTTTGCCTGGGGGTCTAGCAAAGATCCCAAATGCTAACGCTATCTCCAAAAATGTATTGAAATGACATTAATCGCTTACTTTTCCACAAAAGTAAGCGATTTCCGAAATGTCATTCCAGTACATTTTGGAGTTAGCCCGAAGCTTTTGGGATCCCGAACGATCCCAAAAGCAAAATTTGGCGATAGCGTTAGCGTTTGGAATCTTAGCTAGACCCCCTGGGCCGCCTCCGCCCGACCAGTGTGGTCAATTTAGGCGATATATTGCCATTTAGGCTACTCGGGACTAGGCATCGGCGATGTAAAAGTCTGATTGGCGACTGGTCACTTTTTATACTACCTCAGGTACAAGTCATTTAAATTAGCCAAATTATAAATAAACTACTTTTCATAAAAACTATATCCACCTTATTAGGAGTGTGTGATATTAATCGGAATGGTCGTCTGAAGAACTATCAAGTAAATCCAATAACAATGCACTTCTTGTTGAATTCATAATTACCTACTGTATTTTGAAATCAACCTTTATTACAAAACATGTGTAAACGCTAGGCCGACCATCAATGAAATGAAGGAAAATATATATATTATAGCATCGTCTCCGTGTGTGGTAGCTTACTATAATATATATTATAGTACGGTATATTAATATACATTATTGCTACGTGTGTGACGGGCTTAACCCCTGTCAATATTCCGAACGTGCAAGAGAAAATGTCTGGATATTTCTGTTTACCAACTTAACTCGAATTACTAGCTCTGGGTTAGGTATTCAGTTATAATTTTAAACCGAGAACGTGCAAGAGGGCCTTAGGGTTAATGCTCGACCAAAACTGCGACTGGAAAAGTCATGTAGATTACGTGTGCAACAAACTCGACCGATTCGTTTTCGCTATCAAAAGGCTACGGTTAACGGTATCCACTGAAGCCGCACTCAGTGCATATCACGGCTACGTGTCTTCGGTACTTTCCTACGGACTCTTATTGTGGGGGAACTCGGTTGAAATTGTGAAGGCTTTTCGGGTTCAGAAGAAATGTGTGCGTGCCATTTGTGGCGCCTGGTTCATGGACAGTTGCAAACCGCTTTTCAAAAAGCTGGGCATATTACCGCTGGTTTGCACATACATAAGGGATCTCTGTGTTTTTGTCAAGCAGTACCCAAAGTATTTTCAAATACAGTCGGAGGTATACATTAGAAGTACTAGATACAAAGACAAACTCTACCTTCCTCAGTGCAAGCTAGAGCTGTACAGAAGGAATGCTTATATAACCGCCATCAGAGTGTATAACAAATTACCTGACATTCATAAGAATCTACCTCTAATCACTATTAAGCGAAAATTGACTCAGTGGCTTTTAGATAAATGTTTTTATAATTTAAATGAATATATGACTCATAAAGAATAATAATGACCGAGAATTTTTTGACCAAATGAATGATTGTAATATTTGTAATGTATAATGTAATTATTTTCCAATTATCTTTTCATGACTGCTTAATAAAATGTAATTTATTGTTGTATAGAAATAGCTTTGATTTGATTATATTTTATTTGACATTATTTTATCTTCAAGAGAGTTAAACATTTGACATAAATATAATTTGACTAAGTATATGACATTCTGCATGTAACATTACTCAAATATAGTTTATTAACGGTAAATTGGCCTTGGAAGTTAGAATCTTATTATCCGCATGTATAATTTATTGAAGTCATATTTATAAACGTTAATAAAATTTCAATAAACTTAGGTATAATATTGCACACCACTGACGTGGTAGAATGTACGAGCTATGTAACTATAATACCAACTATTTATGTACTACATTCTGCAATAAATGATATTCTATTCTATTCTATTCTATTAATAATTATTTAATAGGTAATAGCAATTAATTACTTACACTTGGTGAGTCCGCAGTGTGTGCTTTCCTTTGAATTTTTCCCCACATTCGTTGCAATACAATATGTGTGCAGTCTTCGTGTGTTCGGTTAATTCTTTTGGTGTTCTGCAATTTATTTGAACTTCCATTACAAAAATACGCAATGTTCAAAACTCCTTATCATCAGCAGCCTGAAGATGCCCACTGCTGAACATAGGCCTCCCCCAGGGAGCGCCACTTAGAGCGGCTGCTCGCCTCCTGCATCCATCGGCTCCCCTCGGTTTTCACCTGATCGTCGGTCCACCTAGCCCCCAGCCTTCGCTGCGTCATCTGGTTCGTGGTCGCCACTCGAAAACCTTTCTTCATCGGTTGTCAGTTCTACGAGCGATGTGGCCTGCCCATTGCCATTTCAACTTGCTAATCCTAAGAGCTATATCGGTCACTTTAGTTTGCGGATCTCCTCATTTCGGATCTTATCTCGCAGGGAAACACCGAGCATTGCTCTCTCCACAGCTCGTTGCGCGACTCTGAGCTTAGTAATGAGGCCAACAGTTAGAGACCACGTCTCAGTTCCATAAGTCATCACTGGCAACACACATTGATTGAAAACTTTTGTTTTCAGGCTTTGCGGAATATTGGATGAAAAGATAGGTCGAAGCTTCCCGAACGCTGCCCAGCCGAGCTGGATTCTTCGGGCGACTTCTTTGTCGAAGTTTTCTAACTAAACTGATTTAATGTATGGAATCTAGATAGACACTGGATAAACACAGAATACTTTTTATCCGCAGAAGAAACTGCAAGGTTCAACTAGTATTATATAACCTGTGAGTAGTACTAATATAAGAAGTATTGGAACTTAAAGAATACCAGGAGGATAATTTTACCTAAACACAGCTTTACATTGCTTGCAATGTATCCTGTCTCGCTCGTCTAGTTTATGCTTATCCCGGCAATGGTTCAAAGCAGCTTTCAGTGCAGAAGTCTTGTAGTCACATATGGTGCAAGCATAGTGCTTGTAATGCTTGCTTCGGTGACGGACCAGCGAGGACATTGTAGCGAAGCGAGTTGAACAAACATTGCAAATATGGGAGCCTATGGCCTGAAAGTATTTGTGGACATTTAATTTTTTTTTATTAGAATGTATAGAACGAGCTAGTCGTTCACCTGATGTTAAACGACACGGCCGCCCATTAAATTTGCAGTGACACTTGGAGCTTTAAAATAATAAGTCTTGAGTGACACTGCACTGCGCACGTCATCCTGAGACTTCACACAGTCTAGTAATCTGATTACTAGACTGTGTGATCAGGTCATACAGTCTCATTTACCCAGTCATTTCACTAGCTACAGTGCCTCAACCAGAACTTGTTGTGAAACGTATGCCCATTTTAGCATAAAAATAATACTTTAGTCCTAGTCCTAGGTGGGAATCAAACCCACAACTTACAGTTCAGAAGCTACCAATAGAACTGCAAAGCCTCAAAGGTGTAATATGGTGCAGCTAGTATGGAAAGAAACCTACCACATTATGACTCTTCTCATAATGTATATGAAAGTTATCTTCAGTTGTGAACCCGAGAACGCAAGTATCACATTTGTACGGTAACTTCTTATAATTCGGCTGATTTCTCTTCTCTTCTCTGCTTCTTAGCATTTCTTCGTCCGTTAACAAAACCGGCTTGAACTTATCTTTGAACTCTGCCGGGCTAACTTCTTTAATCTTTTTGTTGTGTTTCAAAGATGTTTTTTTCTCCTTTATTCTTTGTTTGTTTTTAAAGTTGTTGACGATTAACTTTTTCTCATCGGTATCACTGATTGCATCGTCCTGAGCTGGAGAATCTTCTTGGATAAAAACTTCTTGTTTTATCATTATTGGTTCAGGCTTTTCGTCCCTTACCGTATTGGTGAGTGAACCATCGTTGTGTGTAAGTTCACAGTCATAGTTAAGTTTTGTTGAATAAAATAGTTTGCTAAGAGGTTTTTGCTCCTGAAACTGAATATTATGAAAATTCATTTGGATTAATAAACAACTGTGTTTTGAGTGCCTGACGACAACATATAGTCCGATCCGCTGGACCTAAAGATCTCTGGATTATCTGGAGGGTCCCATCTTTAAAGACATAGGGGTAAAAACTAAAAACTGAGTTTTTGTAAATTGTATTTAAATCCAATATGGAGCAAATGTGATGTCAAAGATTTAGTTTTTTTTTTTTTTTTGGTTATTTACATAATATAATACCTACAGTACAGATGCCTCTTCCCATACAATGGAATAACGAGGGCTATTTTACGAATTATTTTATTTCTGCATAAAGCAAGATTATCAAGCGACATTTATTGCGTGTTGGCGAAGTATTGGGCCAAATGAATACACTGGACACTAACTAGTAACTCTCTAGACACGATTACTACATTTCTTTTAAGGTCGGGCTATTTTTCGTTTGTACCGGATGAGACACCATGCCTATAGTAAGCCAGGAACTTATATTATACACAAGCACATTACAGAAACATTATAGAAATAGAAATATTTATAACCTTACAACACATTGTTACGATGGGCAAGTCAATTTACATAATAAAACCCAGTGAGCAATACAAAAGGCAAAGAAAATAAAAATGGAAGATATAAATAAGGTAAAAAAAAAAAAAAAATGAAAATTGAAAATTTATAAAAGAGTTGGTAATAAATATAAAATGAAATAGAAGAATAGTTCAAATTAGAATAAAATAAATTATTATTTGAAAAAAAGATTGAGTAAGTCCAGAAATAAAAAACCTCAACTAACTTGGTCTGTGTGTTAGAAAGAGAAGGTGTAGGCTTCACTATAGACTCTATAGAAAAAAAACTGCGCTTTATAGTATAGAGTGCAGTTTTTTTTATTGTTTAATAGGCTTGCTCTTGACCACTATCTCACCTGATGGTAAGTGATGATGCGGTCTAACATGCAACGCGCTTGCCTAGAAGATACTTATTCACTCTCGATTGTCATACCATTGTATGATGATTGGCTATAAAATAAATTGATAACTCATTTAAAAATACCTTGTTTCTAAGTGCTGCTTCTGCATTTTCCACCTGCTTTTTAAATTTGAAGAACTTCATTATAGTATGGAGACACTCCCAGCATATGTTTTTGTTTTGGAGCTGAAATGACAATACAAATAAAACATGATAATTTTCTGAATATTTTAACATTGTTTTTTTATGAAAGTGGTTATTGACAAATGGCAATGAATGAAGACTAGTAAGTAATTTATAAAAGACCGTCACATAAAATTAGCTAAATGGATTTACAGATTAATTTGTAAAGGAAAAATTTGAATCACAAGCGGGACTTGAACCTGCATCCATCCAACAATCCATCATCATCGTCATGTTCCTTTACAAATTAATCTGTAAATTACGCTGAGCAGGCGATACTGCTATAAGGCCCTCTTGCACGTTCTCGGTTTAAAATTATAACTGAATACCTAACCCAGAGCTAGTAATTCGAGTTAAGTTGGTAAACAGAAATATCCAGACATTTTCTCTTGCACGTTCGGAATATTGACAGGGGTTAAGCCCGTCACACACGTAGCAATAATATATATTAATATACCGTACTATAATATATATTATAGCAAGCTACCACACACGGAAACGATGCTATAATATATATATTTTCCTTCATTTCATTGATGGTCGGCCTAGCGTTTACACGTGTTTTGTAATAAAGGTTGATTTCAAAACACAGTAGGTAATTATGAATTCAACAAGAAGTGCATTGTTATTGGATTTACTTGATAGTTCTTCAGACGACCATTCCGATTAATATCACACACTCCTAATAAGGTGGATATAGTTTTTATGAAAAGTAGTTTATTTATAATTTGGCTAATTTAAATGACTTGTACCTGAGGTAGTATAAAAAGTGACCAGTCGCCAATCAGATTTTTACATCGCCGATGCCTAGTCCCGAGTAGACTAAATGGCGATATATCGCCTAAATTGACCACACTGGTCGGGCGGAGGCGGCCCAGGGGATCTAGCTAAGATTCCAAAAGCTAACGCTACCGCCAAATTTTGCTTTTGGGATCGTTCGGGATCCCAAAAGCTTCGGGCTAACTCCAAAATGTACTGGAATGACATTTCGGAAATCGCTTACTTTTGTGGAAAAGTAAGCGATTAATGTCATTTCAATACATTTTTGGAGATAGCGTTAGCATTTGGGATCTTTGCTAGACCCCCAGGCAAAGCGGCAGGAATGGTAAGAGGGGAGAAGCGTCCGAGGAGCGCGTCGGATATGTTGAAACATGCTGTACATTCAAAATATGTCTCGCTATACCATAATATATATTAATATACAATAATATAAAAATATACCATAATATATATTACGGTATAGGTTGGTCACAGAAATATATATTATAGCTGCGTGTGCGGTCCCTCGAGAATTTGTATAGAAAACATAAGGTAATATGTCTAGCTATAAATATATTAATATATATTATAGCTACGTGTGTGACGGGCTTTAAGTTGGTAAACCTCCGGCTCAATGCACAGAGTAAAACAAAATTACACCTGACTTATGTATTTGAAGTTGAAAGGTACAAGGTATACATATTCTATACTAACTGGAATAAGCTCATAGCATCGTAAATTATACAAAACTAAACTTTAATTTAAATGCCGTAAAATTGACATTAGACTATCGTGTTTAGAGAGAGACGTGGTCTGAGGAAGATAGTACGTTGTGTACCCATGGAGTAGTCTGTCTTTTTCTTATGCCTTATTATCGGAGGTAGTTAACCTGTTTTCATGGGAATACATGTAGGATTAAAAATCTGATAAAGTTTATGAACGGACAATCTAAATGTAAAAAAGGTGTGAGAGTTTATGAACGAAGGAAGAAAGAGAGACCTGCAAGATGTGAATGGAAGACGTGAGAGTTTTTTTCTGCGGTGTTAATAATTAAAAATAGTTTTGTCGGAAAATATAGAAGACTTTGCTGCCTCAAGCCCCCCATCGTTTCATTTTCACGAGCACCAACCAGATTCTACATGCATAATAAACTCAACTTCGTGAATTCTCGATGAATGTAAAATAATGAAATTAGGTAAAATTGACTTACCTACTTACTTTTACTAAAACTGTACTAAAAAACAATACAGTAGTCAATCGCACAGAAATCATACTTTCTATGGGATAGCATAATACCGTTACTTCGTAAATTAATCAACTAAATTTTATCAGATTTAGTAAAATTAGAAGCTGTAGCATGCATGTACTAAACTGGGGGCGATCCATGTGGGGGCAACTGGGAATATACCACCTACCGGAGGAAGAGCTAGGCATGCCTTTAGCAGTCTATGTATGTAATGTACCTTTGTTGTTTGTATTCATAGCACATGTTGTTTAAGCATCCTATGCTACACACGGTTCTTATGTGATTGAAGAGATGAAACTGCGGGCCTACTACTTTATTTTAAACTTATTCACAACTCGAGACACAAAAAAAAACTTCTCGAAAAACTTATCGTTTCTGTTCGAAGTGCTTGTTCCAGTTAGTATGTAATATAAGTACTATTATAGAACTTCTTGGAGAGGTATCAATAGAACATTTTCAGCCAGTGTCAATTTAAAACTTATAAAACGTACATACCTAAAGCCGCCTCTACATGCTTGATGTTTGCCACAAACACCTAGTACCCCAAACACCGACCACAAATTACTCAACACATACACTGCATCCACAGGATAGTCAAAAGTAGAGTGGAGTGGAGTGGAGTGTGTATGGATGGGCAAAAATGGCAGGCGACGAGCGTGTTAGGGCTGCCAACATTTTTTTTCGGAGAAATATATAGCATCTATTTAATATAATAAAAAACAAAAGATAAACAAATATATTATTTATCAAATATTCATTTTTATAAACATTATCTAATGTCTTTTTTTAAATTAAAAGTATCATAAAATATGCATTAAGTAAAATCAAAAGGGATATTTATTACTATCTGTTTCTTTGTTCTCCGCGATTTTAAATTCATATCGGAATTTCCTTCGTGTGAATATGGCGGGAATAGAAAGCAGGAACGACATTACTTTAAGGGCCTTACTTATAAATGCCGCTTAAAGTTAGTCAGTGTTTTCCCGCGTGACATTTCAAATCAGTCAAAAGTTGACAGAAGGTTTTAAGCAATGGCTAACTTTAAGCGGCGTTTATAAATGAGGCCCTAAATGAAGAAGGTTATATTGGCATAGCTACTGACCGCATGTTGAAACTTGGCAACAGGCTATAAACTAGCTATAGCTTATATTTTATGCTGGATACTGGAACACATAGGATACTGATTACCTCTTTTATTTAAGCCGCAGCGAATAATCTCAATTATTCGCGGGCAGTATTCGAAGAGATATATAGAACCTACTAGTTGCGCACAGCGTTTAGCACACAGCCTTGAAATATAGTGCAGTTCTATATATTAATGTATGGTTAGCAACCCTACGCGCGTACTACTGTCAAACGTTTGAATACATCACAAACAGCTTTGTCGTTCGACAAACGTATTTGTCGAATCCTTAGAACTATGCACAATTCCGACACTGATACCGATCAATGGTGTTTGCCAGTGATACATGTGTGTCTGCAAACAGGCAAACACCAAAATAAAAATACACACACCCATCCTCAAGTTCGTGTTTGCTATTTGATGTTCGCTGTTTGCCAAGTATGTGAAAGCCGCTTAAGGATCAACATGTCAAATTACCCCCGGGTTAAATATATAACGGGATAAGTGGTCAATTTTCTAACGTGCAAGATAAAATACAGAAAAAATCCGAGTTAGGCATTTATTCAGGTAACACGAGGTTAGAGTGAACGCGCAAGTCGGCCTAACAGTCATAAATATTAAACTGATCTAGTTGATATGTTTTTTGTTTTACAACCGCTGTGTTATATGCGCAGCGGTGCCTGTACTATAGCATCAATAAGTTTGCATCCTCAAAAATGTAGTGTGTAGTACAGAAACCACAGGCAAAGCCAAACATTTAAATTATTGATAAACACAGTTCACATTTGCCTCCACCCTGATGTGTCTGCCTGTGGTATCTCTACAGTCTACAGAGACATCAGACAGTAAAAATAAACAGGGCAATAAAAATAAGGTTGCAAACAACAGAAATAATAAGTGCTCTAGGCTCCAGGCAGGCTACTGAATAGAATAAGCTGATCAAGCTGATTGCAGAACAACTTACCTCTTCTAAATGTATTTCTCGCAGAACTGAATGAACTTCTGATGTAGATTTTAGCTGCCGATCACTACTGAGACATGCTTTGCATATATTTACTGTATCTGCCATAGTTTTGTAATAATTAACTGATATTGAAGACGTGAGAAAGTAATACTTTCTTTTTAATTACAAGAGACAATAATCAATGATATTTTCATATATGATTTAATTAGTATGTTAGCAATTCATGAATTTACATAAAACCCACTAAAAACATATTATTTCACCACAAAATTTTCAGACGAAAATTACGAAAATGTCGTAAAACAAGGAAAAAACAGCTGTGAAATGATAACTACAATAAAAACAGCAAAATAAAACAAACTGCCGTCACTGTCAGTGTTGGTTTGGTCAGTGTCAAGCAGAAATCAGAACGATTGTCAGTGTCAATTAAAAAGGTTTGCTTTTTTTTTTCTTATATTTTGGCTCCACACATAGTGTATTTAGCCAGTGTCAAGTATTGTAATTTTTCATCGTTAAAGAATATATCACGTAAAGTCAAGTCTTAGTCATACTCTTAGTCCAGTCTAAGTCAAATAGTCGTAGTCCAGTCTAAGTCATGCTCCAGGAAAGTGGTGGCAACTTTACTAGAAGCTTCTATGGAATTTTGGAAGCAACACGAAAACTCACGTTTCATCACATCATATCACTTGCCCACACTCATGCTCGTAATTCAGCACTTAATGCGTAAAACGCCACCAATTTTAAACATTAACACTGGAAAAAGCACAAGTTTTGAGAATTAATACAATGCAACGACGTGAACATTTCCGCGTTCCCGCCAAAACTTCTTTTTTTTGGGTTCGGTCATCGACCCTAGTCTACGGCTTTGGTTATTATGTAATATCCATTAAGATATGATATACCTATCTCAATGGTAATATCCCATAATATAATACCTACAGTAGTATTATATAGTAAATTATTGTAGTATAAGCATCGGTGAGTATGAGTAAATATTGTAACTAGCCAGCATCTTCGAGGGTGCTGATGACCATTATGATTATGACCTTAGACCAATTATTTCTTTAATTCACTGAAAAAACAGAGTTGAAATAATCTAAACTACAATTTAAATCTAATCCAAAGTGCAGCAACTACAATCTAAGATCCTCCACTCCAACCTCCATGGAATTAAAAAGAAACAACTTTTAGTTCTTATAATCTTTATATTCAAAAGTGGTCTTAAAGAAACATAAGCTAAATGCTTTTCTAAAAATATATTTGCTCTCGACATAATACAACCATTCGTTTAGAATAGGCATGATAACTAAAAATTTTTTTTTTGATAAATTACATATATTCCTCAAAAGATAAACATTTGTGAAAACAAAAATTAAATATCTCAAAAAATTACCAAGTTACAAGCATTTTAAAAACCGGAATAGAAAGAGATAGCTCAAACGGCCAGTGACGTCAGAGGAATGTCATTATAGTACCTCATTACTAAGCTGTGGTAGCTTTTCATACAATCTCTTTGGCATGCGACGTCACGAGTAGATTTTTCATAGTAACTATGGGGCGCTCTGTTTCGCGAGAAAGGGACAGGAAATGCCTGCTGTAGAAACTTTAAAAGCTTATTACTCCGCGATTTATTTACCGATTTTGCTTATTTCTTCAATTATTGCATTCATATTTAATCTTCTTTATGAAAGTAATATTTACTTGTTCATTTTTAATAGTAGTCATCATGCCTATTTAGATACAAAACAAACACAAAATTACTTAAACTTATGAATTTTTTTTTCGACTTCGGTAACGAATACGTTATTTATCAAATAATTACTTGCAACAGTTTATTTAATGATGCATTTCTTTAGTATTCACAGTAAAGAAGTTTCGCTAAAACTATCTCCCTTCGAAAACTTTCTTTACAAATTAAGCATTAGTGCGCAAGCACAACTGTGTTCTGGTGTGAATGGTTTACAATTTGTTCTATACTTCATTTTTTTTAACTTTCCGATTTATCACAATTTTTTTTCTTCTAGTAAACTAGAATATTTTTTGCCACGCCATTTTACCACGGCGTTCACGGTCCAAATACTTCAAGACGTTTTTTTTTCTTAATTTTTTAATACACTTAATTTATACATATACATTATAAAAATGCTTACATATAATTATTATTTATTCTTAAAAGCTTAAAATACAATTTCGGCAGTTATTGCTGACCTGTGATGACTATGACTGAAAAAGTAGAGACAAACCTCCTTGAATTCAATCTAATCTAATTATTTGATTTATTATTATTATTTTTCAATATCCAATCCTATTTCAATTCATCGTTTATTTTTAATCTTATCAGGGCCCTATTCCGATTCACGCTAAAATCGATAATATCGACATTATCGCGCTAAAAACGTGTACCGAATAGCCGTGAGCGCGAAAACGAAATCTCTTGTAAACGTCATGACTGACGCCATCTTGCGATATCGCCGTCCATGATTGGTTGTTCAGAGTCATTGACAGCGGTCAAAGTCATGAGCGCAATATCTGAATCGGAACGCTAAAAAATCAACGTAAGCGCTGGGAGCGCTGTGAGCGATTATAACGTGAATCGGAATACGGGGTAAATATGGTTTAGTATTTTCATGACCTTGAGAGCAGAACACAAAAAACAAAATATATATTATTTACTTCAATAATTGTGTGCATTTATTTTTATTTCTAGCATTTCGTAAATCACTAAAACAAATATTAAAATTCCGTATTATTTAATCTAAAACAAATGTGGAACACAATACAACAATGCTATGCCTCTTTTGTTTAATTTTGAAAATGTTCAAAGTTAATAAAGAGTAAACACAATGTAATAAAATATTCCAAAACATTTTTTGTAATAGAAAATTGAATTAATTTTAATAAAACAATCATGAGTTTTTTTATTTGACACGAAAAAAATACTATAAATTATGATTTCATTAAAATATTAATTAAAAGATACTCATTTTAATCAAAGTTCAAGTATAATAACTTGCTTTGTTCGTGTGATGTTCGATATCTTAAAAATTCATTACAACTAGTTTTTAATTAAGAATAATCAAAAACATTACATATTCTTAAAAAATAATCTTAGTTCATAATGTTTCGTGATGTGGGTGTTTCAATAAAAAGTGTGGGTAAATCTATCATTACACATAATCTTGCTGATCTTTGAATATCAAATTACGCCCTTAAAGCCTTCAGTATTAAGTTGAAAATAGAACAGCAAAAAATAAACAACAAGTGGCGCCATCTCTTATATAAAACGAGGCAACTTTCATTTCAACGCTGCAGTTACAGCCTGAAGCTAGAATTAGAACCAATTTTGAAAAAATCGTATTATCTTTGTCGTTTCAACGGCACTTTTTGAGGAAATCCAAAACTTCGTGCGGGTAGTTCGTTCTCGTTGACGATTTCGTCGCCGAACGTGCATATTCGAGAGGTGTCACTGAGCTGTGAAAAACAAAAAATGTGTGAAAACAAACCTAAGTACAAAATTATTTTACTTTATATATAGCTTTCCTTTTCTACTACAAATCTACCCTTTTCTCTCTCTCTCTTTGTTTAGTAACCTGAGAATTTTGTCAATAATGAACCCCGTGAACATGGTGCATGTAACTGTGCCGAAATATCGGGAACTCAGAAATGATTCTAATCACGGTAAAGACCCCGTAAGTACTATTGACAGCCTCCGTGGTGTGGTGGTTGAGCAGGTCGGCTCATAACCCGGAGGTGGCCGGTTCGATTCCCGCGACAGGACAAGTATTTATGCCCGAAAAAAAAAGAAGCGCAAATACTTGTTCTGTGTCTGGGTGTTGTGGGACTATGGTCCTCGTAGTTCCTGGGTCCCTAGATACAGGGAATCCTAGTTAGGGTCCAGGATCTATGTATGTGATCGTTGGGCTTTATTTATTTATTTATTTATTTATTAAAAATGTAATGAACAACCGCGAAAGTTTTTAATATTAACCGAATTTAGAATAACTAAAATAAATAGTACGGTCATTAACCCAAGATTATCAGTACCGTCTATTACTTTTTGATGAGAATGATTGACTTGACGACCTAGTCGTTCCCCTGACGTCGTTCTTTTAACTGATTGGAACCCAAGAATCACCATTGCTTTATTTCTTGCATAAAATATTTTTACGCTTTTCGATCAACAGATGGCGCTGTTATAAATAAACAAAAATTACCTCAAGTTTTGACAATGAGCTAGTTTCTTCCACATCTTGCGGTCGAGTTGCTTGAATATCATCATGATGACGCGCAAGTCGCAGTTTACCGAGTTGACCGCTAGATGGAGGGCCGTGTCGCCGCCTTTGATGTCCTGTAAAACCAAACTAAACATTTAAAAACCGCCCAAGTGCAAGTCGGACTCACTCACAAAGGGTTCCGTACCATTCTATAAAAACAAGTAAAAGAATCACGTCTGTTGTACGGGAGCCCTTTTAAATATTTGTTGTATTTTGATTTTTAGTATTTTTTGTTATAGCGACCACAGGAATACATTAGAATTTCAACTCTCTAACATTCATGAGATACAGCCTGGTGACAGACAGACAGTCAGACAGACAGACAGATAGATAGACAAACAGACGGATAGCGGAGCCTTAGTAATAGGGTTCGCTTTACCCTTCGCGTACGGAACCCTAAAAAAGATGATAATGATGATGATGATGATGATGATGATGATGATGATGATGATGATGATGATGATGATGACGTGTGAACTTACCCCTTTCCATACATCAGCGTTGGCGTGCTCGAGCAACACGTGTTGCGTGTGCAACCGTGGCGAGGCCGGGCTGTGCTGAGTGCATGCCACATGCAACGCTGTGTAACCTGCGATACAATCTTTAATATAGATTGGGCAGAAAATGTTTATTTTTAATGAGACGTTTTATTTAAAAAAAAACTAGTTCCACTTCTGTTACTAGATGGCGCAGTAACGACGTATTTCAAACATGATCGTAGTTTCAAACCACGGAGTACAAGGAAAAGTCAAATTCAGTTGAGTGGATCACAGAGTACGTTGTCGATTTGTCGATAGAAAGCCATTAGAGTATTATGCTTTCCATAAAATAACGATAGTATACTAAACTCGATACATAATTATCTTAACAATGACAAGCTATGGAGAGAGCAATGCTCGGTGTTTCCCTGCGAGATAAGATCCGAAATGAGGAGATCCGCAGGAGAACTAAAGTGACCGATGTAGCTCTTAGGATTAGCAAGTTGAAATGGCAATGGGCAGGCCACATCGCTCGTAGAACTGACAACCGATGGGGAAGAAAGGTTTTCGAGTGGCGACCACGAACCGGAAGACGCAGCGTAGGCCCCCCACTATATAGGTGGACCGACGACCTGGTGAAAGCCGCGGGGAGCCGATGGATGCAGGAGGCGAGCAGCCGCTCTAAGTGGCGCTCCCGGGGGGAGGCCTATGTTCAGCAGTGGACGTCTTCAGGATGATGATGATGAATGACAGAACGCAAAACCGCCATTTTAAGGCCATCTATAGGGTCATTATAATATTACAGCTATTTTTTTAAATAAAATTCCTCATGGGTTGAGAAAAATTGACGTTTAGCCGTTTTATGTACCTACCTAGAAGGAGTGGTTTACAGCTCGTTCATTTTTATATTCGACAACCATCGCGTAATTTAGTTTTAAGCACTGCGCCATCTATGGCCCAATATAAAGTACTAAAAGTCAACATTGTCTAGCGGACATGGATATTACATGTTATTCATTCATCGTTGACAGTGCTTACACTGAGAATGAAGCATAGATAGATAAGCTCTACTAAACATAGTTTGTTAAATAAAAGTAATGAATTAAAAATTGAACATAAATACCCCAAAAATTAATAAACATGTGTGGACATTTCACACAGCGCCATCTAGTCCCAAACTAAGCATAGCTTGTACTATGGGAACCAGATAACTGATACAATACTTAGATACTTGTTTCATGCTTTATATTTTAGTCTCTAGTTCATAAAAAGACATAATTGACGGGCCCGATAGCTCAGTTGATAGTATCCCTGCCTTCTGAACCGAGTGCTGTGGGTTCGATTCCTACCCAGGGCAAACATTTGTGTGATGAACATAGATGTTTGTTCTGCGTCTGGGTGTTATATTGTATTCTATGTATGTATTTACAAACAAAAAAGTATATAAGTATCCCATAATACAAGCTATGCTTAGTTTGGAGCTAGATGGCGCTGTGTGAAATGTCCACACATATTTATTTATTTATTTATAATTAGATTAAACAAAATAATGAATAAAAAATTATGTAAAGCACCATCTATGAGCAGAAAGTGGGTACTAACCATCAGTGTTGGCGTGGTGGACGCGGAACAATGGCGGCAAGTCTCCCCTAGTGTCGGCGCGTGTGATCTCAGAGAGAACTAACGCGTAATCATCGCCGCCGCGGGCGCAAGCGATGATGAGGTTATCACCTTGGGCATCCACCTGTCGAAATAAAAAAGCTTGAGTTGACACATCTGACGGGCCCGATAGCTCAGTTGGTAGTATCCCTGCCTTCTGAACTAAGGGCTGTGGGTTCGATTCCTACCCAGGACAAACATTTGTGTGATGAACATAGATGTTTGTTCTGCGTCTGGGTGTTATATTGTATTCTATGTATGTATTTACAAACAAAAAAAGTATCTAAGTATTATATCAGTTATCTGGTTCCCATAGTACAAGCTATGCTTAGTTTGGGGCTAGATGGCGCTGTGTGAAATGTCCGCACATATTTATTTTTATTTATTTTATCTTAAAAAGCTTTATTTTAGTAGTTTAAGGCCATTTTCCAATGCACGTCTGGCTAGATACCACCTGCGTTTTAAAATCTATAAATTATAACTGATTTTACGCTAATAAATTCAATGTATTAACAAATTACGATAATTACAACAACTAATTTATGTCATCCTGCTAAATCAAGCACAATAATTGTAGTGGTACATTTCTGTGTACTACTTCTACTACCACCACTTCAACAAGCATGTTCTATCATCGACTGCATCGTCACTTACCATCCGGTAAATCAGTTTGAGCAAGCCTGTTGCACATTTTTTCAATAATTGATAACAGCGCCATCTATGATTCGAAACGACGTACCTCGTGGAAGACGCATTCTTGTGCCGCAGCGGTGCTTTCTTGCCGTAACGCTGTGTACACATAGTGCACAATGAATCGAGTGAGCAGCGGCTTTTGTGGACAGCGCATTACAGCTGATTTCAGGAGACTGAGACCTGAAAAAAGATCGGTTTATAAATAACGGAGTTTTGAAGTAACATACAGAAAAAAAATTATGTAAGCGACGTGGCGAGCTTGTCGTTCGCCTGATGTTAAGCGTCACGGTTGACCATAACAGATTGCAGTATCACTCGGAACTCGAAACCATAAAGTTTCGTGTGACACTGCATTGCGCATGTTATTCTGAGACATCACACAGTCTAGTAGTAAGATTACTAGACTATCAGATCATATAGTCTCATTTGCCCGGTAATTTCTAAAGCTATAATGCCAATTGACAACCTTCCCTTTTTTTAAGTTTTCCGTACCCAAAGGGTAATGCGAACCCTATTACTAAGGCTCCGCTGTCCGTCTGTCACCAGGCTGTATCTTATGAACCGTGATAGTTACAGTTGAGATTTTCACAGATGATGTATTTCTGTTGCCGCTATAACGACAAATACTAAAAACGATAATGAAACTAATATTTAAGGAGGCTCCCATACAACAAACGTGATATTTTTGCTCGTTTTTATAGATAATGGTACGGAACCCTTCATGCGCGCGTCCGGCTCGCACTTGGCAGGTTTCAGACATTTTTAAAGCTAGTTGAAAATAGGATAACAGCCAGCGGAATACCCTAAGTATAAATGACCGCTCGCAATATAGCCGATGCAAAGCCGCGGGCAAGCGCTTAGTTTGCGTAAAGGCAGTAAAGTCATTCACATAACAGATTGCAAGAAACAAAAACAAACTGCCTTCGGGTTTTTACATAGTGCAAATATAATCCATGGAGAAAAAATTAACAGAGTACCATGTGTAATGTGTTTTCCATAGAAACATAACTAAGTCACCGATTTGCGCTGGGAGCAAAAGGAAATGTATTTATGTCCGGTCAAGGTGTAAAGGTCGGTTGAGAACAGAATTACTTCAATATTAGCTTTAACGCTTAGAAGGCAGAGATAACTTTCTGCCTTCTCGCGCTGAAGGTTGTGGGTTCGATTCCCAGAACAAAAATAATTTTTACAAATATTTTTAGAAGTTTTGTGTATTTGACCCCAGTAGCGGGGCAGCGCCACCGGAATGGATGGAACCAAGCCTATTTTAGCGTTCCGTATCCAAAGGGTAAAGCTAACCCTATTACTAAGGCTCCGCTGTCCATCTGTCTGTCTGTCTGTCCGTCGGTCTGTCCCCAGGCTGCATCTCATGAACCGTGATAGTTAGACAGTTGATATTTTCACAGATGATGTATTTCTGTTGCCGCTATAACAACAAACTAAATATTTAAGGTGTATATTCTTCTTCCTGATATCTTTTGTGTTTTCTACAATATGCTATAAAGTATTCTCTTGTTCTATTCTAAGTATGCCTTGAAAAGCAGCTTTTTGGTGCTTGAACCGTAGAGGTATTCGCAGTCCAGTTGATCAATAGTCTCCGATTAAACCAGTTTTACAGATACAACTATTTAAAAAATAAATAACTAGAACCAGTAAATTGAAACTTGGTATGCTCAAGGGTGACTAGTTTATTACAGATGTGGTACCTTTACCATATACATTTCCATTGACGGGCCCGATAGCTCAGTTGGTAGTATCCCTGCCTTCTGAACTGAGGGCTGTGGGTTCGATTCCTACCCGGGACAATCATTTGTGTGATGAATATAGGGTGGGTGTTATATTGTATTCTATGTATGTATTTACAAACAAAAAAAAAAAAGTATATAAGTATTGTATCAGTTATCTGGTTCCCATAGTACAAGCTATGTTTAGTTTGGGGCTAGATGGCGCTGTGTGAAATTTCCACACATATTTATTTATTATTATTTATTTATTTATTTTTTCTGTGGCTTTACCAGTTTTCCTGCAGTTGTTTTTAATATCTTGCTTTACTCTAGGGTCATATTCCACACGGCACAGTATCGTTGTTTTTTTACTCTGATTTTTTACATTTTAAATGACGTGCCGAGCTAGTCGGTTACCTGATGTTAAGCGTCACGGCTGCCCGTAAGTTGCGGGAACTATAAATATTACAAAAAAATATGTTGACTCCGGTAGTGTTAGCAATCTGAGTGCATAATTTCATCCAAATCATTTCAGTATTTTTAACGTTGAAAGCCACATAGATATTAGAAAGGATAGAGATAGTCAAAATGAAATAAAAATAATAAAAATAAATTGCGAAATTCTAGCTCCGAAGTGTCAAACAAGCAATCAAACAAAAATTTATTCATAGTTTCTCTGTTATCTTCTTCATACTATTAATAATTTTTTTTTTACTAACAGATCATTTCCTTTAACAACACGATTTCACTTTGCTATTTTACAAATAATATACTACTACAATATATAATTAATTACCAATAACAATCATTTTTATTATTTTTCTGTTAAACTAATTAAAGCGAATACAAATATAATTATATTAAGTATATTTAAGTTCAATTATTTAAGCATAAGAACCATACATCAGTCAGTAGGTTTTTTTTTATGAGAATGAATGACATGACGAGCTGGTCGTTTACCTGATGTTAAGTAATACGGCCACCCACAACAGTTGCAGTGTAATATTATTGATGGATGTACTACAAAAACCAATCATCGCACACTATAATTTCAGCAATAAATGTTCGCCTCTCTGGGAAAATGTAGGTGGGTTTTTGCATAAATTATGCAAATTGAAAATTAAACGACTGGTTTCACCACCTTTGGATAATATGACAGACTTGATAGCTCAGTTGGTAGTACCTCTGCCTTCTGAGCTTTGGGATGTGGGTTCGATTCCCACCCGGGACAAACATGTGTGATGAACATCGATGTTTGTTTGTGTCTGGGTGTTATATTGTATTCTATGGATGTGTTACCAAACAAAAAGTATCAGTATTGTATCAATTATCTGGTTCCCATAGTACAAGCTATGCTTGGTTTGGGGCTAGATGGCGCTGTGTGAAATGTCCAAACATATTTGTAAAAAAATGTATTATAGCGTTCGCTACGGGCTAGCCGTTCTTAACCGATCGATAAAGGTTCAGCAACGTTCGCTGGGATCATCACTTAGATGGGTCCAGCAACCGCCAATGGTCAAAAACGCACACCATTTAATCAAAACGGTAAATGAAAAATACGATTTATCCGTAAACTAAGTCTAGGTACTCATTTACAAACTGCTCGCTTCGCTTGTGCAATAATATAAATTATAGCACGAGACGCAAAAAAAATCAGCAGTTTAATAATTAAGTCTATATTACGGAACACATACTAAGAATTCAACAACAGTTATTAAAGCACGAGCGAAGCGGGCGCCAAAACTTCAGCAGTTTCAGGTGATTTTACCAGACAGAATGGCGTTGATCACTGGTGATCGTTAATTTGAACTTATAACTACATCATTTTGTTATTATGTTTAGTAATTATAGGAGTCGATGGATGCAAAAGGCGAGTAGCCACTCAAAGTGGCGTTTATGGGGGAGGCATAATATGTTCAGCGCTGGACGTCTTCAGGCTGTTGACGAAAATAGGAGTAGACTATTACTCTATTTCAGCGTTCCTGTTTCGTGTTTTAATAATGGTTACTCTGAGGTTAAATTCAATTTAAAATAACTACTTAATTGTGAAACAGGACATCGTCTATATCTTAATTAAACAGGCATTTTCTGTAAGCCGTTTTGATCAGTTTATTAAGGTTATAGGAAAATCACAGGGAAACCCGCGCATGCTCGAATAATCATCAATATTTGTATGTTTATAACCGGCCAAGTGCGAGTCGGACTCGCGCAAGAAGGGTTCCGTGGCAAACCAGCAAAAAAAAACACGTTTGTTGTAAGGGAGCCCCTTTAATATTTATTTTATTCTGTGTTTTAGTATTTGTTGTTATAGCGGAAACTGAAATACATCATCTTTGAAAATTTCAACTCTCTATGACGGTTTATGAGATACAGCCTGGTGACAGACGGACAGCGCAGCCTCAGTGATATGGTTCGCTTTACCCTTTGGGTACGGAACCCTAAAAAAATAAACTTACCCAAGTCTCCGATGAATAAAGTCGGCGTCTGCGCAAGCACCCGTTGGCAGATGAGCACAAACAGCGAGTATTGGAGGTCTTCTTGCTCGCTTCCCTCGGACAGGCTCAGTAGGATATGATGGAGCACCCTGTATAGAGAAATTAAGATAAGTTAACCACTAGTTGACCGTTATGTTGCTCTTAGAATTAGCAAGTTGAAATGGCAATGGAAAGGCCACATCGCTCGTAGAACTGACAACCGATGGGGAAGAAAGGTTCTCGAGTGGCGACCACGAACCGGAAGCAGTAGAGGCCTTCCACTAGGTTTTTTTCTATGTGAATGAATGACGTGACGAGCCGGTCGTTCACCTGATGTTAAGCAATACGGCCGCCCATACCAATTGCAGTGTCACTCGGAACTTTAAAATAATAATGTTTCGCGTGACACTGCGCTGCGCACGTCATCCTGAGACATCACACAGTCTAGTAATCAGATTACTACACTGTGTAATCAGGTCATAAAGTCTCATTTGCCTAGTATTTTCACTAGCTACAATGCCCTTCAAACCAGAACACATTAGTGCTTGCACACTACTGCTTGGCGGCAAAATAACTGGCAAAGCGGTGGACCGACGATCTGGTGAAAACAGGAGCTGATGGATGCAGGAGGCGAGCAGCCGCTCTAAGAAGACCTCTCTGTGGGAGCCTATGTTTAGCAGTGGACGTCTCCAGGCTGTCGATCAACTGGCTGGCTGTTGGTTGGTTCAAAATTCGGTGAGAGCCTAGAGCAACACTATTTTTTAATTTGATATACCTGTTTCACATAATGCAAAGAACCCCGCAAAACGAACAACAGTTTTAAACGGAGACCCATTCTGACATCAAAGACGATCTGCGATTTTCAACTTAAGGTGCTGACAGGAGCAAAGGCGAGCACGTTTATTACAGCAGACGAACTTGAAACTTATTTTGTACGTTATAGGGTCGCTTTATGCATAGCAAAAATATGGCGATTACGTTGCACTTCGACTTTTCCATTTTTTGGTACAAATAATTAGTTATAAAAGAAATGCTTATTGTTATAAAAAAAAACAAGCTTATAAACGGATGCATTGACACAAAACTTATCACTGATCTATTTCAATGGGGTGTCTTATTATAATGTAACATTTTGGGACGTTTGAATGATTTTTTAGAGGTCACTTCACTTTCACTTCGATTTTTTTCCATCGAAAAAACTTTTCGTAAACGTGTTTCGGTTTCGGCAGATGGAAAGAAGATATGACCAGTATTAACGTGATTTTTTTTCAATCCTGTGAATGGTATACGTTTTGAGATAATCACGTTCAAAATAGTCGATTTGGGAGCATTCAGCGTCTTAAGTAAAGATCCCATAAGTACAATTAAAAATGTAATGAACAACCGTAAAAGTTTAAAACAATAAAATTGCGTTTCCGCCGCCATAAAAGGATAATTATTATTTTGAAATAATTTGTAAATACAATAATGCCTCATTAATTGTTTTTGTAACAACTACCTATATTAATACAGTAAACATGCTATTCGAATTGTAAAACATGATTCGTTCGAGTAATGCGGTCATTCTCTGCAAATAATGTTTCATCTTCACGATAAGGGCTAGCAAAGTAAACAATATAATAATAATGCACAGAAGGACAACTCAATACAAACGGTGGCTAAAGACAACGACAGCATGTGCCTTTATTACTCAAACTAACTAACTACACTTACCAGAACTACTACTACACTACCTACTGCGAATAACATTTGAACTGTAAACTAGCCAGGTAGGTACCGTACCCAACATGCAGGCAGCATTGCCTCGTTGAATTGCAATGCTGATGCGTTGAGCCAAATAATCGCCAGCATTTCGGTCCCGCGTTGCATCGACCAGGCGCTCTGGGGGTCTAGCAAAGATCACAATCGCTAACGCTAACGCCTCACTCTAACTCCAAAATGTACTGAAATGACATATCGGAAATCGCGAACTTTTCCGTAGCGAATTTCATTTCGATAATTTTTGGAGTTAGCGTTTGGCGTTAGCGATTGAGATCTTTGCTAGACCCGCTGATAAACTATGGAAAATGCGGTGAGCTCCTGGTCCCCACAGGCCCAGGGTTTCAACACCAAACGGCTCAAATATGAAACCGTTCCTGTGCTTACTATATTTGCGGCGCTTTAGCTGCTCAGCCTAATTAGCCGCGGCGCCGGCCCTAAAAGCGGCATGCACCATTGTGGACTGCGTCATCATCATCATCAGTTTCCATCAGGGCGGTTATTCTCTATGGAAATACAGATTCCACACGATTCGAAACCACGTAATTATCGTGTCTTGTTCAAATCGTGTCACAGCGTTGAAATACCTTCACTTTACGTTAAAATTATCTTTATTTTGAATATTGACATAAGTGGTCATATCTTTAGACGTGTTGATGTTTCGGAACACGTCTCAGTAGCACAATATGATTTTTGGCAGTTCAAATCCCGCCAATACCAAATTCATTTCACGCGGTTTCGTTTTCATTTCATAGTGAATAGACTTTTGTAGATTTCTTATCTAAGACAAGGAATTCGCGTGGTTTTGAAGTATGGAATCGATACGGAATAATGGCCCAGGTGAGACAAAAAAGCTTTGCCTTTAAAAAATAGGAGGTTCTCGAATCAGTTGAATTTTTATTTTGTTTGGTACCCACCTTTGAGCATCATTAAACTTATTTAAACGCCATTTAACCACTCAGGCGCGGTGCGGCGGGCGTAGGTAGGTCCCAAAGCGCTCCTCAAATAGCGCGGTATGGTTTTGCATATTTACGGTTTATACGAATAAACTAAGCAGTGTTTCAAAATTTCAAAACTAGTTTTGATAAGTAGCATTACTTGGCTATCTAAACAAATGCATTTTTACGTATGTTGCAGGATAAAAAACACACACAACAACACTACGCATAATAATTGACGCTCCTCCGTACCTAAAGGAAATTACTCCGTCGCCGGCGCGCGCCGGCTCGGCGCGAGATGCAATTTAGACTGAGGCGTTTTTTTTTTCTCCTGAACTATAGAGACTTTTACTTTATTCTATAGTGATGTTCAACTAGTTTCAATTTTAGTCGATTTATAACGAGTGACACCTCTAAAAATTGATTGCCATCCCTAGTAGCGCAATCAGCTGTAAGCCACAATTGTGGTGGGGAGCGGTCCACGTTGCGCGATGCCGGCCGCACATGTGGTTGAAGCGCCTGAGCGGTTAAAAACCAATTTGGTAAATCCTTTTTTATTTGAAACGATACTGTTTAGCTAGATAGTTTCATCCCATGGAAATTTCATCAAGATTAGTTCAATACCCAGTAGTTGTAGTATGAAATTAATACGATTGATGTCAGTTAAACCCCTTTGTTTAATAATATTTTTCAATTTTTGTTTGATATTTTACAAGTGAACGTATGTGCAATGCTAATGTGTATGTAAAGGCAAAAATAAACTGTTAGCACATTTACAAGTTAAAATAAAGTATCGCAAGGTCGGTCACACTCGAGCCAACCGATTTCGGTATTTCATTTATTTAACCATCAAAAATTATCTTCGGTAAAATATGCCTTAGCCTGACATAAATCACAATACATGTTTGACTTTATGCCATATGTATGCGTACTCGCGTAAACCTTTAGCGTTAGTTCCAGGTTGACCTTCTGCGCATATTTATACTGTGTTAAATAGGTAGTTTACGTTTAGGTAGGTGTGATGAGTGCGTGTAGACGTCTCTCGCTGCGGTTTTATAATCTTCTGTTTTGTGAATAAAACCATGACATTAGCAATAATAAAATTGTAATACCTATAGGTACCGAGTTTATTCGAAAGCACTCGCTGCCGAGTATAGTAAAATATTTGAAATCCAACACAGCGCCCCTAGCGGTAACTATACGTAACTCAGGATTTCAATACTAATTTTATAAATAGATGTTTTAATTCACGACATCGCTGTTCGAAAATAATGTAGGCGAGTTTTAGCTACGTATTCCTTTTTTGACTTTTTAGTTTTGAACACGGAGTAGTTATCGTTTTTCTAATTTCAATCTGAGGTTAAGCTTTAGGGTTGAGCCACATCTGTCAGTACGAAATCCTATCTTTTTGTATTCTATCCTTTTCTAACGCTCAGAGTTTTCGTTTCCTGCAGTGAGGTTGAGAGGGATAGCGCGAGTGTTATCGCGCGCGGCGTCAGCACTCGCGCTATTTTTCTCGCTCTGACATGCGGCGATCTTGAGCGATAGAAAAGGACAGAGCATAGAGCCTTACGCTTTTAGAAGTATTACAAAAATGCTTACCCGTAAGCCGTCTTCAGATCCATTTTCGACACTTTAAAACATAGGTTTTTCTTTTCCATCGCTTTCAGTCTACCCATGTGCTCATCGAACAGTTCCTTGCAAGTCTTCCTGCTGATCTGGCAGCAGTCCTTCTTAGAAAACTCATTAGAAATCTCCTTTTGCATGTCTTTAAAATTCTTCATAGTCATAGACGTAATAGACGATGTTCTCTCTCGCTTCTTCTCCTCCTTTCCTTCCGAGACGGGAGATAACTCGCAAGGTACAATTTCTTGATACTTTTCGTAATCACTGGTGTACGTTGGGGATGAGCGTTCAGGGGAAAGGCTGTTGTCCCAATTATGGTGGTAGAAGGTTTGGGATTCGGACATGGGACTGGGTACGTTTTCGGAACGGGGCGGGGTGGGAAACATATGTCCCGCATTCGGAAACCCATCGGCGACGTTTTCGAAACTAAAAATCGAAGTGTTAAAGTCTATACTGTCTTCCTGGTTCGGCAAGTTTTGCGAGGCCGAAAACTCTTCCAGAACATTCGGCACCGTCACCGGATTCGGCAAAGCGTTCGGCACTAAGCACATACCGTAACTTTGCTCTTTAGCGACGCACTCTTTAAAATCGTTTAGGAAATCTTCGGTGCTTTCGTAATTCTCCTTCAATATGAAGTCTTTTAGGAAATCTTCGGTTTTGTTAGAGTCTTCTTTGATGAGGTCGAGCACGTCTTGCCAGTACTCCGATTGGTTGATCGAGGTTTGTGACAGTTGTGAGGTTTTCTCGAATTCCTTTAACGCGATGTCGACCTCGTTGAAATTGTCCGGTGGAAGGTTCGCGTTCACGATCACTTGTCCGCCAGAGAGAGCGTGCTTGTTGATCTGAAATTATTAATAACACGAATTTTAATAATTACACTTCCATATGGCAGAGATTAACTTAATAACATAATTAACTTAATAGTTTAATGAGTGAGGCAGCGCGTCGTACTACAAGCAACCCTTATAAGTTCGCCATGTGCGTCTGTCTGTCTGAATATTATACAGCCTAATAACTTGTAAAGTTACACGCATGAATATTTGTAGTTTTAATAGAGTTAAAGTAAAAAGCTTTTTAAGATTGAAAGCAACATCATAATTACTAAGCATCCAGGGGACACAGCAAAGATCCCTTTTCCATTAGCGTTAACACCAAACGATAACTCAAAATGTATGGAAATGACATTTCGGAAACCGCTTACTTTTCCGCAGCTAATGTCATTCCAATACATTTTGGAGCTAGCGTTTGGCGTTAACACTAATGGAAAGGGATCTTTGCTAGACCCCCTGGTCTGTCCTCCGATGTCCTAACCATAAACGACGGTATCTCTTGAACCGAAACTTTCACAGAATATGCGTTATTACGGTGGATTGCATAACAAATCCCCCCACTAGGTGGACCGACGCGACAACCTGATGAAAGTCGCGGGGAGCCGATGGATGCAGGAGGCGAGCAGCCGCTCTATGTGGCTCTCCCTGGGGGAGGCCTATGTTCAGCAGTGGACGTCTTCAGGCTGTTAATGATGATGACATAACAAATAGTCAAAAAATACAAAAAAATTATAATCCGTTTAAGAAACGTGATTTATTAACTTTTTTTCATGTCTCAAATTTAGTTATTTTTTTTATTATTGATAGCCACTGCATTTGATCACTGTCTCGCCGACAATCACAATATTATCTGTCGCGGCGATAAGGTTGCTTTCAGTTTGTGTGGTCTTAAGAAAGTAAACAAGCGTGTGCTCTCGACAAGGTATATTGCTAGACTAAATAAGATCATACAGGTACGCGAATTATAAAGAAACTGTTCGATATATAGCTATAAATCTAACTAGGTACATCATGTCTGTTATTAAACTGAATTTACTATTATACTATTAATTTGATTGAACATTATCGTTTACTGACTGCTATGGTGACACGTGGTTTTCGTAGTTTTTGGTGTTTTTCCTAAGTTCTAGCTTTCCTCGTAATCGTTAATTCTATTTTACCCTCAAAAATGCATGACAGACAACACAATAAATTCATTAACAAAAACCTACTCTACCAGGTTGAAATCACGTTGGTAAATCCCATACAAAGAATTACACGTTAGTTTCCTGTTATCATACATATATCAGGTCATCAGCCATTTTACATCCATAACTGAACATAGGCCTCCTCATAGGGGGCAAGGGTTGCTATAACCACCACACTTGACAGGCGGCTTGGTGATCACAGATTATAATGTACCGAGGAGACTGCCGCTGCACATTCCCTGGATATTCCCTCAGCCGGCTCAAACCGGGCCAACATTTATTGTGTGATGAACATAGGTGTTTGTTATGTGTCTGGGTACTGTATTCTATGTATGTATTTATTTACAAACAAACAAGTATTTAGTATATCCGTTATTTGGTTCCCATAGTACAAGCATGTTTACTTTGGGTAAAGATTTTATAGTAGTACCTACTAGTTTTGGGCTGGATGGCGCTGTGTGTGGGGAATTAAATAAATAAATATGTGGGACATTACATATTTATTTATTTAATTCCCCCTACAAGCTTGCTAAACTTAACCATGGGGTCCCATTAGGTACAAACGAAAAATAGCCCGAACTTGAAAAAAATGTAGTAATCGTGTCTAGAGAGTTACTAGTTAGTGTCCAGTGTATTCATTTGGCCCAATACTTCGCCAACACGCAATAAATGTCGCTTGATAATCTTGCGTTATGCAGAAATCAAATGATTCGTTATGCCGTTGTATGGGATGAGGCATCTGTACTGTAGGTATCGTATTATCTGGGACTTAACTAATTGATAATTAGAAAAACTAAAGTTATAGGTTGTGAGTTCCGTATGAAGCGGCCAATTATGATAAATATTCGGTAAAGAAAATCCAAAAAGGGATGACATTATAAATGCATCATACTGATTATATGGATGACGTCATGATTGAATAACTTTCATCCAACATTGTAAAAAAGTTTTTACTGTTCGCAGAATTACTATTAGAAGATTTATAGTGCACGTGCAGTGAATACTAAATTTGGGACACAGGGACTTTTTGTATTATATGCTAATCTAAATCCTTGGCTAACAGGAAATAAATGACGTCTGGTTGATCAATCACTATTTTTGTTATGATCGTGACATTCGTCTTTCTTCCTTCCTTATTGAGTAGGCAAAGTGGTAAGCCCAGAATAAATAAATAACGCCCAACGATCACATAGAATAGATCCTGGACGCTAACTAGGATTCCAGCACCCAAGTAATACGAGGACCATGCTCCCACAACACCCAGATACAGAACAAGTATTTGTTTTTTTCCTGTGCATAAATACTTGTCCTGTCGCGGGAATCTGAACCCGCCGCCACCGGGTCATGATCCCACCCGCTCAACCACCACACCACGGAGGCTGTCGGAATAAACTGCCCTGGGGGTCTAAGCAAAGATACCAACAACTAACGCTAACGCCAAACGCTAACTCCAAAACTGTGTAGAAATGACATTAGCTGTGGAAAAGTAAGCGATTTCCGAAATGTCATCCTAGTACATTTTGGAGTTAGCGTTTGGCGTTAGCGTTAGTGGTTGGTATCTTTACTAGACCCCCTGACCGCCTAGCATGCGCTCCGCGAGAAAACTTGTCGTCGAGTCGAGTGTCGAGTGAGACACACTTAGGCGCTACCATAGCGTTGTCAAGGTCTCTCACGAGAAGTGTCGAGATAATTGTGTCGCAGTCGCATACTGCCGGGCCGAAGTCAACCAGGTTTTTGACTTGCGTTTTGTTTTACTTGACTGTACAACACTCACCTGTCTAAATTTGTCCGATTCGCGTTGTGGAACGGCATAAGGTCGTACTTTCAATTTGCATGGAAATCTGACAGGTTGTTTGATAGGTTGTCTGATCAAGTAGATCTTCTGCGTCTTCTTCTCATCATCTTTCCTGCTTTCTCCATCGTCTATCTTGCTTTCTCCATCTTCTATCTTACTTTCTCCACCTTCTATTTTTCCTTCTCCATCATCTACCTTTAACTTGTTGAAAGACTCTGTTACTTCCTGCTCTAATTTCACATCGGATTGAGTTTCACCATCTTCTTTCGATTCTGTGAAACCGCTGTCCTCGGACGAATGTCTTCTTCTATCATCCTCTATTACTTTGAACGCAAAATCGCTGAAATCATCTTCCGTTTCCGAATCCGTCTGCTCTCTCAACTTTTCCTTTACGATCTGTTTGTCTTGAATCTCGAGATTTTTCAACGTTTCAATGACAGTTGCGACCGCGCATTCGCTTTTCGGTATCTCCTTCGGTATTACATCTTTCGGCTTCGACTTTTCGTTTTCCCTTTCGTGTTTGGCTTTCTCCTTTTTCTTGTCTTTGAATAAGTTTTTTATTGTGGAGAAGAAAGCAGTTTTGATCGGTTTATTATCCATTGGTAACTGTGGTTTGGCATTTGACACTTTGGCACTGCCCATAGTTCTTTGATTAGATGTTCCTTACAAGCTACGACGATGGCATTCTGTAACAAAGAAAATTACATATATTAGTAAGAATTTTTATATCTACAGCAGGGTGCGGTCACTATTGGGTTACTGACGTCACCCGTAGCGCACTATTTTCAAGGATCAGTCAGGTTTTGGCAATTAATCTCAATTAGGGCCTCCCTTGTCACAAAGTGCCTTGAAAACCGGCAAACAGAATCGGAGAATATCATTCTCATGTCTACCCTATCTACTCAGTTACTAGCTAACCAACATTTCAGTCAAGCATGGGATTATAAATGAAGTAAATCGCTGTCAGCGATAAGACCGGACGTAAAATATACTTAAGTGGGCGTTTCTCGTGAAATAAAAGATAAATATGTAATATAACTTTTGATAGCACAGATTATGATATAGAGATAAATTTAACGACAACGGGCCCGATAGATCAGTTGGTAGTTCTGAACTGAGGGCTGTGGGTTCGATTCCTACCCAGGACAAACATTTGTGACATGAACATAGATGTTTGTTCTGTGTCTGGGCGTTATATTGTATTCTATATACATGTATTTACAAACAAAAAGTATCTAAGTATTGTATCAGTTATCTGGTTCCCATAGTACAAGCTTTGCTTAGTTTGGGGCTAGATGGCGCTCTGTGAAATGTCCACACATATTTATTATTTATTATTAAAAGTAAATTATTTATAAATACGTTATTTGAAGTTTACCGCACAAAAAAAACTCGCATGTCCATAAGAGGCGCTCGGTTAATTGCATAAGAAGATTAAGAAGTCTACCACGCAGACAGCGCGTGTTTACAACACCTATTACTCAATAGGCCGTTATCACAGCAAATCGTTTTCAAAGATTATAAAGCCGGTAAATAGCTCCATACATAGTGAACATAATTTCTCCTACAAACACGACTCCCTTGCGCGGGCAGGGGGCGGAGTAACAAAACGAGACAAACTCATACGGAATTACAAAAAAACAGAGCAGGATGGAACAAGAGACTTTGGGTGTCCCGTTTCCTCTCATAGGATTAGCCGTTGAAATACACCACTAATTTTTGTATGAAGGGAAGTTGTATCATTGGTCAACTAGATTTATAGTCAATGATCGTTCTAATCAATTACATCATTGTTCAGAGGCACGTCCAAAAAAAGCATTTAGACAAAGTCACACGACAATCCGATTTTTTTACGTTGCGTTCGTTTACGTTGACGTCAGATGCTAATTTCGGCAGCTATTGAACGGTAGAATAACAAGTTTTGCATTATTTGTTCTTCAGAATACATTATTTTATAGATTTTTATTTATTGTACTTAGTTGATTTTGGAAAACCTTCTTGGAATTTCATTCATTTTTGGCAGTTATCAGTACTTTATTTTATAGATAGGCTTTAGATTTAATTTGATTGTAGTTATTTTTGGAAGTCCATTTTGGAATTACATAAAAATCTTTTTTTAGATGATAATCACAATGATGTGATCAATTCCATATCGACCAAAAACTGTCAAATCCGGCAAATTTCATATCAAAATAATGTCAAATACAAAAAACAGTTGAATTACAGCGATTAAAGTCATAACACAAGTAGTAGTTAACAGATGAGTCAACTATTACATGCACAAGGACGACTACAAATGGACCAAAACTGTCAGAACCGTGCCATATGGGAATAATGTCATGTATCCAAAATGATATGTCACCGTCTTATTGTAAAAACCGTTTGTATATAAAAACGAAAATAAAACCGGATATTTATAAACTGTCGATTTATTGCAAACTGCAATGACACTTTGTCTTACAATAAAACGGATGTGTTTTCAATTATTTATAAACAGTCGGTGTCCAGCGGTTAGTTTATAAAAAAAACGGGTTTTAGTAGCGTTTAATTGTGAACAATGCACCAATTTTTGCTGTAATTTATTGTTTTTTTAGAGTCACTAGTGGCTAACTAGTAGGTTACGACGACGAACGAGCGAAGCGAGGAGGAGTGATAGATTAGTTTTGACCACACTAGAAGTACACAAATACAAGAAAACCAAGTGATGCCGATTAATTATAAATAACCGAAATATCGACCGTTTTATTGAGAGGCACATTACCCGTTTGCAATAAATCGACAGTTTATAAATAACCGCGTTTTTTATAAACAAACTGTTTCTACAATAAGACGGTGACAGATACAAGACATAACACTAAAAGTAGTATAATGACTCAGCATACTATGCACAATTTTGAGGTGTATGAATCTCAACCATTTATAAACAGGATGGAAATGTTTAAGGCAGGCCAAGCAGTCTTCCTGCGAGCTAAAGAACGATGATAATAAGCAGAAGTGAATCAGTGTATCCGTATTGTGCACCTAATCAATCTGTATCTAACCGATATAATAAGTACACGTATCATGACATACATCATATTCTTAACTTTCACGATTAATCGTCGTTTAAGTCGATTATCAAAACTCAAAACCCCAATATCTTTTTTTTTATGAGATAAAATGACGTGACGAGCTGGTCGTTCACCTGATGTTAAGCGACACGGCCCATAACAGTTGCAGTGTCACCTAGGACTTTAAAATAATAAAGTTTCGCGTGACACTGCACTGCGAACGTCATCCTGAGACATCACACAGTCTAGTAATCAGATTACTACACTGTGTAATCAGGTCATAAAGTCTCATTTGCCCAGTAATTTCACTAGCTACAATGCCCTTCAAACCGGAACACTTGCCGGTGCTTGCACACTACTGCTTGGCGGCAGAATAACTAGCAAAGCGGTGGTACCTATCTAGACGAACTTTGCAGAAAAGTCTTACTACCTAGTAGTCTTATTGCAATTTTAGCACTTTTACAAGTCAGGATGATATTAGGCAAGTGCGAGTCGAACTCGCGCATGAAGGGTTCCGTACATCTGTAAAAGCGAGCGAAATCACCGGCCCCCTGCTAGGTGGACCGACGATCTGTTGAAAACCACGGGAAGCCGATAGATGCAGGAGACGAGCAGCCGCTCTAAGTGGCGCTCCCTGGGGGAGGCCTATGTTCAGCAGTGGACGTCTTCAGGCTGTTAATGATGATGACACTGGTTTTATTAACATTAGTCGGAACCAAAGACTTGTAGTACATAGAACCAGATTACTGAATATATTACTACGTATAGCGCTCATAGCGAAGCACGACTAGCCGTTCCTAACCGATCGGTAAAGTTAAGCAACGTTCGCTGCGGTCACTGCTATGATGGGTGACCGCTACACCAAAAAGTTGGTATTTAGAACTGAGCGCTACCGTGCTTCGGAGGTCACGTTAAGCCGTCGGTCCCGGCTGCTGTCGTAAGACAATAGTCGTTAAGCCAAGCCTGAAAGTCAGAAGCCTTTGAGCGGCATAAAAATTCTGACACCAGGGCTGACCACTTGCCTACACGAGAAGAAGACTACGTAAGTAGTACGTTACCTCTTTAGTCGGAAAATAAGAAGTTTATTCATTGCGAACACAATTTATTCTATTGTCACGTCAACGAGTAAGTAAATGATTTCGTTTCTGAGGAAAACGCATTCGATCCTCGTAAATCTCTCCATTTTTCAGGACGCAAACTGCATAATTGTTACATGCCTCGTGTCACACCGTAGTCGTCACCGCGGTTCTAAATATTAATGACAGACGGACTCACCACTATGGCAAAGTGATAGTATTTAGGTGTTTTCTTTCAGACACTATCATAGTGCGAATATCACTTTTATAATTAGTAAATAAAATAAAAATAAACTGTATTGATGAATGACGTGACGAGCTTGTCATTCGCCTGATATTAAGTGACAGACTTTTGTTCTCGTAAAGGCCAGATTTTTCCAGCTAGGTGATTAGGTAACTTAATTGAAACCTATTGAATGAAACTCAAATTAGTATGGATTTGTCAGTTTCAATACGACGTTTATGTGCATATTAGATAACTACTATAAAAAAAAATTGAATGTAGTTGCGTTTTAGGTAGGTAAAAATCTCGTATGTAATAATAATCCAAAGGTAATAGAAACTTAGAACTCTAACACTGGAATTCATAGTCAAGGTGAGGGCTCCTCTAGGGAATAATGCAGGCGCTGTGTGGTGAAGACTAGTTTAAGCATTTCATAAACAAAATTTAGTAGCCCCCAATCTGACAATTCTGACATTTTCAAAGGCAGGATGCTATGAAAGTGAAGGATGAATGATTCAACATTCATTAAAAAATTCTCTATCACACAGAATTTAAGTTACAGCACGGTGTGATCGGCGGCCGACCTCATTCTCCTGGCTCAGGGCCAAGTTACGAATGTTTACATACATTAAAATGTTTACATCCACACTGGATTTTGTTTTTAAAATGCTATCATCATTCCTGGAATCGGTTAATAAATCTGAATTCGGTGACCTTCAACTAGATAATAAATAGGTAAGGTTGTGATATCAATTCTGATGCTGTTATGGGGTAAATATAGTTGTTCCACCTTACGCGGCGTCCTGAAACATCATCATCATCATCATTAAGGCGCTGAATGCTCCAAAATCGACTATTTTGAACGTGATTATCTCAAAACGTATACCATTTACAGGATTGAAAAAATTCACGTTAATACTGGTCATACCTTCTTTCCATCTGCCGAAACCGAAACACGTTTACGAAAAGGTTTCTCGATAGAAAAAAGTCGTGAAGTGACCTCAAAAAAATTATTCAAGCGTCCTAAAATGTTACATTATAATCAGACACCCAATTGAAATAAATCATTGTGATAAGCTATGTTTCAATGCATCCGTCTATAAGCTTGTTTTTTTTTTATAACAATAAGCATTTTTTTTATAACTAATTATTTGTACCGAAATATGAAAAAGTCGAAGTGCAACGCAACGTAATCGCCATATTTTTGCTATGCATAAAGCGACCCTATAACGTACAAAATAAGTTTCAAGTTCGTCTGCTGTAATAAACGTGCTCGCATTGGGTCCTGTCAGCACTCAGCATCTTAACAGCCAGAAGAACCACTGCTGAACATTGGCCTCATCCAGGGAGCACCACTTTGATCGGCTCCCCGCCACCTACTCAGAGCTTATTTAATAGTTTTCAGTGAGCGAATTGTGAACCACAGGATGCACTTGATTCTCCATACAAAAATACATCACTCACCATGCAATGTGAGACGTGAAAGCTATCAAATAAACTCGACTAGGCTCTCTGTTTCACTTTAGCTGGTGGTTTCGGCAGTCAGTGCACCCGTAGTCAATGTCAAATAATTTACTGCAAATAGTCTACTATTAGCTCTATTACCCATCCTTAAAATACGCAAGGCCGAATTTAGTGCCGGCCATTAATTCGAGACGGACAACAGAAATAAATCATCTGTGAAAATTTTAACTCTCTAGCTAGGTATCACGGTTCATGAGATGAGCATGGTGACAAACGGACGGACAGCGGAGCCTTAGTAATAGGGTTCGCTTTACCCTTTGGGTAAGGAACCCTAAAAACCGAATAAAATAAATATTTAAAGGGGCTCCCACTCCCATACAGCAAACGTGATTCTTTGCTCGATTTTATATGTAAGGATACAAAACCCTTCGCGCGCGAGTCCGACTCGCAATTGAGTGGTTATTTGAAAGAAATAAAGAAAGAAAAGTTATTTGTACAAACAAAAGATAACAAACTATAAGTCACTAGCTCTCACGGTAGGATACCCTGAGTCTTTGACATTCTCTTTTTTTTTATATTTATTCATTACACATTACACTACATTATCAAAAACTTCGCACCAAAAAACTACGGTAGGTTTGACATGGTGCTTGCATTCATTACGCCCGCTATGATTTAAAGTAATTAACTAAGAAATGAACTAGGTATACTTAGATTAACAATATTAATTAGGTCATACTTCGAATTTCATTTTACAGAGTTTTTTTTTTTTCATTTTATCTGTTGACAAGTAAACCAGCAGTGGACAAAATATTTATTTAGTTCCGGGGACACTTCACAACTCACTGCGTTTACTTCCATAAGAGCCAAATGGCAAGAATCTAAGGACCAGAATCAAAGAACCACATGACTAGGCCTACAGCTATAGTCAGTTCATATAGGTCAATCGGTGTTAGTCATTGGGAAACCACCCGCTCTATCAAAGGGCAATGTTGTGACTGTTTGCCTAGGGTAGTTAGAGCTCAGTCCAATCCCGCACACACGCAAGTAAATTAATTTTCTGGACCATGATGGCCAACTGTTTTATGAGCAACTTCAACTCTTGGTTAATGGCCTTTGTGGAGAGATGACCACAATTTTGCAAGTGTCACGTGGACTAAGATAGAACATCAAACGAAGATTATTCAGTGAGCAATTTTGGTACATGTAGGTAATGAGTATGAAGACAGCTATGAGCTACGAGTAGTGATGAATCTAAAATACTGAAACAAAACAAAAGAATACCATATTAAACACTGTTTTATGAGTAACTTTGATTGATTGCAATCACAAAACTGTCTATTTATTGCTGTAATCACTACACACACGAATTGCGTATTGAAACTGTCAAAGCCATACACGTTTGAAAACAAACCAACTGCGGATTGAAACTGTCAAATCCATTCTTTTAGTTTCAGTTAAGTTACGTAATGTCATGACAATATCGATCCCAAAGAGATGGTGCACTATAATAACATTGGTTTAGCAATAAATGGCAATAGATTGAAAAGCGAAGACGAAAATTTGTTTATGCTATGATTGGCAAATTTGAATTTGCCGCGCTGAGTAAAACACTATGCCTTAATTACTCGCTTAGATATTGGTATGGCAACAACCCTGATGGTTATTCAATAGAGATAAGACATCTGTCTGAATCATGCGGGCTATTATCAGTAATTGGGCACAAGCACATTTAGCTGCGTCAGAATCCATGCTACAGGTGGCGTCGACATAATATAGAATTGCTTCGTGACAGACCTGACAAAAGCGTCAGCGTTCTCAGCCAAATTCACAGATTGGCGGACATTTGCACTTAGCCTGAGTGCCAGTTACGTAATTAGCCAGCGGGTTATAGCGACACCGCAACACGAAAATTCGCGCGATAAGAATATCTGCCGAAGAACCAACAACCGTTGGGGAAGACGTGTTCTTGAGTGGAGCAGTCATTGGATGAGAAGAGCCTAAGACCTAGCTCAATGGCGTACCTTGGGAGGGGCCTATGTCCAACAGTGGACTATTGCAAGCTGATGATGATGATGATAATAAATGAACTCTTCGTTGAAGGTATAACTGCACCATAAAACTGAACTGTGATTTGTAGCAGCGACATGAAGATCACGCTATAGCTGGCCCAGTAAACAAGTACTTACATAATAATTATCCTGCTATAGCAAATACTCAACTTTCCTATGAGGTAAATAACTAAAATGTAATTAACATTAAAACACAAGTTTAATTTGATAGCAAGACTTTGGTACATCCACTGGGATTATAAATAGAGCTAAATACAAGGAAGTCACGTTTGTATTTCGTAATACCTACTAGGTGTAATTGTAATTCTATTCATTAGTTACTAATGATTAGTACCCTATGAAACTAGATACTAACTCCTGTCACCGGTCGCGCATGGACCAAAATGTATGAAATCTAAGGTATCGATTTGGTATTGATGATAACTCCAAAAATAGGATTTAACTTATTAATAACCGCTACGGTACAAAACTAAATTAAAAGAAATTAAGTAGACTGTTTTTAATTATCATAACATTAACAAGTTAGCCATAAGTTTTGAAAGTATCAATAATTTAAAAAAAACATCATTTGGACTTGGACTATACTCATCAATAAATTATGTACAATTATGTATTCAATTTGTGCTAATTAATTCCTGTATAATCCATTCTTTGGGTACTATACTGTGCTAATATAAAATTAGAGGCATTTCGCGGTTTCACCCAAAATTTTCCTATATTTCTGGGGAAACTCTTAATTTCCCGGAATAAAATGTACAGGCAAAGCAAGGTTTCTAGGCAAGAATGCTCCATCGTCGACTTAACATCAGGTGAGACCGTGGTCAAATATCGGCCTATCGTCGATTAAAAAAATAACAGACCTTATGTTGATCTCAATAGTATCAGGAATATTCAGAATGCAAATTTTAATTTAGATGTCTTGGTGTAAAAGACCAACAAACAATCAAATATAAAAACAAAGCAGATGATGTATTAGTTTTTATACTTATGGAAAAACCACGCAGCTTCAAATCTTTACCTAATATAACGTGTGTCTTTGAATTTTGGTACCCTAAGGGAGATACAGAAATAAAAAAAAAACTTTTGTTGATCACAAATGCCGGGGTGAGATAGTGAATGCTAGCGCGAATTGTCATCAACCCCGTGGTGCCAAGGAAGTGCGAGGGCATTTCCCCTCCCAAAAAAAGGTAGCATCACAAATCACAATAAGAGTACGGCGAACATACATCAACCAACACCAAATGCAACGAAACACAACTGAATTCCTTGAAATCTTCAAACCAGTTAAGCAGCCGCTGAGTAGATTAATAGGTTGCGATTTATCAGCCACTTGCATGAATAACTTTATACGCCCCAAACATGTTTACAATTTACAACATATACCCAGAAAAGATATAAGCTTCAAGATTAATATCCAAGTTTTTGTATTACACTCGTTGAGCGAGCTATGAATCATGGTCATAACCATATAAATGTTTTTACTTTAGTAGCCGTAGATATCAAAATGAAAGTAAATAAATAAATAAATATAAATATGTGGGGACATTTCGCACAGCGCCATCTAGCCTCAAACTAAGCATAGCTTGTACTATAGCAACCAGATAACTGATATAATACTTATAAAATATATACTTTTTTTGTTTATGATTATTATATTATGAAGTAAACTGCATTGCTTTTTATTGTTTGTTAAGCATGCGTTTGAACACTGCCTCACTTGTGCCTTGGTTACTTTGCATGTTTGTTACTTTTGGGTTTATTGTGTTTATTAAGATAAGAGCTGTGGAATAAATAAATAAAGAAAATAAAAATAAAATAAATGAGTAGGTACGACACATTGTATTTCACTATGATTTCACTAGTCATTTGCACTTACAGTTGCAAATGATTTGAGTCACTTTCAAGTTACTTGAGAGCGAATTCCAAATTCTGGTACAGCTTGGCGCCATTCACCTGCATATCCACTGGATTATTACGCAATATGGTTTGCAATGCAACGCAACTCGAGCAATTCTCTTCCTAACTTAAACTTTTTCTTATAATTTACGCACATGAACTGCGTATTGAAACTGTCAAATACTTTGAGTTTCAACTGGTTTCAATCAAGTTACATAATTACCTTTCTGGTATGTAATTTATGTTATCAAATTACGATGCAAAAAGTTTTCAATGCATATAATTATATATATTAAGTATATACTCTGGCGAAACAACAGAGCACTACTCAAGCAAATACTTTTTGTTTCAATCAATCTACTCACAACTGGCTCCTAATTTAGTTACAGATAAGTGAGCGTTAATGCAGACCCAAAGCCGCTATTAAGTAAGTTGTAATTTAATTTCTTAGCTATTGACATAATTATCAATTAAGTACTTTTTTATCAAATAGGCTAGCGGTTAACCACAATCTGATGGTAAGCGAGCGTCGTTGCGGTCGAAGCACGCTTGTCTAGTAAATTAAATAAATAAATAAATATGAGTGGACATTTCCCACAGCGCCATTTAGCCGCAAACTAAGCAAAGCTTGTACTATGGGAACCAGATAACTGATATAATACTTCGATACTTTTTGTTTGTAAATACATACATAGAATACAATATAACACCCAGACGCAGAACAAACATCTATGGTCATCACACAAATGTTTGTCTTGGGTAGGAATCAAACCCACAACCTATAGGTCAGAAGGCAGAGCTACTACCAACTGAGTTATCAGGCCAGTCTTATTAGGTCTGATTCTCATCTTACTGTTTTGTGATCCACGCACTCGCTCTCTATACATGGGGTCTCAGTGTGGGAATGTTAAGGCGCTGAATGCTCCCAAATCGACTATTTAGAACGTGATTATCTCAAAACGTATACCATTTACAGGATTAAAAAAAATGCACGTTAATACTGGTCATATCTTCTTTCCATCTGCCGAAACCGGAACACGTTAACGAAAAGTTTTCTCGATAGAAAAATATTGTGAAGTGATCTCTAAAAATCATTCAAACGTCCTAAAATGTTACATTATAATGAGACACCCCATTGAAATAAATCATAGTGATAAGCTATGTTTCAATGCATCCGTTTATAACCTTATTTTTTTATAACAATAAGCATTTCTTTTATAACTAATTATTTGTACCGAAAAATGGAAAAGTCGAAGTGCAACGCAACGTAATCGCCATATTTTTGCTATGCATAAAGCGACCCTATAAGGTACAAAATAAGTTTCAAGTTTGTCTGTTATAATAAACGTGCTCGCATTGGCTCCTGTCAGGGCCTTAATAAGGGAACATCCAGGGAATGTGCAGCAGCAGTCCCCTCGGTACATTATAATCTGTGATCACCGAGCCGCCTGTCAAGTGTGCTGATTATGGCAGTTTATAGCAAACCCCCTATGGTAAGCGTCCAAAGTGGCCTTTTTAGGAGAAGGCCTGTGTTCAGCAGTTTAGCTTAGCAACCAGGGGTTTAGTTGCAGAACGTTTTCGCAAACGTCCTCAAACGTGTCCCATTTGAGATGCGCCAAAAAAAAACATCAGGTTCGCAGCTCGTGAACATAATTTCTCCAGCAAACATGACTCACTTGCGAAGGGGGCGAGGTAACAAAACGAGACAGTCATACGAAATTACAAAGATCAAAGCAGGATGGAACAAAAGTCACAGTGGGTGTCCCGTTTCCTCTCATAGAATCACCGGGTGAAATACACCACTAATTTTCGCATGAGGGGAAGTTGTATCAAACGACAAACAAGATAACGGAATAAGTATACCATTTCCTTAACATAAATCACAAGTGTGGGCGAGACGAAATAATAAACGAGTTCAGTATGGTGAATTGACGTCACCGTGTTACGGGAAAACGAAGCATTTGATAGTGTAATCACATCCACGACCAGACTGGGAGTCAAGCTGAGTGTATTGTCATCTCTTTTTAATGGCCCCAATAGGCATGATGACTACTATTAGAAATTAACAAGTAAATATTACTTTCATAAAGAAGATTAAAAATGAATGCAATGATTGAAAGAAAAATCGGTAAATAAATCACGGAGTAAAAAGTTTTTAAAGTTTCTACAGGAGGCAGTTTCTCCTGTCCCTTTCTCGCGAAACAGAGCGCCCCCACAGTTACTATGAAAAATCTACTCGTGACGTCACATGTCAAAGAGATGATGTAGTGACACGCCCACGCACTGTATTTTTGTAAATAATTTTAATATTGTAAATAGGTATAGTTAGGTATAGTTTAGGTAGGAATAAATTTTATATTTTTGTTGTACAGTTATTAACCCCCAAAATTAGACAAGTATTAGGTAGGTTAGGTAATAAGTTAGAATAATTGTATTTAAAATATTAGGAGGCTCTCTCCTGACGGTAAGGCTGCTTGGTAGGATAGAGAAATGTTTTTAGTTTTAAGTGTGTCACGTGACCTCTGACGTCACATGGGTCCCCAGACGGTAAAGACCCTAGGTACCTTAGGCAAATCTAAGATTTTGTATATAAGGCAGGCAGTTTTGGAATAAACAGAACACAATAAGAAATCTGTCTCTCAGTCGTCTTCCAACCTCCGACCTGCACGCACCTCCAGCACTCCAGCCACCAGTACCTATCACCACGACATTGGTGAAGAGTAACCACAAAAAGCTACCACAGCTTAGTAATGAGGTACTGTAACGACCTTCCTCTGACGTCACTGACCGTTTGAGCTATCTCTTTCTATTCCGCTTTTTACAATGCTTGTAACTTGGTCATTTTTTGAGATATTTAAT
Organism: Ennomos erosarius; assembly: GCA_963580505.1. NCBI lineage: Eukaryota > Metazoa > Arthropoda > Insecta > Lepidoptera > Geometridae > Ennomos > Ennomos erosarius. Next base: position 4,066,438 of record OY757006.1, on the reverse strand, counting down.
TTTTGTTTTCACAAATGTTTATCTTTTGAGGAATATAATTAATTTATCCAAAAAAAATATTTTTGTCTTCATGCCTATTGACAGCCTCCGTGGCGTTGTGGTTGAGAAGGCCAGTCTCTCGTACTCATAACCCGGAGGCGGCGAGTTCGATTCCCGCGATAGGATAAGTATTTATGCACAGGAAAAAATGCGCAAATTCTTGTTCCGTGTCTGAGTGCTGTGGGACCATGGTCTGGTCCTCGTAGTTCCTGGCCACAGGGAATTTTAGTTAGGGTCATTGGCGCAGAGAACCAAGAGGAACTTTAACCGTGGTTTAACAGCAGTTTGAAAACTACCGCTGGGCTATACACCAATGCTCTCTCACAACACAGGCCCCATAAAACACAACATTGAAACTGTGGACGCTTTATGATGTTAGGGGGAGAGAAAATGCATTTTCTTTCTTTCTTTATATCACCACGCAACGCACATAACGTAGAGTTTAATGTATCGAGGAGAATGCCATTGCCTATTATGTGGTTATTCCCGTAGCGGGCTCTTACGAGGCACCCACAGGAAGAGATGGAGTGGTCTTATGTTATGCTCACACCGCCAGTAGCGCTCATAGCGAAGTACGACTAGCCGTTCCTAACCGATCGGTAAAGTTAAGCAACGTTCGCTGCGGTCACTACTATGATGGGTGACCGCTACACCAAAAAGTTGGTATTTAGAACTGAGGGCTACCGTGCTTCGGAGGGCACGTTAAGCCGTCGGGCCCGGCTGTTGTCGCAAGACAATAGTCGTTAGGCCAAGTCAGACGCCTTCAGGCGGCCTAAAAATTCTGACACTAGGGCTGACCACTTACCTACACGAGAAGAAGAAGAACCGCCAGGGCCACACGCTTTCAATACTCTCAACCATACAAATGCCGAACATAACAAGTATTTCTTGTAAAGAACTACCCTAGAAATGGAATTTCCCAATACAGAGTAGACCATCCACCACAAAGAAGCATTGCGCTATACTAAACCATATACTATGCACATATTTACATATCCAATACACAAATCATGTGTTCGATACATTGAGGATAATGCATCAATTAGCATTCGAAAAGCGCAGCACCTTTTCGATATGTTTTACGATACAGAACACTGAACCCACACTAGCATAAGTTAGAGTATGTACTTCATGTAATCGTGCGCATACGCAGTGTTTAAAGTTGGTATAAAATATACACACATATCTAGCGTGCGTGGTGTCACTTGCCGATGCCAACGAAAGACCAGCCGGGTTACTCTTGAAACTCGATTTCAATCGTAATTTGGGAATTGGAAAGAAATCGTGGCATTTGGTACTCTTAAATCCGACTCTAACGCACGATTCGAATCTTTGTCCATGGCATTTGGAACTAAATGTAATCGACTCATATCTACACCATCCGCTTTTATACCAAATTATTTAACGTTGGAATTGGTTGGGATTGATCCGGATTAGAATTTGAGTGAAAATGGGATTGGATTCAAGAGTAACCCTATATACAGCGCTGGTTTCTTGCAGAGTTGCAGCTAGTATTTTGCTGAGTTGGAACCGGGTTGCGGCAAATACTATTAGTTATTTTGCTAGGTTTTTTGATTGTAGTTGCATTAGTGTTTGACACAAATAAATATAAAATAAATAAATATGTGTGGACATTTCACACAGCGCGATCTAGCCCCAAACTAAGCATAGCTTGTACTATGGGAACCAGATAACTGATACAATACTTATATATACTTTTTTGTTTGTAAATACATACATAGAATACAATATAACACCCAGACGCAGAGCAAAAATCTATGTTGATCACACAAGTGTTTGTCCTGGGTAGGAGTCGAATCCACAGCTCTCAGTTCAGAAAGCAGGGATACCACCAACTGAGCTATCGGGCCCGTCTTATATCTTTCGTCCTTCCTTTTATCAACAGCTGGAAGCTACTTCTGATCGTAGGCCTCCAACATAGAGCACCACTTTGAGCAGCTGCTTGCCTCTTGGACCCAACGGCCAACGGCTCCCCGCAGTATGGTTTTAGTGGGACACCGGCCTGCGCTGAATCTTTCGGCTCGAATAGAATTATAAGCGAAAGGTTAATTTGCATGTTGCGTGCGATAAGTAAAAGTAGACACAACTAAAGTTCTGCGAACCGAAGGCCTCGGAAGCACAAACGGTTTTGGAACCAACTCTTTGTACGTATGTAGGAAGTCTTTGTTTGCAACCGCGCGCCATGATGTTATACTAAGTTCTGGGACCGTACTGTGAGCTCTTAGCGCGATTCAAAATTGAGCCAATATTGGATCGCTTGTTAAAATCTTTATACAAAAAAAACAAAGTGATCCAATATAGGCTCTGTTTTGAATCGCGCTAAGAGCTCACAGTACGGCCCCCGCAGATCTCGACGACCTCTTGACCGATTTTGTTTATATTAGAAATACTTGTTTAGAATTGAGTAACCAATGCTTCTGCCAAATAATATCATTATAGGCAAACTCCGCCCTTTTTTTGGGAGCCAACCCACCAAAAAAGGCCACCAAATTTTTTTTTCTAATTATTTTCACTGTACATGGGCCGTACTGTGAGCTCTTAAGAGCGAGTAAAAATTGAGCCAATATTGGATCGCTTGTCAAAATCTTCATACAAAAAAAAACGAATCAATCCAATACAGGCTCGGTTTTGAATCGCACTAAAGCTCACAGTACGGCCCCAGAATTGGACCTGTTAGTTTCCCGAAGTCGATGCGCTAAGTAGCCAGCCACCGTCTTCTAAAACATGCCAGAGTAATATTTACATACTCTTATTAGATTGCTTCTTCTATAGCAGGGAATTAACGGGATTATAATAAAATTATCCCCTCACCTCCCTTCTCTTTCCCTTCATTCACACCTTCCCTTCACTCCCACTCACATCCACCTTCCATTCGGTGGGGGAAAAGAAGTATAAAATAGCATCGGACTCCCACTGTCCCACTAAAAAAACGACATGTTAGTTTTAATTATAATATGCGGACAAAAAATCTTGAATTAAAATTACATCCCTATTGCTTGGGCAACCCGCACTTGGCCGTTTTAGAAAACGAAAATTATCCTAAATGTTATTCAGCATAATCAGCTATAACCATACGAAATTTCAGCAAAATTCGTTCCGTAGTTCCAGCATGATACGTGTTCAAAGGGACAGACAGACAGACAAAAAATTCAAAAAAAATTGTGTATATTTTTTTTATTTTAAATCTTCGCTACCACAGATACTTGGCTCCGTGCTCTTTGTTAATTTATCATTTAGTTTTATTTTTTATTTTATTGAACAATTTATCATACACGAGAGGACAATTAAATACTTAACCTATTTTTTTTGTTTTTATTATATTTTGGATTTCGATTTGTGCATACACCGCGAGCAGACCAGCTCCCGCAAGCAGCGCCCGTTCACGAGCTTGACGCATGCGCCAGCCATCGCCATCCTCAACCATTTTTGAGGGTAGACGACGACCCGACGGACGACGCCGCCGCAAGAAGAAGCTTTTTAATGAGCGTGAGTGCTCCCGGTGTACACGGTGTATTCTGTCTATTTCTATATCAATTAAGAAGCGCAATGCGGTCAAAATTATCATAAAACATTCAATGTACAGATTTAGTCCAGTTACAGTTTTATAAGTATGTATTGATTGATGTTATAGGTACAAAAATGTGGTTATAAGTATGTATGATGTGTCAATTGTTATGAAAATAATTATGACGATCAACCAATGAAGAGGTGAATAATAGAGGTACAAACTATATACCTATTATAATAGTTATTACAAATTATATTACACTATACCTAATGACCATTTAAGACAACTAGGTATTATAACTGATTGACAATGGCTAATGACGGTGCAATTCAGAAACGAGGTGATTCGACAGAGAACCAACGAAACCGAAATAGCCTGTCTACACAATTAGGAAACTGAAGCACAGAATAATATAGGCAGCCAGCCCAAAACGCTGGAAGTCTAAAGACTTGATATTTGGAGGGTCCTTTTGTGGCGTACAGAAGGCGCACTTGAAAAAGTTAACCTGTGAAAATATGATAAAAATCATCATCATCATCATCATCATCATCATCATCATCAACAGCCTGTAGACGTCCCATCCACTGCTGAACATAGGCCTCCCCCCGAGAGCGCCACTCGGCTGCTCGCCTGCCACCTAGTGGGGGGTCTGCCTACGCTGCGCCTTCCGGTTCGTGGTCGCCACTCGAGAATTTTTCTTCCCCATCGATTGACAGTTCTGCGAGCGATGTGGCCTGCCCGTTGCCATTTCAACATAGTTGATAAAAATACATAACCATATCAGCGAGTCTCTGGGAAAACCCAAGCCTGACCTGCGATATCGGATACGTACGCAATAAATGATCTAAACTGCACTAGCCCCGTGGAACAAGTTATTACAGTTGAAAGTGGCGCAAATTCGACGTCATACACATATCTAGATGTATGGAAGTCAAAGACCGCAGCTATGTGAGTCCTGCTGCTCTTTATTAGGCATACAACTTTCACCGTAGCGGATATTGACCCGGTCTGTCACTTAGGTAATCTCATGCGCCCGCGCCTGCCTCCATTCGCCCAAAACTAATAAGCCCGTGCGACGCCGGGGCGGGTCATATTAGGTGATATCAAACATAGTGCTAATTAAGGGCAAAGCTATTAGGAATAACAATTAATAATACAGTCATTTATACTCATTATCGAATCTGTGTTAGTCTTTACCACAAATATCCGCTTATAGAGCGTGCTGCCATATTTTTGTTCTGGCTATAAAAACCTATACTGACATTCCAGGAAACCCCACTCCCCACTCGCCACCAACCTGCACTAGTCCCGCGTGCTGCGGTATGTCTACACTCGCCACCATCCCGCACTAGTCCCGCATGCTGCGGTATGTCTACATTCACCACCAACCAGCACTAGTCCCACGTGCTGCGGTATGTCTACACTCGCCACCAACCCGCACTAGTCCCGCGTGCTGCGGTATGTCTACACTCACCACCAACCCGCACTAGTCCCGCGTGCTGCGGTATGTCTACACTCGCCACCAACCCGCACTAGTCCCGCGTGCTGCGGTATGTCTACATTCACCACCAACCCGCACTAGTCCCGCGTGCTGCGGTATGTCTACACTCGCCAACAACCCGCACTAGTCCCGCGTGCTGCGGTATGTCTACACTCGCCACCAACCCGCACTAGTCCCGCGTGCTGCGGTATGTCTACACTCGCCACCAACCCGCACTAGTCCCGCGTGCTGCGGTATGTCTACACTCGCCACCAACCTGCACTAGTCCCGCGTGCTGCGGTATGTCTACACTCGCCACCATCCCGCACTAGTCCCGCATGCTGCGGTATGTCTACATTCACCACCAACCAGCACTAGTCCCACGTGCTGCGGTATGTCTACACTCGCCACCAACCCGCACTAGTCCCGCGTGCTGCGGTATGTCTACACTCGCCACAAACCCGCACTAGTCCCGCGTGCTGCGGTATGTCTACACTCGCCACCAACCCGCACTAGTCCCGCGTGCTGCGGTATGTCTACATTCACCACCAACCCGCACTAGTCCCGCGTGCTGCGGTATGTCTACACTCGCCACCAACCCGCACTAGTCCCGCGTGCTGCGGTATGTCTACACTCGCCACCAACCCGCACTAGTCCCGCGTGCTGCGGTATGTCTACACTCGCCACCAACCCGCACTAGTCCCGCGTGCTGCGGTATGTCTACACTCGCCACCAACCCGCACTAGTCCCGCGTGCTGCGGTATGTCTACACTCGCCACCAACCCGCACTAGTCCCGCGTGCTGCGGTATGTCTACACTCGCCACCAACCCGCACTACTCCCGCGTACTGCGGTATATCTACACTCGCCACCAACCCGGACTAGTCCCGCGTGCTGCGGTATGTCTACACTCGCCACCAACCCGCACTAGTCCCGCGTGCTGCGGTATGTCTACACTCGCCACCAACCCGCACTAGTCCCGCGTGCTGGGGTATGTCTACACTCGCCACCAACCCGCACTAGTCGCGCGTGCTGCGGTATGTCTACACCCTCCCTGGGAGAGGCGAGTGGCCCAGCTGTGGGAACGCATTAAGCGCACTTGCATTGCGTAAGCACGTGGTGCTCCCAGAGCTCACCTTTGGTCTTTTACTAGCTACTCATTTCTATTTTTTATGACACAAAGCCTCTGGTTTTTTGACGTGCAAATAACACCACTTAGCATGAATAAGCAGAATGTAGATCTTATCTGTACAATTACGTACTTACTTATGAAGTTGTTTACTTTTTTGCGTATACCACAGTCTAGTCACGTCTGGAGATTTGGGCCAGGTTTCTCTATGCTTTTCTTTTGCATTCATTTCTCTATGGAGGCCATGTGATCCCCGTTTGCGAATCTGAATACCTCATCTTCATCTTCCCATAGGTGCCGCAGGAGCCGGCTAAGGTAATATCCAGGGCAGCAGATTCTCGTCGGTACATTAAAATCTGCCATCACCAAGCCGCCTGCCAAGTTGGGTAATCACGGCAAACCCCTATGATAAACGTTCAAAGTGGCATTTTATGGGGGAGGCCTGCGTTCAGCAGTGGATGTCTCCCCTAGGGAGCTGGTTTCAGCTTGCTTTAGTTTTAAACGAGTTTCGAAAAGACTATGTTCACTGGAAGAGTGGACCTTATTGGAAAGTCGCGACCGTTCTAGCTTACCTACGGGGGATACGATGGTTATTTAATAGCCTTCTTACACTAAGATATGATAGTGCATGAGTCAGATTATGCTATGCGTAATCTTATATCTTTACTGAGAAGTAAAGCACTCTCCACAGTACTCGACGTGACATGATTTCAATCTAATTACAAATTTTAATTTGTGTGTTAGTTTATTCCCTCATGCACCGCAACTGCTGAACAGATTTCATTTTGTTATTTTGTTTTTTTTTTTGTTTGTTTTGTTATGGCACAACAACAGCGTACGTTCATTCGGGGGTGAAGCCGCGGCCGCTACTGATGGTAGAGTATAATGGTCTTAGTATTTGATGAGCTGGCATCACTTTCTATCAGCCTTTTCTTTTTCCATGGGTTTCTTTATAAGATAATGAATTACCACAAATTCCTTGTATTTCTGTCACAAACATTTGGAATTATATTTAGCGGTAGCTTCATAATTATATGCTCGGTGCGTTTGGGTTTTCCCTAGCGGCGTCAGAATATTTAAATGAATGCAGCTATGTAAGTGGCTCCATGTCCATACCAAACTTGTTTTGTGAATTACTTATAGTCACCACTTTGAAGTTTTATGTTTTGTATGTTAACTTTTAAGCCTAGCTTGGCCAGTACAAAACGCAATTATCATGAACCAACACAATGTGCCAATATAGCTCTTAGGATTAGCGAGTTGAAATGGCAATGGGCAGGCCACATCGCTCGTAGAACTGACAACCGATGGGGAAGAAAGGTTCTCGAGTGGCGACTACGAACCGTAAACAAAACCAACGAAACGTAGGCTACCCATACCCACTAGGTGGACTGACGATCTGGTGAAAACCACTGGAAGCTGATGGATGCAGGAGGCGAGCAGCCGCTCATGGGGGGGCTATGTTCAGCAGTGGATGTCTTCGGGCTGTTGATGATATCAATCAAATCAAAATCATTTCTGATTTTTATAGCAGTAATAATCTAAAGAATTGCTCTAAAGATTATAAAGCCCGTTGATAGCTCGTGAACATAATTTCTCCTACAAACGCTACTCACATGCGCGGCCAGGGGCGAAGCATACTAGAAGTCTTTGGGGCGAAGTAACAAAACGAGACAAACTCATACGAAATTACAAACAACAGAACAGGATGGAACAAAAGACACATTGGGTGTCCCGTTTCCTCTCATAGGATTAGCGGTTGAAATACACCACTAATTTCCGTATGAGGGGAGGGGAAGTTGTATCATTGGTCAACTGGATTTATATTCAATGGTCGCGAAGCTTTTATAAGAGTCATCTAAAGAAATGAATCAGCGAGTTAAGACGCCAAATTGCTCGCCATTACGTAATGAAAGGCGAATTCACTGACAGTTATTATGATTGGCGTAGTGTAGTATAACGCGACCAGTTGTAAAGACCAATTAGCAATCACTCATCCCGCTGCTGACCGGAGCGAACGTTGATCTTACGTGCAACGAAATCGATTTTGGATACGGCTGTTTGATTTACATTCATCTATCTATAGCTTTTATATATATAACTATAACCTAACCGTTGCATAGTACCACTCTTAGAGCATCTATAAATGGAGATGTTAACGTTATAATCCGCAAGCACCATATTCTGCTAATTTCTACGGGGGACGACAAACACGTATAGCACACACGCAAACCGCGCGTGTAACGCACGCCGCACACCATCTCAAAACACGCACACCGGTGTATAAACTAGCGTAGTTACAGTGTCTACACGCACATGATGATATTGTAGATGACCAAGTAGCGAAAACTCCACGATATAGTTAATTAGTTTAAGTACCTAGAATTCTTACTAAGATAAAAAAATATATTGTCCCTTCCCATAGCTTACAGTCTATCTCATGTCTAGCTATTTTGTTGTTGAAATAAAGAATATTTTATTTATATTATTTTATTATTTTTCTGACCTAGCAAGCTGAGGTGCTGACCTGAGGGTTATTGACGTAGTGTTCATATTTTAATATTCATTCATAAAAACGGAACCTGGAAATAGTGCATAGTTGGTTGAAAAATTAAAAAAGTCGACATTTAGAATTCCCTTAAAAATTAACTTACTCTTTACTTTATGATCCAAATTTATATTCCAATTTATTAGTTAAATATATTTAATTTATACTTTCGTTACATTAGACATTGGACACACCAAACTATAATAGCTTATTATTTTAAAAGGCTAACTGTCGTTGACTGTACTTTTGGTACTTATGGAAAAGTGTGACCGAACGGTACTAGTTTTTTATGGACGTTTTTATGGACCTGTGACCGATCGGTACTAACTCGCCATATGACCGGCAGATGGGAACGCCTTGCCTTGATACCTCCTTTTTTAAATGCTCTACGAGTACCGCTGGTAGTTCTGCGAACGGAAGACCTCGCGAGCGCAAACGGTCTTGCAACCACGCGCCACGGTTTTGTACTACGTCCCGAACTGAACTCACGGCCTTACAACTCGACAACCTCTTGGCCGATTCTGCTCATATTTGAAATACTTGTTTAGAACTAGAGTACCCAACCAATACTTCGGTCAAATATCATCAAAATAGGCTGGTAAAGTGACCTGTACGCGATCACGTACATCCGGACAGACGAAAGCAAATTTTGCCAAGTTGTAACTCACTTCGTTCGTTTGGTCAAAAAAATTAGGATTGAAAAGCGAGAGAGAAAAACTACCTAATTGAGAACCTCCTCCTTTTATCGAAGTCGGTTAAAAATTATTTCATAATAAGTCCAGCGGATAAATCGATAGTTGTGGAATTTTGTTTCGATAGTTATTTAGACAGTACTTCAGTTTTTAGTAATATTCCAATATGACAGAGGGGTGGGTTGAAAAAAAAAATTGTTTATTGGTTCAAGACCCGAGAGACTTGACGACAGAAAATAAAAAAAAATGCAAAACTGCACAAAAATTTTTAAATAAAAACTGTCTGTGAATAAGAATATTGATCCTTAGAATCTATTCTAAGAAATGATCACTTTTTGCTTCTTGATAAGAAACTACATTTAGAATCTGTGATGCATTTAGATTTAGGGTTCCCTATACCTAAGATGGGTATAAGCGGACCCCTACATTTTACATGTGGTCGAAGCCCAAAATCAACAATCTATAATAGAAAATAAAACGAAAAAAGAATCGGTTGAGAAATGCAAACTGGAAAAAAGCCCATGTATTTTGCTGGCGCTTTGCTCTCACATCTTGCTCGCTCGGACTATCCCACTGCTAGGCAAACGCCTCCCTTCCCTCTTCAATTCAAAGTGCAAATACTTGTTCGTATTCGCACTTTGAATGCTGCACCCACGCACATGGGGTAATTTGCGAGCATGGCCCTCGTAGTTCCTGGGTACCTAGACACAGGGAATCCTATCCTAGTTAGGGTCTAGGATTTATGTATGTGTTGATTGGGGCGTTATTTATTTATTAAATTTTTTGGGTTATACCACATGTGTAGCCCAATCCTTAGCATAAACACCCAAATTGTTTCTCCAAACAGACTTTTAAATTTAGAACACACAATAAAGTACGTAGATGGTGTTTTATAATATACAGAGCTCTGTTGCGAGTTCGGACTCCCACTTTACAGGTTTCATTGACACCGTTCTAAATGTCACAGACTGAGTAACAGTTTGCACGCAACTCAAAATGAGACTAAATAAGATGCCAGACAGTTTTTTTGGCACAATGGAACGTAACATTCTGCCAACACTCGCTAAGTTTTTATTTTTTATTTTCTTTATAGCTGAATAGTAGGCGAAGGTGTGCCACTAGCACAAAAGACTTTGATAGGCAATTCATTGACAAGGGGAATAAAATTAAAAATAGACGCTTGTAATTAAAATGAGTAAGTATGATAATAAACATATCTCTATCAAAATCTATCACACATTACATCTGAAATTGATCTAAAATTAAACTTTCTAATGCAACAAATAAGTAAATTATCTAGGATCTGTTGTCATACTTTATTATCTAGATTCTACATCTAAATCGCTGTTTCTTTTTGTTTTTTTATTTATATTGTAACACCAGCGTTGCATGCTTACAGGTGGCAGTTCAATCACCATAAACAACCACACAAAGCATTCGCTTTGGGAATGTGTTAGCAAAAACTTTGTTATTGACTGTTTTCATACTGTGTTGCCATTTTTGCTCATGACCAAATAGTTTTGAGCTCAAAAACAGGTTAAAGTGCCATTGTGAAGTACCACTTTGGACCAACCTGCGGAGGTGGGTTAAAAGTGAGTGTATTATGAGTTTTAGACATAATACACTGCATTTGATTATATTTTGTTTGTTTTGGATTGTAAACAACAGTGATATTATTGGCGAAATTCTCAAACCGAAAGCTTTACTTACATTACATCAATGCTAATTCTGCAAACGGCTATGCTGCTGATCCCAATCCGAACACCCTAAAGAGTTTTATTAACATCCATCTGATTCTGATGTAAAGTATAATATAATACAAATAAAGCTTATAGCAGAGCAAGTTATTCAAACTTGTAATGTAGCATTTGTAACATACACTCTAACACACATTTACATTCATTTTAATTTCAATCTGCATCAATATGAGCCAGTTTTTAAATCCCACATGTTAATTAATAGAAGGAAAACTAATTCGATTTTCCGAAAGCACAATTCAGTTTCCAAAATCAATGCGTGTTTGCGTTTGTCGCTCTTTGAGAATATAGTTATTTTGTACCATGACGTGTACCAGATAGGTACCCTAGGTTAAGCTCATTCAGCCTCGAACGTAATAAAAATACCTACACAAAAGTAGCGTACATCTTTCAATAAAAAAGTGAAGGCCTATTTAGGACACTCACCTCGTCTTGTGCCTCAAGTCAACGGCAAATCCAACAAAATAGCACACTGCGAAAAAAAAAACCTTGAACGTTTTTGTCAAAACACAAACTTAACACACCGCAATCCAGTATTAACATTAGAAAATCACAGAGGAAGCACGGTACGCATTCGATCGAGGTTACCGAGAACAATTCTGGGAAATGTAGTTGTTTTTATTTTGCAAATTGTATTATTCGCGACGCAAACACACGCGACTACGACTTGCGTTGCGCACGAGCCGAGTAAAATTGCAATGTGCGTCGGTGTTGCCAGCTCTACTTCTTAAAACATACCTTTGTCTGAAAAAATCATTTATTTATAAAATGAACGCATTCGCTATTATTCCATGCTATCACCTACTATTTTAATATCTGTGCTATCACATACTCATCAGTCATCAGTAATAAATATTGCCAATTGAATACGTTGAATTTATGACTCATAGCTAAGGTAATCTCCGCGATATCAAATATTCGAGTTAGGGTTATTTATGACTCTTAAAACGTTAATGAGGATATGAAACGTCTTTTGTAGTGAATGCAGATTTATAGACCTAAGAAATCCTAAACATACAGTGGCAAAACTTTTGTTTTACGACAAAAACTGAAGAAGTTAGGACCAAGAGTGGCCGTGACGTCATTGTGAGGGTCGCCACCAGTTAGACGTAGGCAGCGATAAGGCGCGCGGTGTTTAGTTTGGGTTCGTTCCATCCTTCACAGTGACGTCACACACGCATGATTTTATCAGTAAGAAAAGAAGAAAGAGTTTGGGGTCTATGATCAATTCTATGGTGAATAATACGCATTCAATGAAACAGTGCAAAATTATTTAAATTCATAACTTTATACTAAGTTCAAATCAGTATTTGAGCGTACCTACACAACAATTATTTATCCTTCTGTTTGGCATTTACCAATATATTACTTTTGTTTGTTGTTTTTTTTTATACCGGGCATAGTAGGTCATTTTAGATCACATAGTGGTCATATTGGTGGTTTTTTTCTCTAATCTGGGCTTTAAGATTTGACTTTTCAACAAAATAAACTTAGTTTGATTAATTTTTTTATTTATTTCAGAAGATTGTAAGATTTGTTAAGGTCATATGTTTTGCGTACGATTTCAACTAAGTGATTGTACGTCTCAGGGCTAAAAATATCGTATAAATACGATATAAATCGTACGGCTGGCAGCACTGTTGTGCGAGTCAGGGGGTGGGAGGAAGGGAGGGCCCGCGGGGAATAGTGTCGGTTGTCAATGTCGACTATCAGTCTGTGTCATTGCTGTCAACTGTCAATGGTTTTTCATGCGACTCACGAGGTTTGTGTATTTATCCAAAATTCTGTCTCCACTTCACCGATCAATCTCCTCCGTTTATCCTTCCACGCGACAATCAAGACATCTAGGCAGAAGAGCAATGAGAAGTTGAAGTATTTATCTCTACCTACCTTTAAATTTAGCATCATCCAAAACATAATTTATCAATGACATCTCTGGGGAGGCCTATGTTTAGAATAACTTATTCCTATTCTACTGGACGTTTTCTAGTTGGTGATAGATAGGAGTTATCACAGAATAGAACATAAGCTATCTTCTGACTCGGCAGTCTGCCGTTACTCATCCTCAAAGCTGCGGGTTCGATTCCTGCAACAGGAGAAGTATAGCTTAGAAAAAGCGCATAATAATAGATAGGTTGCTCTGGGCATGGATGAAATAAAAAAAAAGAAGGATTGAGTTTTGATTGACATCGAACTGAAGCACAAAATGGCGGACATTACATATGTGTGTCAGATGAAAGTAGGGCGACTGGCTGCATATGTTGTGTGACCAATGAATGGTCTCCGTGGTTCACGGGTGCTAGATACAGGAAATCCTAGTTAGGGTCCAGGATCTATGTAGGTATTCGATCGAAATGCGCTATTCACTTATTTATTGTAGTAAGCCATTTTTACATGACTTCACGAAAACCCGCAAAATAGGTAAGTAGATTTCTATATATAAATAAATAAATATTTGTGAATATTTGACACAGCGCCATCTAGCCCTGAACTTAAGCAGTTTGTACCATGCATGGCAACCAGCAAAAGAATTTAAATACTTTTCATCATCATCATCATCATCAATAACAGCCTGAAGACGTCCACTGCTGAACATAGGCCTCCCCCAGGGAGCGCCACTTAGAGCGGCTGCTCGCCTCCTGCATCCATCGGCTCCCCGCGGCTTTCACCAGGTCGTCGGTCCACCTAGTGGGGGGCCGGCCTACACTGTGTCTTCCAGTTCGTGGTCGCCACTCGAGAACCTTTCTTCCCCATCGGTTGTCAGTTCTACGAGCGATGTGGCCTGCCCATTGCCATTTCAACTTGCCAATCCTAAGAGCTACATCGGTCACTTTAGTTCTCCTGCGGATCTCCTCATTTCGGATCCTATCTCGCAGGAAAACACCGAGCATCGCTCTCTCCATAGCTCGTTGCGCGACTTTGAGCTTAGTAATGAGGCCAACAGTTAGAGACCACGTCTCAGTTCCATAAGTCATCACTGGCAACACACATTGATTGAAAACTTTTGTTTTCAGGCTTTGTGGTATTTTGGACGAAAAGATAGGTCGAAGCTTCCCGAACGCTGCCCAGCCGAGTTGGATTCTTCGGGCGACCTCTTTGTCGAAGTTGGACCTACCCAATTGGACAGTCTGCCCTAGATAGACGTATTTGTCGACAACTTCGAGAGTATCGTTCCCAACAATTACCGGTATAGGTGGAACATGGGCATTTGACATGATTTTCGTCTTGTCCATGTTCATCTTAAGACCAACCTGTCGGGAGACTCTACTGAGGTCGTTGAGCATGGTGCTGAGATCATCGAGCGACTCCACCATTATGACTATATCATCGGCAAAACGAAGGTTAGTGATATAATCGCCATTTATGTTGATGCCACATCTTTTCCACTCCAAGAGCTTGAAAACATCCTCCAGTGCGTTTGTGAACAGTTTCGGAGAAATAACGTCTCCCTGTCTCACGCCTCTCTGCAATGGGATCTGTTCCGTACTCTGGTCCTGTAGTCGGACTGACATAGTGGCCTTACTGTACAAACACTTCAATACTTCGATATACCTATAGTCAATTTGGCATCGCTGTAAGGACTGCAGCACCGCCCAAGTCTCGATTGAATCGAAGGCTTTCTCATAGTCCACAAACGCTAGGCATAGCGGCCGATTATACTCTTCGGTCTTCTGTATAATCTGGCGTAGCGTATGGATGTGGTCTATGGTGCTAAAGCCTTTTCGGAAACCGGCTTGTTTGGGAGGCTGGAATTCATCAAACCTGCGTGCGAGACGATTCGTAATGACCCTCGAAAACAGCTTATACACATGACTCAAGAGCGAGATGGGCCTATGGTTCTTCAATAAGGTGTTATCACCTTTTTTGAAGAAGAGCACCACCACGCTCTTGTGCCATGCCTCCGGCGTTGTACCTTCAAGGATGACAGAATTGAATAACTTCTGGAGGACTATAAGTACCGGTCTACCACCCGCTCTCAGAAGTTCGGTCGTAATTCCATCCTCACCTGGCGCCTTGTTGTTTTTAAGCTGTTTGAGGGCCATTCTAATCTCTTACAGGCTGACGTCCGGGATATCTTCGGTATAGTGTCGGACTAACTTGGCTCTGGTGTCCTTAGCTGTGTTAGTAGCGGGCTCACGTGTCGAGGTGTATAACTGTCCATAGAAGTTCTCAATCTCTCTCAGGATCTCAGGCTTGGATGAAATGACACTACCATTCTCGGTCTTCAGTTTTGTCATTTGGCTTTGCCCAATAGACGAATCTTTTGGGAACACCTTAGAGCCTTGGTTCCGCTCAATTGCGGCCTCAATACGTGAAGTACTAAAAGCACGCAAGTCGTGTCGCATGGAACTCCAGATACGTCTATTGAGTTCACCGTAGGCTGACATATCAACTGAAGACTGTAGTTTCATTTCGCTCCGGTCTGCCATTAATTTAAGAGTGTTTCCTGAGAGTTTCGGAGTCCTCTTTCGGCGTTGGGTCTTGAAGAACTCAGCTCCAACAGCTTGGACAGTTTCCACCAACCCGTTGTTCAATTCGTCCACTGTGTTGCAATCGTCAAGGCACTGGAAGCGATTTTGGAGTTCCAGCTGAAAGCCTTCGGGGTTTTGGATTTGGACAGGGTTTGGACGGAGCGTAGACCTCACCAGACGCGACCTTTCAAGCTTGACATAAAATTGAAATACTTTTACTAGGATATAATTAATATAATATCCTTGCCACAACCACCTTCTGTGTATTTGTATAGCTCCATCCGATAATATTTATCGGGCAAGCTAAACACAGTAGGAAAGTGTTAAGAAAGTGCAGACAATGTGTTAAAGTACTACTAACGCCATCTAGTTTCAGGCTGTGAAATCAATGCTATAATTTCAATGTCACGAAACGCGCCAGGGGGTCTAACAAAGAATCCCCTCCATTAGCGTTACGCCAAACGATAACCCTGATAACCCAAAATGTATTGGAATGACATTACTTGCGGAAAAGCGTCGTCAAAGAGTAATGACATTTCCATAAATTTTTGCTTATTGTTTGGTGTGACGCTAATGGAAGATTGGAAAGGGATGTTTGCTAGATCCCCTGGATGCGCGCGTCATGATATTGAAATTATAGCATTGATTTCAGAGACTGAAGCTAGATGAATTTTCACAGATGATGTATTTCTGTTGCCGCTATAAGAACAAATACTAAAAAACAGAATAAAATAAGGAGGTTTCTATACAACAAACGTGAGTTTTTGCTCGTTTTATAGATAAGGACACGGATTACGGAACCCTTCGTGCGCGATCCTGTCGCGAAAATGTCGTGATGTGCCAGCGAGATAGAGGATACTAGGGATATAGGTAGGTACTTTCTTCATAAGTTTATGTGTATGTAGAATACATAGTACCGTAGTTCCGTACATAGTAATTTTACTTTAGTCCATTTCGAAATTACAATTTTCTAGAAAGTGTTGCACTTAGCACCTACATGTAATGTTTCAATATTACCCTATCTTTCATTCCTTCTGTTTAGATTTGTTGTATAAACCTTCATACTTACTATACTACCTACTTAAGTTAGCATTGGCAACTTGGCAGCCTCAATAAAATTATAATATTTTTCGCTATAAAAGTAGTAGGTAGGTGTAAAAATAATAAAAATGTATAGAGCTAAATTTTATTTTCGCGACGTGAAAATCGGTGTTTAAAATGATTTCACTCATTGTTATTTTCGGTGAGTACCTACCTATAATAAACTCGATATTATTTAGTGTATCTGTAGTAAATTAAAGTTATGATACTTATATTTAAAACTTAATGTAAAATAATACATAGATCCTGACCCAGGAACTACGAGGGCTATCTCACAACACCCACACAGATAAGAAGCATTAGTGTTTTTTTCTGTTCAAAAACAAGTCCTGTCACGGGACTCAAACCTGCCGCTGACCTGCTCAACCACCCCACAGAGGCTGTCACAAAATTATATGACGCCTACATTTCCTAAAGATGCAATTCACATGCACTAATTATCATTTTACGACCAATCCCCAGGGTGTTCCCTCATAGCCCTTCAGGGTACAAACTCCTACGTGCTTCTACAAGTCCGCAAAACAGACGCCAATCACTCTAACGTCGACGCACTCATCCACAAAGTCGTGTCTTCTGAGAAACTCGAGCAGTTCGCCGAAAGGCTGGGAAAGCAAAAGTTTTCAGGTCAGATAATCATCATCACTAACAGCCTGAAGGCGTCCACTGCTGAACATACTTTCTCCAGAGAGTGCTTGAGCAGCAGCTCGCCTCTTGCATCCATCGGCTCCTCGCGGCTTTCACCAGATCGTCGGTCCACCTAGTAGGGGGCGTCTACGCTGCGTCTTCCGGCTCGTGATTAGAAGATACCTGACTGATACCTAATCCTTATCAAAAAGTAACAATAATTACTTCACATAATTATTTAACTTCAGAACAAAAAGAAGACAAAAACGACGACGAATCCAGCTCATCAGGCTTGCAAATCAAAATGAAGGACGACGAAAAAGCTGTATTGGATTTCTTAGGACCGTCCAAAACGAAATCAAAAAGTATTAAGATTCTGGAGACTAAAAACAGGGCAGCGAAGTCGGAGCCCGATTTGACAGATATTGTCAAAATGGCGGCCAAGAAGATCGCGAAAAGCAAGTCCGGACCAGTGTTTAGGTCGAAATCTGATGGATATTTGTTTAGTAAGTACATAAAAATATTAGAGGGTGGCAAGTTTAAGAAATGTCTGACTGACTGGCTTCAATGCAACTGTTTTTATAGTGTTAAGGATTATAATGAATTCTGTACAAATATTTACTTGTAAATTACAAAAATTGTGATTAGTTATTAAATAACATTTGCACGTCTGCTTGCAGACTGAATACATGAGCAAAACTTTTTGTAAGACCTATACCTACTATACATGTATTTTACCAAATAAACGATTTGATTGATTAAGTGGCGAGCTTCAGCCGTGTGGCCCAGGTTTACGAATAGGACCCCACCCTTTCTCTTCCTGTGGGTGCCGTTAGAGCTAACTAAGGGAATACTCAGGGGCTCTCCATCAGCAACATACTCCTCGGCACATTAAAGTCTACTGCGATCACCAAGCCACCTGCCAAGCGCGGTCTTTCACCTGATGTTAAGCGTGACAGCCAGCCATCTACTGCTAAATTAATTATAATTTAAGATCGTTTTCTTACATTTAGTAGTAAGGTGAAAGCGTGCACTTTTGGAACCTTCTCTGTGCTCAGGATTCTATTTACGACGTATTTAAGTACTTATTCCTAACTGCACAACTAAATTAAGTTGAGTGTGCTAACAAAAACAAAAACTATAAAACTCAATTGCACTGAGAACTGTAGGGGCCAGAATGCAAACGCAGCAGAAATAGTTACACGCGGCCACCGCGCCGCTCTTGCCTCCTCAGTCGTCTCTCCACCAGTACCGCGTCATGTAGTTATTAATTTGTTTTACCAATATGTATTTTTACCGTTTCAATATAATATTTATTTGTTCCCGAAAATCGTTGTTTCCTTGGAGTCCACCGCACCATGAATAGGAACACGCATGAGTATGATGACCGGCTAGACAGTTACGCCACAAGAACCTATTTTGAAGTCGGTTCAAAAGGATTTTCCTCCTCAATTCTGTATTTATTTCAGAACCAGAAACAGTTAACTTAAGAAGCGGTCAATCATCTTTGTACACTTTGGATTCGGACTCGATAGCGGTCGCCCTCCAGGATGTCCTAACGTCAGCTGCACTAAGGGCGTACTTAGACAAATTGACTAGAAAAGCTGCGGTAGTATACAGGGCTGTCCTAAATGATTATGGGGATTATAGGTTAATGGAATCTTTATACAGTTTATTATAATCTTCTTGTTCTATTTCAATAATCTGCTATTTTATTAATGTTCTACGAATAACATTTAAAAAACAGTTTTTTAGTCATTTGGATTTATTATTTTTATAGCTTGTAGCATGCTCACTTCCACCGCCATTCCAGATAATCATCATCATCATCAACCATCCTTCTTTATACTGTCTGTATTTATTACCTCCTTTACAGCTACGTACCTTATAAAAAAGAAAAAGACAAAAGTTTTCGAGCGACAGTAAGAGACGTCAATCAGAGCTTGGACGAGGCGGAGATCTGCAGAAAAAGCTGGTGAAGGTGTTCTGTGGCAGTCTGAAGATTTTGACCTTCACTCTGAGGCATATCCTGTTCCGTCATATAGTGGATTAAGCACCACCTTCGCACCTACCTCATATTGAGAGACTGAAGCCGTGCTACCTGGATCTAGCCGCTCCCTCTGACGTAGAGGTCGTAGAGCCCATCATACCAGCTCAAGACCTGGACGAGAAACCGGCCTTTCCGCTTGTCTTCACTCCACCGGTTACGTAACCTATCCCTTGACTACCTACTTCCTCCCTCCCTGGTGCTCAACTAACATACTATGCCTGTGCCGTGCTAGCCATTAGAGACCTTAAGTGTTTGTATATAACTTCTTGTCTCCCTTCTACTATTCTTCCGTATCTTATATATTTATTATATCATTTATTCTATTCTATCCTATTCTACTCTTCCTACCTCATGTCGCCGTCTCCCTCCAGGGTCTGATTAGGTAGGACTAGGACCTAGTCAGGCATCCTAGGACCCTGGGTGGAGCCGTAACGTGACAAGCTGTAGGTAGTAGGTACATACCTACATATAGCCATCTCGTTCAACATGACTAAAAATGTTCGTAATTTGCTATAATATACTAGGCAATACTTATATACCCTCAACATGTAATACGGCGCGTGGAAATAAGAAGCCTGCACGAAATTTTTCACAAAAGTTAATCGATAACACAACTCTGGTTTTTTCCTCGCAAATGTGATGAAAAACGTCATATAACACGCATATGGATTGATCATTACACACTTGTATCGTAATGTACCATTGTGTATTATTATTTTCTATACATTCCATTTTCCTCCTTAGACAATTACCTATACAGGATGTAATTTAATTCATTAGCATAAATTGAGCCCATGATAGTACACCATTTATAGATATATAGAGTAAATATTTTATTTTTATTGAAAACTAGCTTTTGCCCGCGGCTTCGCACGCATGTGTTATGTAATTTTTACGTTATAATCTAATAATAGATCATGCATTTCGTACCAAACAACAACATCCACTAAATCTTTTCGAAGCTGAGCACAGTAACCTGTATTAGTATAGGTATAGGTGTGAGTGGAAGCTATTTAAGCCATTACCTAAAATTAAATGTTTGAGTCTAATATAAATTTATAACAGTAAAAGAAGTTGCAAACAAAAAACAACAATTATATAAGTACCTCTTCATATTACAACAAAAAGAAATCATCATCACTTCACTCAGGTCTTTAACAGAAATTTCAGTAAATTTTGTTTAGGTAGTAGTTACCTAAGCAGGCAGGTACAGTTTAGAAAAATATGGAAGAATCACACACGATGATCCTGTTTTGCTCAGTTTTACATATTATCCGCGCGCTTTTTGTTCCATTTACCACATTTTTTTACCTTCTTAAGTTTGGTTCCATACGAATTGAGTACTTAACTACCTACACATAAGATAGTTACTTACCTACTATAACTATAACCTTCTTGAAGTAACCGAGTAATCAATCATTTTCTGCTCCCCTATTTTATTTAAAAGCCCACAGATCTAAAATATTTTAACTATTAAAAACTTATTTCAACATGCAAGAAGAAGAAGAAGAACAAATCAAAAACAGTCAAAAACGAACGTTACGCGCCATGTTGTTAATTCGAGAATACAATTCATCAACATACCTCCATGATGGGTTGAACGACATTGGTCAAGTTAGATATTCGTCAAATCGGTAATTCGTCAAATTGGATATTGGTCAAATCGGTAGTTCGTCAAATTTTATTGCCATAATGAATACCTACATATTATTATATCTAAGTAGGTACCTACCCTTTTTAAACATTTTTCATCAAATATTTCGTATCATTGGCTAAATACAAATAATAGCACCTTCGGCTTACTTTAATGCCAAAATAAAAAAAGATTTTAAAATGCGTAGCAATGGTAAGGGTCTATAACTTAATTAGCTATAAGTACTACTGGGGTCTATCAAAGATACCAACCACTAACGCGATTTCCGCATCCTAGTACATTTTGGAGTTAGCGTTTGGCGTCAGCATTAGTGGTTGGTATCTTTGCTAGACCCCCAGGTACCTTAAAACTTCCTTGGGGTCGATCAAGAATGTAGCAGTAGCGCAAAAATAATTTTATCTACCTAATTAGAATGGTAACGTGTAGAAGTTTATCTAAATAATACATTTTACCAGATCGCCAATAAAGAACATTGCTCCCGCCAAAACCCTATAAATCGAAAACTGGAATAAAAATGTAAGCTTCAATATTGGTTAAGTATGATAATCGCGTGAAGCCTTATGAATAATTATAAAAAGTCTAAGTACCTACTTCTATGTTGATGACCTACCCTTTTAAACAGTTTTCATAAAATACTTACTATTGGCTAAATACAAATTTTGTCTAATGGCAAAATAAAAAAGGTTTTACAATGCATAGCAAAAGCAAGGGTCAAAAAAATTAAGTGCACAGATTACTGAATATGTTACTACTATAGGTTAAGCTATAGGTACTACGTACTATACGCGTAGTACATTTTTGAAAACTAATACATAATACCAGATCGCCAATAAAGAGTTATGCCCTGGCCAGCAGGCTTACTCTTGACACTCGATTTCAATCGTAACTTGGGATTTGGAACGAAATCGTGGCATTTGGTACTCTTGAATCCGATACTAGCGCACGATTGGAATCTTTGTCCGTGGAGTTTTATGGAACTAAATGGAATCGACTCCTTTCTAGACCAACCGTTTTTCGGTACTCTTGACGCGATTTGACGTTGACAAATTGAGCTTGAAGTCGAGTTTGCGATAGAATTTTTACAGTTTTCAAAAGTTAACTTTTTTGCGTTCGAGTGTGTTGTGTTCGGAAGTAAAATGGCACGTTTGTCTCTTATTTTTAATATTTTGGACAAATTTATACACAAAATATACACTCAGTCTTGTTGATGACACAAACACAAACACATGATAATTCCCATGGGCGGAGCGCAACAACCTTTTGCTATCCCTGGATTATCTTGTAAAAAATCCGCTAGATCCTCCAGCTGTTGGTAGGTTGGCCTAAAGATATTATAGTCCTCAAAATTTTAGCAACCAGCGGGATTTGAACCCGTGCCCTCCAACTCACCGGATTAGACGTTCTACCAACTAGAGAGTTGGAGGGCGCGGGTTCAAATCCCGCTGGTTGCTAAAATTTTGAGGACTATAATATCTTTATAGATATACCTAAACTGTGGTTTACCCTTCAAAAATCATTCCTATGCGCTTTTATTTTCTTGAAAGTGACTAAATATCATCAAAAGTGATGGTTTTTCGTAAAGTATTTTAAATTTAAGTAAATAAGTAAATAAATAAATAAATAAATAAATAAATAAATAAATAAATAAATAAATAAATAAATAAATAAATAAATAAATAAATAAATAAATAAATAAATAAATAAATAAATAAATAAATAAATAAATAAATAAATAAATAAATAAATAAATAAATAAATAAATGAAATGTTTTCAACCAATTTTGGTATTAGTATTTTCTTCTATTATGTTGAGTATGGCAGCACTTACATAGTGTTGTTATTTTGTGAGTCACAATGTTAAGTCGATCGCATATGCGATTTCAATTTCCAGCTCGATTTTGTTCAAGGGTACCAAATTATTTAACATTGGAATTGAGATTGATTCGGATTAGAATTTTAGTGAAATTGGGATTGGATTCAAGAGTAACCCTACAGATCCCAATAAATCGAAAACATGAATAATAATTTAGTTATGTTTCAATATTGGCTAAATATGATATCGCGTGAAGCCTTAAAACTTATAAAAAAGTCTAAGATGTTTTTAGTTTTCTAAATTCCTTGTTCTCTGTGTCGTGCTCATATTCAAAAAGGTTCTCATAGCTATCCTCTTTTTTTAGTTTGGACCACAGATTAACGAAAAAACTTATCTATATGTAATACATATGACTTCCTTGGGTGTAGGTACTTACATAATGAACACATTGTTTTTCTCTAATCTGCATTGCATCGAGCGCAGATGAAGTTATCGCGCGATGTATTTCGCCGTTGCCCGAAAAGTGTGATACACTGCCGGTAATGCAGGCGCGAATTGTTATTTACTGTTGTTTGTCTTTTAAGTTATAAATAAAAACATGGATTACTTCCTTATTGCTTAGTGCAGTGGGGATTGTTTAGAATGAAATGAAAATGACTGGGGTTCCGTACTCAAAGGGTAAATCCTTATTACTAAACCTCCGCTGTCCGTCTGTCTGTCTGTCTGTCCATCAGTCACTAGGATGGACTCATGAATCGTGATAGTTAGACTGTTGAATTTTTCACAGATGATATATTTCTGTTGCCACTATAACAACCGTGATCCGTATTCAAAACGACAGATAAACAGACAAATAAAAAACAATTGGTTTTATTCTTTTTGATAAGAAATTATAAATTAAAACTATTAAAATTTATTTTTGTAGTCGCAAATAATACTCTCACAGTTTGTAAAACATATTTATTTGCCGACATGCAATATAACGGTACTGCTTTCTCCATTTTATTTAACCCACGTTGGTCGCGCAGCAGGCAAACAAATTGACTGTGTGTCCAGGTTGGGGCGCTACCAAAACATCGAGGATAGTCAACAGAGATATTTTTCCGCGCCAACTCAACAGCAAAGGTTTGGGCGTATATGTAGCCGCGCCATAATAGTAACAGAGTTTTTTTCTTTAATCTGTGCATCCGGATAAACCCGAGATAAAATTACCGTCAGTAGCAGTGTAGCAGAGTAACATTTTATTTTCTCTCATCTATGGTTAGTAGCCAAAATATAACTTACCCTTTGACACTGGCTAAATACCTACACTATGTGTGGAGCCAAAATATAAGAAAAAAAACTTACCTTGAGGCCTTGAAGCGGTCATCTTGTTATAATCCCGTTCCGTTTTATAATGAAATCTTAATCATTTTCACCAAAAAAAAAATTAACGATATTAAAAATTTAATATATCCTATGTTTTGCGCCAGGTTTTTCTAAGCTTATTAGTGAAAACCGCATGAAAATCCGTTCAGTATTTTCGGACTTGTGCCGTAACAAACAAACAAACAGACAAAATGTCTAAAAAGTATCTTAACGTGATCAGCTAAAAATTTCAAGCCAACCTGTGTCCTTTTTTTTTGCGATATATTGCATTTACAGATTTTTTTATCTCTAGTTTTATTATATGTATAGATATAGATAGAAGACACAGAGCTATGAAACAAATGACGCTTCGCCTATATATAGAGACGAAATTAATCATATTATTGCTGCCGAACTTCGGTACGGGGTACTCCTCTGTGTCAGTTTGATATTATAGGGTAATTTCGCTAGTTTCCGACCACTTAGTGCAGTTGTCAAGTTGAGGTTGCATAATAAAATGTACCAGTATCATTTTTTTGACTTGATGCTACTAAGCTTCGTTTCAAATATTATACTCTATATTTTTATCAGATTATCAATCATTTTTTAAAATAACCCACCCTTTTATAAATATCTAAACCAAAGGCTAATAGTAACTATTTTGCTAGTTTTCGATCACTAAATTAAGTTTACGACCACTTTTTCGCTAGTTTCCTTCCACTATAAATTGAAAGACGTAGGTGCCTGACTGCCTGTGGTAAATAAATGATAGAAACAATGATCAGAAAGGCTTCTTTAGATCCTCTGTCTTGTATTTTCATGATTTCTCCAGCTTTGAGGCACTTATACTCATATAAAAAAGCATGATCTTTTTTCTTACTGAGATCGCCAAAAATTATTTAAGGATATGGCTGAAAAATTCAGCTATAACAAAAAAAATATTGGCTAACGTAGTTTATAAACATAGTAATGTTTACAAACTAAATACGCTACTTTTTTGTAATTAAGGCAGCCCACATTACACCCTGGGCGAGAAATATTCAATGATGGTTCGATCAGTTGGTCACGCCTATTTTGCGACCACCAGCATTAATCGTTTTTTTTTTAATCGTGTCTGGTCTAATTAGTTAAACTTACAAAGTAATCGACTATTTATGTACTTTTATATGTAAATAAATACGTATTTATAATGTTTTTGATATAGTTTGCTTTTGCGGTCGAATAGCATTTTTCTGCAGCTGGATTAGTTTTCGACCACGAGCGATTTTGGGATTCTGTAGTTTTTATACCAGATGGTGGATAAACGTGGTCGAAAACTGGCAGTTAAAATGTATGTGCTTTTAAGCTTCAAAGCTTTAAAATAGAATTGGGGATTTCTTGTATAATATTTGTTACAAAACTGAACCTATTTGGACATAATTGTGTAGGCATAATATATTTTAGAGATGTGTTCACCGCAAGCTTTTTATTTTTTGTATTTTTTTATCAAATGTACATTAAACGGTCGGATATAGGAAGTGGTCGCAAAACCGGCGAACTTACCCTATGGCAGAAGTACCGATAGTGATGTAATGCGTTGGTTAACCTTATAATTATCGATACATCGATAGTTTCTATTATGCCATCCGGAAATTTGTTACAATAAGTTTTAAATGTTTTCAATTTATTTTGTGGTTAAATTGACTTCTACTAATTAACTTTTAATATCTTTTATGTTTATTAGGTTTCCTACAGATCCTAATATAAAAGATAAATAGACATTCACAACTGGACAGGTCAATTGGTTTCCTCAAAAACAAGATACGGTTTGCTCTCAGCATTTTGAAGCTGAATGTTTTATGAAAATGTCTAACCATATACGTTTATATTTTGACGCTATTCCCACATTGAAACTCTATCCTATTTTTAACGAGGTACTATAATTTCCCCCCACTAGGTGGACCGATGACCTGGTGAAAACCGCGGGGAGCCGATGGATGCAGGAGGCGAGCAGCCGTTCAAAGTGGCGCTTTCTGGGGGCGGCTTATATTCAGCTGTGGACATCTACGGGCTGATGATGATGACTATAATTTCTCTTATCCGCATTTATTATTTGATGAGGACATTATAATGATATGACGTGCTCGCTCATGAAAGAGTTTTCATGTAGCCTCCATGGAGCTATTAAAAAAAGAAGGAGGGAATCCCGTCTGATCCGAAACTGAAGCTCCCTTAGGAAGCCGGAACGCTTCGTACGTACGAGCGGAACACGCACACGCTCACATCATATGCAGCCGGTCGCCCTACTTTCAGCTGACGGACATATACATCGGATTTGCTTATAAACTATCGATAAAAATATATCGACTCAACCCACCGCACGTTTTGCTGATGCTGACAGCAGTGGCACTAATGACAAGACAATTGCTATATATGTCATCTGCGCAGGTAAACCATAGAGGTTTCATTGTAATATCTGACACGCTTGAATTGTATGAGAAGTGTCGAAAAGGCGCCTCTATGTAGAGGGGACACGTTTTTTTTTTTTGCTCTGTGATATAAGATTATGAAGATTGCCGCGGTGCCTAGCGCAGTTGGTACGGATAATTTTGATACATTTAAACGTTTTTATACCTTGTATGTACTAATTAAAAACAGTTTTTCTTTTGTAGCATTTGATTAAGTAAGTTATCCATTTTTTGGAGTTATTATTATTACCGAACCAATGTGTTAGAATTCAAAAATGTTGGTCCACACGTGACCGGTATCAGGAGTAGGTACCTAGTTTCAAAGGATGCCAATGAATTCAATTACACCCTGTATAACCATTTCTAGTATAACAACAATGAAAAAAGGCGAAAACTCCCAATAATAAAAAATCCGGGTAAAATTATAAAAACATTTATTAAGGTAAATTCTTATAATCCTACAATGTACTAACACCTCCAATAAACAGTCATAGATAAAATAGACCATTCCCACTAGTTCCACTGCGTATTTGCCCGAGTCCGATGTATAAATGTAACTAGCGAGACTTTCCCTAGAGATTAGTTCCAATCATTTATGAAGGGTAATTTAAAGTAATACATACTATAGAATCACGCTCGCTCACGTCTTATATTTTACAATTTACAAGCTTTTATATTGTATTCTATGTATGTATTTATAAAACAAAGTAGTTAAGTTTCCATAGTCCAAGCTTTGCTAGTTTAGAACTAGATGGCGCTGTGTTAAATGTTCATACATATTTATTATTATTATCTTGTAATATTATATCCCGGAATTTAGTAATCAATATTATACCCACTTCCACTTGTTAGCTAATCGGCGTCATTCTAAATCCAATATGGCGGACGACCTAAGATGGCGGACGGCCCAAGATGGCGGACTAGTTACTTTAAGTGCACCGCCATGATATGGGTATCAAATGAAAGGGTTAACTGATAAAGAAACAAAATATTAATAAAAGCTTGTTTTCTAATATTTTAAATTACTTATTACTTACTAGTTACATCTGACAAATACTTAGTGGGACAAGTGGAATGATCAGACGAAATGGCACCATTAAAACATCGCTTCGACCAGATAGCCTAGCATGCGTGCCGCGAGAAAATCTTCTCGAACTTTTTCTCGTGAGTGACTGTGACAACGCTATGGCAGCACCTGTGCGTCTCACTCTAACAGCGACGATAAGTTTTCTCGCGGTGCGCATGCTAGCACAGATCAACACCTATTTGGTCATTTAAAGCGATTACTATACCTACAGTTGTTTACCAACACTATCGAACACAATTTCTTTATTTATATTAAATTCTAACTGTAAATTTTTCTGTTGCAAATAATATAATAAATATGTAAATAATTAATAATTATAACAATGATAATTATTATGTTATTTTAATATTACTACCACGGTAATAAACATGCAGGACGAATATCTCCGTTGACGATTAAATTTTTTTAGAATCTTCTCAATTGACACGCGGTAATATAAAATCGACAGAAATTATGCAACAGATGGAATTAAGGGAAAACTAAAATATCTTAAAACATATTAAAATGGCTATTCTGTCAGAGATACGTGAACACACGATTTTGGTCATTTTGACAGTGCAACACTCATTTGATGAGAATAAACAAATTTGACAGACAGCCCCTTACCCTAGAAGTTCACATACTTTAAACAAAAATAGTCTTACATATAGAAGGTACAAATATCAACTATAGTTATAGCACGCTTATCAATATATTTACAATAATATAACTTGGATCAGACACCGATCGCAATCGATGAACAGTTTAACACACCTCAAAGAAAAACTCCCAATTTCCCATACGTTTGTAAAAGTTAACGTAACTTAAAAATGCTGAACGCTCATTGGTTGAAGACAACCGTTGATCGACAGGCCACCATTGAGCGTTCAGTATTTTTAAAGCCCGTCACACACGTAGCTATAATATATATTAATATATTAGTATATTACCATATACATATTTTCTATACAAATTTCCGAGGGATCGCACACGCAGCTATAATATTATAGCTGCTTGTCCGTTCCCTTGAAAATTACACAATATATTATCGTATATTAATATATATTATAGCTATGTGTGTGACGGGCTTAATTTAACATGAGTTTAACAAACTTAATGTACGGCGTCAAGAAGCACCACTATCTTCCCACTACTCCTATA
Source organism: Ennomos erosarius (assembly GCA_963580505.1). Taxonomy (NCBI): domain Eukaryota; kingdom Metazoa; phylum Arthropoda; class Insecta; order Lepidoptera; family Geometridae; genus Ennomos; species Ennomos erosarius. The sequence continues at coordinate 4,037,530 of OY757006.1, read as the reverse complement.
CAAGTTGTAGTTAATATTTCAATGTTCATAAACGTACATATAATAATGATAAATCTCAACTTGAATCAATAAAAAAAATCATACATATTTGGTATTAAGAAATACGGATCTCTCGCTCGCTTGAAAAAAATCTACTTAACCAGGAAGAAATTAATAATAGTGAGACAAAAAATCTGCAATTTTTTTTTCCTTCTGGTGGGACTAAATAAGCCACTGCTGGCCTTTTCAACCAGCGTTGGAAATAAATTGTTGAGAAATCCATTACCTTAAATAAAATGTCATCTTCAACAGAGATGTCCACTGCTGAACATAGGCCTCCCCCAGCGCCACTTTGAGCGGCTGCTCGCTCCCTGCATCCATCCAACAAAATATATTGTGCTTAACTCGACGAGTGTATAAAATTGACTTAGAGATATATCATCGGCTAGGCACTGCCGTTAAAATTACTTAAACATAGAGGAATTTCTTATAAATACTTTTAATTAATACAAAAACGTACTATAAAATTTAATGTAAGTACGCAAGTCTTTATACTGGAATAATAGAAGACACTACTCCACTGCAGACTAAATGAAATATAAAAATAAGAATTATGGGGTCTGCACTAAAGTTTAACAGCGCCTGTGTTCGAACTTATCTCTCTATCCGTATTCCTGAATCTTAGTTTATTCATGGAAACAAAAAATGTCAAGAAAAGTTAGTTGCAGTTATTTACTTTTTACTATTTATATCTAGTGAGATAACTGTAGTTAGGATCTGTCAAACATAGGTGCACATAGACATTAGTCCCGCAAACTCAACGGAACTATTGAGAAATAGTTTTATTAGTTCCGTTATGGAACTACCTTCACGAAACTTCTGGGAATAAACGAGTATTTTTATTTTTAGTACAAGCTGATTAGAAATGCACCAAATAAACGCTGTTCTTGAGAATTCACAAAAATAAATCATTACACAAAAAAAAATCTCTTCTTAGGCCAAATACTAAGCCATATTGGACGTTAGCTGATGCCCGCGACTTCGCACGCGTGGACTACAGTTTTATTATGATAAAATGTATCCTATGTCCTTTCCATAGGGTTCAAATTGTCTCACATACATACACAAAAAGATCCAAGCTTCGTAAAAAAGTAACAATCATAAATAGAAAAATAAATTAAAATTAAAAATAAATATAAGTAGATGAGTATATAGATACTTTGTGATAGATTTATGACTGTGTAGAAAAAGACAATGAAAATACGTGGATGGAAAATCAAATAAAATTGTATATATACAAAAATAGTAAGTAAAGAAATGAAAATAACTAGAATGCAATAGAAATGTGGGCAAGAAATAATAAAATTTAATAACAGATCGGTATTTTTTTGTAGATTGATTTGTGTTATTATTTTCATAGGTATAATTCGTATTTCTGACTGTTAATAAATAATTATTATAAGAATGGAAAACTAACGAAAAAACGTGTATTGTTAAAAATAAATCAACAAAACTACTACATATACTTATTACACAAAAAAAACAGAAAAAAAAATACTAATTTTCTATTCTATTTAATAAAATAAATGCGAGTTTGCGTATAATTGTGTATGTATGTTACAATTCAGTATTAAAATAGCTTATTTGGTGGGGTAGATATTTTACATCTTTCACCCATAGCAGTAAAAATCTTTTATCCCCGGTTTTATGCAGTTTCACGGGATAAAAAATTCGTGCCTGGTCATTTACCTAGTAAGAAATAATTCTTTTTATCCCAAAAGACCGTGTTCACGCGGTGCAAACCGTTGGCTGTTATTAAATATTTCGAAAAAAAACTCGATATAAAAATCTGAATTTTAGAATCGCTTTTTCTAAGAAAATTGACAAATTATATGTAATTCTTTATTAATACTAAGGTCAAATACGGTTTATATCTATAATTAATACCTAGATTTATTATATCAATATAATAATACAATATCAGTGCTTTTTGCAAACCGTGCCAGCAAACATAGCAACCTCAAAATATTTTTAGTTGCTTTATTTTTTGATATTTTATCTCTTTCACTCCCTTAGCGGTATTTTAATTGGTATGAATATAACGTAGTACCAATTTAACACGTACGTTGAGACTTTATTACAAAAAAAATCACAAGATCAACCAAACATTTTGTCGCATTTATAAATTTTTACAAAAAAATATATTTTGGTATTTTTTTAAAGTAATTATTTAAAGTCATGGCTCTAATATCACATTTAATTATATTCGAGTCTATGCATTTTTTACCATGCATATTTTGAGTACATGCATGTTTTTAGAGAGGCTATGCATTTTTAGACATCTGCAAAACATTTTTAGTAAATTATTTTGTAATAATCTGATAAGTAATTTCTTTTAATTAGGCAGCTGATTTATTACATTATTTAAATAATAATGTAAATAAATTCAGAAATCGATTCTTCCAGCTACCTAAAGGTCTGCTCAACACTTTAGAATCTCAAGAAAAATCTTTTACGATTATTTGGAAATTCATTGCTTAGCAAGCAGTCTCAGTTCCATTTACTTTAATTAATTAATTTTTAATACAAATGCGATTTTACTAAATCATTTGGCTCCTAAATTTTGAGATTAGCACTTTAAAAATATATTAACAATTAAACCAAAACCTAAAAAAAAATTGTTAAAAACTACGCGATGTTGTCGCTTAGATTACCCAGAAAATGCGTTTGACAAAAATCAACGTAAAACTATTACCTCGAAATAATTAGGTTCATATAAAAATATAACTTACAGAAAAAGATAACGCAAGTAGCTAACTAGACACACGTTTCAAAGATATTTTTATAGCTGTATTACAGGTGAATACGGAAAATTCAGTTGGCAGATTTCTCGATTATTTTGGCAGAATCTCAAATTTACAGATGGTCACACTGATTTTTTAAAGGTACGTTTCGATTAGCTTTGTGAATTTCTACTATCCGTTCTTAACAATATTATGCTCGTCATCACCAATAGCATGAGCTATAAAAATCGTCAGAAACCAGTCGAACAATGAGCGATCGCGCGGATCACGTGATAACCTTTCTTGCGTTGTCATTGGTCGAATGGTTTCTCGAGAAAAAGAGATATATCGATTTCTACAGCTTATGCTAACCCTGTCTTTTTTTATTTACGTCCTAATCCAGACTTTATTCTTGTTTCTCCTAATTTTCGGACAATCGCCGTCCAGTCAATACCCTTAGTAATAAACACAGCAGAATAGTTTTGTTTCTTGTCCCTCTTTAACACGTTTGAAATAGGCAATGTTAAAGAAAGACAAAACATTGAGTAACTATTCCACTGTTACACAGTGTTTAGGAATGAGGTACACCTTAGTTAGTTTCTTAACTCTAAAATCTCAAAAACGACTTAGCCAATGTTTTTTTTTTTTTTTTTCAAAAAAGATTTTCCATATTTTTAATACAGAACAACATTTCACTTAAATCCAATAATCTTAAATTTAGATAATTTTAATTCTTATAATTGAAGTATGAATCCTTATAACGCCAAAAATACTTTCCTTTTTCTGTACTTTTTTTTTTTTTGAAACAAAATAATTAGATATTATAATAGGAACAGTTAAAAAACAGTACAGTAAATGAAATCTCCAAAATTTTCTAATCTTGAAAGTTTTTTACGGTACAGTAATCTTAAAAACATGCATTGCCACAAAATTTCAAGTTTAAAAAGTTTTTGCGATACAGTAATCTCAAAAGTAATTTAACAAATATTCAAAATTTTAAAGTTTTTTTGTACTGTAAAGTTTGAAAAACTTTAAAATTTGTAAATTTAATCTAATTTCAAAACAATGTTATCTTAGTTTCATATTTTTTTAAAGTACAGTAATCACAAAAAATCTTACCAAGAATTAAATTTTTTTTTTTTTTTTTCTCTGATTCTTTATAGAAAATCACAGATTAAGGTAATCTTCGTAGCAATCGGCGTAAGAGTCAGAGTTAGAGCCTTCGTTTACAATAGCTTCCTGATTTTTGTTATGCTTCCTCCCATTGATATGTTCGAAGACCATGTACTCATTGTTAGGTAGCTCTAAATTACATACCATGCAATTGATGGAGTTTTCGTTTAACTGAAAAAAATAAAATAAAAAAGTCAATAAAATAAATATGTGTGGACATTTCACAGCACCATCTAGCCCCAAACTAAGCATCGCTTGTACTATGGGAACCAGATAACTGATACAATACTTAGATAATTTTTGTTTGTAAATACATACATAGAATACAATATAACACCCAGACACAAAACAAACACCTATGGTCATCACACAAATGTTTGTCCCGGGTGGGAATCGAACCCACAACCTATAGTTCAGAAGGCAGAGCTACTACCAACTGAGCTCACACACATACATAGAATAAATAGTACATCTTTCATTAATGAATGAGTAATGAGTGCAAATGAAAATATTTTTCATTGAAAATTATAATTAACGTAGTTGGCACGAATAATTTTGATAATTTTACATTTGATTAAATTATCAATTTTCTTGGAATTATTAAGTATCTATACCAAATCAAATATACCAAACTTAAGCGTTGCTTAGCTAAGTTGTATTTTAGATTTTAGTGCAGGCAGGCATTTAAGTAAAATAAAATCCGTAATCTATACTTACTATTCTTATTAAAGCAGGGTAATATGATTTTTCGAAAGGCTTCCCGAGAGCAACCTCATGGTATTCCGTCACTACATGTTCGAAAACCTGGAAACAATAAAAATAGGCTTGTTTCGTGTTATTTTATTTTATTGCACTAATTAACAATATTCCTTATAACATGAACAGTCGTGAAAACAAAAATGAATTATCTCAAAAAATGACAAAGTTACAAGCATTTTAAAATACAGAAATAGAAAGATATAGCTCAAGCGCGCAGTGACGTCACTTCTTCCATCTTCATAGTATCTCATAACTAAGCTGTGGTAGATTTACATACAATCTCTTTGACATGTGACGTCATATCCCACAATTATAAATAATAATAAATAAATAAGTGTGGACATTTCACACAGCGCCATCTAGCCCCAAACTAAGCATAGCTTGTACTATGGGAACCAGATAACTGATACAATACTTAGATACTTTTTATTTGTAAATACATACATAGAATACAATATAACACCTGTATTACATAGTAACTGCGGGGAGGCTCTGTTCTGCGAGAAAGGGACAAGCAATGCCCCCTCAAGAAACTTTAAAAGCTTATTACTCTGTGATTTATTTACCGATTTTACTTATTCTTTCAATAGGCATGAGAACAAACATTTTTTTGGATAAATTAATTACATTATTCAAAAGATAAACATTTGTGAAAACAAAAATTAAAAATCTCAAAAAATGACCAAGTTACAAGCATTTTAAAAACCGGAGTAGAAAGAGATAGCTCAAACGGGCAGTGACGTCAGAGGAAGGTCGTTATAGTACCTCATTACTAAGCTGTGGTAGCTTTACATACAATATCTTTGACATGTGACGTCACGAGTAGATTTTTCATAGTAACTGCGGGGGCACTCTGTTTCGCGAGAAAGGGACAGGAGATGCCTCCTGTAGAAACTTTAAAAGCTTATTACTCCGTGATTTATTTACCGATTTTACTTATTCTTTCAATTATTGCATTCATTTTTAATCTTCTTTATGAAAATACTATTAACATGTTAATTTTAAATAGCAGGTCACATTTTTAATAGGCTATTACTTATAACATAAAAATAAACTAAATAGAACATCGTTATAGATTAACTAGTACTTCTGCGAATAGCACAAACGGTTTTGCAACCACGCGCCAAGTTCTACTTAGTACGTGACGAAATCAGACCTCGCGGATTTCCATCTCGACAATCTCTTGACCACAGACATTTAATATACAGTAAGCTCTTGAGTTGAGTTAGCTCGGTTCTCGAGTGGCGACCACGAACCGGAAGACGCAGCGTAGGCCCCCCACTAGGTGGACCGACGACCTGTCCCCGTATTACGAAGGAGCTAGCAGCGCTGCTGCCGCGCGTCTGCCGCTCAACTGCTGTCAATGTTTGACAGTTGAGCGGCTCATAATACGGCTGGTGAAAACCGGAGCCGATGAATGCAGGAGGCGAGCAGCCGCTCAAGTTGGCGCTTTATGGGGGAGGTCTATGTTCAGCAGTGGACGTCTTCGGGCTGTTAATGATGATGAAGCTCTTGACCGATTCTGCTTATATAACCTAGTTCATCAGTGTCCGCTAGGGGCGCTGCAGAGAAATGTATGGGAGACAAGGGAGAAAACGTAAACGAACTAGGGGTACTGGCCCATGGATCTACTGTGAACGAACCATTGGATTTATAGTCAATGATGTTAAGCGTCCAAAGGGTCGTTTTATAGGGAGGCCTATGTTCAGCAGTGGACGTCTTCAGGCTGATGATTGTCCTCACCTCATCATGTCCAATTTCCACTTGACATATGACGCATTTGGTGACGTTCTTAGAAGATGTAATCCCATGCCAATGGTCAAAACAGATTTTCATAACAACATTGTTCAATATAACCATCTTGTATTTCTTGACCGCGGTGGGGTTAGACCCTTTGGCGGGTTTGGTTTCAAGGGCATCTGAAAAAAAAAATATAATTTTTGTTAAGTAATTTTTTTTAATGTCTTTTTTATGTTAAAGAATGACGTGACGAGCTAGTCGTTCACCGGATGTTAAGCGACACGGCCCGTAACAGTTGCAGTGTCACTCGGAACCTTAAAATAATAAAAGTTCACGTGACACTGCACTGCGCACGTCATCCTGAGACATCACACAGTCTAGTAATCAGATTACTATAATAAACTGTGAGATCAGGTCATAAAGTCTCATTTGCCCAGTAATTTCACTTATTCACAAGTTGACCCGCCCTGGTTTCGCACGGGTTAATTAGTTTTACGTCCTAACCCTGTTTATGGGTAAAGCCCGTAACACATGTAGTTATAATATATATTAATATATTTATAGCTAGACATATTACCATATATTTTCCATACAATTTTTCGAGGAACCGCACACGCAGCTATAATATATATTATAGCTACGTGTGTGACGGGCTTAAGAGGGAAGCGAAAGGGAAAAATATATCCTTTTCCCCTATCTTTTTCCCTTTCCCTTCTCTCTTCCCTTCGTTAGAATGAATAAATAAAGATAATAATGTACAAACGCAAAACTCTTGCATAAAAATTACATCCTTATTGCTTTGTGCAACCCGCACTTGGACGTTTTTGAAAACAAAAGGTATTCTAAATGTTATTCTGCATAATCAGCTATAACCATACCAAATTTCAGCAAAATCCGTTCAGCGTGATGCGTGTTCAAAGGGACAGACAGACAGACAAAAACTTTCTTTCTTTATAAAAACCAGCACAAAATCACGTTTGTTGCATGGGAGCCCCCTTAAATATTAATTTTATTCTATTTTCTAGTATTTGTTGTTACAGCGGCAACAGAAATACATCATCTGAGAAAATTTCATCTGTCTAACTATCACGGTTCATGAGATACAGCCTGGTGACAGACGGACAGACAGACAGCGGAGCCTTAATAAAAGGGTTTCCTTTACCCTTTGGGTACGGAACCCTAAAAAATTACCTTTTTTGACCTCCATATTTGGTACTATCTGGTAAGCAGCGACTAGGTTGAACTTAGGTTCATTGACATTATTGAATATAGCTTCTTTCTGCGTTTCGACCACATATTCTTTTATACCTGTAATTTGACAAATTTATTAATTGGTGTATACAATTATTACCAAATAGTGAAATAGTGGCAATCGCGGGGAAATCCTGGACCAGAACTGCACAGGACAGGACGCAATGGAAGGGGTTGGAAGAGGCCTATGCCAAAAGGCACACAGATAAATATATCAATAATTAATGAAATGAACATCACAACAAAATCATAAGATCTGAGACAGGCTATAATAATAATAATATACAATTATGTCATCATCATCATCAACAGCCTCTACTGCTGAACATAACCCTCCCCCAGAGAGCACCACTTTGAGCGGCTGCTCGCCTCCTGCATTATCAGCTCCCCGCGGATATTATTGTTATGTTGATCCATAAAATTATATGATAATTTGTATAAAAAAAGGTTATACACACTTCAACATCTTGAATTTATAAAATTTTTCACTTATTTTAAATTAAAAACCAACCCACTGACAATAATCACAAATTAAATATTTTTTTATTATTATTTGGACTAGTAAAAATGCTAACAGCCTATTTTCAATAAGTTATATATGAATTGAAGAAAATTCCAATATTTTGCGAATAGGACCACCCCATTCCGTAAGAGCCGGCTAAGGGAATATCCAGGGAATGGGCTGCAGCATTCCCCTCGTTACATTATAATCTGCGATCACCAAACCGCCTGCCAAGCGTGAAGATAATGGCAAAGTCCATGGTATGATAAACATCTAAAGTGGCATTTTCCAGCTGTCACATTTGAGTTTTCAAGTTATACCAACACCATCTTTTTTTTAATATTTGACCGCAATCTCACCTCATTTAAAGTAACAACGCGGTCTGCGATTACCTTTAGCCCAGATAATATAATACCTACAGTACAGATGCCTCATCCCATACAACGGAATAACGCGGGCTATTTTACGAATTATTTTATTTCTGCATAACGCAAGATTATCAAGCGACACTTATTGCGTGTTGGCGAAGTATTGGGCCAAATGAATACACTGGACACTAACTAGTAACTCTCTAGACACGATCACTACATTTTATTCACGTTCGGGCTAATTTTCGTTTGTACCATGCCTTTAGTAAAAACAAGGGGTACCTGATTTGAGTTCCTTCCGGTTTCTCTTGTTAAATATTCTATGTGCAATGTCATAATTTTCTATATGCACCGGCCAATCTAAATGCAGCTTTATCTCCTTACGTGTCATTAGGACATTGCATATAGCGCAATGGTACATTAGGTACATCTGAAATTACACATTCGCTTACTAAGGCCTGATAGCTCAGTTGGTAGCAGCCCTGCCTTCTGAACCGAGGGCTGTGGGTTCAATTCCCACCCGGGACATAGATGTTTGTTCTGTGTCTGGGTGTTATATTGTATTCTATGTATGTATTTACAAATATCTAAGTATTGTGTCAATTATCTGGTTCCCATAGTACTCGATTCTCGTAGCTTTGGTTAGTTTGGGGCTGTGTTAAATATCTCATAGATCCTGGACCCTAACTAGGATTCCCTGTGTCAGGGAACTGTACCAGAAATTAATGCTATCTTGCGTAAATTTCACAAAAAGGCTAATTCACGAAGCATGCTAATCGCTATTGCTATGCTATTGCAAAAAGGAAATGAAATGGAAATGAAAAATGAAATGAAACTTTATATTAAAAATTAAACTCAAAATGAACTGAAATTTCATATTTTACAGAATTTCGCAACTACATTTCATTTGCGTAATGCTAATTGAGTTTACGCATGCTTAGAATTAATGCGAATGCTAATTAACCCATCACTATCAGGGACCCAGGAACTATTTGTAGAACAGAGGTATTTGTTTTTTTCCTGTGCACAAATACTTGTCCTGTCGCGGGAATCGAACCCTCTGCCGGATTATAAGCCGACCTGCTCAACCACTACACCACAGAGGCTGTCATTAAGTAATAAAGTATTTTTAATTTGTCTTCTATTTTTTTATTGTCTTCTTACCTGTCTAAATAGTTGTACTCCATATTTATCCAAAAACTTGTTTTTACCAATATTTTCTGCATGGACGCGACTTTCCACATGCTTATGTAGGAATGGGACACGAATCGAGTTGGAGCAGACGAAGCAATGTCTAAAATACAAAATAATTATGTTTTATGAAAATGACGATGAGATCCGAAATGAGGATATGTGAAGAACTAAAGTGACCGATGTAGCTCTTAGGATTAGCAAGTTGAAATAGCAATGGGCAGGCCACATCGCTCGTAGAACTGACATGGGGAAGAAAGGTTCTCGAGTGGCGACCACGAACCGGAAGACACAGCGTATGGTTACGTATAGTTACTAGGGTACTGGATTTCATACAAATATTTTACGATATTCGCTATCGAGTATTTTTACGTATACCAAATATACTCATACTATGAGTATAGGTGAGATTGAGGTCAACAACTATTACACTGGTACTAAGGGCTTTTCAGCAAAGTTTGTCTTGGTAGGTACCACCGCTTTGCCAGTTATTTTGCCGCCAAGCAGTAGTGTGCAACTTGTGCAAGCACTGTGTTCCGGTTTCGGCAAATGAGACTAATAAACTAGTGATCTAATTATTAAATTGTGTGGTATCTCAGAATGGCGTCAGTGCAGTATCGCGCGAAACTTTATTATTTTAAAGTTGTGAGTAACACTGCAACTGTTATGGGCGGCCGTGTCGCTTAACATCAGGTGAACGACTAGACTAAAAAGTCAATAAAAAAAAAATACATACCGGGTATCATTATCCAAATACACCAAAGAGTTGTACGAAAGGTTAGTGATCTTAAAATATGTCGTCTTCAGTTTCAAAAACACCAATTCTTCTTCGTCAAACTCTTTGCATTCGTCCTCTTCGGTTTGAGTCTCTGGATTTTCTGAATCTATGCTTACATTAACCGATTCTAAAGTATCATCGTTTGATTTGATATCTGTACCAGATTTGGTAGTATCCATACCAGTTTTGATAATATCCATACCAGTTTTGATGACATCCATACCAGTTTTAATATCAGATTTGACACTGTTTGTGTTATTAATTTTCTTAACATCTTGACTTTTGACAGTTTTCTGTTGTTCCGTTGTATTGGTTTGTTGGTTGTTCTGTGTTTGTAGATAAGGCATAGCGGGGAATGGGGCTCTTGTGCCGTTGAAATTGTAGTTCAACGGAGCCCCTACAAACTGAGATTTTAGGGCTTGGGTATTGACAGGGGGTAGTCTTGGGAAGAACTGGTTATACATAGGTGGTAGGTTTGGATTTTTAGCTGGGTTTTGGTTTGGTCCGTGCTGTGTATTTGGTCTTGGGACAGAGTTCGGATTGTGGTGATGTTGACCAGCGTTTTGAATAGGGTATTGGAAGTTTTGACCGGCTAAACCTGGATTTTGAGCAGGGTTTAGGTAATTTTGACCTGCTGAGACTGCATTTTGGACAGGATATTGAAAGTTTTGAGCAGGGTTTTGGTAATTTTGTCCAGCTAAACCTGCATATTGAGCAGAATTTTGGTAATTTTGTCCAGCTAAACCTGCATTTTGAGCAGGGTGTGGGTAATTTTGTCCAGCTAAACCTGCATTTTGAGCAGGGTGTGGGTAATTTTGTCCAGCTGAACCTGCATTTTGAGCAGGGTTTTGGTAATTTTGACCAGGTGCGGCTGCATTTTGAACTGGATATTGGAAGTTTTGAGGGTTTTGGTAATTTTGACCCATTGACGCCGGATTCAAAGGGCGGCCTAAGAAATTTTGACCAATATTCTGGTAATTTTGTCCAGGTTGCGTGAAAGAAATTGGGACCGATGGTCTAAAGTTGAAGTTGCCTTGTGGGTGCCCGAAAAAGTTTGGCCCATTCGGACCAGGTTTTTGTACATTTTGGTCTGTTCCCATTTGAGCACCAGTATCCATTTTCGGACATGAAAGACTAGGGGACGCCATTGGTGGTGTTTTGCTATCTGATATCTTTAAAACGTTTGCCTGTGCATTATTCTTGAGTTGCTCATTGTTATTCTTCGGAGATACTTTTGGAATGCTAACTGTTATAGGATCTGGAACTTCATGTGCTTTTAGGTCAGTGCTGGCTGTCTTCAGGTCAGTGCTGGCAGTCTTCAGGTCAACACTGGCAGTCTTCATGTCAACACTGGCAGTCTTCGCGTCAGTGCTGGCAGCCTTCAGGTCAACACTGGCAGTCTTCATGTCAACACTGGCAGTCTTCGCGTCAGTGCTGGCAGTCTTCAGGTCACCGCTGGCAGTCTTCAGGTCACCACTGGCAGTCTTTAGGTCACCACTGGCCGTATTCTGGTCACCATTGGTTTTATTCAAGTCATAGTTATTGAAGTTATTTTTGTAATTTGTGGGCGTGTTTTGAATTTTTCTCATACCCATGGCTATGGCTAAAGCGGCAATGTGCGGTTCTTCTAAGTTATGGTTGTATATTTCACCTACTTGTAGTAGTTTATTGCATAAACTACAATGTAGGGTGCCTCTGACCTGAAATATAACAAGTTTTCTTACATAACCGGCCAAGTGCGAGTCGGACTCGCGCACGAAGGGGTCCGCACCATAAACTATAAAACGAGCAATAAATCACGTTTATTGTATGGGTTCTCATATGAATCAATATGAATTTTATTCTGTCTAGTATTTGTTGTTATAGCGGCAACAGAAATACATCATCTGTGAAAATTTCAACTGTCTATCTATCACGGTTTATGAGATACAGCCTGTTGACAGATGGACAGATAGACAGACAGACAGATAGACGGACTGCGGAGCCTTAGTTACAAGGTTTGCATTACCCTTTGGGTACAGAACCCTAAAAAGAATCAAACCGTACCGAGCAAAAAATTGTTGTAAATGTTTACACTGTTTATAGTTTTAATAGTAAAATAAATAAAAACTCACTGCTCTAGTCAAATGGTTCTTAAAAGGCCTGATAAAGGGTGTCATGGTCATCAGCTCCATATGTTCCGATTCCTCAACATGCCCCTTCACATCCGGACAAGTTTTATCACAAACAGCGCAGTAATAATCACCATCCTTAACCATAATTAAATTGAACGTCAAAGCCGGAATCCGAAGCTCGCAACCGAACGGAGAAAGCTTAACTTCGTCGAAAATATCGAAAGCTATATCGACTTTATTATTGATACGCGATTGTAAATTTTTAGTAACAATAGCGTCTCTTTGGATTTCGCTGTACGTTTTATCTATTTTATTGTGTTCGTTCTTAGGTTTTTTAATGTTTTTAGAATTGTCTATGAAGTTGTTGTTTTTTTTCGGGTGGAAACTTTCAATGTGGTCGTTCATTTGGTTCTGGTACTGAAGATTATTGCAGTGGCCACAGTGGTATAGTCTGTCGTTAACCTAAAAAAAATATTATAATGTATAATTTAATACAATGCCGGCTACATAAACCACTTTAAAACAATTTTAATTTAACGTTAATGTATTGTTACTTTTAATTAAGTTGCAATACATTTACAATAAATTTAAATTATTACAATTACAATTTAATTTAAAATTTTACTACTAGGACTGTTCTGCAAAGTTCAAGTTTGTCAAGCTACTCTGCACTGTGTTCTAGTTTAAACAGCAGCTAGTGAAATTACTGGGCAGATGAGACTTGTTGACCAGTAGGGTTACTCTTGAATCCAATCCCAACTTCACTCAAATTCTAATCCCAATTTCCAATGTTGGATAATTTAGTAAAAAAGCGGATGGTGTAGAAATGAGTCGATTACATTTAGTTCCATAAAATTCCATGGATAAAGATTCGAATCGTGCGCTAGTATCGGATTTAAGAGTACCAAATGCCGCGATTGCGTTCCATATCCCAAATTACGATTGAAATCGAGTGTTTAAGTAAACCTGCTGATCTTTCAGTGTAGTAAACTTACTGCTCTACTGCGCTGATGTCTCAAAACATACCTTTCTAATTAAATAGTCCTCAAAAGCCCTGACAACATTGCATTGGCTGAGCCTCTCCAGATGACCACAGCTTATACAATGCTTAGACTTAAACCTAATGAGATCGTGTTCGTTGCAGACCATGCAGTAGAACCTGTTTGCTTCCGTCTTTATTATCATATGCCAGGACTCGAATTTTACACGAACTTCTTTTGTTCCTGTAAAAAATACAGTAAAATTAGAATAAAATAATACAATTATTACATTTGCAGTAAACCTACAATGAAATACAATAACTGCAGTAAAACAACAATTAAATTAAATAAAAAAATAAATAAAACATAAAACAAATAAAAAATTAAAAAAAAAAACACAAAACAAACAAATTATTACAATTACAATAAAATTACAATGAAGTACAGTAATTACTCTAAAACATAAATAAAATACAATTCAATTATTACAGTTAAAATTAGATTTTTTTATGAGAATGCGTGACGTGACGAGCTAGTCGTTCACCTGATGTTAAGCGACACGGCCGCCCATAACAGATGCAGTGTCACTCGGAACTTTGTTACAATTAAATGACGGATTACAATGAAGTACAATAATTACTGTAAAACATCAATTAAATACAATTAAATTATTACAATCAGATTACAGTAACACGAAAGACAGCTTTAAGTTAGTAGAATAATTAAGCTTTTACAACCAAAATTGAGCTTAAAATAGCTTTGTAAAAAATATAGAGCAAATACTCAATAGAGGTGAATTACAAACACAGAACAAAACATCACACAAATCATTCCCAGGTGGGAATCGAACCCACATCCTACAGTTAAGAAGGCAGTGCTACTACCAACTGAGCTATCAGTCCAGTCAAACAATTTAATTACTAATGAATAACATGTTAGACTATACCGGGTGTAATTGAATTCATTGGCATCCTTTCAATCTAAGTACCTACTCCTGATACCGGTTACGTGTGGACCAAAATTTTTGAATTCTAACACATTGGTTTAGTAATAATAGTAACTGCAAAAAATGGAATAACTTACTTAATCAAATGCTACAATACAAAATTTAATTAAAATAACGTAGTACTGTTTTTAATTAGCACATACAAGGTATAAAAAACGTTTAGGTGTATCAAAATCATCCGTGCCAACCGCGTTAGGCGCCGCGGCAATCTTTATAATTTTTAATAAAAATATTTTCATTTACACACTTTACTCTTTAATGATCATCTATAAATGATGTACTATCATGGGCTCAATTTATGCTAATGAATTAAATTACATCCTGAATAGCATACAAACCTAAATCGATTTTCAAGAACTTCGGCAGTTCGATCCTAGGTTTACTGGCCATTTTAGCATAGGATATCCCTTCGAACGGAGTGCTATATTCTTCGCCTTCATAAATATATTCCTCCGTGTCCTCATCGCCATCATCACTGTATTCTTCATATACATTTATTTCGTTATTATCAAACGCATTCGCATCGAAATGGAACTCGTTATTATTATTTCTAAACACTCTGTCCCTATCAGGAGTTTGGATGTTTCTATCAGGTGTTTGAACGTTTCTAACAGGGCTATGGGTGTTTCTATCAGTGTTACTAATGATTCTATCGGTGTAATGGAATTTCCTATCAGTAAAGAATCTTCCATGGATATTAGAATCGTACATAAGATCGGAAACTTTATTGATTGCTGTAAGAAGGTTTTCTTCGTGAATTTTGCTGTTTTCATGCGTTGTGTAGTCTATAATGTCGAAGATGTCGTTGCAGACGCCGCAATGGAAGTTTTCGTGTATCTGTAACATGAGTAATGCAATTTCAGTACAATTATGCCTTACTTGTGACCTTTTGAGACCGTTCTGCCTTACAAAACTGATACGAAGCTTTTTAGGGAGAATAAGCTAGTTTCCTGCTATCAAAAATTAACAAGTTAATATTAGTTTCATAAAGTAGGTTAAAAATGACAGCAATAATTGAAAAAAAAAAAAACTAAAATCGGTAAATAAATCCAGGAGTAATAAGATTTTAAAGTCTTTTGAGGGGACATCGCCTGTCCCTTTCTCGCAAAACAGAGCTTCTTCAAACGTTTCTGTATAATGTCTCTTTCTCTCTCTCATTTTTTTAAACTGGTCTCATGTCGCTTTTAGTTGAAAACGCTGAGATAGTATAGTAAATTGATTGTTTAAATTACTATTTATTAAAATTGCAATTTAATTGATTAAATTACAATTGAATTGTTCTAATTACAATTTAATTGATTAAATTACAATTTACTTGATTAAATTACAATTTACTTGATTAAATTACAATTTAATTGATTAAATCACAATTTAATTGATTAAATCACAATTTAATTGATTAAATTACAATTTAATTGATTAAATTACAATTTACTTGATTAAATTACATTTTAATTGTTCAAATTACAATTTGTATGTTTAAATTACTATTTGTTATCACAATTGAATTGTGTAAAATACATATACTTTAAATAAGAATTAAGAAGAATTGAAAACAGCGCGGTATTATCTTACCTTTCTAACAATGCTCAGATCGAATTTCTTAAGTGGCCTGTACTGATCCAAATTGCGAAGATGGCTCGCCATGTCAATATGCTCCACACAGTTTGCTCTAAAACATATAAAGAAAGTATAAATAAAATATTATAAGTAACAGCTTTTTTATGAGAATAAATGACGTGACGAGCTAGTCGTTCGCCTGATGTAAAGCGACACGGCCCATAACAATTGCGTCACCCGGAACTTTAAAATAAAGATTCGGGTGCCACTGCACTGCGCACGTCATCCTGAGACATCACTCCGTCTAAAAAAGGTTTCTACACTGTGAGATCAGGGTGGTTATTCCCTATGGAAACACAGATTCCACACGATACGAAACCACGTCGTTATCGTGTCTTGTTCAAATCGTGTCACAGCGTTAGATACACCTTCACATTACATTAAATTTATCTTTATTTTGAATCAAATATATTGACATAAGTGATCATATATTTTGATGTGTTGATGTTTCGGATCACGTCTCGGTAAAACATATGATTTTTGACAGTTCAAATCGCGCCAATTCCAAATTCATTTCGCGCGGGTTTGTTTTTGTTTCACAAAGAATAGACTTTTGCAGATTTCTTATGTAAGACAAGGAATTCGCGTGGTTTCGAAGTAAGGAATCGTTACGGAATAATGGCCCAGGACATAAACTCTTATTTGCCCAGTAATTTCACTAGCTACAATGCCCTTCAAATTGGAACACAGTAGTGCTTGCACGCTTAGTGGAAGAATAACTGGTAGAAAAACTCATCATCATCATCATCAGCCCGTAGATATCCACTGCTGAACATAGGCCTCGCCCAGAGAGCGCCACTTTGTGCGGCTGCTCGCCTCCTGCACCCATCAGCTCCCCGCGGTTTTCATCAGGTCGTCGGTCCACCTAATGGGGGGCCTACGCTGCGCCTTCCGGCTCGTGGTCGCCACTCGAGAACATTTCTTCCCCTTCGGCGGCAGAAAAGTCCTATCCCCGAGTGTGCCTATATGATATGATACTATATGAACTGAGTCATAGTGCAGATATGATAATAAATTGAATAGGCATGATGAATAAAATTTTTTGTTTGGATAAATTAATTATATTCCTCAAAAGATAAACATTAAATTAAATATCTCAAAAAATGACCAAGTTACAAGCATTTTAAAAACCGGAATAGAAAGAGATAGCTCAAACGGCCAGTGACGTCAGAGGAAGGTCGTTATAGTACCTCATTACTAAGCTGTGGTAGCTTTACATACAATATCTTTGGCACGTCACGAGTGGATTTTTCATAGTAACTGTGGCACAGAGCGCTGTTTCGCGAGAAAGGGACAGGAGATGCCTACTGTAGAAACTTTAAAAGCTTATTACTCCGTGATTTATTTACCGATATTGCTTATTTTTTCAATAATTGCATTTATTTTTAATCAGCTTTATGAAAGTAATATTTACTTGTTCATTTTTAATAGCAGTCATCATGCCTATTGTATTGTCACCTTAATACATGGCAACCTGAGAACCACACATTAATACTGTAATAAGTTACAAATTACAAACCTATCGCAATACATCTGACAAACAGCACATCGGAACAAATTCCCGTCTACCAAAGACATGGTATGCCATTGAGCGTCTGTCAGGAACACATTGGAATTGATCACGTATCCTTGAGGGAAGTTCTGTGTGGTCACTTCCAATTCCGTCGTGAGATCTTCTGAAATGAAAAAAAAACATTTAAAATAAAAATGAAAAAAATTCGGTCAATGTTTTTTTTTAAATCCGTTATTGATCGAAAATTACAAGTAGAATACGGTTACAATATCTAGATTTCAAAGTTACAGTTAAATTCATATAAAACAAAAGCGAACCCTATTACTAAGTAGCTATTTTGCGTAAATTTCATAAACATGCTAATTCACGAGTCTTAGCATGCTAATTGCTATTGGTATGCTAAAATGAAATCCAAATGAAAAATGTAATTAAAATTGAAATGAAAATGGAACAGAAAATATAAAATGAAAAATTATATGAAACATGAAATAAAACTTTATTTTTAAAATTAAATTCAAAAGCAACTAAATTAATTGAAATGAACTTTCATATTTCACAGAATTTCGCAACCACATTTCATTTGCGAAATGGTAATTGAGTTTTCACATGCTAAAAATTAATGCGAATGCTAATTAATCCATCACTATTACTAATGCTCTGCTGTCCATCTGTCTGTTCATGTGTCTGTGTGTAGGCTGTAACTATCTTATGAACTGTGATCAAACCCTATTACTAAGGCTTCGCTGTCCGTCTGTCTGTCTGTCCGTCTGTCACCAGACTGTATCTTTTGGACCGTGATAGTTAGACAGCTGATACTCTCACAGATGAAGTATTTCGGTTACCACTATAACCACATATAAGTACTTGAAAGGAGTTTTGGCGGGAACGCGGAAAAGTTCACGTCGTTGCATTGTATTATTTCTCAGAACTTGCACTTTTTCCAGTGTTAATGTTTAAAATTGGTGGCGTTTTACGCATTAAGTGCTGAATTATGAGCATGAGTGTAAGCAAGTGATATAATGTAGTAAAACGTGATTTTTCGTGTTGCTTTCAAAGCTCCATAGAAGCTTCTAGTAAAGTAGTCATCACTTTACTGGAGCAAAACTGGACTGTGACTACCTGACTTAGACTAGACTATGACTAAAACTTGACTTTACGTGAAAAATTTTATAACACGATGAAATTATAATATTTGACACTGCCTAAATACCCTAAGTGTGGAGCCAAAATAAAAATAAAATAAAAAAAAGTATTTGAAAACAGAATAAAATATTTAAGGGGGCTCCTGTATAAAAGTGGCATAATTTTTTTTAATTGGATGTAAAGTATAAAATACATACCATCTTCACTGTCATTTTCATCCTCCTTAGCAACTTTATAAAGCTCGTACGGAACGATAGTCTCATTGTGGTTGGTACCCATCCCTCCGTTCTCAACAAACGCTGCTC
The DNA here is from genome assembly GCA_963580505.1 of Ennomos erosarius. NCBI lineage: Eukaryota > Metazoa > Arthropoda > Insecta > Lepidoptera > Geometridae > Ennomos > Ennomos erosarius. Next base: position 4,018,325 of record OY757006.1, on the reverse strand, counting down.
CGTTCACTTCATAGTATATTTTAGACATGTCTGAGATTAATAACAACTCGGGATATCTTTTGAGATCTCTAGCTAGCTCTGCAGCTAAAATGCTTCCATTTTCATTGATGTCTAACTCTTTCAAAGTCGCAGTGCTAAAATATGCAGTGTTTTTGTTCGAAACTGCAGTGTCTTTGTCTAAAGGTGTGTCCGAATTGACAGTGCCTTCTTCCGAAGTTGTGCTGTTTTTGTCCGAAGTTGCAGTGTCTTCATCCGCAAGTTCGGTGTCTCTGTCCGAAGTTGGCGAGTGTCTGTCCGAAATTACAGTTACTTCGATCGAAGTAGGAGTATCTTCGACCGAAGTAGAAGTGTCTTTGACCGAAGTAGAAGTGTCTCCATCCAACGTTGTCACGTTTTCGTCCAAAGTTGCAGTCCTTCCGTCAGGAGTTGCACTATCCACTGTGTCTTTTGGAGTTACTTCAGATACCGTGCGGTCTTCAAGCGCTTCTTCTGACAAATTACTGTAAATAAAAAAACCCAAATGTGACTTTAAAAAAAAATTTAACCCTTAGTTACTCGCGCCTAAAAACTTACGTAAGTACTCACGTGGGGTGCTTTACACCCCGGTTTTAGAATTAGAAAAAATCAACCAAATACATGCAAAACTAGACTTTTAAACTCGTCTAAACGATTAACTAACAGATAAACACTTTCAGAAACAGATTGCGTCATAAATATTTTCTTTAATGAACTCAGAATAGGAACTCATTTTCTTCATTACGTTTCTGACATGTCGGAATAAAATGGTCAATGCACACATGTTGATGGCATTTATAACATAATGTTTTGGATTATCGGTCCTTTGTTCTTGGACAAGATATGGACAAATATTTATTAATTTGCGTTGAAAAAATATGTAAAATATGTACTGAATACAAATCTACGTAAAAATTTAACTACGTAAACGCTCGCCTGGGGTGCTTTACACCCCAACCGCACTCTACTGCCTCAACCTTACGCCACAGAGTGTTTTTTGTGATTAAATAACAAAGATCCGCTCGGTTTAGGAAGCTATAAAAATAATCAGCGCTGTAAATTTAAAACTCCAATATCTAGAGACGATCAAACAGTCGCTGAGGTGCAAAACACCCCACGTAAGTAATTGAGGGTTAAATAAGGGCAAAACACGAGGGAAACAGTGGTTCTTTCCAAGAACCTCCAGGACCACTGTTTCGAAATTAGGGAAATAAAACCAACTGGCCTGATAGTTCAGTTGGTAGGAACTCTGCCGTCTGAACTATAGGTTTGATTCCCATCTGGGACAAACACTTGTGTCATAAACATCGATGATTGTTCTGTGTCATATTGTATTCTATGTATGTATTTACAAACAAAAAGTATCTAAGTACATATTGTATCAGTTATCTGGTTCCCATAGTACAAGATATGCTTAGTTTAGGGCTAGATGGCGCTGTATGAAATGTCCACAAAAAAAGTTTTAATTTTAATAAATGAGTCTATACATTTGCTGAAATTGTATGTTTTCCTTAGTTTTAATTCTACATTTTTTGTACTAGTAGTGGGATATACCTACCTACTAAGTTAACTATATACATGTAACTTAAATAATTCGCTGCACCTACTCACCATGGAAAGGGCCACAGCTGAAAATCAGCGCGCTGCATCATTGGCGCATTATGCTGAGCTGTGACCTTTTTATAGCCATAAGTACTTATCGTAATTTTATTACCAAGAACTATGTATTGAAACTGTACCTCATGTTGGCTATAAATAAACGTTTTCTATTCTATTCTATTCTATACAAGTAGTAGCCTTAGTAAGAACTTATCTGATATCGTTAAAATTATTATTTAAACTCAATACCTTCAGCCATTTCACTTATTGCTTTTTTCGAATAGATTCCACTATTTTTATGGGTAGGTACAAAGCCCCTAAAAAGTGAACCAATCTATGTTAATCTTTATTAACTAACACTTCACAAACACACCAGCCAGAATATAAATGTTTATTGGACAAGATCCGTTGAAACACTAACCAGTAACTATAATTTTATACAAACTTTTTTCTAATTAGTTTAATTAAATTCGAAACAACATTAGTTTTTTATCACATCATTAACTAGAAAGCACTTAAGTGATTATTGACTGAAGCTTAAAAACCATTGTTTAAGATGGTTGGTCTACTTTTAAGAGTCTAGTTACTTAATTAATTACTTAATAATGATTAATGACATTCGTGGAAAGTGGCGATTTTAACAGACTTAAAATCCCCGGCCAAGTGAGAGTCGAATTCGCGCACGAACAAAAATCACGTTTGTTGCATGGGAGCCCCCTTAAATATTTATTGTATTCTGTTTATTAGTATTTGTTGTTATAGCGGCGACAGAAATACATCATCTGTGAAAATTTCAACTGTCTAACCATCAGGGTTCTTTAGATACAGCCCGGTGACAGACAGACTGATAGACAGATGGACAGTGGAGCCTTAGTAATAGGGTTCCTTTTACCCTTTAGGTATGGAACCCTAAAAACTATAAAAACAAGGACAGAATATCATCCTTGCTTATAAATAACTTTTTTCTATGTCCATCAAATCAATCATTCTAATACCTTGATTAATTTAGAAAGTGCTCAGATAATGAAATTTTATGGAATAAAAACAGCTATGATTAGATCTCCATTAACAATACAATAACTCTTTATTGACACCAATATCATAAAAACATGTAGAAATGAGAATTACATATAAAATCGGTACAATGGGCTTATCGCTGAGAGCGATATCTTCCAGACAACCTTTGGATGGACATAGATGACATGAGACAATATGAGCATTGATTTTTTAGCTATTAATTCCATTGGCGCAGCCACAACAGTTCAAAGTGGAGCTCTCTGGAGCAGGCCTATGTTCAACAGTGTATGTTTCAGGGTGATGATGCAATTAAGTAACGTTTTGATAACACCCTTAGCAACTACACCACACCAGCTTTAATAAGTAGAGTTTGGTTAGATAGTAAGCTTTTGTGGGCGAAACACCTTGATCACATTGTTACGAAAGCTACAAACATTTTATGGCAAAGCACCAGAGCCGTCGGCAAAGACTGGGGTCTAAAACCGAAGCTTTGCCGCTGGCTATACACAGTCATAGTGAGACCGGTACTCACATACGGCTGCGTAGTATGGTGGGCTCGCACAAATCTGGTGACAACAATCGCCAAACTACAACAAATCCAAAGACTAGCTTGCGCCCTGATCTGTGGGTGTACAAAGACGACACCCTCGGCAGCTTTGGACGTTATTCTGGGTCTGACTCCCTTGCACCTGCATATACAGCAAGAAGCAATGGCATCAGCTCTCAGAATTAAATCTACAAGCCAGTGGAAAGGTAATTCACCACTCACTGCTCATAGCAGAATTTTAGAGAAAGCGATGAGAATCATACCTGAAGCAAATCAAGGTACGGATAGAATAGCTAGCACGCACCTTGATGGTAGAAGGTATGAGCTGATTACAGAGGAGGGTGCTCTGGAAGGTCTCTCACCCTCTTGGAACATGTACACAGATGGTGCAAAAAATAAGGCAGGAGCAGGTTGCGGGTATCATTCGCCGGAACTTGGAATCTCGGACTCCAAAGCCCTGCACAAAAACACCTCAGTGTTTCAAGCAGAGAACATGGGACTTCTAATGGCGGCTAGAGCACTCCTTTCATCGGATGCTCTAACTGTCCCACCACGATCCGATGAGAAGGAAATTCTCATATTTACCACTGATAGCGCGGCAACAGTCTATGCACTCAGAAGGCCCACAACCAGGTCGAGAGTTCTAGCAGAGTGCCACGCTACTCTCCAAAAGTTGTCTCACAAATGCAGAACAATAGTAAGATGGACAAAGAGCCACGGCTCATGCCCAGGTAACCTTAGGGCAGATTTTCTTGCCAAAGAAGGAACCAAGAAAGAAGTTGGTGTTGACGTCGTAGGGCTCTGCAAACCATCAGCGATGGAAGTGCGGGACTCACTACGTCAGCACACTGAAAAAGAGCACCAAAACATCTGGGATAAAAAGACGGACTGTAAACATGCAAAAGCCGTTTTTCCAACCATTGACAGGAAAATTACTAATAACTTGCTAAAGCTGCAGCGGCAAGATCTTCGGCTTATAGTAGGCCTCATCACTGGCCACTGCAATTTGAACTACCATCTTTATAAGACCGGGGCCACGGATAGCCCCCTATGTAGAGGGTGCCTGAATGAAAATGAGACTGTGGAACACGTGCTGAGATACTGCACAGCTACAGAGGAAGCCAGATACACATCAAGAATGCTGACACAAGTGGACACACAGCATTCTAGTCAAGATTGTTTGAATGCCTCATCTGCATCAATACAACACCCAACATCAGCACCACTGGAGCAGTTGTGCCAGCAGCCCAGAGCCACACTCCGTTATTTTAAGGAGTTGGGGTGGCTCGGGTAGATGCTGGTAGAGGGGGAAATGCACAATACACCCCAAGCGGGACGTCAGTGCAGGACTTAGCACCCCCACGTAGAATTAGAATTAGAATTAGAAGTAGAGTTTTATCAGGAACAATTCCTGGTTGTAATTGTAAACCACATTACTAAGAAAAGATTACTAACGGGCATCAAGAAAATAATGCTGATATATCAGAAATAAAACAAGCCCCAACATGGTTCCAAGTATGTACAGTGGGTGGTTATAAGTTAAACAGGAAAGCTGTAATAATAATAACACTAATAGTTGTTTCGGTGTTGTCTCATAGCGAAGAGCCTCAAGTAACATCTTAAGAGGCTGTCGCTGGACGGCTGGATCAAGGGTCAGATGCAGAAGGCTTCTTGACACGGCACATATTGTCAGGAGGTCCTCACTCTGCAGCCCTGACCACCGGTAGATTGGGCCTTGGCCAGCTGCAGGTGTTATACTACGTTTAGCTTTTTTATAATATTTTTGTACTTTTATTTTTATAAGAAGTATTGTTAAAACATAGGCTTAGGATATATTTATAAATGAGAAAATTGCAAAAAATATATGACAGATATTTCATGCCGAATAGATTATTTAAAATAATAGATTTTTTATAACTGTAAGGGCACACGTTTTTCATTTTTTTTTGTAAGAGAGGGTTGATTGTAGGGGTGTATGTTGCGGGTGGGGTGTTAATGCTAAAACTGCATTCATTGCATTTGCCCATGACACGTGCCAAAACAAGAACTGAAACTACATCACATTAAATTAGTCTTTTCTAGCCAAGCCTAGTCTAGCTATTCAATAAAAATATGAAAATCATGTTTTAATACATTATGAATGTAAAATATTGTGTCTATGGCACCAAGTCAGTACAAAATAAGGGAACGATGATGGTTTTTAATGATGTAAAGCATTGGCAAGTAAGTGTACAAATAGATAAAAACCATCAGGAACAAACGAACAATAGCCCGAAATTCAAAAAATGTAGTAATCGTATCTAGAGTTACTAGTTAGTCCAGTGTATTTATTTGGGCCAATACTTCGCCAACACGCAATAAATGTCTCGCGTTATGCAGAAATAAAATGATTCGTAAGTTAGCCCGCGTTATTCCGTTGTATGGGATGAGGCATCATTCTTGTTATTTTTTCATTTATGTGCTTATCTTTTACTTTCTAAAACTCTGCGATTTGTTTTTCAGGTGTGTGAGTTTTATTTATACCAGTACATTGTAATAACGGAACCAATTCCGGGGTAATATTAATATTCAACGACTAAACAGTATTTTTAAAATTCCTACCTCCATTGAAGTTGAAATATTCATATTTTAAAGTCATTTTGCTGTGTGAATGATGAATGTTATAGACAACATAGTACTACATAACTGAAAGAATCGAATTGAGGAATAAAATTGCGAATTGAGTGAGAATAAACTTGAAAACTTGGGACTCACCGGAGAATTAGCGAAGGAGCGGGCGCCGTGCGGCTTTTGTGGCAACGAAACTAGAAAACATCCGCAATTTTCATCTTATTATTGGTTTAGAACAATATCAATTCAATTTAAAACTAGAACCATTACCGGAGTATAGCAGTAGCAGAAGCAGAACAAAAGTTTTTTTTATATCGACAAGCAAAAAGCTGTTCATCGAAAAACAAACAAAGAGAAAGTTTTTTTTTATTTCAAGGACAGTGTATTGCCAGTATGGCGAAGAAAAATATCCTACTAGAAACGACTACTGTACCCATAGGTTAGAGAGAAAAAAATCTATATATTGTGGCACACACGACACAAGGAAATTAATACAAGCCACACAGTAATATAAAACCAAGTATAACTTCTTTTCTCTAATCTGTGGGGGATTAGAGAATAAAACTGTGCTCTAACCACAGATTAGAGAAAAAGAAATCTCTAACTAAACTCCAAAGACTTTTTATCCAGACCACTAATACGAAAGTAAAGCAGGGCAAAACCGTACACACCACTTTGGGTGTGATTGATTCTCAGCTGTCAAAATCAAAATCAGTCGTTACTTGGGTGTGCTTTTGAATACATGCCAAAAAAATGCCCTCTTGCGTGATAAAACTGTGCCGAAATCACTTGAGGCACGAATCACAGAAGCACACGATCACATTTCACTTGTAAGTGGCCTTAATCTTGTAGTTTTATAAGATTATTTTAATTATTTCTATTTGACGAAGAGTTAGAACCATTTTACAATAAAAAGTTGACATGTCAAAATCAGTATTGCCACACGACATCTGAATAATTACCCGATTTCTTTTGTATGTATTTCCAACAGATCCATGTCTAGCTGATCGTTGGATAAAAGTAGTTCGAAAAAGTCGAAATGAAAATTGGTGGAAACCTAATACTCGCTCAACAATATGTTCAGCGCATTTCTATAGTAATTCTATAGTAGTCTTTAATCCCTTTAACTTGGTAATATAGAAAAACTCGTGAGTTATTAAAAGAAATGTTGGATAAACTGCTGGTTTTACTTAATTTGAATCCTTTTTATTAAAAGATTGCATGAGGTATCTATAGACCTTTTTCTTGTCTATAGATAGTAGTATGATGGTAATTAATTTTATTATTTTATATTTTTTTAATGTAGGCGTTATATAATTTTTATTATTTACATTTTACATCTAGCTAGATTTTTATTTAGATACCCGACTAAATCGGGCAATACTATTTATATGGTATGTTGAAAGAGGAACTGCCATTAGAAGAAAAAAAAATGTGCTCTATGGTTTGATTCATGTTCAAAGAAGGTTAAGTATGGAGACTTCTGTTCTGGACCTATGTAATAGGGGGAATTCTGTGCTAAACTCTAATCACACTAGAATAGTGTGCCGTGTGCAGTTTGAGCTTAACAGAAAACTAACTTTCCAGCACACATCTTGCGTTCCAGATATGTCGGATCTCTACAAAGTTTACCGTAGAAACTAGTATATAATGTAAAAGTTTGCTGTGCTCTCTCCTCATCATCATCATCATCATCATTAACAGCCTGAAGACGTCCACTGCTGAACATAGGCTTCCCCCAGGGAGCGCCACTTAGAGCGGCTGCTCGTCTCCTGCATCCATCGGCTCCCCGCGGCTTTCACCAGGTCGTCGTTCCACCTAGTGGGGGGCCGGCCTACGCTGCGTCTTCCGGTTCGTGGTCGCCACTCGAGAACCTTTCTTCCCCATCGGTTGTCAATTCTACGAGCGATGTGGCCTACCCATTGCCATTTCAACTTGCTAATTCTAAGAGCTACATCGGTCACTTTAGTTCTCCTGCGGATCTCCTCATTTCGGATCTTATCTCGCAGGGAAACACCGAGCATTGCTCTCTCCATAGCTCGTTGCGCAACTTTGAGCTTAGTAATGAGGCTAACAGTTAGAGACCACGTCTCAGTTCCATAAGTCATCACTGGCAAGTTGGCAACACACATTGATTGAAAACTTTTGTTTTCAGGCTTTGCCGTATTTTGGACGAAAAGATCGGTCGAAGCTTCCCGAACGCTGCTCAGCCGAGTTGGATTCTTCGGGCGATCTCTTTGTCGAAATTGGACCTATCTAATTGGACAGTCTGCCCTAGAAAGACGTATTTGTCGACAACTTCGAGAATATCGTTCCCAACATTTACCGGTATAGGTGGAATATGGGCATTTGACATGATTTTCGCCATGTCCATGTTCATTTTAAGACCAACCTGTCTGGAGACTCTACTGAGGTCGTTGAGCATGGTGCTGAGATCATCGCGCGACTCCGCCATTATGACTATATCATCGGCAAAATGAAGGTTATTGATATACTCGCCATTTATGTTGATGCCAAATCTTTTCCACTCCAAGAGCTTGAAAACAGCCTCCAATGCGTTTGTGAACAGTTTCGGAGAAATAACGTCTCCCTGTCTCACGCCTTTCTGCAATGGGATCTGTACTATACTCTGGTCCTGTAGTCGGACTGACATAGTGGCCTTACTGTACAAACACTTCAACACTTCGATACACCTATAATCAATTTGGCATCGCTGTAAGGACTGCAGCACCGCCCAAGTCTCGATTGAATCGAAGGCTTTCACATAGTCCACAAACGCTAGGCATAGCGGCCGATTATACTCTTCAGTCTTCTGTATAATCTGGTGTAGCGTATGGATGTGGTCTATGGTGCCGACGGAAACCGGCTTGTTCGGGAGGCTGGAATTCATCAAACCTGCGTGCGAGACTATTCGTAATGACCCTCGAAAACAGCTTATACACATGATTCAAGAGCGTGATGAGCCTATAATTCTTCAATAAGGTGTTATCACCTTTTTGAAGAAGAGCACCACCACGCTCTTGTGCCACGCCTCTAGCATTGTACCTTCAAGGATGACAGAATTGAATAACTTCTGGAGGACTAATAAGTACCGTTCTACCACCCGCTCTCAGAAGTTTGGTCGTAATTCCATCCTCACCTGGCACCTTGTTGTTTTTAAGCTTAAGAGCCATTCTAATCACGGCAGCCTGACGTCCGGGGTATCTTCGTTATAGTGTCGGACTAAGTTGGCTCTGGTGTCCTGAGGTGTGTTAGTAGCGGGCTCACGTGTCGAGGTGTGTAACTGTCCATAGAAGTTCTCAATAGCTCTCAGAATCTAAGACTTGGATGAAATGACACTACCATTCTTGGTCTTCAGTTTTGTCATTTGTCTTTGCCCAATAGACAAATCTTCTGCGAACACTTTAGAGCCTTGGTTCCGCTCAATTGCGGCCGCAATACGTGATGTACTAAAAGCACGCAAGTCGTGTCGCATGGAACTCCAGATACGTCTATTGAGTTCACCGTAGGCTGACATATCAACTGAAGACTGTAGTTTCATTTCGCTCCGGTCTGCCATTAATTTAAGAGTGTTTCTTGAGAGTTTCTGAGTCCTCTTTCGGCGTTAGATCTTGAAGAACTCAGCTCTAACAGCTTGGACAGTTTCCACCAACCCGTTGTTCAACTCGTCCACTGTGTTGCAATCGGCAAGGCACTGGAAGCGATTTTGGAGTTCTAGCTGAAAGCCTTCGGGGTTTTGGATTTGGACAGGATTTGGATGGAGTGTAGACTTGTACAGCGGAGCGTGCCTCTTACAATACGGTGATCGCTACCGGTTTTCACCTTGCTGATCACAGAGTCATCATCGAATATGCGCTTCTTGATCGTCATCATGAAGTCTATTTGACGGGCCCGATAGCTCAGTTGGTAGTATCCCTGCCTTCTGAACTGAGGGCTGTGGGTTCGATTCCTACCCAGGACAAACATTTGTGTGATGAACATAGATGTTTGTTCTGCGTCTGGGTGTTATATTGTATTCTATGTGTGTATTTACAAACAAAAAGTATATAAGTATTGTATCAGTTATCTGGTTCCCATAGTACAAGCTATGCTTAGTTTGGGGCTAGATGGCGATGTGTTAAATGTCCGCACATATTTATTACGCATCATCAGGTTCTAATTATCGGCCCATTTCAATTGCTACAACTTGCTCCAAGGTCATTGATTCTGTAATGCTTAAGTTGCTATCGAAGCACATAACTATCAGTGACGCTCAGTATGGTTTTAAAAAATGTAGTTCAACAGACATGGCTATATTTAGTTTGTAGCAAATAGTTAGTTACTACACATCCAGACAGACGAGGGTATATGCTTGCTTTTTGAATTTGAGCCGGGCGTTTGACAGGGTTCAATATCGGATACTGTGGGACAAGCTTAGAGGTGTGGATGTGCCGAATGACATTGTCAACTTTCTCCGAAGTTGGCACGGGTCACAAGGTAATGTCGTGCGACGGGGTGACACGCTCTCTGATGAATACGTGCTGCCGTGCGGGGTGAGGCAAGGTGGGCTAACCTCACCTTTACTTTTTAACCTTTACATAAACGCGTTTATTGAAGAACTCAACGGAACCGGTGTCGGGTGCTCGGTTGGTCCGAAAATTATAAACAATTTGAGCTATGCTGATGACATGGTTCTGTTGAGCCCCTCAATGGGTGCAATGAGAATATTGCTCAAGAAATGTGAGGACTACGCTGCGAGCCATAATTTGGTTTATAACGCCGAGAAATCAGTGGCAATGGTATTCGGAGCCAAGCCAAAAGATAAACCCAGCCTTCCGCTTGTTCTCAATAACAAAACTCTGACGTGTGTTACCTCTTTTACATATCTGGGACATTTAGTGACTGCGAATCTGAGGGACTACCAGGACGTCAACAGAGAACGACGTTCTCTTGCAGTTCGAGCCAATATGCTTAGTAGACGTTTTTCAACGTGCTCCCGGGATGCGAAAATTTTGTTGTTTAAAACTTATTGCACCTGCCTGTATACTCCACAACTTTGGTCCCGTTATAAAGTAGAAACTGCACGTTTAAGGTGCAATGCAATACAATGACTCCTATAGTATGATGTTCCGCCTGCCGCGGTACTACAGTGCGTCCACGATGTTCGCCGAGGCCCGCGTGCCGGCTCTCAATGCTCTGATTAGACATCGTGTTGCCAGGTTTAGAGCTTCTCTCTTTAGATCTGGTAACGCGATGATCGAAATAATAAGGAATCGTTGTTTTGACATTTTGAAATTCTGGTCAGGATTATTGTCAACGAACAATAAATTGTGACTAGTTTTTATATTGAGATATTTTTATTTTATTCTATTTTTTAATATGTGTAATATTAGTATGATTGACCATATTAGTTTTCTAATTGAACAAATATATTATTATTATTTATTTATTTATTTATTATCTCATTTTTCGTGGAACCGTCGGGGCTTATCTACGTCCACTTCCTGGATGGCCGCTTCTTGTAGAAGGAGTTCATCATAAAGAGGCCCTCCTTCTCCATGAAGTCAGCCAGCCTTTGTCCTCGAGGGTTCCGTTGCCCGTATCCAAATGGCCCCACTCTCAGCTCATCGCCATTCCTTGTGCCCAACTTCGCATTGAAGTCTCCCATCACAACGGTGAAGTATGTTTCGGAAGTATGCATGGCTTCGGATATATCCTCATACATAGTTTCTACTTCATCGTCGGAGTGTGCCGAGGACGGTGCGTATACCTGGATGACCTTCAACGAATACCGTTTGGTTATCCTGAGTATCAGGTACGCTACCCTGGTCGACACACTGTCGACTTTGATCACGTTGTTAACGAGAGACTTGCGGACGAGGAACCCGGCACCACTTTGGGAGAGTTGAGACCAACTCCACCTCCCGGTAGAAGAATGAGTTACCGGAATTTAGGATTATCGTGTCCTGTCCCTGCCTTCGGACTTCTGACAATCCCACTACATCCCAGCGTAACTTACTCATCTCCTCCTCCAATTCGACCATCCCTTCGCCAGCCCTCAATGTGCGCACGTTATATGTTGCCAGGGCCAGGGGTCGTGTTTGGTGGGGTTGGCAGCCGGGAGTCTGCCGGGGATTCTTCGCACCCCCTACCCTGCCGTTACCATGACCGCTACCGGAGCCACAGGATAGCAGAGACGCCGGGGACTGGGGGCCGTTACTATTTGTGCTTGTCATTAGGAGCCATAATCACCACGCTTGGCAGGCAGCTTGGTGATCGCAGTAGGTTATGATGGTGAAGACCAAGGAGAATGCTGCAGCCCATTCCCTAGATATTCCCTTAGCCGATTTTTACGGCATCCATGGGAAGAGATGGGGTGGTCCTATTCGTAACCGGGGCCACACGGCATAGCTGTGCTCACTGCTCACATAGAAATGCATGTACGTCATTTAAAAAAAAATAAAGAATCAATTAATATATGTAACTATTTTTGTTTATTCGTTTTTACGGCAATGTCCTGTCAATAACAGCCATCCCTAATTAGCCTAAAAGCCCTAATAAGTATAAGAATAAAAATTCTTATTTAAAAAATGATCTATCGCCATAATTATATTGGATTGCACAATTTATAAACCCTGGATCATTTGCATTTCTTGCTTTTAAGGTGGAACAATAGTTCTTCATATTATTAGTGTTCTGCCTTAAGTGTTTCGTAGCTACAAGGAACCCTCATTTTATTTATTATTTAGTAGAAAATGTATGCTGGCAGTACTGTTGTAACTTTTTACTTCCACGCCATCTATTGACTGCTTGCAGTATCCAGACCTCAGGATAAAAGTATTCTGTGACTCAGACAAACAAGGAAGGGAAGCAAGTCTAATTTTTTTAACTTTAGATTTAACTTTTTGGATATAGGGGTGGGATGGGTTTGGTTATTATAGTCTTGTTATTACTAAGCAGTACCTGAGACTTATTAAATATTATAATTTGGCTAGTTTAAAAGCGAGTTTAATAACAAAAATAGAAATAGATACCCAAAAGTCTGGTCTGGAACTCTGAACACTAGTTTATTACGTGTAGACGTAATAAACTAGCAAAAACTATATTTTATACCTAATTAACTAATTATCTATTCTTTGCGATGTATACTACATTATTATTATTACTTATAATAATTATGAGTTATATTATAATAATATGTTAAGAGGTATAATACAAAGAAAACAAACAATATTCACAACAATGATATTTTGCCTGATTCGCAATATTCCGGAAATAGACATGGAGCTAAAAAAAAGATTTATTTTACTTACTTTTTTTATATTTCGTCCATGGAAATAGATATACCTACCAAATATACAAAATATATATTGTATTGCGATGCGGTCGCATCATTATGTTGTGTATTAATATTAAACATTGTTTTCGCTCATGCCATGCTTTAGAACTTTACTTTTTATGTTGATTTTATGTACTTACAATATAGCTGCTTACTAATTAGTAATTACAATAGGAACAAAAAATCTAGTTAGGAGTTATGTAGAAAAGTACTGTGTTAAGATTTGTTTTGAGTTTCGCGACATACGTCATGCAGCAAACTATAATATAAAATAAAAACAAATACATACACATTTGCTTCCATTCTTGATAATCTTTGCAAATACGAAACAATGAGTCCCAACACGTAAATTGAGACCAAGTTTTTCACTATAGAACCGAGCAACCACTCTATCATTGTTAAACTGACTTCGACAAGTTCGTCGACAATATTAAAAACACACTTGGGGGCTTTCGGCTGCTTTCGGCACTTGTTGCACACTACAACTTGTTTCTTTTCGTTTGCTGGGGCCGTATTTTCCCAACCATAGATTTGCTATGACTCAAGCTGTGGTCTCAAACTCTATTTATATTTAGGTACCTATTTAGTGGTGTGCGGTTAAAGGTTATCTCACACTTATCCGTGCGAAAGACCCAGTTATATTTTAGGTATACTGGGTGTTATTGAATTCATTATTAACCTCACAATAAACGGTAAAAAACAAGCGGTAGATTATTCGGTTATTTCTAATTAATCGGCATCACTTCGATTTATTGTAGTTGTGTACTTCTAGTGTGGCTAAAACTAACCTAACACTCCTCCTCGCATAATCGAAAAATCATCCGTTTTATTGTAAGTCAAACTGTCAGTTTGCAATAAATCGACAGTTATGATATCAACATTATCGTGAAACGTGACTCTTATTTGTAAAATTCATTGACCTTGATATTATTTGCGGCTCCTGCGGCCGCAAAGACCTATGTAATAGGAAGAATTCTGTGTGCGGCCCGGACGCGTCGCGCGTCTGCACGTAGGCGGTGCTGATTATGTGTACCTACACCTTTATCCTTGCTGTGGGGACTCTATAGATGAGTCACTCTTGTAAAACTTTTTGGTCGACTGAATCACAGAATCACTATAAATATAATTATTATACAGCCAGGAATACACGACCAGTATTGTAGGACCTGCATTGCACAACCCAGTATTTCGAAGCCATGTACTCGGATTCCGGACTGTACATTATTACGTATGCGCCTCATCACAGATTAGGTAGTGATACTACGTATCCTCAGATGAAGTACCTGCTGCGGAATGAATCCACGTGGCTTCACCTGCGTGGCCTACCAACTCAGCTCTTTTGAGTTAAATTTAGCTCTTTTCTCACATCGGCAGCTCTAAAAAATTGTATTTAGCTCCTTAGCTCCTTTTTTGAAGGATTTTGGCTCCTTTGTGTTTCATTAAGTACATACTTTTTCTAGGCACGTATGCACCGTCGTTACGTAGGCCATGTCATCACTTACCTTCAGGGCCCCGTTTTATAAAGCTACAAGTCTTGTACTTGTAGTAAAAACCTGGCAACACAAATTCCACTGTATTTTTAAATCACATCTTTGCTAGAACTTCGAAGGTGTTTCTTTATATTTTAACATTTTTTGCGTAATTAAATCACTGATAAATCGAAAAAACTGCAAATTAATAACCTTTGCTTACATCATGGAAGTATAAAATAAGAGTGTTGCCAGAAGACAGTAAAATTAGACCCATTTCAATACTTATTAGCCAAACTATACCCCAATGCATACTGGGCCCCGTTTTATAAAGCTACAAGTCTTGTACTTGTAGCAAAAACCTGGCAACACAGCAAAAACCTGGCAACACAGCAAAAAAATTTGATATAATATGCATTTTATAAAGCTACAAGATAACAAGTGGACAAGCAAATCGGCCGATATATTACTTTACTCTATGAATTACAAGCGCTTATTTGTAGATCATAGACAATGCATAGTGTTTTTTCATTTTTTAAATGTAAAGTCAAGCAATTATGGTCGTTACCAGTCCACGGAACTACAAGTTGTAAAAATTTTTACCTAACTAAAGAGCTAGGTAAAATGAATTACAAGTGTGGATAAATTTATGAAAATGGGTTGTAATGGTTGTGTCACGTATTAATGAATGTTAAAATAGTAAAATTAAGTAAATATGAATTAAATATCTTTATAAAATGAGAAATTCAGCTTAAGTGTAGCCCATGAGTAATGAATGAAAATCACAAACCTGATATGAGAAAAGCCATAATATACAATATACAAATATATATATAGATAACTGTGAAAATAATGAAGCCCGTGGTTTCATTCACATCTTATTTTTTTTTTCACGTGGGAACTTTCATTTTCCGAAATAAAACTCATCTGTCCCGATAATATAAGTACCCATATTACCTTAAGTGTGTCAAACTTCATCCAAATAGATTCATCCAATATGGCTTGTAAGCCAGAACAAACAAATAGACTGTTTTATTAATTTATATATTATGTAGGGATTTAATGTATACTTGACACCGGCTAAATTCATTAATAAAGGCAAGCCAAATTAAAAAATAAGCTATAGACCGTGACGTTTATTCATAGTGATGTGCAACTTGTAATATCATTATCTAGATTTTATACTCTGCTGGGTCTGTGGTTCCACGCCGCGAGGTTCGTAGTGATGTGAATTATACTTGTAATCACAGAGTATATTGGTGTAAACAGCTTGTAATCGATGATTTGTAGGTTTATAAAACGTTTGTTACTAGTAACTTGTAGTTACTTGTTCTTGTAGCTGCTACAATTGTAAGCTACAATTGTAGCTTTATAAAACGGGGCCCTGGCCGAGCTTTATTTATTTGGTAGTGCATTCCTGGCTTTGGTGATTAATAATTAATGTAGTGACTGTTTGTTTATTTTGTTTGAAATATTTTGTTTGGCCTATCTATTTTGGATTTTGGATGTGATATGATTTGTGTTGTAATGAATGGTGAATAAAATTCGATTCAATTGATGCTATAGAACTAAAAAGCGTGCTTCACAGACAATTCACTATTAAATAAAGAATATAGAATAGAGGATAGTGCATGTGTATTCTAAATCATTAATTTCTTGGTTATGTTATTAATATCTAACTGTATGAGTTGCTATTGTCTTGTGTTGTGCTGTGACGTGAAAGTTGTTTGGGATAAATCACTTCATCAGAGCAGTATTTAGTCACCATGCGTCGAGCGCAAACAAAAAGCTCATTTGATGGAATCATACAAGAAATGCCAGATGTCTCCGTGGACAACTTTGAGAGGACTGACAGCAAAGCCTACTTCCTGAGCCACTGCCACACTGACCACATGAGCGGCTTATTTTCTGACGCATTGCTATCTCATCTGAAAAAGGATAATGTGTACATTTATATGTCTGAGCCATCAGCTGCAATTGTGCGCCATCAAAGCGGAGTGTGTAAGGATATGGTGGACTATATAGTACCATTAGTAATAGGTAACTATTTTGACTATAATAATATCATTTCATACATTTAAAGGTAGGCAATGCATCGGCAACACCCTTGGTGTTATAGGTAGCTATAGGCGACGGTAACTGCTTACCATCAGGCGGGGCGTCTGATTGTTTGTCTGTCCATGTTATAAAAAAAAAACCACTGAAGAATCCAATAGAACAGAAAGCAAGTATTGAATAAATGTTATTCTATTCTATTCTATTCACTGCTCCGATAAAGCCTATATCTTACAGAGAGAGTAGTAGTAGTTGTTAAAGACTATATAATACACATGCTCGCCCAAGTTCAGCATCCCAATTTCAAACCCATCCAAAAAAGTTTTGATTTGAAATCTACACTCTTCATCTCCTTCATCCTGAATGTAGATGAAGGAGATGGAGAGTGTTTTCAAATCAAAACTTCTTTGGTGATTGATTTTGTTCGCAAACTTTGTAAACATGGACATGCCAGTTCCAATATTTCAGGTTCAACAACAATTACCATCCCGGCTGATGAAAAAAATGGAACAGAAGAGCAATATATCACCGTCATCCTCATACCAGCCGGCCACTGCTTCGGCTCTGCAATGTTTCTCTTCAAAACTCTATACAAAACTATTCTATACACCGGTGACTTCCGAATAAGTACCAACAGTGTCAGCAAATACGCACAGTTACATGAGAAAGGCGAGATAATAAAAATAGATGCACTCTATGTAGATACAACATTCCAGAGTGATGAACACGAAGATTTTCCAAAGAGATCGGAGAGTGTAGAGCTTGTTACTCGGCATATAAAGAAATGGTTGAGTATGAATGACACAAATCAAGTAGCTTTGCATACGTCTGCTAGATATGGATACGAATTTGTATTCAATAAGATTTTTGAAGCCACAGAACATAAAGTTTATGTTGATGAGGATTCATGGATGTTGTACAGGTAATTAAAAATAAAAAGTATTTTAAATTATCCAAGCTTGCCAAGCTTGGATAATATTAATTTTTGATTTTTTGTCTTTCAACTCTTCGTAACATCGTAACGCAATCAAGTTTGCAGTTGCAAGCCTATCTTAAAAAGGTACCTCTCTTTCCAAAGTTATTGTTCTGCTCTTCTGATTACATTAGGGTCATCCATCATTCATGTGACGAATTATGAATCGCAATTGTTTCATGGCATCTGTGGTGTTAACAATTTCGCCGTTGTCACTTAATAGAATATACAGAAAATTGCAAACTTATATTATCATTTGAATAAAACTGGAGTCCACAGACAACAGACAGTCCGCTTTGTAGGGGCTGCCTGCAGGAGGACGAGACCGTAGAGCATGTGATGTTTCACTGCGAGGCCACCGAAGAGATAAGAATTAAAACCGGAATGCGTGAACAAGCGTATAAACCTTGTACCCACACATCATCGTCACCACCTGCGACGCCAACACTGGAGCAGTTGTGCACCCGAAAGCCGCACTCCGTTACTTCGTTACTTTAAGGAGCTGGGCTGGCTTGGGTAGATGCTTTTTTTTTTTTTTTTTTTATATAACATGGACAGACAAACAAGCAGATGGC
Source organism: Ennomos erosarius (assembly GCA_963580505.1). Taxonomy (NCBI): domain Eukaryota; kingdom Metazoa; phylum Arthropoda; class Insecta; order Lepidoptera; family Geometridae; genus Ennomos; species Ennomos erosarius. Next base: position 4,000,147 of record OY757006.1, on the reverse strand, counting down.
CCGCCTGATGGAAAGCAGTTACCGTCGCCTATAGACACCTGAATGCACAATACACCCCAAGTGAGACGTCAGGGCAGGCCTTACCGCCCCCATTCCAAATTAGATTTGATATACAGAAAATGCTGGTGCAGAATGCAGAATTTTTTTCCATTAAGATGTTGTCCATCAATTTGATAAATTAAAAAAAAAGTCAGTCGAAAATTTTTTCATCATTTTTACAAGTCAAGCTCTTTTTACTTTTTCAGGCAATTCCAAAAACTGGTACCAGGAGTAACAAATGAACTAAAAAATACTAGATTACATAAATGTAGGAACAGGCACGAAGGACAGTCCCACGAAGCCTGCTTTCATCCAAACACGGACAAAAGATTGGAAGATCCTAAAACTGCTTATTTATTTATACATTTTTCGGCATACAAATGGAGGGGGTTCAAAATGGAGGACCAAATGATAGATATAAAAAAGAATAACCGAATAGATGTTTGCTTCGCGACACATTGCAGCAGAAGTGAAGTCACATACTTCGTTAATTATCTGTCGCCGAAGAGGGTTGTTGGTTTTCCTAATGTGTATGAGACGGGTAGCTTTGAGAAAGAGATGGCATGCAAGCGTAAAGGTCCTAGTGCTGAGAAATTGTCCGAAGTGAACGCGAAGGTGGGTAGAATGGTGGATAGGGATTTGGTTAGGCAAATATTTGAAGATTGATATGACATATTAATAAAATTATAATTTACCTAAAGTGCTTTAGTTCTTGATTTGTCACTGTCCTTTATAATAAAGCAATGAATGGGCTTGCTAGAAAGAGACGGACTGTTTGAATACACTGATTATGCTACCGCAAACTAAATTGAAATAATGAATGCATTAACTTGCATTATTTTCCCGTTTGTTTTTTTATGCGAATATACTATTTATATTTTATAAAAATGTACTTATTTATTATAATAACGCCCAACAATTTATTATTTTGATCTTGGTGACTTATATTCCAAATGATAATAAAAACAGTAGTGATCATAAAAAAATATGTTTTTGTCAAGTGTAAGTGAAGGATACCAAAATTAATTTTATGAAATAACATTGTTAAGATAATGTGATGTGATATAGAAGGAAATGTAAATAAACTGTGGTATTATTCATTCATAGAGTGTTTTAGGAGCTAGGCCAAACGGAGCAATTTTAATTATTGAAGCGACTATTTTATATACAAGGTGACCTTGAATTGGTATGTTATCCCGAAATGGAGGGACTGGGGCCATGATACCCTACAAACTGTGAGAGCCTTACTTGAAACTGGGTGCTTCCAAACTTCCATGGTTAAAAATAAATCCACTCGCAAAGTTGCACGTGCGATCGCTACGAGAGTTACCAAGATACTATAAATACATTTCTAAACAACTAAGGTCGTTAAAATCATTTATGTGCACTCGGTCAAAGACGAAGTTCAACCACCCAGCTGCGCTAAGGCTATTTTCGAACGTAAACTTTACACGGCATTTCTTCAATGAAAAACTATTAGTTTAGTAAAGTCGTAGAACATTGTCTACCTTGGGGTGTAGATTTACCCCCTTTCGGGATAACATACCAATTCAAGGTCACCTTGTAGACAAGTTATCTCAGTTGTGTGTTACGGAAGCCGTAAGTGTATTTTTTTTCTTGCTCTGTGGTTTGTAACATTAAATAGGTGCCTAGTCTGTGGGAGATCACGAAGGAAAGATAGGAGGTAAATCTGTAGAGAGAGATGGCGTTATTAAATTCGCTATCATTCAGGGTATGGGAGGTCGGAGTCTTACATACTTACTTGTGCATTCATTTGGACTTTCATATGTGGTTATTAAACTAGCTAGGATGGCCTGTAGACAGTCCAAATGCCCCAGCCCGCTGCCGGTAGGTAGCGTACCCAACATGCTGGCAGCAGTGCCTCGTTGAATTGCAATGCTGATGCGTTCAGCCAAATAAGCCCAATAATTTTAGTCACGCGTCGAAGCAAAACTTCACAAAAACATATATAATTTAAAAAAATTGGTCATAGAAATAAAACAATATGTGATTTTAACTAGTTTTTTAATACAATGGGCTATTGTTGATTATTTTAATTGAATTATTATATGATTTTCCTGTTTGAATACCTTGATGTATGTTAAAATTTGACTAATGATTTTAAGCAAAGTGACTATGTTATAAGTATTTTTCTAAATAAATTTTAATGATGGTGGAATAGTATGATCTTTTATTTCTGAGTTTCTTTACATATAACAGTGGATAGCTACTTGTGCTTTCTCTTGTTTTCGATAGAAAGAAAAAAAAAACACCAAATAACAGAGAAATAACTTATTGCTCTTATTAAAAAAAATTGAAAAATAGGCTTATTTCTTGAATTTCTTCTTAACTAGGTAGGTACCTAACTATCACGATACATAATAATATTTGCTTCTACATTAAATTTTATAGTTTGTTTTTTTTTCCTCTACTTAAGATAATATAAAACAAAATAATTATAAATATTTCAGTATTAAAATACATCTTTATGTATCTAATCCGATGGGAAGTTTATCTAGTGGCGACCACGAACACGAAGACGCAGCTTGGGCCACTAGGTGGACCGACGATCTGGTGAAAACCCCGAGGAGCTTATTGCAGGAGGCGAGCTGCCGCTCTTTGGGGCAAGCCTATGATCAGTGGATGCCTTCATGCTGTTGATGATGTATCTAATTTAATAGCCATGTTGCTTAGCAACCACGTGAACTAGTTGGTCCTTCGCCAATAGCTCTGACGTCGTTACGGTGACGTCACTAAATATAGCAGCGAATGCGACCTTTGTCGAGTTTGCCATGCCGGGGACACGAACGCACAAATAACTGATCATTTCTCCTTGAGATTTCTGAAAAAATTAGTTTAATTAATGAGCGTGACGAGCTAGTCGTTCGCCTGATGTTAAGCGTTATGCATGACCGCACGGCCCGTTACAGTTGCAGTGCTGTCTACCATGTAACAATAATAATCTTGCCTAGAAGATACCAGTACCCCTAGTACGAATTTCGATAGTTTACTAAAACATGGTTCGTTTACGTTTTCTCCCTTTTCTCCCATACATTTCTCTGCAGCGCCCCTAGCGGACACGTTGATGAACTAAACATGGCAGTGCAAATTTTAAATGGATTCGCGCGTATTCACGTATTGGAAAACTCGTACTAGGGGCACTGATCTGAGGGTCTAGCAAAGATACCAACCACTAACACTATCGCCTCACGCTAACTCCAATAATGTATCGAAATGACATTCGCTACGGAAAAGTTAGCGATTTCCGAAATGTCATTTCAGTACATTTTGGAGTTAGCGTTTGGCGATAGCGTTAGTTTGAGGTATCTTTGCTAGACCCCCTGGGGGTCTACCAAAGATCCTAAACGCTAACTCCAAAATGTATTGGCATGACATGACATTTCAGAAATAGCGAACTTTTCCGCAGCTAATGTCATTACAAAACATTTTTGGTAGTTAGAGTTTGGAATCTTTGCTAGACCCCTGGGAAATGTATGGGATAGACAATATCTCTGGGTCCACAGATATTGTAATTCTAATTTTTGAGTTAAAAATGTAAACATAGCTTTCAGGTTCAAGCCAGGCAGAAAGATTCCCGAGGTCTACAATTTAACAGTCACTAAGTAGATAGTTTAGTTTAGGTATTTCTATATTTGGTAGGTCATTTCTTACCGGCAAATGGATTTTAAGTTCCTTAGTTCCCGATTTCATGGTGCTAGTTTCGTTGTAGAAAACCCTTGAATAGTTCCACTTAGCGTCACCTAAACAGAATCAAAATAAAAAAAAAACAAAAATACGATTAATTTTGATGTACTAACTTAAAGGAAACATAGACTGGCTCCAGTTGACCACCGATACAACTTGCCCTCGTACGAAAATTAGTAGTGTTTTCAACTGCTAATCCTACGAGAGGAAACGGGACACCCGATGTGTCCTGTTCCATCCTGTGGGCCTATTGTCTAGTACCGGTCGTCTTCATCCATCGAACTTCACCACGTTTCAATGATCTTCATTACGATTATTTGATGCCGATTAAAGGGGATTGTCTATGAGCTTGGATCGTAATGGACATGAAATGAACTACCAGAATTGAACACAGAATGAACCCAATTCGCCCCCGATTTGCGTTTCGTTTCAGCAAATAAAAAATTAAGGGGCACGTGGGGCTTGACATGGGGGCATTAAAATAATGTCGAAAGATGTGGAACAGAGAGTTGTAATATGATTATTAAGCTGTAAGATGAGCTAAAGTATGTTAATATGTCTACATTTGCCATGTAATGCGCTTTAAATTTTTATCCCGAAATTATAGTAATATCGAAACGCTTTTTCTGTCCCGACTGTCAGTGTCAAAAGTGACCTACTGTTGTTGTCAATCTTCTTTTTTTATTTTTGTATTATGCGATATGCGTATGCTGCCAGTAAATGAATAATATAGCTCAAAAGGCCATTTTTAGCTATAATTTGAAAGTAAATAACTTTATTAATATTATTATATTTATGTACTTTCTTTACCTAAATCGAAAAATGTGGCCGAAGCTAAAAAATTCACATTATTTTTATATATCAATAACAGATATTTTGTGGTTGAAAAAGTTTGTGCTTTTGATTAATTTATTATTATTAATTAACTAAATAGCCCCAGGCCCGGCTTTACACTAGTCGTGGGTGAATATGAATCATTCGTATAATCGATTTATTTGCTATTACTAATGTTTATAATCGATTATGAAATTAGCAACTAATTCACTTTCATAATCGAATTACGTTACCTATTTGTACTACTAATTCTGTTTTAATACGTCGAGAGATCGATAGGTACGACAGTTGCTTTTCACAGAACAACGTCGTATGTTTTGTTTTATTCTAGTGGTAGTGAAAGCCGTGACGCTGTTTTGGTGGATTTATTTAATACGAACTTTACTTAATTTAGAAAGAAAGAAAAAAAAAGATATTTATTTGTTTTAGTTTTTTTTTATTAATATGTAGCTATTGATGACATGATGATCATTGATTGGGGAGGAAAAATCGACTTTTTAACCATCGATTATATCTTGACTAAAAAAAAACGACTATTCCAAAAACGATTTAAAGAGAAATAAATCGATTATCCTAAAATCGATATAAAAAGTCGATACAAATATCGGTTTTCTTGTAATGTAATATTGTATGTAATATTCGATTATTTATAGAACTATATAGTCATTTAAAAAAGATCGATAAGTATATAAAAAAAAAACTTTGAGTACCTACATAAGTAAATTATTTTCAGTTTCACACCTTTGGTTCCATATTCGCGATGTCTGCTCCATTCACTGCTCCACTACCATATTCAATCAAAACCAAAACGTTTGTTTTGATTGAATATGGTAGTGATGTTGCCTTATTATAATATTATCCCAGTAGAAAAAATTTAAACCAGAATAGTAAAATCTATTTTGAAATAATCGATTTTTTGATAAATTAATAGACCAATAAAAATCGATTTTAAATAGTAATCCACTTTTTAATAAATAATAATTGACCATTAAAAATCGATTATTTTTAATATCCCTGGACTTGTTCTCAACGAAATCTTGCTTCACTGCAACGCACCGTAACACGCATTTGGCCGTTTTACACAATTACTTAGCTATTCTATTGTTTTGTTGACTTGGCAACACTAACAAATTAGGCAATAGCAAGAATTGTTTGCAAAATGATATTTTCGAACTTTTCTATTAAAACTCTTACATCTAGTTAAATAATTGGGTTAGTGTAGGTAATTAGGTATTCTCTTTCAGCTTTTATGAAAATACGATATGTGATTTAAGTGAAGCGTGAAGCATTCAAATGCTGATGGCGTTCAATATCACTGGGCGGCGTTATTCTTCTATGACGAGGCAGGCTTCCGATTCAACATGATTCGTCCTTTTTTCACATCGCAACTAATTATACTGTGACATGGCTGTGACGACGCACTTGCAGTGCTGATTCGCTCAGAGGTTGTAACGATAAAAGGAGCCCTTCCGAATGATAAAAGGCTATAGCCTTCAGTTCAAGGTAGGCACCCATAAGCCAGAGAACTATACATTGCATTCTGCGTTTTATAAAGCTGCAAGTCTTGCACTTGTAGTAAAATACTGGCAGCACCACACGGGTGTTTTCTATAGCCACAAGACAATTCAAGCGGGAAAACGAGGCAGAACATTTAAAACAGACTAACTTTAAGTGGTGTTTATAAGGCCCTATTTTGTTATAGGTATGGATTAGTATGACTGCACCTGCATTTCTATATTCTGTGTAATAATTACAGCTGCACAAAGCGTTCAACTAGAAAGTTGGTGTGCTGCGCTGGCAGGGGGATTTAGGAAATACATAGTGCATCTCATACCTACCTTCAAATCTTCATTACATAGATAGGTACTCCTATTCTATGAATATGTAGGTACCTCAATAAGCTATATTTTGTTACAGGTATCTGAAAAAATACTATAATTATAGATGTGGATTATGTGGATCGACTATGGATTAGTATGACTGCATCTGCAATCCTATATGCTGCCTAATTAATTATTATAGACACACAATGCGTTCAATCAGGAAGTTACTGTGCTGTGCTGAAGGAAGATTTTGGAAATACAGAGAGCACCTCCATATCCCTGTCAGTGCATTGCAGTCATGAAAATCTAGAAATGGTGCATTCTAAGTATCTTAACAATTTCATTCTAGTATTTAAGTCTAGAGTACAAATTGATATTGTAACTTACCTACAAGGATAACTAAAACGATAAATGATATTATTAAGTAACCAAATTTACTTTATTTAATTAAACCTAAAATAAATGGTTTATGGAAACAAAAAGTATATTGTTTTACTTTAAAAAAATAATAAAAATAACATAAAAAAAGCCTTTTATTTCTTGCATTTCTTCTAAGTAGGTACCAAACGTGGGAGCTAGTTATGTTCATAATTTGTATTTTTGGATTATTACTTTATTGATTACACAATTATTAATATATTATGAAAAATTTGATTTGTTTTACTTACATACCTATTAATTCTTTATCTTTTTAACATGTCCCCGGTTCATAAAATAGGCAAGACAAATTTGATGTAGGCAGTTAACCTAAGTACTTTTAATTTTATGGCTGTATAGTTTTGGCTTAGTCGCATCAGTCTTCATCAACAGCAGTGCCAGCACTGTAGACAAGATAGTAGAGGTGTGTGTGTGATGCCTGAAATATAAGTATATTAACAATTGTTATATTATTTTTGCAATATTTAGTCAAAAAGGGTTGTCAACACATAATAGATATGATTATTGTCTGGGAAGTGGGGCCTGGCAACCTGTGATACAGACTGTTTATGCCTACATCAGGCATCTTACACAGGTTTGCAATATGTATTCTAATAAATAAATGATTAGGTATTTGTAGGGTTAGTATCCTACTTCCACTTACTATCTACCATGTGGGCTGCCTGTCTGCCCCTTTACCACTGATAATAACATTTAAAAAATAAATAGGTGTAGTACCTACTAGTATTCAAAGAAGTAGTATACATAGCTTGTCTATACTCAGTAGTCCTTTTAACAATTCAATTGATTGAACTACTGAGATGTTTTAAAGCCTACCTCTTATAGATTGGCTATTTACATTAACACTACCTCTCTGCTTTTAGTATAGGTACTGGTAATGTAGGTAAAAAACATAAATATATCAATAATTTTTTACCTGAATTATACATATTATAAAATAAATGAATTATATTATCCTGCATGATGATTATGAAAATGTGAAAGCTTGTGCGGGTAAACTGTATACAGTATATTTGATGGTTTAACAGTTTGGTATGTTAACTAAAGATTTTAAGCTAACACATAGGATTTTTTAAACTGAATGTTTTAGTTCCACTGACTATTAATACTTTGGAAAAAATTCACTGATAGAAAGCTACCCAGTTGCTCCCACACAGATACACGCTATCTACCCATCTTTGAATAAGCTTAACATTATAACAGTTTGTTGAAGTTGGTATACTTACCTGTGTATATAATAAGTAGGTACGTATAGATTAATCCCCTTAGGTATAATTAGTAGTATCAGAGGAATAAGTAGTTAACCAAAACCCCAAAGAAAGCATGTATTAACTATTCCAATTTTATGCAATGTTTACCTATAGAAGGAGGTTGGCGTAGAAATAAAGACTAGGTACTTTTATTATAATATTACCATGCCTGCAAGTACTGCAAGGTCTTGCTTGAGCAAAGTTTACATAGTATACCTACCAGCAACTGTGGTTTTTTCAACAAGTTAATTGCTATTTTTCATCATTGTGTTTAAAGTCCTTGGACACTTATAACTGCGATTTTCATGATGAACCCACAAACTTCGTTTCAGGCAAGAAAATATATCGTCGTAGAGCCACAGAATTCACCATATATACGTATAGAGCCCTCGATAGAGCATCGATGTTAAAAAGTCCAAGGACATTAGAAGACTTCTGCAACTGTTATTGACATTTTATTCATGCAGCTGTAAATTCCACCATAAGTTTCTGTAATTCTGTGGGATAGGTATGTAGGGTGGTAGACATACTTAAATGGATAATTTGTAGCACTTATTCATTGTTTGTTTGTATTCATTGGAATAGGTAGGTACCAACGTCCATTTTAGTTCGGTGTTTTCACTTTTTCCATATATCAATGTCGAGATGCTTAAAATATCACAATAAATCTAATCAAACTTAGACCTAAATCTACACTCGTCAAATGAATAAAAAATGGAGATATAACCGCGAAAACATATAATAATACTTGAAGCCCATACCGAAATACCTGCCAGTTTCATTTGACAGATTGATTCCGATTGAGTACTGTCATTGGACTTAGACGGTACGAATATCTGTCAAAAACACTGCTTTTGTTCACTCACTCTGAATGGAGTTCGATGCCGATCGGTGGAAATCATAGCCGGTACGCTGAAGCCGACTCATCGCTTGTGATTGGCTGGCCGGCAATGAACTTCAGTACGATGAAGATCGGAATCCTTCCGCGGTAAGCCCGCAGCTCTGTGTTGTGTAAATCTACCTTATGTTATCTGTGGTTCTCATAGTACATTTTTATATACTCTGTTATGGCAGCGCTCTTTGTGTTTTAGAAATAAAAGAAGTTCAAGTGGTTTATTAATTTGGTGATTTTATTTAATTTCTTAACATGGCGCAGACGTTAAGTGTACCTATCTCAAAATAAAAGTTTCAGCCGCGTCCACTTTAAGTGTTGGATTAGAGGCTCCACTAAAAAATTAGAACTTTCACATTCGTGAATCGTGTTGATTGACTGGCCGACGCCCTCGCCTCGACGAGAAGATAAGATGGCGTCAGTAAAATTGCCCCCAAATCTTAATTTACAGAGCGAAAACGCAGCAAGTGAGTTTAAATTTTGGCTGCAACAATTTGAAGATTATCTAATAGCAGTCGAGAAAAACAAGGCTGATGATAAAATAAAGCTCTCACTACTTAGAAACATGATGGGGCCGGAGGCAGCACGTGTCTTACAGACCTTACCGATAAAAGTGGAAAACGCGGAAGTTTATAAAAATGTGATCGAAGCTATAAAATCATTTGTTTCACCGAGGATTAATAATAGCTTCGAGCGATTTAAATTTAACGAGAGAAAGCAGCGTCAGGGTGAGCCAATTGAAGTTTTTCTCACAGATTGTAGAGAACTTATAAAGACGTGTGAGTACAATGTAACCTCTACTTCAGAGTCCTTAGAAGATCAGATTCTTCGCGACAAGATTGTGCATGGGGTGTATGATAAAGTGATGCAAGAAAATCTGTTGCGAATTGAAAATTTGACGCTAGAGAAAGCTATTCATTATTGTAGGACATCAGAACAGAGTAGGAAACAGGTTCAAGAAATGAATCCAAACGTGATAGATGTTGACTTGATAAATAAAAAAAGTGATACTTTTTTATGTAAAAGATGCCAGAAGCAGCACGGACCAAGACAATGCCCAGCATTTGGCAAAAAGTGTAAGAAATGTGGGACGCTTAACCATTTCGCGGTCAGTTGCAGAAGGCAACCTCGTCACTCCAAGATAAAAGAAATAAAATATGTTGGACAACCTAATGATAGCAGCAGTGGAGACGAAGTGTTCTGCGGAATGGCTAAATATGATAGCTCCAGCTCCGATGAGTGGTATGAAAATATTGATATTGAAAACAAGACTATAAAGTGTAAACTGGATACTGGTGCAGACATAAGCGTCATGCCACTAACGATTTTTCAGCAAATAAATAGAGATTTGAATTTAAAAATGTTGGATACTAATATAAAATTACAATCATTTGATGGCAACAAAACAAAACCATTAGGAATGATAAATCTTTTGTGTAAATTTAAGGACAACACATGTTATGAAAATTTTGTTGTTGTTAATTCCAATTCTATGTTGCTTGGTCTTCCAGGTTGCGTCGCGTTGAACTTGGTTAAGAGAGTATGTAAAGTAAAGCCAGAGGAAAATGTTATTGATGGTGAGAAACAAAAATTTATTAATGATAATATGCAAGTGTTCCACGGCACAGGGAAAATGCCAGGTTTGTTTGATATACCTACTAGAGATATTCCTGAACAGATTTGCTATCCATCTCCTAGGCTTCCTAATTCTATGCATGAGTCCTTGAAATGTGAACTTGACAGACTTGTAAACAGAAATGCAATTATAAAAGTAGAAAATATTAGTAAACATGCATGTGTAAACAGGATGGTTATTGTTGAACGCCCAAATGGAAAAATTAGATTATGTTTAGATCCTTCAGATCTCAATAAGTATATTGTAAAAAAGCCTAAAACTTTACCAACATTAGATGAGCTAGCTTGTAAGTTAAAAGGAAAGAAATATTTTTCTGTTTTAGATTTAACTGAAGGTTTCCATCATTTGAATTTAACTGAAGAGGCATCGTGGAAGTGCTGCTTTGCAACACCTTTTGGTGTATATAGATACTGTGTGTTACCATATGGTTTAATGAATGCACCAGAGCTCTTCCAGGATGTCCTTGAGTCACACTTTGGTACTATACCAAATGTAATAGTATGGGCCGATGATATATTACTAATGGGATGTACAGCCCAAGAACATGATGAAACATTAAAAATTGTGATTGAAAAAGCCAAAAGTTTAGGTATTGTGTTTAATAAAGATAAATTCCAATTCAGAAAAACTGAGGTTAAGTATGTGGGCCAAATATTTAGTGAAAAAGGAATGAGCATTGATAAATCTAGAGTAGAGTCATTATTAAAGTTAAATTCACCTACCAACAAAGAGCAATTAAAAAGTATGATTGGCTCATTTAGTTATATAAGAAGATATGTTCCTGATATGGCCGAGCTCATGTCACCATTATGTAAATTGTTAAGAAAAGATTGTGAATTTACATGGCTTCCTATTCATGAAGAAGCATTTCAAAAGCTAAAAAATAGAGCATGTAACACACCAGCACTCACTCCATTTGATCCGAAGAAAAAGTCTATATTACAATGTGATGCAAGCAAAAATGGATTGGGTTGCTGCTTATTTCAGAATGATTACAAAAATATTCCTAGATTGATTGCCTGTGTGTCACGAACTATGAATAATACTGAGTTAAATTATGGACAAACTGAAAAAGAATTATTAGCTATTTATTTTGGAGTTCAAAAATTTCATAAATTTATATATGGACTTGAGGTAGATGTCCAAACTGATCATAAACCTATCGTTTCTATAATGTCGAAGCATGTCAGCAAACTTGGATCTCCTAGGTTGAGGCGGTTAAGGTTGAAATTGCTAACCTATAATCTAAATGTCTACTATGTCCCTGGAAAATTAGTCCATTTTGCAGACATGTTGTCGAGGAATAGCCTTAAAATTACTGAATATGATGATGAAATGTTACATATGGTTCATTCTATATCTAGATACTTACCTATGTCACCTGAAAAAAAATTTATATTTAGACAAGCTACCTGTAATGATCCTGTGTTAAGTAAAATTATAAATTATTATCAACAAGGTTGGCCAAAAACTGTACCCAAAGATTGCCAAAATTTTGAAAAACTGAGAGATAGTATATACCTACAAGATGGGTTATTATTTTTTGAAAATAAATTAATTGTTCCTCAAACATTGAGAACTTATGCAATGGAAGTTGTACATCAGGGTCATAATGGAATTGCTAAATGTATAAATAGAGCTAAAAATATTTTTTTCTGGCCTAACATGCGTACTGATGTAACAAATTTTGTAAAACACTGTAGAACCTGTGAAAAGTACAGTCCTGAAAATTGTAATGAACCTTTGCTACCACACAAAATTCCAAAAGAAAGATACTTGAAAGTAGGCTGTGATATATTAGATTTTCATGGAAAGTATTTTCTTGTAATAGTAGATTACTTCTCACATTGGCTTGAACTATTACCATTGGCAAACAAAACCTCAAAATGTGTAATTAATGCAATGCAGAATGTTTTCACTCGATTTGGTTTTCCATTAGAGTTAATTGCTGACAATAATCCATTTGCATCATTTGAATGTAAAAATTATTTTAAGTCAAAAGACATAAAGTTAATCACTAGCACACCACATTACCCAAAAAGCAATGGGATGGCAGAAAAAGCTGTTCATATATGTAAACAAATTCTAAGAAAATGTGAAGATGACAAAACTGATTACCGAGAAGGAGTGATGCAATATAACAATATGCCACTCTCCGGGTTCAATAGTACCCCTTCTCAAATATTAAATAGTAGAAATGTTAGAACTTTAGTACCATGTACAATGACTTGCTTGAGACCTAAAATACATGACGTTTATAAACGGCTAGTACTGAAGCAATCCATTACTAAGCAATATTATGATAGAAGAGCTAAGCGAAGTGTAACTTTTGGCCCAGGTGATCATGTAGTTTATAGAGAGGGAGGAAAGTGGCTGAAGGCTAAAGTTGTTAAGCAATGTAAAGAACCTAGATCTTTTGTAATTCAGACAGAAAAGGGATCAACTTTAAGACGTAATAGTTCTCAATTGAAGTCATCATACACTAAGCATCAAAATCAGTCTCACAAGTTTGATCCATTGATCTCTTTAATGTATGACAGAGCAAATGATCATCAGAAATCTCCTAAAAGCCACACTCCTCGTAGGATTACTATAGATAAGCCATCTGATTTTTGTAATCAACCAAGTGCTCTTGGTATTGGAAGAGATGCTCATACAACTCCACTGAAAGTGTCTCGGAGTGGTCGTACGTTGAAGCCAACCCTGAGGTTCCAACAGTAAGGGGGAGGTGTTGTGTAAATCTACCTTATGTTATCTGTGGTTCTCATAGTACATTTTTATATACTCTGTTATGGCAGCGCTCTTTGTGTTTTAGAAATAAAAGAAGTTCAAGTGGTTTATTAATTTGGTGATTTTATTTAATTTCTTAACACTCTGTTCTTCAGTGCAATTTCGTATGAGTTTGTCTCGTTTTGTTACGTCGCCCCCTGCCCGCGCAAGTGAGTCGTGTTTGTAGGAGAAATTATAATCACGAGCTATCAACGGGCTTTGCTGCCTCCCCACTAATAGGTGGACCGACAATTTGCTGAAAACTGCGGGGAGCCGGTGGATGCAGAAGACAAGCAGCCGTGCAAAGTGGCGTTCTATGGGGGATGCCTATGTTTAGCTGTGGACCATTAATCACGAACAGGAATCGAACCCGCATCCAAAGTTTCGTGTGACATTGCACAGCGCACGTCAACATGAAACCTCACACAGTCTAGTAATAATATTTCTAGGCTATGAAATCAGTCATAGTCTCATTTGCCCAGTAATTTAATAAGCTACAATGCCGTTCAAACCGGAACACATAGTGCTTCCAAAGTCAATGGCTTGCACACTACTGCTTTACGTCTGAATATCTGGGACTACTATACCTAGACGAAATCATATGTAAAGTTTAATAATATACTTACCGAATTTGAAATCGCATTTCGATTCGTCAATATCCGAAGTATCACACAAATAAATTGTTAAAAAAATTGTGAAAATAGCTGAACAAATTTTCATTTGCCCCACCATGTTGAATTAATATCTTCTGAGAAATAATCTACGATTAGCATCTTTAGTAGGTAAGCAAATACCTACCTTGTTTAAAAGGTAATTGAAATAATTCAATTATTGTTTTCGCATGTAGTGGTTATTATAATCAAAATTATTATTACATTACCTACCCATATTGAAACTACTGTTATTCACACATTTATTAGGCTTTTTTCCAAAGTTAATTACAAAAATACTATAAAAACTATTATTATTAATTACTACACCCCCAGGGCCTTTATTCTCTGTCGATTCCTTACTTCGAAACCACGCGAATTCCTTGTCTTCTGAATTCTGCAAAAGTCTATTCTCTATGAAACGCAAACAAAACTGCGCGAAATGAATTAGGAATTGGCGCGATTTGAACTGTCAAAAATCATGTTTTACCGACACGCGTTCCGAAACATCAACACACTAAAAGATATGACCACTTATGTCAATAAATTTTATTCAAAATAAAGATAACTTTGGGGTCTTTGAAGAAAATCCGACAATGGCGGTTGTGAATTTTGGATTTATTTTTCAAAACTAGTGTATCTTGAACTTTAATGTGTAATAAGGGTGGACTATTATCCGTTAGGTGTTCGTGAACGTGCACGAGTGTTGGCAAATGGTTTTAAGATCATAAAACCATGCATTTTCGTTTTTGCTTCAACGGCCTTTTTTAGAGCCTTCAGTAAAATTTCCACCATTTTACTGTTGGCGTTTTGACTGACAAAATAAGACTTTGACTTGACATAACCGTACAAATTTTACTCACTTGACATTGGCAGAATTATTGCAAAAAAGCGATAGAACGCCATTAAAGAAGAAGAAGAAGAAGATAACTTTAATGTAAAGTGAAGGTATATCTAACGCTGTGACACGATTTGATTTGACACTATAACGACGTGGTTTCGAATCGTGTGGAATCTGTGTTTCCATAGAGAATAAACGCCCTGGACACAGCCGCCCATAACAGTGTAATAAATTCAAGGATATTAAAAATAAAGCTAATATAAAGTCTTTTCACCACTATTTACTTCGAGTTGGTGTTATTTCTCCCCTGTAAAATGTTTTTAAAATAAATTTAATAATAAGCTAGTCAATATTGGACCCTACTTATTATTTAGGATAGGATTTCAGTAATAACTACAAAATAATTTAAAATATTGTTTATTATACAATTACAAACTCTTTCAACTTTGCAGTACGGTCTGAGAAGAAAATGTCAATTATAGCAGGAAATATAATAAGTTCCAAAACTTCGATGGTCACTATTATTACCACAGATTATTACTAATAACATTAGTTATAATCTGTGGTTTTACATTACAGACTCAAAAAGAGTTCATAGATTTTGACATTAACCAGTGGAATGTCGGAGCTTGAATAATAATAAATAAATAAATAAATAAATATGTGTGGACATTTCACACAGCGCCATCTAGCCCCAAACTAAGCATAGCTTGTACTATGGGAACCAGATAACGGATATAATACTTAGATACTTTTTGTTTGTAAATACATAAATAGAATAAATATAACACCCAGACACAGAACAAACATCTATGTTCATCTCACACAAATGTTTGTCCTGAGTAGGAATCGAACCCACAGCCCTCAGTTCAGAAGGCAGGGTTACTACCAACTGAGCTATCGGGCCCGTCAAATAAAAATAACAATAAATTGTGCCGCATTTAGCGGAAACAGTAGCAAAAAAAAATGCTAACTGCGCGACAGGACTTTATCTAATAAAATATGTATATTGTATTTCTTTTTTCAAGTACCTGCCTGAACCTTCATGAATTTCTCGCAGAAACGATGTGATACCAAATTATTTCGGGGTTTATTAAATAAAATAAAGCTTTTATACAATCACAAGTATGAAACCCATAATAGATTTGTTGATTTTTTTTGTTAATATAACACTTTATGAAATATAAATGTCTTTGTTCCTTCTTCACACCGCAGTGACTGGACCAATTTCAACGAAATTTGAACTGTACTTAAATGACTTTTCCAAAAATCTAAGGTAAAGTAGTCATACTACTTCAATTTAACCTTTTACATAATTTTACGTTAAATATTTAATTTCCAAAAAATTTGGACATTTTCTTCGATCATAATTCTCATTTACACATATATTTTTACATTTACTTATAAATATTAAACTCTCACTCACAAACCAACAAACACATTGAGACAAAAATAAACTGAAATAGACAGAATCACAAAAAATGAAAAATTTTTATTTCGATTTTAATCGGTTTTAAAAATTAGTAAACAAAAAGTTCGAAAAATAATATTTTAACTTAATAGTAATGAAATTAATCTCACTTAAAGCACCAGAAGCATATATTATATACAATTTACGTACTTAATTAATGTACCTCTACATTAAAAATATTTACAATTAATTTAAAGAGGGGAAAGACTACCTACTAGTGATGGATTAATTAGCATTCACATTCATTTTTAGCATGTGAAAACTCAATTAGCATTTCGCAAATGAAATTTAGTTGCGAAATTCTGTCATATATATGAAATTTCATTCCAATTAATTTAGTTCATTTAGATTTTTTTTTTAATATAAAGTTTCATTTCAATTTCATTTCATTTTTGCAAATAGCATAGCAATAGCAATTAGCATGCGAAGACTCGTGGATTAGCATGTTTATGAAATTTACGCAAAATCGCATTAATTGCCGTCGCTACTACCTACACTTGTAGGATTGTAGGTGCATTACGGTGTCAAACTTAATGCTCAAAGGTTTCAAATTACAAAACAGTATAAGGTTTTTAAAATTTCCCGGGAAATTTAAATAACACGCATTTATATTTGCATTCTTTTTGTCTAAAATGTTAATATTTTCTATTTACAATTGTTCGTTTCTTACCCCTCTGGTGCTACGTTGTTCGCGTTGCTGGCCAGCAACGGTGATGCTAATTCGATGGTGGTCGGTTACAGAAGAAACTTCATTGTGAACGTCTCTCCTACGTCTGTTTTTTAGTACGAAAGGTGGCGCTGTGAACGATCGCTGTCACCTGTCTTCGCACCAGTTGCTAATGCCTTACATAGTTTTGATAGCAATTGTGTAGGTTCGAGGGGGGTTATTTCGCGTTGGTGTTTTCTGAACAACAATCGCAAAAATAAAATTCGCGCTAGACGAAGTAACATTGTACAATGTAAAAGCGTCATTCCCATAAGTTAACATTTGTCCACGAACTACCTTACGTTTGTAGAAAGTAACCTGTCCAGTCTTTAATACTCAGTATCTATATATTCTGTGATTGTTTTAAAATTTTAGGGGAAACGGAAAAATTCTTTAAAGAATTCGTGCATTTCCCCTGAATAAGAAAGGAAGGCTTTTTTCCAAAACGTTTCTGTAACCTTTTTTAAACGTGTTTTAGTACGCGTAGTAGTTGAAAGTAGTAAAGACAAAGGACTAGTGAAAACGGAATATAACACTTATTCAAAGACTTTTCAAAATATTTTAATTTTCTTTTTTACTTATATTCTCCACAATGAAACATTTAGTTTTTGTTTGGTCTCAACCGAACTTTACAAGGAAACCGAGCGATAGCGACAAAACATTTTTACATGTAAAAAACTTGCTCTCTACAAATAAAATATAAAGTACTAAATATAAGTAATAATAAATTAAGTTATGGCATTAGTCAAGTTATAGTAAAGTTAGATTAAGTTAGATTTGACTAAGTTATAGACTAATTTCAATATAATACAGTTGGTCCAAGACTTACAATATAATTAAGTTTTAAGTTACAGAATAAGTTATTAATATTTATTGAAGACACAAGCTGTACGCCTAGTATATTATGTATTCCGAAATATACTGGGTGTAATTGAATTCATTAGCATCCTTTGAAACTAGGTACCTACACCTGATAACAGTCACGTGTGGACCAACATTTTTGAATTCTAACACATTGGTTTGCTCATAATAATACCTCCAAAAAATGGAATAACTAACTTAATCCAATGCAACAATACAACATTTAATTGGAATAATGGAGTACTGTTTTTAATTAGTACATACAAGGTATAAAAACGATGAAATGTATCAAAATCATCCGCGCCATCCGCGTTAGGCGCCGCGGCAATCTTCATAATTTTCAATAAAAATATTTCATTTACACACTTTACTCTTTAATAATCATCTATAAATGATGTACTATCATGGGCTCAATTTATGCTAATGAATTAAATTACATCCTGTATTACTCGACTCGATATCAAGTATTGTAAAGATATTTGCATGAAATCCGTAGTTACGTATAGTTACCGCTTGTTAAACATACAGGGTTACTTCTAGATATTGTAAGGGTGTGTTTTTCCCCAATAGTTAAGGCAAAGGGTAGGGGTAACAAGGTGTTTTTGGCTCGTTTCCTGAGGAAATTAGAGCTTGTCATTAACATTAAGGTCGATGTTTCTCTGAACGACATCTTGACCGGCTTATCTGGTCCTACCCTTCGCAATGACTATAAATCCAGTTGAACAACGACACAACTTCCCCTCATACGAAAATTAGTAGTGTATTTCCTGCTAATCCTACGAGAGGAAGCGGGACACCCTATGTGTCTTGTTCCATCCTGCTCTGTCCTTTGTAATTTCGTATGACTGTCTCGTTTTGTTACCTCGCCCCCGTAGGTGAGTCGTGTTTGTTGGAGAAATTATGTTCACGAGCTATCAACGGGCTTTATAATCTTTAGCCTTAAGGTAACGAATAATTAAAAGTTCAAATGTTAATCATTAGTTACCTTAATTATTGGTGAATAAACTCACCCTTAATTAGCTACTTCGATCGCTTATTTTGTGTGTGTATTTATGATTTTTATTGTCATTATGTTATTATTAATCGGTCACAAATTTTCTAATTAACTTTAGTTCTTAAAACTATTTTTATTTAATATTATACAGTCTTAACTTAACCCTAAAATCCACAAAATACACAAATATAATAATTTACAATTCATCGGTAACATTAAAGTCTTTGTTTCACAGCGTTCGCTTCAACAAGATGGCGGCAATAATCAAAATGGCGGACGGATAAAAGGCGGAGACGCCGCATCTTAGAACGTCGTTGGGGTACATATTTGGTGGTAAAGGCTCTTCGCCAGGACGGCAATACTCATTTCTTGCCTAAAAAAGAAAAATAAATTTAAATTAATAACATATTTTTAAGATTATGTGTGGACATCATTTCACACAACACCATCTAGCCCCAAACTAAGCATAGCTTGTACTATGGGAACTAGATAACTGATACAATACTTATATACTTTTTTTTGCTTGTAAATACATACTAAACCTACAGTACAGATGCCTCATCCCATACAACGGAATAACGCGGGCTATTTTACGAATTATTTTATTTCTGCATAACGCAAGATTAACAAGTGACATTTATTGCGTGTTGGCATAGACATATATATAAGGACAGGCCTAATGACAGATTAAACCGTCGCTTCAAAGAGGGAGTCAAGTTCACAGATTGACCTCCACTAGCGCCCAGTCTGTGTTGGAAGTGAGAAGATA
The DNA here is from genome assembly GCA_963580505.1 of Ennomos erosarius. NCBI lineage: Eukaryota > Metazoa > Arthropoda > Insecta > Lepidoptera > Geometridae > Ennomos > Ennomos erosarius. The sequence continues at coordinate 3,980,469 of OY757006.1, read as the reverse complement.
TCGGTCGTGTGTCTCAAGAAAATATGCCAAGTTGTGTTGTGAAGGGTTGCACAAACTACACTCTAAAGTGCAATAAAAAGAAGTACAAAGTTTCTTACCACAAGTAAGTCAATATTTTCAATATTACACTCCGTTTTGTACGAAAATAATCGAATTTATATTTGGGATAATCATTGTAAACAAACATTGACGGACATAATGGCAGCGTTTAATTTCCCAACTCATCGTAGTTCCTGAGTAATCTAAGAGATGGCGCTGAATTTTTCCCACACCATTTTGAGTAAATAAAATGTTCTTTCGGGCATATCCTGATATATAGATCTATGCGTGTTGGCGAAGTATTGGGCCAAAAGAATACACTGGACACTAACTATTAACACTAGTAGACGCGATTACTACATTTTTTTCAAGTTTGGGATATTTTTGTTTTGTACCTGATGGGACCCCATGCCTAAAGTAAAAAGTTAATTTAGTAAATAAGTGTATATAAGTACTATGGGAACGATAGTATAGGTACTTGACAATTGTCATCATCATCATCGGCCTGAAGACGTCTACTGCTGAACATAGGCCCCATAGAACGCCACTTAGAGCGGCTGCTCGCCTCCTGCATCCATCGGCTCCCCGCGATTTTCACCAGATCGTCGGTCCACCCAGTGAGGGGTCTACTCTGCGTCTTCCGGTTCGTGGTCGCCAGATGTAGCTCTTAGGATTAGCAAGTTGAAATGGCAATGGGCAGGCCACATCGCTCGTAGAACTGACAACCGATGGGGAAGAAAGGTTCTCGAGTAGCGACCACGAACCGGAAGCAACGTAGGCCCCCCACTAGGTGGACCGACGATCTGGTGAAAGCCGCGGGGAGCCGATGGATGCAGGAGGCGAGCAGCCACTCTAAGTAGCGCTCCCTGGGGGAGGCCTATGTTCAGCAGTGCACGTCTTCAGGCTGTTACTGATGATGATGATGAATGACGCTGGTAAGGTGTTAACGCTTTGTACGTACTCTAGGAATCTTCCTAAAAAAATACTACTGAAAAACAATTTTTTTTGTTTTGGCACTTACCGCAAATTCAGCTCCACATATTTCTCTGCAAGGGGGGCAAGTCACCCCCCCTTTATGCAGCCAGCCCTTCTTTATTATTCTAACTAGCAAAACTTGTCCCGCATGGAAGCAAGTATACGTATAATTGCCCACCTGTGGGCAAAAATAAAATTATGGGCAAAAAAAACTAAGTGGCTATCATCTATAATGGTAAGACAGATTTTGATAAGGTTTTCAACAGTGGATAGTCAAATTTCAAAGGCGTATATTATTCCTAAATGCGATGTTTATAAAAACAAAAAAAAAATATGAAGAATATTGAATGAGAAACGGCTCCATGAGATGAATAGGTTTTTTGTTTAATTTTGCTTTATGTTATTTTTAGACCTATTAAAAGTTATTATACATACACCTAGTTGCAGTAACGGTCATTAACTTTTAAAGTAGACTTTAAATCTTAATCTTTCATTAAACTGCTGTCCTCCTACAGTTTAAGGATTCCATTATCTTTAATGCCGTCATTAAGATTAATGATCGTTTCTTCGACTGGGTTAGTAATTAACACAAAAAATCATTTATTCATATAATTATAATATTACATACCACAATATGTATTCGGCCTTGTTCGCATTTATATTTATAGCAACCCGAGCCCCAGTGTTGCCACTCTCTAATCTGTAAACAAAAAAGCAGTAAATAACGGTTTTTTAATAAGGAATCTAAGACCTTAACTGCAAATGATTAAAGTTCAATTTCCACTGACAGAAAAAACAATACATTTCACATAGCGCTATCTAGCGCCAAACTAAGCATAGCTTGTACTATGGGAACCAGATAACTGATACAATACTTATATACTTTTTGTTTGTAAATACATGCATAGAATACAATATAACACCCAGACACAGAACAAACATCAATGTTCATCACACAAATGTTTGTTCTGAGCAGGAATCGAACCCACAACCTATAGTTCAATAAGCAGACTTTATAATTTAGAGTTCCAAGTGGCACCTTTTACACCTTTTCTTCTAAAATATATAAAAAGAAAGACTCGTGTAGGCAAGTGGTCAGCCCTAGTGTCAGAACTTTTAGGTCGCCTGAAGGCTTCTGACTTGGCTTTACGACTAAAATATATAGTTTAGGGACATAACAGAGGTAGACTTATCGCTACAAACGATATTTTCTAGACAACCCTTGATTTGACAACCTCTGTGGTGTGGTGGTTGAGCAGGTCGGCTCATAACCCAAACCCGGCGGGTTCGATTCCCGCGACAGGACAATTATTTGTGCACAGAAAAAACAAATACTTCTGTGTCTGGGTGTTGTGGGAGCATGGTCCTCGTAGTTCCTGGGTCCCTAGATACAGGGAAACCTAGTTAGGGTCCAGGATCTATGTATGTGATCGTTGGGCGATATTATTAATTATTTGATGGGTAGAACTATATTACCTGTCGACAAGACTTTTGTTCCCAAACTCTGTCGCTGTGGTCGAAACACTTGGAATGCTCCCCGTAGTTCTCTAAAGCGAAGTTTACGTCGCTCTCTGTAACGGAATAAACGTAAATGGTTAGAGGAAGACAAAAATTAATTGTAAGTCATAATAGGAAATGACGACTAAAATTTTTTTTTTGATTAATTAATTATATTCCGTAAAAGATAAACTATTGTGTAAACAAAAATTAAACATCTCAAAAAATGACCAAGTTACAAGCATTTTAGAAACCGGAATAGAAAGAGATAGCTCAAACGGCCAGTGACGTCAGAGCAAGCTCGTTTTAGGTACGTAAAGCTGTGGTAACTTTTCATACAATCTCTTCGGCATGTGACGTCACGAGTAGATTATTCATAGTAACTGTGGGGGCGCTCTGTTTCGCGAGATAGGGACAGGAGATGCCTCCTGTAGAAACTTTAAAAGATTCTTTCTCCGTGATTTATTTACCGATTTTGCTTATTTTTTCAATTATTGCATTCATTTTTAGTCTTCTATGAAAGTAATATTTACTTGTTCATTTGTAATAGTAGTCATCATGCCTATTGTCACTGTTCTATTTATGCACAAAATAATTACAATCAATACAAATATACCGATCATCAAATCAATACAAATGAAACTTCACGCAGGTGTACAGCCAGGTACAGCTATTAGCTAATTAATAATATAAAATATAAGACAAACCATTAACATTAAACCTATATAACACAAAACAAAAACTACCTACTAAGTGAACTACTACATAAAACTATTTCTACACATAATAAAACTGCACATAAAATATATTTTTTGTAAATTTTCACTCCATTGTACGCTTCATCATTGATATAAAATAGAAACAATTTTTTTGTCCGTTTGAACGAACACGCATCACGCTGGAACTACTGAACGGATTTCGCTGAAATTTTGTATCGGTATAGCTCATTTTTCAGCATGGCGTTAAGGATAGTTTTTGTTTTATAAAACGGCCAAGTGCGGGGTGCACGTTGCAATAAGGATGTAATTTTTATTCAAGAATGTTTTGTTCGCAACCTGTCGAACGGATAGAAGTCAGTTGTTCAATGATGTGAGTTATTACCTACAAAGTTTTTGGTGAATTAAAATAACCATATACAAGGTGAACTCGAATTGGTATGTTATCCCGAAGCCCCCTCTTCAGGGACCCTGATATCCCACAAGTTGTGAGAGCCTTACTTGAAACTGCGTGTTTCCAAACCTCCTACTAAAAACGAAACCCACTCACTCATCTAGCGCTGCGCATAGTAACCCTATAACGCATAACCTAATCCACGAAAGAGTAAGAGACACAAAAATGCATGTGCGATCACTACAAGAGCTATAAAGTAACTAAAATAAACACAGGTCGATAAACTTGTTTGAGGAATTCGGTCACAGACGAAGTTCAACTACACCCAGCGCTCTAGGGCTGTCTTCGTAGCATTGGGGTAAAATTATAACGTAAACTTTACATATAACATTTCTTCAATGAAAAACTATGAATTTAGAAAGGTGGTAGAACCCACGTAGTCAACCTTGGGGATGTAGATTAGATTGGTAGATTCACCCGCTTCCGGGTATACATACCAATTTATGGTCATGTTGTATACATACTTGGATTGTTCTCGTCGTAAGAACACCGGCTGCCTCTGACCAGCGTGTTCTTGTGTCTCCAGGTGAACTCCTGAAGGTAAGGGCAGTAGTCCGCGAGTGACACGGAGCCTCCGTAGTGGGCTTCTTCACCAGGAGCTGTACCGGGTAACACGTCGAAATGCTGCCGACATTATAGTATGCTTTTAAATTTTTAAAAATGTTTTCATAGCACGTATCAATAACTGTCGAAATAGTAAAGTGTCCAATAAGGAAAGTGTCGAATCAAGGAAAGTGCCGAATCAAGGAAAGTGCCGAATCAAGGAAAGTGCCGAATCAAGGAAAGTGCCGAATCAAGGAAAGAGTCAAATTAGCGAAAGTAGCGCATTACCAGTTTTATTACGGGGTCTCTATTAAGCTTTGTTGAAAGTTGACAGTCACAGATCATAAATCAATGTCAAACTAAGTCTGCGCAATAAAAAAAGTGTTAATATCGATTTTTTTTTCTGAATTAAGTGAAATATAACATTTGGCACACTGCTTGCATCATTAACAGCCTGAAGACGTCCACTGCTGAACATAGGCCTCCCCCAGAGAGCGCCACTTTGAGCGGCTGCTTGCTTCTTGCAGTCATAAGCGGGGAGAGCTTCCCATAATCACCAGTTGGTAAATGACAGAGATAACAAGCATGAAAGAAAAAATAACAAGTTAAAATTGAGAACCTCCTATTTATCGGTAGAAAAAGGTCTTAAAAGTTCAAAATGACAGTTCATAGCAAACAGCCGCTATGGTGCGGTGGTTGAGCAGATCGGCTCATAACCCAAAAGCTACGGGTTCGATTCCTGCGACAGGACAAGTATTTATTATTATTATTATTATTTGTACACAGAAAAAACGCGACTTAGTCTGTGTGTCTGTTGTGGGATAGTCCTCGTAGTTCCTGGGTCCCTAGATACAGGGAATCCTAGTTAGGGGCCAGGATCTATGTATGTGATAGGAAATAGGTATTATATGTAGGTGTGTTATATTTTTATATTTATAGTTATATGTGTATGGTACTAGTATGTATTATTATGTATAACTGCAGTTATGTATTATTTTTAGTAGGTAGAGTATAAATTATTGTTTTATATTTACGAAATCATGCACTTTTTTATTTCATTGTTGTTCTTGGATGTAAGTTGTAAATGTTGCAACACCACCCGTAATTTTTTGTTTTAATTCCTGTCCATACAAAGGTAGCCTGGAAGAAATCGCTTAATGCGATAAGACCGCCCGTTGTTCTACCATTCTTTTATAAATTTGTATCTGTGTGCATTCTTGTTTATTGGTGTTCAATAAAGTATTATTGTATTGTATTGTATTGTATTGTATTGTATTGTGATCGTTGAGCGTTATACAAGGTGACCTTGAATTGATTTGTTATCCTGGAGGTCACCTTGTATATGTGTTTATTTATTATTTTTCTTACCTGATATTGTCTGGGCAGTATTGTATCGTGTCGGACCAGATTACAAAGTACTACAGCGTTTCTTCTCGGCGAGCATTCTGTACGAAGCGGGTTTCCTTTGATGCGCGAACAAAATGGCGCCGGGTTCTTTCTTCTGCAACGAAACATTTACTCTTTAGAAATGAGAAGTTTTATTTAAAAAAAACTAGTTCCGCTTCTGTTACTAGATGGCGCAGTAACGACGTATTTCAAACATGGCCGTAGTTACAAACCACGGAGTACAAGGAAAAGTCAAATTCAGTTGAGTTGATTTCATTTATTTTATTTCATTTATCTTAACAATGACAGTAGCGCTCATAGCGAAGCACGACTAGCCGTTCCTAACCGATCGGTAAAGTTAAGCAACGTTCGCTGCGGTCGCTACTATGATGGGTGACCGCTACACCAAAAAGTTGGTATTTAGAACTGAGCGCTACCGTGCTTCGGAGGGCACGTTAAGCCGTCGGTCCCGGCTGTTGTCGTAAGACAATAGTCGTTAAGCCAAGTCTGAAAGTCAGAAGCCTTCGGGCGGCCTAAAAATTCTGACACCAGGGCTGACCACTTGCCTACACGAGAAGAAGAAGAAGAACAATGACAGAACGTAAAACCCCCATTTTAACGCCATCTACCGCGTCTTTATGAAATTACAGTTTTTTTTTTAAATAAATGCCTCATTATAAACGATTTATAAGGCGGGGCATATTAATATTATAAGTACTTACATCATTACGCGTGTTCCGTTATAGAAGCTTGTTTAAATAAATAAATACAATAAATTAATTATCTTAATTCAAACACCGTCATATATTACACACATGCAAATAAGTCCGAGGGTCGTAATATATGTAAAATGGATGAAAATACAACATGTTGAAAGTGGCCCACTGAAACTAGGTGCAACCCGATCAATAGATTCTGCGTAGAAAGAGACGCAATACGCATCTTGAGCGCATCAGGGCGAGATGCAAAATCGGTTTTTAAGACTACGCGATGTAAAGACGTCTCATTACTATAAAAGGCTAATCAAATTATAGTACAGGTACAGAAGGTTCAGCCTGAAGACGTCCACTGCTGAACATCTCCCAAAGAGCGCCACCTTGAGCGACTGCGCGCCTCCTGCATCCATCGGCCCCACCGGTCCATCTAGTGAGGCCTACGCTGCATCCGGTTCGTGGTCGTACTCGAGAACCTTTCTTCCCCATCGGTTGTCAGTTCTACGAGCGATGTGGCCTGCCCATTGCCATTTCAACTTGTAAGTTATTCACTCCTTGAATCCACTTAAATAAATATCGACTCTAGCTACAACACAATAAACCATAGTTCAGCTCGCACAGTGCTACATGAGTACCCTAACTTGCCTTGCACTTAGAACACCTCTCTTGAAATTCGACCAATGAAAACGCAAGAAATGATTTATGACGTGACCCGCGTGACCGTTCATTGGTCGAACGGTTATGGAGTGAAGAGATAATTACTTACTCTATTGTCTCATAGTCATCCGTTTGATTGCTTGGAACAATACAAGAATTATGAGATTTTTAAGAACGATACAATACATTTTATACTAAGTTTAAAATAACTGAGGTATAATATAATGTATATCGTAAGATATTTCTGTAAAATAAAGTTACTGCGCCTTATTGATTAATTTTAAATTAAGGTTATATTAACTCTTAGAAGAAAATTATGTTAAATAGTTTAGTTAATGTTTACTTAGATTAATCTTATATTAACTCTCAAATGAAACTTATATTATCTTAACTTAGATTAACCTTGACAGAGGATAGCCATGTTTGTGCCGTTTGGGGTTGAAACTATGGGACCGTGGGGACCAGGTGCTCTGGAAATATATTGGTGGAGACGACTGGTGACCAGAGGGCTGGCTCGTATTTTGCCCAAAAAATCAGCATTCCCATACAGCGTGGCAATGCAGCCAGCGTTCTGGGCACTTTTCTCTCCACCAAAGGTCTTTGTGATACGTGATTTACAACTGTATATAATTTTTATTATTTAATTTATTTTAATTTTACGTTATTATGCAAATAAAATTATAGGTACACATTAAAAAAAAAAGATTAACCTTAGACTAACTTATATTAATCTTAAATTAACCTTGTGTTAAGTTGGATTAACTCACATTAACTTAGACTAATTTAAGATGCTATATATGATTTGTAACATCCTAAAATGAAAAAAATTACCTACCTCATAGTTTGTTGGTTAAGCCAGTGTTTACACGAAGCCTGCGCGAACTGACAGCCCCGATCCTTGCCCCAGTCGAGCGGTACTGCGTGAGAATACTCTCCGCCGTGTACCATCCTGTGTCTTTCATCATTGCGAAGGTTATCCGACTGAATACCGAGTTCAGAGTGTTTTAACTTAGATTAACCTTAGACTAACTTAGATTAACCTCAAATTAATTTATGATAACCTTACATTAACTTATGTTAACCTTACATTAATTTATATTAACCTAACATTAATTTAGACGCTAAACATGATTTTTGACGTCCTAAAACCAATATTATGTACCCACCTCATAGTTTGTTGGTTAAGCCAGTTCTTACACGACGCCTGCGCGAACTGACAGCCGCGATCCTTTCCCCAGTCGAGCGGTACTGCGTGAGAATACTCCGCCGTGTACCATCCTGTGTCTTCCATCATTGCGAAGGTTATCCGACTGAATACCGAGTTCTGAGTGTGGGTACCGGTCATTGCTTCATTCTGGAATACGAGAAAACATTACAGTGAAGGATGTGACAAGCAGATCCGTTCAAGAAACGACCTTAACGTCGTACACTTAAGAATCATTTCAGTCTGACCTTAAGCGCGGCGCTTACGACCAAGAATAATAATACGACGACCACATACACAGATCCTGGATCATAGATTCCCTGTATCTAGGGACCCAGGAACTACTAGGACCATGCTCCCACAACACCCAAACACAGCTTATTTGAGCTGCTTGCCTGTGTACAAATACTTGTCCTGTCGCGGGAATCGAAACCGCTACATCCGGGTTATGAGCCGACCTGCTCAACCACCACACCACAGAGGCTGCCTGTTTATATAAAATTTAAAACTTAACCAGACATTTTGGTATTACAGATTTATTCGCTGCGCCCTGCGGTTTGACCCGCGGATAAAAGTATACTATATTTTAATCCAGTATATAAGCTATCTCTATTCAAAATTTCACCCAAATCAGTCCAGCCGTTTGAGCGTGAAGAAGTAACAAATATACACACTAACTTTCGCCTTTATAATATTAGTGTGAATTAGTGTGATATTGTGAAGTGTGACGACATAGTTACTTCGAAAACGCGTTTCTCCCAATGCGTCATGGCTGTCCCTTCGCCACCTTGGTCTTCTAACTCAGCGCCCTCTAGCGTTGAACAGTTGAAGTGTTCTCGAACCTGAACAAATAAAACTATGCATTAACTTTTAGAAATGTATAATATCTTTAAAAAGATATTGACGGTCGATGATGACTGCACATGTTATACTATCTGATATTGAACTGGTATATTATCCCGAAAGGGGTAAATCTACACCCCAAGGTAGACAATGTTTCTTCTACGACTTTACTAAATTAATAGTTTTTCATTGAAAATGCCATGTATAGTTTACGTTCGAAAATAGCCTTAGCGCAGCTGGGTGGGTGAACTTCGTCCTTGACCGAGTGCACATAAATGAGTTTAACGACCTGTGTTTAGAAATGAATTTATAGTATCTTGTTAACTCTCGTAGCGAACGCACGTGCAATTTTGTGAGGGGATTTATTTTTTACCATGGAGGTTTGGAAACACCCAGTTTCAAGTAATGCTCTCACAACTTGTGAGTCATCATGGTCCCAATCCCCCCCCCCTTTCGGGATAACATACCAATAGACATGATGACTACTATTAAAAATGAACAAGTAAATATTACTTTCATAAAGAAGATTAAAAATGAATGCAATAATTGAAAAAATAAGCAAAATCGGTAAATAAATCACGGAGTAATAAGCTTTTAAAGTTTCTACAGGAGGCATCACCTGTCCCTTTCTCGCGAAAGAGAGCGCCCCCACAGTTACTATGGAAAATCTACTCGTGACGTCACATGCCGGAGAGATTGTATGAAAAGCTACCACAGCTTAGTAATGAGGTACTATAACGACCTTCCTCTGACGTCACTGGCCGTTTGAGCTATCTCTTTCTATTCCGGTTTTTAAAATGCTTTTAACTTGGTCATTTTTTGAGATATTTAATTTTTGTTTTCACAATTGTTTATCTTTTGAGGAACATAATTCATTTATCCAAAAAAAAATTTTAGTCATCATGCCTATTCAAGGTCACCTTGTATACTATAACCAAGCCGGGTCATTATGGTAACACATTTAAGTATGCTAATTAATGTCAAAACCTACTATTATTACTATAATTATACAAGGTGGTAGGACTTTTCTGCAAAGTTCGTCTAGGTAGGTACCACCGCTCTGCCAGTTATTCTGCCACCAAGCAGTAGTGTGCAAGCACTACTGCGTTCCGGTTTGTAGCTAGGGAAATTACTGGGCAAATGAGACTTTATGATCAGATCTCACAGTCTAGTAATCTGATCACTAGATTGGGTGATGTCTCAGGATGACGTGCGCAGTGCAGTGTCACGCGAAACTTTATTATTTTATAGTTCCGAGTGACACTGCGTCTGTTATGGGTAGCCGTGTCGCTTAACATCAGGTGAACGACTAGCTCGTCACGTCATTAATTCTCATAAAAAAAAACATATTTGCAATAAATTATTCAGTATTGGCCGTGTGGTGGTGTGAGAATAGGACCACCCCATCACTTCCCGTGGCCGAGAGAGCCGGCTAAGGGAATATCCAGCAGCATTCCCCTCGGTACATTATAATCTGCGATCACCAAGCCGCCTGTCAAGTGTGCTGATTACGGCAAATCCTTCCTATAATAAGCGTCAAAGGTGGCGTTTATGGAAGAGGCCTTCGTTCAGCAATGGATGTCTTTGGTATGATGATGATGATGATGATGATGATGAAACTTACTTCTTTAACAACGCGAGGTGTCACGATCATATTGAACGTCCGCTGCATATATCCGCCTCGGATCATCCAATTATTGCGGGTTATGTTCTTTACGACTCGGTCTGACCATTTGTGGATTTGCAGTCTGTGGGATTAGTAAATTTTGAGACATTACACATAAATCCATCTAGCCCCATACCATGGGGGACCCCATGGTATGGGGCTAGATAGACGTCTTCAGGCCGATGATGATGATGACAATTGTCAAGTACCTATACTATCGTTCCCATAGTACTTATATACACTTATTTACTAAATTAACTTTTTACTTTAGGCATGGGGTCCCATCAGGTACAAACTAAAAATAGCCCGAACTTAAAAAAGGCAGTAATCGTGTCTAGAGAGTTACTAGTTAGTGTCCAGTGTATTCATTTGGCCCAATACTTCGCCAACACGCAATAAGTGTCGCTTGATAATCTTGCGTTATGCAGAAATAAAATAATTCGTAAAATAGCCCGCGTTATTCCGTTGTATGGGATGAGGCATCTGTACTCTCGGTATTATATTATCTGGGCCAATACTAAGCAAAGCTTGTACTGTGGGAACCAGTATTTAATTTAAGGGTAAAATGATTGCAACAGATTGAAACCATAAATGGGGTCCCGCCGCCATTTTGAGTTTTTATTTCACAGTGTCCGCGCACGACAAAATTCGTATATTTGGGATTTATATAATACAAATAAAAATGTCAAGTAATAGTAGGGAACCTACAAAGCGGCGTGATTAAAAAAATTTAGTAGTAAATAATTCCAATTTTTTTGATTGTTTACATTGCAACTTTGATTTAAGTAAAATCAGTTTTTTCATGCAAATGTTTCACTACCTTCTAATAAATAGGAAAATTAATGGGTCAGGGAATTCCCTTCAAAACTCGGTTTCTGCTAGGGTTGTTAAAGTTAAGCCCATGTCAACTTCAAAATACTGAACGCTGATTGGTTGCCTGTCGATCGTCGGCTGTCTTCAACCAATGAGCGTTCAGTATTTTTAAGTTGACATAAATTAACTTTAACAAACTAGAAACCGAGGGCAGTGGACTTACTCTTCGTCTAATGGTGGATTTCCCGTGTCCTTTCGCCTTTCAGTAAGAGGCTCACCATTGTCATCTCTGAAAGAATATTACAACTTAACTTTAATTATTAACAATTTTTCATCCCATTCGAAAACAGGCAAAAAGTGGCAAAAAGTACATGTTTATTTAGCCAGAGAAACGAAAACTTAGATAGGGGCCGTACTGTGAGCTCTTAACGTGATTCAAAATAGAACCTATACAAGGTGACCTTGAATTGGTGTGTTATCCCGAAAGGGGGTAAATCTACACTCGAACGTAGACAATGTTTCTTCTACGACTTTACTAAATTAATAGTTTTTCATTGAAGAAATGCCATGTAAAGTTTATGTTCGAAAATAGCCTTAGCGCAGCTGGGTGGTTGAACTTCGTCCTTGACCGAGTGCACATACATAAATGCGTTTCACGACCTGTGTTTAAAAATGAATTTATAGTATCTTATTAACTCTCGTAGCGATCACACGTGCGATTTTGCGAGTGGTATTATTTTTTACCATGGAGGTTTTGAAACACTCAGTTTCAAGTAAGGCTCTCACAATTTGCAGGGTATCATGGTCCCAGTCCCCCCATTTCGGTATAACATACTAATACAAGGTCACCTTGTATTGGATAGCTTGTCAAAATCTTCACACAACAAAACAAAACGATTCAATATAGGCTTTGTATTGAATGGCGCTAAGAGCTCAGAGTACGGCCTCAGCCATAGCATGCGCACCGCGACAAAATTTTCTCGACAAGTTTTCTCGTGGTGCGCATTCTAGGCCATTACGTTACTGACTTACCTGTAAAAAGCGAATAGCGATATACTGAACCCAAGCGCGTGCAGCATTTCATGCTTCACCGTCGACAATACAGATGGAAGGTCTCTATATTTTGTTGAAAGTTCGCCGGGACAGAAGTTCGCGTGGCCGGCGATTGGTCTGAAAAGAGATAACAACTTTTAAAGAGTTTAAAAGTAGTAGTAGTTTTCATAGAAGTCATGTCGAAGAAGTTTTATCATAGAAGTTATATCTCAAAGAAGTTTTATGATAGAAGTATTCTCAGCAAAGTTTTATGATAGAAGTATTCTCAGCGAAGTTTTATAATAGAAATATTCTCAGCGAAGTTTTATGCCAACAGTGTCAGAGAAGATTTGTTAAAAATATTGTGTAAGAGAAGTTTTTCAAAGAAGTTTAGCCATAGACATTTTGTCGTAGAAGTCATTTATATCCGTTAGAATACCAAGTTTAGTAACTGGTTGTCCAGCAGGAAAAAATACTGTTAGATTACTAGTTATCTATAAAGATTTACGTTCCTTCCAGAAAACCAGTTCGATAACTGGTTATTGAATAAAAAAAAATACTGTTAAAAATTTGTCATAAAAGTTGCCGTACAAAAATAATAGACGTTTTGTCACAGACATTTTGTCGGAGAAGTTTGGTCATTAGAGAAGTTCTATTCTAGAAGTTGATCATAAGACGGATGTTATACGACTACGACTTGTAGCGAGAAACTTCAAGCGCGGAATGCCTGCTACTTACAACCTTCAACAACTTCTATGGTGTGGTGGTTGAGCAGGTCAGCTCATAACCTGGAGCCGGCCGGTTCGATTTGTTTATTTAATTTTTATGCACAAAATGTGTACAAATGTGGTCTTAAGGACATGTATTTGTGCACAGGAAACAGCGCACATACTTGTTCTGTGTGTATGTGTTGTGTGAGCATGGTTCTCGTAGTTCCTAGGTTCCGTAGATACCGGGAATTAGAGTCCAGGATCTATATGTGATTGTTGGGCGTTATTAATTATTACCTGTCTAAAGCAGACTCCTGTTGACAATGCGAGGCGTAAGCGACGGTGAGACCTCTGCGACATCGCTCAGTCTCGACCGCACTGACGTACAAAACGAAATCTGTGTCGACGACCCCCATTGGTTCTTCTAAATCTTCTGGTACTGAAAAAAATCCAACGAACATCTTTAACTGCCGTCGGTCACCATAAACACAGATTTCCTATTGCTTGACATTTAGCATAGCAGTTAATGTATTCTATGTCCTAATCCATTTAATCTAAGTCGTAATCCAATACTCCTTCTTACTCAGCGTGTGGTCCAGACGGGCTAGCATGCGCACCGCGACAAAATTTTCCCGTCACGTGAAAGACCGTGACAAGGCTATGGTAGCGCCTAAGTGTGTCTCACTCTTACAGCGACGACCAGTTTTCTCGCGGTGCGCATTCTAGGCCATCAGACGTAAAGACCACCCCATCTCTTCCCGTGGGTGACGTAAGAGCCGGCTGAGAGAATATCCAGGGAATGGCCAGCAGCATTCTCCTCGGTTTACATTATAATCTACTGCGTTCCCAAAGACGCCTGCCAAGAGATGTGATTATGGCAAACCCCGGCATTAAAGAGAAGGTCTAGTGATATAACTGAGCAAATGAGACTTTATGGCCCGATCTGTCTAGTAGTCTGATTACTGTTCTGTTGTCTCAGGATCACCTGCATCGGTATCACGCCAAACAAATTTTTCCAAATGACACTGCAACTGTAAAGGGCACTGTGCCGCGAACCAATTCCTCCAGCAGCTTTTTAAAACCTTAAATACTTCTTGAACTTAAATGTTTACCAGTAGCATCGGCGTCTTCCACGAGCGAATTCTCGCTGATCTCAGTCGAGGGCATTTCTTCGTCAAGCTTCAACGTATACCGAGGCAACGCGCGACAGTTGTGGCCGGTACTGTTGCAGACATAACACGGCTGAAAGAAGAAAACATTACTGGTAGAACTTCTTCTGTAGATCATTAACTGTAGAATCATAATAGGTAGGTACTTTAGTAGCTACTTCATCATCATCACCATCAGACGTCCACTGCTGAACATGCCCCCACAGTGCGCCAATTTGGGGGCTGCTTGCCTCTTGCATCCATCCCCCAGCATCAGCTCCCCGGCGGTTCACCTAGTGCGGGGCCGGCCCACACTGCGTCTTCCAGTTCGTGGGCGCCACTCGAGAATCGTTCCCAATCGGTTATCAGCACTATGCCGCCTGTGACACAGGTTTATTCCTAGTACAGGCACCTCACTTTTTAAGACATATGTTTAATTTCTAAGATTTATTTATTGTATTTCCATCATTTATGTAATTTTGAATAAATATTTTATTTTTTATTATTATAATTATTATCAGTTCTACGAGTGATGTAGCCTACCCATTACCACTTCAACTCGATAATTCTAACAGCTATATAGGGTCCATCTGTGCGGCTTTAAGCTTACTAATTAGGCCAACAGCCTACATTAAGAGACCATATCTCGGTGCCATACGAGTGTCACGTAGGGTTTTATGATTGTACTTAGACCACAGAATAGATACTTATTTAGTACTACTCTTGGACATTAACCATAATGCCATAGGCTGGCTACGGGCTACGTTTTCGTCAGTGACTGTACATCATAAGAAAATAAAGAAATAAAACAGTCTATAACAATATCGTGGCCACCATTAAAATCAATTTTATTTCCTGATCATAAAACTGTATTATTAAATTTAGCCTATAAGCTATTAGGCGTTACGAATTACTTCTGTTGAAACTGTCTACTATTGAAATGCCGCCATATTTTCTGTATTTACTTGGTGAGGAAACAAATCATCATAGCTATCATCACCAGTATCACCACACCAGCCTGTATTAGTCCATTAAAAATAGGCCTCTCCCAAGGTGCGCCTCTCAGCCCAGTCTTTATTCTTATTCACGCTTCATCACTTCTGACACGAATTATACTGCTGTACATGTAAAAATGTAGGAGAATTATGAATACTGCGTAATTAATTGATTTCAATTTCAGGTTTTCAACTACTAATTTTAGTCCATACATCGCAGTCATCCGAGACAGCACCAGAAAAGGCTGACATCCAGAAACTAGCCCACAAACTCATATCTGAAACCCTTGCGGGTCAGCTTGCCGATGAAGTCATAAAATCTGAAAAGCCAGCAAAGCATCCACAACACCATCGTTTTATTAAAGACAAAAACTACGAAAGCTATGACAAAAGCACCGTGCCAAAAGAGGAAAAGCCATATCGTACTACGAAAAACTTTTTAAAGAAACCTGCGACCTTGTTAGAAGAAAGTCTGCAAGAGAGACGATTCGTTGTAAGTCTTGAAGCGCCACCGCAGAACTTAAAAGACTCTAATGAAATGTCCGACGAAGGAATGCCAGTTCTAGAAGACACTAAATTGAATGACAAACAAATAGCTAAAAATAATCTACACAACCTTCAGCAGAAAGACACTGAATCAAATTACAAATCAATCGCTGAGGACAAGCATCATAATTTACATAAACACAAGGAAAAACACACTAAAATTAATGACAATAAAAGTTCTGATGATATGAAACATCCATATAAAGACCATCAAGAACACATAAAACTAAATGATAAAAAAATGCATGAAAAAAAGCGACAACATCTATATAAATATCAGCAGAAACGCACTAAATTGACACACAATCAAAAGACTGATGCCAAACTACATCGTCTATATAAACACAAGCAAAAGTTAAATGACAAACAAGTTGCTGGTAGCAGGCATCATCATTTATATAAACATCAGCAAGTGCACTCTAAAAAGGACAAAAAAACAACTGATGACAATCAACAAGAATATCAGCAGAAAAATACTAAATTGAATGACAAAAAAAATCCTGATGACATACAACAATATCATCCATATAATCATCCATATAGTCATGATTACAAAAAGTTCCACAACTCACATCGTTTGTTGGGGCTTAGGAATAAAACGAAAGTAATTCACACGCTTTTCTTAACAACGCGAAATTCTAAATCAAATACAACAATACTACCGAAAGTTACACCAACATCCGTTTTACGTAAAGACACATCAGCATCTGCCAGAAAGACTCCGACATATCCAAAATACGAAAGAATAAAACACGGGCGAATTGTGTCTTCATCTATTTCCCAAGAATTTACGGACAATGAATCCAAATCTGATGGTACCATTGCAAACTCTTTAAACAGATTTAAAACCCAGCTGGATGAGATAGTAAGTAAGATAGGATTGAAGAGCAAATCGGATGTATCAACGTCGACAGCTAAGACCGCGAAGCCTATTGAGGGCACAAGGCCTACGGCTCCATCTTCTACGACACAGTCGGATTTATTCACTAAGTTTTAATTAAAATCGGATTTATTAAAAATGTTGTCTCTTTAACGTGACCTTTATTTCATACTTAGGAGGGATATTTCCAAAGTACATGGTTTGAACAACTGACAAGTACCTTAACAGCTATCATTCAGCAACCGAAGTTTGAATTTTAAATTTTTTAAATATGTGTGGACAATTCACACAGCGCCATCTAGCCCCAAACTAAGCACAGCTTGTACTATGGGAATCAGATAACTGATACAATACTTATATACTTTTTTTGTTTGTAAATACATACATAGAATACAATATAACACCCAGACGCAGAACAAACATCTATGTTCATCACACAAATGTTTGTCCTGGGTAGGAATCGAACCCACAGCCCTCGGTTCAGAAGGCAGGGCTACTACCAACTGAGCTATAAGGCCCGTCAAATTTAACAAATTTATATGCTATCCTGAAAGAAGATGATCAGGACAATGCTCTGATACAGGAACTCTATTCTGTCATCAAAGGGCCAACGGTATCCTATTGTTTTTTAAAACCTGCTGTAATTCTAAAAAATAACGTCTTGTTTTGGACTGCAGGGAGCTGATGGATCTAAGAGGCAAGCAGCCGTTACAAATTGACGATCTGTGGTGAAGGACTATGTCCAGCAGTGGACTGATACAGGCTGATGATGATGATGACGATGAGCTCTAACCTACATATGGTACTAGGGGGTCTAGCAAAGATCCCAAACGCTCACGCTAACCCCAAACGCTAGGGTCAAAATGTATTGAAATGACATTAGCTGCGGGCAAACGATTTCTGAAATGTCATTCCGATACATTTTGGGATAATCGCTTGGCGTTAGCGTTTGGGATCTTTGCTAGACCTTTAGAGCTGTAAAGGAGTTGTACTATACATACGTTTAAGTGATGTTCCGGAACGCGCACCTCGCCGCACATAGTCTCAGCGTTGCAAGCGTCGATGCAGTGTGATCTGCCGCCGCGGACAAATACTTGCCTCGTAGGGCATTTTCTGAAATAGACAACAGAACAAAATAAGTCACACTAATATTATAAATGCGAAAGTTTCTGTATGTCTTCACGCTGCATACTATTTATCCGTGGATGAAACCGCGCAGGAATATTTGTACTATTGGAAACCAGATGAACGTTAGAATGTTATTAGGATGAACTAGCTACTGCCCGCGGCGTTGCCACGCGTGGACTACATTACTTTTCAGGTTTCGGTTTGGGTAATGGCTTTATTTTTAAAACCTGATTTTCTATCAGCCACACTGAGTTTTCTGCTCGTATGATCACTTCCACGAAGTAAAAATCACATGTCTTAATCATGGATGAAATAATTAATTATAATATTTCCCAAAACAGCGTAGGTACGCTAATTATTATCCTTGATATTTCTGGACCAATTTTGATGAAATCTCCCCTCATGGCTACTTAACTATAGAAAAATTTTCGATGATATTTCGATAAGTATCATCGAACTCATGATTAATAAAAACCTATATTATATTAAAATCTAGGCTTTCAAAACATTTTTACAATAGGGCAAAGTCTGGGGGTCTAGCAAAGATACCAACCGCTAACGCTAACGCCAAACGCTAACTCCAAAATGTACTGAAATGACGTTTCGGAAATCGCTAACTTTTCCGTAGCGAATGTCATTTCGATACATTTTTGGAGTTAGCGTGAGGCGTTAGCGTTAGTGATTGTGTTGTGATCTTTGCTAGACCCCCAGGGCATTTTACATAACATATTTCGTACACAGATTAGAGAAAAAAATCTACTTCCATCATTCCAAAGAGTATTATTATACTTCTGTATCATTCAAAGAGTATTTAATTTATACGTATTGTAAGAGTATCATTGGCCCACTGCATTAGCCTATGGTGGTAATAGTATGCATTGGCCCTCAGACCTGTGGGCCAAACATAAACGTCATGTAATGCCAAAAATAGGCGTAGCAAGGGTCAAGATTATACTCCCAAGGGTAAAGCTCTAACTATCACGGTTCATGAGATACAGCCTGGTGACAGACGGACAGACAGCCTGACAGACGTCGTCAGTTCGTTTTGGGTACGGAACCCTATTACAAAGGCTTCGCTGTCAGTCTGTCTGTCTGTCACCATCAGGCTGTATGTCATGAACCGTGATAGTTAGACAGCTGAAATCTTCACAGATGATAAATATATTTTTGTTGCCGCTATTACAAAAAATACAGAATAAAATAAGTATTTAACCCCTTAAATACTTATTTTATTCTGTATTTTAGTATTTTTTCTCTCTCATACATCAAACGTTTTTTTGCTAGTTTTTATAGATAATGATACGGAACCCTTCGTGCGCGAGCTCAACTCGCACTTGGCCGGTTATTTCTCTAATCTGCGGGCACTTAAGTATATTTAACATGTTTGTATCTTGAATGCAATCGATTCATACTATTTACATATTATTTGATGGTATATCTATTTTACTCCAAAAACCCCAAACAACCTGCAAGGGCTTAAATAGAAAAACTAATAATGGTTAATCAAATCTAATAAATTGTGAAATTTCATTCCACTGTTTAATGCATATTTACTACCGAAATTAACTCCTATTACTCTTTGTTCATGGCCTTGCACACGTTTTTTTTCTTTAATCTGTGTCTCCAGATGGACTTTACGTGAAACATGTGAAATATTCAATAACAACACGACGAAAAATTACTATACTTAACACTGGCTAAATACACTATGTGTGGAGCCATAATACAACATAAAAAAATTACTGTGACACAAACTAACCGTCAGTGGCCAAAAAAAATTCACCATGAAGCGGCCATGTTGTATAAAATTCCGTCCGGTTTCGTAATGATATTTAATAATTTTGACCATAATTTTTTAATGATATTTGTATTTTAATATATCCTATGTTGTGCGCTGGTTATTTCTAAGCATATTAGTGCAACCCGCATAAAAATCAGTTCAGTATCTAGGGATTTGTTCAATAACAAACAAACAAACAAACAGCTACAAATTATTGTCCCTAGATGGCGTTAGATACGATAAATTAGAAAATGTATGGAGAAGGGCAAAAAGCCTTGTAGTCCTGCATCGCGGTTACGATATTTTTTGAACAATAGAACCTATGGGATAAATTAGATTTGGCATCATTATGTGTGTGTTCCGTAGCGCATCAGAATTACACATTTATTATATGTGGGGGGGGGGGGTAGGGATAGGGATGATACTCATTATTCATCACCATCAGCTTGATGTCCACTGCTAAACGATCATAGAGCGCCACTTTGGGCAACTACTTGCCTTTTGCATGATATGGTAATGGTCAGACTACATCGCTCCCAGAACAGACCACCAAAAAAATGTGGCAATTACTGCCTGGAACACGCTGTGTAGGCGTCTACGCTGTGACTTGCGGGCAGATAACCGTCAAAGCTTGGGATGCAAGAGGTAAGCAGCCGGTCAAAATGGCGCTCTATAAAGAAGACCTACTACGTTGTTCTACCATTCTTTGTGTTGTATCATGTGCATTGTTGTGTTTTTTTGGTGTTTAATAAAGTATTTTTTTTTTTTTTTTTATATGTTGGCTCCACACATAGTGTATTTAGCCAGTGTCAAGTATTGTATATTTTCATAGTTTTAGAATATTTTACGTAGTCAAGTCTTAGTCATAGTCATAGTCCAGTCTAAGTCGGGTCATAGTCCAGTCTAAGTCATGCTCAAGTAAAGTGGTGGCAACTTTACAAGAAGCTTCTATGGAATTTTGGAAACAACACGAAAAATCACGTTTCACCACATCATATCACTTGACCACACTCATGCTCGTAATTCAGCACTTAATGCGTAAAACGCCACCAATTTTAAACATTAACACTGAAAAAAGCAAAAGTTTTGAGAAATAATACAATGCAACGACATGAACTTTTTCACGTTCCCGCCAAAACTCCTAAAGTATTATTGTATTGTATTGTATTGTACGTTCAGGCGTGGACGTCTTCAGGGTTATAATGATTACGCGTAAAATAGATCAATTGGATTGTTCATACGCTTTGATTTTGTCTAGTAGGTACCTTTTTTATAACTGGATAGGCCCGCATTTGACCGCAATCTCACCTGATGGAAAGTGACGATGCGGTCTACGATAGTACATGCTTGCCTAGAAGATACCTATTCACTCGCGACTTGAAGAGCTCCAGATTGTACTTATCGGGAAACAAAAACGCTGGTAATTTGTTCCAGAACAACGGAACACATTGGCTTATTTAAAAACCCAACACATAGGTCATGTATATCTTTGAGTACATCTCGGCAAATAGTGATTGGATTTAATCTAGTTGTTTTATAAAGAACTGGCAAAGAGTAATACGGTTTAGTCCTGACTCCAGGTTTAAGGCCTAGGCTAAGTCAGGAGGATTTGCAACAATGACCATGCTTGGCAAGCGGCTTGGTGATCCCAGATTTCAATGCCCATTCCCTGGATATTCCCTCCGCCTCTTACGGCACTCACGGGAAGAGGTGGGGTAGTCTTATTCGCAAACGTACACACGGCTCGCTCAGTCAAATATACATTAAGGCCCTGACAGGACCCAATGCGAGCACGTTTATTACAGCAGACAAACTTGAAACTTATTTTGTTTGTACCTTATAGGGTCGCTTTATGCATAGCAAAAGTATGGCGATTACTGCGTTGCACTTCGACTTTTCCATTTTTCGGTACAAATAATTAGTTAAGAAATGCTTATTGTTATAAAAAATAAGCTTATAGACGGATGCATTGAAACATAGCTTATCACTATGATTTATTTCAATGGGGTGTCTTATTATAAGGAAGATGGAAAGAAGATATGACCAGTATTAACGTGCATTTTTTTCAATCCTGTAAATGGTATACGTTTTGAGATAATCACGTTCAAAATAGTCAATTTCGGAGCGCCTTAAGCAGGTATCTAAAACCTATATCAGCTAAAATGCGACATCACACTATTTATCTTATCGTGACAGATAAGAGAATTGTACTCAAATATCATGCAGTACAGCATAGATCGTACGTGGAATATGTAAAACCAAAAATAGGGAAAGTTTGCGAGTGTCGATCATTTATATAGAAGTGACGATTCTTTGGATTGCAGTGAAGTGGATTATGGAGCTGTGAAGAGTGTTGTGTTACAAGAAATACTAATTGGTTGGTTTAACAATAAATGTTGTTGATTTCATCATGCATCATTATATAGCAACAATTAGCGCACTGATATAATCACGTCTCAATAGCTTCAGTGTTGTGGTGGATGAACAGGTCAGCTTATAACCCGGAGGCGGCGGGTTCGCTTCCCGCGACAGGAAGTGTGTGCAGAGGGATCAAATACTTGATCTGTGTGTGAATGTTGTGGGAGCATGGTCTTCGTAGTTCCTGGGTCTTTAGGTACAGGGAATCCTAGTTAGGATCCGAGATCTATGTGACCGTTTATCGTTAGTTTTTTATTTATCTGTACGTCTGTCTGTTCAGACGCTTTTCAACCGACTCGAAAAAAGGAGGAGGTTCTCGATTCCTCAAAACACAAATCGCCGATTTCCGGTCGTATGCAAGCACTACTGTGTTCCGGTTTGAAAGGCATTGTTGCTAGTGAAATTACTGAAAGACTTATGAACTGATCTCACAGTCTATAAATCATTTTTTAGACTGTGATATCTCAGGATGGCGTGCGCAGTGCACAAGTGCACAGTGCCACCCACGCGAAACTTAAATTTTGAGTTCCAGTGACGATGCGCTGTGTTATAGCCATAGACATATATAATCTATGGTTATAGCGGTCGTGACGCTTAACACCAGGCGAAAGTCTAGCTCGTCTCCATTAAAAATCATAAACAGGCGTGGTACACAGCAGACGCTCTAGTTAGTAACCTAAAGTTAGGTCGTGCGACCATATATCAGCTGGTGAACGATACTGTTATCAAATACGAAAGATAAGACACGGTTGATTTAAATAAGTTTGTTTATTGTTTTCCTGGATTGCACGATTCGACTAATTGCGTATCCTTTTCAAGTAGAATGGATATTTGTATTTATTGTTCATAATGTTTTGATTCAAGAGCAACCATCAACATAGAATCAGTGAGAGCAACTCTGTCAGACATTGTATGTTCGTTTTCTGAAATAATACGTAACGCGTATGATAAATAATTCGTATCACAAACGGAATACTAGGTACTACAGTGACAAGTGATCCAGCCCATAAACAGTTGCAGTGTCACTCGGAACTTTAAAATAATAAAGTTTCGCGTGACACTGCACTGCGCACCACGTCATCCTGAGACATCACACAGTCTAGTAATTAGATTACAACACTATGTAATCAGGTCATAAAGTCTCATTTGCCCAGTAACTTCACTAGCTACAATGCCCTTCAAACCGGAACACAGTAGTGCTTGCGCACTACTGCTTGGCGGCAGAATAACTGGCAAAGTGGTGGTACCTACCTAGACGAACTTTGCAGAAAAGTCCTACCACCTAGTGAATGTCCTTTCCTTCACCTTTTACAACCAACTTACGGGGTTGGTATGGTAGCGCCGTCTATTGAGAGACTCTTGAGAATCACCACAACCATGATTAAGTTACATCAACACAAAATGGTGTATTACTAGGTAGAAAGACTTTCCTGCAAAGTTCGTCTAGGTATGTAGGTACCACCGCTTTGCCAGTTATTCTGCCGCCAAGCGGTAGTGTGTGTGCAAGAACTATTGTGTTCCGGTTTGAAGGGCATTGTAGCTAGTGAAATTACTGGGCAACTGAGATTTTATGACCTGATTACACAATGTAGTCATCTGATTACTAGACTGTGTGATGTCTCAGGATGACGTGCGCAGTGCAGTGTCACGCGAAACTTTATTTTAAAGTTCCGAGTGATACTGCAACTGTTATGGGCGGTCGCTTTCCATCAGGTGAACAACTAGCTCGTCACGTCATTCATTCTCATAGAATAAAAGAAATCTACTATTTTGTCGTAAGTTTGTCCAAGATAATCAAAACTTTATTTCAGGATAGTGTTCCCACCGCAAAATGCGAGCTAGTAACCACCGTCCAGGAGGAGGATACCAGGGCTATCCTTACACAAAACCACCTGTGCACGACGCGCCGACCATAGACTCGGCCACGGCTTCCAGATGGAACAACCTACCAAGGAAACAGGTGAAAAGAATGAGGCACCTTTTTAGCACAGAGAGCCCAGCCCGAGTTTATTTGACAGCTTTCACGTCTCACGGTGCATGGTGAGTGTGCGTTTTTGTATGGAGAATCAAATGCATTCTGTGGTTCACAATTCGCTCACTAGGGGCGCTTATCGTGAAACCATTAGAGAATTAGATGCTGTAAGTGAAACCCCAGATAATATAATACCTACATTAGTGAAACCATACAAAAACGCATCATTCACTATACACCGTGAAATGTAAAAACTATTAAATAAACTCGGATTTGGCTCTCAGGCTTGCAGCAGGCTATTCTGAACATCAATCATTTTAGAAGGTACATTATTCTTTCTGATGTGATAATTTTGCGGTTCGTAGACAATAGAATTCAGTCCGATAACGGCCGATATCGTCCTTGTGCCGCTTGGTATTTAAATGACAAATAATTTAATTTTCAGGTGGAACTGCCTGTGAGGCGGACAGAACCAGTGGTGTACGTTAGCATGCCTGATGGGGTAAGTAGTCAGTAAACAAACGCGTATTTTAGCGGACACTATTAAGGCTCTGACAGAACCCAATGCGAGCACGTTTATTACAGCAGACAAACTTGAAACTTATTTTGTACCTTATAGGGTCGCTTTATGCATAGCAAAAATATGGCGATTACGTTGCGTTGCACTTCGACTTTTCCATTTTTCGGTACAAATAATTAGTTATAAAAGAAATGCTTATTGTTATAAAAAAATAAGCTTATAGACGGATGCATTGACACATAGCTTATCACTATGATTTATTTCAAATTATTATAATGTAACATTTTAGGACGTTTGAATGATTTTTTAGAGGTCACTTCACGATTTTTTTCTATCGAGAAACCTTTTCGTAAACGTGTTTCGGTTTCGGCAAATGGAAAGAAGATGTGACCAGTATTAACGTGCATTTTTTTCAATACTATAAATGGTATACGTTTTGAGATAATCACGTTCAAAATAGTCGATTTGGGAGCATTCAGCGCTTTAAAAGTAAAAAAAATAAAGCAACAGAACGGAGGAGAACTAAAGTCACCGATCTCAGAGTTATTATGAAATCGCAATGTGCAGACCACATAGCTCGCAGAACTGACAACCGATGGGGAAGGAAGGTTCTCGAGAGAAAATCGCGTGCCAGACGACGTAGTGTAGGTCTCTAACTAGGTGGACCGACGGCCTGGTTACAACCAAGGAGTTCCGATAGATGTAGGAGCAGTCGCTCAAAGTGGTCTATGTTCAGCTGTAGACGTCTTCAGTCCACGAATTAAGTATTTTTTAATTAATACTAAATTTCGAAGTATTTCACCCACAGCATGAGGACGCCGAGGCTCGCAACGAGTCGCTTATCGGGCAGGGTCGGCTGCCCCAAAAACCAGATCCTGACCCCAGCCCTGTAGTCTACATTGACATGCCAGAAGCTAGCGGGAGCCATGTGTCGGACAGACAAGAATCATTGGATAGCGATGAAGTTAGTATACAAGGTGATCTTGAATTGGTACAATATCCCGAAAGGGGGTAAATCTACACCCCAAGGTAGACAATGTTTCTTCTACGACTTTACTAAACCTTTTTTTTTTAATAAATTTTCATTGAAGATATGCCATAGTTTACGTTCGCAAATAGCCTTAGCGCAGCTGGGTGGTTGAACTTCTTCCTTGAACGAGTGCCCATAAATGAGTTTAACGACCTGTGTTTAGAAATGAATTTATAGCATCTTGTTAACTCTCGTAGCGATCGCACATGCAATTTTGCGAGTTATTTTTCACCATGGAAGTTTGGAAACACCCAGTTTCGAGTTAGGCTCTCACAACTTGTACCCAGACCAGACCTTGTACATGGTCCCAGTCCCCCCATTTCGGGACAACATACCAATTCAAGGTCACCTTGTATACTTATTTAATTTGCATTTTAACGCCCAAATAACATCGATCACATACATAATCCTGGACCCTAACTAGAATTCTCTGTTAAGGAAACTAGCAGGGGTATATTTTGTACTACTACAACCGTTCTCAGTACGCTCTGACACCAAATAGGTATAAAATACTACGTACATATACCTCTGTATACATAGAACTCTTTGACTGACACTGCCTGTGATGGGAACTGCGCGGCTTCCCATATATCGCAAAGTAATCTATAATATAATCATGACCCAGACCACAGAGCTATGAAACAAATGACTCTTCGTGTACAGGGGAAGCGTTTTTTTTTGCTCTGTGACCCAGACATTCAATACCACAACACTAAGGGGTTAACCTTTATGAGTGCTTGGGTAGGTAATGCAAAGCAACGTGCAAAACTGTGGTTTAATAGTCGGTGATAGATTTTCTGCTTGTAATCGTGACTGATAATAACAGCACTGGTTTCATCACGTCGCGTCGATGGATAAAATTTTGTATATATTATTAGCAGTTACTAATTTATTAGAATAAAAAAAAACAAATGCTACAACAATTATAAGAATTTACTTTTATAATGATTTATGAGAATCTACTGAACAGAAATAACTGAATAAGACCATTTCAAAATAACAAAGAAATAGCGACGTAGACATACCCCCGTATTCTAAAACATTTATCCAAAAATCCATCACTTGACTTCTACTTAACTTTGAGGGAAACTCAAAATACATCGCGACGTACCTTGAGTTGACAGTTGCTTCGCTTCTCTCGTTTAGAAAAAATTGACGCAGAAATGTCAAGTCGATTAAATATTGACAACTAAAAATACCAAAACACAAAAATGAGGTTAATTCGAGGTTGAGTCGAGTGTAATATATTTATGTTTCTGTAAAAGCCGTTTATTGGAAAATCCTATGGTATCCCTAGTACATCTGTGGATTTACCAACTTGCAATTTGCTTTTTTATGGAGACGAAACACGTGACGAGCTAGTCGTTCGCCTGGTGTTAAGCGTCACGGCCGTTTTCAAGTTCACTAGCTACAGTGCCCTTCAAACCAGAACACAGTAGTGCTTCACACACTACCGCCTGGCGCCAGAACTACTGGAGACGCAGGTGGTACCCACCTAGACGAACTTTGCAGAAAACTCCTAAGACCTAGTAAAACATGCATACTATGTTTTAATTTAGAAGTAAGAGAAGTATTCCGCGTAAACAAAAAGTCTTCTATCAGTTCCAGAACCCAGGACCAAGTGGAAGCGGACAAGAACTGAAAAGGGATCCAGCAGACGATCCCGTCGTGTACATCGACCTACCTGAAGGCAACGGAAGCGATGTCGCGCAAAGTCCACAGAATGAGGAGCCAGAGTTTGTTCAGGTAATGCCGGGTTCCTATATCTTACTGACGTTTGTACCGTAAGAGCTACCAGTCGGTAGAACGTTACCGGTACCGAAGGCCTTGCTAGTGTTTGACAACTTTGACAGCGCGTTTACGTGACATACCAGCGACGAGCATCCGTTAGTATATGAACCGGGCATAAGGCAATTCTATATCTTCCAGAACGGTAGCTTATAGTGAAACAGGACTCTCCGTGCTTGGCCGATAAATGAAGTCAAGCATCGCTCGCTAAGGTCATTATTAAGACGGGTCTCTAACATAATGTGGTATTCAAAATCACATAGTCACCGGTCACGGCTGTTATAAGAGACCACGACCGATCTGTCTGGCAGACACCTTCAGGGGTTTAGAAATTCTGTAGCCTCCAGGGCTAACCATTTGCCTATAAAGAAGGATATTAATGTCTTTCAATCCTACCCATCACACGTTCGAATCTCGCACAACGCAAACTATTGTAATTTAAAGATAGGTGCAAACCCAACGGGAATCTAGACATATCGAGGAAACCACCATGTCCAATAGCCAAAAAAGTCGAAAACATAAAATATGGCAAAATAACTGTGAATCGTCATAATGACACAGCCATTGAGGATTGGTTCCTCGATGTGACCAGCACTTTGGACGTTTATCATATCACCACGCCTTGCAGGTGGCATGGTGATGGCAGATTTTAAGGTACCGAGGAGAATCCTGCCGCCCATTCTCTAGATATTCCCTTAGCCGGCTCTCACGGCACCCACGGGAAATGGGATGGTCGTTTTAAGCCCAAATTACACAGCAGTATGGGAATGTAATGGACACCTATTTCTATTAATAAAAAAATTCTTTCAGGAGACCATATTCTTCGATCCATTCGAGAACAGACGAATAGAGATGCACAAAGACGAGTCCCTCAAGCGAGGAGACTCTGAGTCAGAAGACGATGTGTCGACAGTCAGTAGCCACTCCATTAGACATAGGCCTTTGCCCCCGATCAGGCCTATCACGTTGGATTTGTATGGGCCCGGTAGCTCATCAGGTGAGGAAATAGGCATGATGACTACTATTAAAAATGAACAAGTAAATAATACTTTCATAAAGAAGATTAAAAATGAATGGAATAATTGATAAAATAAGTAAAATCGGTAAATAAATCAGTGAGTAATAAGCTTTTAAAGTTTCTATAGGAGGCATCTCCTGTCCCTTTCTCGCGAAACAGAGCGCCCCACAGTTACTATGAAAAATCCACTCGTGACGTCACATGCCAAAGATATTATATGTAAAGCTACCACAGCTTAGTAATGAGGTACTATAACGACATTGCTCTGACGTCACTGGCCGTTTGAGCTATCTCTTTCTATTCCGGTTTTTAAAATGCTCGTATTATAGATATTTTATTTTTGTTTTCACAAATGTTTATCTTATGAGAAATATTTTTAATTTATGCAAAAAAGAAATTAGTCGTCATGCCTATTATAAAAGGTGGATGGCAAAGTTTCATGTACTTCGTGACATAAAAGGTTATAAAACACCGTTCATTGCATAGAACAAAATAAAAATAATCTCCATAATTTTTTTTTCTTAATTAGAAGCGCACCGTCATAGTTTAAATTTGGTTTAAATTTAGAGAACGCGACACATAATCAACACCGTACGTAACCCCTCGAGTGAAATTAATTGAAGACATGTGTGACGCGCATTCTATCAAAACGTTCACCTGCCCGCCTAGCATGCGCACCACGACAAAATTTTCTCGGCACTTACTCGTGATAGACCGTGACAAGAGTATGGTATCGCCTAAGTGTGTCTCACTCTAACAGCGGCGATAATTTTTCTCGCGGTGCGCATGCTAGGTTGTCTGGTTAAGGCGACTGAATTCACGTAGATCCCTATCATCAAATAAGGAAATCACTTCCTTATTTATTATAAGAATGAACGACGTGACAAGCTAGTCGTTCACCTGATGTTAAGGGACACGGCCGCCTATAACAGTTGCAGTGTCGCCGGCAAAGTGGGGGTACCTACCTCGACGAACTTTGCAGAAAAGTCCTACCACCTAATATAACCCTATTCAGAATTCAATGTTCTGCCCAGCAGGTGCGTCAAGCTCCAACATGGCGTCCACATCCACTCCCGGCCTATCATCTATAATGTCTAAGGAAACTATGATGTACCAAGGGGATGAGGACAGGTTCCCCATGTCTCCTATACCAGTATCCGAATTCCCTGAACCTCCGCCCGCTTACACTGAAATAGACAGGTGAGGTTTGGTTTAGTCAAAGATTATAAAGCCCGTTGATAGCTCGTGAACATAATTTCTCCTACAAACACGACTCACTTGCGCGGGCAGGGGCGAAGCATACTAGAAGTCTTTGGGGCGAAATAACAAAACGAGACAAAGTCGTGCGAAATTACAAAGAACAGAGCAGGATGGAACAAAAGACACATTGGGTGTCCCGTTTCATCTCATAGGATTAGCGGTTGAAATACACCACTAATGTTCGTATGAGTTGTATCGTTATAGTTAATGGGTTTGGTAGTGGTACTATTCAGCTATCATGTTTTTAGTATTTCAATGCTCATTGATTGCTGAGTAGTACTTGCTGAGTAGTACTTGCTGAGGATAGCCTCTATCCATAATTATATCGGGGACACAAAATAGCAAAGTACAGAAGTCAATCTGCATACAAAGTGTGCAGGAGCAACGCACACCAAGGCACCCGCTCACCGACACGACGTCTCGGAGTCTTCAATCAAATATACTAGTATATTTGATTGGAGCTCGGAGTAGTTCGAAGTAGTCAGAGCGCGATTACCACCCCCTGAGACACGCGCCTGTGGACTTTTTTGTGCAATAATGGGGCAACAAAAAAGTTATACTGTGTATTTTCTACATATTTTGTGTTGATTGTGGTTTGATTAAGCTATCAGTTGTTTCATAGAGGTAGGTAGGTGGGTAGTGAAGTACATACACGTGATTGATTTCTGTACTTTTCTATTTTGTGTCGGGGATTTCTAAGTTCTGAGGCTTATATTAAAACTGGACAGAAGAATTGGGATAGTAGCGGGATGATACATGAATATGTTCAGGATAAGAGCGGGAACATTATATTAGAGACAATCAGGATATTTCCGTGACAAGTATTTGTGCACAGGAAAAATTGCACAATATTTTATCATCGACGGGCTAACATTTGACCACGGTCTAACCTGATGGGAAGTCGACGCGACGATGGAGCATGCTTGCCTAGAAGATAGGTTATTACGTAACTAGCAATAAGTTAACAAGCGTACATTTCGCAATCATTGCTGTCAAACATGACTTCGGCAGAAAAGTGACGTTTGACAGCAATCGGTGAACAAAAAGTTCATTCTTTTGTTTCCATCTATTGCTGTTCTGTGCTAGTGGCGCTAGTATCAAAGGCCAAAGTGTATTCAGCGACAGGCAAGCGACAGGCGGACATCTTGCGACCGATTGCTAAGTGTTCGCGGTCGCTTTGCTAACTGCTGTCGCTTTGCTAACTGCTGTTGCTTTGCTAACTGCTGTCGCTTTGCTAACTGCTGTTGCTTTGCTAACTGCTGTTGCTTTGCTAACTGCTGTTGCTTTGCTAACTGCTGTTGCTTTGCTAACTGCTGTTGCTTTGCTAACTGCTGTTGCTTTGCTAACTGCTGTTGCTTTGCTAACTGCTGTCGCTTTGCTAACTGCTGTTGCTTTGCTAACTGCTGTTGCTTTGCTAACTGCTGTCGCTTTGCTAACTGCTGTTGCTTTGCTAACTGCTGTTGCTTTGCTAACTGCTGTTGCTTTGCTACTGCTGTTGCGATTTTTACGTAATACAATTGCGGTTCACTCTAGCCTTAAAAACTCCCAGATTATATTTGTCAGGAAACAATGACGTTGGTAAGGTGGTGTTGTTGGTGATGTCCGAGTTTTTTTTTTTTTTTATATTTTGGCTCCACACATAGTGTATTTAGCCAGTGTCAAGTATTATATTTTCATCGTGTTATAAAATATTTCACGCAAAGTCATGTCCTAGTCATAAGTCCAGTCTAAGTCAGGTAGTCATAGTCCAGTCTAAGTCATGCTCCAGCAAAGTGGTGGGAACTTTACTAGAAGCTACTATGGAGTTTTGGAAGCAACACGAAAAGTCACGTTTCACCACGTTATATCACTTGCCCTCACTCATGCTCGTAATTCAGCACTTAATGCGTAAAACGCCACCAATTTTAAACATTAACACTGGAAAAAGCAAAAGTTTTAAAAAATAATACAATGCAACGAAGTGAACTCTTCCGCGTTCCCGCCAAAACTCGATGTCCGAGTTATAAACAAGAAATCAAAACGCTACAAGGTAGTCCGCGGTCGACGGGCAGCAACTCGTATACAAGTATGCCATGCCATTGTCTGTGGTTGTGTTGCATTCAAATACAAACGCCTGGACTGATTTGAATATTTGTTTATGCTACTGAGATCAACATACTATGGCTGGAAGACTGACCCCCGTATTCTAAAACATTTTACCAAAAATCCTTCACTTGACTTCTACTTAACTTTGAGGGAAACTCAAAATACATCGCGACGTACCTTGAGTTGACAGTTGCTTCGCTTCTCTCGTTTAAGAAAAATTTACGCAGAAATGTCAAGTTGTATATATTGTCAACTAAAAATACCAAAACACAAAAATGAGGTTAATTCGAGGTTGAGTCGAGTGGAGTAATCTCGTGGTAACGACTTAGAATATGGGGGTGAGTCTTCCGGAAAAATAGGTCAAATGCTGATGACCCCGCATTGCGATTCAATTTTGGCTCTTGTTCTCCGAACTATTTGATTTTAACACTGTGTGAACAAATAATTGCCAAAACTAATGAACCAACGATTGCGCAGTGCACAGAGCTTTAAAAAATGACGTTTCGCGAAACGTTTTTTTTGTTTTGCTCCGTGGCGAGTAGGTAGGTGCCGATGGTATTGACATGCGATCTGTTTCTGTATGGTCTTAGGTTCGGTCGGATATTGCAGTGAATTTGAAGTTTCAATGTAGACCAAGTTCGTTATGAAAGTGTTGCTTGGTGATAGGACAGCTGCTGGCTAGCTGCCACCTTCAAGTGAACATTTTGTCACCGTACACGCATCACAGCGGCCAGCGATGGTAATTAATGCGATTTTGCGTAAATTTCATAAACATGCTAATTCACGAGTCTTAGCATGCTAATTGCTATTGCTATGTTATTTGCTAAAATGAAATGAAATGGAAATGAAAAATGAAATGAAACTTTATATTAAAAAATAAATTCAAAATCAACCAAATGAAATGAAATTTCATATTTCACAGAATTTCCCAACTCCATTTCATTTGCGAAATGCTAATTGAGTTTCCGCATGCTAAAAATTAATGCGAATCCTAATTAATCCCCTAGCCTCACCTAAGAGATAGTTCCCAATCCGAGTGTAGCACCGATTTCAGTGCTACCATCACTTAGCATAAGGTGACATAAAAACGCTGTCATATCTAATTTGTTTACAGGGTAAGCAGTCCAGTTGTGGAGCCCTCTGAATCTGTACCTGAAGCTTCGAGAGTTGAGCCTCCTAGAACGCAGGTCATACTTCCCAGAGGTAAAGAATATCTCGAATAACACATAACTTAGTACCGGCCACCGGCGGGGTTATTACGTTTACGTTAACTTTTGCAACAGGCGTAAATTTCGCAATCATTGCTGTCAAATATGACTTTGGCAGCGAAGTGACGTTTGACAGCAGTCGATGAACTAAAAAGTGTAAAAAGTTTATTCTTTTATTTCCATCTATTGCCGATCTGTTGCTAGTGGCGCTAGTGTCTAAGGGCAAGGTGTATTCGAGCAACCGGCGGCCATCTTGCGACCGATTGCTAAGTGTTCGCAGTCGCATTGCTAACTGCGGTTGCAATTTTTACATAATACAATTGCCAGTATTCGAATCTCTCAACTAAATAGTCTAGTAAAATAGCATGAACGCAAATGCAGTGAGCATGAAATTTTTTTTTTTTAATTAATGGGTAGGTTTGCACTTGACCACTATCTCACCTGATGATAAGTAAAGATGCGGTCTAGGATGTAACGCGCTTGCCTAGAAGATACCTATTCACTCTCGATTTGAAGACTTTTTAGACAGAGGAGCAACTAGCAAGTCTAGTGTCTCTGCTTCTCCCTTATGCTGTTAGTGCGAGAGCCCACTGCAAAAATAATTACGCCATCATCGGGTACCCCCAATTGACTGTCAACCGACAGATCGTTAACCGACGCTTAACATGTTAAAAAATCAGGTCTGCTAGTGTCGAAATCATTCAATTTCAATCATTTTCATGATCAGCAGGATTGCCGTCAGCCAGTAGCGGTCGATAGAATTTTGTCTTTCAGGTCTTAGTCTTCTGATTTGTAATTAAGTTAGTTTATGCGGACCTAGCTCTTTGACTATCCAACCAAACATAACTACATCTAGTGAAGGAAAATGTACAACACTGTCTAAGAAATACGAACTAAAATTCCAGATCAAGGATCCACGCCCATGGGTATGCCCAACACAGACCGGAAATACTTGAACTGCCATCACTGCGGCATGAGGGTCCATACCCTTGTGATCAGGGAGAACGGTACTATCACCCACGCAACCGCTCTGATGTGCCTTTTCTTTTGGTGAGTTGAAAAACTTTGCCAATAATAGGCTAGTGTCCTGCTATTTTTTATTGCACAAATTAATAATGTTCCTCCAAAAATGAACAGTCGTGAAAACAAAAATTAAATATTTCAAAAAATGACAAAGTTACAAGCATTTTAAAATACAGGAATAGAAAGAGATGGTTCAAACGTGCGGTGACGTCAGTTTTTGCTCCTTCATAGTACCTTATTACTAAGCTGTGGTAGCTTTACATACAAATCATACATCTCTTTGGTATGTGACGTCACAACGTACGTTTTCATAATAACTGTAGGAAGGAAGAAAAGGACAAGCCATGCCCCCTCCAGAAACTTTAAAAGCTTATTACTCTGTGATTTAGTCGGTAAAGAGGTAACCCCATTCCTACCCTAGCCCTAATTTCTAAAGAATAACTCCTAATCCATTCGTATAAACTGTTACCGGGTTACCGTTTCTTTAATAGTATACGCTTATTCATAATTTAATTTTTTGTTTGCAGCATGATTCCAATTGTAATACTGATATACTGCAAAGACTTCCTAAAGATCAAGAACCACTACTGTCCGAGCTGCAACAAAATCATCGGCTACGAACTACCGTTTAGCGGCAACAAAATAATATACGTCAACTAAGTACAACACGAAAAAAACCGGTATTAAAAATACCGGTACTAAATAAGCGATCTCCTTGAAAGCATTCTAGTACCGGTATTATTTGGTAGAAAAATAACGCTTGTAATTATTCTCTCAATATGATCGTTAATTTAGCAAAACTAGTTTTTCTTTGCAAGTTTTATAACACGAATTATTAAAACCGACTTTAAAAATAGAGTAAAGAAAATTGTAAATAAGTCAAAATACGAAACCAAAATATATTATTGTAATTGTAAGCAATTTACCGCTCTCTGTCCTGCAGTTACCTATTCATATTTCTATGTGATTATTTTAATTGTAAGTAATTATTCCTTGTCAAAGCTACTTAGACGCAATGTTTTCATGAGTGTTAATGCATTTAAATACCTACCTACTAATTATTTAAAAATCACACTATACCATATATAATAATTTGTTTGCACCACCGACCTCTATCTCTCCAATAAATCTTTCCATCCAAAGGTTGACTGGAAGAGATCGCTCTTAGCGATAAGTCCGCCCATTGTGCTATATTGATCTAAGTGTGTAATTTTCTGTATCTTTAATGTCTGGTGTACAATAAAGAATTTTGTATTGTATTGTATACCGTCATAATTATTACTGCAAATTAAATATGCAGAAATGAAAGTTGTTGGTAGAATAAGACAGTAGATAAACGCAGAAGTGATCATGATTTCTACTTTTTATTAAGTCTCTAGTTACCGGTGTAAAACAAAATATACCGGTATGATACCGGTATTTAATATTTAATAACGGAAACAGTCCTCGCATGCAATCAATCACAGTAAAATTGGTCTTAGATTTTATATTGTTGACATCTGTCTCATTAAATTCAGTAAATGGATAGATAGAAATTGCATTTCACACAAAGAAAACATTGTTATATTTATGATCTTACATACCGCGCGCGCATACAGCGGAACAGAAAATCATAAGATTAGAAACAAGAAGAAAAGATTTAAATTGTGCTCTTTTACCAAAATTGAATATTGCGAAACACTGTTCTAGGTATCAAGCTGTCAAGCTATTTAATTGTTTGCCCATGGAGATGAAATCGATCGATAGTCTTTCTATCTTTCAAACAAAACTGAAAAGACTTTTGCTGAAAGAGTGTTTTTACTCCGTGCAGGAATTTATTGACAAGAACGGCAATGTTTGATAACTTCACCTCTTATAAGTAATAAGTATTATAGGTACATAATATTAGCTACTCGTGATCCTAGGGACTTACGAATTAAGAAATATGTTATGTTATGTGTTATTTTTCTTGTTATGTTATGTGTTTTATTAATTTTCAATTATAATAATTATGTAGGTAGATATTTTAATTTTCAGACACAATGTAAAAATTGTTATTGAATAAATTAATTATGAATTATTACCTAGTGTAAATGAAGATGCATTATGTGTGTTATTTAGACAAGGACGTAAAAAGGGATCGCCCTTTTCAGTCATCACTAGTTATATTTGCGGGTACTTTGAATTTAATACCCATCATTTACATTCAGCTCACTACCGCGGGAGTGAGCAGGAAAATGGGCAGCGCGAGTATTCCCCGAGTGAGAAGGAAGTAGAAAATTATCACTGGAGTGAGCAAGAGAGCCAGATGTAGGGCACTGCGAGAATGCAAACGAATTTTCGTGTTCCTAGATAGTAAGAGTATGGCGACCCATCAAATAAATTATTTACGTAGAGAAGATTTAAAAGGTTTACCTTGATAGCAACTGTCAATATCACGCAATAAAATGCTGTTTTGCATCGCACTGCACGCCTATTAGTTTTAGTCGCCTCCTATCAAATTTCAAATGCTTCGTCACCTCCTCGCATGCGTTACGAGTATTGCTCGTTCCGCGGTGCTCAAGGTCGCAGATACTCGGCACATTGCGCTCGCGCCGTCCATTTTGTTGCCCACTTTCCTGCCCATTTTCTTCCTCATTACCGCGACAGTGAGCGGAATCGAAACAAGGTATTATAGGCAATTAGGAACTCAAGAACTGGTAGCGTTCCTCAATATTAAGACATTTGTTAATAACACAGACATCTAATACTATACATACTTACATAGTAAGTAGTATTAGATGTCTATGGTTAATAATAACAATTTTGTGGACGTTAACCATTACTCCAACTGTAATTAACCTTTTGTATTAGAGGACTTGATTAATTAATCTTAAGTCTAAAACAAACGTAACCAAATAATAATTAAATGACTGAAACTCACCGATTTAGTTTGATTGGACCTCCAGTTTTTCTGACTTTCAGCGCCTGCTCCCAAAATTTCACAGCTTCAGGCAAAATTGTGTTCTGAAATGGGCAAAATTTCAGTGATTCTATAGCACAGATACAGAGGTGCACTCCGCAGACGTTTAAATAAATAACGGCCTTGCTACTATGCAATAAAGTGCAATTCAGCTCGTATAAGACAGCGGGCCTAAATATTCTAACCTGCCCAGCTAGCATGCGCACCGCGACAAAGTTTACTCGCGAGTGACCGTGACAAGGCTAAGCCTAAGTTCGTCTCACTCTAACACTGATGATAAGTTTTCTCGCGGTGCGCATGCTAGGCCATCAGGGTTATAGTGCAAGCAATGGTTAGAAACGGAATCTTTTTAAAGTTAATAAATAACGTGACGAGCTGTCGTTCGCCTGAAGTTAAGCGTCACAACCACCCATAGCATTGCAGTTGCAGTGCCTCTCGGAATTTTCAAAAATCCTTCAGAAAACTATCTCACGTTGCTTTTGCTGGGCTTTGTGGTTGAACTTTGACTGAACGTTTTCTAGATATCTAGATTTATTTTGATACTGTTCTTACTCACGCTATGGTACACCAACTTACGTTTATCATAATGAACTTCTCTGGTTCTAACCTGAAAATATATACAAGCAAATTAGTATATGTCAATATGGAGTATTACTTCTTTATCCAATTAATTGACGGGCCCGATAGCTCAGTTGGTAGTAACCATGCCTTCTGAACTGAGGGCTGTGGGTTCGATTCCCCACCCAGGACAAACATTTGTGTGATGAACATAGATGTTTGTTCTGTGTCTGGGTGTTATATTACGCTTATGGATAAAAGTTTATTAGCACATAACGCCACGGAAATACACTTCACACAGTTTCTTGCGGCCCACGCGATCCGTTATTATATTGTATTCTATGTATGTATTTAAAAAAAAGTATCTAAGTACTGTACCAGTTATCTGGATCCCATAGTACAAGCTAAGCTTAGTTTCGGGCTAGATGGCGCTGTGTGAAATGTAACACACATATTTATTATTATTAATTATACGTCGAGAAAACCACATAGCAATATGTCATACATCGCATGTCAACAGCCAGAAAACGCCCACTGAACACAGCCCTCCCCAATAAAAAACCAGCTAAGGGAATATCCAGGGAATGGGCCACAGCATGCTCCTCGGTACATTATAATCTGCGATCACCATGCCGCCTGCCAAGTGTGGTGGTTATGGCAATCCGTATGATAAGCGTTCGAGTGACGTTTTATGAAGAATGTGTTCAGCAGTGGACCTCTTCCAGCTTTTGATGTGATACTATTAGTACAGATTACTAAACTAACTAGTAGCTACTAATACAAGGTGACCTTGAATTAGTATGTTATCCCGAAAGGAGGTAAATCTACACTAAAAGGTAGACAATGTTTCTTCTACGACTTTACTAAACTAATAGTTTTTAAAAAAAATGCCATGTAAAGTTTACGTTCGAAAATAGCCTTAGCGCAGATGGGTGGTTGAACTTCGTCCTTGACCGAGTGCACTTATGTGTTTAAGTTTAACGACCAGTGTTTAGAAATGAATTTATAGTATCTTGTTAACTCTCATAGCAATCGCACGTGCAATTTTGCGAGTGGATTTATTTTTTACCATGGATGTTTAGAAACAACCAGTTTCAAGTAAGACTCGCACAACTTGTAGGATAGCATGGTCCCAGTCCCCCATTTTGGGATAACATACCAATTCAAGGTCACCTTGTATTATATGTGTCCTGCCCGGCTAGCATGCGCACCGCGACAATATTTTCTCGACACTATCTCGTGAGAGACCGTGACAAGGCTATGGTAGCGCCTAAGTGTGTCTCACTCTAGCAGCGACAAGTTTTCTCGCGGTGCGCATTCTAGACCATCTGGTTTACTTACCTATACACAGAGTCGTCATAAAATATGCTTATTCTTAAGGGCTGGCTTATACTCCTT
Source organism: Ennomos erosarius (assembly GCA_963580505.1). NCBI lineage: Eukaryota > Metazoa > Arthropoda > Insecta > Lepidoptera > Geometridae > Ennomos > Ennomos erosarius. Next base: position 3,941,525 of record OY757006.1, on the reverse strand, counting down.
TTTCTAACTAGATGTGGGGGCTCTAAGTGAACGCCTGTTATTACCTGAAAACAATCAAAGAGACAAATTAATTCTGATAGTACATTATAACCTAAATGACCCGGTTTACGGTTCACAGTCGCCTAAACACTGATGCCGAGAAGACATGTTCCTAAAGTCGATGTGCTAACGTTCCACCCCAGGGCGTACCAACAGAGCTTAGTGACGCTGTAAAGATCGGCAGTCAGCTCTTACAGAATCATCGAATTATTTCGATGTACAGAATAGCGACCACCGAAGCAGAGTATGTTGCTTCGCAGGGCCGTTGTTTGCCGTTTACAGCTATCTGTAATTCATTCCACGCAATCCCTCTATAAGGAAATGCTTGCAAAATGGTTGTACAATAGTTGATCATTAATTTCAATGCTAATGGTATTACAACTAAGTCATTTGCCCACTGCAAGGGTAATTTCACTCATCAGTGCCATTACGCTGCCCAAGTCAGGTTGGTGAATAACACCGTATGTTCTCAAAGTGTTTCTTACAGATACCGGTTTTCGATGTTTTTTTTCCTTTACTATTTTTTTATGTTAATGATGAGCGTGACGAGCTAGTCGTTCGCCTGATGTTAAGCGACACAGTCCATGTCACCCGGATCGTAATCAGATTACTATTAATCTGTGAGATGTGTGTGATGTGACTGTGAGATCCGATCATAAAACTCATTTGCCCAGTAGTTTCACTAGCGACAATGCCTTTCGAACCGAGTGCCTGCACACTACTATGCTACTACTTAACATAACTGGCAAAGCGGTGGTACCTACAAGAACTTTGCAGAAAACCACCTAGTCCTAGTATAATAAAAAATTAAAAACAGTAAATTAATTAATGTCCATTTAGAATTCCCTATGAGTCTATATTAAAATGTCAGTCGCTACACTAATTTGTATTTTGTTTCAATGAAAATGGTAATTAAAAATACAGTCACGAAGTGTAGACGGAGGTTGTTTAATTTGGCAATACTTAAAATAATTACAAGGTTGTATATGGTTGTTGTAGTGTATGGGACCAATGATAGACCACATTATACTGAGTGTATTGCTTAGGTACCGAAGAAACCTAAGCGGGACTCGTCTCAACCGCGCGAGCGTCACGCGTCACTGCTCAGTCTCACTGGAGCCGTCGACCGGGATGGACGTGTCCGCGTCTCTGAGCCGGTGTCGGAGAGACACTCAACAAACACTACAGTTGTGAAAACGCAGTGTAGGCCAGCACTAGGTGGACCGACGATCTAGTGAAACCCGCGAGGTGTGGATGCAGAAGGCGAGCAGTCGCTCTCTGGGGGAGGCCTAGGTACAGAAGTGGACGTCTCTAGGCTGTTGATGATGATGATGACATCTATGTTGCAGATGGTCATAGAATCTACTAGCTGACCCGCCCCGGCTTCGCACGGCAGGCGCGAAGCCTCTCCGTTTCAATAGGGTTACTCTTGAACCCATTCCCAATTTCACTAAAATTCTAATCCGAATCAATCACCAATTCCAATGTTAAATAATTTGGTAAAAATGCGGATGGTGTAGAAATCCAACACATTTAGTTCCATAAAATTCCATGGACAAAGGTTCCAACCATATCGGAATTAAGAGTACCAAATGCCACGATTTCGTTCCAAATCCCAAATTACGATTGAAATCGAGTGTGAAGAGTAACCCTGCAGTTAAGAGCAAAAATGATTTCGTGAGACCGGGTGGTCTCCTCCACTGGTAATGACGCTACTGAAAACTTCTCCTTCTCACTTCAATCGCTCGGTCAGCTTCGTTCGCTCGGTCAATAAGCGTTTCGTTCTTCAAAGTGGGTACAGAACCCTGGAAACTAGAAAGCCGCCAATTTTTGAGAGAACGCGGTCGTATTTACTCGGCAATGATCATAAATCTTGCAGATAGAAATCAGTCATTAGAGATATCCCACGATTCGAAACATGGATTCGAAACCAAAAATTACATAAAAGGTAATAGTTTTTTTAATAAATTAAATAACGCCCAATGATCACATACATAGATCCTGGCCTCTAACTAGGATTCCCTATCTAGGGACCCAGGAACTACGAGGACCATGCTCCCACAACACCCAGACAGGTGAGCTATCTGTGCATAAATACTTGTCCTGTCGCGGGAATCGAACGCACCGCCTCCATTCTTGTATCATTGATAAACAAACAAACAAACAAACAAACAAACAAACAAACAAAATCTCTCATTTACATCATAAGCGCACACATTTTCTCATCGCAACAGTAATAATAACAAAACAATTGACTTTAAACTTTTTATGTACATACATAAAACCAATATGTTTCATTTCTATACACGGCTTCAGACCGCTACACTGTTTTGTAAGTTTATTGTTTTTATTGTTATGGTATTAGATATGGCATTTGAATATTTCGTATGCAGCCATGTTGAATTTCTTGGGTAATACTTTGAATTCTATTCCTTTGACATTGCAAGTCTTTCCGTGATATATCGACGTATATTGAGTGGCATTTTAAGAATTTAATAACTGGCTAAGTGCAAGTCGGACTTACGCACGAAGGGTTCCGTACCATGATCTATTAAACGAGCAAAAAATCAAGTTCGTTGTATGGGAGCCCCCTTCAATAATATTTTATTCCGTTTTTTAGTATTTGTAGTTATAGCGGCTACTAAAATTCATCAACTGTAAATATTTCAACTGTCTAACTATCACGGTTCATGAGATACAGCCTGGTGACAGACGGAACAGACCGACACAGACAGACAGACGGACAGCGGAGCCTTAGTATTAGGGTCCATTTTACCCTTCGGGTACGGAACCCTAAACAGGATTAAATTAAAACTAGGAGAAAGTGGAAATTGCGTATTGTAAAAATCTAAGTTAGTTAAATAGATTGCATCAAATAATTCACAGTGAGATTGACTGCGCACACGCACGTCGCAAAACCTTGCGTGCAACGATGCATTCTTTAAACGCCTACTTTTAATACGATATAGTTATGGCTCAGCGGTAGCTCACGCGACTTTCTATCTATCGCACCATGGTTCTAGTCCCACTAGCCAATAATAACTGTTCAAATTATGTGTGAAATTTGCATTCGTTCTTGCAACGGTGAAGGAAGATTGGGAATATTGTTAGGAAACGTCATCCTCCAACCTGCACTTGGCTAGCTTAGTAGACTATGGTCTGCCTACACTCTTCTAGTAAGAGTATAGCAGAGTATAGCATCACAGCAGTGGGAAAGGTATAATATAAGATTGATCGTCTAATTCGCAAATAATTTAATTTTCACTTTTCTAAAGCGAAAATCTCGAAAACTGATGGGGTTTCGAAAAAATTATGTAGAATGGAGTTGTAGAGAATTTTATGGGCTTTCATTTCATATGCGCTTTTCTTTCTTAAGACACACCGTTTTAGATATGAACGCGGAAAACCCAAAAACGATATACTATGATGATAATTTCTAATTCGACCATGAAATTAATTTCACGATCTTAATTCTTTCAGCGATATGTCTAGCATCAAACGGATTTGATTTAGACATGGGCATCGATTATCTATTACAACCGAATGGAACCATGATCTCGAAGGGAAAACAATCGACCACTTCAAACGAATTATATCCAGGAGTTGACGAAAATGATCATTTCCTACACAGAAGAATGAACAGCGAAGACGTGAAGAAGAAACTCGATAAATTCACGATGTCAAAGAGTAATAGTTATATTCCATTCTCTCTTCCGAATAATGATAAAGATATAGATAATGGTATTATGAAATACGAAACAGAAGCACTTAAACTCAGAACACCTGGTCCTGAACTAAACGCCGTAGCTTTAGCCGTAATTTCAGATTCTGATTACGAGAAAGAGATATACAAGGAATTCAAAACCGAACCTGTAGTTCCCGTAAAAGCAATACACGCAGTTCCAGATCATTCTGCGGAAGCCATACATACAGCTTATAGATACGATCAAAATCAAAAAATTATTGATGAAGACACTTTATCCAGCATTGAATATGAAGAATACGAAAATCAAAAGCAACACAATAATGTAACAGAAATGCATCCTCATAATTACACAGCAAGTATAAAGGAAGTTGTAAATATTGACGGTGAGTTTCTTAGAAATATGGACAGTATAGAACCTTTGTCTTATACCACGAATACGTGGATACTGGATCCGGAAAGTAGAGACACACCGAGTGGATTAGTAAGTAATTGTATGCCTAGCAGAAAAGCTATCACAGGCCGCAGATATTCGATAAACCCTAGATACGCAATCAGAAACCGCGAAGTCGATTACACCGATCCAAAAGCGAAGTACTTGAAAATTATGGAACGAGAGAATCTCATAATCGATATATTAAAGAAACAGACTCTGCTTCTACAACAAGTAGCGCAATCCATAGATGCTAAATATACAAAAGGATCGATACGATCCAAAAACGATTTTAATGATTTAATTACTGAAATAGATAAAAAGAATATGGAGAAAGCCAAAATTAATAAGACAAATGTAACTGTAAAACCAAAGGATACAGTCAGCAAAGTTTTGCCAACAGTTAACACTATTATAGATGAAACTGAGGTCAGGCGTGCATTGAGAAGGGACCCTTATGTGCAAAGGATTTTGAAAATGGCGAAACGGAAGAGGGACCTATATATTAAGGAGGCTAAGAAGTTTTTTAGATGAACCATGTGACGAAAATATCTACGAAAATGATAATTACAATAGTTAAGTAATTTTTAGTCTATTTTTATATTGTAGTGTAAAGAGTAACCCTGCTATTCCACTCGAGTTAAATGTTTCAGTACCCACGTCAGCAATGCCTAACCTCGAACGTAATGTGGTGTAATACTGTTCCAGACGCTGTTCATTTTCAACCGATTACAAAATTGAAAATACAAAGAAGATAATACAAAGATAGGTTGTAAATTCAGTTATATAGTTTTTATCTCAGGTCTTCGCTATATATAAAATAGTTTTTGAATATATTAATTAATTTGAAAGGCCTTCAAATTGGTCCCGCAGAAACATCGAAAATGGTACAGGTAAATCCAAAACACCTGAAAAAAAAATATGTAGATGTAATGATAATATTATCCAAGAACTGTCTCAGTCTCAGTAGGTAACAACCAAAAAACACAATCGAATTGAGAAACTCCTTTATTTAAAGTCGGTTGATGAACAGTAAAACCAAATCAAAAATGTCGAATTGAATTGTAGCTTGGTGAATTATGTCAATTAAAATAAAGTACCAACTTGTCGAACTTTTTTTATCTATGGTATGTGTCAACACAGCGGAATACGAGCGCAACAGCGCAAGAACATTGAGGTCACGTGATTACTCTTCGCTGAAGTCATTTATCACCCATCAAGTATGGGAAAGGCAAGTTGTGATATAACTAAACATGTTATGTCATTGCATGTACTGTCAGCAACGATCCTGTCTGCTGAACTTGCAAGTTGATTTTTGGCAACGTTCCCGTCTGCTTAACTTGCAAGTTGGTTTTTGGCAACGTTCCCGTCTGCTAAAGTTGCAAGTTGGTGTTTGAGCCATTTTTCCCTGCTCTGTGGGTGTAGAACTATTAGGTTATTTTTTCTTGGATAGGCTGGCGGTTGACCACTAACTCACCTGATGGTAAGTGACGATGCGGTTTAGAATGTAACGCGCTTGCCTAGAAGATCACTTCACTCAATTCACTTTCGATTTAGGTTACCCCCTATTATATCACCCAAAGCATCCAAAGTGGGTTCTTATGGGGCCTATGTTCAGCAGTGAACATCTTCAATTTTTTGTGTGCATAATACGTCTTGCAAGTTCTTAGAATTTATAGTTATAGTGCAGAGTATGCACTATAATCATACCAAGTTGAGGCTTGATGCAGGCATTGCTGTTTTTGAGAATGATAAAAGAGACGTTTCTTGAATGGATATTGGATACCCTCAATCTTAGAACCTTCAATTGTTTTTATTTGTTAGATGATGATTCACTGTAATATAATAAGTTAATAACGCATAACGAATTTGGTAAAAATTTCAGCCAGCTAGCTTTTACGTTTCAAGATATAAAGCCTTTTATTAAGTTTTACGGCTTATGGACAGCCACCAGCCTAGTGATTATGGTCCCGTTTTGATCCTTAGTGACGGCCACGGAACCCCAAAATCAGGTATATAGGAAGTGCCAATGAACTTTTTTTTTTATGAGAATGAATGACGTGACGAGCTGATCGTTCACCTGATGTTAAGCAATACGGCCGCCCATAACAGTTGCAGTGTCACTCGGAACTTTAAAATAATAAAGTTTCGCGTGACACTGCACTGCGCACGTCATCTTGAGACATCACACAGTCTAGTAATCAGATTACTAAACTGTGTAATCAGGTCATAAAGTCTCATTTGCCCAGTAATTTCACTAGCTACAATGCCCTTCAAACCGGAACACAGTAGTGGTTGCACACTACTGCTTGGCGGCAGAATAACTGGCAAAGCGGTGGTACCTACCTAGACGAACTTTGCAGAAAAGTGCTACCACCTAGTGAAATTGACTATTGTAATTTCTCAAAAAATTCCCCCTACAAGTTGTCAGACGAAACCGTTGCTGACTGTACATTTGAAGAGATAAAATCGTGCCCTGTTATGCCACTGGCGGTATAATCAGTAGTGCAGTGCCAATAAAAAATGCTTGAACTTTGAACGCGAGTTCAACGCAGCGCGGAAATGGTATGAGGGACAGGGTAATCCTGCTGTTAATTAGTAACCGGCCAAGTGCGAGTCGGACTAGCGCACGAAGGGTCACGTACCATAATTTATAAAAACAGCAATAAAATCACGTTTGTTGTATGGGGGCCGGCCTTAAATATTTATTTTATTCTGTTTTTTAGTATTTAATAAATAAATAATAAATATGTGTGGACATTTCACACAGCGCCATCTAGCCCCAAACTAAGCATAGCTTGTACTATGGGAACCAGATAACTGATACAATACTTATATACTTTTGTTTGTAAATACATACATAGAATACAATATAACACCCAGACGCAGAACAAACATCTATGTTCATCACACAAATGTTTGTCCTGGGTAGGAATCGAACCCACAGCCCTCAGTTCAGAAGGCAGGGATACTACCAACTGAGCTATCGGGCCCGTCTTTGATTTGATTGTTATAGCGGCACCTTAGAGTTTCTTAGAGCATTTAGAAAAGAGGCAACAAAAATACATCATCTGTGAAAATTTTAACTGTCTAACTATCACGGTTCATGAGATACAGCCTGGTGATGGTGACCGACAGAAAGACAGACTAAGACAGACAGACGGAGAGCGGACCCTTAGTGATAGAGTTCACTTTACCATGTGGCTACGGAACCCTAAAAAGTATGGATTTCCAAAACACATTTATTACGTCATCCAAAATGTCTTAATTGCAAAATCAGTTTGGATTAATGTAATTTTTTTGTTGATCATTTGTTTTTTTTTCTTTTGATCAGTGGCATCACTTTTAGCAGTTGTTGAAATTTTGTGATGTTATTTTTAATTAAGGTGAATCTATGGTCATTTTTTTCGTACCTACGAAAAAAAACGCAATGCGCGAGCGAGACAAAAGGATCCAGGAGCCCGAGCCTTAATAAGATCTATATTACAGTAGTAGAAATAGATAAAGGTGGGGCCAAATACAGCCATGGCCTTTACCGACCTCTCCCAGAACAATGCTGCGAACTCGAGTACTAGCGGATAATTCTATTGTGGCAAATGTTGAATGTACTTATACATGAGCTGGATTCTATCATAGTGCATGCTCGGCTGTAATGGTAGGTATACATATTAAAAACCAGCCAAGTGCGAGTCGCACTCGCGCACGAAGGGTTCCGTACCATTATCTATAGAAACGAGCAAAAAAAAACGTTTGTTGCATGAAAGCCCCCTTTAATATTTATTTTATTCTGGTTTTTAGTATTTGTTGGTATAACGGCAACAGAAATTGACAGCCTCCGTGGTGTGGTGGTTGAGCAGGTCGGCTCATAACCCGGAGGTGGCGGGTTCGATTCCCGCGACAGGACAAGTATTTGTGCCCGAAAAAAAAAACGCAAATACTTGTTCTGTGTCTGGGTGTTGTGGGACCATGGTCCTCGTAGTTCCTGGGTCCCTAGATACAGGGAATCCTAGTTAGGGTCCAGGATCTATGTATGTGATCGTTGGGCGTTATTTATTTATATTTATTATTTAGAAATACATCATCTGTGAAAATTTCAACTGTCTAGGTTCATGAGATACAGCCTGGTGACAGACGGACAGCGAAGAGTCCTTTGGTAACTACTGTTTTAATATCTGTGGTAGTAAGTAGGTACTATTATAAAATCGGTGCCTTTGGGTACAAAACACAAGTTTTAAGAAATAAAATAATGCAAATATGTGAACTTCCCGCCAATCCTCGAAATTAATGTGTGTAAACAAACAATTTGTATTTTAAAATAAATCGAAAAATATGAATATATGATATGAATTGTATATTGCCGAGCTGTAATAATTCCAATTTTATTTTTCTCAGTGAAGGTTTTTTCAACTTTGGCTCTATGCGATCGGCGTCAAAAAGTTAATGTTAAAAACTTGACCAATTCGTCTTACTTTTTAATGGAAACAGCAGTATAACCAAATGCCATATTGCTCAACCGTATTGACGAAGTATTAATAATTCAATATGCTAATTGACTAAGACTAATGTTTAAGATTGATTGATGACTTCCTTCCCACCGGTGGAAACTTATAATTTTGTATCATTTCAATAAATTATTTGATATACTTTCCAAGTTGCAAATCAAAAGTGACATTTAAGTAATGAGTTCGACTTTTTTTGGCTTGATTAATAATGCCGATGTAGCTCTAGAAACGGATTAAATTACATCTCGCAGTACAAGGCAACGTCTGGAAAATAATTTTTGTTTTTTTTTTTTTATGAGTGACATGGTAATATTATATGGACCAATCAAATTGTTGAATGCGATATACGCCCACATAAATTAAATAAAAAAAAATTTAATAGTCATAGTTATTTATTCATATAAGAAATACACGTCAAAAATATACAAAATAGGTACAACAGGTACACAGAAAATTCCGATTCTATGACTACCTATTTGATGTCAAAAATAGAAAAATTTAAAAATAGCAATTAAATAAATGTCATTACAAAAAATAAATTAAAAAATGTCAAAATAACTACATCAAAACCTCTTTTTCGAAAATCGATAAAAGTAAACTCGTAAAAATGGTTCTCTAAACAATACCTAACACAACACAACTAACCTCATAGGTCGGGTAGTAGGCCCCAACTCCCAATAACCCGAGATCAAGCATAGACACAATCAAATTAACACCGTAACCGTTAACCGTAAGTAACGCAAAAAGCTCGTCAAGTTATTCATTCTCATAAAAAAAAGTACGCATTTGACCTTAAAACAACAAAAAGAGCGCACCTCGATATACAAATATTTAAATAACGAACAGTTATTATCTCATACATACAACACAATTCTTACGCAATACAGCATAACATCTTTAGTATTTGTGACTTTCTATACTAATTTAGAGAAAGCAGGTTTTTAATCTGTCAGGCTGAATGATGCGTGTGACCTTTGCCGCTTTGGATTTAAAAAGGTGAAAAAGGCGTGAAGTCGACGTAGTGCCGAATGACGAATTGACGATCGATTTGTTTAGTCGATAGGTTAACGATTGTGATTCGATTCTATTATTTTAATACCGCATAGTTACTGAATATTCTATAATAAAATTAATAATCTTTTAATTCGCGAAGCTATTAACTAAGTCATGCTTCCACAGTCCACACTCTAAACAACGCGCAAAATTAAATTTTCAGTCAGAACTTTTACGAATGTGACGCAGGTTTTGCGTTTGCGATGCGGTCTGCCACAGGGGTCTCAAAGATCCGTCCATTCGCGTAAAATAGGTGGTAGGATTTTTCTGCAAAGTTCGTCTAGGTAGGTACCACCGCTCTGCCATTTATTCTGCCGCCAAGGAGTAGTGTGCAAGCACTACTGTGTTCCGGTTTGAAGGGCATTGTAGTTAGGCTTGGGCAAAATCGTTCACCTTGGTGAACTCGTTCATCAAATCTCGTTCAATAAAAGGAACTAGTTCTTTTAACTCGTTCTGTAACTCCGGATTTGGTGAACTGCGGAACGATGTTGTTGCAAGGAGTTAGAAGTTCCAGTAACTCCTTTAGTACCGTAACTCCCTACAAACGTGGCGACGTGCGAGTCTCTGGGACTCGTTCGGATTTGGTGAACTGCGGAACGATGTTGTTGCAAGGAGTTAGAAGTTCCAGTAACTCCTTTAGTTCCGTAACTCCCTACGAACGAGGCGATTTACGAGTCTCTGTGAACTGCGGAACGATTTTGTTTGTCGCAAGGAGTTGGCTTAGAATAGGAGTTGATTATAAATTATAATGTGCGATTGTACGCGACTTTGCTAATCTGATCTTTTATAGAAAACATGTGTTTGTGTAGTGTAAACAACACGTGATTTACTTTACTTATACTATAGCAATTGAAAAATAAATGTTTTATTTCTTATTACAACTTATGTTTAAGTAATAATAGTTTTCATGATGGACGAAATAATAAAACCTTTCCCTTCATAATTTTTCAGGCTTAGGTTTGACAATTAAAGCAATAAAAAGATTATACTTTAAAAGGCGTAATTAAAAACCAATTTTATTTACAGGTAATAATCAGTTCTTTTTTTGTTTTTATGATTTGTTTTTTTTTTAACAATCATATTTTAAATTTGTTTTTCTTATCGTACTGTACTATGTACACCAATTATATTATATACACAATTATATTATCTTTTAAATAAAGTTATCTCTTTTTTTGGTTTATCGATCTGGTTTTCACATAAATCACAATTTTTAGATTAGTTTTTCTTATTTCATAATATTACCTATGTGTTAACCAAATCACCAAAACAAACGTGTTCAAACAATAATAAAACCTGTTTATCTTGCGCCAGTAGAAATGATAGAAGTAGATATTTTCTTGTACTATTATTTTCGACTTTAAAAAAATGCCTGTAATACACATTTAGCAACGTGTAAGTTACTATAGTTTTAAATATTAGATGTAAATGAACTTCGACTTACTCCGTTAAAAGATAAAGTCTAAAATTGACTAATGTGTCAAGAATGACGACTCGTTTAGAGAGTAAGCTATTTATGAACACTACAGCAATACGTGTGTGACTGTGTGTGTATGCAAGTAAGATGCCAAATTCCCCGCCGGCCGGTGGCCGACCGCGCCGGTGAGTTCTCGCTCGATACGAACTGTGAACGAAATCACTCCTGGAACTGGGAGTTACTTGCGGGCGGACGCAACTCCCAGTTCCGCCACTCGCTTGAGTTCACGGAGTTGGAACTGGGAACTGGGAACGACTGAACGATAACAATCCGTGAAGGCGAACGAGTTCCTTTCGTTCACCACAACGGAGCAGTTCCTAGGAACGACTCGTTCCGGAGTTACACAAGTCTAATTGTAGTTAGTGAAATTACTGGGCAAATGAGACTTTATGACCTGTGGGGTGATTACGTAACTTTGACAGCAATGCAACAGGAGAAATTTCAATCCGAATATGAAAATTTTCATAGTAACTATGCACATAAACTGCGTATTGAAACTGTCAAATCCATACATTTTTGTGTTTCTATTGGTTGCAATCCAGTTACATAATCGCCTAGCTGATTACACAGTGTAGTAATCTGATTACTAGACTGTGTGATGTCTCAGGATGACGTGCGCAGTGCAGTGTCACAACTTTACAAAACTTTACTATTTTAAAGTTCCGAGTGACACTGCAACTGTTATGGGCGGCCGTGTCGCTTAACATCAAGTGAATGACTAGCTCATCACCTCATAAAAAAAAAACGCCGAGCGAAACTCAAAGTGTATGGAAATAACATTACATAACCTGCGGCGAATTTCCACTGGTAATGTCATTCCCAATCCCATATATACCCTAGCCCGCCAGTTGGTCAGCTCTAGTGTCAGAATTTCTGGGCTACGATGAGGCTACCTGAATCTCCTGAATCCGACTTGTTTTTAGGGTTCCATAGCCAAAGGATAAAGCGAACCCTATTGAGGCTCCGCTGTCCATCTGTCACAAGGCTGTATCTCACGAACCGAGATAGTTAGACAGTTGAAATTTGATGATGTATTTCCGTTGCCGCTATAACTATAACATCAAATACTGAAAAACAGAATAAAATAAATATTTAAAGGGCCTCCCACGCATCAAACGTGTTTTTTGCTCGTTTTATAGACAATGGTACGGGACCTTGTGCGCGAGTCCGACTCGCACTTGGCCGATTATTAAAATCATGACCGGGACCAATTGCTTAACGTGTGAAGCACGGTACATCACATTTAGTAGAGGTCACTCATCCAAGTAGTGACCGCAGCGGACGTCGAGCTTCAAAAATACAACAAGTATATAATTATTTTTCACACAATATTTTTGGTCTCGAAATAATGATTTTAATAACAATACAACCATTATTGGATGGTAATAAAGACGTTATTTGCCTAAATGCGTGACGAGACGTCACGACAGACGAGCTGAGTTGTACATGTACATAAAATATCTACTTAGTATTCAAGTAGGTACTACTTACCTAGTTTGCAATGTCGACAGCGACAATACCTACTTAATGATATTATAACAGAACGATGCTGCTGAAGATTCTAGAATCTACGAAGCTAGGTATTGTCTACCCCATAGTAGTTTACTATTATAATATCTGTGCCCATACTTAAAGGCGGCTGTAAAGTAACCGCGAAACGCTGTGCAGTAGCAAAAATTAGATGTACGCGGGAAGAGGTAAGGGGTGTACGCACGCAGCTCACTTTACAGCCGCCATTGAGTATGATTCAGACTCTCGCAGCAGAAGAGATCTGGGGGTCTAGCAAAGATACCAAACGCTAACGCGCAAACGCTAAATCTAAAAATGTATTGAAATGACATTAGCTGGGTAAAGGTAAGCGATTTCCGAAATGTCATTCCAATACATTTTGGTTGGAGTAGCGTTTGGCGTTAGCGTTTGGCGTTAGCGTTAGCGTTTGAGATCTTTGCTAGACCCCCTGAAGAATAATTTACAAATATATTATGCATTAGAAGTAAAGGTACTAGTTAGGGCTATACTACTTAGAGCATTTAAATGCTCTAAGCTATACTAGCTAATAATAATTTTAGGATTGCAGTGCGTTGCGATTTAAATTGCACTTCAGCAACGCGTGCTTATGGCAAAGGATCTTTCCTGGACCCACTGATATTGGTCAATGTAATGAAGGAGACCTGCAGGATAACTAAGTGACCGATATAGATGTCAGGATTTGAAAGTTGAAGCGGCAATGGGCAGGCCGCATCGCTCGTAGAACTGACAACCGATGGGGAAGAAAGGTTTTCGAGTGGCGACTAAAAAAAGGCGAAGCGTATAGGCAGGCTCATAGCTGGCCTCCTACTAAGTGGACCGACGATCGAAACCGCGGGGGGAACCGCTGGACACGGAAAGCGAGTAGCGGTCGAGTCATTTTATAAACTATCTCACAACTCTCACCTTAAAAGCAACCAAACATGAAAAATCGACCGATTACGGCAAAGTCATTATCACTGTCATCCGTCACGCCGCTGTGGAAACACGAAAATCGATCTCAGTGTCACTGTCAGACTGTCAGCCGTGAAAATGGCGGGAAATCTGACATTCGTTCCGAACATCACTCGCATCTCAAGGTTGCTGAACTGTCTGGGATTGGGATTTTCACCGATTTCTATGAACGATTGAAAGCAAAGTTAATTAGAGAGAAGTCATCTAAGTTTTTTGAAAAAGACATCATCATCATCATCATCATCATCATCAGCCAAAAGACGTCCACTGCTGAACATAGACCTCCCCCATAAAACGCCTCCTTTGACTCTTATTATAGGAAGGATTTGCCGTAATCAGCACGCTTGGGAGGCGGCTTGGTGATCACAGATTATAATGTACCGAGGAGCATGCAGCTGACATTCCCTTAGCCAGCTCTTACGGCCACGGGAAGATAGGGCTCAAGATATAGGTGTTCTCAAAGTTTTCAACAAGAATTTGTCTAGGTAGATACAGAGGCGGATTTAATGTTGAGCGCGCCCTATACAAGTAACCTCTTCGGCGCCCCTTAGATTATTTCCGAGTGCATTAACCCCCTCAAAAAAGAGGGCAGCCATGATGGATGACACTCAATATCGGTCGAGTTTACAAAATCTTGTGAATTGATATTTGTGATGAACTGAAACTAATGGTAGAGTAAGTAGAGAGCAACTAGCGCGTTGTAATTTGCCACTCTCTTCAACGTTCTGCGCTCTGAAAATGGCTGAAACGCGCGCGGCCGTCGTGTATACGTGTGCGTGTCGAATACCTAATTCCGCCCGTCCCGGTTTAGTATACGGGCTCTTAATTTCCGAAGGTTTACATTACGGAAGCCCTAACTCTAAGCAAAGAGGTCTGTTACTTCATTGGCAAACATAAAGCCTCGAGCGAATCACGAAAAATCAATATTCATGATTTCATTAACTACAGGCTAACAACCTTAGCTTCTTTTTGATGCTTCGTTTACACGAGGGCGAGTTGGCATCACCAATATTTTTAACTGTCATATTGTGTTCGAAAGTAAGTTTGTTTATGAGAATAAATGAAGTGCAAGCTAGTCGCCTGATGTTAAGCGACACAGCTACGGCTGCCCATTAGATTAACATAAGTTTTCCTCAAACCGAAATCGGTGGTCAAAACGGTTTTCCCACTCCTATGTAAAGGTTAATGATCTGATGAATAACTTCGGAGGTAGCTAACAGAACTTCATACTTCCAAGTATTAAAAGAAGGCAATTGAAGTTAGTTTAAACCATTATAAAAAAAATATTGCTTTCTGTTACTTGCCAACTTATTATTTAGTTAGAAAGAAAGAAAGAAAATAACATTTATTCCATAGACACACACAATATCATAAAACTAAAACACATTACATGCAATTTAAACAAAATTAGAAGGCAACAGATATTGTGTCAGGTCAGGAATAGGCCCCGACTCAGCATACAACTGAGGCTGACGACTACAGCCTCAGTTACTGGTTTTCAGTCGGGGCCTACCGACATGACATCACGGACGATATACAAATATTATTATAGGTATCATATTATTATAAACAATATTAAATGTGTCATAAACAGTAAGAATAAGAAATAAAAGTAACAAATAAATAATAAGCTGGTTCAAGTAAATCCATATGAAAAATACACCACAAGAAATAATAATCAAAGAGGAACAAAATGTTCAGTTAAATACCCTTCAGTTAATAGTTAAATAGTTCAAAAGTAATTTTTTGCAATGCAAAAGCGTTCCGTCATTCCAGTAACTGCCCCAGTGTAAACACTCGATCGCTTGTAACTAACTTGTTAATCAACCAACTTCAAAATGAAAGTCAACATAAATAGAAACAAAATAAACTTTTACAATAAGAAACGTTTGAAGTGTTTACCTTTCTTCTGAAAATTCCAAGACCTTTAATTTGATGATTATTTTAAGCCTATTTTTTTTTTATAAATAACGCTTAATAATCACATACATAGATCCTGAACCCTAACTAGGATTAACTAGGGACCCAGCTCCCATGCTCCCGCAACACCCAGTAATAACCATAGAAGAGTATGACTTATTTAATATATTGGTTTCTTTTAAAATTACCCTCTATCCCTCTCTTTCCCCCTAGTATAAAAATGAAGTGTTTTTAATAGTACTTACGGGATATTTACCGTGATTAGAATCATATTTGAGTTCCCGATATTTCGGCACAGTTACATGCAACATTTTCACGGGTGACTGAAGATGCGGGTGGATGATAAAAAGTTCGAAATGTTAGGAGCAGACATAACGGTCTACCCTCTTCCTTAGCCTTTTACTGCGGGTACCATTATGTAAACAACCGTGAACGTTTAGGCAGTTTGGATGCAATGGCAATGGGCAGGCCACATCATCGCTCGTAAAACTGACAACCGATGGGGAAGAAAGGTTCTTGAGAGACCACGCACCGGAAAACGCAGGCCGGGCCAAACTAGGTTTTTTTTTATTAGCTACTGACGTGTCTTATTAAAGGCCTACTAGGTGGACCATCGATCAAACCGCCGTGAGCCGATGGATGCACGATGCAAATGGACGCTGAAAGTGGCGCTTTATTGGAGAGACGATGACGGACGACAGAGTATCAAAGCTAAAAGCTTGTATTAGGTATGTAATGCGGTATTACATCGAACCCAGGGACAAGGACCTCCAGAACAAGTTTTATGTCAACTAAAATGTACCTACACGTATTTATACGGTTCCTCGAGAAGTCAAGACGTTGAGCGGAAATCTGGGAACCGGTCCGTCCTTGTCACACACGCTTCGGTACAGTCACGTACTCACGTACTAATGGCATGTATTCTGTGGTACAGTCGCCACCACCAATGACCATGACCATTGGTCATATGACCAATAGTAATTATTCCGATAAAAATTATAGGATATTAAATAAAAAAATAATTTATGATTGGATTTATGTACACCTTATGTTACGGGTCTTTTTTTTTTTCAAAGACATAAGAAAGCGAAGTCTTGAAGAGAAGATTGAGAAATTAAATAAAATTATTTCAACGTCTGGGCGGTTATTCTCTATGAAGACAGATTCCACACGATTCGAAACCACGTCGTTATCGTGCCTTGTTCAAATCGTGTCACACCGTTAGATATACCTTCACTTTACATTAAAGTTATCTTTATTTTGAATAAAATATATTGACATAAGTGGTCATATCTTTGATGTGTTGATGTTTCGGAACGCGTCTCAGTAAAACATATGATTTTTGACAGTTCAAATCACGCCAATTCCAAATTCATTTCGCGCGGTTTTGTTTTCGTTTCATAGAGAATAGACTTTTACAGATTTCTTATGTAAGACAAGGAATTCGCGTGGTTTAGAAGTAAGGAATCGATACAGAATAACCGCCCAGGTACGAAACATATTCCTACACTTTTACGGCTTTAATGTCGGGCAAACAGAGGTTTTTTAATGGGTGATGTTTGAAATAAAAAAAACCAAACGTACTAACTTAAACGCATTGAAAATTTCATTAAAAAAAAGTCATGAAAAATCTTTAAAAACCTTTTTTTATTCGCCAGTACTGCAGCGAAGTAAAGCGCTATTATCTCGGAAAGTTAGTGGCTTGCAAAGGTCGATAACACTTGGTTCCGTGGAACACCGTTACTGGTAACACTAGCTTGTTTTTCTTTATAATTGGTAGGTTATTGGTAAGAAAGCAAATTAAAAAGTATATTAGATACCCTACTCTCTGTTATCAACTTACTGTTACTTTGTTGTTGACGGGCCCGATAGCTCAGTTGGTAGTATCCCTGCCTTCTGAACTGAGGGCTGTGGGTTCGATTCCTACCCAGGACAAACATTTGTGTGATGAACATAGATTTTTTTTTTATTTGTTCTGCGTCTGGGTGTTATATTGTATTCTATGTATGTATTTACAAACAAAAATGTATACAGGGTTACAGGAAAAATCGTGCTAGATCCATTAAGGGCGTGGAGTACCCATCATTTCAGACTTATTTCACTATGAGACACCCTAGCCTAAACTTAACCGTTTTCCAGATATTCGACTTTTAATATTTTTATTGAAAATTGCCGATTTTTATGGAACAAAATTTAATTTTGTTTATTTTGTGTGTCTTTTTACTATTATTATTACATTTTTATATGTGTAATAATATGCTTTAGGACGTCAATCATTAAAATAGTACATAAGTTAATTGAATAGACCGTAGTAGACAAGTGAAAGTTAAGAAAAAAACAAAAAAATTATAAACTGTATTGTTCTCTAAAGGATATCTAAAAAAAATATTATAGCAGTTGTTCGGCAGATGTGTTATAAAATATCTACGTTTCATCAGCTTTCTAACGAGGTATAATAATCTAGGGTTTGTATTACATTTCGTGTAAAAAAATAGTTGGAACGCTCCAGATAGCAGTTCTAACGGTCTCGGTCTCTTGGTTGTCAGACTGCTTTTGTGCTTCGTACATAGTAGATGTGATATCGTTTTGCTCTATTTCTCGACTTGGCTGTGATTCTGGACTATTTCTTCTGATTTGTGATTACTATGCTTGTTAACCGGACTCTGATTTGTACCTGTGATACGGAAGTGTTGAAGATAACGTCCTACACACCTGAGGAATATGCTGATATGCTTATTTGTTACGGATACTGCGATTGTGTGTCTGCGCAAGCTCGCAACGAATACATAACTCGCTACCCCGGTCGTCGAGTGCCGGATGTGGCCGTTCTTGACAGAGCTTATCGAAGACTTCGAGAAACTGGCTCTGTTTTGAGACCCTGCGAGAAGATTGGACTTTTGCAGATTTATGCTAAATGCTGACGTAGAAGACCCAGATTTTCTAAGAAATATCTTGTGAACGAATGAGTCCAAATTTGATAAAGATGACATAACTAACTATCACAAGGCCCACCCATTACTGGGCCCCAAAATAACTAAGGAATCCCAATATCCAATCATTTGATTGGACCTTACTTTCTCCCGGATAATGTAAATGGGGAAAGCTACGAAAATTTCCTGAGAGCAGACTTGAGTGATATGCTGGATGATCTGCCACTCAACCTGATCAGGGACATGTGGTTCCAACACGATGGCTGCCCTGCCCATTTCAGGAGAAGTGTCAGAGACTGGCTGGACACAAATTACCAAACCAAATGGATTAGACGAGGTGGGCCGTTGCCATGGCCAGCAAGGAGTCTGGACCTAATCCCCATGGATTTTCGTGTATGGGGGCTCATGAAAAGTCTTGTGTACAGCGAGCTAAATCCACTTTCGTCTGTGGCAGACTTAAGAGAAAGGATTGTGGATGCAGCAAATAAAATTAGGACCACGTTGACCACTGGAGTAGTGAAGACTGGTCTCCGTAGAAGGATGCGACAATGTATCAGAAATAGAGACGGCCATGTTGAACATGAACTGTAGAATAAGAAAAATTTATGTGAAAACCTTTAATAACTAACATTGCATGCTTACCTATTGTTTTATTTTACTTTTTAGGGCTAAGTATAAATTTTCTTCTCCACTGTCGCCTATGAAACAAATTTTTTTTCAATGCATTTGAATAAAATCCTAGATTATTATACCTCGTTAGATAGCTGATGAAACGTAGATATTTTAAAACACATTTGCCGAACTACTGCCATAATATTTTTTTTAGATATCCTTTAGAGAACAATACAGTTTATAATTTTTTTGTTTATTTCTTAACTTTCACTTGTCTACTACGGCCTATTCAATTAACTTATGTACTATCTTAATGATTGACGTCCTAAAGCATATTATTACACATATAAAAATGCAATAATAATAGTAATAAGACACACAAAATAAACAAAATTAAATTTTGTAGCCTAAAAAACGGCAATTTTCAATAAAAAAATTAAAAGTCGAATATCTGGAAAAGAGTTAAGTTTAGGCTAGAGTGTTTCATAGTGAAATAAGTCTGAAATGATGGGTACTCCACGCCCTTAATGGATCTAGCACGATTTTTCCTGTTATAAGTATTATATCCGTTATCTGGTTCCCATAGTACAAGCTATGCTTAGTTTGGGGCTAGATGGCGATGTGTGAAATGTCCACACATATTTATTTTATTTTTTTCATGTAACCACAAATAGCTACTTTGTTCAAGTAGATAAACTACAACAATAACTAAGGGAAATGGGAAGCAAATGGGAATAACTTTTTAAAGTGTGAACCACACTTAAGGTATATCTATAAAAATATTATAGGTTAAAAAAAGAAGAAAATAATTATAAATTTAAATAAAAATTATAATAATTATTTTTTAACCGTTTGTATTATTATTTTATTTTATTTTTTTAATTTTTATTAAGTTAATAATTTTTTTTTAATTTTGAGGACTTGAATATCTTTAACAACAACAAAACGAAACCACAAGATAAAATTAAAGCTCCTAAATAATACACATAATGTAAACAAAACACTACTTATTTAATTTAATTTAACAGTTTAAAGACATCTAATATAGGCTGGAAAAAGGTGTTAAAGCCATCATTAAAATCAAAAGTAACATATATAAATAACCGGCCATGAGCGAGTCGGACTCGCACACGAAGGGTTCCGTTCTATTATAAAAAAAAACGAGCAAAAAAATCACGTTTGTTGTATGGGAGCCCCCTTAAATATTTATTTTATTATGTTTTTAGTACTTTTTGTTATACCGGCAACAGAAATACACCATCTGTGAAAATTTCAACTGTCTAACAATCACGGTACATGAAATACAGCCTGGTGACGGATGGATACACGGGTAGACAGACGGGCAGCGGAGCCTTAGTAATAGGGTTCGCTTTACCCTTTGGGTACGGATGCCACTTGATCGAATACATCAACACAGAACACCCTATGCAAATTAAAACAACGAAAGTACGCAATACGAAGCGCAATGGCGCGTGCGCAATTATTCAAGTTATCAGAGTGTTAAATTATCAGGTTTCTAGTTAGGTATGTAATTAACAACATTAGCCAGAAACTATTTATTAAAAATTTCTTCTTCTCGTGTAGGCAAGTGGTCAGCCCTGGTGTCAGAATTTTTAGGCCGCCTGAAGTCTTCTGACTTGGCTTAACGACTATTGTCTTACGACAGCAGCCGGGACCGACGGCTTAACGTGCCCTCCGAAGCACGGTAGCGCTCAGATCTAAATACCATATTTTTGGTGTAGCGGTCACCCATCATAGTAGTGACCGCAGCGAACGTTGCTTAACTTTACCGATCGGTTAGGAACGGCTAGTCGTGCTTCGCTATGAGTGCAACTAATACTAATTTAAAATAATAAAGTTTCGCGTGACACTGCACTGCTCACGTCATCCTGAGACATCACACAATCTAGCAATCAGATTAATACTGTGTGATCAGGTCACAAAGTCTCGTTTGCCCAGTAATTTCACTAGATACAGTGCCCTTCAAATTGGAACACAGTAGTGCTTGCACACTACTGCGTGGCGGTAGAATAACTGGCAAAGCGGTGGTACCTACCTATACGAACTTTGCAGAAAAATCCTACCACCTAGTTATTTACCTATCTATTAGCCTATATTGGATCGCTTTGTTTTTGTAGAAGATTTTGAAAACCAATCCAATATTATAGGCTCTGTTTTGAATAGCGCTCTGAGCCCACATCCCACAATACGGCCGTTGAAGGCGAAGGGTAGGATCAGATTAGCAGGTCGAAATTCGTTCAAATACTACCCGCGATGACCTATACCAGCCAGCTCACCAGCTTACGGCCACGGGAAGAGTTGGGGTGGTCTTGTTCTCACACCGCGGCGCCACACGGCCGCAAAAAACTAATACATTGTCTAAATTTGGATATTATTGCTTTATTTCCTTAACAATTAATTTATATAATTTTTTTTTTGTATACCGCATTTATGTCGTAATTGGCTATTATTGGTAGTTATTTGCGTATCAATTTATATTTATTTTTTCCTTGTATAAAACGCAGTTTATTAGGAATTTACATGATGTCCCAACGGAGGTCAAACACATCCTAATCGCCTTAGATATATTATAGTCCTCAAAATTTTTGCCACCTGCGGGATTTGAACCCACGCTCTCCAACTCTCGAGGACTATAATAATTTTATAGATATACCTAGTGTGGTTTACACTTTAAAATCATTCCTACGTCTTTCTCTACTCTAACAAAAATATATTAACCGGCCAAGCGCGAGTCGGACTCGCGCACTACAAAACGGGCCAAATCACGTTTGTTGTACGGGAGCCCCTCAAATATTTATTTTATTCGTTTTTTGTATTTGTTGTTATAGTGACAACAGAAATACATCATCTGTGACAACTGTCTAACTATCAAGTTTCATGAGATACAGCCTGGTGGCAGACGCACAGCGGCGTATCTGTGGTAATAGGGATTGCTTTACCCTTTGGGTACGGAACCCCAAAAAAGATACCTACCTAGAAACTAAACTGTTAAAATGTTCTTGACGTGTGCATAACTTTAATTTTTAACACAAAGCGAAAGATCATAATAACGCTAACTAAAATATCTTTTATGACATTACTGCTTTGTAATCACCAGCAAAACGCGTCTCAACAGTAGGGTTGCCTCGAATGTTAAAAAAAATGTTTTTTTTTAAAAGAGGTACGTACTTATTTGACTATTTGCACTCTCTTGCGGTTCTAACTAAATTAAGTTACTATTAAATTATATTTATGAGAGTGAATGACGTGACGAGCTAGTCGTTCACCTGATGTTAAGCGACACCGCCGGCCATAACAGTTGCAGTGTCGGAATTCTAAAATAATAGATTCACGTGACACTTGACTGCACTGCGCACGTCATCCTGAGACAACACTTACCCCCATATTCTAAGACGTTACCTCAAGATCACTCACCTCGACTCAACCTCGAATTAACCTAATTTTTGTGTTCGGTGTTTTTAGTTGACAATAAAATAAATAATCAACTTGACATTTCTGCGTCAATTTTTCTCAAACGAGCGAAGCGAAGCAACTGTCAACTCAAGGTACGTCGCGATGTATTTTGAGTTTCCCTCAAAGTTAAGTAGAAGTCAAGTGAAGGATTTTTGGATAAATGTTTTGGAATACGGGGGACAGTCTAGTAATCAGATTACTAGACTCTGTGATTAGGTCGTAAAATCTCATTTGCCCGGTAACTTCACTAGCTACAATGCCCTTCAAACCGGAACACAGTAGTTCTTGCACACTACTACTTGCCGGCAGAATAACTGACAAAAGCGGTGGTACCTACCTAGAGAAACTTTGCAGAACAGTAAAAATAAAGTTATAAGCTTCGTTTAAAAGTGACAAGCTGACAACCCTATCTAAAACTTTAGACTTGTAAATGAGTGTTGTTTCCAGTTACTGCCATTCAAGTTTAGCTTCAACAGAATAATGAACTTGGCACGTCCTTCTAATTCATCCACTTAAAAACCACATCTTATTTTTTTTTTGTTAATATTTTTACTGCGTATTATACTAAAAATCTACGCTATGGGGAGAGCTATAATCGGTGTTTCCCTGCGAGATAAGATCCGCAATGAGGGGATCCGCAGGAGAACTAAAATGACCGATATAGCTCTCAGAAAAGCAAGTTGAAATTGCAATGGGCAGGCCACGTCGCTCGTAGAACTAACAGCCGATGGGGAAGAAAGGTTCTCGAGTGGCGACCACGAACCGAAAGCCGCAGCGTAGTCCCCTCAGTAGGTGGACCGACGATCTGGTGAAAGCTGCGGGAAGCTGATGGATCCAGGAGGCGAGTGACCGCTCAAGGTGGTGCTCTATGGGGGAGGCCTATGTTCAGCAGTAGACGTTGTAAACGCTGCGCGTGTTCAGTAGCAAAAATTTGATGTGCGCGGTCAGCGGAAAGCTTGTATGTATAGCGCACTTCATATCACACTATACAGTGCGTATCACATTATTTCGATGGCGTATCATAATATCTATGTTTTACTTACACTAGCATTTGCCAAAGTGTGTGAATTATATCATCCATAAACAAAATAAAGTTCTAACTTCCGTCCACTTCACTAGTGCTTGTCTGCAGCTGCACTAAAGTTTGACTTTTACGTTCGCACTTATCTCTCTAGCATGTACAATTGTACGAGATGTACAAGATCAAGAACCAGGGGCTAGAGCCCCTGTCAACACACCAAGTACCGCTCCTTGGTTGGAGACATCACAAGCAACCAATGAGACTTGTTTGATGTGGCAAATCATTGACTATGAAACCAGTGGCAAGTTGACACGAATTTCACGTACGAGAACGCAAAAAGTGTTGTGTTCCTCAGCTAAGTTGTATTTTAATAGATTAGTGCAGACGGGCTTAAATGTCAAATACACAAACAACTTCCCGCTGATGTGAATGTCACGAGCGAACAATAATAAAATCATTTTTTGCATGGATTACATGTAACTAAAGAACGTATTTTAATTCTTCTTTGACATAAAAAGTCATTTAGAAGAGTAAAATAGCGGGAAATCGAGACGCGCGCCATTGTGCTTCGCTCGAATGACCACTAGGTATTTTTTATAGATCGTTCACTTCGCTCCAGCTCTAGATTCTATTCAGAGATGAAATTGTGTGATAGTTACTTAATTCGATTCGAATTACGACAACTATTTACAACTTATTATTTACCAACTTAGCGAACGTTTAATTGGGGGAAAATTTTCTTAATGTCAATGTCCTCTGCTAATGTCAAATAGGCATGATGATTAAAATTTTTTTTGGATATATTAATAATATTCCTCAAAAGATAAACATTTGTGAAAAAAAAATTAAATATCTCAAAAAATGACCAAGTTGCAAGCATTTTTACAACCGGAATAGAAAGAGATAGCTCAAACGGCCAGTGACGTCAAAGGAAGGTCGTTCATGGGTGATTATCAAAAAGTGCCTAAAAAAACATAATTTCTTTGGCGCAGTTTTTTTTTACTTATTTTCAAAAATTAAATAACATACCTTGTAAAGGTCTCTAAGGCCTACATTTATGTGTTATTCGCCTCAAAATCTATCGAGCCGATTCGAAGTTTTAACGATTTTAAACTATATTTGGCCATAGAAATTAGACATGTACCAAAGAAATTAGAAAACGTACCAAACAAATTAGGAAACATGCCAAAGAACTTAGATTTGTTAACAATGGAATAAGAAATTACATTAAATAGATTATTTTTTAGGTAAAAAAATATAGCAGGTGTACCTATTAAATAAAACAACTTATAATTTTTGTTTACTTGACATTATTTTAATTATCACATGTAATATCAATCCAGTATAACTTCGAGACGTTTATTATGCTGTTTCTATCTGTACTAAAATTTCCAAAATGATTTCTGTTGCATTTTCGTATCAATTTTTTATTTTTACTTGTCATCTTACTAACAGACAAAATTTTTCTAAGCTTTTCTTTTATGGTAACTCTCTCTGTTTTGCTTTAAAATCCGCATCTTCTGGGGCGCTCCTAATTCTTTCTAATCTCTTGTGCTCAGCTAGTCTTTCTTTTCTTTTTTGTTTTCTGCCTGTCTTCTCTCGTGTAGTTATATATTGCATCGTAATCACTAACTTTGACATTATGTTATTTTGTGTATTTTGTTAGCTGACTTCTTTTTACGTTTTGCCATAAGTATTTTTATATTTACCTTGTGCTCTGAAACAAGGGGAATTAATAATATAGTATAAAAACAGTTCTACCAATATTTTATAGTCAGCCTGTACTTCCAGGTTTTATTATTTCACCAGCAGGATAGGTAAAGAAAGGCATAGCATAGCAATACATATGCATAAAATACTATCTGACTTTGATTTGGTATATCATCCCGAAAGGGGGTAAATCTACACCCCAAGTTAGACAATGCATATCCGACGACTTTTCTAAATTAATAGTTTTTCATTGAAGAAAAATGCCGTATATTGTTTACGATCGAAGATAGCCTTAGCGCAGCTGGGTGGTTGAACTTCGTCCTGGACCAAATGCATTATAAATGAAATTAATAACCTGTGTTTAGATATGAATTTATAGTATTAGTAGTAAGTCCGTGGAGGTTTGAAACACGCAGTTTCAAGTAAGGCTGTCACAACTTTTTTTTTTCTTATATTTTGGCTGCACACTTAGTGTATTTAGCTAGTGTCAAGTATTGTAATTTTTCATCAATGTCAATAGAATATTTTACGTGAAGTCAAGTCTTAGTCATAGTCATAGTCCAGTCTAGGTCAGGTAGTCATACTCCAGTCTCAGTCATGCTCCAGTAAAGTGGTGGCAACTTTACTAGAAGCTTCTATGGAATTTTGGAACCGACACCGAAAATCACGTTTCACCACATTATATCACTTGCCCACACTCATGCTCGTACTTCAGCACTTAATGCGTAAAACGCCACCAATTTTAAGCATTAACACTGAAAAAAGCACAAGTTTTGAAAAATAATACAATGCAACGACGTGAACTTTTCCGCGTTCCCGCCATAACTCCCAAGTGTCACGACTTGTGGGATATCATGGTCCCTGCCCCCCCCCCCCCCCCTCTTTCGGGAAAACATACCAATCCAAGGTCACCTTGTATATTATAATTAACACAGTTAAATTGATTAATTTAGTTATTGTACATAATGGCACAATAAATCTAGTTGTCCAAAAAAATTACATATTAAATGGCGCCATTATACAAATTAGTGTCAGTTTAAAACAACATAAGCTTAGTGTAATAGACATTTGAATGCATTTAACGTTTTCTTAATGGTATTTACTATGTTATTGATCTTATTTCTAATTTCTTTGTACTAACGCTAATTTCATTGGCGCAATATGCCAAAGAAATCCAAAGAAATTAGGGCCAAAGAAATTAGAAATCATCAATGATTATTTATTTTCACAAACAGCTGATGTACGATTATAACCTTTTATTGCCATGTGCGCACTGTTTGACTGAGGAAATGTGCTCAAAAATATGCAAGCATCAGAAACAAATAATAGCAAGACCATAACCATCGAAGAAATTAGGCACTTACCGGGCGAAACTCCGTTATGGGTTGGAAAAAAAATATTTCTTCTCGCATTGTAACGAATGCGCACTTTTGCTCCTGGTGTTGAATAGCACGTGACTAAAGGGTGCGGGGAAGGTCGGCAATATGTCCCCATGGTCCTTTTAAGCAGAGTAGCTACACAGTTTCTGTGCGCCAAAGATATTAGTATTTTTACCTCGGACAAAATTGTTTGTGTTATAATTTAAATACAAAACCTAATAATGAATAGAAAACTTTTTTTTCAAATACCGTAAGTATTTGTCATCAATATGACATATACATTTTATTCTTATTCTTCTTTTATAAGCGAGTTTTTTCTGATAAACAAATACAGATAAGTAATGGACGCGCCAAAGAACTTAGGATATTCATCTTCAAATAAATATTATCTCTTTCTTTTATATAATTACACAGACTATTACTATTTCATTAAAACACCTGTACGATACATTTTCGAAAAAAAAATACACAACTGTGGAAATCAAATGTTTTAATAGATTTTCAGGCTTAGCCGCTCCTCAATAGCGACGTTTGATAATCACCCTCATATTACCTCGTTACTAAGCTGTGGTAGCTTTCCATACGATCTCTTTGGCGACGTCACGAGTAGATTTTTCATAACTAACTGTGGGGGCGCTCTGTTTCGCGAGAGAGGGACAGGAGATGCCTCTTGTAGAAACTTTAAAAGCTTATTACTCCGTGATTTATTTACCGATTTTACTTATTTTTTCTTTTATTGCATTCATTTTTAATCTTCTTTATGAACGTAATATTTACTTGTTCATTTTTAATAGTAGACATCATGCCTATCTACTGTTGTTTATTTATTCCATTGGATTTCGATCGTTATTATTACTTAAGTTTATTTTTAATTCATGCTCAAAGTGCTCTGCCCATGGTTGTCAGTAAATACCAACAAAAAATATCTGATCACAACAAAATTTGTCACAATTGCGAGTTTACTTCACACTTTAAATATTCACACTTGCTACAATGAGCTGTTGTGGTTGTGACACTGTCCCCGTGTGAAAAAATCAAGTTAACTAGCATCTAGCACTGTCCCAGTGTGAACGAGGCACGGAACTCATGACCCATGTCGAAGGGCGCGTGAAGAGTTCCAATTTCAAACAAAACCATTTTTTTCTATTATCACAGCTGTGCGAAGGTCGTATTACTAAACCGCGTAGAAAATACTACACCGCGTTATTCTGACAATGCGAACAAATACTTACCATAGAGTTCCGAAATTGCGCCTGAGACGTTGTTCGTGCAAGGTCGGATTTGGTCACGAGAAAAATTATTATTGTCAGTAAATATTTAATTTGAATTGGCGTTCCATTTTCCGTTATTTGGAATAGCCAAATTATTTTGCCACTGTTTTGAACAGCTGCTTAAACTTTTTTTTTATTTGTTGCTACGCGTTACTTGTTTACTTATCCTGATTATGTTTCGCTAATATCCGGTTTTGGTATCGCTTATATTAATCTTCTTTCTTCTGTCTTAACTAATCTGCTTCTGCTCTTATCCATTCTTGTCCCGCTCTTATTCCGTCTTTATCCGGTTACCGGTCCTACTTCACTTCGGTCCCTATAGGTAGTCGGGTTGTTTTTTTTTTTTGCGCAGATGGGTTAGCTTTTGGCTACGTTCTCAGGCTACACTTACTAGGGGGCCTAGCAAAGATCCCAAACGCTAACGCTAACGCCAAACGCTGACTCCAAAATGTATTGATTGAAATGACATTTCGGTAATCGCTTACTTTTCCACAGTTAATGTCATTTCAATACAACTTTGGAGTTAGCGTTCTTTCTCTCTATCTTCTATCTTTGCTAGACCCCCTGGTAAGTGTAGATGAACCCGAAGATGGAACACGTTGACCCTGAAGATACCTATTCACTCTGCTCTTGAATACGCCTAGTTTTAATTTCAGACTCAGTTCTTTTTTCGTATTAATTAGGTACCAACAGGGCTCAAGAGGGTTATTTTAAAACCATTTTCAGTCATTCACCGTAAAAAACAAAAAATCTGCTTTTGGATTAGTTCTTTTACCCGGTTAATGTTAATTAACCGGTATTTGATTAAAACCGGATAGAAACAACTATTACAGTTGAAAGATTCACTTGTATCCATAGACATATATATTAAGGACAGGCCTAATGACAGGTTAAAAGGTCGCTCAAAGTGGGAGCCAATTTCACAGATTGGCATCCACTAGCGCCCAGTCTGTGTTGGAAGTGAGAAGATATCGGTCGTGTGTCTCAAAGAAAATATGCCAAGTTGTATTGTGAAGGGTTGCACAAACTACACTCTAAAGTGCAATAAAAAGAAATACAAAGTTTCTTACCACAAGTAAGTCAGTATTTTCAATATTACACTCCGTTTTGTACGAAAATAATCGAATTTATATTTGGGATAATCATTGTAAACAAACATTGACGGACATAATGGCAGCGTTTAATTTCCCAACTCATCGTAGTTCCTGAGTAATCTAAGAGATGGCGCTGACTTTTCCCCACACCATTTTGAGTAAATAAAATGTTCCTTCGTTCATATCCTGATATATAGATCTATGCTTGTATCAAAGATATTGTACCAAACAGTAGAAGAGGGCAATATTATACATTATCAATGGGCATTGGGCAATATTGTCGTCAATGGGCACTTTGTGCTTTGTGCTCCTGACTTTAGATTCCTAATAAACATGAATTAATTTTCAAGTTATATTGCTCGTAAACTTGAATTGAAGCTATTGACTCGCAACTTTATTAATTTCAAACTCATGAACTGAATGATTCCAGTCAATTTTATTAATAGAGTCCGGCTTTAGAGAGTGGCGTTTGACAGCTAACCCCAGGTTTCTTCGTGTCAACTTAACAATACTGAGAGTCTAGCAAAGATACCCACCGTAGGCCAAGCACGAATATTTACGCGCGCGTAAGTGTAACGTTGACGTAAGCCAGTTGTATGGCATTTGATTTGCCCCTCCATTACGATTGAGCTAGCAGCGCTGCTGACGCGTGTCTGGCGCTCATCTGCTTTCAAAATTGTATGAACTTTGACATCAGTTGAGCGGCAGACGCAATCGTAATAGGGGGGTTTTACGTTAACGTTACACTTACGCGCGCGTAAATATTCGTGCTAGGCCTACCGCTAACGCCAAACGCTAACGCTAAAACTGTATTGCAATGACATTCGCTGCGGAAAAGTAAGCGATTTCAGAAATGTCATTTAGTACATTTTGGAGTTAGCGTTTAGCGTTAGCGTTAGTGGTTGGTATCTTTGCTAGACCTCCTGGGCACTCATTGGTTGAAGACAGTCTATGATCAACAGGCAACCAATCAGTGTTCCGTATTTTTAAGCTGACATGGGTCATGGGTTTAACTCTACGGGAAACCGGGGGGTACAATAACATTATGGAAATCAGAATGAAAACTGCCAATGTCAGCTGTGAAGTCGGCGCAAAACGCTCGCAGTAGCAAAAATTAGATGTGCGCGGGAAGAGGTAAGCGGTGTGCGCAGCGCACTTCACAGCCGCGATTGAGTTTGTTTCAGAACCTAACCGATTATACTACCTGAAGTAACATAATATAATTATTTTAATTCAGCATTTTACAATGTTGTCAAATGCATTTTCTCAGCGTCCTGACTGTAATGGATAAATGTGATTAGTTATTTTTCAACTATGGTTACGTTTTACCAACGAGCGATTTCTAAAAAAATTGTGATCTTTACCGAGACAAACTTTTTTTTTTATGAGAATGAATGACGTGACGAGCTGGTCGTTCACCTGATGTTAAGCAATACGGCCGCCCATAACAATTGCAGTGTCACTCGGAACTTTAAAATAATAAAGTTTCGCGTGACACTGCACTGCGCACGCCATCCTGAGACATCACACAGTATAGTAATCAGATTACTACACTGTGTAATCAGGCCATAAAGTCTCATTTGCCCAGTAATTTCACTAGCTACAATGCCTTTCAAACCGGAACACAGTAGTGCTTGCACAGGTTACTTGGCGGCAGAATAACTGGCAAAGCGGTGGTACCTACCTAGACGAACTTTGCAGAAAAGTCCTACCACCTAGTAAAATAACTTTAATAATGGTACCATGGAGCTAATAAAAAAAGAAGGAGGGAATCCCGTCTGATCCGAAACTGAAGCACCCTTAGGAAGACGGAACGCTTCGTACGTACGAGGTGCGGCACGCACACACTCACATCTTAGGAAGCCGATCGCCCAACTTTCATCTGACACACATGTGTAATATGTCCGCCATTTTGGGCTTCAGTTCGATGTCAATCAAAACTCAATCCTTCTTTTTTTTATTTCATCCATGAATAGTACGATGAAATTTCGTGTGAATTGCATTCCATTCACTCCAACTTTTCATTATAATTTGGAGTAACTATGTGAATTTTGTTAGTATGTAGTTAGTAATTATTATCTAAAGAGGCGTACACAGTGTGTGATGTTGTGTATCTTTAGATAATGTGTACTGCACCCGTTCGAATTTTGCCGACTTGTAGCGCGGCGGGTTTTATGTAAACCACAATCAATCAATCATTTATTTATTTGCAATGTAGGTTGGCGAACTTTGATCTTTTTTGTCTAGTAAAGATATCGCTTCGTTTTTTAAAGAAATCGGGGTGAGTCTTGGTGAAAAGACAAATGTCTCTAATATACATGTGAATTTATTTTTCAAAACTAGTGTATCTTGAACTTTAATGTGTAATAAGGGTGGATTATTATCCGTTAAGTGTTCGTGAACGTGCACGAGTGTTGGCAAATGGTTTCAAGATTATAAAACCATGCATTTTCGTTTTGGCTTCAACGGCCTTTTTTAGAGTCTTCAGTAAAATTTCCACCATTTTACTGTTGGCGTTTTGACTGACAAAATATGACTTTGACTTGACATAACCGTACAAATTTTACTCACTTGACATTGGCAGAATTATTGCAAAAAGCGATAGAAAGCCATTAAAGAAGAAGAAGAAGTACATGCAATGCAGAGGGAGAATATTGCACGACTTAAGAGGCTTACAACTATCCAGAAACTAAGCTTTGTTTATCACACGAACCATGAAGTTAACAATGATAGCTATGGAAGACAACCATGCACAATCATAACTATGGATTATTGAAAAAAGTAGTTAAAACCAGCGTAATGTATAACTGTCAGACGGACAAACAGACACTGGAAACTTAGCAATAAGGTCAGGGCATTTTTGACCCATTTCTACCCGTTGAGTACGAAATTCAAAAAATAGGGTAACGATTTTACACAACAAATATAACACACACATGAAATATTTGAAACAATCTAATACTTAGCACTGGCAAACACAACTCATGAACTTGCGAAGCCAAATCCTTCAACTTATTAATTACCTAATGGATTCTGTGAGGTTTCCACGATTTAAACCGAATCCTAGAAAGGTAAACAACTCTACACAACATTCCATCTACCGTTGAAATTGCCTCAATCTGCCAAATCGCAACGTGTGGATAGGATAGGAGGAGTGTTGCATCTCCCATCCAGCAAACTGAGGAAATTTAGAGACCTTAACTAAAACGAAAGTTTTCAACCAGTGTGTGTTGCCAGTGATGACTTATGGCACTGAGACGTGGTCTCTTACTGTTGGCCTCATTACTAAGCTCAAAGTCGCGCAACGAGCTATGGAGAGAGCAATGCTCGGTGTTTCCCTGCGAGATAAGATCCGAAATGAGGAAATCCGCAAGAGAACTACAGTCACTGATATAGCTTTCAGAATTAGTAAGAAGAAGTGGCAATGGACAGGCCACATCGCTCGTAGAACTGACAACCGATGGGGAAGAAAGGTTCTCGAGTGGCGACCACGAACTGGAAGACGCAGCGTAGGCAGACCCCCCACTAGGTGGACCGACGACCTGGTCAGAACCGTAGGGAGCCGATGGATGCAAGAGGCAAGCAGCCGCTCAAATTGGCTGTCTTAGGGGGAAGCCTATGTTCAGCAGTGGCCGTCTTCAGGCTGATGATGTCGATGACGACGAGAGACCTTAACAATTTATTGCATCTACATTGTCTTGTCGACACGACAGACTTCGCGGTATGCCTTTATCACCGACACCGGCCGAGCTTGACATTCACAAGTATTATGGTGAAATACCGCCGGAATGCGTGAATGACTTGCAAAACTGTTAGTTTCTTACCACTTTTTTGCAAGTTTCGGTTTATGTTTGCTTTGTCGCGGTTGTCGTATCTACCTATGTTTGTCTGCTGTTCCTCAACCGATTTTTCGCACGGATGGAGCGCCACTTTGAGCGCCTGTTTGTTCTTGCATCCAATATCTCCCCACAGTTTGACTAGGATGTTGGTCCACCTATCATCATCAAAAGTCTGAAAACGTCCAATCATAGACCTCCAATCTGTGGGGGACCACAGAGGGCCACTTTGAGCAGCTGCTAGCCTCCTGCGTCCATCGGCTCGCTGATCCATCTATAGCAGTCACTTTAGTCCTCCTGCGGATCTCCTCATTTAACATCTTATCTCGCAGGGAAACACCAAGCATAAGCTCGTTGCACAATTTTAAGCTTACTAATGAGGTCAATTACTATAATAATGATAATCTATCTAAAATGGTTCCTATCAATAGTGACTTCCTTGAAAAGGGCTATAGTGAAGGCCGCGTGAAGTCTAATTCGTGGTCGCCACTCGAGAACCTTTCTTCCCAATCGATTGTCAGTTCTGCGAGCGAGCGATTCAGCCTGCCTTAAATGACGAAATGTTGTAGCTCCCGTAACAACTGTATGGTAGAGTGTGAGTCAAACTTAATGGCGGCTGTGAAGTACGCTGCGCACACCGTATACCTCTTCCCGCGCACATCTAATTTTTATTCGCCGACTTCACAGCCGCTATTGAGTTTTTTTTTTTGTATTTATTCATGAACAACATCCTAGTGCATATTTTAATAACTATTATGTAAGAAAAGCTGTTGGCCTTCCTAACAATAAATAAATAAATAAATAAACATAATTGTATTTGAATTACATTACATAAAAATTGAATTAAGTACATTAACATTGAATTTAATAGGTACATTAAAATTAAATAATTAGATTAGTATGCATGCAAATTAAAATAGTTTTATAATAAGTAATTATAATGTCATATGATAAGGCAGAAGTCACAAAAAAAAAATGTCATAACATTATCGCAAAGCTAGGTCAAGTACTCATTTATGCTATAATAGCTTTCTCCAAAAGAAATGCTTTTACCTTGTGTTTTAATATATTAGGCTTGTAGACTACTTCCTTAATAAAATTGAGTTTTGATCGCACTCTACTAAAATTCTATATCCATAAAGAAATTAAACTAAGCACCTATGCAATTCCTTCTCACTCGATTACCGTGATTCATAAAACCGTAAGCATATCGAATAAAAGTCGATATCTCACCGAATCGAACGTATCGTATTGCGTAATCGAGTTCAATCGGACGTAACATTTCTAGCGACAGTGAAAGTGTAGTTACATGGTAGTTTGTAATGCTGTTCGATCGTGATGTGGTTCTTAAACCATTTAAGGGACAGAATAGGTATAAATGAATACCTCCCAGGCCAATAGCTCAGTTGGTAGTAACCTGCCTTCTGAACTGAGGGCTATTCGATTCTTACCCAGGATCAACATTTGTGTGATGAACATAGATGTTTGTTCTGTGTGTGGGTGTTATACTGCATTATATGTATGTATTTACAAACAAAAAGTATCTAAGTATTGTATCAATTATCTGGTTCCCATTGTACAAACAAGCTATGCTTAGGGCGCCTTCGATCACATACATAGGTCCTGGACCAGGATTCCCCGTATCTAGGGAACTACGAGGACCACGCTCCCAAAACACACACACAGAACAAGTATTTGCGCTTTTTTCTGTGCACAGATACTTGTCCTGTCGCGGGAATCGAACCCTGACTGCTCAACCACTACACTGCAGAGGCTGTCAATAAATAAATGATGACGAAATCAATTGATTTCAACGGATTTGCTTATTGCTTTTTCAGTCAGCATTATGCCGCCAATCAATGAATTAGCTTCAAATTGGACTCTGATCTAAGTAATTAATACCATTTAATTATTATTTTTTATCTAGGGCCGAAAGAATATTTTCTATAAATGGAATTGTTTTGGTGTCGTCCATTGGAGGTGCTACTCTTTTAAAGGTTACGAATAGGTCATCCTACGATAAGTAAGTCAATCCTTGAATATGGAAAGTATGAAGGCGGGTGCCAAAAGTGAAGCTTTAAAATTATTGTGATGTAGAGACATACTTTTTACTTAGTATTATGTAATATGTACATGCATATTACACAATCACGTAATGAGATTAATGATAACCAATTTTTATCACACAAGTAAACCGTTTTTTTTTTTGGGCGATTGCATCTTAGCTCGATGAGGTTCTCTCTGTCGATATAAGGTAACTGGTTGACGTCTCCGATAAGGACTACCTCGCGAGCACCAGCCAGCCGTGCAGCCATGACAATGGCCCCAAAGTCGTTCATAAGAGCTTCGTCTACCATAAGGCGAACGTTACTCTGACCCCTTCGGATGCCATTTACGAGTACAGAAGCCATGGTGCGCACTTTGGTTTTCACCAAGTCACCTATGCGGTGCGCTAGCTTCTCCCTCAAGTCTTTGGCTGCTTCAGTAGTTGTGGTGATGATCACGTCTTTGTCCACGTCGAAGTGTCGACCACCCATGTTGTCTTCCCACACCCAGGAACCCCGTTGACCCATCGAATCTTGGGTACCTCCCAATTTTCCCAAGACTGCATCGACTCCAGGGCTCCTGTCAATAGTTTTAGCCATTTCTAGGATCCAATCATCTAACATTATCTTGGTACAACTTGGTAAACCGATTTTGACCTTTTGTTATTTTAATCTTTACAACATTGGTGCTTTGTCATGTGGACATTATGACCACAAGCTTAGGAAAATTACGTACGTTTTGACACTTGGACGTTTTACAATCTAAAAGCGTAATAACTTAGAACTGCGCGGTTCTTGAAAATTCTTAGACCTCTTTTACAAGGAAATTATTATTAAAGTGTTGTAACGTGGTAATTCCTGAATAGTTGTGGTTAACCATCTCAATGGTCCGTGAGATTGCACATTACGCATGCGTGACCGCTGCCTCGGAAGTACGTAGGTACTTCCTTATACCTATTATAATATAAGTTAGTATGCACGAAGGTATTCAGTGTTATAATATACTTAAAGGGTGTCTCACAATGATTTTCGTTTTTGAACTCAGACCGTTATTCCTGACAGTTTTTTTTAAATACGTGTGGACATTTCACAACGCCATCTAGCCCCAAACTAACCAAAGCTTGTACTATGGAAACCAAATAACTGATATAATACTTAGATACTTTTTTGTTTGCCATATGCTCCAGAGTTTTTTGGTTACAGAAATGCAAATCCAGATAGAGAAGAAGAAGAATCCAGAAGGGTTACAACCGCAAAACCTTTTCCCAGCAAGATGGAGCCACTTCTCATGTTACAAATGACTCATTAGCTGGTCTTCACGATTTATTCCCTGGAAGAGAGATAAGTCGCCGAGGAGACATCAAGGAGCCCTGATTTAACGCCTGCTGGATGTTTTGAAGCAAAGAATCACTAAAGAAATCAACTCTATTCCAAGAGCGATGCTCCAGCTCCAGATTTTTTTTTCTTATATTTTGGCTTCACACATAGTGTATTTAGCCAGTGTCAAGTATTGTATATTTTCATCGACATTACGTAGTCAAGTCTTAGTCCAAGCCATAGTCCAGTCTAAGTCAGGTCATAGTCCAGTCTAAGTCATGCTCAAGTAAAGTGGTGGCAACTTTACTAGAAGCTTCTATGGAATTTTGGAAGCAACACGAAAAACCACGTTATATTTCTTTGACCACACTCATGCTTGTAATTCAGCACTTAATGCGTAAAACGCCACCAATTTTAAACATTAACACTGGAAAAAGGACAAGTTTTGAAAAATAATACAATGCAACGACGTGAACTTTTTCGCGTTCGCGAAAACTCTACACTGAAGTATATATATGTCTATGCACTGAAGGCTTAGTAGCAGAATCCCGTTAATTATCATTTGGGTGATGAACCCACAGATTAACGAAAAACGCAACGATTGTCATACTTATTATAGTCACTTATAACTAGAGTATATTTTTTTCTCTAATCTGTGCTTAGAACAAAACTGGGAACAACAACAAAAAAATCGGCAACTCAAGCAAACAAATTACATGGTAAACATCCCGATAATAAACGAATCTTTTTTGAAATCGAATAATAAAAGAAAATCTAAGCGTAACTGACTTTAAAAAAAGTCTGTATTTCAAATATGAAGCTTCGTTAACGCCATAGTCGCGTATATTAAATAACATAGAATAAACAATAGTACCTACTAGGTAGAGTACAGGTATCATTATCTACAGTACAATCTCGCGGACTATAATTAACACGAACTATTCAAAGCGATTCTCACAAACGCGTCGGATTGTTACAAAAAGCTGTGAACAGTCACAGCAATTGCATAATTGTTTTCACTTTTGATTTTACAATTAAACTTTTTACTGTTTGAACTTTTGGAAGGTTTTAGTTCAAAGATGGAGCCCGTTGTACCACATCCTTAGATTCATCATCATCATCATTAACAGCCTGAAGACGTCCACTGCTGAACATAGGCCTCCCCCAGGGAGCGCCACTTAGAGCGGCTGCTCGCCTCCTGCATCCATCGGCTCCCCGCGGCTTTCACCAGGTCGTCGGTCCACCTAGTGGGGGGCCGGCCTACGCTGCGTCTTCCAGATCGTGGTCGCCACTCGAGAACCTTTCTTCCCCATCGGTTGTCAGTTCCTTAGATTATTTCCATTTAAAGGTCGACTACTTGTCGACAATGACAAATAGACCAATTTTCAGGGTCCCAAGGGGTAAGACCAGACTACAAATCCAGTTGACCAATGTTACGACTTCCCCTCATACGAAAATTAGTGGTGTATTTAAACCGCTAATCCTATGAGGAAACGGGATACCCAATGTGTCTTCCATGGTCTAGCAAAAATCCCTTTTCATTGGCGTTAACGCCAATCGATAACTCAAAATGTATGGAAATGACGTTTCGGAAATAGCTTTTCCGCAGATAATGTAATTCCAATACATTTTGGAGCTCTTTGACAGACTCCCGTCACCAGGTTATCTCGTGAACCGTGATGCTTGGTTTACACTCGCGCGCGAGCCGCGAGACGAACCGCAGGACGAGCCACGAGCCTCGAATGTAAACGGTAGGCCTAGGACGAATATTTACGCGCGCGTAAGTGTAACGTTAACGTAAAACCGATTGCGTCTGCCGCTCAACTGCTGTCAAAGTTCATACAATTTCGATAGCAGTTGAGCGGCAGACGCGCGTCAGCAGCGCTGCTAGCTCAATCGTAATAGGGGGCAGATCAAATGCCATACAACGGCTTTACGTTAACGTTACACTTACGAGCGCGTAAATATTTGTGCTAGGCCTACGGTGCGCTCGTAGGGTTCGTCACCGGGCTCGCCGTCTCGTGGCCATACATAACAATATGCTCCTAATCTGGGGCCGAGCCACAGGACGAGCCGCGAGCCGCGAGTGTAACCCAGCGGTCACAGTTAATTTATTTCTGTTGACGCTATTACAATATACTAAGAAACAGAATAAAATAATAATTCAAGGGGCCGGTTATTTACGTTATTTTCATGCTTCTGATAGCAATTTAACTTCAAGCAAGTTGCATTTCATTCCGACATCAACATCACATGTCAAAACCAATCGTGATTATAATGCAATAGGTTGGTATGTAGAAATTACGCATGCA
This sequence comes from Ennomos erosarius, assembly GCA_963580505.1. Classification (NCBI taxonomy): domain Eukaryota; kingdom Metazoa; phylum Arthropoda; class Insecta; order Lepidoptera; family Geometridae; genus Ennomos; species Ennomos erosarius. The sequence continues at coordinate 3,902,916 of OY757006.1, read as the reverse complement.
ATTATTCATTTATGCTATAATATATGCTACATTCTTTGCATTATTTTGCTTGTTATATTAGTAGGTAAGTACTTGCCTACTAGTGGTTGATTAATTAGCATTCGCATTCATTTTAGCATGTGAAAACTCAATTAGCATTTCGCAAATTAAATGGTGTTGCGAAATTCTATGAAATATGAATTTTCATTTCAATTAATATAGTTCATTTTGTAATTCAATTAATATAGTTCATTTTGAATTTAATTTTTAATAAGTATAAAGTTTCATTTAATGTTTCATTTTTCATTTCATTTTAGCAAATAGCATAACAATAGCAATTAGCATGCTAAGACTCGTGAATTAGCATGTTTATGAAATTTACGCGCACAAAATCGCAGTAATTGCCGTCGCTATTGCCTATGCCTACTAAGATTAATATTTTTTAAATGGGCAAAAGAAATCATACATGGTGTGGTGTTGTGTTGCGTCAGGTAGGTATGGGCATAAAACACAACACAGACAGCACTACGAAAACAATGCTATTAGTCTGTGGTAATTAGTATTTTATTAAGTTAATTAATATCTTGTGAATTCCATTAAAACAAAACCAATATTCACATACCTGGGTAAGTAAATTAATTGAAAAACTACAATCAATAATTAAAACGTAGCCAAGTCTTCTTTACGAAATATATGTTTTGACAGTGGTCTAGCAACAGCTGTTTACATTTAGCACAGAATAGATAATAGTACTAGATAACTAGAATACTACGGTTTTAGTCACAGATTAGAGAAAAAACAATAGTTAAAGCTAGGTCGCTAGTTCGTAGACAGACAGAGGTTTCTTTCGGTACCATGTAGATTAAATTCAATACAAAATACAATTTACTTTATTGATTTGGCAGATTCCTGTGAAACAAAATGTGCACAAATATAGGTACCTACCTACTTGGTACAGACTGTAGGTCGACGTAATTTATTTTGCTATGATTATTCAGTAACTGAATATAATTATATATATACTGTATTATAATAATGAGGCAGTTATGAGAAAGCTTTATCTTCCTTAAAGGAAGTTCCTTTCCTGAAACCTAAATAGGCGACTTGAGTTTAGGAAAGTGCACTATGCGAAATATTATTAATTTTAGGGGTCCTCAAACAACATAATTATGACAGGCAGGATTAACTGGCCAAGCCTTAACAAAGATTTAATGAAAACAAATGAATCAGATGATCGACTGGTTGTCGGAAATAGGCTGAACGCGGAACGCGTAAACTGGTTAGGTACTGGCTGGATGGAACTACAACTACAACCATAACCTCAAATCTAATAAAGGTAGGCGTAAATCGTAAATATTATGCTTCGTACTCACTTGATAATGTTTTGGATGTTCGTGATAGCAATGAAGATTCGAATGATCAATTAATTGTTGACTTGCAAACCCATATTGAAGATTCACGATCAAAATCACAATCACTGCGAACACTGAGGCACGGTTCCATTTTGCTTTCGCCATTTTTGCGTACAAAAATGCGATGATGTTCACTGAGGAATTACTAAAAGGTTTGTTTACATTTTATTCATTATGTTTCTAAACAGCAATACACGCCCATCCGAACCGAATATCGTGTCGCAACTGAAGCAAACTGAAGTTAGCTGTCGATTTGTTGAAATGTTGAATGAATGAATGAATGATAGCAGTTAGCAAAATAGCATTGATCACTTTGATTCTCTCTCTCGCTCGGCACGCACTTCGGCTCTGACTTCAGTCAGTCAGACCGAAATGAATAGAGATAAATAGTGTTGTGCAGCCGAACGCTACAGTTCGAACGAAGTTGAAGTTTCTAAGCTAAGCTATATACTGGGTGTAATTGAATTTATTAGCATCCTTTGAAACTAGGTATCTACTCCTGATACCGGTCACGTGTGGACCAAAATTTTTGAATAATAACACATGGGGTGGTAATAATAATAACTCCAAAATATGGAATAACTTACTTAATCTAAAGGTACAATACAAAATTTAATTAAAATGACGAAGTACTGTTTTTAATTAGTACATACAAGGTATAAAAACGTTTAAATGTATCAAAATCATCCGTGCCAACTGCGTTAGGCGCCGCGAATATCTTCATAATTTTCAATAAAAATATTTTCTTTTACACTCTTTATTCTTTAATAATCATCTATAAATGATGTACTATCATCGGCTCAATTTATGCTACTGAATTAAATTACATTCTGTATAAAATAGATATAGATAGATTGAACATATACTACCAGTTGGGCTAGGTAGCTTCTAAGCTAAATCGTTAGCTGTGGCACTGTTTATATTAAAAACACTTTCCTTTAATATAACTATTGTGTACCATACCATTGCATGTTATAGTTATTATATCCATCACAAAAATGATATTATTGTGGACTTGTTCCGGCTGGTGATGTTATAATAGGTCCAAAAACGTTTAGTTTAATTTGTGCTCGCAAGGTCTACTGTTCGCATAGAACTACTAGTATTATTAATTATTAATAATGAACTTTAATATGCAATAAATAAACATGAGATCCTTCAACAGAATTGTTCCCATCACTATGCCAAGACATTAGAATAGAATGAAAACAGTCCGAACCTAACTACGTCTACGAATGATCAGCTGTTTGCGTCTTTCATTACAGCGATTATCTATGTTTATCTCTTTTTTTCAAGTAGAAATGTTGGTCCACAGAAAAGGATAGTTGTATCATCATGTTTTGAATTATCAATTTTATGCGCAAACTACGGTTTCTGTAAATTACAATTCATTTTAACGCGAAAATTTAAATGGTCTGATAAAATATTTTGTATTGAATAATAATTAACATCATTGTAATCATTGGATTTGGAATGAGATTATGCCTAGGAGATGCATTTTACATAATCTAAGACGGTACCTACCTAATTTTTATTTTCCATTTAGTTTTAGGCCCAGATAATATAATATCTACAGTATTATAGGTATGTACCTAGCACGGTTCTTTTTTTTTAATTACAACGTACAATGAAAAATAGGCGTTACAGGACGGTACTTAGGTCTTTACCAATGTACTCTGTGGTACTTAGCTACTTAGTCCATAACTCGTGTGAAAAGACCTTAATTCTTAATTTGAATTTTTTAAATATCTAGTTTAGACCATAGACTTAATTTTTTTTTACTTTTCTCGTTTCCGCCAAGCAAGAGTCCAGACAGTGCTTTTTCCAGTATTAATGTTTAAAATTGGTGGCGTTTTACGCGTTATGTGCTGAATTACGAGCATGAATGTGGGCAAGTGATATAATGTGGTGAAACGTGAGTTTTCGTGTTGCTTCCAAAATTCCATAGGAGCTTCTAGTAATGTTGCCACCACTTTACTGGAGCATGACTTAGACTGGACTACGACTACCTGACTTAGATTGGACTATGACTATGACTAACAGTTGACTTTACGTAATATATTCTTTAACGATGAAAAATAACAATACTTGACACTGGCTAAATACACTACGTGTGGAGCCAAAATATAAGAAAAGAAAGACCTTTGATAAGGGAATAATAATAATACCCTTATCAAAGCTCAAGACCCACAAGTTGAACTATAATATCTTAGGTGAAAGGGTTGAAAAGGGAAGGGAAAAAAATGTGCTTAATTTGTGTGACAGATTAGCCTAATATAGCTCATATTCCAAACCTTTTGTTTCTAGCAAGCTATACCTCCTAATACAAGGTGATGCGTATACTTACCTACATATTATTATATAAGTAAATTCACAGATTCACGCCTAATTATATTCAGCTCACGTGAAGTCTTGCAATGTTACGAGGTGCGTTTCAAATAGGAAAAATGACAATAGGTAAGTAGGTTTGTTTGTGAAACGTTCCCATTAGGTACGAGATATTGCATAACACTTAGTACAAGGTTAATTTTTTAAGAAAAAATTGTGTTATGAGCCGGATTTGAACCTGCATCATCTGTCTGTAAAGGCGGGTAACATGTATGTTGGTCTAGGATTGGTATGTATGTAATCTGTGGACTAGGTATTTATAATATGGGCCTGCCTTTGAATCTTTATTTTATAAACTTGCTTGCCTGAAGTAAATGATTTATTTATATTGTTTTTTAGATTGTGTGGCAGCGCCATCTATCGAGAGATTATTGAGTAAACAACACAAACTAAAATTATGAAAACAACATAATTTATTCCATAAAACACCTATCCCATGTACAAAATAAATGCAAAACACCAAAATAATTTAATTTTTAACTTATAGGTACATTTTAACAGTCTAAAAGCACAAACCAGTCTCGGTCAGAAAAACGAATATTTTTATTCTCAGGTGTAATTCAGATAACATAATACCTACAGTACAGATGCCTCATCCCATACAACGGAATAACGCGGGCTATTTTACAAATTATTTTATTTCTGCATAACGCAAGATTATCAAGCGACATTTATTGCGTGTTGGCGAAGTATTGGGCCAAATGAATACACTGGACACTAATTAGTAACGCTCATGACACGATCACTACATTTTTTTCATGTTCGGGCTATTTTTCATTTGTACCTGATGGGACCCCATGCTATTAGCTACAAGGTGCGATCGATAAAACAATGATAAATTATAAAATATTCTATAATTTAGTGCAGATTATTGGCATTCATGTTAATACCCCTTTATGATTCATTCTCAATTACATAGTTACAACCATAAAGGGGTAAAATCTTTCATAAAATATTTGTTGGTTTACCCCACATATTATACGATTGGAAAGATCTATCAGTAACAGTTATTTGAAAATCGTGATTTTATAGTTTTCTCCATTAAACTCCCATAAGGGGTGATTAAATAAACCTCACATGATACGCACTGTGCTAGAGGGCATTGTCAATAACGCAGTTATCTTAAAAACTTTGATCTCTTCACCTTTTCTAATAAAATACCCTTAATGGGTGAAGTTCACTAAATATTTTCTTTGTAATTATTCTGATAAAATAAACCAGTTTCTAACAAATCGCTTTATGTTCGTATAATATCATGATTTTCTAAATAAAGTATAAAAAAATGTAAACATAACTACAATATACGAGGTATTTAAGTGCACTGCAACCGGCAGTGTCACTTAAAATCAGTCATTACAGTTGCAGAATCACTCGAACTCTAGTTTCGCGTAACACTGCGCAAGTCATCCTGAGACATCACACAGTCTAGTAATAAGATTTCTAGATTGAGATCAGATCATAAAGTCTCATATGCCCAGTAATTTCAAGTGAAAGGCAAGCAAACAAATAGATATTCTTACAGTAGAGATTTATATTACTCTTCTTCTATTAGAATTCAAATTTAAAGGGTGACATTTTTGAAAAAAGGAAAACTTTTGCTTTCTCTCTTTTCTACGTTGAATATTCAAAGAGGAATTTTTATGCATTTTTTTTTATAAACTACTACATCTGATAGTGAGTTTATTTTATTTCTACGCGGCTATAGTGTCGGACCCTTTCTCTGAATCCAGGCATAGTTTCTTGAAGAACTGCTTTGAAGTTTCGCACCTTGCACTCACACAATGGGGACATCTGAAAATTTAGAGAATTAAAATAAAAACTGGCCAAGTGCGAGTCGGACTCAAACGGACCGATATAGCTCTTAAAATGAGCAAGTTGAAATGGCAATGGGCAGGCCACATCGCTCGTAGAACTGACAACCGATGGGGAAGAAAGGTTCTCGAGTGGCGACCACGAACCGGAAGCAGTGTAGGATCCCACTAGGTGGAACGACGATCTGGTGAAATCCCCTGGCAGTTGGATGCAAGAGGCAAGCAGCCGCTCAAAGTGGCGCTCTGTGGACTATGTTCAGCAGTGGACGTCTCCAGGCTGTTGTTGATGATGATGATGATGATGAAGATTACCTGGTAAGGAACTGTTTGGAGACACTAGGTCCTGACTTGAGATGGTTCGATACCACCTCAGCCAAAGCAGATATGAATGTGGGATGATCGTTCGGTGCAGCCGCTCGCTCTATTTGTATTACACCAGCCTGGAAAAAAAATCAATCGGCTATTTGACTACTATACCAGATAATATAACACCTACTAGCGATGGCAATTAATGCTATTTTGCGTAAATTTCATACACATGCAAATTCACGAGTCTTAGCATGCTAATTGCTATTGCTATGCTATTTGCTAAAATGAAATGAAATGGAAATTAAAATTGAAGTTAATTTTTAAATGACAATGAAAAAAAAATGAAATGAAAAATTATATGATAAGTGAAATAAAACATGAAATGAAACTTTATCTTCAAAATTAAATTCAAAATAAACTAAATTGATTGAAATGAAATTTCATATTTCACAGAAAATTGCAACCACATTTCATTTGCGAAATGCTAATTGAGTTTTCACATGCTAAAAATTAATGCGAATGCTAATTAATCCATCACTAACACCTACAGATGCCTCATCCCATATAACGGAATAACGCGGGCTGTTTTACGAATTATTTTATTTCTGCATAACGCAAGATTATCAAGCGACATTTATTGCGTGTTGGCGAAGTATTGGGCCAAATGAATACACTGGACACTAACTAGTAACGCTCACGACACGATTACAAAATTTTTGCACGTTCGGGCTATTTTTCGTTTGTACCTGATGAGACCCCATGCTACTATTAAAAACCGGCCAAGTGATAGTGCGAACTCGCGCACGAAGGGTTCCGTACGATTATCTATAAAACGAGCAAAAAATCAGTTTGTTGTATTGTATGGGCCCTTAAATATTTATTTTATTCTATTTTTTAATATTTATTGTTATAGCGGCAACGGAAATACATCATCTGTGAAAATTTCAACTGTCTAACTATCACGGTTCATGAGATGCAGCCTGGTGACAGACGGACAGACAGATGGACAGCGGAGCCAAGTAATAGGGTCCGTTTTACCCTTCTTTGGGTACGGAACCCTAAAAGAGATATTTCTAATTCAGTTCATAAATGACGGATATGTGCCGTAAACAACAAAAAAAAAATTAATTGATAACCTTCATTTTTGAATTCGGTTGAAAATAATTGTATTTCTGACCAACAATCTACACCCAACACGGAGAGCTGATGAATGCTGGATACAAGCAGCCGCTCAACGTGGCGCTCTACATCGATGCCTATATTCAGCAGTGGAAGTCTTCCAGCTGATGCTGATTATAAATAAATATGTGTTGAAATTTCACACAGCGCCATCTAGCTCCAAACTAAGCATAGCTTGTACTATGGGAACCAGGTAACTGATACAATACTTATATACTTTTTTGTTTGTAAATACATACATAGAATACAATATAACACTCAGACACAGAACAAACATCGATGTTCATCACACAAATGTTTGTCCCGGGTAGGAATCGAACCCACAGCTCTCAGTTCAGAAGGCAGGGATACTACCAACTGAGCTACCGGGCCCGTTCAGATGATGATGAGTTTCTCACCTCTTTAGCGACGTCATGACAGTATTCAATATCCAGCTCGTGTAATGTCTCTATGTGCTCGTTGACGAACGCTATCGGAACCAATATCATGTGCTTGTGCCCTTTCTTCGAATATGCCTGAAAAAAAAACCAATAATAAAAAAAAACAAAAATATATAAGTAATTACAATTGTTTTTATAAAAACAAAAATATCATTTTTAGGGTTCCATACCCAAGGGGTTAAGTGAACCCTATATGGTAAGGTTCCACTTTCTGTCAGTCCGTCTGTCTGTCTCTCTGTCTGTCCGTCTGTCACCAGGCTGTATCTCATGAACCGTGATAGTTAGACAGTTGAAATTTTCACAGATTATATATTTCTGTTGCCGCTATCACAACAAATACAAAAAAAACAGAACAAAATAAATATTTAACGGGGCTCCCATACAACAAACGTGATTTTTTTGCACGTTTTATAGATAATGGTACGGAACCCTTCATGTGCGTGGCCGACTTATACTTGGCCAGCTTTTACCTTAATTGCATCGTCTGTGTACGGTTGCAGCCACGGCAGGGGACCCACTTTGGATTGCCAAACAAGCCGGTGCGGGTTCGGTACGTTTAGTTCCAACATAGTGGCCGCAACTGTTGCCGCGATTTCGTTCGGATATGTATCGCCTCTTGACACCGCCTGGAAGAAATCAATCGAACAATCAATCACACAATCAATCACAATTATCAAAATGGGTAACTGATTGGACACACACTAAACAGTGTGAGACGATGTTATGGTGTTTAAATAAAATTAAGGGAAAAGGAGTGTTGATGACAGTAAAACATAGTATTGGTGGCTGTAAAAGAGTGTTGGTAGCTGTATAAAAGAGTATTAGTGGCTGTAAAAGAGTGTTGGTGGTTGTATAAGGGTGTTGGTAGCTGTATAAGTGTTGGTAGCTGTATAAAAGAGTATTAGTGGCTGTAAAGTAAGCGTTGGTAGCTGTATAATGGAGTATTGATGGCTGTGAAAAGAAGTGTTGGTAGCTGTACAAGAGAATCTTAGAAAAGAGTATTAGTGGCTGTAAAGTAAGCGTTGGTAGCTGTATAATGGAGTATTGGTGGCTGTGAAAAGAAGTGTTGGTAGCTGTATAAGAGAATCTTTGTGGCTGTAAAAGAGTGTTGGTGGCTGTATAAGGGTGTTGGTAGCTGTATAAGTGTTGGTAGCTGTATAAAAGAGTATTAGTGGCTGTAAAGTAAGCGTTGGTAGCTGTATAATGGAGTATTGATGGCTGTGAAATGAAGTGTTGGTAGCTGTATAAGAGAATCCTAGTGGCTGTAAAAGAGTGATGGTGGCTGTATAAGAGTGTTGGTAGCTGTATAAGTGTTGGTAGCTGTATAAAAGAGTATTAGTGGCTGTAAAGTAAGCGTTGGTAGCTGTATAAAAGAGTATTAGTGGCTGTAAAGTAAGCGTTGGTAGCTGTATAATGGAGTATTGATGGCTGTGAAAAGAAGTGTTGGTAGCTGTATAAGAGAATCCTAGTGGCTGTAAAAGAGTGATGGTGGCTGTATAAGGGTGTTGGTAGCTGTATAAGTGTTGGTAGCTGTATAAAAGAGTATTAGTGGCTGTAAAGTAAGCGTTGGTAGCTGTATAATGGAGTATTGATGGCTGTGAAAAGAAGTGTAGCTGTATAAGAGAATCTTAATGGCTGTAAAAGTGTTGGTGGCTGTAACAGGAACTGTTGTAGGCGAATTAGCTGTAATATTAGGAATTTATGTAATAAAACAATAGCGTATTTAATTGACATAAACATTTGACCACGGTCTCACTTGATGGTAAGTGATGACGCGGTCAACGATGGAGCATACTCTCCTAAAAGACCTGTCCCCTCTAGCCTTCTACCAGATTATACTTGCCAGGAATCAATGACGCTGGTAAGGTGTTCCATACCTTCGCTAATTTTTCTTTCTTTCTAATGATAATAAGGGAGTGTTAGGGATATTTTTTCGTACCTTTAGAGGTAAACTGTGTGCGGTGAACAGTATCAATGTAGAGTCTCGTTCAGCTGCCGGCATAGCGTTGAGTTTGTCACGTATACGTAGAGCAAACGTTTTCGCTAGAAGCCTAGACGTCGCCCATCGCTCTATCAGGCTGAATTTAATGTTACGGGGCGGTGCTCTGAAAGGATTTTTTATATATCAGATTGACTGTCATGGTGCAGTATCCAAAGTGACTGGCCTTCTTCTCGTGTAGGCAAGTGGTCAGCCCTGGCTGTCAGAATTTTAGGCCGCCCGAAGGCTTCACTATTGTCTTACGACAGCAGCCGGGACCGACGGCTTAACGTGCCCTCCGAAGCACGGTAGCGCTCAGTTCTAAATACCAACTTTTTGGTGTAGCGGTCACCCATCATAGTAGCGACCGCAGCGAACGTTGCTTAACTTTACCGATCGGAGGAACGGCTAGTCGTGCTTCGCTATGAGCGCCTTCTGAACTGAGGCTGTTCGATTCCTACCCAGGATAAACATTTGTGTGATGAACATAGATGTTTGTTCTGTGTCTGGGTGTTATATTGTATTCTGTGTATGCATTTAAAAACAAAAAGTACCTAAGTATTGTATCAGTTATCTGGTTCCCATAGTACAAGCTATGCTTAGTTTGGTGCTGTGTGAAATGTCTACATGCCGTAAGAGCCGGCTAAGGGAATATCCAGGGAATGGCAGCAGCAGTCTCCTCGGTACATTACAATCTGCGATCACCGAGCCGTCTGCCAAGCGTGCTGATTACGGCAAACCTCCCTATGATAATCGTCCACTGTCGTTTCATGTGGAAAACCAATATCCAGCAGTCTTCGGACTGTTGATTCTGATAGATTTACAACAGAGGTAAAACCATGGAAATCATCTTGCATCACTGCTGACCATAAGCCACACAGAGCGTCACTTTGAGAGGCTGCTCGCCTCCTGCATCCATCGGCTCCCTGCGGTTTTCACCAGGACATCGGTCCACCTAGTGGCCTTGAAAACCATGGCTAGGTGGTTGGATGGTCATTTTTTTTTAATTGCTTAGCATAATTTATTATTGTTATATGTCACAGTTGTGTACAGTTTGAGTATAAATACCTGTTCTTATAGAAGTCTGCGATGGCGTTTAAACTAGAACCAGTAGTCGCACAGCTGTATTGTGGATACTGAGAGAATATAACAGCCCTTTCTACACCGTCCCTATGACAAAAAGAAAAAGAAATCAATGGGCCAATATTGTATTCTATGTATGTATTTACAAACAAAAATGTAAGTATTCTATCAGTTATCTGGTTCCGATAGTACAAGCCCAGATAATATAATATCTACGGTACAGATGCCTCATCCCATACAACGGAATAACGCGGGCTATTTTACGAATTATTTTATTTCTGCATAACGCAAGATTATCAAGCGACATTTATTGCGTGTTGGCGAAGTATTGGGCCAAATGAATACACTGGACACTAACTAGTAACTCTCTAGACACGATCACTACATTTTTTTCACGTTCAGTAGGCCTAGCACGAATATTTACGCGCGCGTAAGTGTAACGTTAACGTAAGGCAGTTGTATGGCATTTGATCTGCCCCCCATTACGATTGAGCTAGCAGCGCTGCTAACGCGCGTCTGCCGCTCAGCTGCTGTTAAAATTGTATGAACTTTGACAGCAGTTGAGCGGCAGACGCAATCGTAATAGGGGGGGCCTTACGTTAACGTTACATTTACGCGCGCGTAAATATTCGTGCTAGGCCTACAGGCTATATGGCGCCGTGTGAAATGTCCACACATATTTATTTATTTTTCATATTTATTTTACCTTTCAATAGCTGCAAAAGTCTCGTCAGTGAATGGGGGGACGTATCTAAAGGCTACATAGTGCTTGTGGGGTGCTGATTCTGGTAGCATTTTGTCCAGCTCTTTCGTTAATAGTTCACCTGGAAAAAATGTGTTGAACAGTGAAAATAAAAGAAAAAAAAAATTGCTGATGGTAAAGCTACTGCAGTAGGTCTTTACCGATTGGCGAACGCGATCACTAATACTTAGATGGGTGACTGCTAAAAAGTGGTATTTTCAGTTGTAAATACCACTTTTCGTAGTCGTCACCCATCCAAGTATGAAACTTCGGAAGAAGAAGTATGCTAACTTCGGAGGGCCTTCTATCTCAGCTGTATAGTCACAAGCCTTTGGTTGGCCTAAGAATTATGAGAGCGAGCCGACCACTTGCCCATATAAGGGAGCGTTTATATATAATGGTACGGAACCCTTCGCGAAACCGACTCGCACTTGTCCGGTTATTTTAATATCAAATAAGCTTAGGTTTGACCACCTTAAGTCGACAAGAAAATTAAGATGGTTCAACATTGACTTTATGTCATTGATAGCATTTTTTGTGTGTGCTTTAAGATACATTACTATCAGAATGGTCGCAAACTTTTTTCTACTTGTCTGGGTGAAGGTTACTTTAACCTTAACATGATAATCGGTAATAATTTTTTTATATAGGAGAGACATTGACAAATGAGGCTAAAAAATCCTGTATATGTGCTGTTTACGTTCCAGTCGTCTAGACTCGGGAACCGGTTAGAGAGAGAGCGTCCGAGCGGAGGCTCGCCCGCGCTTTGTACGTGACTTCGCACTTATTTTATTTTTAGGTTTTGTCATGTTATGATTATGATTGCTCTCAAACCGTACGTACGTACCCTCTCACGTCTGTAAAATGGAATTCGAAGTATGACCTAATTAATATTATTAATCTAAGTATACCTAGTTAATTTCTTGGTTAATTACTTTAAATCATAGCGGGCGTAATGAATGCAAGCACCATGTCAAACCTACCGTGGTTTTTTGTGCGAAGTTTTTGATACTGTAGTGTAATGTGTAATGAATAAAAAAAAAATTTAAAGCATTTTCAACCCTTTAGGACAAAACACTCCTAATCTATTAGGAACCATTTTTTTTTATAAAATCGCAGCACCGAGCTACTTGCAATTTTCGGGTCAAAGCCTCTGTGCCTCTGTGAACCCGGCGGTTTCGATTCCCGCGACAGGACAAGTATGTGTGCACAGAAAAAAAAATCAAATACTTGTTCTGTGTCTGTGTGTTGTGGGATGGTCCTCGTAGTTCCTGGTCCCGAGATACAGGGGACCCTAGTTAGGGTTCAGGATCTGTGTATGTGATTGTTGGGCGGTATTATATTTTTTTTTGTGTCAAAACTGCAACACAGACTATCTAGAAAATGTGACACTAACACACCAAGACAGGGTTAGGTGCCTGGGACTCCACCTGGATCGACGGTTGACCTGGAAAGACCATATCAAAACTAAAAGAGAGGCCCTCAACCTACGCTATAAAGGCTTATACTGGCTGCTTGGACAGAACAGCAAGCTGTTGCTGGACAATAAGCTTCTGATCTACAAAAGCATCCTAAAACCTGTCTGGATGTACGGGATTCAATTGTGGGGCAGCGCTAGTAACTCAAATATATCAATGCTTCAAAGAATGCAGAACACAATACTCAGAACAATTAGCAATATACCATGGTATATCACCAACTCAGAAATACACACAAACTTAGAGATGAGCGCAATCAAAGAGGAAATCGAAAACACGAACAAAACTTAACCGGAAAGGCTAAAGAGACACCCCAACACACTAGCTACACAACTCCTTAACCAAAAATATACGCCACGCCTTAAGAGGAAAAGAATATTTACTCTTGACTAAGAGCCTAATAATCTCGCTGGAGGATACACTCAAAATGCAACAAATCTGCTGAAGGTGCACACACCGATTGAAGATGAAGACCTGGGAAAAAAAAACTGCAACACACCATCTAGTTTCAACCTAGGCCTCTAATCTTGTTTTTATAGTCCATTTTAGAGTGTTGAGTAGTGATGGATTAATTAGCATTCACATTCATTTTTAGCATGTGAAAACTCAATTAGCATTTCGCAAATGAAATGTACTTGCGAAATTCTGTGAAATATGAAATTTCATTTCAATTAATTTAGTTCATTTTGAAGTTAATTTTTAATATAAAGTTTCATTTCATGTTTATTATCATTATCCATTTCTTTTTCATTTCATTTTTCATATAATTTCATCTTTCATTTCAATTTCAATTGATTTTAGCAAATAGCATAGCAATAGCAATTAGCATGCTAAGACTCGTGAATTAGCATGTTCATGAAATTTACGCAAAATCGCATCAATTGCCATCGCTAGTGTTGAGGTCAAAAATCTTCACCAAGCTGCCTGCCAAGCATGGTGATTATGGCAAACCCCTATAATAAACATACAAAGCGGCATTATATAAGGAGGCCTATATTCAGCAGTGGATGTCTTCAGGCTGTTGTGTGTAAGAGGTCGAAACCATGAGGTATCTTATATTTTCACCATAAGGCACTAACCTTCTTATTCTTATTCTACATGGGGGCGCTAAGTCCTGCACTGACGTCCCGCTTGGGGTGTGTTGTGCATTTCCCCCTGCCAGCACCTACCCAAGCCACCCCAACTCTTTAAAATAACGGAGTATGGCTCTAGGCTGCTGGCATAGCTGCTCCAGTGGCACTGATGATGAGGATGATGTGGCATTTGAAATATCTTGAATAGAATGTTGTGTCTACTCGTGTTAAGATTCCTGATGTGTATCGGGCTTCCTCTGTAGCTGTGCAGTTCAGCACGTGTTCCACAGTTTCATTCTTTCGGGCACCCTCTGCATATAGGGCTATCCGTGGCCCCGGTCTTATACAGATGGTAATTTAAGTTGCAGTGGCCTTGCAGTGGCACTAACCTTGTAAATTGGTCCATTTTAAAATGGGTGACCCTCCACCGATCTCCATATATTTTTTCTGAACCTCTTCCGTCCTTCTACTGGCGATCCACGGCCCTAGCTTGCTTTGCACTGGCAACTGTATCATATCCCTGTCCGTCATTATCCTGTGCAAATAGTCGCCAACCTGGAAAGTTGGAAGACACTGGTTAGACGATAATGTTACTGGATTGCTTGTCTGCACTAACAGGAAAGTCTACTAATATGTCTTAGCTAAGCAGCACTTTCCCACGGGTTATAGTTTGTTACTACAACCGGTTATACTAGGTGGTAGGACTTTTCTGCAAAGTTCGTCTAGGTAGAGGTACCACCGCTTTGCCAGTTATTCTGCCGCCAAGCAGTAGTGTGCAAGCACTACTGTGTTCCGGTTTGAAGGGCATTGTAGCTAGTGAAATTACTGGGCAAATGAGACTTATGACCTGATTACACAGTGTAGTAATCTGATTACTAGACTGTGTGATGTCGCAGGATGACGTGCGCAGTGCAGTGTCACGCGAAACCTTATTATTTTAAGTTCCGAGTGACACTGCAACAGTTATGGGCGGCCGTATTGCTTAACATCAGGTGAACGACTAGCTTGTCAGGTAATTCATTCTCATAAAAAAAAAATAATAAGGAAAAGGTTCTTTAGTGGCGACTACGAACCGAAAGACGCAGCCAGGAGAGCCGATGGATGCAGAAGGTGGGTAGCCGCGTTTTTGGGGGGGAGCCCTATGTTCAGTAGTCTTCAGGTTGTTCATGATGATGATAGTTTGTTAAATTCATGTCAACTTGCTACACCAAATACTGAAAACTCGTTGGTTGTTGTATTTAGTGTATCAACATGAGTTTGACACGCATATGAGAAGCTAGAGGTACAAGAGAACTTGAGGACCTGTCAAGCTTAAATCAAATATACTAAAGATACTCTATGAAAATCAAGACTCGAATGTCCTCTGCCAAGGCTTACTTAAATACTTATACCGATTTATACCTTTCCAGCTAATACAAAATCGTCCGCAAGCATTTTTTATTTTTTTTTATTTTTTATAGGCACAGCATTTGACCACTGCAGCTTTTCAGTATATTAATGAACCATAGCACCCTGTGATAGCGTTGTAAAACCATATTATGTGAGTTACATCAATTTCATTAAGTCCCACACAACTGAGAGCGAAATCAAGGCATATGCCGTGTTTAAACTGTGCCATTTTTAAGGCGATGGTCATGGATTTACCTATATTTCATCGTAGAAGACAGGCGAACTACCAGAAAACAAATAAATAATAATAAAATACCTGATCTGTAGTTTTAGGGCCACCCATATTCAACATGATGATAGCGGTCTTTGGTTTTGCAGCTGCTGTACTGTAAGTCATACGTGGCAACATTGCAGAGCTGGTGCGACCTGAAATTACGAAAACTCAGGCTTTATTGCTAATTATAACATTTTAGTCAACTACTGATGTTAGTCATCATAACAATTAAAGCAGGTAAATTAATGATGTGATAATCTATTTAGGTCGCCAGATGTTAAGACTACAATCTTTACTCTGGCTGTTTAATTCCTGGGGCCGTACTGTGAGCTCTTAGTGCGATACAAAGCAGACCCTATATTGGATAGCTTGTCAAAATCTTCATACGAAAAAAACAAACCGATTCAATATAGGGTCTGATTTGTATCGCGCTAAGAGCTCACAGTACGGCCCCTGTATTGTATTCTATGACAACCACCATAATTATTTGTACCTACAGAGCATTTCTTTATAATTTTATTTCTGGTATATTTTACTACCTGCTAAACGACATTGGAAATAAAAGAATAATAGGCTAGGTGATTGTAATAATAATTATGAAATGCACAGCTCTAAATTTACTAGAGCTAAGAAGTAGGTACCTACACAAGACACAAGATCTACACCTAACAATAACCTATCATGAAAATAAATCAAACCGGCTAGTAGTGTAGTTGATGTGATAGCGGCAGTATAGTTATAGATTCAACAGTAGCCTTTGACTTTTATTGATAAAATACACAAAAAACTGCAAATACATTTAGATATTGTTGTTTTTGGCGTATTATCTAAAGATTATGTAAGGAAAACTTTATACGTTACCAATAGTAGACAGCATTTTGGAAATACTTAATTTTAAACTTATAGAGGTAGAATATTGTTCTCAACACAGCAGTCTTATTTTTAAATGCAATATTATTATAATTTTCAATATTTCTACAATTTCAATTCATCAACCACAGAGTACTTTACACACAGACTAGGTAGGGGTAAACTTTTTTTTTTTTGTTCGCCCTATTGGCAGTGATGCCGTTTTAGCGACTTTGTCGCTATATCTAGCGGATTTTTAAAGTCTTCAGCGACTTTTTTTTCATATTGGACCCCAGAAAAATAATCTAGCGACTTTTTTGATCTATGATATCCAAAATTTTACAATGAACCAAATAATATTTTCAAATTATGACAGGTTTTGTCAGTCAAAATCAAATATTGTTGCTGGCTACAATATAAATATGTACTATTGGCGTCATTCAATTCACGGGAAATCCCCTACTTTCATTTATTTTACATAATCCTTGAGAAGCACGTAGTTCTATGTGAATATTTAAAATGCTTAAGCGGATTTCTTAAGCCATGATTATTGTTAAAATGAAGGATAATCCCACTTAAAATGTTCAACTTACTATAATTGAATAACTATTATTAATTATCACAGCCCAGAGATCTTTAATGATAATCTAGCGGATTTTTTTGATGTGTTTGTAAAATCTGGCGACTTTTTCATATCTGTCTGGGGACTTTTATATTTCTAAAACGGCAACACTGCCTATTGGGCAGGCTAAAGTCGTGAGACCATACCGCCTAGTCTTTCGTATAAAAAAAATTTCTTTCGTCAGAGTTAGGATAATAATTTCATTCGTTTTAGTAGAGGATACTACGCACAGCATCAATGGCATCAACATAGAAACACACAGAGTACATTGGTAAAGATATACTACGTATACTTTACCCACAGAGAAACTTTACCCTAAAAAATAATAATGGTGTTCTGCACAGAGTACATTGGTAAAAACTGAAAGTGTTCTGTGACTTTACCAATGTACTCGGTGGTACTCGGTGGTACATTGGTAAAATCATCAACATTAGCGGTGGGCGTTGAATAAACGAACTAGTTTAATAGACCGTCTACGTCCAGTCAACGCATCGACGGTTTACTACTTGTAAATGAACCAGTTGAATTCGTAGACGGCTAAATTGAGTAAACGAGTTTACAACGTTCATTTGTGCGACGGCGCGACGCATGAACGTGGTCGGTTAGTACCTGCTAGTAGCTTCTTCATGGTACTACACTACACAGTTACACATACATACCGATACATCCGACCGTTGAAATAATAACGTCGAGCAAACAATTTTGAACTCTAAGTTTAATGAGGGAGAGTTTATATAATTTTAAAGTGGTTATTGTATTGTAGAATGAAGAGCCATTTTTATTGTTAAATAGAAAAGGATGCCGATACTAGCGCTAGTATGCGAGCGCGAAAGGTAAGTATGATGCGAGAAAAACAGATTTACACTGGTTTGATTTATTGTTGTTTCTTTCTTCATGCTTTCTTCTCTTCTCTTCTCACTGTTCTCAGTTGAACAGATAATGTTTCTAAATGTAAATACGCCTGAAGAAAGGTTCAATGGGTTTTGAATCAATGTTATACTACAAAAAAAGAAACAAAAAAAGGAAAACTAAAAAAACCATGTAAATATTTATCTACTAAAAAAACTTATGAATGTACATAAAATCAGTTGATCTTCTAATTACGCCTGAATATGACTTTATAATGAATTCTATTCAGCCAGTCCTAAGCCTGTAAAAGTATGAAGAGAAGATAAAATTTACTGTAAATTCTGTTGTATTAGTTCTGTTTTAAACTCCATTGTAATGTATCCTTGCGTTGTATGAATAGTCTACTGTCATAGACAGAGCTTCGCGATGTTTAGTCTAGATAGAACGTCTATGAAGAACGATATCGACTAGTCGTCGAATTCGACTAGTTTATCGACTTGTCGATGAACAAAAATAGACGATCTCGTTTCGTTCACGTCAAATACGTCGACGACCCATGCCTAATCAACATAGAATCATATGGACGGCGCACATTCACAAAATGCCTGTCCATTTTCTGTTGGTGTGAGTATTTAAATATGCATTAGTATGCGTGAGTAGGGAAGTGACCCCTATTACACAATATATCGATATATAATAAACCTAACCAAACAGTGCTGCAGAATTTCGATACTTTTTAGTTTTAATACAATAAAGAAAATTAGATATTCGACCACGGGGAGCTGATGGATGCAGGAGGCGAGTGGCCGCTCAAGGTGGCACTCTATGGGGAAGGCCTATGTTCAGCAGTTGACGTCTTCGGGCTGTTAATGATGATGATGATGATGATGACCCATCCTAGTAAAAGTATATTGATACACATTATATGAAATAACGTTTGTAAGTAACATTTTTATGTGTGTTGCCAGTGATGACTTATAGAACTGAGACGTGGTCTCTAACTGTTGGCCTCATTACTAAGCTCAAAGTCGCGCAACGAGCAATACTCAGTGTTTCCCTGCGAGATAAGATCCGAAATGAGGAGATCCGCAGAAGAACTAAAGTGACCGATGTAGCTCTTAGGATTAACAATTTGAAATGGCAATGGGCAGGCCACATCGCTCGTAAAACTGACAATCGATGGGGAAGAAAGGTTCTCGAGTGGCGACCACGAACTGGAAGACGCAGCGTAGGCCGGCCCCCCACTAGGTGGACCGACGACCTGGTGAAAGCCGCGGGGAGCCGATGGATGCAGGAGGCGAGCAGCCGCTCTAAGTGGCGCTCCCTGGGGGAGGCCTATGATCAGTAGTGGACGTCTTCAGGCTGTTCAAATAACATTGTTCCATAATAGTTAGTTTTTATTTTACATTCTTGTTTTCTTATTCTATTCATTAAAATGATGGTTAAATTTGTAAAAAGGGTTCCGTACCATTATCTATAAAAACGAGCAAAAATCACGTTTGTTGTATTGAAGCCCCTATATTTATTTTAGGGAAAAATATAGGGGAAAAGGATGAATGGATGGGACGAGTGCGCCTGTCTCCCTTCGCCGTCCCATCTATTCATCCTTTTCCCCTATATTTTTCACTTTTGCTTCTCTCTTACCCATAAACAGGGTAAGGCATAAAACTAATAAACCCGTGCGAAACCGGGGCGGGTCAGCTAATTTATTATTAATTTCATAACTCATATTGAAGCCAGACGACACTGGCCTACCTATTGTATTTTATAAAAGTAGGTTAGGTGCCTATTTTTAAATTGCCAGATTTACACCTACTTTTTCATTCTGTTTGCACTTTGATCTAAATCCATTCAGCCACTTTTAAGGAAAGAGATTTTCTACTTTTTAATCTCCCCAAAACCAAAGTAATTTTGTAGACAGTGTAGGTACATCACTATTCGAGAGGCGTAAAATCGCCCATCCCAAAAATATCAATTAAAGCATTAAATCTTTCAGTAATTGCAATCGCATGGTAATTATACGGTGGAAAAAACGTATATTCTTAATATGAAATGCATATTTACTTCGAAACTTCGATGTTTAACATAAAAATAGCCAGTAAACTTTAACGTATAAAATGATGATTCTGGTTTTCCTTCGACTCCTCGGGTTACTCTTGATGCACGAAACACAGCACAACACGACTCAATTTCACTATTGATACAATATTTAGCCCTAATAACAATATAATCACTAAATTTTCACGTTTTATGCTCTCGCATTTAATTTCATGACACACCAAACTGTCAGAACATGACACGCGGTGTCAGTAAGGCGACGTTGCCGTACCGACATTCGCTTTGTCGCATACTCTATGCGACGATTCGTGTATTAGACAGAGATACAAGACAGTATGTTTACACGAAGGATGCGGAGCGGCAACGCCGCATTGGCAGATTTTGGGTCTCTCCATAGACCTCCATGGGTAAAATGCATCAACATAGAATCATAAAATGTCATCAACCAAAGAGTATAATAATCACCAAATAATCACTTCGTTTCATCAAGGGATGTTACAAAAAAATCGATTTATAATTATTTATATTATTTTTTAAAAGTTATATAGCTCTCAGAGGTATATTTTATATACCAAAAAATCGATTATTCAAAAATCGTTTTTTATATTTTGGTTTCGATTTATTTCCTCTGATATCAAAAATAATAAGGCAACACCCCTACCAAATTACCATATACACGGGTGTTCAGTGTAAATCACAAGGGTGGATTTAGATCTAGTGGCTAGGCTTTTTGATTTTGTTAATAGTGATTTTACAATAATAATTATTACAATTTATTTTCGCGCTCGCTGCGGATTTTGTTATAATTTTGCTGTGCTTTATTTTCAATCAATCAAGGTGCATGTACTGACAAGTTTATTACAATAATTTGATGCCCGCAGCAGCAACACTGCTCAGTACAGACAGACGGAGAGTGGAGCCTTAGTAAAAGGGTTTGCTTTACCCTTTGAGCATGGAACCCTAAAAACGCAAGCAACGAGTGCCAAAATTATGCAACCACACCTGAGAGATTTTGACAAATTTATTTTAGAAAGAACCTCACGCAGGCACACTCAACCCGTCTCTATGTATAGGTACGCCCTATTACTAAACCTCCACTGTCCGTCTATTTGTTTGTCTGTCTGTCTGTCTGTCTGTCCATCTGTCACCTGGCTGTGAGTCATAAACCGTGATAGTTATACTATTGAAATTTTCACACATGATGCCGTGGACGTCTTCATGCTGATGATGATGATTTTAACCAAATCTGTTCGGGTGTATGATTTTAAATTTTTCACCCTTGCTCTGCTTGCGCGATTTTTTATTCCAAAAAATATTCGATTTATAAAAAATCGATTTTTTCCCTCCTTAGGTTACATCCCTACATCAACCCCTGCGTTCGTTTTAGCCCTGAAAACGGTTAAAAAGGCCACTTTTGCTCACAAATGTGATCATTTTTGGCATTTTTAACTGTTCATTTTGCCATCTGAAGCTAGACGCACGGGCCTTTTGTCACAACCATAGAGAAAGCAATTTTACGTCCATAAAATTATTAAAGTTTAGTTTTGTGTAATTTACGATGCTATGAGCTTATTCCAGTTGTATAGAATAGGCACAGAATTCCATAGGTATACCTTGTACCTTTCAACTTCAAATACATCAGTCAGATGTAATTTTGGTTTACTCTGTGCATTGAGCCGGAGGTTTACCAACTTAAAGCCCGTCACACACGTAGCTATAATATATATTAATATATTTGTAGATAGACATATTACCATATATTTTCTATACAAATTCTCGAGGGACCGCACACGCAGCTATAATATAAATTTCTGTGACGTCACCACCCTATACCGTAATATATATTATGGTATAGCGAGACATATTTTGAATGTACAGCATGTTTCAACATATCCGACGCGCTCGTCGGACGCTTCTCCCCTCTTACCATTCCTGCCGCTTTGCCTGGGGGTCTAGTAAGATCCCAAACGCTAACGCTATCTCCAAAAATGTATAGAAATTACATTAGCTATGGAAAAGTAAGCGATTTCAATACGATAGCGATACACATTGGTTGTCCAGTTTCCTTTCATAGGATTAGCGGTTGAAACACACCACTAATTTTCGTATGAGGGGAAGTTGTATCATTGGTCAACTGGATTTATAGTCAATGTTTCCATAGATTTTGAAGCTAGCGTTTGGCGTTAATGCTAATGGAAAGGGATCTTTGCTAGATTCCCTGTGGGTCTAGCAAAGATACCAACCACTAACGCTAACGCCAAACGCTAACTCCAAAATGAACTAGGATGACATTTCGGAAATCGCTTACTTTCCACAGCTAATGTCACTTCAATACATTTTTGGAATTAGCGTTTGGCGTTAGCGTTAGTGGTTGGTATCTTTGCTAGACCCCCTGGGCCGCCCCCGCCCGACCAGTGTGGTCAACTTAGGTGTTATATCACCATTTAGTCTACTCGGGACTAGGCATCGGCGACGTAAAAATCTGATTGGCGACTGATCACCTTTTAGACTACCTCATGTACAAGTCATTTAAATTAGACAAATCATAAATAAACTACTTTGCATAAAAACTATATCTACCTAATTAGGAGTTTGTGATATTAATCGGAATGGTCGTCTGAAGAACTGTCAATTAAATCCAATAACAATGCACTTCTTGTTGAATTCGTAATTACCTACTGTGTTTTGAAATCATCGTCTCCGTGTGTGGTAGCTTGCTATAATATATATTATAGTACGGTATATTAATGTATATTATTGCTACGTGTGTGACGGGCTTAATCCCTGTCAATATTTCGAACGTGCAAGAGAAAATGTGTGGATATTTCTGTTTACCAACTTAACTCGAGTTACTAGCTCTGGGTTAGCTATTCAGTTATAATTTTAACCCGAGAACGTGCAAGCGGGCCTGAAAGTACTAATAGAATATACTGGGCCCGTTTCAGTAGCTGCTAAGAACGCCAAGATATGGCTCTTTTTTGGTTTCCGGATCGCTTTGCAGTTTGCAGCTCACTTCACTTGCGAACTAGATAAAAAATAAAATAAATTGTCTTTGGTGTATTTACTATTTACATCAATCAACGTCAACGATTGTCTAGTCTCTGTGGAAGTGATTAGTGAAGTAAAAATATTTTACGTATTTTACAATTTTTACACCCTCTCAATAAAAATTCGTAAATAAAGGAGTGTAAAAAATGTCCTGTCGCGTAGCTTCGCATGCTGGTAGTTGGTATTCGGAAAATGGTAAGTTAAAACTGCATTGTTTACATATGGAAGATACTTTCTAAAAGTAGTTTTGCAATCTGATGAAACAAAGAATGTCTTCTATTAATTACTATGCAAAGTTACTGAAATGAAAAAATTTGATATCCCTCAATGCCCTCAATACCAAAAGGTTTTCCATGTAACGTAATGACCTGAGTAAAAGTCAAAAGGTTATTGACTTTATTCAGAATGAAAAGGTTCCGTGCCATTCCTTAGAGTATTGCTCCTATTTTTAAATCTTTTGTGCTTTTGTATTATTTACACAAAGGTATTGTGTGACTTGTTTTATAAAAGTTAATATCTGTACTAATTTCTGAAGTGTGTTTAGTTTTTTTTGCTCTTGTTTTAGTTTATTAATTGTTTACACAGAAGAAGCATAATTATAGTTAATTTATTTTGATTTTTAATCTAGTTGTAGCAAGAACTTGCTAGTAGCAAATTGTAGTATGGTTATTTGACATAAATAAACTACAAAATACAATATGATTTTTTTTTTATTCATACCTAATGTTCGTTCATAAATTCGTACATTATTATAGTTTATAAAAAAGTGTACTGGGGTTCTAGCAAAGATACCTTTCCATTAGCGTCAACGCCAAACGCTTACTCCAAAATGTATGGGGATGACAGCCCCTGCGGAAAACTTCCTTGGTTAATGTCATATTCTTCATACATTTTGAAGTTAGCGTTTGGCCTTAACGCCAAAAGATAACTCGAAATGTATGGGAATGACAGCCCCTATGGAAAGCTTTTCCGTAGCTAATGTCAAAGCTAATGTCATTCTCCATACATTTTGGGGCTATCGTTTGGCGTTTACGCTAATGGAAACGCTAACGCTATCGCCAAACGCTAACACCAGTTGAAATGACATTCGCTGCGGAAAAGTTAGCCATTTCCGAAATGTCATTTCAGGGGGTCTAGCAAAGATACCAACCACTAACACTAATGCCTCACGCTAACTCCAAAAATGTATCAAAATGACATTCGCTGCGGAAAAGTTAGCGATTTCCGAAATGTCATTTCGGTACATTTTGGAGTTAGCGTTTGGTGTTAGCGTGAGTGGTTGGTATCTCTGCTAGACCTCCAGGGGGTCTAGCAAAGATACCAACTACTAACGCTAACGCCTCACGCTAATTCCAAAATGTATTGAAATGACATTCGCTGCGGAAAAGTAAGCGATTTCCAAAATGTCATTTCAGTACATTTTGGAGTTAGCGTGAGGCGTTAGCGTTAGAGGTTGCTATCTTTGCTAGACCCCCTGTACATTTTGGAGTTAGCGTGAGGCGATAGCGTTAGCGTTTGGGTACTTTGCTACACGCCCTGGGGGTCTAGCAAAGGTACCAACCATTAACGCTAACGCCAAACGCTAACTACAAAATGTACTAGGATGACATTTCGGAAATCGCTTACTTTTCCACAGCGAATGTCATTTCAATACATTTTTGTAGTTAGCGTTTGGCGATGGCGTTAACGTTTGTGATCTTTTGTGATCTTTGCTAGACCTCCTGGAACAGCAAGATGCATCTTTATGAATATTGTACAATAACATAGCCGATTAACTTTAACAAAAATGATATGTCATGTAATAGTTAAAAAAAGAAGATTGGGGGGGGGGGGGGTAATTTATCACCTATTAAATAATTCCATTTCCTTGTTTCTAAATAAATAAATAAATAAATAAATAAGTGCACTTATTTATTTTATTCCTTTTTTATTTTTTTATCTATTACATGACAGTTTAGTGGTTTTTGAAGGGTCGCCTCGTCGTCTGTGTTACGCGACCGGCGACTTCTCCACTACTTATTGTATTTGCACCGGACGACGCGCGACATCACGGGCTACTGACTCTACACATTGGTGATTAAAAACAGCAGGATACTAAATAACACTTATTTATTGTCCAAGAGCTTACGAAATATACGCATCCACCAACAGAAATTTTCTCCGTGATTGCTTATGTCAAAAAGTAAACAATCTTCAATTGTTATTTTTCATGTTATCATTTCAAATGCTCTCGCAGAGAGCATGAAGAAAAGAAATAAAAACTTCTTGCGACGCCACAACAGCATTGACAGGTGCTAAAGTTTTTGAACGAACCGGAAACGCCCGTTGTCATGACAGCGGTTTAAACAAATGTCAAGCAAGTTTGACGTCCGTCCGTCTGTCCGTAAACAAACAAATCTGAAATATCGCTCAAAAGTGCTCTTTTCTTATTCTCAATTCTCAATATTTCTTAATAATTAGCTATGTCTTCTGAAAAAAAACCCTTCACGGTTCCTGCATCAAAAGTGACAAAGACTAAACGTCCATCCACAACAAGCAGCACCAGCACATCGTCTCGGTCGAAAGTGCCGTCTACGATTTCGAAGGAGAAACAAGCCCATAACAGACCTAAATTCAATAAGAACACCACCGTAATCGGCGATGCCGACACTACTATGATGAAGCAAGAAGGCACCATGCCGGATTTTGATGGAGATTACCGCCAAATCGCATACGGCAAATTCATGCGAGCGATGCTAGAGGAGTGCTTGGTCGACGAAAAAATTGAGCGGGAAGAGACCCAAATAGACATTCAGATGGCGCAATTGACCGATAGGTTCCAGAAGACCATCGACGTGCTTGATAAGACTAATAGGAGGTTGAAAGATGTGTCTTTTGTTGTTGAACAGAAGAGGTGAGTAAAAATCTTGTATTGTTCAGTTATACTAGGGCAATGTTCATCTACATCAGCTTATCATGTCCCAAGAACGTCGGCTCTGCAACCTAAGCTTTGACCATAACTTTCACTAATTTGGATGACAAATTTTGAATGAAATGATGAGAATATTGTGGTAGTAGTGATTGTCTGGCTAGCTCAAGTTAAGTATCGGTTGCTAACAGTTTGTTAACAAACTCCATAGTGGTGACACCTTTAGCCCTTGTAGTGCGAGATCCTACAGCATAATACATACAAATACCTACGTCATTGAGTAGAGAGAGAGAGTAGAATAAGCTATCTTTAGATTGTTAGCTGACACATAAACATTTAAAAATAAACAGGTCTGCCAATTCCGGTCCTGCCGGGTCATGGAAATCCGACTTCAAATGCTTTGAACACTACGTTCCGGCAAGTTTAGATCTGGCAGACCTTTTAATCTATTATCAGGGATACCTTGGCTATTAATGGGCATAGGTTTCATGGGGGTACTTGATGAGGTAGGTAAATGGTGTGAAGGACCCTCGTAAGGGTCTGCCAGGTACTTCCGGCAAAGTGTGCCATGGCAGACCAACATTTTCATTTGGGTACCTTATGATGTAATTTAAAAAACAAACCGTAAAATTTTTATTTTTGAAGTTCCAGGTTTTTTACCTGATTTGTTACCTGATTTTTTTTAGATGTTTATATGTTGGTTATGGATTTACAGATAGCCTATTGAGGTACTCGATGACGTCGGTATTTACAGATAGCCTATTGAGGTACTCGATGCCGTCGGTATTTACAGATAGCCTATTGAGGTACTCGATGACGTCGGTATTTACAGATATCCTATTGAGGTACTCGATGACGTCGGTATTTACAGATAGCCTATTGAGGTACTCAATGACGTCGGTATTTACAGATAGCCTATTGAGGTACTCGATGACATCGGTATTTACAGATAGCCTATTGAGGTACTCGATGACGTTGGTATTTACAGATAGCCTATTGAGGTACTCGATGACGTCGGTATTTCTACTGTGGGTTCTCGCATCATTATGTTACTAGCATCAGCCATTTGTAAATAAACGCTACTCCTTATCAGAATAAAATGTTCCCGTAACTTTAACCCTTTGAAGAAATGTTATATTGAATTTAGTACACAACATACAAAGTAATAACAAAATTGATTTTTAATGCCTTTCCATCCCAAGGTTGTCTGGATGAGATCACTTTCAAGGATAAGATCACCTAGTATACTAGCATTATAAGTCAATTAAGTTTCTTTTGTATATTGGTTTATTTGGTGTACAATAAAAAGTTTATCTATCCATCTAAAGTAAGAGTGTTATTATGTAAAAAAATCATTATCATCATCAACAACAGCCCGTAGACGTCCACTGCTGAACATAGGGCTCCCCCAGAGAACACCACTTTGAGCGGCTGCTTGCCTCCGGCTCTCCGCGGTTTTCACCAGATTGTTGATCCACCTAGTAGACCGCTACCTACGCTGTGCCTTCCGGTTTGTGGTTGCCACTCGAGAACCTTTCTTCCCCACCGATTGTCAGTTCTATGGTTGATTGCCATTTCAACTTGATAATTCTAAGAGCAAAAAATATAGCATTAATTTATTAATTTATTCTTCTTACAGGTTACTAGACTTAAAGAACAATGATAGCTCCCGCTTCTTTGAAAAGACGGACTCTTCAAATGCCCAGGACCTACTTCACGACCTCAACGTCACGGAACAAGCGTGTCTTGATAAATTGGAAACGAAGAACATAGATTTCGGTTTCGACAAAGACAGCGGACACAAACAGTTACTAGATGCAGTTAATGATGCTATTGACGGCTTAGAGAAACTGAAAACCCATTCCAATCTAGATATGCATACGTTTGCAGAGTACGAAAAGTCTCAGCATAATCTGGAAGAGTTTGAAAAGAGTTCTCTAGACTTGAGCAGTTTGAAGACGGAGTTTGAAGTAAAGTTTCCGAAGTTTAGTGAGAAATTGATACGGGAGGCATCGGAAAAAATTGCTAAGATGGTTGTTAATGAAGATGTTGATGATTGAAGAAAGACTTTGAGCTTGAACCAAAATATAGCTTATTTAATTCATCAACAGGGGGGTTATTCGCTATGACACATGAGATTCCTCGCCAATAACGCGTGACGTGTAACATGCTCCAAACGTAAACGCGGGCTTTAACGCCCCACAACATGGAATTAACATGGAATCAAAACGTTGAATTCTGTATGCCACGCGCATGGAAGAAATAAAAAAAAGAAGGATTGAGTTTTGATTGACATCGAACTGAAGCCCAAAATGGCGAACATATTACATATGTGTGTCAGCTG
Source organism: Ennomos erosarius (assembly GCA_963580505.1). NCBI lineage: Eukaryota > Metazoa > Arthropoda > Insecta > Lepidoptera > Geometridae > Ennomos > Ennomos erosarius. The sequence continues at coordinate 3,874,703 of OY757006.1, read as the reverse complement.
AAAGTAGGGCGGCCGGCTGCATATGATGTGAGTGTGTGCGTGCCCCGCTCGTAGGTACAAAGCGTTCCGGCTTCCTAAGGGTGCTTCAGTTTTGGATCAGACGGCATTCCCTCCTTTTTTTATTAGCTCCATGGCCACGCGTTAGATTGTTTGTGCCCAGTGTTTTCTGTTTTTTGACGTGCGTGTAACGTGTGTTGTCGTGTTTGTCTTTGACAACAGCATACAGAATAGCATTTCAAACCCAAAACCATTCCACGAAGATATCGTAACGCGCCGCGTTACGTGCGTGAATGGTCATACGGAATCAGGGGCCTGAATGGTCATATGGAATAAGGGCCCTGCCCGTAGATCTACGTATCTACGGGCTGTTGATAATGATGAATTATTTAATTATTGTTATTTCTAGTATTCATTTTAATTTTTAATAGGGAGTTTGTGCTATTTGTTGAGGAAAAGCACTTCCATTATGGTATTCAAGATTTAGGCCTATTTAGCATCGGTCAAGATATTATTTTATGTTCAGCTGGTACAACTAGTTTATGACTGGTGGTGCAACTAGTTGTGTAACTGGTTGGACAACTAGTGATACAGCTACTGCTACAACTGGTGGTATAAGGAGTTGTTTTTTTCTTTTCTAATGACTGTATTAATGTATCGAAGCAAGTGTAGAATCGAGAAAAGGGTTGAATTAGCGAAAGTATTGAATTAATTACAGTAGTAAGTAAATTTTCAACTACACATTAAAGTAGCCAATTAGAGAAAGCGCGTTATGTCGACCCTGACCCACATCACACGTCACTACGCTATACCTTGTTAACTATTTTGACATGCTTCACATGATTTCGTCATTTTTAAATTGTTACTTGACTAAAATACTAGTGATATTCAAATATAGCAATTGACTATTTCCGTTTTAGAATACTTCCGTTTTGAATTATTTCCGTTTTTAAATTAAACTGGCTTAACCACAAAAAAAAGACTTTATTTTGGATTCGACTTTACCAAAATGGTAAAACAGACTTGGTCGGCAATTCGTTTGCCCGACACTGATCGAAAAGATTGTGCTCTTGCAAATAAAGTGGTGATTTAGTATTTCGGCGTTATAATTTTCAAGCCCGCTTACCCAAGTACTGGTATTATAAAATATAAAAGTGTTGGTGAAGAAAATGCTGTATAATTGCTGAGTAATTGGGAGGCGACCATAACCTATATTCATATAAAATATATTTTATTAAAATAATTTATATTAAAAAAGAATTTGTTTCATTTTGTTAAAGTAGGAACCTACTACTTAGCCATTGTAAGTATAATCATAATACATAGTGGAAAGAGAAATACACTAAGCTACTTAATTGAACACTTCAATAGCCACGGGTAGTGGGTGGTGTCTATTGGGATTCCTTTTTTAGGGTTCTATACCTTACAGCTTCCGTGGTGTGGTGGTTGAGCCGGTCGGCTCATAACCCGGAGGTGGAGGGTTCGATTTTCGCGACAGGACAAGTATTTGTGCCCGAAAAAAAAGCGCAAATACTTGTTCTGTGTCTGGGTGTTGTGGGACTATGGTCCTCGTAGTTCCTGGGTCCCTAGATACAGGGAATCCTAGTTAGGGTCCAGGATCTACGTATGTGATCGTTACAAAATTAAATTAAATTACAAAATAAAATTAAATTAAAAAAAATTAAAATTAAATTAAATACCCAAAGGGTAAAATGGACCCTATTACTGAGCCTCCGTTGTCTATCTGTCTGTCTGTCTCCAGGCTATATCTTATGACCCATGATAGTTATTTTTTTACCCCAATATGAAAACTTAATATTTGACAGTATATCGAGAAAGGCTAGTGTTCTGTCTTATCTGCCTGGCTTTGTCTGTCTGTCTGTCCGACTGTCAAACTATAATAAACGCATTCACAGAATATGTGATACCAAAGTATACATATAAGTGCCTTGTTGATACCGTAAAATTGTACAGTGTAACAGTACAAAAATAAAAAAACCCCGAAAAAAAGAAAAATTAAGAAAGAAAAAAAAACAAAAAGGATAAAGGGGAATCCCATAGGTACAATACCCACAAGGGCCATATTTTTTAAAAGTTTTTGTATGATTTTTAGCCAGCGAGCTATCGCGCCAGCTGGACTTGTGGCTGGGCAAAGCCGATCTCACTCATGGACCGGCTCGAGCCATTATTGCACCGTAAGTTTATTATTATAATTAAAAAAGGAGACATAGGCCCCCACTAGGTGGACCGACAATCTGGCCACTCGAGAACCTTTCTTCCCCATCGGTTGTCAGTTCTACGAGCGATGTGGCCTGCCCATTGCCATTTCAACTAGCTAATTCTCTTAGACTAGTTCTCTTACGGATTTCCTCGTTAGTAAACTTATTGACATATAAAATTCCAGACACGCCGGTTATTCGTACTGCGGCGCGTGCGCAGCGTTCGCGTACAGACAAATCAGCCCCGTAGTAGTGTGAGTATACTACCACACATACAAACTAATATACGCCTACACAGAAAATGGTTTTATCACAGAATACTTAATAGTAAAGGTGCAGAAGCTGGGGTTAGACTCCTTAGGTCAAAATCGCTGTCTGTCAAGTTGTTATTACGTAAAGTCCTTTTTTCGTCAAATTACAATTTTCGTCAAATTCTCTTTTCGTCAAGTCTTCCAATCGTCAAGTTACCCCTAACATGATGACAAATTTTCAATACTTGACACTGGCTAAATACACTATGTGTGGAGCCAAAATATAAGAAAAAAAAAGTGGTACGCTTGAACATCTCAGTCGTTCAGTCTTAGTCATAATGAACAGGGGCCGTACTGTGAGCTCTTAGCGCGATTCAAAATTGAGCCAATATTGGATCGCTTGACAAAATCTTCATACAAGAAAAAACGAAGCGATCCAATACAGGCTCTGGTTTGAATCGCACTAAAGCTCACAGTACGGCCCCTGAAGTGATAATAAAAAAGTACTATTTGCTTATGTTCTTGACTGTATATAAACGTATAGACGTAGGGGTAACTTGACGATTGGAAGACATGACGAAAAGAGAATTTGACGAAAATTATAATTTGACGAAAAAAGGACTTGACGTAATAACAACTTGACTTACAGCGAGTTTGACCTAAGGAGTCTAACCCAGAAGCTGCACTCCGCGAGGTCACTTAGATAAATTTACAATATTATATTTATTTTATTTATTTATTAATTAATTTTTCTTATAAATAATTTGAGCCTGGGTGGGAATCGAACCTGCTCGTAGTTCTGCCTTGTGTATTATAGGTTGTGCCTATAGTACAGAAGCCAGAGCTACTACCAACTGAGCTATCAAGCTAGTCATGTATTAATCAATATCCGGACGGAAAACAAACGCGAGTTAAAGGAGGGTATTCGCTTGATTCGTTCGCTGGAACAAATAAAAATGTTTCGATTCTTTTTAAATATTTTTTTGTCCTTTCCAGCAAACGTATATTCATCCTCGGTCCGTCGCATCACGTGCGTCTCGGTGGCTGTGCTCTATCATCTCTGGATAAGTACACCACTCCACTCTACGATCTCACCATAGACAAGCAGAGTAAGTCGGTTTTATAGCACACTAGCTGACACGCCTGGCTTCGCACTGGTGCATTAGTAGTACCCCCTAAAAGTAAATACTAATAAAATAAATACTAAATAGTAATAAGTGAATAAAATAAATTGTGTGGACATTTCACACAGCGCCATCTAGCCCCAAACTAAGTATAGTTTGTACTATGGGAACCAGATAACTGATAATACTTAGATACTTTTGTTGGAATATAACACACAGACACAGAACAAACATCGATGTTCATCACACAAATGTTTGTCCCGGGTGGGAATCGAACCCACAACTTTCAGAAAGCAGAGCTCCTGTAAATGGGTATCTAAAACTAAATTACAAATTTTGTATGGTTTTACTATTTCTTTTTCTTTTGAACCATAGAGTTGGAGCGAACAAAAATAAAATCAAATCAGTCAAGGCATTTTTTGAACCCACCGAAAGATATTTTAGTTTTTGGGCATTATAAATATCTTTATGATGATGATGATGATGATGATGTAATGTTTTTCTTCAGTATACACGGAGTTGGAAGCGACACGTCAATTCGAATGGATGGACGTCCAGACAGATGAAGATGAACATTCTATAGAGATGCAGCTTCCTTACATCGCTAAAGTTATGGAAGAGTACGTATCTATTTCTAATCTAAGAAAAAAACAAAAACCGGCCAAGTGCGAGTCGGACTCGCGTACGAAGGGTTCCGTACCACTATCTAAGAAAATGAGCAAAAGAATCGCGTTTATTGTATGGACGCCTCCTTAAATATTTATTTTATTCTGGTTTTTAGTATTTGTTGTTATAGCGGCAACAGAAATACATCATCTGTGAAAATTTCAACTGTCTAACTATCATGGTTCATGAGATACAGCCTGGTGACAGACGGACAGCGGAGCCTTATATATATAGCCTTATTAATAGGGTCCGTCTTACCCTTTGGGCACGGAACCCAAAAAGTGATAGTCATTTTTATTTTTATCTATATATGGTCCCTGTGGAATACGACCACCCCATCCCTTTTCGTTGCCATAAGAGCTGGCTAAGGGAATATCCAGGGATTGGGCAGCAGTTTATAGCTCTTAGGATTAGCAAGTTGAAATGGCAATGGGCAGGCCACATCGCTCGTAGAACTGACAACCGATGGGGAAGAAAGGTTCTCGAGTGGCGACCACGAACCGGAAGCAACGTAGGCCCCCCACTAGGTGGACCGACCTGGTGAAAGCGGGGAGCTGACGGATGCAGGAGGCGAGCAGCCGCTCATAAGTGGCGCTCCCTAGGGGAGGCCTATATTCAGAAGTGGACGTCTTCAGGCTGGTGATGATGATGATGATGTGCAGCAGCAGTCTCCTCGGTACGTCTGCGATCACCAAGCCGCCTGTCAAGCGAGGTGATCATGGCGAATCCCAGTATGATAAGCGTCCCAAACGGCGTTTTTTGGAGGAGGCCTATGTTCAGAAGTTTATTTATTTATTTATAAATAGTACAGCCACATCACATATATTAACTTAAAACTGCACATGCAAAATTAATACAAATAGGACTGATACATGTGACAAGTACGGCTTGCATAGCTTTGGCCACATGTACTCATGTTGACGAAGTTGACGTACAAAGCTGGTAGTGATGGATTAATTAGCACTCGCAATAATTTTTAGCATGCGAAATCTCAATTAGCATTTAGCAAATGAAATGTAGTTGCGAAATTCTGTGAAATATGAAATTTCATTTCAATTCATTTGGTTGATTTCGAATTTATTTTTTATTTTAAAGTTTCATTTAATTTTTAATTTATGTTTCATTTAATTTTTAATATTTTTTTTTCATTTAATTTTTCATATAATTTTTCATTTCATATTTCATTTCATTTTTCGTTTCCATTTCATTTCATATTAGCAAATAGCATAGCAATAGCAATTAATAGGTAACAACATTTGCCATCGACTCGCTAAGAAGAAGAAGAAGCAATTAGCATGCTAAGACTCGTTAATTAGCATGTTTATGAAATTTACGCAAAATCGCATTAATTGCCATCGTTAAAAGCTGGTAATGTAATGTGATATGAAATACACCCCCACACACACACACAGTCAAAATTATGTCTCAGGATGTCGTGCGCAGTTTTGTTTTAAAGTTTCGAGTGACACTGCAACTGTTATTGGCGGCCGTGTCGCTTAACATCAGGTGAACGACTAGCTCGTCACGTCATAAATTAAGATAAAAATATAATGCAAGTTTTTGGTTGCAGATTTCAGACCGCGTTTACGATAATACCCATTCTTGTTGGATCTCTTACGTCGGAGAAAGAAGCTAAGTAAGTTTTCGATTGCTTTATGTATTTTGCCATTTGAAGCTGGCAAACAGAAATAACCGGCCAAGTGCGAGTCGGACTCGTGCACGAAGGGTTCCGTACCATTATCTATAAAACCGAGGAAAAAATTTGTTGTACGGGAGACCCGTTCAATATTAATTTTATTCTGTTTTATTGGCAACAAATACATCATCGGTGAAAATTTCAATTGTCTAGCTATCACTGTTCATGAGATACAGCCTGGTGACAGACGGACATTCAGACAGACAGACAGACAGATAGACAGACGGACAGACGGACAGCGGACCATTAGTAATACGGTTTGCTTTACCCCTTGGGTACGGAACCCTAAAAATTTTTTTTGTTTATTTTTATAATGCTATAAAATTAATAATTATTGATTTGGGAGGCGTTCTCCTTAATAGGCTAGTTGTGAACTATTTTTTTATTATACAAATTAACAGAATTATATATCTCAAAAAAACAACTCGTGAAAACAAAATTAAACATCTCAAAAATAACGAACTCACAAGTTAATATTATTTTCTTAGAGTAAGTTAAAAATGAAAGCAACAATTGAAAAAAATACTAAAATCAGTCAATAAATCACGGAGTAATAAGCTTGTAGAGTTTCTGGACACATCGCCTGTCCCTTTCTCGCAAAACAGGTTTTCCCCACAGTTACTATGAAAACACACGTTGTAACGTCACATGCCAACGGATACTGTATGTAAAGCTACCACAGTGGTATGAAGGACCAAGAACTGACGTCACTATGCGTTTTAGCCGTCTCTTTCTATTCCTGTATTTATTTTGAAATGCCTGTAACTTTGTGATTTTTTGAGATAATTCATTTTCGTTGAGGAATATTATTAATCTGTGCAAAAAAAATAGAACTGCACTAGCCTATTGTGAATAAATAGTTTAGAGAAAAAAAGTCAGTTTTCCCGCGTAAAATATTTTCTTTTTCAGATATGGCGCAATCCTAGCCCCGTATTTAGCCGATCCCCAGAACTTGCTAGTGATATCATCTGACTTCTGCCATTGGGGGTCCCGATTCCGCTACACGTGGCGCGGCGGGAATGAACCTATATACCAGAGCATCGAGTGGCTGGATAGACAGGTAATATTGGTTATATCGCTTCCTACTTCTTTTCTTTCTTTATCTAGTCTTTGTTTTCATCTTTATTTCGTCTTTCTTTTTTCTTTCTTTCTTCTTTCTTTCTTCTCTCTTTCTGCTTTCTTCTTTCTTTCTTTCTTTGGTATTTCTTCTTTCTTATTTGTTTTTTCTCCTGTCTTCCAACCTATCTTTCTTCGAACCTATATATCAGAGCATAGAGTGGTTGTTAATTACAACATTGAACATTAGTTAATTACAGCGTCATCTATTAGTCGAAATTGTAAGACGAATAACATTGGGGATAGCGCCATCTGTTACTCGAAGTTAGTAAGTCATTAGTTACAACGTCATTATCTGTTTGTTTAGGATGGATAAAATAAAAACAAAAACATTTTCAACAACACTGTGACATTATGTGGGCCAGTGTATAAATATATTTTTTTATTTTTATTTTAAGATTCCTGTTTTTTTTCTAGGGAATGGATATTATAGAAAAAATGGAGCCACGCGCTTTCACCGAGTATCTCAATAGATATGGCAACACCATATGCGGTAGACATCCAATCGGCGTGCTAATGCAAGTAAGTATTACCGCAGAGTACCAAGCCTGGCGCATTTCGCGCTTTACATGCCTGGTCTGCTAGCTCAGTTAGTACTAACCCTGCCTTCAGAACTGACGCCTGTGGGTTCGATTCCCAGGACAAACATTTGTGTGATCAACATAGATGTTTGTTCTGCGTCTGGGTGTCATATTGTATTCTATGTATGTATTTACAAACCAAAAATTTTCTAAGTATTGTATCAGTTGTCTGGTTCCCATAGTACAAGCTATGCTTAGTTTGGGGCTAGATGGCGCTGTGTGAAATGTCCACATATATTTATTATTATTATTACACGCTTGGCTCGGTGATCGCAGATTATAATGTACCTCAGAGACTGCTGTTGCACATTCCCCATAAACATTTGTGAAAACAAAAATAAAATATCTCAAAAACGACAAAGTTACAAGCGTTTTAAAAACCGGAATAGGAAGAGATAGCTCAAACGGCCAGTGACGTCAGAGGAAGGTCGTCATAGTACCTCATTACTAAGCTGTGGTAGCTTTACATACAATATCTTTGGCATGTGACGTCACGAGTGGATTTTTCATAGTAACTGTGGGGGCGCTCTGTTTCGGGAGAAAGGGACAGGAGATGCCCCCTCCAGAAACTTTAGAAGCTTATTACTCCGTGATTTATTTACCGATTTTGCTTATTTTTTCAATTATTGCATTCATTTTTAATCTTCTATAAGAAAGTAATATTTACTTGTTCATTTTTAATAGTAGTCATCATGCCTATTGGTTATTTTCGCAGCTTAATTTAATGTCTTATTGGAATTTTGTTCACCCATTACACTGAATCTACTAACAGGCTAAATTTTGGAATTGAGGTTTAGTTTGGATGACGGCATGGTTAGCTAATTGACGTCATACAAAATCCAATATGGCGGACGATCCAAGATGGCGGACTAGATACCTTTTGTGCACGCCCACGATATGGGTATCAAATGTAAGGGTTCGATGAGAAAATACGAAATAACCGGTCAAGTGCGAGTCGGACTCGCGCACGAACGGTTCCGTACCATTATCTATGAAAACGAGAAAGAAAATAAATCACGTTTGTTGTATGGGAACCCCCTTAAATATTTATTTTATTCTGTTTTTTAGTGTTTGTTGTTATAGCGGCAACAGATATACATCATCTGTGAAAATTTCAACTGTCTAACTATCACGGTTTATAAGTTACAGCCTGGTGACAGACGGACAGGGTTCGCCCTTTGAGTGCGGAGACTTGAAATTAACAAAAGCTTGTTTTAAAATGTTTTTAAATTATTTTCAGGCGATTTCAAAGCTGCGTTCACAATCCACTGCTCCTAGAATGACGCTGAAGTTTTTGAAGTACGCACAATCTTCGCAATGTATGACTCCACAGGACTCTTCGGTTTCATACGCGAGTGCGTCGCTCGTTTTCGAATAAAATCTTAATAACAAACAATTAATATTAGCTTGAGTTATAAGTTACTTCGTATTTTGTTGTATAATGTACAGAATTAGATGCATTTTGACGTTCATTATTCCGGATTGTAAACAAGGTTTTTCAAATTAACCAATAGGCATGATGACAAAATTTTTTTTTGGATAAATTAATTATGGTCCTCAAAAGGTAAAACATTTGTGAACACAAAAATTAAATATCTCAAAAATGACCAAGTTACAAGCATTTTAAAAACCGGAATTGAAACAGATGGCTCAAACGGCCAGTGACGTCAGAGGAAGGTCGTTCATAGTACCTCATTACTAAGCTGTGGTAGATTTTCATACAATATCTTTAGCATGTGACGTCACGTAGATTTTTCATAGTAACTGTGAGGGCGCTCTGTTTCGCGAGAAAGGGACAGGAGATGCCCGCTACAAAAACTTTAGAAGCTTACTACTCCGTGATTTATTTACTGATTTTGCTTATTTTTTCAATTATTGCATTCATTTTTAATCTTCTATAAGAAAGTAATATTTACTTGTTCATTTTTAATAGTAGTCATCATGCCTATTAATGCGAAGGGTAACGAAATTCGTTCAAAGTAACATCGATCTTAACGTCGTAGACTTAAATATCAATTCAGGCTGGAGGATTTTAATTCCGTTTAGACTGAATTGATGTCTGAATTGAAGTCTACGACGTTAAGGTCGATGTTTCTTTGAGCGAATTTTGATCTGCACTGGCTCTACCCTTCGCGTTATCTCCCTCGCATATTGCGACATTTTTAAACGTATGAAATAACTGAATTTTTATCATTGATAGGCTAACATTTGACCACAGTCTTCACTTACCATCAGGGCGGTTATACTCTATGGAAATGCAGATTCCACACGATACGAAACCACGTCGTTATCGTGTCTTGTTCAAATCGTGTTACAGCGTTAGGAGTACCTTTACTTTACATAAAGTTATTTTTATTTTGAATAAAGTATATTGACATAAGTGGTGGTAAGTGTTGATGTGGTTGATGTTTCGGACATCTCTGTAAATCATGTGATTTTTGATAGTTCAAATCGCGCGAATTTCAAATTCATTTCGCGCGGTGTTGTTTTCGTTTCATAGAGAATAGAGTTTTGCAGATTTCTTATGTAGGACAAAGAATTCGCGTGGTTTCGAAGTAAGGAATCGATAGAGAATAACCGCCCTAATGGTATGTGACGACGCGGTCGACGATGGAGCTTGCTTAGAAAATACCGGTTCACTCTGGCCTTGTTCTCTAAATTTTCAGAAAAATCTTGAAGACACAGACATAAATCTTTCTTATGAATAACATTACCTACAAATGTTCAAAAAAAAAATCTAAATAATATTTCATACATACCTACAACATTATACAAGGTGACCTTGAATTGGTATGTTATCCCGGAACGGGGGGACTGGGACCATGATACCCTACAAGTTGTGAGAGCCTTACTTGAAACTGGGTGTTTCCAAACTTCCATGGTAAAAAATAAATCCACTCGCAAAATTGTACATGCGGTCGCTACGAGATATAACAAGATACTATAAATTCATTTCTAAACACTGGTCGTTAAACTTTAACACATAAATGGTGCACTCGGTCAAGGACGAAGTTCAACCACCCAACTGCGCTAAGACTATTTTCGAACGTAAACTTTACATGGCATTTCTTCAATGAAAAACTATTAATTTAGTAAAGTCGTAGAAGAAACATTGTCTACCTTGGGGTGTAGATTTACCCCCTTTCGGGATAACTTACTAATTCAAGGTCACCTTGTATAATATTTTATAATTATGTTGTTGTCTTTCCATACTGTTTTTATGTATGAATCAACCTCAATCAGTGAAATCAATGAATTGATTGAAGTTTATTTCACCGAAATCGTTTTTTCAAATTAAAATTTTCTTGCATTTTTTGCTAATTATAGCCGCAGATATTAAAACAGTACCTACTATAATACTCAATGTTTGTTCATGAAAACGAATTTCACGCAAATAGATAGAATATTGTTTTAAACTTTCACGGTTGTTTACCACGTTTTTAATAGTCATTCATCATTAACAGCCTGAAGACGTCCACTGCTGAACATAGGCCTCCCCCCGGGAGCGCCACTCAGAGCGGCTGCTCGCTTCCTGCATCCATCGGCTCCCCGCGGCTTTCACCAGGTCGTCGGTCCACCTAGTAATAGTACTTACAGGATATTTACCGTGATTAGAATCATTTTTGTACTATTAAAAACGTAGATAAAATATATCGGCAAGTTAGGATTAAAAGACAAACCCCCGTATTCCAAAACATTTCTCCAAAAAGCCTTCACTTGACTTCTACTTCACTTTGAGGGAAACTCAAAATACATCGCGACGTACCTTGAGTTGACAGTTGCTTCGCTTCTCTCGTTTGAGAAAAATTGACGCAGAAATGTCAAGTTGATTATTTATTGTGAACTAAAAATACCAAAACACAAAAATGAGGTCAATTCGAGGTTGAGTCGAGTGGAGTAATCTCGAGGTAACGTCTTAGAATATGGGTGTAAGTATCACCTAGATATCATTGATTTAGCTAAAGCAATGAAATCTATGTAATACTTTTAATCGTAATTTGTTGATACTATTTATTTGCGTAAAATTCGTTTTTACGAACTCACATTGAACAAATTAGGCTATGATCGCAAAAATGCTAGAAATTTTTGAATTTGGCACGCTGAGTGAAATTTTCCACCTTAAAACGTAAAAGAAACCGGGGGCTAGAAAGATGAGAGCGAACTTAGGAGCTGTCAATTTAATTGCAGACGAGCTTTATTTATGCTAAATTAGATAAAGGTACTATAGGTTGTCCTTATGCTTATAACAATAACAACTATTATTAATATATCTAGTAAGAAAATAAAATGTATTATTTTAAAAAATCGATTTCGGAAAACATCGGATATAATCGGTAAGGTCTCAAAAGAGCATTTATGTGAATGTGTTTTTTAGTAAAGGTACTTTCTTAGTATTTGGTTGTTTTATTTTAAAATTTGAATACATAGATCCTGGACCTTGACTAGGACTCCCTGTATCTAGGGACCCAGGAACTAAGAGGACCATGCTCCCACAACACACAGGCACAGAACAAGACAGTATTTGGGCTTTTTTTTCTGTGCACATCACAGAGCTATGAAACAAATGACGCTTCGCGTTTTTTTTTTTGCTCTGTGGTGCACATATACCTCTGGTGGCTTGTCTTGGTCTGAACCCAGATAATATAATACCTACAGTACAGATGCCTCATCCCATACAACGGAATAACGCGGGCTATTTTACGAATTATTTTATTTCTGCATAACGCACGATTATCAAGCGACATTTATTGCGTGTTGGCGAAGTATTGGGCCAAATGAATACACTGGACACTAACTAGTAACTCTCTAGACACGATTATATACTACATTTTTTTCAAGTTCGGGCTATGTTTCGTTTGTACCTGATGGGATCCCATGGTCTGAAGAAGGTTGTCGAGTGGCGACCACGAACCGGAAGACGCGGCGTAGTCTCCTAGGTGGACCGACGATCAGATGAAAACCGCGTGGAACCGATGAATGCAAGTCTCAAGTGGCATGATCATTTTGACTGGCCTGATAGTCAGCCAGTTGGTAGTAGATATGCCTTCTGAACTATAGGTTGTGGGCATCGAAATAATTCGATGGTTGTGGGTTCGATTCCAACCCGGGACAAACATTGATGTGGTTAAGGTGTTTGTTCTGTTTCTGGGTGGTATATTGTATTCTATGTATGTATTTACAAACAAAAAGTACCTATCTAAGTATCGTATCCGTTATCTGGTTCCCATCCCATAGTACAAGCTATGCATACGGGCTAGATGGCGTTGTGTGAAATTACCAAACACAAATTATATTTAACTTTGATTAGGGTGAGATAATAGGGATGATGACTACTATTAAAAATGAACAAGTATATATTACTTTCTTATAAAAGATTAAAAACGAATGCAATAATTGAAAAAATAAGCAAACTCGGTAATAAATCACGGAGTAATAAGCTTTTAAAGTTTCTACAGGAGGCATCTCCTGTCCCTTTCTCGCGAAACAGAGCGCCCCCACAGTTACTATGAAAAACCCACTCGTGACGTCACATGCCGAAGAGATTGTATGAAAAGTTACCACAGCTTAATAACGACCTTCCTCTGACGTCACTGGCCGTTTGAACTATGTCTTGCTATTCCGGTTTTTAAAGTGCTTGTAACTTTGTAATTTTTTGAGATATTTAGTTTTTGTTTTCACAAATGTTATCTTTTGAGGACTATAATTAATTTATCGAATAAAAAATTTTAGTCATCATGCCTATTGGGTAATAAACTAATTAACAATGATATTAAATAACTACAGACTTTAAAAAGAGGGACCCACTTGTTGGGATTCCACAAATAAAGGACAATATCAGAAAGGGGCAAGCGGCGGGCAGACCGAAGCAAGCAGCCGTTCAAGTGGCGCTCAGTGACGATCATCGTCATCCTGAAGACGTCCGCTGCTGAACATAGGCCTCCCCCGAGAGCACCACTTTAAACGGCTCCTTACTGCTTAGAGCGCGGACTGCATCCATCGGCTCCCTGCGGCTTTCACCACGTCGGTTCACCTAGTGGGATGCCTACGTGGCGTTTTCCGGTTCGCGGTCGCCACTCGAGAACCTTTCTTCCCCATCGGTTGTCAGTTCTACGAGCGATGTGGCCTGCCCATTGCCATTTCACCTTGCTAATCCTAAGAGCTATCATGAGTATGATGATTAAAAACATTAGAATAAACTCGTAGAGGCGGGCATGAGACGAACTATATATTATGGCCGTCAAAAAAGACGGACGAGGTCAGATTCAGATTCAGATTTTTATTGTTTCCATAGTGTACAATAGGTGGAATATAAAATTAAGTCTAGTTTCATATCGAACCCGTCGGGCGCAGCAAATTTGGAGAGAGGAGGGCGACTTAGCAAAAGAATCAAAGTGATCAAACAAAATAGGTACACTACATAGAAAATAATATTAGTTTGATTAGCTATAATAAAATGTCAATCCAATTTTATCTATTACTAGCTTTTGCCCGCGGCTTCGCACGCTTGTGTTATGTTATTTTTACGTTATAGTCTAATAATAGATCATGCATTTCGTACCAAACAACAAAATCCAATAAATCTTTTCGAAGCTGAGCACAGTAACCTGTATTAGCATAGAAGGTATAGGTTAGTGGAAGCTATTTAAGCCATTACCTAAAATTAAATGTTATGAGTCTAATATAAATTTATAACAGTAAAAGAAGTTTCAAACAAAAAACTACAATTATATAAGTACCTGTTCATATTACAACAAAAAGATATCATCATCACTTCACTCAGGTCTTTAACAGAAGTTTCAGTAAATTTTGTTTAGGTAGTAGTTACCTAAGCAGGCAGGTACAGTTTAGAAAAATATGGAAGAATCACACACGATGATCCTGTTTTGCTCAGTTTTACATATTATCCGCGCGCTTTTTGTTCCATTTACCACATTTTTTTTACCTTCTTAAGTTTGGTTCCATACGAATTGAGTACTTAACTACCTACACATAAGATAGTTACTTACCTACTATAACTATAACCTTCTTGAAGTAACCGATCCTCAATCAATCATTTCCTGCTCCCCTGCTTTATTTAAAAGCCCACAGATCTAAAATATTTTATCTATTAAAAACTTATTTCAACATGCAAGAAGAAGAAGAAGAACAAATCAAAAACAGTCAAAAACGAACGTTACGCGCTATGTTGATAATTCGAGGATACAATTTTATTGCCATAATGAATACATACATATTATTATATCTAAGTAGGTACCTACCCTTTTTAAACCTTTTTCATCAAATATTTCGTATCATTGGCTAAATACAAATAGCACCTCCGGCTTACTTTAATGCCAAAATAAAAAAGGTTTTAAAATGCGTAGCAATGGTAAGGGTCTATAACTTAATTAGCAAAGATACCAACCACTAACGCTAACGCCAAACGCTAACTCCCAAAACTGTAATTAGCTGTGGAAAAGGAAGCGATTTCCGAAATTTCATCCTAGTACATTTTGGAGTTAGCATTTGGCGTTAGCGTTAGTGGTTGGTATCTTTGCTAGACCCCCAGGTACCTTAAAACTTCCTTGGGGTCGATCAAGAATGTAGCAGTAGCGCAAAAATAATTTTATCTACCTAATTAGAATGGTAACGTGTAGAAGTTTATGTAAATAATACATTTTACCAGATCGCCAATAAAGAACATTGCTCCCGCCAAAACCCTATAAATCAAAAACTTGAATAAAAATTTAAGCTTCAATATTGGCTAAGTATGATAATCGCGTGAAGCCTTATGAATAATTATAAAAAGTCTAAGTAACTACCCTTTTAAACAGTTTTCAAAAAATACTTCCTATTGGCTAAATACAAATTTTGTCTAATGCCAAAATAAAAAAGGGTTTACAATGCGTAGCAAAAGCAAGGGTCAATAGGCACAGATTACTGAATATGTTACTACTAAGGTTAAGCTATAGGTACTATAAATACAATTTTAAATACTTATTTCGAATGGTAACGCGTAGTAGATTTTGAAAACTAATACATAATACCAGATCGCCAATAAAGAATTTTGCCCTCGCCAGAAACCAATAAATCGAAAACATGAATAATAATTTAGTTATGTTTCAATATTGGCTAAATATGATATCGCGTGAAGCCTTAAAACTTATAAAAAAAGTGTAAGAAGTTTTGTTTTGTAGTGTGATACACTGCCGGTAATGCAGGCGCGCTAATTGTTATTTCCTTTTTTTTGTCTTTTAAGTTATAAATAAAAACATGCATTAAATTACTTCCTTATTGCTTAGTGCAGTGGGGATTGTTCAGAATGAAATAAAAATGACTGGGGTTCCGTACTCAAAGGGTAAATCCTTATTACTAAACCTCCGCTGTCTGTCTGTCTGTCTATCCATCAGTCACCAGGATGGACTCATAAATCGTGATAATTTTTCACAGATGATATATTTCTGTTGCCACTATAACAACCGTGATCCGTATTCAAAACGACAGATAAACAGACAAATAAAAACATCGAGGATAGTCAACAGAGATATTTTTCTGCGCCAACTAAACAGCGAAGGTTCGGGCGTATATGAAGCCGTGCCATAATAGTAACAGAGTTTATTTCTTTAATCTGTGCATCCGGATAAACCCGAGATAAAATTACCGTCAGTAGCAGTGTAGCAGAGTAACATTTTTTCCTCTCATCTACGGTTAGTAGCCAAAATATAACTTACCTTTTGACACTGGCTAAATACCTACACTATGTGTGGAGCCAAAATATAAGAAAAAAACTTACCTTGAGCGTGAAGCGGCCATCTTGTTAAAATCCCGTTCCGTTTCATAAATGAAATCTTAATCATTTCCACCAAAAAAAAATATTAAAGATATTTAAAATTTAATATATCCTATGTTTTGCGCCGGGTTTTTCTAAGCTTATTAGTGAAAACCGCATGAAAATCCGTTCAGTATTTTCGGACTTGTGCCGTAACAAACAAACAAACAAACAAACAAACAAACAAACAAACAAACAAACAGACAAAATGTCTAAAAAGTAGCTTAACGTGATCAGCGAAAAATTTCAAGCCAACCTGTGTAATTTTTTTTTCGATATCTTGCATTTACAGATTTTTTTATCTCTACAGTTTTATTATATGTATAGATTATTAGTAATATTAGTAAAAATTTAATGTCAGTTTTGTACAGCATAAAATAAATTAGATTACCTATTCAATGTCACACTTATTCATTCTAAATACCACATATTATTCTTACAATTATTGATGTCAAAAAGTACACCTTTTACACACCAAATTTTCATCAGCAAATCATATTTTATTGTCACTCGTCAATACTATAATAGGCATTTTCCGTCAGGAACCGTTTCAAAGTTGGTATAAAGTTCGTATAAATCAAGGTTATATAAGTGTGAAAACCACTGTGGTGTGGTGGTTGAGCAGTTTGGCTCATAACCCGGAGGCAGCGGGTTCGATTCCCGCTATAGGACAAGTATTTGTACTTGTTCTGTGTCTGGTTGTTGTGGAACCATGGTCCTCGTAGTTCCTGAGTCACTAGATACAGCAAATCCTAGTTAGGGTCCAGGGTCTAAATATGTGAACGTTGGACGTAAAAAAAAATTACGAGTAATTTTTGTGGAATGTAAAGAAAAACTTACTAAAGTAATAAATAATTTTTATTCTCAACTCATTTTTCATTTTCACAATGGTAAAATTAAATAGGTAACTTTACTATTGGTTTTGCTTAATTAAATAAATGGCAATAGAGTAATATTTTATTAATTAAATAGGCACCCGTCCGGCAGCCAGTTAAACAAACATAATAAATCAGTCGTTATTTGTATAGAAATTAAATAAGTTTAGTAAATTGAATAGTTTTCACATTTTAAGATTAACTGAATCCAAAAAAATAGGGGTAAAGAAGGGCCCAGACGGTCTTAAATCAAGCGCTATGTATTTTTAGTCAAATTAAATACTTTAACTATAATATTTTCGAATATTAACTTATTGATTGACATCGAACTGAAGCCCAGAATGGCGGACATATTACATATATGTGTGTCAGATGAAAGTAGGGCGATCGGCTTCCTATGATGTGAGTGTGTGCGTGCCCCGCTCGTACGTACGAAGCGTTCCGGCTTCCTAAGGGTGCTTCAGTTTCGGATCAGACGGGATTCCCTCCTTTTTTTATTAGCTCCATGCTTAAAACTATATATTGATTTGCACAGGTGATTTATTATAAGTTATTGCTTCCTTACCAATGTTTGTTCAAGCCAAAGTGTTTGGTATAAAAAGGGGATGAGGCTTGGTAGAAGCACAGTCAAGTTCTTGGTCTGAGTCGAGTCACCTCGAACTAAAGACCAAAAATGCAACTCAAATCACTGTGCTTGGTGCTGGCGCTCAGTGTAAGTATTATACTATTATTAGTTTTTAGTTTTTTGTTTCTACCGTGCCGTACTGCAGCCCTACCGTGTAAGCATTCTGGTAATGAACATCGCCTGCCATCCTGCTTACGCCAATGTACAAGCCCTTGAGTGCGAGCAAGAGAGCACACGATTACGATTGCCACCGGGCCTACGCGGTAAGGCCACTGGTACCATTCATAAACTCATAATGGTTTACAAGCCCGAAGACTACAAGTGAAATTGCAGTCTTCGGGCCCTGATAGCTAATCTATGGAAATAACATTTCGGAAATCGCTTACTTTTCTGGTTCTAATGTCATTCCAATACATTTTGGAGCGAGCATTTGGCGTTAATGCTAATGGAAGGGATCTTTGCTATAGCACCAGTTGGTTTAGGTCTGAATCATGGACCGGGGACAAAAAAGTTAGACCTACCCTCTGTTCCATAATCCATTCACTTTTAAAAAAATCGTGATGACCTAGTCGTTCGCACTAAGTATAAGGGGTACCTATAGAGGCATTTCCACAGAGCAAGAAAAAAATACGCATAGCCTGAAACGTCATTTTTTTAAAAGCACTGTAGGTATTACACACTTACCCCCGTAGTCTAAAACATTTCACCTTTTTATCCTTCACTCGACTTCCACTCAACTTTGAGGGAAACTCAAGGTAAGTACATCGCGACGTACCTTGAGTTGACAGTTGCTTCGCTTCCCTCGTTTGAGAAGAATTAACGAGGAAATGTCAAGATGATTATATCATCATCATCATCAGCCCGTAAATGTCCACTGCTGAACATAGGGCTCCCCCAGAGAGCGCCAGTTTGAGCGGCTGCTCGCCTCCTGCATCTCCCCGTAGTTTCCACCTAGTGGGGGGTCTGCCTACGCTGTGCTGCCGCTTGATTATATATTGTCAATTTAAAATACCAAAACGTTCAATGAAAGATGAAAGAAGATGAAAGAAAATGAGGTTGAGTCGAGTGGAGTAATCTCGTGAATACTCCACTCGACTCTGGGGGTGACTCCCCATATTCCAAAACATTTCAAGTCTATGTAGATGATGAGTACAAAACTACTGAACCAATATTGATGAACTTTTATTGATTTTTAGACTTTTTTCCTTTTTTATGAGACCTATAAAATATGAAAGTATGTTCTTTCAAATAAATAAATAATATAATTTTTTAGTTTAGTTTACAGATAATATATAAGGCAATAAAAAAAACATAACTAAATTGAGGACCTCCTCCTTTTCGTCGCTTAAAAAAGTGCGCATCGCAAAAATGCTACATACCTGCAAAATTTAACATCGATAGGTACTTATATAACTATAATGACAATGTACCAACTTTTGTTTCAGATTTTGAGCGTACACAGTACACCTAGTGGTAAATTTCAATTTTTGCTTTTATTTAATATAGGTTTTTTTATAAGAATGAATGACGTGACGAGCTAGTCGTTCACCTGATGTTAGGCGACATGGCCACCCATAACAGTTGCAGTGTCACTCGGAACTTTAAAATAATGTTTCGTGTGCCCTGCCATCCTGAGACATCACAGAGTTTAGTACCTATTCAGATTACTAGACTGTGTAATCAGGTCATGAAGTCTCATTTGCCCAGTAATTTCACTAGTCAGCTTTTTAGATAAGCGTGGCTTCATCTACACTTACCATCAGGTAAAATGTGGCCAAACGTAAATAGTTATTTATGATATTAGGGCGGTAAGTTGGTTTTTACTAACGAGTAGACAAATGTAAGCCCGAGACTAAGTCGAGGGCTTACCATAGTTACGAGTTTGTAAAAACCAATATCCGCCCGTGTATCATACAACGTTTTTCAACACATTTGCGAGAAAAATGTACAATAGGTTCTTTGCTACTTTCCCACTAATAAACTTTGTTTAAACAATCTTTGACGTTTCTAATCTAATGTGAAAATCTAGACCACTTTACTAGAGCATGATTTAAACTGGACTATGACTATGAACTAAGACTTGACTAAGTAAGTGTATAATTCTATAAATAACACTATGAAAATTTTTATTGCAATAGGTAGGTACTTGACACTGGCTAAATATGGCACTAATGTGTGGAGCCATAACATGTAAGAAGAAAAAATGTCTAAAATGGCGCACATAAATTCACAATGCAAATAATTATGCAAATGGTGCCATGTGGTGAAAATTATAACTAATTGGTTTCATTTTCTCTGTAGTATTAAAGGGAGACAAACATTCTCAGCAAACGCGCTTCCAAGGAGTTTCGTTCATTCAGTTTATTATTCTCGTAATGTGAAACTGTTTGGTGAAATTCTTATGATATATTTTTTATATTTTTTTCTGTAATCTGTGACCGTAATGGAACTCGCACGGGGCGCCATACAACGGAGGAGACGGTTATAGGTTTGAGCACAGAGTAACCAGAGGGAGCATTTTTTTTTTAAATGTTTTCTCCACACATAGTGTATTTAGCCAGTGTCAAGTATTGTATATTTTCATCGAGTTTTAGAATATTTTACGTAGTCAAGTCTTAGTCATAGTCATAGTCCAGTCTAAGTCATGCTCAAGTAAAGTGGTGGCAACTTTACAAGAAGCTTCTATGGAATTTTGGAAGCAACACGAAAAACCACGTTACACCACATTATATCACTTGACCACACTCATGCTCGTAATTCAGCACTTAATGCGTAAAACGCCACCAATTTTAAACATTAACACTGAAAAAAAGCACAAGTTTTGAGAAATAATACAATGCAACGACGTGAACTTTTTCACGTTCCCGCCAAAACTCACAGGGAGTGAGGGAGCATTAGAGTAAAAAATTCGTAATTATTTTTGAAAAAATAAAAATGAGCCACTATTTTATCGATATCGACACTTCGCTGAACTGAGTTTAATTATAATAAAGCTAATTATTTTAAAGTACTTAGTGAAATAAAAAAAAAATATTGAAATGCTAATTAATTGATATGATGGTTTAATTTAATTAATTCGAAAACGCTGTACATCAGTAGAAAATTACATTTATTTACTATGAAGGTACTAATTACTGACAAAACTACATAACCTTAATTAACATGGTCATGAGCCATTTTATTAAAAAAAGGAATTTGTAATGTAAATATGACCCAATAGATGGCGTTGAATTGGTGTGTACCACTATCTGTCACTGTCCCAGTTTCGTTTCAAGCTAAGCTGACGACTCCAAACTTTTAGTTTTATATTTTGAGAAACCTACCCCGTATTCCGAGACACGCTAAAATCGCTTATAGCGCTCCCAGCGCTCACGTTGATTTTTCAGCGTTCCGATTCAGATGTTGCGCTCAATGACTTTGACCGCTGTCAATGACTCGGGACAACCAATCACGGACGGCGATATCGCAAGATGGCGTCGGTCATGACGTTTACAAGAGATTTCGTTGTCGCGCTCACGGCAATTCGGTACGCGTTTTTAGCGCGATAATGTCGATATTATCGATTTTAGCGTGAATCGGAATAGGGCCCTAGTGTCCTAGTATCACATAGTGACAAACATACTTTCTGAATTATCTAAGCCTATTTAAGAAAAGTACAAGAAGAAAGTAGGTACTCACTTGTATAAATATATGATTATATCATATTATGCCCTAACACGTAGAATATAGTAATATAATGGATTTATAAATAATATTTGGTTTAAGGTGATAATAATTTTAAGACGACATATCAAAGCGAAAATAACAACAATAACATATTGACAGAGTCAGACATGTCAGGCATAATTCATAAACAGAATAAAACTATTTAACTGAAAGTAGGTTTCATAACACTACCCCTTACTCTAGCAATTACTTTAAATTAAGTACGTTAAAACACTGCAAATTAATAATTGCGCGAGTACAATAAAATAATAAAATAAAATTCAAATTAAACCTTAACTCTTAACAAACAAATTGTGCTTGACCTTTGGTAAAGACTTAGTAAAAAGGTCAGCTTGCAAATCAGCTGAAGGCTTATAAAATATCTTAATTAACTTTCGGTCAACACATTCCTGTATAAAATGGTGCTGGACATCAATGTGCTTGGTTCTGCGAAAACATTGATTTTCCGCCATTTTAAGAGTACTCTTATTGTCATTATAAATAACAATAGGCTCATGTGGCATATCGAAAGACTTTAACTCGAACATAAAGTTATTTAAAAATTTAGCCTCCTTAACTGACGTTCCAAGAGCATAATATTCAGCCTCTGTACTGGAACACGCTACATTATTTTGTTTGTGGCTATGCCAGTTAATAACGTTAGGTCCAAACCTACACACGAAACCTGAATAAGATTTTCGATCGTTTGTATCCCCCGCCCAATCTGCGTCGGAAGAAATTTCAACTTTGTTGCTACCGCGCCTAAAATTGAGTCCGTAGTCAGTTGTACCCGACAAATACCGTAACACACGTTTAGCAGCTAGCCAATGTGTTTCATTGTAACATGTGTTATATTGGCTAAGCTTACTGCACACAAATGCAATATCAGGCCGTGTGCATACAGCAAGATACATTAGACTTCCGATAAGTTCCTGGTAAGGAAACCTTGAATCAACTTTCTCAGCTTTTGGTGGATTAAAGTTGACTTCCATGGGAGTTGCTACCTTATGACAATCATCCATGCCAAACTTAATCAATAGATTTTTCACATATTGTGACTGAGTAAGTTTCAATGTTCCTTGCTTCCTGTTCCTTTCAACTTTCATGCCCAAGGCTTGTGTAACAGGTCCAAGTAATTTAATATTAAATTTAGAACTTAATAACTCATAGAGCGCTTTCTTCTGTAGTTCATTGGAACTAAATATGAAAAAGTCATCAACATAGAGCGCTATAATAACCTTGTCTTTAAAGAACACACATTTTTCACTCTTTAGTTGATTGAAGCCATTTTCAACCAAAACTTGGTAAACTTTTTCGTTCCATGCTCTACTAGCTTGTTTGAGTCCATACAAGCTCTTCTTGAGTAAGCATACTTTGTTCTGCCCCTCAATTTGAAAACCGACTGGTTGCTCCATATAAATTTTCTCATGTAAATCTCCATTAAGAAAAGCTGTATTGACATCAACATGTTCGATGTCCATATCATTTTCAACTCCAATCGCAAATAGTAGTCGTAGAGTGCTATGTCTCACAACTGGTGTAATTGTTTCTTCATAGTCTACGCCATATTTTTGCGTAAAACCTTTTGCAACAAGACGTGCTTTAAATTTTTCAAATTGCCCGCTTGGATCTACCTTTTCTTTGAAAACCCATTTTGATTTAATGACATTGCCATTCTTTGGTCGATCCACGAGTTCCCAAACACCATGCGACACTAAAGAGTTGTATTCATCATGCATTTCTGCCAACCAATCTTTAGCATTATCGCTTTTAATTGCTTCATTATATGTTTTAGGTTCACTGCGTCCCATTAATGCTAGTTCAGAGAAATAGTTCACTTCATAATCTTTGAACCAAATAGGAGGATGCCGATTACGTTGGGGTCTAGCAACTTCCACATCAGATACAATATTCTGGTCATACAGAGTTTGTGAATCTTGCTGACTATTATTTAACGAAGCTTCTTCCCGTTCTTCAGATGTAACTGCTTCTTGAACATGAGATTCATCATCAACAGGATCTAAAACATCAATATCTGTAGATGATATATCCGGTGTGGCAAATTCATCACTGTCCGGTTCATGGATATGTTCATGAAAAGTACTGGGATGATATACCGTTACTTCAACATTGTTGATCAAATCTTTATTACTATCATTAGTATTTGCTGTCTTGTAGGTAATACCTCTAACAGATTCAATAAATTCAACAGAACGTGCTTTGATAATCTTCGTGCCATCATTAGGATCACCAAGTCTATATCCTTTGGTATGGTCACAATATCCCAACATAATGTATGGTTTCGATTTAGGATCAAGCTTTGTGCGTTGTTGTTGTGGAGTAAGTGCATAAGCTGTGCTACCAAAAACTCGAAGATGACTAAGGTCCACTTTAGATCCGGTCCATAATTCTTCTGGTGTAGCATTTTTCAAAGCTGCTGTTGGGCTACGGTTCTTCAAGTAACAAGCCGTATTTACCGCTTCAGCCCAATATTGTTTCTCCAAATCAGCATCTTGCAACATTGACCTAGCTTTTTCCATCAAAGTTCTGTTTAAACGTTCGGCTACGCCATTTTGTTGGGGTGTATACGGAACCGTCGTTTCGTGAATAATACCGCATTGCTTAAAATGATTCACAAAACTCCTGTTACAAAATTCCGTGCCATTGTCGCTCCTAACCCGCTTTATTTTAAGATCAGTTTGATTTTCTACTAAATTTTTGAATGCAATAAATGTATCCAAAACAGTTGATTGATCTTTGCGTTTTAGAAAATATATAAACGACTTGCGCGAAAAATCATCCGTAAAAGAAATAAAATATCTAAAACCACTCCAACTATAAACCGACATTGGCCCACAAATATCCGTATGGATTAAATCAAGTTTAGTCTCGCTTCTATGTGCTTGACCACAAGGAAATGATTTGCTCTTTTGCTTTCCTTCAAAACAAGGAGTGCAAGGAGACAAAACACCATTGGTAAACGAAATTCCACGCGCCAAAGAATCACGAAGGGTTAACATACCTGCTAAACTTAAGTGCCCGAGGCGACGATGCCACAGTTCCAAAGAATTAACATTGGACACAAAAGCGTTACCTTCAGTGTGAATATTAGGCTCTTGGCTTTCCGTACATACATAACATTCCCGTTTCTGATCAATTTTGTAAATACCGTCCACATTAGTAGCCGTCAGATCACAAGAACCAGTCACATTGACGTTGTCATTCCTGTAAACATAACATTTATTAGCATCAAACATTAACATATAGCCTTTTGCTGCAATCTTGCTAACAGACAAAAGATTAGCTGCTACTTGCAGTACATACAAAGCATCAGTAATAACTTTTTCAACATTGTTATCTAAAGTCAAATTAATATTTCCTACGCCTTCACTATATATTTTATCATTATTGGCAGTAGTAATTTCAGTATGATTATTGGGAGAAAAATTATTCATCCAATCTTTCCTATTAGTCATATGACTAGAACATCCGGAATCTAAAATCCAGCTATCTTTGTCACAAACACTATTAACCAAAGCAGTTTCATTAGAAAAAAGGTTCCTATCGGTGCTACTAGTACTTCCCTTCTTTGTAGTAGAAGATGTATCCGGCGTCAAACCTTTATCAGGAATCTTCTTCAAACTCTTCTTTAATTTAGGATTTTTTGGCCTAATGTGTCCCTTTTGTTGACAATAATGACAAGTGGTAACAAATTTGTCCTTTGCAATCTTCTCAGATTGTTCCATATTAGATACAGTAGCTCCTCTTTTAAATTACCTTTGTATTAATTGACACTTCACAAAGTCAGATGTCAGTTTAGTATTTGTGGCTTCCATTGCCATAATCAAGGAGTCAAACTCAGGTGGCAAACCGATGAGCATTAATTCTGCTACTTCATCATCCTCAATGAGGCATCCAATATCTGCCAGTTCTTGCGTAACAGAAATAATATTTCCCAAATATTGGTCCATTGACTGATGATTAACATATTGATTCTGCGACAGTCTCCTTTTTAGGGTCAATCTACGGCTAATGCCTGCATTCTCATAGGCTGACTTCAAACTAGACCAGGCTTCTCCTGCAGTCTTAGAATTTTTGACATGAGGGTAGCATATGGGCGATATATTCAAACAAATTTTTGCGTATGCCCTTTGATCTCTTGAATAATCTGTACTAGTCTGTGCAGAATTCATTACAATGTCCCATAGACCATTGTCTATCAATAATAATTTCATTTGGAATTTCCATGTCTGATAATTGGAAACACCCTGTAGTTTCTCAATATTAACGTGAGAACTATTCAAAATTGTATTGTTCATGTTAGATGTACTTACATTTTCCATCATTACACAATAAAATATCTCACCGAATTTTATTCAGAGAAAATAAAATTTCACCTTGTCACACCTAAATCACATTATTTATAATCTACGGATGGGATTTCATAGCCCATGACCTGTTAAAATATATGATTATATCATATTATGCCCTAACACGTAGAATATAGTAATATAATGGATTTATAAATAATATTTGGTTTAAGGTGATAATAATTTTAATACGACATATCAAAGCGAAAATAACAACAATAACATATTGACCGAGTCAGACATGTCAGGCATAATTCATAAACAGAATAAAACTATTTAACTGAAAGTAGGTTTCATAACATCACTGAAAACCATTTTTACTCTGTGAATTCACTGGAGTGATTTTGACATAAGCTAATTCATTTATTGCAGTCATGTTATTCCAGAACGTAAGGTAAGATTAATGAGGAACAATTAGAATGTATTTATTTATCATAGATATATTTCAAAATATATATTATAAGTTACAAATTATTAATATAATATTTGCTCTATATACAAAATTCATCGAAGTAGGTTCGTCAAGGTGGTAATGGTGGTTGGCGGAATCTGTGAACAAACAAAACCAATTCTCATTTAAAGCATTGTTTAATAAAACGGTAATCGGGCATCACTTTTATTCATTCTGTTTCAATCATATGCCCATCTAAAGAGATGATTGAACCAGTACTACTGCTGTTGTAAGTATGTTGATTAGTGTATAGTTCATCTAATTATAATAACTTTATCGAAATTATCGATAATTTAGCGACACCTGTAAAATCATCTCTAATTACAAAATGTAAACAACTGGATAACCTTATTATGGCTTCTCCAGTGGAACGTCAAGCGGGTGTCACGTTGTTTTCTGGAAAAAAAATTAAAATAATTTATTTCGTATTATTTTGTTGATCGGATTGGTTGTTTTGTAGTGCTAACTCAATAAGTAAGTTGTAGAGTTGCAGTAGTATAGAGCATCATGCACCATCCCCCTGATCCCGGGGGTGGGGGTTTGAATTCTGTTCAACCGCCGTCCCCGGCCGCATATACCACCGTGGTGGATACTTTAGAAAATGAAAGAGCCTACGAGATGGCTCACAGTGGTCGTAAAGCGCGGAAGCGTGTAACTGTGTATCAGAATCAGGACCGCTCTCGCTCCCGGTCACACTCGACTAGCGATGAGGAACCGTCTAGGTCATCTGTGGACACAATTATTCAGGCTGGGCAGCGTACTCCTCCCAATTCATTTTCTCCACTCAAAAGTCTGGATGCTGAGATGGCTTCACCTCTCCATTTATAAGGGCCCAAATATCTGAATAGGTACCTATATATACTTTAGTTCATGAAAGTTCTTGCTTCTACTCCCTGTATGTAATATTATTTTATGAAATAAATATATTTGATTTGATTTGATATTTGATCCCCAATCCATAGATCCCTTAGCTTGCCCCCCCCCCCAACCTGACTCTAAGCCTACGGACACTCAAGATTCCCTTCAATCATCCCCTCCGTTCACTCCAATCGGACGCCAGTTTTATGATTCATCGGATCGCGGCCCTTTCACAGTCCATGTGCAAAGAGTTGAATCTTCCCAAACTGCACTACTCTTCATCCTGTGACATTTGGTCGATTTATTTTCAACCGTAACAGAGAGTTTGATGGTATTATTGATGGTTCGATTAAAAGCATTGGCCGTAATAGAATATCACTAAACATCCATTCTTCCTCGGCTGCAAACAAATTCATCCAATCGCCATCACTCCCTAATAACAATTTCAAGGCTTTCATCCCGTCCTTTAGTATCACTCGGATGGGTTTAATTCGGGGCATCCCCATTGACATGTCTCCTGAAGACATTATTAATGAGATGAAAGTTCCCAGTGAATGCGGACCCATAATTAAAGCACGGCGTCTAAATTTTAAAGCTTTTATTGAGGGCGCTGTTTCATGGAAACCGTCACAGACCGTAGTCTTGACTTTTGATGGTCAAGTTTTGCCAAATAGAGTCTATCTATACTTCAACTCATTTCACACTCAGTCACACTGGCGACTCGTGCTCCATCGACCAGGACGATGCCAAGTGCGTTTGGTGTGAGGGCAACCATTTTGCAAATAGCAAAATTTGCCCAGAAATGGCTCAGCGAAAAAACATTAAGCATCTCATGTCAAAAGAACGCATGGCCTATTCAGAAGCATCGAAAATGTTTGATCGGAAAAAAATATCCTATGCCGACATTACATCTAAGCCCGGAGGGGCTTAGATGTAATGTCGGTATAGTCGGCTCCTCGTCCTTCTAAAAATTTAACCGATTAAACATTAAGCATCTCATGTCAAAAGAACGCATGGCCTATTCAGAAGCATCGAAAATGTTTGATCGGAAAAAAATATCCTATGCCGACATTACATCTAAGCCCGGAGGGGCTTAGATGTAATGTCGGCATAGTCGGCTCCTCGTCCTTCTAAAAATTTAACCGATTAACCACGTAAAGTCCATTACAGGAAACTCGTATCGAAATCTCCGCGTGCAACCTGTTAGTACTGGATATGACCACTCAGCACACATGAACATTATTAGGGATGATTTTTCTGAAGCTGCTCCTAATGGATGTGCTCTTCAAAATCATGCCCATAACAAGGCTGAAATTTCACCGATTCAGGTTATTATTTCTGAATTTCTTAAACTTCTAAATGTTTTATCTTCTTTTATGGGTAGTCTATCATCTTCTTCTCATTCCAACAACCAACCGTCCAACGCTGCCTTTAACTTGAATTCTTTAATTTCTCTTCTTCATCATGGATCTAACAGACAGGATCCTTCAATAGAATAGCCGTAGCCTCAATAGTAAAAAATCAGATGTGATTTTTTTGATTAATAAACATAAGCCTTCTATCTTGTCGGTCTCTGAAACATGGCTTAGACCTGATTCCGTCTTTCGGATTCCAGGCTTTGTTAGTGTTAGATCTGACCGTCAAGATGGATTTGGCGGTGTTGCTATTTTTTTGAAAAATAGCGTATCGTTTTCAAACATTACTATTTCTACTCGTTATGATGGCTTTTAAGCGGTAGCGGTTCGCATCAAAGACTTCACTATAGTTTCATTATATATCCCCCATCCCTCTAAACATATTATTCGAAATCTCATTTCTGTTTTGAATTCAATGCCTAAGCCTCTCCTTGTCCTTGGAGATCTAAATTGTCATCACCTGGTTTGGGGATGTGGTATTACAGACCCTGTGGGAGATTTTCTATTAGAATCCCTAGATACTCTAAATCTTTGTGTTCTTAATGATGGCTCTCCAACTAGAAGAACTCGCCCTAATGAACTCCCAAGTGCGGTTGACCTTTCTCTCTGTTCTCCTGATCTTGCATCTCTTATGTCTTGGAATGTTTTACCCTCTACTCATGGTAGCGATCACTTCCCTATTCTTCTTCATATGCCTCGAAAAGTTCCTCGTACTACTATCACGAATTCTCCTCTACTTAAATATATCTTGGATAGCAATAGCTTAGCTTGGGAAAATTTCAGTGATCTAACTAAGCTTAAATCTTCTCATTTGCCCCCTATACATCCGCATAATATTCAATCATGTTCTGATAGCCTTGTTCAAATTCTTCATGACTGTGCGCGTTTATCGTTTCCTATTAAGAAACCAGTTTTGGATAAATTTCCCTCCCCTCCTTGGTGGGATAAAGACTGTTCTGATGCAATCAAAGCTCGCGTTTTGGCTGAATCAAATTTTTGCTCTTCTATGACTAAACAAAACTTCATTGAATTGAACAAAACCATTGCTAAATCTAAGCGTCTTTTTCATTCGAAAAAACTCGATGGTTGGAAATCTTATTGCTCTAGCCTTTGCCCTAAAACTCCTTTAACTCTTGTATGGAATAAAATTAATAGGTACAGACGATCATGGGGTCCCCCTTCCCAAAGCTGCAATCCAACTCAGGCCTGGGCTGACACCTTTATGGATAAAATTGCTCCACAGTATTCTCGCCTTCCTTCTGAATTGCCTTCAAATTCTTGTCCTGTGTCCAATGACCCCTTGGATTGTCCGTTTTCCTTCCTTGAACTAAAGAATATTCCCTATTCATTCTTCTCTAAAGCCAGTGACGCCCTCCAAAATTATTTTTTAACTCTGGTTAACTTAATTTTTGAATCAGGTTCCGTTCCAGCCTCCTGGAAATCCCAACTCATTATCCCTATTATAAAACCTAATAAAAACCCTGATGACCCTAACTCCTTCCGTCCTATTGCACTTTCTTCAGTATTAGCAAAGCTTGCGGAGCATCTTGCTAAGAACCACCTTGAGTGGTTCCTCGAAAGCCATGGCTTTCTTGCTAGGTCCCAGTATGGTTTTAGAAAGGGCAAAAGCACCATGGACAGTCTCAGTATTTTTACCACTGATATTAGACTTTCTTTCACCCGTAACGAATCTGTGATTGGAGCTTTTCTTGATGTTACTGGAGCGTATGATCATGTCCAACTTCCTATCCTCAGATCGAAACTTCAGCAACTGGGAGTCCCTCCCAAGTTAGGGAATTTTGTAATGAACCTTCTCTCAGAGAGATTCGTATATTTTCGTTGTAACGATCCTTCAATTTCCTCTAACAGAATTATTTGGCGCGGGCTACCCCAAGGTTCAGTTTTAAGCCCCCTTCTTTATAACACATACACATTTGATCTCGAGTCTTCTGTTGGTCTTTGTCGCATTCTTCAATACGCCGATATTTTTCTTTACACTTCCCATAGCAAAATTTCTGAAGCATCGAACTGTCTAACTCTTTCTCTTCAGCAGCTTAATTCCTGGCTCCTCAAGAATGGTTTGGAGCTTTCCCCTGATAAAAGCAACATTGTCCTTTTTTCCCGCAAACGTAACCCCCCTAGCATTGATATTCTGTTAAATGATGCTAAAATTCCTGTTAAAGACTCAGTTAAATTTCTCGGACTTTTCTTGGATAGTAAATTAAATGGGCAACTGCATTGTGATTATATTGCTTCTAAATGTGAAAAAAATCTTAACGCCTTAAGGTGTTTATCCGGAGTATGGTGGGGTGCCCATCCTTTCAACCAAAAAATTTTCTACAATGCCTTTATTCGGAGTGTCTTGGACTATGGTTCCTTTTTGCTTGAACCTGCTAATAAAGCTGGTTCAAGGAAACTGGACTTAATTCAGTCTAAGTCTCTCCGAATCATAGCAGGTGCTATGAAATCATCTCCAATTAACGCCCTTCAGGTTGAATGCGTTGATCCCCCTCTTTATCTTCGCCGTCAGTTTCTGGCTGATCGTTTCTTCTTTCGGTGTATTAAATTCTCAAACCACCCTCTTGTGCTTAAACTCCAGCTTCTTCAGCAATACACTTTTACTTCCCGGTTTTGGGCACGTAACCAGCTCCCCTTGCTTCTCAAAAGTTTCACCCGCTTTAAATCCATAAAGGATCCTACACTCAGGTCTCCCATGCTTCCGATTTTCAGTTTCGAGTTTGATATTATCTTACTACAACCTACAGTTATCTTAAATTTTGACATCTGCAAAGGTGACATGTTTGCCAATCAGTATTTTAGGGAACTTCTTCATCGAGAGTGGCTCGGTTGGCATACTATATTTACAGATGCATCAAAACTTTCTCCTGTTGGCTGTGGTGTGTTTCACGCTCAGTATGATATTGTTCAAAAAATCAAGTGCCCTCCTGAATCTTCAGTTTTTACTGGAGAATGTTTAGCTATCTATGAGGCTGTAAAATATATTACATTATTTAAATTACGTCGCTCTATCATTTTCTCTGATTCTCGAAGCTCCTTAGAATCTTTACTGTCTAATCCTTTCTCTTCTAAAACCACTAATCCTTTGATATTCAAAATTAAAAAATCTCTATCTGAATGTCTATTGAAGGGCTTTGAAGTCGTGCTAGTTTGGATCCCTGGCCATGTTGGTATCTATGGGAATGAACGAGTCGATCGTGTGGCTAAAGAGGCAGTTGTTTGTGGCGATAAGGTTCCGTTTGTTAATTTCCCGCATGACCTCCTCTCTCTTCCAAATTTGTACTTAAAAAAATCATGGTCTTCTGGCTGGAGATCTTCCAGTAGGCTTAAGGGTTCTGCATTCGCCAAAGTTCAACCTGACATCCCTTTTAAACCCTGGTTCTCACGGTGGCACTTTCCTAAGCGCTTTACGTCCATGTTGATCCGCTTAAGGCTGGGCCACTGTTGCTCTCCAACTCACCTTAACAAAATCCGTGTCAAAGATTCTTCCCTTTGTGAATGTGGGTTGGACTCATATATATGAACTTTTATCTTCCATTGACCGTCATGTATATTTAGCCCTTATCGACTTCCTCATGCTAAATGACCTTAAACTCTAGTTATTTATTTTTGTATTTCATATGTTAAGTAGTACCTTTCTGATCATACTTTCTTCAAAATTTCGTTACTTTTATATCTTCTTTTATTCTTGACGTGAAGCTGGCAGAAATGTCGAATAGGCAATTGCCACAAAAAAAAACCTTTATGGAGATACGATTTTTGCCTAAAATCTATAATCCTATAGCAGCAATCAAATCACCTCATTCTAATCCAGCTCAAAGTTCTACAGACGTTTTATGTGAATTCAAATGTACTTACACGTAAAAATATATCATAAACACGAAAAGTATTCACATCATAGAAACTGAATAATTTGCCGGTGTAAAACTTCTTGATTATTGAATAAACATTCCAAAGGCAGTACAAGTCAATATCTTTATATTAATGAAGTACTTTGATCATTTATTTCACTAAACACTTTAATAAATTGAAATATCATCTAAGATTAAAATTTTCGGCAAAATAAAATAATACATGAAAAAAGATGAAAAAGAAACAATTTAAATCTTCATGCAATTTCTTTACTTGGCAAGGTATTCATGTCGCTATGAATGTTGTAATGCCTTATACACTCTTGTTCGTATCTGTATTCTGTATAGTAGATTTTTTTTCTCTAATCTGTGGGTTTGAGTAACTACGTGTCCGCACGGTCCGTTGTATGGTGCGTCATAGTTAACTTTTGAACTATGTATACAGGCTTCGTAAATGCATTTTTTTCAGAACCATATTAATAAGATTAATAATAAAAAAAAACACCACGGAGAAAACGAGCCAATGCGGACCAAGGGCAATTTAAACATTGTTTAAATTTATGTGATGTTTAAAAATATAAAGCTGAAAGTGTAAATTATCGTTGAATGTTATATAGTACTAGCTTTTGCCCGCGGCTTCGCACGCTTGTGTTATGTTATTTTTACGTTATAGTCTAATAATAGATAATACATTTCGTACCAAACAAAAAATCCACTAAATCTTTTCGAAGCTGAGCACAGTAACCTGTATGTGGAGTAGAAGCTATTTAAGCCATTACCTAAATTTAAATGTTTTGAGTCTATTATAGATTTATAACAGTAAAAGAAGTATCAAACAAAAAACTACAATTTTATAAGTACCTCTTCATATTACAACAAAAAGAAATCATCATCACTTCACTCAGGTCTTTAACAGATGTTTCAGTTGGCGTTAACGTTGGTGGTTGGTATCTTTGCTAGACCCCTGGTAACTTAAAACTTCCTTGGGGTCGATCACGAATATAGCAGTAGCGCAATAATAATTTTATCTACATAATTAGAATGGTAACGTGTAGTAAGTTTATGTAAATAATAATACATTTGACCAGATCGCCAATAAAGAACATTGCTCCCGCCAAAACTTTATAAATCGAAAACTTGAATAAAAATGTTAATTAAGTAAGCTTCAATATTGGCTAAGTATGATAATCGCGTGAAGCCTTATGAATGATTATAAAAAGTCCAAGAACCTACCCTTTTAAACAGTTTTCATAAAATACTTCCTATCATTGGCTAAATACAAATTTTGTCTAATGCCAAAATAAAAAAGGTTTTACAATGCGTAGCAAAAGCTAGGGTCAATAAATGAAGAACCTATAGGCACAGATTACTGAATATGTTACTACTATAGGTTAAGCTATAGGTACTATACAATACAATTTTAAATACTTATTAGAATGGTAACGCGTAGTAGATTTTTGAAAACTAATACATAATACCAGAGCGCCAATAAAGAATTTTGCCCTCGCCAGAAACCATTAAATCGAAAACATGTATAATAATTTTAGTTATGTTTCAATATTGGCTAAATATGATATCACGTGAAGCCTTATAACTTATAATAAAAAGTCTAAGAAGTTTTTAATTTTTGAAATTCCTTGTTCTCTGTGTCGTGCTCATATTTAAGAAGGTTCTCATACCTATCCTCTTTTTTAGTTTGGACCACAGATTAATGAAAAAACTTATCTATATGCAATACATAATAATATGACTTCCTTGGGTATAGGTACTTACATAATGAACACATTGTTTTTCTCTAATCTGCATTGCATCGAGCGCAGACCAAGTTATCGCGCGATGTATTTCGCCGTAGCCCGAAAAGTGTGATGCACTCATGATACACTGCCGGTAATGCAGGCGCGCCAATTGTTATTTACTGTTTTTTGTTTTTTATGTTATAAATACAAACATGCATTACATTACATCCTTATTGCTTAGTGCATTGGGGATTGTTCAGAATGAAATAAAAATAATTAGGGTTCCGTACTCAAAGGGTAAAAATTAAATCCTTATTACTAAACCTCCGCTGTCCGTCTGTGTGTCTGTCTGTCCATCAGACTCCAGGATGTACTCATGAATCGTGATAGTTAGACAGTTGAATTTTTCACAGATGATATATTTCTGTTGCCACTATAACAACCGTGATCCGTATTCAAAGGGACACATAAACAGACAAATAATAAAAAATTGGTTTACTTCATATTGATAAGGAATTATAAATAAAAACTATTAAAATTTATTTTTGTAATCGCAAATAATACTCTCACTGTTTGTGAAACATATTTATTCGCCGACATGCAATATAACGCTACTGCTTCCTCCATTTTATTTAGCCCACGTCGGTCCCGCAGCAGGACTGTGTGTCCGGGTTCGTGCGCTACAAAAACTTCGAAGATAGTCAATAGAGGTGTTATTGCGCGCCAACTCAACAGCGAAGGTTCGGGCGTATATGAAGCCGCGCCATAATAGTAACAGATATTTTTTTCTTTAATCTGTGCCTCCCGATAAACCCGAGATAAAATTACCGTCAGTAATTTAAACAGAGTATTTTTTTCTCTCATCTATGATTAGTAGCTAAAATAAAACTTACCTTTTGACACTGGCTAAATACCTATACTATGTGTGGACCAAAATATAAGAAAAAAAAACTTACTTTGAAGCCTTGAAGCGGCCATCTTGTTAAAATCCCGTTCCGTTTCATAATGAAATCTTAATCATTTTCACCAAAAAAAAATTACATTATTTAAAATTTAATATATCCTATGTTGTGCGCTGGGTTTTTCTAAGCTTATTCGTAAAAACCGCATGAAAATCCGTTCAGTATTTTCGGAGTTGTGCCGTAACAAACAAACAAACAAACAAATAAACAAACAAACAAACAAACAAACAAACAAACAAACAAACAAACAAACAAACAAATAAACAGACAAAATGTCTAAAAAGTAGCTTAACGTGATCAGCGAAAAATTTCAAGCCAACCTGTGTCATTTTTTTCGATATCTTGCATTTACAGATTTTTTTATCTCTACAGTTTTATTATATGTATAGAATAGAATATAGAAGATTCTATGTCGGTATGTGTATATAAACTATAAAAATTCTATCAGTTATCCCGTGCCCATAGTACCTACAAGCTATGCTTGGTTTGGGACTAGATGGCGCTGTCAGAAATGCCTCCACATATTTATTTATTTATGTTCTAGCTGATCCTGAACTTGAACCACACGGTGCCATTGGTAGAAATCAACCCCGAGGTCGCCCTGACAATCGGCTTGGACGCGAGAGGCCGTGGAATGGACGCGGAGAGCCGTTGAATGGACGCGGGGGGCCGTTGAAAGAACGCATGGAGGGTTCCGTAAACAACGAACTATCAGCAACCCTCGGCGTCGGTGTAAATCGTGGTGGTCTTGCAGGAACAAGTATTAGAAACCCAAAGGTTGGAGCGGGTGGAAGGGGTGGAAAGCGTCCTAGAGGAGATGGGGACGGGGGACGATATTTACGAAACAAGTTTGGTGATGACGAATTCGACGGTAGAGGCCAAGGGAATAAGGTTGGCGGGAGACCAGGATTGTCTGGCCGCGGCGCGTTGGCTTACCAGAATCAACAAACATTTAACGAGGAACAAACATACCAAAAATCACGATTGAATAGGCGAAATGGGAACAATGGATGGTCTGACTATAGCCAATTTGATGATGGACTTAAAAAGGAAATCTCTGCTACGAAAATTACTAAGGAATCTGGTTCAACTAAAAATCAATTCAATTCACGGGTCGGGTCGGGTTCGGGTCCATGGACGAGCTTGAATCAAGGACTTGGCGGTCAAAAGGGTAAGAGTCGGTTACTTTCTTTATCATCATCATTAACAGCCTGAAGACGTTCACTGCTGAACATAGGCCTCCGCCCTGGGAGCTCCAGTTTGAGCGGCAGCTCGCCTCCTGCATCCATCGGCTCCACCTGACCACCTAGTGCCTACGCTGCATCTTCCGGTGCGTGGTCGTCACTCGAGAACCTTTCTTCCCCATCGGTTGTCAGTTCTACGAGCGATGTGATGGCCTGTCCAATTGCCCAATGCCATTTTAACTTGCTAATTCCATGAGCTGTATCGGTTACCTTAGTTCTCTTTCGGAGCGCCTCAATTCGGGTCTTATCATTTCATACAGTCAATCAATTTACAATCAGCTACTGCCTGCGTGGGCGCAGACACATTTTGTGTCCAGTCGCTATCACTTGATCACCAGCTAAAATTGTTAGAGGGTAGGTAACTAGAAAATAGTGTCGAGTGTCACGCACGAAATTTCGTATTTACTGGTGTGCCGAGTCAAGAACCGACGATCTGTGTCCGATATTGACAATCCAGTTGACCAATGATACAACTTCCCTTCATACGAAAATTAGTGGTGTATTTCAACCGCTAATCCTATGAGAGAAAACGGGACACCCAATGTGTCTTTTGTTCCATCCTGCTCTGTTCTTTATAGATGCAGTTTACTTCGCCTGCCCGTGTAGGTAAGTCGTGTTTGTAGGAGAAATCATGTTCACGAGCTATCTACGGGCTTGATCTTTGGTACCTATCCGATTGCCGAATTAAATTAAGGTTTACTTGAATAAATATGAAAAAAACTGTTAAAGGGTTAATATAAAGTACAGTGACCGCCTCCGTGTGGTGGTTGAGCAAGTACTTGTTCTGTTTGTGGGTGTTATGGGATGGTCCTCGTAGTCCCTAGGTACAGGGAATCTTAGTTAGGGTCCAGGATCTATGTCTGTGATCGTTGGGCGTTATATTATTATTATTACAACTAAATGTTTCTATAGGGTTAATTAATCCTTCAGTATCCTAATGTCCGGGACTCACGTCCCGGAGGACCCCTATTTATTTTTATCGTCATAATATCAATTAAAAACCTACCTCCTCAGTTGTCCCATTTTATCATCCATTTCTCCTATTAAGTATTTCCACTCTCAATTGATGCTGTGGCTGCACATACAGGAACCCAGGAACTACGAGGACCATGCTCCCACAACACTCAGACACAGAACAACGTATTTGCGCTTTTTTCCTGTGCAATACTTGTTCTGTCACGAGAATCGAACCCGCCGCCTCCGGGTTATGAGCCGACCTACTCAACCACCACATCACGGTGTATTTCGAGACTTTGAGGGCAAAACTTGCACTATACTTGCACAATTCTAATAGGTACACTTTGGCATTTCGAGGGATACCAAGCTAGAGATTTTTTCCCTAAATTTTGAGGTAAAAGGGAAATGGGGGTTCTTAGGGGATTAATATGTTTGAGGGTGTTTTAGGTGGTGAAGTCAGGATGAATTTCCTATACCAAAAAAGAATCATACTATCACACTAATATTATAGGTTGTGTGTGCTTGTTTGTGCCCTATTCACGCTACGAATTTGGATGTTTGAAATAGAGATATCTTGTACACTGGATTAACACAGAATACTTTTGAACCAAGGGAGACACCGGGTGGCACAGCAAGTAAATGCATATATTTCGGTATTTGTAATGGTGGCAGCATAAAAAAGTGTCTGTTGATAACCTAACGTTTGCGCCTTAAATGTAGTTAAAAAAAAAAGAAAAATATCAGCTGTTCCATACATTTCATCAAGATAAATGGTCATTTTTCTATAAAACAACTGATAATTTTTGCCAAGATTGCGTAACGTTCTATGCCGCAGAACAAAAACTTTTTTAACCTAAGTGATGTAAACCTAATCAAAGTATGCTAGGAATGCAAAAAAGCTCAGGGGTTTTTAGGGGGTTCTAGGGGTTTTAAGTTATCTAGGGAGAACATTATTTAGGAGCTGGCAGCACTTTTTTTCGAAATTAGTGTTGCGACTATTACACATCCGATAAATCGGTGAAATTGTAGAATAAGGTAATTAATCGAATCAAATCTTTGGGCGCGAATAATTCAGTGAGATAATCTTGTGTAGTTCGCGAATGATCTACTTCGAAAGTGTGATTATGATATTCTTGACCTTTTTTGTAGAAATATCGGTACAAACAAATTTTCCTCACCAAAGCAGGTTATAGGTTCTCAGATTTAGAACCTCTCTTTCGTCCTCTAATCTTCATAAAAATATTTGGCTTCAGCAAGGTCAGGATTGGATGGCTCATCAAGACAGGGCCAGCGTGGTAACGGCTCTGCTAGACCCGGAGTGTATCGACCAGGTGATTTTGGATATTAATTCTTAATAACTGAAGATATTTGTCATTGTTTTTTAAATACTTATTAACAGGAGTTTTTGGCGGGAACGCGAAAAAGTTCACGTCGTTGTATTGTATTATTTCTCAAAACTTGTGCTTTTTCCAGTGTTAATGTTTAAAATTGGTGGCGTTTTACGTAATTTAGTGCAGAATTACGAGCATGAGTGTGGTCAAGTGATATAATGTGGTGTAACGTGGTTTTTCGTGTTGCTTCCAAAATTCCATAGAAGCTTCTAGTAAAGTTGCCACCACTTTACTAGAGCATGACTTAGACTGGACTATGACTTGACTTAGACTATGACTACACTAAAATATTCTAGAGCTCGATGGAAATATATAATACTTGACACTGGCTAAACACACTATGTGTGGAGCTAAAATATAAGAAAAAAATACTTATAATAAAACTGTAACAGGTCCAATTCTGTACATTAAATATATTTTGATTTTTAATGTAGGCTTTATCGATGCTGAAGCCATAATTGTATTTTTGTTTATTTTTGTCTGTCTGTCTGTACGAGGGGCGGCTGATAAGTTCGCGGCCTAGGTTACTTAATGAAAGAAAAGTTTAGTTTTTTAATTTTCATTTTTCAATATAATCACCCTCAAGTGAAATACACTTCTCACATCGTGAATACAATGCCTTTAAACCATTGAAAAAATATTCTGAAGATTTCTCTTGAAAATGACTCTCCACGGCTGACTTCATTTCGTTGTCATCCGAAAATCTTCGCCCCTTAACTCCTTTTTCAGTTTCGAAAAAAGAAAAAAGGTACTGGGAGCCAGGTCCGGACTATAGAGGGGATGGTCAATTTCTGCGAACCCAGTGGCTTTTAAAGCAGCCCTCGAAACGCGAGCGGTGTGAACGGGCGCGTTGTCTTGCAGAAACAACACACCGCGCGCCAATTTGCCACGTCTCTTCTGTACGACTGCTTCACGTGCCTGACCCAATAAATTGGCGTAGAATTGACTATTCATAGTAGTTCCTTTAGGCAAGTAATCAATTAGTAAAATTCCCTCGCAATCCCAGAAAATAGTCACCATAATCTTAGAGGCCGGCTTTTCCACTTTAAACTTCTTTAGTGGTCTTTCTCCTTTTTTAATCCACTGCATAGACTCTTGTTTGGACTCCGGATCATACTGACGAATCCAAGTTTCGTCTACTGTCACAATGCGGTTACAAACACCATCCAAATCGTTCTGACACAACTCCAAAAAATCCGTACAAGTCGCCAGTCGTCGTTGTTTGTCGAATGGTGTGAGCATTCGCGGTACCCACCGCGCACAAATTTTTTTCATGTTTAAATTTTGGTGTAAAATTTCTCCGATTCGCTCTTTACTAATCTGTAACTCTTCAGCAATCTGCCAGAATTTTATTCTTCGATCAGCCAATACTAATTTTTCAACTTTTTTAACATTTTCTTCGGTCACTACTGTCACAGGGCGACCCGGGCGGGGGTCGTCTAGACAGCTCTCTCTTCCTTGTTTAAAAAGTCGAGCCCATTTTTTTATCATTGTATATGATGGCCCGGAATCCTGAAGAACCGATGACATTTCTTCAAAAACGTTTTTCGGCGAGTTTCCTCTTTTTACAAGGAATTTAATCACTGCGCGGTGCTCAAAATTGCGAGAATTTTCAGCTTCGGTCGACATGGTATATTGTTGCTTGTTCCAGGTTTGAAGTGTTAATGAACCAAATTGAACAAATGGGTGTTATTTATACTATTAATAAGCGCCGCAAGTTGTGCTATCAGTAACGAGATGATACCTTTTCGCTAAGTACCTTAGGCCGCGAACTTATCAGCCGCCCCTCGTATCTTGGCTGAGCATTACGCTGAAACTACTGAATGGATTCAAATGAAACTTGGCACGACTTGAGTACATATTACGAGGTAGGATAGATAGGATACTTTTAATCCCGAAACTTAGCACGGTCCCCTTCGTGCGTGAGTCCGACTCGCAGTAGCCGTTTTCACGGTTCCATTTCCGTAGCCAAAGGGTAAAGCGAACCCTATTACTAAGGCTCCACTTTCCTTCTCTCTCTGTCCGTCTGTTACCAGGCTGTATCTCATGAACCGTGATAGCTAAAGAGTTGAAATGATGTATTTCACAGATGATGTATTTCTGTTGCCGCTATAACAACAAATACTAAAACAGAATAAAATAAATATTTAAGTAAGGAGGCTTCCATATAACAAACATGATTTTTTTGCTGGTTTTTATAGATAATGACCCTTCGTGCGCGAGTCTGCCCGCATTGGCCGGTAATTTTTTTAAATAAACGTTTATAGTAACCACGTGTATTTTATAACATATAGTAATATTTTTTGAACGATACTCAAATGGAGGAGCAGGTCAGCCTAGCATAAACGATGATAACTTTGGACGTGAGTATTTATGTATATTCTATTCATTGCAGTTGCTCGTAAAGTGGCTTTTACACTTTTACACTTGGGTGCAAAAAATTCGCACGTATGCAACATTTTGACTTTCGCTGCATTTTTATTTTTGCGATTTTAACGGTACTGCAATATGTTACTACCATTAAAACAAAATGCACACGTAGGCTTTTGAGTGACACATCGAGTGACCATCAACCTCATAACCCGAAATCGCTCGTTACAGGTAGAGACGCTCGCACTACTTGTCACAGGTGCGTAAAATGGTGCATTTTAAGGGTAGTGACCTCATTCGCACATCAACCTTTTCTTTGAACAGTCGTCAATTGATAACATCGTAACCCAAAATTAAAAAATGAGTACCACACCAGAAATAGCCGCTCAAGTGGTGGCCCTACTTCAAGCAGGGAAAAACCAAATTGAAGTGGCAAGACAACTGAATCTAAGCCGGTTCTCTGTCCGTCGAGTATGGCAGAGGTATCAAGAGACTGGCGGCTTCAAACGGCGCCAAGGATCTGGCCGACCCCGTGCCACAACAAGGCGTGACGACCGCTTTATTGTGACGACTGCATTGCGCAATCGGCGTTTGAATGCAGTTCAATTGGGACAGCGTCTCCAAGAAACACGGGAAGTCGATGTCAGCCGATGGACAGTTAGAAGACGACTACGGGAAGGGAATCTGACTGCGCACAGACCAGCAAATGGACCGAAACTGACCCCAGCCCACCAACAAACCCGCCTTCAATTCGCTCGAGAGCATTTGGAATGGACTGAAGACCAATGGAGCGCAGTTCTGTTCTCTGACGAGTGCAGGATGTGCCTACATGGCAACGATGGAAGAGGAAGAGTCTACCGAAGGCCAGGCGAGCGATTTCAACAATGCTGCATCGAAGAACGAGTCTCTTACGGCGGTGGATCATGCATGTTCTGGGGAGGCATATCACTGGAGGCAAAGACTGAACTTATTTTCATCTCCGGAGCGAATCCTGGCCGTCGATCAAGGGGATTCACTTCTCAAAGGTACATTGAGGAAGTACTCCAGGACCACGTTGTACCATTTGCGGGATATATTAGAGAACACTTCATCTTCATGCAAGATAATGCAAGACCGCATACGGCTCGTATTGTGTACCAGTACCTTGAAGAGGTTGCGGTGCCTGTCATGGAGTGGCCAGCTCGCAGCCCGGACCTCAATCCGATTGAACATTTATGGGACGAGCTAAAAAAACGAGTTCGGGCCAGAGACACTGCCCCAACGAGTCTCCAGGAGGTGCAACATGCGATTGAAGAAGAATGGGAGGCCATACCGCAAGATTTTATAAAAACTTTAGTTCAGTCAATGAAAAAACGCATGGAAGCAGTCATTCGGGCTAGGGGAGGGAACACCCCTTATTAATAAAAAAGTTTTTATGCTGATTTTCATGTTTTTAATTTAATTTCAACCCCTAACTTTTATGTTATAAATACACAAAAAACAGGTACTTCAGACATTTACCCAAAACTCACTAAGTAGACGTGGTATAAGGACAAAAAAGGTACTGCTGGATAGGTTTTGAAATAAACTTTAATATTAGATACCAAAAAAATAAAAACAAACATGTTTTTTTTTTGATTTTTGAAAATTTGATGAAAATTTATGCATGTGCGAATTTTTTGCACCCAAGTGTAGGATCAAAATCCAAGAAATTTCCGACGCGTGCTTACATTAAATGATGATAACCCGCAATTGTATTACGTAAAAATCGCAACAGCAGTAGCAAAGTAACAGCAGTTTGGAAAGCGACCGCGAACACTTATCAATCGGTCGCAAGATGTCCGCCTGTCGCTCGCCTGTCGCTGAATACACTTTGGCCTTAGATACTAGCGCCACTAGCAACAGCCTCCCTATTACGAAGGAGCTAGCAGCGCTGCTGACTTGTATGAAAATTGACAGCAGTTGAGCGGCAGACTCACGTCAGCAGCGCAAAATATTTCTTGTTATTTACTATTCCCTAGTAATACGCGACTTTGCACGCTTTATAAAAAGTGTTAGTCTGTGCCACAGACTAGGTACCTAAGTAACTACCCATATTAAGTTTCGTTTTTGAGTCACATTTTTTAGCTTTTACCCAACGGCCCCAGTGTACTCCCCTGTTGTGAATTTAAATTTTAAACTTCTCGCACGCTTACAGGAGGACTTCCCAGGCAGAGGGGATATACAGGTGGACCCAACACTGGAGCCGCTCGTCCAGGCTACTCTAGCTCCAGCGGTGAGTATCTTTACTGTTATTGGTTTATTATTAGTCACCGGCTCGCCCCCACTTCGCACGGGTATTTAACATAAATTAAAAATTATAAATTATAGTACGCACACAAACCCTTCTATCTCCCGTACGGCCCGTACCCCCAGTGACGCCTACATCGCATGGGCTGCTGCCTAGTTAGCCGAGTAGGGTGAGCGGCGACTACGCAACTTTTTTCGAATACTTAAATTTTTATACTCGTGATATCTTTCGAATGGAAGGTCCGAATTGATTTATTTATAAAGGTATTGAAACAATATTGAATATGAAGTAGGTAATTTATTTTATAATAATAAAGAGACTATTCAAGCGGCGTATTCAATAAAAATTTTAAAATAAATAACCCCTTTTTTGTGGCGTAACTATAATAGACGTATGCTGTCGCAACACTTTTTGTAAAGGAATTGTGTTCTGCAAAGTCATAATACATCATTTAATTTTATCATCAATATTTTAAGTGATTTTTTGACACCTTGGGTTACATTATTGGAGCAAGCATCCCTAGTGTTTTTGAAAATACCATAATATAACCCATGTCACCCGGGGATAGTGTAGCTTCCCAACAGTGAAAGAATATTTCAAATCGGTTCAGTAGTTTCGCAGCCTATTCAATGGAAACAAACAAGCAATCAAATCTATCC
Source organism: Ennomos erosarius (assembly GCA_963580505.1). Classification (NCBI taxonomy): domain Eukaryota; kingdom Metazoa; phylum Arthropoda; class Insecta; order Lepidoptera; family Geometridae; genus Ennomos; species Ennomos erosarius. Next base: position 3,830,488 of record OY757006.1, on the reverse strand, counting down.
TCTTTATATATTAGTATACATTACATAAATTATACACAAATAACTAGTGATTCTATTTGAGCTGACGACTCGCAGTTTTAGCTATTACTTAACAGCTTCAGTATAAACTCCGCCAGTTGGAATCTTAAGGCCAGGATCTTCGTGCATCCTCTATCTCGCTCGGGAATTGCGTCATTTTTGAACGTATTAAATGGTAGAACTTACTTGCGAAAATTCCAACCAATGAAAAATCTGCAAAATACAAAACAAATGTACAACAAAAAAATCACATTAATCTAAACAAGAATTTAGACATTAAAACAGGAAAAGTGGAAATCATCTGGTGATTGAGTTTTAATGAATGAAATCTTATATTATTATTCACTCATTTATTAATTTTTCTTAGGCTTAAGCTTTTTTCATCATCATCATCATCATTAACAGCCTGAAGACGTCCACTGCTGAACATAGGCCTCCCCCAGAGAGCGCCACTTAGAGCGGCTGTTCGCCTCCTGCATCCATCGGCTCCCCGCGGCTTTCACCAGGTCGTCGGACCACCTAGTGGGGGGCCGGCCTACGCTGCGTCTTCCAGTTCGTGGTCGCCACTCGAGAACCTTTCTTCCCCATCGGTTGTCAGTTCTACGAGCGATGTGGCCTGCCCATTGCCATTTCAACTTGCCAATTGAAGCTTTTTTACAATATTGATATAAGAATAACATACAAAAATACTATAAAAAAACCTACCTAGAGTGACGACGACAGCGGGGCAGGGCCCAAGCTACCTGTGGTCAGGGCTGCAGAGTGAGGAACCTCCTGACAATACGTGCCGTGTCAAGGAGTACCGCCTTCTGAATCTGACCCTTGATCCAGCCGTCCAGCGAGAGCCTCTCGAGATGTTGGTCGAGGCTCTTCGCTATAAGACCGTTCGCCGAAACGACTATCGGGACAATGCTTGTTGAGTCAACATTCCACATGGCGGTTACCTCGTGAGCCAAGTCAAGGTACTTGCTGAGTTTGTCCTTCTCGGCCTTCACGAGGTTCTCGTCATGCGGAATGGTGATGTCAACGAGCACTGCCCGGCGTTGGGACCGGTCTACCAGCGCGATATCAGGCTCATTGGCCACAATGGTCCTGTCCGTGATGATAGAGCGATCCCAATAGAGCAGAGCACGGCCATTTTCGAGAACCGGCCCCGGTGTGTACTTCTAGTACGGCACCTCAGACTCGACAAGGCTGTATTGAAGGGCAAGTTGCTGATGGATGATCCTGGCCACTAGGTTGTGTCTATGCAAGTACTCTTCGTTAGCAAGATGAGAACAACCGGAAATAATATGTCGGAGAGATTTTCCGGGACGGCGGCATGCCCGACTGATGTCGACCGTACCGTCCTTCATGATATATTTCCGGTAGTTATTCATCTTGATAACTTCGTCCGCAATTGCACAGACAAAACCCTCGGCTTCCCCAAAGAGGTCGCCGTTATTATTATTATTATTGGTTGATAGACGAGCAGCATGAATCCACAGTGTTGGATTTACTTCTAAAGTTCTTGTTGGGGTAATGTAATTTTTTTTGATGAACATATTTTGCAGGTTATTCATTAATTGGAATTTTCGTAAGAATGTTCTACCATTTAATACCTTCAAAAATGTCGAAATGCGCGAGCGAGATAGAGGATACACGAAGATCCTGGCCTTAATTACAAAAACTGTACCTAAATCTTTTTTCTACGATTACAGAAGCTGAAGCAAAGGCATTTACCGCAAATGGAGGTCAGTACTTTTTTTTTACGGACTTAATACAGTATATTTTATCTTAAAATGTACGTTATATGAGCTATGCTTGGTGTTACCTTGCGAGATAAGATCTGCAGGAGAACTAAAGTGCTCTTAGAATTGGAAAGTTGAACTGGCAATGGGCAGGCCACATCGTATCGTAGAACTCCCAACAGATGAGGAAAGGTTCTCGAAGGAGACCACAGTCCGTAAAAAGTAAAATAGTAAATCTTATTAAGTTAAGTTATTAAGTTATTGTACGTTTTCAGGTGGAATTTCAACAGCAGAATCAAAATCAAGTACATCCACAACAAATCGTCGCAGTGGTAACGGACGTGAGTGTTTTGTTATTACAAAACTTATGCAGAACTTAGCACATAAAATTCGCTGCATAAACCGCGCGTTCACTGGATCGGAATCGGCGCGTACGGAGCCCACGGTGCGTCGGTATTTACCGTACACTCCGATGCCGATGCGGTGAACGCGGGGCTTCACATAGTCATTATGTTTAGTTATTCATACCGCAGCCATATTGGTGCTTCATTTGATTGGCATGATAGATCAGTTGGTAGTAGCTCTGCTTTCTGAACTCTGTGGGTTTGAACCTATGACAAACATTTGTAGGATTAACCTAGTTGGGTGTTTGGAGTATCTGGTATTAAATAATCACAGTAAGAATTAATTATTGCTTTTATTTCCACGCCATTTTATCAACAAAGCTTGTCAAGGACAATCTCTATAAAAAAGCTAAATTTGAAATGCAAAGAGTTTCTCATACACCACATTCCCTTCCTTCTTATTTTTTACTTAACCAGTTCAATCATTTAATTATTGTACAACTTCAGGTTCCATCAATTTGCAATTAACATTTTCAAATTGTAAACAGCTAAACATTTCCTTCCTTCTTGTAAAAAAAATAATAATATAAAATTATAAAAACACATTACATATTCAATATTAATAAAACACTATTCTTTATAATTAATAACACAACGTGGTCTCAAATTATAAGAATGTTGTTGCGGTCGCAATTGCATTTGAGATGTGTCTAACGGTGGTGGGTTAGGTTCTAGAGCAACCACTTCAGATACTGGCGGAGGTGCCGGTGGGAACACATTCAAATTTGGAAAGCTAGCCTGCCTATCCACCACTATATCCATACCCGTTGACACTGACGTACCTGTCCCATTAGGGGCGCTACCTGTGTAACGCAACATTTGATCCACGTGACGTTTACAAATAACACTATGTGCCTCCACGTGCACAAATACAGTCTGTTACCAATTTTTTCAGTTACCGTGCCTAGTACCCAACTAGATTTTCTAGCTATGAACCATCTCACCCATACTTTTTCACCTACGTTGAATTCTCTACACTTATGAACTGGCGGTGGCGTAAGTGAACAAGATGTAGATTTATCTGATGGTTGCAATACATCTAATCTCGATCGCAATTTTCTACCTAACATCAACTGTGCCAGTGATGAACCTGTTGAGCAGTGAGGGGTGTTTCGATACTCGAACAAAAAACCAAGCAAACGCTCATTGACACAGTTGCCCGATGTGGTCTGCGTTAAAATACATTTTAGCATCTTTTTGCAACATTTCACTGAGTTTTCGGCTTGCCCGTTGCTCGCCGGATGATAAATTGGTGAAGTAAGATGCTGTATTCCCGCATGACGACAAAACTCTGCGAATTGTTCTGTTTTAATTTTCACATCATTGTCAGAAACTATAACCTTAGGTATGCCAAATCTTGAGAACAGCAACTTCAACTGTGCGATGAGGGCGCTTGAAGTCGTACCCGCACGCATTTCTGAACATTCTAACCACTTACTAAATGCGTCTATTACGACCAAATATGTTCTCTGCGCTATCGACATGTAATCGATATGAATTCGGTCCCACGGTAAGTCTGGACGCGGCCAAGGGGCTGGCGTGGCTTGCGGAGGTGCGGCTCGCTGTGCGCTGCATAAACTACAAGCCCCCACTGTGCGTTCAATATCCTTATCAATACCTGGCCACCACATTCTTTCACGAGCTATACTTTTAGTCTTTACTATGCCGAAATGACCCTTATGTAACTCTTGCAGAAGACTATCTCTATAAGAACGGGGAATCACTCACTACCCTGTGACCCCGTAGAATAACTCCGTCTTGTATCTCAAAATCTGCTTTGCATCTGAAAAATGGTTGAATTAAGGCACAATATATTTTTCCGTGGCCAGCCCTTCTGAATGTATTTCATAACTGTTTGCAAAGTTCGATCACACGCTGTTGCCTTTTTAACATCGCTAAACGATACTGGAACAGATTCTTCATCTGGAAACAGTAACACACTCACACTATCATTATCATCCCCTACATGATGTGTGCAACTTTGCGGCGTTCTCGAAAAAAATCAGCCACTACATTATTTTCACTTGTAATGTAGTTAATAACAAAATTGTATGCCGATAAGAATACAGCGTATCTTTGCAATCTCGAAGCTTCTGTCACAGAAATGCCATTTTTCTTTCCGAATATTGCTAAAAGAGGTTTGTGATCCGTTTTAATCACAAACGGCTTATCTCGCCCATATAGATATTGGTGGTAATGTTTTACACCAAAAATGATTGCAGTGGCCTCTTTTTGAAACTGGCTATAGTTCCTTTCGCTAGCTGAAAGCGTACGAGACGCAAATGATATAGGTCGTTCCTTGCCATCTTCGCCTTGCATTAAAACCGCACTGAGGCCTCCTGGACCAGCATCAACACAAAGTACAAGCCTTGCATTTGGGTCAAAATGTGCTAACACACGTTCCGACGAGAGTTCATTTTTTACCTCTTCAAATGCTCGTTGTTGTTCAACTCCCCATTTCCAATAAACATCAGACCGGAGCAAATCATTAAGAGGAGCCAACCGAGAGGATGCATTAGGAACAAACCTTCTGTAATAATTAATTGTCCCCTAAAACGCTTTAACTCTTGTACATTTGTCGGTGGCGGTATTGTGAGAATAGCTTCCACTTTTTTTGGATTGGAACGGAGCCCGTGTTTGTCTATTAAATAGCCCAAATAGGTTATACTTTTTCAATAAACTTACATTTTGCTCTTTGTAGTCTCAGCCCAGCATCTTGCAAACGTCGCAGAACTTCTTCAAGTCGCTCCAAATGAATTTCTGTTGTTGGTCCAGTCACACAGACGTCATCGAGAAAACAGACCACTCCGTCAATGCCAGCCATCAAGGACTCCATCATTCTCTGAAAAACCGAGGGTGCATTAGCTAAACCAAAAACTAACCTCGTATGTTTGAAAAGTCCTTTAGTGGTATTGATGGTTGTTAGCTCCTGAGATTCTTCTGACAGCTCCAATTGGTTATACGCCATTTTCAAATAAAGCTTCGTATAGTGTTCCCCATTGCGTAACTTATCAAAAACATCCTCAATGAGTGGCAAAGGATATTTGTCAACTTCTATTGATTGGTTCACTGTTACAGAATAATCTCCACAAATCCTAACTGACCCATCAGGCTTCATCACCGGTACGATTGGAGTAGCGAATTTCGAATAACTTACCGGTACTAAAATTCCCATTTTCACTAGTCTACATAGTTCTGACTCGACTTTATCCTTTATAGCAAAAGGTAATGGCCTAGATTTGCAAAATTTTGGTTTGGCTTCAGGTTTCAAATGCAACGTGACTTTATACTTATTGAATAAGCCCAGCTCGTCCTTCCAAACATCAGAGTACTTATCTAGTAACCGAGTCACATCACTATTACTTGAAATTAAGTTCATTTTACATATACTCAAGTTGAACAATACCATGAAATCTCGTCCTAGTAGAGGTGGACCTCCATTTTCTACTACATGCAATTTAATGTTTCTTGACACCCTCATATTCTATATCTGCAAGAAAATACCCTAAAGGATAAGCTTTCAAACCCGTGTAATAGCATAGTTTGAGATTACAATCAGTAAGTGTACATGTTGGAAAAAATTGTAACCAATCACGTTTTGACAAGAAAGAATAGCCTGCCCCTGTATCAATTTTCATTTTAATTTTACAATTATTAACCGTTACGACTACCGTATACGGAGCTCGAGATGGATACCTCATATTACATAAGCGGCATTCCTCACATTCCTCTTGTCCATTTGCAGTGCCTTCATTTACGCTATTCACCGGTACGTCCACCTTTTTCTTGCAGGTTTTCTTCAGATGTCCTTTTTCGCCACACAATCGGCACTTACAGTTCTTAAACCAGCATCTATTCGGAGAATGACCCTTCATACCACAAACAGTACACATTTGTTCCAACAGCTGTTGTTTTTGGGTCTGTTCTTGTTTCGATTGCAACTTTTGCTCATCATTATCTCTACTTATGCGAAACGTCGCTTCTTTAGTTGCGAGCTGCCCTGAAGCGCCAACAGACTTAGCTATCTTTGCGCAGTTTACCTGTTGGGCTACTTGCAATGCTTTAGCAAGCGTCAAACTAGACTCTTCCAACTCAAAAAGACGGTCGCGCTCGGGGCTTAATCCGAGACCCAATATGAATCGGTCTCGCAGAACTACCTCCAACGCGGAGCCAAAATTACAAAACGCTGCCAGTCCTCGCAACCGTGCCAGCCAACCCTCGAGACTTTCGCTCGGTTGTTTTGTTGCCGCATAAAATGTAGCTCAATCCGCGAATGTCGAGCGTTTGGGAGTAAAATGGCCATTTAATACCATTGTATGATTAAGCTGTTATTTTATCATTTATTCTTCGATTTTTGTGGACTGTATGCGACGATGAAAAATTGGGTGAACAAAACGAGAATTTCTTAGGATCTAAGTAGAAGACTGTGCAACTCACCAGGGAATCCGCTGTGGCGGATTTGGACTGGAGTTTCGGTACCTTCCACTAAACTTTGGTTCGATCACTTACCGCGGACTTAGCTTGGGTTACCTGACCAGTCAAGCGCGTACGCCGGCCGGTGTTCACACAGTCTTGAAATAGCGTATTTAGGTGGTAATTTATATTCGCGATAGTTTAATAAGCGATAACGACAACAAATAGGGCTTCGCCCTCGACAAACTGCTATTATAGCACGAAAATTAAATAAGTTTACGAAAAACGATCCGCCCTTGAATGGCGGCGAAAACAACAAGAAGGGTTGCTAGTTAAAAACTACTAAGTTGCCTGACATCTTAGGGATGCCAGGTCTTTTTGCACGAAATCAATACGGAAAGTGAACATTCCGCCCACCTAAATGGGTACATTTACGAGAAACAATAAAATTACTAAGTTACTAAACGAAAATCTTACTGAAAACGATAAATTACAAAACGAAAAGTGGGGAAACAACCAATTAATATGAGATTGGCAAGGGACAAAGTTTGACAAGCGGTCTCTTATACTCACTTGTCGCAGTTCGAACCGTTGCGACACGACAAACTCCATCAGCTCCTCTGTGCAGGGCAGCTATACGACCCATTTTCCACTGCATCGGATGGCATTGTTCATTTACGATGAGAACGAGATTACCGACAGCTGCATCTCCGCGAATCTTGTTCCAGCGCATCCGTTGCTGTAGAGTATGGATGTATTCATGATGCCATCTGCGCCAAAAATCTTGGTGCATTTTCTGAAGTAGCTTCCAGCGATGTAGAGTGCTAATATTTAAATCAACGAGTCGCTCTTCCGGAAGAATCGACAAAGGCTCTAGCGTCAGAAAATGTCCAGGTGTGAGCGCCGAAAAATCATTTGCATCAGAGCTGAGGGGTGTCAGTGGTCGAGAATTTAACAAGGCTTCGATTTGTGCGAGTACGGTATAAAATTCTTCGAAAGTAAGTCTCTGCGATCCAACGACTCTCGCGAGATGAGTTTTAACAGATTTTATACCCGCCTCTGCTAGGCCGTTGAAATGTGGGCTTCCAGAAGGACTAAACGAGAACTCTATTTCCTGCGACTCAGCGGAATCTTTCATCAAAGTTCCTAAGTAATTACTCGCGCCTACGAAATTTCTGCCTTGGTCCGAAATAATTTTGCTACAACGACCGCGACGCGCAATAAATCGCTTTAGCGCAGCAAGAAATGCCTCCGTTGACAACTCCGAAGCCAATTCCAAGTGAATGGTCTTTGTGCTTGTGCACACGAACACGCAGATATAGCCTTTAAATGTCCTAACTCCGCGTCCACGACCGAGAGCTATGTCAAATGGTCCACCGTAATCGATGCATACGGTAGAGAAAGGTTTTATTTGGTTAACCCTATGACCTAGGACGGCAAATTTCCCATAAGCGGAGCCGGAGCAGGTTTCGGGTTCGCTCGAAAGCATTTCAAGCATTTCGAAACAACTGCGCGAATGGCCCGCTTGGGCGATAATATCCAAAATACTTGAGCAAGAAGGTTTTGCAAGGTTTGTGCACCAGGGTGCATGAAGGTTCGATGATAGTCGTCAATGATTAAGAAGCTAAGTCTGTGGTCACGTGGTAAAAGCAAGGTGTGCTTTATTTCGAAATCTAAATCGGCGTGCGCAAGGCGACCGCCCACCCTCAAAAGACCCGCGGTGTCAAGAAACGGCGATAATTTTCGCAAACTCTTGGGAAGAGAGTTTGGAAATCCAGATTTAAGTTTCTCTATCTCAATCGAAAATGCACTTTGTTGAGCGTGCTTGATCAAAAACATCAATGACCCTTTGATTTCGAAAGGGGACAAAGCACCGACAACCTTGGGATTGAGATTAGGTCTCGAGTTGTGCAGAAATCGAAAAATATACGCAAGCACACGTTTGACTGTCGAAAGTGACGAAAACTTATTCAAAAGTTGATCGACTACATCAACTTCCAACGAAACTACGAGAGTGTAAATCTTCTGCTCTTCTTCTACGATACTAGAATTGGTGGCGAAAGACGAAACAGGCCACTCAACTTCAGGCTTAGACAGCCAGGTTGGGCCATTCCACCAAAGTGCATGCTCTACCAAATCGATAGGTAGAGTTCCTCGGGAACCACAATCTGAGGGATTGTCCGAGGTACCCACATGCCTCCAGAACTCAGGTGCAATTCTTTCCTGAATGTGGCTGACTCTATTTGCCACGTAAGTCTTCCACTTGGATGGACAAGACTTGATCCACGACAAGGCGACTGTAGAGTCAGACCACGCGACTCTATTTTGAACTGCATGAAACGGACTGAGTGCTTCTACGACAGCAGTCATCAGGTCAGACAACAAAACGGCAGCCTGGAGCTCCAGTCTGGGTATCGAAAGTTTACGAAGAGGTGCAAGTCGACAACGTGCGGAACAAAAGTATACAGAACAACAACCTTCTGTATCGACAACACGCACGTAAGTCACGGCACAGTATCCGCGTTCAGACGCATCACTGAATCCGTGGACTTGCAAAACGACAAATGACGACACCATACGACGAGGTATGGATATAGACGACAACGACGACAACTGCGATTTGAATCGCGTCCATTCCGAAACGATAAATTCAGGGGCATCATCATCCCATGAGACGCCTGAAATCCACAAAAGCTGTACCAAATACTTCAAGTAGAAGGTAATTGGTCCGAGAAAACCGAGGGGATCGTAGACGCGGGAGAGCTCCGAGAGTAATGTGCGCTTGGTGCATCTACGATTCTCCACGACAACCTTGAATCGAAAGCAATCCGAATGCGAAAACCACAAGAGTCCGAGAATCTTCAGCGAAACATCGGAAACGTCCTCGAAACGTTTGAAATCCTCAGAATACAAATCGGTAGAGGGAAGGTCAACGAAGAAATCTCTATGATTCGACGTCCATTTCCTGAGATCAAAACCACCGGACGACAAAATTTGAGTAAGCTCCGATCTCAGTTCTAGAGCTTGACTGATAGAGTCAGCTCCACTGACGACATCGTCAACGAAAATGTCTCTACTTAGTACCGCAGAGCCAAGAGGATGATCGGAGCGAGACTCTTCAGCCAGTTGCGCAATGGTGCGGAGAGCTTGATAGGGTGCTGATGAAACTCCGTAAGTAACGGTACGAAGCCTATAGTCCTGTAGAGGTTCATCAGCAGACGGCCTCCACACGATGCGCTGGTAATCAGCGTCAGCCTCTGGCACCAATATTTGGCGATACATCTGCTTCACATCGCCCGTGAACACGATTGCATGCCAGCGAAAGCGGACCAACAAATCGAAAATATTTGTTTGAAGTTTTGGCCCCGACAACAAAGTGTCATTCAGCGAACGATGCTGACGATCACTGCAACTAGCATCAAAAACTACGCGTAAAGGCGTGCTTTTGCTTTCCGGACGCAAAACTCCGTGATGAGGGATATAGTAGAATGGGCCATCATCGACAACAGGTGGCTCTACCTTTTCCATATGACCGGAGTCTTCATAGTCCTCCATGAACGAGACGTAAGCCCTTTTGTATTCTGGGTTCAACTGAAGTTTCTTCTCAATTGACGAAAATCTTTTTATAGCGATAGCACGTGACTCTACAAACTTCGGTTTATTCAAGGGATCGACAAAGGGTAAAGGAACGACAAATCTTCCTTCATCCGTACGACAATGATGACCAGTGAAGTAATCCTCACACAGTTGGTCCTCTTTCGACAAAACTTTAGGTTGAGGTCCAACTTGCTCTACTTCCCAAAATTTTTTGAGAGAGTCATCCAACGATAAATTCGACACGAAAAAGCAAATTTTATTTTGGGGGTTACGACAACGAAAATTGGTGGTGTGATACCTAGAGTCACAACCACCCAACAAAATCCAACCAAAGTTGGTATTCAGTGCGTTGGGCTGCCCTAGCTTACCCCTTTTCAAACCAGGTAGCAACGCTGACGAGAAAACATCTGCATTTAACAGCATGTCAATAGGACCTGGGTTATTGAACTCAGGATCCGCAAGTGTCAATCCAATAAGATGAGACCATGATGCTGGCTCTATCTGTTGTGCGGGTTGATCCGAACAAATCGATGGTAACACAAAAGCCTCTAAATCCAGACTAAAATTCCTATTCATTGACTTGACATTACAGGACAATGACCCCATTGGTTCTGCTACAACATTTCCAATACCATTAACCGAGTGGTGTCCTTTTGAAATTGGCAACCCTAGAGACCGGGCACAAGATTCCGACACAAAGTTACTAGCACTAGCGCAGTCCAATAGGACCCTAGCAGGCTTGAATTCACCATGGCAGTCCCTAATTAAAACCTTAGCAGTTGCAAACAACACATTGTCACTCTTTGTTGTTGAAGTTAAAACTGTATTTTGATTTTTGGTATTGTCAGCAGAACCACTGTTGAAAGTCTTCCGTTCAAAATGTAGCAAGTTATGATGCGAATATTGGCACTGGTTACACTTAAAACCCGAACGACAATTTTTCACTATATGTGAAGGCGATAAACACAACAGACAAAGTTTCTTTTCCTTTACAAAGTCAAAACGATTTTGAGTCGATAATTTCAAAAACTTGTCACAAGAGTCAAGGCTATGTTGTCCAGTACAACACAAACAATTACTGGTAGCTGCCACAACAAACGATGAGGACTTTCCCTTCCGAATATTATTGTTAGTAGTCCCACTACTACTACTAGGTTTGATATTAGAAATATCCAAGGCATGATAATGCTTTTCAAGAAAACTTTGCAATTGTTCAAACATAGGTATGTCATCTGAGTTAAATTCTAACTGGAAAGCTTCACGTGTAAACCTATCTAATTTCGACCACAATAAATGAAACAACAGGAAGTTCCTATCAGGTAACTTATACTTATCTAAAATTGCTAAGTTTTCTGCAAAGGTACGATGAACACGCTCTAATTCTAAACTAGATTTAGCTTTGATTGATTCGCAGTTTAAAAGTTTATCGTAGTAGGTGAATGCAATCTGCCTCTTCCTGTTATAGTACTTGTTCAAAGTATTGTATGCATCTAAGTAGCTATCATCTGTTAAGGGAAAGTTTTTTATCAAATTATAGGCATTACCTTCGACACTCGACAATAAATAGTGGAGCTTCTCCACATTGGACATATTATCTCTCTTGTGAACTAAAGAGTCAAATAATTGAATGAAACTAATCCAATTATCTGCTTTACCGTCAAAAGTTTTCAATGTTAATTTGGGCAATTTCGCAGAAACAGGGAACGACGAACTCGCAGACATATTATTGTTATTCACGGACACATTTAACGATAACAAACGCTTTTTAATTTGACGAAACTTCTTCTCAAAGTTAATAGTAACCGACACTTCTGTTTTACGATCATGACTAGATGGTAAAGACGAGATTACTTTTCGCTGAGCCGCATGAAAATCTGCCGCTATTTCATTCAAATCCTGTTCCGTGTAGCCCGCCAAATCCAAGCCTTGATCGTGATCGATCATTTCTAATCGCATAATTGCATAATCGCGCGCGATAAGGTTAGAATCGGCAGCGGCAACTTCATCACAAATTTTTGATGAACCTGACAATTCTGTCATTTTGACTTTTGACTTAAAACGACTTTGACAACTAAGTATAACGACAACTTGACACTTGCCAACCCACCAACAACAAACTAATTAAATTATAATTCTACTATTTCTACTATTTTCTACCAACGCCCAATAAAAATAATGGGAAGGTAGATATTTTTCACTAACAAAATGAATCTAGGGTAGGGAATTAAAATGTGCAAATTTCAACAAAATTCGATAAAATAACACTATTAAACGCGAAAAACGGTCACTACTACAAGAGATACGGCCGAAGGGCCAAAAAATGTATGATTAAGCTGTTATTTTATCATTTATTCTTCGATTTTTGTGGACTGTATGCGACGATGAAAAATTGGGTGAACAAAACGAGAATTTCTTAGGATCTAAGTAGAAGACTGTGCAACTCACCAGGGAATCCGCTGTGGCGGATTTGGACTGGAGTTTCGGTACCTTCCACTAAACTTTGGTTCGATCACTTACCGCGGACTTAGCTTGGGTTACCTGACCAGTCAAGCGCGTACGCCGGCCGGTGTTCACACAGTCTTGAAATAGCGTATTTAGGTGGTAATTTATATTCGCGATAGTTTAATAAGCGATAACGACAACAAATAGGGCTTCGCCCTCGACAAACTGCTATTATAGCACGAAAATTAAATAAGTTTACGAAAAACGATCCGCCCTTGAATGGCGGCGAAAACAACAAGAAGGGTTGCTAGTTAAAAACTACTAAGTTGCCTGACATCTTAGGGATGCCAGGTCTTTTTGCACGAAATCAATACGGAAAGTGAACAACCATAATTAGCTCTTCATACTCCAATGATTGAACTTCTTTCGGATGTACCAAATTTCGCAGTAAACGGTACGTATCTTCAGAAATATGAGTCAGCAGAATACCACTTTTTTATCTCTCTTCACTTCGTTTACTTTAAAATATTGGTCGAGACGACATTGGAAAATATTCCATTCATGGATTTTATAATCAAACTCACTTAAAATTCCTATGTACGCCGTCGTCGTCATCTTAGTGGGTCCTTTACATTCGTCGCCAAAAATAATGGAGTATCTGGTATTAAATAATCACAGTAAGAATTAATTATTGCTTTTATTTCCACGCCATTTTATCAACAAAGCTTGTCAAGGACAATCTCTATAAAAAAGCTAAATTTGAAATGCAAAGAGTTTTTCATACACCACAGTGTTATATTGTAATTTATGTATGTATTAAACTATCAAAAGTATATATGTCACTTATCTGGTTCCTATAGTGATTTGCTTAGTTTGGGACTAATTAGATGGTGTTGATAGATTAACTTGTAAAGGAAAAATTAGAATCACGAGCGTGGATTGAACCTGCATCCATCCATCCCTCAAGCCGGGATATGCTTTACTTAAGCTACCGTGACAAGTGGTCTCATGTCCGAATTTTTCCTTCACCTTTACAACCAACTCACGGGGTTTGTAGATGGTGTTGTGTGAAATGTACCTACATAGTAGTAACTACATAGTTAACTTTTCGTTTTCAGGTCGTTCAGGAAAGGGTGGTACAACAACAACCACATATGAAGTTACATCAAGCAGCTCAGCAGCGGCAAACGATGACCAATCACAGACAGGTATAAGCTCAGCCGGCAGCTCAAATGAAAACACCAGTCAAAACCAATTTCTGTTGAAAGGTTATCAGCCAGGCAATAATGGAAATAGCCGTTCGAACGGTGCGCCAAACGCTGGGCCTATATATGCCTCTTACCCTGGTTCATCCCCAGACCAGCAAGGAAACGGAAACTCGGCATATCCTTGGAACCCTAACTCCAAGGTGTACGTGTGCCTGTACTCCAATGAGTAAATTTCTATGATTTTGCGTCAAAACGACAACCCTAATTTTACAACCAACTTACGGGGTTTGTAGATGGTGTTGTGTGAAATATCCCCACATATTTATTTATTTATGTATTTATTGCTGCCTGATATACCTAATTACCTGTCCATGCAGAATCCGTAAGGTTGTAGTTGTGACAGGTAGTACGTACCTTTGATAACCGGTATGTTTTTCAGTGGCCCTGCAGCCATAAAGCGACGATATTGCCAGCAGAATGAATTTTAAAGATATATAAATTTTGGTTTCCAATTTTTCATTTTGTAAATTTGGTCTCAGGGTTGGACAATAGTTATGACAACTATGGTGGTGACCAGAATGGATCAGGTAATAAATCATTTATATTTGATTTTATTTACTTTTTACTAGCTTATATAGGCTTTGCACGCATTATCTGGATAAAAATTGTTAGTCTGGAGTATAATTTGTAATATTACCAGCTTGAAGACGTCCACTGCTGAGCATACGCCTTCTCTATAGAGCGCCACTTTGAGCGGCTGCTTGCCTCCTGAATTCAACAGCTCTCCTTGGTTTTCACCAGATTATTGGTCCACCTAGTGAAGTTGCATCCTGCTCTGTTATTTGTAATTTCGTATGAGTTTGTCTCGTTTTGCTATTTCACCCCCGCGCATGTGAGTCGTGTTTGTAGGAGAAATTATGTTCACGAGCTATCAGCTTTATAATCTTTGGATTTTGGTTTTCAATGTGCCTCTTTCAATACAATACGGTTTTATCAGTATTAACTTTGCTGATCAAGAGACATCATCAAATATGCCCTTCTTTAATGCTTACCTTTTATTTAATGTTATTTTTTTAGATTTGCTCTCTAATCTAATATTTCATTTCAGGATTGGACGGCCCACAAGGGCAAAACAATCGTGTCGGGGACTATGGCCCAAATGGCGTCGACGTGAACAACTATGGAGGTAATAAAAGTACAGTTTATTATTGATTTTAGGAAATCAAGTAATAACAATAACGAATTAAATGGGTGAATTTCGGTGTCTAGGTAAGACACCGAAATTCTGCTGAACTAATACCTCGCATTTTTAGCTACCCAACGGCCCCAGTGTACTCCCCTGTTGTTATTTTAAATTGTTACCTCGTACGCTTACAGGAGGACTACCCTGGCAGGGGGAATATGCAGGTGGACCCAACACTGGAGCCCGTCCAGGCTACTCTAGCTCCAGCGGTGAGTATCTTTACTGTCATTGGTTTATTATTAGTTACCGGCTCGCCCCCACTTCGCACCGGTATTTAACATAAATTAAAAATTATAAATTATAATACGCATACAAACCCTTCTATCTCTCGTACGGCCCGTACCCCAAGTGACGCCTACATCACATAGAGTGCTGCCTAACTAGCCGAGTAGGGTGAGCGGCTACCACGCAACTTTTTTCGAATACTTAAGTTTTTATACTCGTGATATCTTTCGAATGGAATGTCTGAATTGATTTATTTATAAAGGTATTGAAACAGTATTGAATATGAAGTAGGTAATTCATTTTGATGAGGAATAATACCAAGATAAAAATAAAGAGATTATTCTAGCGGCGTCATTCAATAAAAATTTTAAAACAAATAACCCCTTTTTTGTGGCATAACTATAATAGACGTATGCTGTCGCAACACTTTTTGTAAAGGAATTGTGTTCTGCAAAGTCATAATACATCATTTAATTCTATCATCAATATTTTAAATAACTTTTTGACACCTTGGGTTACATTATTGGAGCAAGCATCCCTAGTGATAATACCATAATATAGCCCACGTCACCCGGGGATATTGTAGCTTCTCAACTGTGAAAGAATATTTCAAATCGGGTCAGTAGTTTCGTAGCCTATTCAATGGAAACAAACAAGCAATCAAATCTTTCCTCTTTATATATTAGTATACATTACATAAATTATACACAAATAACTAGTGGTTCTATTTGAGCTGACGACTCGCAGTTTTAGCTATTACTCAACAGCTTCAGTATAAACTCCGCCAGTTGGAATCTTAAGGCCAGGATCTTCGTGCATCCTCTATCTCGCTCGGGAATTGCGTCATTTTTGAACGTATTAAATGGTAGAACTTACTTACGAAAATTCCAACCAATGAAAAACCTGCAAAATACAAAACAAATGTACAACAAAAAAAAACACATTAATCTAAACAAGAATTTAGACATTAAAACAGGAAAAGTGGAAATCATCTGGTGATTGAGTTTTAATGAATGAAATCTTAATCTCCTGTTATTATTATACCTCCAATTATTGATTGCATGTATTGCAGTAGTCTTAAGCACTTGATAAAATGGCTTTCATGTTTATTATTTTTATGAAAATTATTTATTTTGGTACTTCAACTGTTTTCTCTAGTACCTATGTGCGTTGAGATTGTTATTTTGTTTACTATGCCACACTTGCACATTCACGGAAGGAAAAATTAAAGGTTATTTGTGATTATCCAGCTGACTATTTCTGCTAGGTATCTACATCCCTTTTCTTTCGGCGAGTGTGCATGTGTGGCCCCCCATTTTGAAATGTTTTGCAATCATTTTTGGAGCTTATTATCTATCCAAGGAGTATAAATAACCCTATCGATTGTGTTTGTGGCTATACATGCATGAAATTTTTATTATTTAATTAAGTACATTTTTTTTAAATGGTATTTTGTTTAGAGTGGAATGTTTACATTATATTTAACTAGGTTTTAAATTATTTTTTATATTTATTATTATAAGCTTATTTTATGGATTGTTCAATTTCATCTAATTTATTTCTCTCGTTGGATTCTGACAACTTTTCTGATGCCCTCGATGATAGCATTGACGACACTCCGTTAAATGATCTTTTACATCAATCTTTTTCTAGTCATAAAAATAATTTTAACATTTGTCATATCAATGCTCAAAGCCTTCCAGCACACTTTACAGAACTTCTTGCGACTTTCACCAGTAAAAATATCCACGCATGTTTGATCTCTGAAAGTTTCTTGAAACCCTCACTTCCTTCCAAATCTTTTGTTCTACCTGGCTTTGTGCTTATAAGAAATAATCGCACCGGCAAGGGTGGCGGTGGAGTTGCAATATACCTGCGCTCAGAGTTTAAATTTAAGGTAATTTCAAAATCACCTTCTCTCTACTCTAGCTCTATGGAGCATTTATTTATTGAAGTTACCTTGAAAACGACTGTTAAGTTTCTACTTGGCGTTATTTACTCTTCTCCCACTGTTAACTACTTTGATACTTTAGAGCATCTGCTCGATTTGCATTTGCCACAGTATGACAATTTTGCAATTATGGGCGATTTCAACACGTGTCTGCTACGAAACGATAGCAGATCTAAGAAACTTTTAAATATTATTGCCTCTCTAGATTTGACACTGGTGGATCTAAACCCCACCTATCACATGAAAGATAGTCACACCAAGCTGGACCTTATACTCACACGTGATACCAACAAAGTTGCTGCAAGCGGCCAGTTCCCAGCGCCTGGGTTTTCACACCACGATCTCATATTTGCATCGTACAAGATCAAAGTTCCCAAGATCAAACCTAAAATTATCCTCCAAAGAAATCTGGCAGCCATAAACATGGAGAGACTTTGTACAGATGCTAGTGCCCTTGACTGGGATCAACTGATAAATGCCACAAGCATTAATGAGAAAGTCCAAATCCTAAACACTCTAGTATTGACTAATCTTTACGATACTCATGCGCCTATCAAACCATGTAGAATGAAGCGGCCGGCAGCCCCATGGCTTACTGAAGATATTTGTAAGCTGATGGCAAGACGCGACTTCTTGTACAGAAGGTATAGGAAGGATAAAACTGAGGATAATTTTTCCAGCTTTAAAAAAGCTCGAAACCGCTGCAACCAAGCTGTTAGAAATGCGAATCGTCGGCATATATTTACCGCCATAAATGATAGCACCCCTAACAGCATCTGGAAAGTGCTTCGTGAGTTAGGCTTTGGTAAAAGAACACTTTCGCTGTTCCCTCAATAGACATAAATGCCTTAAACCAGCATTTCGCAAAGGTTCCCTGTCGTATTAATCCTACAATTAGAGCACGCATCATTGCGAACCTTAACGCGATGACTTGCACTCACCTGGAAAGTCTTCAATTCAATTCGGTGAATGATATATTAGTGCAGCGTATTATTACTGGTATCTCGAGCAAAGCAGTAGGGCACGACGGCATTGGGCGTGAATTAGTCACTCCGATTCTCCATATTATTCTTCCATACATCACTCATGTCATAAACTGTTCAATAGCATCAAATAGTTTTCCCAATGCATGGAAAACTATTTGATGCCTACATTATCCCCTTACCCAAAAAATCTGCGTCCGATGATTTAAAAGATTATCGCCCTATCTCGATTCTACCCATTTTTTCTAAAGTGCTAGAACGAGTTATACACCACCAACTTTCTAATTATCTTCAATCTTATAATCTTCTCCCCCCTTCCAATCTGGTTTTCGTCCCGCTCACAGTACTTGTACTGCTCTCGTAAAAATAACGGATGATATTAGGTCTTCTATTGATGATCGCAAACTAACACTTCTCACATTGTTAGATTTTAGTAATGCATTTAACTGTGTGGATCATGAAATACTTTTTGCTATTATGCATCTCTTAACCTATCACAATCTGCCATCGATTGGTTTTCCTCTTATCTCAGTGGACGCCAGCAGCGTATGCGAATCGATGACGTCTTCTCCGACTGGTGTAACGTCGATGCTGGTGTACCACAGGGAGGTGTCCTCTCTCCTCTACTCTTTTCTATCTTTATCAACACTCTTGTTTCAAAGCTACGTTTCTCCTCGTATCATCTTTATGCCGACGATGTTCAGCTCTATCTTGCTTTCAATCCTGAGGAAGTAACTACTGCTATTGATCAGCTCAATGAAGATCTCAATTCTGTGTATGCATGGACCCAGAGTTTTGGCCTACTTATCAACACGAGCAAAACTCAAGTAATGATAGCTGGCAGAAGTAAGCTCTTGTCTAAGCTGGACCACTCAATAATGCCTCCAGCTTTCTATAATGGTACTACTCTCAATTACTGTAGAGGTGAAAAACCTTGGTCTTCATATATCTCATAATTTGTCTTGGGACAACCACATTACAGAGATAAGTAAAAAAATGTATGGTTCTCTGCATAGCCTGAAAAGGTTGAAAAACTTTTTACCACATCATGCAAGAGTTACCTTAGTCAATTCTCTGCTGAATTTATGTATACGGTACATCTAAGGTCTGCGTAAATACGACCACGTCTCGCAGTTTCGCCGTTAATTAAAATGGCTTAACATCCGTCATCGTAGGAACGCACACACCGTCTCTCTCCTATACAATATACTTACGGATTCTCGTGCTCCCACCTATCTCAAAGACCGCTTCATTGCTAGTTCGTCCTTTGGTCGCCCGCAACGCTCCTTTTATCATTTACAACTAGTGACCCCTCAACACAGAACTGCACTGTACTCAGATTCCTTCACTGTAACGGCAATTCGCCTTTGGAATAGCCTTCCTACCCACATTCGTCAGGCATCATCGATTGGGGTGTTTAAATCCAAAGTGTATAACTTCTACCTCACTCTCCAAAATTAAATCGTGAAAAGCAATCCATCTAATTATAAGTATATTATTATGTATGTATTATTATTATCATGTTGTATTATATGTGTATGATATTATTGTATGTATTTTATTTATTTCATTATTTATTCATTATTTTTTAGTTATAAGTTGTTGTTTTTCTTGTCTGTTGACATACATAAATATACTTTTTATATTGCTTCAATATTGCGCTACCGCATTAAACACTTCCACAATACACCGGGGTTAACTGGAAGATAATGCTCTATAGCATTAAGTTCGCCTATGTACCTACTATTGTTGTTTGTGCAATAAAGAATTTTCTATCTATCTATCTATATTATTATTCACTCATTTATTAATTTTTTTAGGCTTAAGCTTTTTTACAATACTAATATAAGAATAAAATACAAAAATACTATAAAAAAACCTACCTAGAGTGCCGACGACAGCGGGGCAGGGCCCAAGCTACCAGTGGTCAGGGCTGCAGAGTGAGGAACCTCCTGACAATACGTGCCGTGTCAAGAAGTACTGCCTTCTGAATCTGACCCTTGATCCAGCCGTCTAGCGAGAGCCTCTCGAGATGTTGGTCGAGGCTCTTCGCTATAAGACCGTTCGCCGAAACGACTATCGGGACAATGCTTGTTGAGTCAACATTCCACATGGCGGTTACCTCGTCAAGAGCCAAGTCAAGGTACTTGCTGAGTTTGTCCTTCTCGGCCTTCACGAGGTTCTCGTCATGCGGAATGGTGATGTCAACGAGCACTGCCCGGCGTTGGGACCGGTCTACCAGCGCGATATCAGGCTCATTGGCCACAATGGTCCTGTCCGTGATGATAGAACGATCCCAATAGAGCAGAGCACGGCCATTTTCGAGAACCGGCCCCGGTGTGTACTTGTAGTACGGCACCTCAGACTCGACAAGGCCGTATTGAAGGGCAAGTTGCTGATGGATGATCCTGGCCACTAGGTTATGTCTATGCCAGTACTCTTCGTTAGCAAGATGAGAACAACCGGAAATAATATGTTGGAGAGATTTTCCGGGACGGCGGCATGCCCAACTGATGTCGACCGTACCGTCCTTCATGATATATTTCCGGTAGTTATTCATCTTGATAACTTCGTCCGCAATTGCACAGACAAAACCCTCGGTTTCCCCAAAGAGGTCGCCGTTATTATTATTATTATTATTGGTTGATAGACGAGCAGCATGAATCCACAGTGTTGGATTTACTTTTAAAGTTCTTGTTGGGGTAATGTAATTTTTTTTGATGAACATATTTTGCAGGTTATTTCATTAATTGGAATTTTCGTAAGTATGTTCTACCATTTAATACCTTCAAAAATGTCGAAATGCGCGAGCGAGATAGAGGATACACGAAGATCCTGGCCTTAATTACAAAAACTGCACCTAAATCTTTTTTCTACGATTACAGAAGCTGAAGCAAAGGCATTTACCGCAAATGGAGGTCAGTACTTTTTGTTACGGACTTAATACAGTATATTTGGAATAATACAGTATGTTTGGAAATTCATTCCCTGTTAGATTAGTTCTGTTTAAGGTATAGGTATATTTGTGTATGTTTATATTTTATAATATTGTGCGTACGCTGCCCTTTCGTTGAAAGCGTGCGTGATGTCACTTGCCGGTGCCAACGGAAGACCAGCGCTAGTTGCTTGCAGCTAGCATTTTGCTGAGTTGGAGCTGGGTTGTGGCAAACACTATAATAATATGTTGTTTGTATAAACTGTTGCAAGTATTAGTTAAGTGTAAGTGTTTGGCACAAATAAATATATTTCTTGCTTTCTTTCTTTTTTTCTTTCTTTATTTTATCTTAAAATGTACATTATATGAGCTATGCTTGGTGTTGCCTTGCGAGATAAGATCTGCAGGAGAACTAAAGTGCTCTTAGAATTGGAAAGTTGAAATGGCAATGGGCAGGCCACATCGTATCGTAGAACTCCCAACCGATGAGGAAAGGTTCTCGAAGGAGACCACAGTCCGTAAAAAGTAAAATAGTAAATCTTTATTGCACGTTTTCAGGTGGATTTTCAACAGCAGAATCAAATTTTTTTTTTTCACATAAAATTCGCTGCCTAAGCCGCGCGTCCACTGGATCGGAATCGGCGCGTACGGAGCC
This sequence comes from Ennomos erosarius, assembly GCA_963580505.1. Lineage (NCBI taxonomy): Eukaryota > Metazoa > Arthropoda > Insecta > Lepidoptera > Geometridae > Ennomos > Ennomos erosarius. Next base: position 3,808,684 of record OY757006.1, on the reverse strand, counting down.
TACGGAGCGTCGGTATTTACCGTACACTCCGATGCCGACGCGGTGAACGCGGGGCTTCACGTAGTCATTATGTTTTGTTATTCATACCGCAGCCATATTGGTGCTTCATTTGATTGGCATGATAGATCAGTTGGTAGTAGCTCTGCTTTCTGAACTCTGTGGGTTTGAACCTATGACAAACATTTGTGGGATTAACCTAGTTGGGTGTTATATTGTAATTTATGTATGTATTAAACTATCAAAAGTATATATATGTCACTTATCTGGTTCCTATAGTGATTTGCTTAGTTTGGGACTAATAAGATAGTGTTGATAGATTAACTTGTAAAGGAAAAATTAGAATCACGAGCGTGGATTGAACCTGTATCCATCCATCCGTCAAGCCGGGATATGCTTTACTTAAGCTACCGTGACAAGTGGTCTCATGTCCGAATTTTTCCTTCACCTTTACAACCAACTCACGGGGTTTGTAGATGGTGTTGTGTGAAATGTACCTACATAGTAGTAACTACATAGTTAACTTTTCATTTTCAGGTCGTTCAGGAAAGGGTGGTACAACAACAACCACATATGAAATTACGTCAAGCAGCTCAGCAGAGGCAAACAATGGCCAATCACAGACAGGTATAAGCTCAGCCGGCAGCTCAAATGAAAACACCAGTCAAAACCAATTTCTGTTAAAAGGTTATCAGCCAGGCAATAATGGAAATAGCCATTCGAACGGTGCGCCAAACGCTGGGCCTATATATGCCTCTCACCCTGGTTCATCCCCAGACCAGCAAGGAAGCGGAAACTCCGCATATCCTTGGAACCCTAACTCCAAGGTGTACGTGTGCCTGTGCTCCAATGAGTAAATTTCTATGATTTTGCGTCAAAACGACAACCCTAATTTTACAACCAACTTACGGGGTTTGTAGATGGTGTTATGTATATTTATTTATGTATTTATTGCTGCCTGATATACCTAATTACCTGTCCATGCAGAATCCGTAAGGTTGTAGTTGTGACAGGTAGTACGTACCTTTGATAACCGGTATGTTTTTCAGTGGCCCTGCAGCCATAAAGCGACGATATTGCCAGCAGAATGAATTTTAAAGATATATAGATTTTGGTTTCCAATTTTTCATTTTGTAAATTTGGTCTCAGGGTCGGGCAATAGTTATGACAACTATGGTGGTGACCAGAATGGATCAGGTAATAAATCATTTATATTTGATTTTATTTACTTTTTACTAGCTTATATAGGCTTTGCACGCATTATCTGGATAAAAATTGTTAGTCTGGAGTATAATTTGTAATATTACCAGCTTGAAGACGTCCACTGCTGAGCATACGCCTTCTCTATAGAGCGCCACTTTGAGCGGCTGCTTGCCTCCTGAATTCAACAGCTCTCCTTGGTTTTCACCAGATTATTGGTCCACCTAGTGAAGTTGCATCCTGCTCTGTTATTTGTAATTTCGTATGAGTTTGTCTCGTTTTGCTATTTCACCCCCGCGCATGTGAGTCATGTTTGTAGGAGAAATTATGTTCACGAGCTATCAGCTTTATAATCTTTGGATTTTGGTTTTCAATGTGCCTCTTTCAATACAATACGGTTTTATCAGTATTAACTTTGCTGATCAAGAGACATCATCAAATATGCCCTTCTTTAATGCTTACCTTTTATTTAATGTTATTTTTTTAGATTTGCTCTCTAATCTAATATTTCATTTCAGGATTGGACGGCCCACAAGGGCAAAACAATCGTGTCGGGGACTATGGCCCAAATGGCGTCGACGTGAACAACTATGGAGGTAATAAAAGTACAGTTTATTATTGATTTTAGGAAATCAAGTAATAACAATAACGAATTAAATGGGTGAATTTCGGTGTCTAGGTAAGACACCGAAATTCTGCTGAACTAATACCTCGCATTTTTAGCTACCCAACGGCCCCAGTGTACTCCCCTGTTGTTATTTTAAATTGTTACCTCGTACGCTTACAGGAGGACTACCCTGGCAGGGGGAATATGCAGGTGGACCCAACACTGGAGCCCGTCCAGGCTACTCTAGCTCCAGCGGTGAGTATCTTTACTGTCATTGGTTTATTATTAGTTACCGGCTCGCCCCCACTTCGCACCGGTATTTAACATAAATTAAAAATTATAAATTATAATACGCATACAAACCCTTCTATCTCTCGTACGGCCCGTACCCCAAGTGACGCCTACATCACATAGAGTGCTGCCTAACTAGCCGAGTAGGGTGAGCGGCTACCACGCAACTTTTTTCGAATACTTAAGTTTTTATACTCGTGATATCTTTCGAATGGAATGTCTGAATTGATTTATTTATAAAGGTATTGAAACAGTATTGAATATGAAGTAGGTAATTCATTTTGATGAGGAATAATACCAAGATAAAAATAAAGAGATTATTCTAGCGGCGTCATTCAATAAAAATTTTAAAACAAATAACCCCTTTTTTGTGGCATAACTATAATAGACGTATGCTGTCGCAACACTTTTTGTAAAGGAATTGTGTTCTGCAAAGTCATAATACATCATTTAATTCTATCATCAATATTTTAAATAACTTTTTGACACCTTGGGTTACATTATTGGAGCAAGCATCCCTAGTGATAATACCATAATATAGCCCACGTCACCCGGGGATATTGTAGCTTCTCAACTGTGAAAGAATATTTCAAATCGGGTCAGTAGTTTCGTAGCCTATTCAATGGAAACAAACAAGCAATCAAATCTTTCCTCTTTATATATTAGTATACATTACATAAATTATACACAAATAACTAGTGGTTCTATTTGAGCTGACGACTCGCAGTTTTAGCTATTACTCAACAGCTTCAGTATAAACTCCGCCAGTTGGAATCTTAAGGCCAGGATCTTCGTGCATCCTCTATCTCGCTCGGGAATTGCGTCATTTTTGAACGTATTAAATGGTAGAACTTACTTACGAAAATTCCAACCAATGAAAAACCTGCAAAATACAAAACAAATGTACAACAAAAAAAAACACATTAATCTAAACAAGAATTTAGACATTAAAACAGGAAAAGTGGAAATCATCTGGTGATTGAGTTTTAATGAATGAAATCTTAATCTCCTGTTATTATTATACCTCCAATTATTGATTGCATGTATTGCAGTAGTCTTAAGCACTTGATAAAATGGCTTTCATGTTTATTATTTTTATGAAAATTATTTATTTTGGTACTTCAACTGTTTTCTCTAGTACCTATGTGCGTTGAGATTGTTATTTTGTTTACTATGCCACACTTGCACATTCACGGAAGGAAAAATTAAAGGTTATTTGTGATTATCCAGCTGACTATTTCTGCTAGGTATCTACATCCCTTTTCTTTCGGCGAGTGTGCATGTGTGGCCCCCCATTTTGAAATGTTTTGCAATCATTTTTGGAGCTTATTATCTATCCAAGGAGTATAAATAACCCTATCGATTGTGTTTGTGGCTATACATGCATGAAATTTTTATTATTTAATTAAGTACATTTTTTTTAAATGGTATTTTGTTTAGAGTGGAATGTTTACATTATATTTAACTAGGTTTTAAATTATTTTTTATATTTATTATTATAAGCTTATTTTATGGATTGTTCAATTTCATCTAATTTATTTCTCTCGTTGGATTCTGACAACTTTTCTGATGCCCTCGATGATAGCATTGACGACACTCCGTTAAATGATCTTTTACATCAATCTTTTTCTAGTCATAAAAATAATTTTAACATTTGTCATATCAATGCTCAAAGCCTTCCAGCACACTTTACAGAACTTCTTGCGACTTTCACCAGTAAAAATATCCACGCATGTTTGATCTCTGAAAGTTTCTTGAAACCCTCACTTCCTTCCAAATCTTTTGTTCTACCTGGCTTTGTGCTTATAAGAAATAATCGCACCGGCAAGGGTGGCGGTGGAGTTGCAATATACCTGCGCTCAGAGTTTAAATTTAAGGTAATTTCAAAATCACCTTCTCTCTACTCTAGCTCTATGGAGCATTTATTTATTGAAGTTACCTTGAAAACGACTGTTAAGTTTCTACTTGGCGTTATTTACTCTTCTCCCACTGTTAACTACTTTGATACTTTAGAGCATCTGCTCGATTTGCATTTGCCACAGTATGACAATTTTGCAATTATGGGCGATTTCAACACGTGTCTGCTACGAAACGATAGCAGATCTAAGAAACTTTTAAATATTATTGCCTCTCTAGATTTGACACTGGTGGATCTAAACCCCACCTATCACATGAAAGATAGTCACACCAAGCTGGACCTTATACTCACACGTGATACCAACAAAGTTGCTGCAAGCGGCCAGTTCCCAGCGCCTGGGTTTTCACACCACGATCTCATATTTGCATCGTACAAGATCAAAGTTCCCAAGATCAAACCTAAAATTATCCTCCAAAGAAATCTGGCAGCCATAAACATGGAGAGACTTTGTACAGATGCTAGTGCCCTTGACTGGGATCAACTGATAAATGCCACAAGCATTAATGAGAAAGTCCAAATCCTAAACACTCTAGTATTGACTAATCTTTACGATACTCATGCGCCTATCAAACCATGTAGAATGAAGCGGCCGGCAGCCCCATGGCTTACTGAAGATATTTGTAAGCTGATGGCAAGACGCGACTTCTTGTACAGAAGGTATAGGAAGGATAAAACTGAGGATAATTTTTCCAGCTTTAAAAAAGCTCGAAACCGCTGCAACCAAGCTGTTAGAAATGCGAATCGTCGGCATATATTTACCGCCATAAATGATAGCACCCCTAACAGCATCTGGAAAGTGCTTCGTGAGTTAGGCTTTGGTAAAAGAACACTTTCGCTGTTCCCTCAATAGACATAAATGCCTTAAACCAGCATTTCGCAAAGGTTCCCTGTCGTATTAATCCTACAATTAGAGCACGCATCATTGCGAACCTTAACGCGATGACTTGCACTCACCTGGAAAGTCTTCAATTCAATTCGGTGAATGATATATTAGTGCAGCGTATTATTACTGGTATCTCGAGCAAAGCAGTAGGGCACGACGGCATTGGGCGTGAATTAGTCACTCCGATTCTCCATATTATTCTTCCATACATCACTCATGTCATAAACTGTTCAATAGCATCAAATAGTTTTCCCAATGCATGGAAAACTATTTGATGCCTACATTATCCCCTTACCCAAAAAATCTGCGTCCGATGATTTAAAAGATTATCGCCCTATCTCGATTCTACCCATTTTTTCTAAAGTGCTAGAACGAGTTATACACCACCAACTTTCTAATTATCTTCAATCTTATAATCTTCTCCCCCCTTCCAATCTGGTTTTCGTCCCGCTCACAGTACTTGTACTGCTCTCGTAAAAATAACGGATGATATTAGGTCTTCTATTGATGATCGCAAACTAACACTTCTCACATTGTTAGATTTTAGTAATGCATTTAACTGTGTGGATCATGAAATACTTTTTGCTATTATGCATCTCTTAACCTATCACAATCTGCCATCGATTGGTTTTCCTCTTATCTCAGTGGACGCCAGCAGCGTATGCGAATCGATGACGTCTTCTCCGACTGGTGTAACGTCGATGCTGGTGTACCACAGGGAGGTGTCCTCTCTCCTCTACTCTTTTCTATCTTTATCAACACTCTTGTTTCAAAGCTACGTTTCTCCTCGTATCATCTTTATGCCGACGATGTTCAGCTCTATCTTGCTTTCAATCCTGAGGAAGTAACTACTGCTATTGATCAGCTCAATGAAGATCTCAATTCTGTGTATGCATGGACCCAGAGTTTTGGCCTACTTATCAACACGAGCAAAACTCAAGTAATGATAGCTGGCAGAAGTAAGCTCTTGTCTAAGCTGGACCACTCAATAATGCCTCCAGCTTTCTATAATGGTACTACTCTCAATTACTGTAGAGGTGAAAAACCTTGGTCTTCATATATCTCATAATTTGTCTTGGGACAACCACATTACAGAGATAAGTAAAAAAATGTATGGTTCTCTGCATAGCCTGAAAAGGTTGAAAAACTTTTTACCACATCATGCAAGAGTTACCTTAGTCAATTCTCTGCTGAATTTATGTATACGGTACATCTAAGGTCTGCGTAAATACGACCACGTCTCGCAGTTTCGCCGTTAATTAAAATGGCTTAACATCCGTCATCGTAGGAACGCACACACCGTCTCTCTCCTATACAATATACTTACGGATTCTCGTGCTCCCACCTATCTCAAAGACCGCTTCATTGCTAGTTCGTCCTTTGGTCGCCCGCAACGCTCCTTTTATCATTTACAACTAGTGACCCCTCAACACAGAACTGCACTGTACTCAGATTCCTTCACTGTAACGGCAATTCGCCTTTGGAATAGCCTTCCTACCCACATTCGTCAGGCATCATCGATTGGGGTGTTTAAATCCAAAGTGTATAACTTCTACCTCACTCTCCAAAATTAAATCGTGAAAAGCAATCCATCTAATTATAAGTATATTATTATGTATGTATTATTATTATCATGTTGTATTATATGTGTATGATATTATTGTATGTATTTTATTTATTTCATTATTTATTCATTATTTTTTAGTTATAAGTTGTTGTTTTTCTTGTCTGTTGACATACATAAATATACTTTTTATATTGCTTCAATATTGCGCTACCGCATTAAACACTTCCACAATACACCGGGGTTAACTGGAAGATAATGCTCTATAGCATTAAGTTCGCCTATGTACCTACTATTGTTGTTTGTGCAATAAAGAATTTTCTATCTATCTATCTATATTATTATTCACTCATTTATTAATTTTTTTAGGCTTAAGCTTTTTTACAATACTAATATAAGAATAAAATACAAAAATACTATAAAAAAACCTACCTAGAGTGCCGACGACAGCGGGGCAGGGCCCAAGCTACCAGTGGTCAGGGCTGCAGAGTGAGGAACCTCCTGACAATACGTGCCGTGTCAAGAAGTACTGCCTTCTGAATCTGACCCTTGATCCAGCCGTCTAGCGAGAGCCTCTCGAGATGTTGGTCGAGGCTCTTCGCTATAAGACCGTTCGCCGAAACGACTATCGGGACAATGCTTGTTGAGTCAACATTCCACATGGCGGTTACCTCGTCAAGAGCCAAGTCAAGGTACTTGCTGAGTTTGTCCTTCTCGGCCTTCACGAGGTTCTCGTCATGCGGAATGGTGATGTCAACGAGCACTGCCCGGCGTTGGGACCGGTCTACCAGCGCGATATCAGGCTCATTGGCCACAATGGTCCTGTCCGTGATGATAGAACGATCCCAATAGAGCAGAGCACGGCCATTTTCGAGAACCGGCCCCGGTGTGTACTTGTAGTACGGCACCTCAGACTCGACAAGGCCGTATTGAAGGGCAAGTTGCTGATGGATGATCCTGGCCACTAGGTTATGTCTATGCCAGTACTCTTCGTTAGCAAGATGAGAACAACCGGAAATAATATGTTGGAGAGATTTTCCGGGACGGCGGCATGCCCAACTGATGTCGACCGTACCGTCCTTCATGATATATTTCCGGTAGTTATTCATCTTGATAACTTCGTCCGCAATTGCACAGACAAAACCCTCGGTTTCCCCAAAGAGGTCGCCGTTATTATTATTATTATTATTGGTTGATAGACGAGCAGCATGAATCCACAGTGTTGGATTTACTTTTAAAGTTCTTGTTGGGGTAATGTAATTTTTTTTGATGAACATATTTTGCAGGTTATTTCATTAATTGGAATTTTCGTAAGTATGTTCTACCATTTAATACCTTCAAAAATGTCGAAATGCGCGAGCGAGATAGAGGATACACGAAGATCCTGGCCTTAATTACAAAAACTGCACCTAAATCTTTTTTCTACGATTACAGAAGCTGAAGCAAAGGCATTTACCGCAAATGGAGGTCAGTACTTTTTGTTACGGACTTAATACAGTATATTTGGAATAATACAGTATGTTTGGAAATTCATTCCCTGTTAGATTAGTTCTGTTTAAGGTATAGGTATATTTGTGTATGTTTATATTTTATAATATTGTGCGTACGCTGCCCTTTCGTTGAAAGCGTGCGTGATGTCACTTGCCGGTGCCAACGGAAGACCAGCGCTAGTTGCTTGCAGCTAGCATTTTGCTGAGTTGGAGCTGGGTTGTGGCAAACACTATAATAATATGTTGTTTGTATAAACTGTTGCAAGTATTAGTTAAGTGTAAGTGTTTGGCACAAATAAATATATTTCTTGCTTTCTTTCTTTTTTTCTTTCTTTATTTTATCTTAAAATGTACATTATATGAGCTATGCTTGGTGTTGCCTTGCGAGATAAGATCTGCAGGAGAACTAAAGTGCTCTTAGAATTGGAAAGTTGAAATGGCAATGGGCAGGCCACATCGTATCGTAGAACTCCCAACCGATGAGGAAAGGTTCTCGAAGGAGACCACAGTCCGTAAAAAGTAAAATAGTAAATCTTTATTGCACGTTTTCAGGTGGATTTTCAACAGCAGAATCAAATTTTTTTTTTTCACATAAAATTCGCTGCCTAAGCCGCGCGTCCACTGGATCGGAATCGGCGCGTACGGAGCCTACGGAGCGTCGGTATTTACCGTACACTCCGATGCCGACGCGGTGAACGCGGGGCTTCACGTAGTCATTATGTTTTGTTATTCATACCGCAGCCATATTGGTGCTTCATTTGATTGGCATGATAGATCAGTTGGTAGTAGCTCTGCTTTCTGAACTCTGTGGGTTTGAACCTATGACAAACATTTGTGGGATTAACCTAGTTGGGTGTTATATTGTAATTTATGTATGTATTAAACTATCAAAAGTATATATATATGTCACTTATCTGGTTCCTATAGTGATTTGCTTAGTTTGGGACTAATAAGATAGTGTTGATAGATTAACTTGTAAAGGAAAAATTAGAATCACGAGCGTGGATTGAACCTGTATCCATCCATCCGTCAAGCCGGGATATGCTTTACTTAAGCTACCGTGACAAGTGGTCTCATGTCCGAATTTTTCCTTCACCTTTACAACCAACTCACGGGGTTTGTAGATGGTGTTGTGTGAAATGTACCTACATAGTAGTAACTACATAGTTAACTTTTCATTTTCAGGTCGTTCAGGAAAGGGTGGTACAACAACAACCACATATGAAATTACGTCAAGCAGCTCAGCAGAGGCAAACGATGGCCAATCACAGTCAGGTATAAGCTCAGCCGGCAGCTCAAATGAAAACACCAGTCAAAACCAATTTCTGTTAAAAGGTTATCAGCCAGGCAATAATGGAAATAGCCATTCGAACGGTGCGCCAAACGCTGGGCCTATATATGCCTCTCACCCTGGTTCATCCCCAGACCAGCAAGGAAGCGGAAACTCCGCATATCCTTGGAACCCTAACTCCAAGGTGTACGTGTGCCTGTGCTCCAATGAGTAAATTTCTATGATTTTGCGTCAAAACGACAACCCTAATTTTACAACCAACTTACGGGGTTTGTAGATGGTGTTGTGTGAAATGTCCCCACATATTTATTTATTTATGTATTGATTGCTGCCTGATATACCTAATTACCTGTCCATGCAGAATCCGTAAGGTTGTAGTTGTGACAGGTAGTACGTACCTTTGATAACCGGTATGTTTTTCAGTGGCCCTGCAGCCATAAAGCGACGATATTGCCAGCAGAATGAATTTTAAAGATATATAAATTTTGGTTTCCAATTTTTCATTTTGTAAATTTGGTCTCAGGGTTGGACAATAGTTATGACAACTATGGTGGTGACCAGAATGGATCAGGTAATAAATCATTTATATTTGATTTTATTTACTTTTTACTAGCTTATATAGGCTTTGCACGCATTATCTGGATAAAAATTGTTAGTCTGGAGTATAATTTGTAATATTACCAGCTTGAAGACGTCCACTGCTGAGCATACGCCTTCTCTATAGAGCGCCACTTTGAGCGGCTGCTTGCCTCCTGAATTCAACAGCTCTCCTTGGTTTTCACCAGATCGTCGGTCCACCACGTCGTTACTTAGACACCGAAATTCACCTAAAGCAGATCTAATTTTGCCCAAAACGCATCATATGAACAGAGGGCCTAGTCCGAGTTTATTTAATAGTTTTCACGTTTCACGGTGCGTTTTTGTATGGTTTCACGATAAGCGCCCCTAGTGAGCGAATTGTGAACCACAGAATGTTCTTCTTCTTCTTTAATGGCGGGCCCGATAGCTCAGTTGGTAGTATCCCTGCCTTCTGAACTGAGGGCTGTGGGTTCGATTCCTACCCAGGACAAACATTTGTGTGATGAACATAGGTGTTTGTTCTGCGCCTGGGTGTTATATTGTATTCTATGTATGTATTTACAAACAAAAAAGTATATAAGTATTGTATCAGCTATCTGGTTCCCATAGTACAGGCTATGCTTAGTTTTGGGCTAGATGGCGCCGTGTTAGCCATGTTAACGTCAAACGAAAATGAGGCTTGCCTTCGGCTGCAACCAATGATTTTTGGACTTGGTAATATGTGCTTTATGTCTTTTATCTGTATGCCTGCTGTATCGGGCACAACAGGTTCACCAAAAGTCTGACGTGACCTACTTTTTAACCTTAAAAAACATACAAAAAAATCAGCATCTTCGTCGTTGTCTTCTATTATTTTTAATATTTTGGCAACGTAATATACAGAGTCTTTCTTCAGTGAAAATAAGACAACGACAAATTCTTCCTCTTTAGGGTCTCGAATTAGTGGTAAAAAGCTACCATCTAGCACAACTCTTTCATCCTCATCTTCGTGGTCGCTCATAAATCCTTCTCCGTCAGAAGATGATCCACTGGCTATAAAATCTTCTTCATCTGATGTTTCTGCTGGTTTGTCAATTTTAGCTTTCTTTTTAACTTCTTTTTTTAGTTTCTTTTGGATATTACCATTCGCAAATATGTCTTGCTTTACTGTCTTAATCTGTCTGTTATTTCCTTTCTTCTGCTTTAGAGCGATAGCATTTTTTTCAGGAGTGTGTTGCTATCATGCTTCTACCTGGAGTTCTATATCTTTTTGAACTGCGAGGTTTTGCTGCGCAGGGTTATTTACAGAGGCCGAAACATGTTTGATAAAATGTTTTATGACATCCACGAACAGTTCAGCGTTCATCCAACCTCATGCTGAAGCCAAACCTAACGTGCCGGGAGGTGCACCAGCTATCATGTGTGGTTGAAATTTTTTTCTAGGAAATATCATTGCCGGTGGCAAAGCTTGTCCGGTCGCGCTGACAATGCAGCAGGTTGTGACCAAAGTCCCTCGTTCACCACTAGAGTTACCTTTTCAACGTTCGTACCCTTGCGTGCGAAAACTTTTCCTGGTCGTTGCACAGTGGTAGTGGCCGTTTCATCCAAGTTATAGACTCTTGTGCCATCAGCAAAACTAGGATGTCTTTTCATGGTAGATTTTAGGTTATCAAAGAATTTTTCAACGTTGTGCTTGTTAAAAGCAGTAGCTCTGGCAATGCTACAAGCCTCGGGCTTTCTCAGTGAAATCTCAGGATGTCTTTTTTTATATGATCTTAGCCATTCGACTCCGGCCATTTCTGTAGCCATCCATGATGGCGGAATTTTTTTATCGTTGGTTTTGGCCATTTGAAATGCTATTCGCCTGCAATCTTTTGAGGATATTCCATAAAATATTTGAGCACAGTAGTCAATATATTTCAGCAAAGCATTTTCTTCCTCTCGTGTAAAAACCGCATTTACTTCGTAGTTTGGTGTCCAGCGTATTATGCCATCTGCATTCATTTTACTTATTTCTACATACCTTACTGTTGCGTAGCACAAGTTGCACTCTTTACTGGATTTTATTATACTCGTGCCCGATTTAACTAGCTCGATGGCCATCTTCATAGTATCTTCTCTATGGTTGCCTTTTTTTCTAGTTTTCACCTTGGTTCGCCCCGTCTAAAATATAAAATTACAGTAATAAGTTGTAGGTAATCTTGAATACAATATACAGAATTTACTTTCTTAACAAACAAGCAACTGGTGTTAAGTTTAGTTAAAATAAGACTAAAATTTAGAAGCTTCTATAAAATAAAATTCAGTTGGTACACAGTTAACCACCAGGTACACAATCAATCATGATTGATTGTTGAACACAACGAGTCGGTTGATTGTAGAACATAACCGTAGCAAAGTTTTTAGGTTATGATTGTGATTTGATGATTGAACCTATACGCACTGATTACATATTAAAAGTTGCACAGCAAACGTATCTATCGAGATATCATAATAATAAATCAATAGCAAACTACTAAAAGATGAGAAACAAAAAAGTACTTACATTTTTTTTTCAACTTTTACCACGTGTTTTTGCAAATTCGGTTGTCACTCGACCGTCGTGTGCGCTAGCTCGCTGTTGACTGGGGAAAGGGGTGTGCGGCTGGTTGGAGGTCTGACTTACTAAATGGCGAGGAGCGGCAACGTCGCATTTGGAAATTCTAGGCATGGTTGACTGGGTACAACTGGTTGACTGTTAAACATCTGACAGCAATGATTGCGAAATTTACGCCTGTTGCAAAATTATTAATCAATCAATCAATCAATCATTTATTTGCGAGAACACAAGCACAATTCACAAGGAAGGTCTTAAAATAACATATGTAGACATATTGCGTTCAACTTGCATGCAAGTGTGCAAATATTAAAAAGTATTTTTGTTACAGTACATTTGAAATTCCTTAACACTATAAAATGTGTGTTGTAATAACCAGCCGTACAAAGATTTCTTGAATAAATTGCCTGTTAACATTTTTAAATCATTAGGTATACAGTTATATATTGATATGCACATATTGTAGACATTTTTCTTATATATATCTTTACGACAAGGAGGTTGATGCAGTAGGTTAACAAATTTGGCTCTTTTCTGTCGTTTAATAATTTCACTGCGTTTATTGCGAGCTACGTAATAAAATAACCCCGTGGATTCTGTTAAGTTTGTATCTTACTGCAAGTTATACGAATATTTTACCATCATCATCAGCCTGTAGACGGCCACTGCTGAACATAGGCCTCCCCAGCAGAACGCCATTTTGAGCAGCTGCTCGCCTCCTGCATCAATCGGTATATGTTATATATATTTCATATTACTTAATTAATAAATTTCAATTCAGTTTCTGGCCGTGAGTATCTTTACTAGTATCCCAGATAATATAACACCTACAGCTATTATTAATTATATACATAAATAAACAATAACTAGTGGTTCTATTCGAGCTGACAACTCGCATTTTTAGCTATTACCCAACGGCCCCAGTGAACTCCCTTGTTGTGAATTTAAATTGTAACCTTCTTACTCACAGGAGGGCAGGGATATCCAGATGGAGCAAACGGTGGATTAAATCAAGGTGGCGCTAACTCTGGCCGTGAGTATCTTTACTATTATCCCAGATAATATAACACCTACAGCTATTATTAATTATATACATAAATAAACAATAACTAGTGGTTCTATTCGAGCTGACAACTCACATTTTTAGCTATTACCGAACGGCCCCAGTGAACTCCCTTGTTGTGAATTTAAATTGTAACCTTCTTACTCACAGGAGGGCAGGGATATCCAGATGGGGCAAACGGTGGATTAAATCAAGGTGGCGCTAACTCTCGCCGTGAGTATCTTTACTATTATCCCAGATAATATAACACCTACAGCTATTATTAAAATTATATACGAATAAACAATAACTATTGGTTCTATTCGAGCTGACAACTCGCATTTTTAGCTATTACCCAACGGCCCCAGTGAACTCCCTTGTTGTGAATTTAAATTGTAACCTTCTTACTCACAGGAGGGCAGGGATATCCAGATGGAGCAAACGGTGGATTAAATCAACGTGGCGCTAACTCTGGCCGTGAGTATCTTTACTATTATCCCACATAATATAACACCTACAGCTATTATTAATTATATACATAAATAAACAATAACTAGTGGTTCTATTCGAGCAGACAACTCGCATTTTTAGCTATTACCCAACGGCCCCAGTGAACTCCCTAAATAAATACATGGTTTAATATATACTACTAAAAGCAGGTCTTCGGTATGCCATAAAAAATAGATCATGCATGTTTTTTGCTATAAATAGCATACGATTTTTCTATCGCTTTTATGCAATTTGTGTATTTGTATATGTATATAGTAAACTGTTTGTGCCTTAATAAAATAATATAAGTAAATAAATAATAAATAATTCTGCCAATGTCAAGTGAGTAAAATTTGTACTATATCCACCCTTATTACACATTAAAGTTCAATACACTAGTTTTGAAAAATAAATTCAAAACAACAAAGTTCCGCATGACACTGCACTGCGCACGTCATCCTAAGACATTACACAGCTTAGTAATCGGATTACTTCATAGTGTTATCAGGTGGTAGTCTCATTTGCCCAGTAATTTCACTAGCTACCGCCCTTAAAACCGGAATACAGTAGTGCTTGCAGACTACTGCTTGGCGGCAGAATAACTAACAAAGTGGTAGTACCTACCTAGACGAACTTTGCAGAAAAGTCCTATCTCCTAGTAAATAAAATTCCTACTACCTAGTAGGTACCTACATAGTAGTAACTACATAGTTAACTTTTCGTTTTCAGGTCGTTCAGGAAAGGGTGGTACAACAACAACCATATCTAAAGCAGGCGCGTCAAGCAGCTCAGGAAATAACGGAAATAACTCCGCAGCGGCAAGCTATGCCTCTGCCGAGTCTGCCACTAATAATGATGGATACAACGGTTCATACCAAAGACAGACAGATGCAAGCACAGCCGGCAGCTCAAATGGAAACACCAGTCAAAACCAATTTCTGTTGAAAGGTTATCAGCCAGGCAATAATGGAAATAGCCTTTCGAACGGTGCGCCAAACGCCGGGCCCATATATGCCAGGTCTTACCCTGATTCATACCCAGGCCAACAAGGAAGCGGGAACCCAGCATATCCTTGGAACCCCACTTCTAAAGTGTACGTGTGCCTGTGCTCCAGTGAATAAATTTCCCGTTGATTTTACGTAAGAACGACAACCCTAATTTTAAGGTAATGAGCATTTAAAAAACCGCTTCGCGGACCCAAAAAAATTCATCAATAAAACAGTTATTCATATTTATGATGCTTTTATTTTATCCATATTTCCTATTCCTATACTAGGAACTATGATGTATGTTACAATCTATCCAGCTATTTTACTGGTAGGTACCTAAGATTAATGGGCTTGGTTCCATCCTCCCCGGTAGCCTCAAGGAGTCCGGGTAGAACACTTTTCTTAGGTGAAGACACAAAATTTGCTTGTGATTTCTGTAGGCATAGGGGGCGGCAAGTAATGATTAGTGGGGTTCGGATAGTATTGAAAAACTTTACCGAGGTCCAGAAAAAAACTCGCAATATGTATTTTGAACTAGTTGAACTGGATATGGGTCGCGGGCCGCCTGTTGCCGACCCTTGCCATAGAGGAACTTTGTGGGTACATTTTAGGTAGATTTTTAATTTTTCCAATGGATTTTAGTATGTATTTTGTTTTAGTAATTTAGATAAGTACTTACATTCATTTTTTTTCTCTAATTGTGTATTTGAGTAGGTACTTGAAACTTTAATTCGTAAATAGGCAGTAATTATTAGTAATAGGTATAGGTACATAGGTACTTCTAGAAAATCTGCGCCCTTCATCTATCTATACATATAATAAAACTGTAGAGATAAAAAAATCTGTAAATGCAAGATATCGAAAAAAAAATGACACATGTTGGCTTGAAATTTTTCGCTGATCACGTTAAGCTACTTTTTAAACATTTTGTCTGTTTGTTTGTTTGTTTGTTTGTTTGTTTGTTTGTTTGTTTGTTTGTTTGTTTGTTACGGCACAACTCCGAAGATACTGAATGGATTTTCATGCGGTTTTCACTAATAAGCTTAGAAAAACCCGGCGCACAACATAGGATATATTAAATTTTATATATCGTTAATTTTTTTTTTGGTGAAAATGTGTAAGGTTTCATTATGAAACGGAACGGGATTTTAACAAGATGGCCGCTTCAAGGGTTCAAGGTAATTTTTTTTTCTTACATTTTGGCTCCACACATAGTGTAGGTATTTAGCCAGTGTCAAAAGGTAAGTTTTATTTTAGTTACTAATCATAGATGAGAGGAAAAAAATTTACTCTGTGCTATTGACGGTAATTTTATTTCGGGTTTATCTGGAGGCACAAGTTAAAGAAAAAAAAAATCTGTTAGTATTATGGCGCGGCTTCATATACGCCCGAACCTTCGCTGTTGAGTTGAATATCCTCGAAGTTTTTATAGCGCCACAACCCGGACACACGGTCAATTTGTTTTCCTGCTGCGCAACCGACGTGGGCTAAATAAAATGGAGGAAGCAGTAGCGTTATATTGCATGTCGGCGAATAAATATGTTTTACAAACTGTGAGAGTATTATTTTCGATTACAAAAATAAATTTTATTAGTTTTAATTTATAATTCCTTATCAATATGAAGTAAAACCAATTTTTTTTGTTGTCTGTTTATCTGATCTTTTGAATACGGATCACGGTTATTATAGTGGCAACAGAAATATATCATTTGTGAAAAATTCAACTGTCTAACTATCACGATTCATCCTGGTGACTGATGGACAGACAGACGGACAGCGGAGGTTTAGTAATAAGAATTTACCCATTCAGG
The DNA here is from genome assembly GCA_963580505.1 of Ennomos erosarius. Lineage (NCBI taxonomy): Eukaryota > Metazoa > Arthropoda > Insecta > Lepidoptera > Geometridae > Ennomos > Ennomos erosarius. The sequence continues at coordinate 3,791,958 of OY757006.1, read as the reverse complement.
ACGGAACCCCAATCATTTTTATTTCATTCTGAACAATCCCCACTGCACTAAGCAATAAGAAAGTAATTTAATGCATGTTTTTATTTATAACTTAAAAAAAAAACAGTAAATAACAATTGGCGCGCCTGCATTACCGGCAGTGTATCACACTTTTCGGGCTACGGCGAAATACATCGCGCGATAACTTCGTCTGCGCTCGATGCAATGCAGATTAGAGAAAAACAATCTGTTATTATGTAATTACCTATACCCAAGGAAGTCATAATATTATGTATTCCTTAAAGATTAGTTTTTTCGTTAATCTGTGGTCCAAACTAAAAAAGAGGATAGGTATGAGAACCTTCTTGAATATGAGCACGACACAGAGAACAAGGAATGTCAAAAACTAAAAACTTCTTAGACTTTTTTTTTTATAAGTTTTAAGGCTTCACGCGATATCATATTTAGCCAATATTTAACATACTTAACTAAAATTTTTATTCATGTTTTCGATTTATTGCGTTCTGGCGGGGGCAAAATTCTTTATTGGCGATCTGTTATTATGTATTAGTATTCAAAAATCTTTTACGCGTTACCATTCGAAATAAGTATTTAAAATTGTATTTATAGTACCTATAGCTTAACCTATAGTAGTAACATATTCAGTAATCTGTGCCTATAGGTACTTAATTTATTGATCCCTTTTTTTTGTTCCTCGCTTGAGGATTGGCGTCGCACGTCTTGTGCATTTGCCAGCTTCATGTTTACTTTTCATCGTCTTCTATTCTATTGCTTCTGCTTCTTCCCAATATTTTCAGAAGTGAAGATTTTCAGACTCCTCTTTTGAGGAATTTATGTATAAACATGTTTTACAGTTGTTTAAAACGGGGAAACCATTTGCTACGCATTGTAAAACCTTTTTTTATTTTAGCATTAGACAAAACATGTATTTAGCCAATGATACGAAGTATTTTATGAAAACTGTTTAAAGGGGAGATTCTTAGACTTTTTATAATCATTCATAAGGCTTCACGCGATTATCATACTTAGCCAATATTGAAGCTTACTTAATTAACATTTTTATTGAAGTTTTCGATTTATACGGTTTTGGCGGGAGCAATGTTCTTTATTGCCGATCTGGTCAAATGTATTATTTACATAAAGTTACTACACGTTACCATTCTAAATATGTAGTTAAAATCATTTTTGCGCTAATGCTACATTCTTTATTGACCCCAAAGAAGTTTTAAGGTACCTGTAGTACTTATAGCTACTTAAGTTATAGACCCTTACCATTGCTACACATTTTAAAACCTTTTTTATTTTGGCATTAAAGTAAGCCGGAGCGCGTGCTATTATTTGTATTTAGCCAATGATACGAAATATTTTATGAAAAATGTTAAAAAAGGGTAGGTACTTAAATATAATTATATGTAGGTATTCATTATGGCAATTGTATCCTCGGATTAACAACAACATGTCGCGTAAGGTTAGTTTTTGGCTGTTTTTGATTTGTTCTTCTTCTTCTTCTTCTTCTTGCATGTTGATTATAGTTAAAATATTTTAGATCTGTGGGCTATTAAAAAAACCACGGGTATAAATGATTAGATTACTCGGTTGCTCCAAGAAGGTTAAAGTTTTAGTAAGTAACTATCTTTGGGTGTAGCTAATAATTATGTAATGACGATTTAACCTACTTCCTCACTTTCATCACTAGGTACTTAGGTTTGTTGAAAGTGCAGTGGGAATGAGACAGCGTGGAAAATAGTGGACATAATAATAATTATAATGGGAGTTTTGGCGGGAACGCGGAAAAGTTCACGTCGTTGCATTGTATTATTTTTCAAAACTTTTGCTTTTTCCAGTGTTAATGTTTAAAATTGGTGGCGTTTTACGCATTAAGTGCTGAATTACGAACATGAGTGAGGGCAAGTGATATAATGTGGTGAAACGTGATTTTTCGTGTTGCTTCCAAAACTCCATAGAAGCTTCTAGTAAAGTTGCCACCACTTTGCTGGAGCATGACTTAGAGTGGACTATGACTACCTGACTTAGACTGGACTATGACTATGACTAGGACATGACTGCGTGAAATATTTCATAACACGATGAAAATATAATACTTGACACTGGCTAAATACACTATGTGTGGAGCCAAAATGTAACAAAAAAAAAAAAAAAAAAAAAAATTATAACGGCCGATTCTTTATGGAGTGGTGGTTTAGTATTTGTAATTCCTAATTAGTATTAAGAAAAATTATTTATATAAAATTATTTTATTTAATTATTTATTTTATTTATTTATTTTTATATATCTATTGACACTGGCTAAGTGTAGGTAACAGTTCGTATGGAGCCAAACTTAAGAAGGTAAAAACAATGTGGTAAATGGAACAAAAAGCGCGTGGATATGTAAAACTGAGCAAAGCAGCACCATCGTGCGTGTGTGTCATTCTTTCATATTTTTCTAAACTGTACCTGCCTGCTTAGGTAACTACTACCTAAACAAAATTTACTGAAACTTCTGTGAAAGACCTGAGTGAAGTGGTGATGATTTCTTTTTGTTGTAATATGAAGAGGTACTTATAAAATTGTAGTTTTTTGTTTGAAACTTCTTTTCTTTTACTGTTTTATAAATCTATATTTGACTGAAAACATTTAATTTTAGGTAATGGCTTAAATAGCTTCCACTCACGGCTATGCTTGCGTTATACCTATATCTATGCTAATACAGGTTACTGTGCTCAGCTTCGAAAAGATTTGGTGCATATTGTTGTTTGGTACGAAATGAATGATCTATTATTAGACTACTTATAACGTAAAAATAACATAACACAAGCGTGCGAAGCCGCGGGCAATAGCTAGTCCTGAATAAAGCGGAAACCAGCCATCCCCATTGTAGGGGCACAGAATGCTAACGCAGCTGAAATTGTTCCACGCGGCGACCGCGCCGCTCTGGCCTCCTCAGTCGTCTCTCCACCACACCCTCGTCATGTAGTTTATTAATTTTGTATTTCCAATTTATTATATATTTTTACCGATTTGATTATATATTAATTTGTTCCTGAAAATCGTTGTTTCCTTGGAGTCCACCGCACCATGAATAGGAGAACACGCATGAGTATGAAGACCGGCTAGATATTTACGCCACAGTTATGCCATTGGCTTGATAGCTCAGTTGGTAGTAGCTCTGCCTTCTGAACCATAGGTTGTGGGTTCGTTTCCCATCCCAAACCATTTGTATATGATGAACATAGGTGTTTGTTCTGTATTTGGGTGTTATGTTTTATTCTATGTATGTATTTTATTTACAAACAAAAAGTGTCTTCTAGACATTGTATTAAAGGCATAATTGTGATAAAGAAAAGATAGTATAACAACAAAATAAAAATGATTTATTCCATGATATTTAATTATACTTTCGTAATGGCCAATAATAGAACTTATGATATACATCTCATAGTACACAGTACTAACCTCAACTCACTCCAACAGGATCTCCATTAACAGTTTTACCGCAATAATGAATTAATCAACCTTAGCAGGTTGATCGTTGTCGCAATACATTACAACGAGACTTTTTAATGATTCTAATCTTTAGATTAAAATCCTAGATCCTTTTTTTTTTTTTTTTTCCTCGCTTGAGGAATGGCGTCGGACGTCTTGTGCATTTGCCAGCTTCATGTTTATTTTTCATCGTCTTCTATTCTATTGCTTCTGCTTCTTCCCAATATTTTCAGAAGTGAAGATTTTCAGACTCCTCTTTTGAGGAATTTGTGTATAAACATGTTTTACAGTTGTTTAAAACGGGGAAACCATAGGGATATTTCATAAAATACGGGTCCGAATTATAAAGGTACAATAATTAGGGACTAAAGGATCAGGAGAGTGAGTAAGGATAAAAATAAACAAAATTAGTAGGTAAATAACTAATGAGATAATACGGAAAAATAAAAATTATATACACTTATTACTAAAAAATTTACAATATGTACATATTTATAATTTTAAATCGTTACTAATGATATATTCAGCTATTGCCATATAAATATCAGGGTTTGCATTATGAAGAAGAGTGATAATACTTATAGGGAAAGGAGTTTTAAGGGAAGCCAAAGTCGTGAACAATGTAGCTTGATCATTTTGCGGGCAGGAGAGAAAGATGTGATTTAAATCCCCCACATCCTCTCCACATGCACAGGCTGGAGAATCTATTATTTTAAGCCTAGCAAGGTGTGCTGGGCTACAAACATGCCCTAAACGCATTCTTATTAATATTGACGTAACGATCTTGCGTACTTTCAAACGAGAGAATCAAGGCTTGGTAATTATATTTGGTTGAATCTGATAATAGTGTTTGCCCTTATGTTGTGCACTACTGGTCCATAGACTACACCAGGATTCTTTGAGAAAAACTCTTGGCAATGATGATAAATCATGATAATAGTTAACAAAAGGAAAAATATCTCCACTAATGACGGCTTCGTTTGCTAAGCGATCAGCTTTTTCTTTGCCTTTAATACCGCAATGACTAGGAATCCACGTAAACGAAACAGTATAGCCAAAAAGCATGCATTGGTGTAATTTGTGCCTTGCCTCTATGATGATAGGAATATGCGATTGCGGTTTAAATGGGAATTTCGCTAATGATTGTAGGGCGCTAAGAGAGTCGGAAAAAATTACAGTTCTAGGTAGTTTCATTAGTAGGATATACTCCAGTGCCTTCAAAATTCCAAAGCACTCGCCCGTGAAAGCGGATGTCTCCGGAGGGAATTTAATTTTCTGTACAATATTATACTGAGGGTGATAAACACCTACGCCAACAAAGTCGGCCGATGTATGTTTCGATGCATCGCTATACAATTGATGCCACCCATTCCATTTGTCATCAACTATACAATTGAAATGAAAATTAGCGTTAGGATCTTCTTTGTCAATGCCAATATTGTAAGTAACGTTAGGAGACTGAATCAGACATTGGTAGTTAACGTTGAAAAGGGATAGGTTACCGCTACTATGAGTAGGTGCCTGCAAGTTCATGAACTTATGCCAGCTATTAATTAAACAAGGTGGAGATTTATGTAACCAATAATCAGAACGTGACGTTATATGCTCAGATAATAACTGTAATTTATTGAATATAGGATGATTTGACAATCGGAGTGAACGGAAAAGAAATTTATCAGATAAGAACTGTCGACGTAATTGAAGCGGAGGCTCAGCGCATTCAACCTGTAATGCATTTATAGGACTGGACTTCATAGCCCCAGTAACTATTCCTAAAGCCTTGGCCTGGATTGCATCCAATTTCTTTATGCCGGCAAAACTACAAGGCTCCAATAGAAAAGAGCCATAATCTATGACGCTTCTTACCAAAGTGTTGTAAACGAGCCTCAAAGAAGATGGATGTGCACCTCGCCAAACGCCCGAGAGACACCGAAGAATATTGAGAAGTCGTTCACATTTAGTTGCATTTCAGTTTATGGTTATATATTCACAATGTGGTAAAAATGTAAGTTTGGAGTCTAAAACTAACCCTACGAATTTTTGCTGTTTCTGAACAGGGATTGGCTCTCCATCATAAAAAATATTAGGAACGGGAGTGTTGCGTTGTCTCGAGAACACAACTGCGTTACTTTTATTCACTGAAAGCTGAAGACCATTGCTGTCCATCCAATATTTTAAGTTATTTAAAGCCATTGATACATTTGAACAGGCATTTTCAATAGAGCGATCAGAACAATAAAGAAGAAGATCATCTGCGTATTGAAGAACATTAACAGGTTTGCTAATTACTTTGTCGAGGTCATGAGTATAAATATTATAAAGTAATGGGCTAATGACCGAGCCTTGTGGCAAGCCATTCCACACATACCTAGCTTCATCTGAATTAGCTAACTTCAATATTCTGCCGTAAAGCATATTAAGGATAAAGTTACAAAGCAACGGTGGAACATGTAATAACATCAGCTTTTCTCTTAATATTGGTAAAAGTACACTGTCATATGCAGAGTTGATATCTAAAAATGCCGCAACAACGAATTCTTTGCTGGTGAAAGACAAACGAACATCCGTTACAAAAACACTGAGACTATCTAGTGTGCTTCTTCCCCTACGAAAACCATACTGAGAGCTAGAAAGCAAGTTACGACTCTCAACATGCCATTCTAATCGATTTTTAACTAAGTGTTCCGCAATTTTAGCTAATACTGACGAAAGTGCTATGGGACGATATGATGATATGGATGAAGGTGGTTTATTAGGCTTTAAAATTGGTATCACTGTTTGAGACTTCCAAGAATTTGGGACTTCACCAGACATCATCACACTGTTAATTAGTTTTAGATAATACACAACAGTATTATCACTTAAATTACATAAAAAGGAATATGGAATACCATCTTCACCTGGTGCCGAATCACGCAAGTCTGAGAGAACACCTTTTAATTCATTAAATGAGAACTCGGAATTGAGACTTGGTTCTGGGTTGATTTCTGAAAATAATGGAACTAGCATTGTCTCAAGTGAGGGTGCAACAGATGGTGGGGCAAGATTGTCCATATACAGGTTATCCATTGAAGGTGGTAATGAAGAATGATTGGTGATAGACATACCTGATTTAAAACGTCTGATATTGCTCCAAACAATGGATGGGTGTGAATTTGGACTGATAGAATTGCAGAATCGTTCCCAACCCGCATACTTCTTTTCCCTGAGATATTTCTTAGTGCTAGTTATTGTATCGCAAAGAATCTCAAAGTTATCTTCAGTCATATTTTCATTGTAATTCTCTTCAGCTACCTTTCTTTTGCGTACAGCTTGAGTACAATCACTATCCCACCAAGGTGGAGATGGAATGTAATCAGATGCTGAATTCTTAAGGGGGAATACCTGATCTGCAGCCGCCAAGATTGCTTTTGTCAATGCTTCATTACAACTATTACTGTCACCTTCAGAAATTTCAGGTAAAGAAGAAAACTGACATTGAACACTTTCTTTAAATTTATCCCAGCTAAGATTATTGATTTTATACTTGAGGCGAGGTTTCCGAGTCTGGGGTGAAGATTTGTTTGGAGTTGGAGAGCTAATAATTATAGGAAAATGATCACTGCCAAATGTGGATGAAAGAGTATACCAAGACAATTCAGATGCTAACTTTGGAGTACATATTGACAAATCTATAACACTAGTGCTTTCATTTGGGTTGGTACGTCGGGTCGGGGATCCCGTATTCAATATACATAAATTATGATAATCAATTATTTCCAATAGATTTTCCCCATGGCAGCTAGAAATAGAACTACCCCAAGATTGGTGCTGAGAATTAAAATCTCCTAAAATCATAAAAGGTTTAGGAAGTAAAGAGAGAAAGGAGTTAAGTTCGTTAAAAATAGATGCTGAAGGCCTAGGAATGTAGATGGAAACATAACAAACACCTCTAACTGAAGCGTCAATAACAGAATAATCATTACTATGTTGGGGAAGAGAAATAATGTTATAGGAAAGAGAATTCTTTATCAGTATGGCGACACCGCCATACCCGTCTTGTCTGTCCTCTCTGAGACATGAGTATCCCCTGATCTGAAAGACAGAATCAGGTTTTAGCCATGTCTCAGAGAGGGCTAAGACATTTGGTTTAAATTAATTCAAAAGATAAATTATATCACTTTTTTTACTAATTATGCTTCGGCAGTTCCACTGAACTACCTTGGCTTGATCCATATTGGACCGATAAATTTGAAATCGCTGCGATTACTGGGGCAACGTTGGACGGTTCTATATGTTTGGTTTGGGAAAGTAAATTTATTAAAGCAATGATAATATCAGCAACTGACTGTTGCTTGGTTTCATTGGACGAAATATTCTGTTTAAGTGCACATCCATTAGACGGTAAAGGAGCGTCATACTCCTTTATGAGTTCATTATGGGCATGTTGGTCATATCCTTTAGAAAGAACAGGAGTAGACCAAGGTTTTTTGAACACTGTTTTTTTGTACGAAATTGTGGAACCTTGTTTAGGAGGTTGTGAACTGACAGGAATAGAGTACTTCTGTGACATTGGTTTGGTGTTTGTTATTACTTCGGCAAACGATTTCGAAACTGGAGAATGTAGTTTGGAAGCCTCAAAATAGGACAAACAATTTTCAGCCATTGATAACTTTATCTGTTTCTGACGGACAAATTCTGGGCATGTTTTGCTATTGGCATAGTGAGATCCTGAACACGAACAACACGTACCGCAATCTTCTTCAATATTGCATGTATCGCCGGAATGGTCTTGGCCACATTTGAAACAACGTGGTTTGGACCTGCACTGGCTCTTTGTGTGTCCAAAACGGTAACAGTTATAACATTGAATTGTAGGATAAGTGTAAAGCTCTACCGATAAGGCATTATAACACATAAAGATGCGCTTGGGCAAAACTTGCCCATCAAAAGTAAGCACAACTGTTTGTGATGGCTTCCATGTCGATTCACCATTAACAATTACTTTATAGTTGAGCCGTCTCGCTTTAAGAATTTTACCACATCCAATTGGTACATTGATGTTTTCAATAACCTCTTCTGCAGTCCATTCATTAGGCACGCCACGGACTAAGCCCATGCGGGTTACATTAAAGGATGGGATGAATGCTCTTAAGTTGTTTGGTGCTAAACTATTGTGTTTAAGGAAAGAGTTAGCATTCAAGTAGTTAGAGAAAGCTATGGTTATCCTGTTTCGTCCGATTCTCTTTAAGCTACCATTCACAATATTTTCGATCGAATGTTTCTTTAAAACTTACCGAAAGCAATGGGGTGAAGTACTGTACCGTCATTGGGGGCAGATTGTTCCCTTTGAATATGCACAACATACGGGCCACTATCAGTGGATTCATATAAGTCTCTGGCTACTGGGGTTGGACGTGGGGTATCAAAAGTAACTGTGTTACTGATAGGTGGTATTTCAGGAGTAAGATTTGGTTTCTCTACAACAGAATCGTTTTCTACACAATGACAATCTGTAGATTTGAGTTCAGCGTTATGTTTCCTCCTGCGTTTATTACAATGCTTACAGACTTTACTAAGGCGGCTTCGCTTAAATGCCCTATTACTAATAGAGCTGTCGGTTTCCATACCAGATTCGTTGGATGCGATGGTTACATTACAACCAACAGAGGGAACAGTGCCCCCTGGGTCCGGTGGATCATTCATGGTCGAAAAACAGTAAAAAAGAACTTACCAGAGAATTATTTACACTACTAAACAGATAATATACACTACAGAACTAAAATATATACAATTTACTACTCAACTGATCAGTTTAATCACGTAAAAATAAATTTGAAAATTTGCAATTAAAAATTACGGCTGCCGCGAACGAATGTTTCCCGCGCTTTTCTCCTAGATCCTTTTTTATTATGATATGACTTCACCTTACAAAAATGTCAGCTGTCACTGTTATCTTGACGTTTATCGTTTTTACGGAACCACAGACTACTTAGAAATATATATGAGCTTACCAATCGATATTGCCATTCGATACAGACTATTCAATATTAGTTATCCTAACAATTGGATCAGTTATTAAGTTCCCATAGTACAAGCTGTGCTAAGTTTGGAGCTAGATGGCGCTGTGTGAAATGTCCACACATATTTATTTTATTTATTTAACTTATTCTTAATACTTATATTCCATAAGATATCTTACAAACAATACAATACAATTACTAGGGCCACTGTCGAATCGGTAAACGCGAAAATGTCTTTTATGTGACAGCGGGTGAAACGGTTTCGAGCGGGTGAAAGAGGAGCTCTTAAAGTTGTATCCTTAGCCCGCTTGGAGCTCTGCGCTCTGTTGTTATTGACGAAGCTCTTTCGATTCGTTATCGAAACCGTTTCACCCGCTGTCACATAAATGACATTTTCGCGTTTACCGATTCGACAGTGGCCCTCCATTGGATTCATTCGTCTCCGCATCGCTTCGTCACGTTCGTAGCAAACCGCATCGCTCAAATACAGGACAATCTCGATCCTAAACATTTCTACCACGTAGAAACCGCATTAAATCCTAGTGACTGCTTGAGCAGAGGACTTAGCCCCGCCCAGTTACTAAACCACCCGCTTTGGCTCCACGGTCCATCATGGGCTCGTGACGAAGTACATACTTGGCCAATCAATAGATTCATTAACAAAATATCGACAGATCCGGGGGCATTAAAATACGGATCGGCGAGCGGAATATCGTGTAAGTAGGTCAAAGAATATCAATTGTGCAACTGGGTAAGTCGCTTGAAATCGTTTTCAAAACGAGCGGTTGAATATGTAAACAAAAGTTTGTATCGTATCTCGAGAACAATGTTAAGTCTGTTATACCGGAAATAGTTTGGGAGCTGTTGCCAATTCCCATTACGGAACGTTCGGAACAATCATTGAAGATACGAATACCTAAGCGTTTGCAAGTCTGTCGAGTTATGAAATGGTTTTGAGATCCGTTATCTATTGAAATCCTAACGGGCACGACAGAACCATCCTTGCATTTAACATTAGCTAGGGCTGTACCTAGTAAAACCTTTTGGGTTTTTTGCGGGCGGTCAGAGTTCGCGGTCATACTACAAAGAGAGACTATATTGTCTCGGAGCTTATACGAAGCCGAGTCGGAAGTCACGGGAATATTATTGCCAGGGGCTCCCGGACTATTTGTGCGGTGGTCGTCATTATTACGTAAGGTAGGCTTACTAGCGGCGGATTGATAAGAAGATTCTTTCTTCGTATCCGAAGGTGACGAGAAATGCAACATACTATGATGTTTGTTGTTACATTGTTTACATGTAGTCAGTGACTTGCATAAGTGTGCGGAATGCTTCGTGCTAAGACAATTAATGCAACCGTCATAGACATATATATTAAGGACAGGCCTAATAACAGGTTAACACGTCGTTCAAAGTGGGAGCCTTGGAGGCTCTTGGTATCGTCAATCGATCTAACAGTCCTGAATATTTTCATGTCATCAGCAAAACACGATAGTTGACTATTATGAAAACATTCGGAGATATCATTCACGAAAATCAAGAAGAGCAGGGGCCCAAGCAGGGAACCTTGTGGGACGCCACTAGGTATGCGAACCCATCCAGAAATATAGTTATTTACCACCACTGCCTGGGATCTGTTATCTATATATGAAGAAAACTACCTGAGGAGGTCTCCTCTTATGCCGGCACGTTCAAGCTTAGTTATTAGGAGCTTATGGTCTATTCTGTCGAAACATTTGCTGTAATCTGTATACACTACATCAACCTGGCTACCTGTGTCCATAGCATCTGTCAAATATTCATTAAAGAGAACTAGGTTAGAGACAGTTGAGCGACCTTTCAAAAACCCATGCTGATTAGGGTTAAAAGAAATACGTAGCGCGGAGTAAACTTGTTCATAGACAACTCTTTCAAATACTTTAGCTATGATGCATAATTTTGAGATCGGTCTGTAGTTACTAACCTCAGTCTTAGGGCCCTTTTTGTGAACCGGTGTTACAAAAGCTGACTTCCAGATACTGGGAAAGGCGCACACCGATAGCGATTTTTTAAAGAGTAAGGTGATTGGTACGGCTATGTTTTTAGCGCAGTTTATTAAAAGTATGGGACTTGCAAGATCTGGACCAGCCGATTTAGATGGGTCAAGTTTTAAAAGATGCCTGACGACGCCCTTTACATCAATGTTGATTTTGCAAATATCGGAAATCTGCTCGTTTATGGATGTGTTAGGAGCTATAATGGAACTAGTGTCAGAACATAAAAAAGTTGAATAGAAATATTTGGAAAATATATCACAGATGGTCTCACCAGATGTCGCCACTGTGTCTTGGTATTTCATACAGTTAGGGATTCCACCAGACTTCGAACGCGATTTAATGAATGACCAAAACTTCTTAGGATTGTTTTCAATGGATTTCTCTATCGTTGTTATATAATTCTGATAGCATCGGCTTTCAAGACATTTCACCCTGTCACGTAGCAGCTTATAGGTTTCTAGATTTACCCTATTCCCGTAAATTTTGAATTTTGTATGATACTTGGACTTTTCTTTGATTAGTTTTTTAAGAGCTGGTGTGTACCAATCAGGATACGACATGTTGTTTACATGTTTTGTGGGTATGTACTTATTTCTCAAACGCTCAAGCACCTTGTAGAAAAATGCAACGCCATCTTCAAGTGATCTGGAAGAAAGTTCTTTCTCCCAGTCAACCTCCTCCAAATCATAATTTAACGAGTCATAGTCGCCCTTATTAAAAAGATATTTTAAATAGGTTTGAGGTTTTAAATTAGGTAAATCAAAGAAGTCCGCAATAATGACGAGGGCTTTATGATACGGATCAATAGGTACTAACGGCTCACTACATTCGGACACAATGATATCATCATTCGAAAGGACTAAGTCAAGAATCCTACCATAAGCATTCCGAACACCATTATACTGGCGAAGATTATTCGTACACATGTCATCAATAAGAAGGTGCTCATCGCTACTTGACATGTTCGAGGGATTCAAAAATGAGTCATTACTAGATAGCCATTCAATATTACTTAGATTAAAATCACCGAGAACAATAAACTTGTCTGACGGGTTTGATAGAATTACGTTAGAAAGCTGCGCTAGGAAAGACTGCAACTGAGTAGAAAAAGAGAAGCCCAAGTTTTGTTTGCACAAATAAATACTACAAATATGAATATTAATAGGTGGTCTGTTCTTGTGTCTAACTAATATAGTTATCCACATGTCTTCCGCAGAGGAATGATAGTTGGTCTGTGACATCACGTGAATATCTTTCCTAACTGCAATTAAAACTCCTCCTCCCCGCGTTTGTCCAGTTAAATCGTAGTCCCGATCCCGGTGCCACACTATATACCGGTTATCAAAAAGTTCTGAGTTACTCACACTATCCCAAAGCCAAGTCTCCGTTAAAACAATTATTTTACATCGTAAGAGCATAAGCAGAGATTGCGATAAAAAACTATTGTTTTTGAGCGAAGTCCACGAACATTCTGATAGTATATTTTTAACTTGATACTTGTGTCATCCATTTTTATTTGCAAAGAATAGCAATTGTTTAATTAAATTATAAAGCAAGTAAAAGATTAATAGTATTATAACATAGTTGAACTCATATTCCAAACAAATTACGATTCGTATTTCTATAATAAAAACAAGGTAGAAAGATACTCGGTCGAGCAAAAAACAAAGCACGCAGGAAGTTGCAGCAATCAGAAACAGCGCGATAATGATTCCTATCGCCACTAGCATAGATGCTACTGCACCGTTAACAATGTGCACCAACGAGCGCCAATTAGCCCGTGCCTGCTGAGAACAAAAGCGACCTGGCTGAGCGACGTTCAAAGCAGAGATTACAAACCTTTTAGCACTGTGAATGTGAAATAAATTAAGTTGATCAGAACTAATAAGAAAATCGAGCAAGATTCTATGACTTATCGCACTATGTGGGGAAATTACGATCTTATAAAACCAGATTACACAATTTTGTTTAAATCCGCCTCCCTATTGATGATGAACGCTGGCGAGGTGTCGTTTTTACGAACGTGGATTTTCCCATATTTCACCCACACGTAGTTGAACTTCCTTTCCTTCGCGAGCAATTTAGCCTTATTTAAAAGGTTTTTGGACTCAGCATTGAGATGGTCATTCACGAAGACATGTTGACTTGAGCCAGAGAAGCCAACATCCGCCGCTGATAAGGTCTTGCACGCTCGCGCTGACGCCACGAATTCCTCCTTCACATAACGGTTAATGAAACTCACAACAATGGCCTTTTCCTTGGAACCGTGCAGAGGTACTCTGTGCAGGTAATTAATCTGCGTTTTGGGGAACGTGGAATTGATGACCTTACTGATCGCATCGACGATGGAGAACAGATTCTCATCCTTCTTGAGTGGAACACCTTTTATCTCCACATTATTTAGGCGGGATCTCTGCTCACTAGCTAGCAATTGGGACTTGAGAGACGTTATCTCTTTCTCTCAGGTGCCGACGGTTTCAGCAAGTAGTTCAACACTAGTCACACGTTTCTCTACATCAGCAACTCTGGCCGTAACGTCATCGATTCTGTTATTTGTGAAGTCACAGCTTAACTTAAGGTCTTTCAATTCCTCCTTGATGGACTTAACATGATGAGGGTTGGCAGACCAACCAGCTGGTTTCTCACGTCACGATGTTCCTTAAGTACTGACTCCAGAGAGGCCGGCTCCGAAGTAGTAGTAGCGGGTACGGGAGACGAAGATCTGCAGGCTGAGCACTTCCACGCTGCTCTTCTATCACTGCCTAGCTTCCTCCAACCAACCTCCGTCATTTGAGCACAGCCGAAGTCTAACTGCTTTTTGCAAGTTGCGCACTGAACTCCGTCATTGAACGCATTTCCACATGCTGACCACTTCATAGCGGGAGTTTGTAAAGAGACCAAAGGTTGACGATGTATGTCTAGCAAAATTATTCCACAACACGAGTGGTTATAGCGAGTGTTCGCACTGGACTGCCTATATTAGGAAGCCTACTCCGTTCTTCCGGGTGTATCTCCCTTATAGTATAAAACGAAATCACCATGGTCATCTATACTTTCCCGAGGCGCCTTACTTCACTCAATCCCACGATATTCCACTTTAAATTTTCTAGTGCTAAGATACGCTCTGCGAGTTTTTCATCCGATTTTAATGAGAGTGTGTTTAATGTTGCTATATAAAGAACTCCCTCTCCTCGACGCGATTTGTTGGGTGGCTCATATGGTTGAAGCTCATATTTTGGAGGGTAGCAGTCATCTTCCCCCACGGTGACTAGCGGTGGCTTGGGGTGTCGTTTGTCAATGTTGAGTTTTGTGAAAAGTTTGTTTTGATGTTGCCGTTTCGGTTGTCGTAGGCAGTTAATGGTTTTTTGGTATATCTGAATATGTACCTACTTGCCCGTGCTACATAGTTTAGTATGTTAGGTTTGATTATTTCCTTTGTGGCAGCCGCTGCAGATGCTATATAAACTGCTTTATTGGTTATGCTCATCTTCCTTTGTGCTGGCGAATTTGGCGAGGTTTGTTCTCTTTTCCTTTTTTCACAACTGGTATCGTTTGGTTTCTTTACTATTAGTTTGTCCTGTTTTAGATATGCTATGTTTCCTTTTTTCCTCTCTTCATCTACCTTCGGCTGCAACTGCTTTCGTACTTCTAATACGCTCTTGGTGAAGTCCTCCTTGACGTAAGTGCCTGATGGAAGATTGGATTTGTTTTTCAGAATGAGGTGTTTCTTCCATATTGTTGTAAAGGACACCACAACTGGGCGGCTCTTTTTGGACTGTTCGCCGATTCTGTAAACATTACTTATTTCGTGACAATCAAGGTGTATTCCACAATCAACCAATGTTTCCTTTATGTATTCCACAAGTTCAGTTTCTTTTCTTCCCTTCTCTTCAATGCCAAAGAAAACTAAGTTATTTCTTCTTTTCTCTCTGTCCTTTAACTCTAGCTTTTGTTGCAGGTTCGATCAGATCTTTATTTTCTTCTACAATTGACTTCATTTTTTCGTTAATCGCCTCCATCACATTTTTTGTCACTGCAGTAGTTATAGTAAGAGTTTGCTGATTAAGCTTGTCCTCCAGTTTTGACCATAATAGTTTTACCATTTTATAGATTTTATAGATAGGTCAATGCGTGAGGTTTAATATAAAAACCTACACACGCTTGACGAATACATATAAATCCTCTCGGACAGAATCTCTTTTAGCGATTTGGCAAAGTCAAAATGTGACGTATGTCAAAAAGAGAAATAAACCTTTGAAACGATATATTACTGAAACTAACGGAAGAAAAACGATGAAAATCATATGAAAAGCCCTAATAAAATCGGCTTTACAAACTGTGCAATTTGGGACGAGATCTGTGAGGTAAGTTGAAAAAGTAATTTCATCTAAAAACACTAGTAATCGAGTGAAAAGCGTAGAGAAACGACACGAAAGGTGATCCCACGATCTGTACCTATCGCTCCACTGCCAAAGTAATCCATATCAAGGCCTTTAACCACAATTTTAGAACATAAAGTTTATTGATGAATATTGCGACGAGGTGAACCTCCTCGCTGCAGTACTAACCTACGTGCTTGCCATCGCCTAGAAAATATAATTGACAGCAGTTGTCTAGTGCGTGTCAGTCTAGAGGGGTTTCGTACTCGATATCGAATACTATTTAATCGAAGCCCATTTCCTCACGGCCATATCATAGAGTTGGTGAAAATCGATACGGCAAATTTTGTACTTTTTATTAATGTTTTAATTTGTATATAGTTCTATTTCACAGTCAACACAGTATTATTTCTCCTCTCACCATATCATATCAGATAGCCCCCACAATATAACCACCTAACCATGGATGAAATAAAATTGGGTTTCGTACTCGACATCGAATTTAGCTCCATGCACCTAACATAAAAACGTATCTAACGTCTGTACATGGAGCTAATAAATTTATTTCATCCATGCGTCTGTAATAGAGTATTACAAATCATTCCAGGAGCCTGCACGGGTTGTCCGGCGTACTCTTCATGGAGGATGAGTCGACGTCAACAGCCAGATGCCTAAAATACAATGCAAAATAAATAAATAAATAAATAAATAACGCCCAACGATCACATACATAGATCCTGGACCCTAACTAGGATTCCCTGTATCTAGGGACTCAGGAACTACGAGGACCATGGTCCCACAACACCCAGACACAGAACAAGTATTTGCGCTTTATTTTTTTCGGGCACAAATACTTGTCCTGTCGCGGGAATCGAACCCGCCACCTCCGGGTTATGAGCCGACCTGCTCAACCACCACACCACGGAGGCTGTCATGCTGTCATGCTGCAAAAGGACCGAGGCGTAGGAGTAACCCTACATATTTACTTTTAAATGTACGAATAATTTTTGTGGAATGTAAA
Source organism: Ennomos erosarius (assembly GCA_963580505.1). Classification (NCBI taxonomy): domain Eukaryota; kingdom Metazoa; phylum Arthropoda; class Insecta; order Lepidoptera; family Geometridae; genus Ennomos; species Ennomos erosarius. Next base: position 3,775,034 of record OY757006.1, on the reverse strand, counting down.
GAAACACTTACTCAAATAATAAATAATGATTCTCAACTCATTTTTCATTTTCACAATGGTAAAATTAAATAGGTAACTTTACTATTGGTTTTGCTTAATTAAATAAAAGGCAATAAAGAGTAATATTTTATTAATTTGTAACATGGCGTCCTTTGGGCTAGCTCGCCTGGACGTCGCGTTATGGTGGGATTCGGCCCTTTTGCGGCGGTAGTCGCCGAGGAGGGTTGGAATCCCTAATGAGGGGGTTTGTCCAGAGAAACACACGGTGCGGGTTAGGTAGGGCGTCTAAACGGGTTACAATCCTAGCCTTATTCTAGTACGACGAGGGCGGGACGGACCCCGGAGCGAGACGGTAAGAGCGTGGTACGTACGGCGGACGACGGTGCGGGTCGGGGGGATCTTTCGGTGTCGCCACATGGGTGCGACGCGCGGGGAGGGAGACGACGAGACGCTCGGTCGCGGCGGGTGGTACGGGTGTCGCGACCATTCTTAGCGGTTTGCCTGCCACAACACTATTTACGTCACATAAAGGAATGTATTATAGTCTCACGCGAAGGCACCGATACTCTGGCAAGACATACAGCTTCGACATAGTCGCGATCTGATTATAAAGTCGTATGGTATATAATGGGGAAATTTAAAAATATATTGAATTGTTTGGGTGTGTATTCAGCTTACCAAAATGCCTGCTGTATCAGAGGACTTTCATTTCTCTTGTACTCCTCCTCCTTTCCCTTAATATATCTGCTTCACAATATGATTTGAATGGACAGAGCGACTGGAACCGCTGTGCAATCTGTAAAAGTTGGAACCGGTGACACCACGGTATGTGGTGCCACCGGCAAAAGGGGGTCACGCCAGGCTTCCACCACCAAGCAGTGACCCCTAAGTACTAGGCTGAAGTGGCTGAATCCTACTAAGCAAACATTACACATAAATCATAGAGCACATGGGCTAGGTTGGTGGGCTGCACCCGTACACAAATCATGGAGCACATGGGCTAGGTCAGTGGGCTGCACCCACCAATGATAGAGCACATGGGCTAGGTTGGTGGGCTGCACCCGTACACAAATCATGGAGCACATGGGCTAGGTACCTAGGTCGGCTAAACACGCATAGAATCATAAATAATGAGCTCATGGGCTAGGCAGGTAGGCTTCTACATGCCCACACAGAATATCCTGGAGCACATGGGCTAAGCTGTTATAAAACAATTATGAAAGGTTTAAGTAATCTCTTTAATTAGTAATTGCAAATTAATGTCTTTTAGGTAAAGAAATAAGTCTAGGTACTTAACATTTATCCGCTGGTCTAGACTTCCTCAGGATCGCACACCGATTTAAACTGAACTGAGAACTAATCTTAATCTGTATCCGCCATATTTAAACTTACTGAACAAAATGACTCACGTGGTTGCGCACACTAGCAGACTTTCCAATCCCTCAGTGTTGCCAACTTCATAGCATTGTCTATGGCATCGCGAAACGTCGCGACAACGGGCGTTCCGCCTCCTGAGGCCGAGCTGCCTACAGCCCTCGGGCGTGGCGCAGGTTACCCTCGAGATTGGGAAAGCTTCGGGTACACGCAGCGCGTTCTACCTCTAGAGGCCCTGCTGCCCACAACCTTCGGGTGCGGCGCAGAGTTACCCTCCAGATTTGGAATGCGAAAATGCGCGGAGCGTGTTCGGCCTCCTGAGGCTCTGCTGCCCACAGCACCCGGGGCGCGGCGCAGGGTTACCCTCAGAATTGGGAACGCGTGGTTTCGCGGAAACGAGGCGCACGGGGGAGACTAAGACCGTGGTTCGGTCGGGGTAACGGGCGTTCCGCCTGCTGAGGCCGTGCTGCCTACAGCCCTAGGGCGTGGCGCAGGGTTACCCCCAGGATTGGGAAGGCGTCAGGTCGGTCGCGAAGTGACACGCGGCGGGTGTTAGTGCATGCGAGGGGGGATACAAGGCCCTGCTGCCAACGGCCCGGGGGCGCGGCGCAGGGTTAGCCTTGGTGGGCCGGGAGGGGGGTCGGGTCGGTGAGGCCGTGCGGCCAACAGGCCGGAGGCGCGGCGCAGGGTTACCCTCGTTAGCGGAGAACGGGGGGGACAGGCTCTTCGCTAGAGGCTCTGCGGGCGGTGAGACTGGTTGGTGTTCCGGAACACGTCCGTCTACCGCGGGAGCTCTGAGCGAATGCCCCTTTATACGTGGATCGCAGAGTTTCCAGATTGAGTTTTCAAAGTTTCCCCATAGGTGACAAAAAAAAATCCCCAAAATGATACAATTTCTCAGACTTTTCCCCAAATATTTTGAAACTACCTGCGAAATCATTTTGGTGATTATACACTTTATACAGCGTGTTTGGTAGAAGGTTAGCCAAACATGGTGTGCGTGGTGATCTACTTAGAAAATACAAGTTGGCGTAAAAGCCGTTAGGTGTTAATTTTTTTTGAAATCATTGAATAGTATTAATTATTTGGAATTTTCCGAAACTATGACACCTATAAAGATATTATAGTCCTCAAAATTTTAGCAACCAGCGGGATTCGAACCCGCACCCTCCAAATCACCGGATTTTACGCTCTACCAACTAAGCTATGGTCACTCGACCGCTAGCTGCAAAAATCTTACCGTAAAATAAATCTTTTTAAAAAGTGGTTTACACTTTAAAAAATCATTCCTATGACGCCTATGTCCACAATTTTTTTTCCTTGATGTTTCTGCTCTCTTTGTATTATTACTTAATGATCACAAATGTATATTTGCTCTACAAAAGGCACCTTTAGATCCTTACAATACCTAAATAAGCTCTTAATGTTAGAAAAAAGAAAACTCAAAATCTTGCAAGGGAAATTTCTACTCAATTAAAAAAAATCGAAATCTGTTCACCTGTTCCATCATCATGCATGTGAAAGATCCCTATTGAAGAAAATAGGAATAAAACAATTATTATAAATACAAAATAAGATAATAGATCTGGGGGTCTAGCAAAGATCCCTCACGCTAACGCTATCGCCTCACGCTGACTCCAAAAATGTATTGAAATGACATTCGCTGCGGAAAAGATAGCGATTTCCGAAATGTCATTTCAGTACATTTTGGAGTTAGCGTTTGGCGTTAACGACTATGGAAAGGGTTCTTTGCTAGACCCCCAGATGCTTCTGTCTCTTTTTGATATGGCACTAGTGGCACGTTAGATCTTAGCAATAGGCAGTTTTCTGTCGGTTTTAGTTATGTTTTAGTCTAGCATTGGCTGCCACTACTTTAAGACCAATTTGAGACAGCTTGAGCGATTTCACGGTTTTTATTATTGTTATCTTGTTTTCGCTTATAATCATACAATTATGAGCGTCACAAATATATTAGATGGCATTAGACGTACGAATGGCTGGAAAAATACTTCCCCAATTTCCCCGGTCTTGAAATTTTCTTCCCCAAATATTTCCCCAAAACTTCCCTAAAACTTTTAATTTTCCCCAGAATTGCGAAAAAAAACCCCCAATCTGGAGACTCTGGTGGATCGGGTCGGCTTTTATACCGTTTGGCGCGCTCACCCGTATCGGTGTTATCGCGACGTATGCATGTATGCGTCCGGTCGCGGCGGGAAGGTGAGCGCGGTGGTCGGTTGGTGTGCGGGGGGTACGGATTATTGTAGGTATGTATATTCCTGGGTGGTCCGTCCCGGTATATCGTTACAACCCGCACCGTGTGTTTCTCTGGACAAACCCCCTCATAGGTCATCGATTTTAGGGATTCCAACCCTCCTCGGCGACTACCAACGCAAAAGGGCCGAATCCCACCATAACGCGACGTCCAGGCGAGCTAGCCCAAAGGACGCCACGTTACAAATTAAATAGGCACCCGTCCGGCAGCCAGTTAAACAAACATAATAAATCAGTCGTTATTTGTATTGAAATTAAATAAGTTTAGTAAATTGAATAGTTTTCACATTTTAAGCGTAACTGAATCCACAAAAATAGTGGTAAAGAAAGGCCCAGACGGTCTTAAATCAAGCGCTATGTACTTTTTAGTCAAATTAAATACCTTAACTATTTTCAAATATTAACTTAAAACAATATTTTGATTTGCACAGGTGATTTATTATAAGTTATTGCTTCCTTACCAATGTTTGTTCAAGCCGAAGTGTTTGGTATAAAAAGGGGATGAGGCTTGGTAGAAGCACAGTCAAGTTCATCTTGGTCTGAGTCGAGTCACCTCGAACCAAAGACCAAAAATGCAACTCAAATCACTGTGCTTGGTGCTGGCGCTCAGTGTAAGTATTATACTATTATTATTTTTTTAATTCAACTATATTTTTTTTGTTTCTACAATGTTTGTTTTCCATTCCATTTGTTTGATGGTTCGAAGTCTGCTATTTAAATTGTGTCATAATGGTTCATGAATGGTACCATAATGACAGATTTTGACCCTAATGGTAGTCTATAAACCTTAAGTAGACTACTATTAGTGTCAAAACATGTCATTATAGTACCATTCATGAACCATTATGACACAAGTGAAATTGCAGTCTTCGGGCTCTGATAGCTAATGTATGGAAATGACATGCCGGAAATCGCTTACTTTTCCGCAGCTAGGAAGGGATCTTTGCTATACCCCCAGTTTGTTTAGGTCTGAATCATGGACCGGGGACAAAAAAGTTAGACCTACCCTGTTCCATTAATCCATTCACTTTTTAAAAAAAGCATTTCCACAGAGCAGGAAAAGAATTATTTTATTTACGTTTTGCCTGAAGCGTCATTTTTTTCAAAGCTCTGTGGGTATTTCACACTTACCCCCGTATTCTAAAATATTTCAACTTAAATCCTTCACTCGACTTCCATTTAACTTTGAGGGAAACTAAAGGTACATCGCGACGTACCTTGAGTTGACAGTCGCTTCGCTTCCCTCGTTTGAGAAGGTTGATTATATTAACTATATTGTCAGTTACAAATACCAAGAAAATGAGGTTAATTCGAAGTTGAGTCGAGTGGAGTAATCTCGTGAATATGGGGGTGAGTCTATGTAGATGATAAGTATAAAACTACTGGGGGTCTAGCAAAGATACCAACCACTAACGCTAACGCCTCACGCTAACTCTAAAACTGTATTGAAATGACATTCGCTGGGGAAAATTAAGCGATTTCAGAAATGTCATTTCAGTACATTTTGGTGTTAGCTTTAGTGGCTGGTATCTCTGCTAGACCGGCTGGACCAATTTTGATGAACTCTTTATTGATTTTTTCCCTTTTTTATGGGACGTATTATGACAGTATGTTATTTCTAATACTTAAATATAATTTTTCAATTTAGTTTAGATATGATTATTGTTTTGGCAATAATAAAAAAACATAACTAAATTGAAAACCTCCTTCTTTTCGTCGCTTAAAAAAGTGCGCATCGCAAAAATGCTACCTACCTGCAAAATTTAACATTGATAGGTACTTATAAATATATTAATGACTATGTACCAACTTTTGTTTCAGATTCTGAGCGTACACAGTACACCTAGTGGTAAATTTCAACTTTTGTTTAATTTAATATAGTATTATACAAACTAAAAATTGTATCAGTTATCGGTTCCCCTTGTACAAGCTACAGTATATTTTTTAATTACACGGAGTGAACTGACAGATCGTAATGTCACTTGTCGAAATAATGCTGCCAGCTCCTAAATCATAGTGCTTGATCTGTATCAGCTCTTTTTAGTTCAGAAGATCGGGAACTATATCTACAAATATTAAATTAAATAAAAATGGCTAGAAAACCTTAACTTAAACGTAAATTGTTTTATTAAGAGGACCATCCTGGTATTTGATATAGTTATCGTCGTCACTCTGCTCTACACACGTATGATACGGACAATATACTGTTATTCTCGCTAATTTAAATTTTAATATATCGTTTTTACGGGCAAACAAATGATTTGAATCACAAATTACGCAGTAATTACGATTTTAATAAGTGGTAATAACGATTTTAATAAGTGGTTGGAATAAAACAAAACCATAAAATAGATCTTTAAACTCAATGATTCAGTGAACTCTAAACACGGCACTATTTATTTTACATGAGAAAGTGGTAACATCGGTAATGAGTATTGGCGGGAACGCGGAAAAGTTCACGTTGTTGCATCGTATTATTTTTCAAAACTTTTGCTTTTTCCAGTGTTAATGTTTAATATTGGTGGCGTTTTACGCATTAAGTGCTGAATTACGAGCATGAGTGTGGGCAAGTGATATAATGTGATGAAACGTGGTTTTTCGTGTTGCTCCAAAATTCCATAGAAGCTTCTAGTAAAGTTGCCACCACTTTACTAGAAGATGATTTAGATTGGACTTTGACTACCTGACTTAGACTGGACTATGACTATGACTAAGATTTGACCTTACGTGATATATTTTTTAACGATGAAAAATAACTATACTTGACACTGGCTAAATACACAATGTGCGGAGCCAAATATAAGATAAAAAAAAATAGGGTTTAGGCTTAGTTTGCGGTTAGATGGCGCTGTGTGAAATGTCCACACATATTTATTTTTTTATGTTCTAGCTGATCCTGATCCAGAACCAGGCAGTGGCGCCGGAGCGTGGAAAGAACAAGTGGAGCTAAGGAAAAATCGCAGGGCGGGTTCCACAAAGGACGATTTATCAGCAACCGTTGACTTTGCTCTAAATTTTGACGGTCTTAACAAAAAACGTTATGCAGGCAGAAAAGATGGAAAGGGTGGATATCCTTCTAAAGGACCCGGTAATTGGGGAAATTCACAAAACGTGTGGGGTTATGTCGATAATCCTGGAAAAACCCAAAGTTCCTTAACATCCAGCACGAATGACGGCAACGGAGAATTTTATGAAAACCGTAGGTCTGAACGCAATTTCGGCGGTAGAGACCAAGGGAATAAGGTTGGCGGGGGACCAGGATTCTATGGCCGCTCTCTATACCAGCATCAACAAAGATTTGACGAGACACAAACATCCGAAGTATCACAATTGAATAGAAATGGGAACAATAGATGGTCTGGCTCTAGCCAGGGTGATTCGACAGAGCCTCAATTTAATAATGGATTTTCATACAGAAATTTAGAAAAGAAAACGTCTACTACAAAAATTAATAAGCAATCTGGTTCAACTAAAAATCAATTAACGGGTACCAACCCATGGACGAGCTTGCATCAAGGAGTTGGCGGTAAAAAGGGTAAGAGTCGGTTACTTTCTTTATCATCATCATTAACAGCCTGAAGACGTTCACTGCTGAACATAGGCCTCCGCCCTGGGAGTTCCAATTTGAGCAGCAGCTCGCCTCCTGCATCCATCGGCTCCACCTGACCACCTAGTGCCTACGCTGCGTCTTCCGGTGCGTGGTCGTCACTCGAGAACCTTTCTTTTCCATCGGTTGTCAGTTCTACGAGCGATGTGATGGCCTGTCCAATTGCCCAATGCCATTTTAACTTGCTAATTCCAAGAGCTATATCGGTTACTTTAGTTCTCTTTCTGAGCGCCTCAATTCGGGTCTTATCATTTCATACAGTCAATCAATTTACAATCAGCTACTGCGCGGGCGCAGACACATTTTGTGTCCAGTCGCTATCACTTGATCACCAGCTAAAAATTTTAGAGTAACTAGAAAATAGGGTCGTCGGCGCACGAAATTTCGTATTTACTGGTGTGCTGAGTCAAGAACCGACGATCTGTGTCCGACATTGACAATCCAGTTGACCAATGATATGACTTCCCCTCATACGAAAATTAGAGGTGTATTTCAACCGCTAATCCTATGAGAGAAAACGGGACACTCAATGTGTCTTTTGGTCCATACAGCTCTGTCCTTTGTAGTTGTATTTTACTCCGCCCCCTGCCCGTGCAAGTGTGTCGTGTTTGTAGGAGAAATGATGTTCACGAGCTATCAACGGGCTTTATAATCATTGGTACCTAAGTATCCGATTGCCAAATTAAATTAAGGTTTAGGTACTTAAATAAATATGGAAAAAAAACTGTTACCTCCTTTGTTGTCCCATTTTATCATCCATTTCTCCTATTAAGTATTTACACTCTCAATTGATGCATTGGCTGCACATACAGGAACCCAGGAACTACGAGGACCATGCTCCCATAACACTCAGGCACAGAACAACGTATTTGCGCTTTTTTCCTGTGCACTAATACTTGTCCTGTCACGAGAATCGAACCCGCCGCCTCCGGGCTATGAGCCGACCTACTCAACCACCACACCACGGTGTATTTCGAGACTTTGTGAGCAAAACTCGCACTAGGTTCTCAGATTTAGTTCCTCTCTTTCGTCCTCTAATCTTCATAAAAATATTTGGCTTCAGCAGGGTCAGGATTGGGTGGCTCATCAAGACAGGGCCAGCGTGGTAACGGCTCTCCTAGACCCGGAGTGTATCCAACAGGTAATTTTGGATATTAATTCCTATCAACTGAAGATAATTGTCATTGTTTTTTTAAATACTTATTAACAGGAGTTTTTGGCGGGAACGCGAAAAAGTTCACGTCGTTGTATTGTATTATTTCTCATAACTTGTGCTTTTTCCAGTGTTAATGTTTAAAATTGGTGGCGTTTTACGTAATTAAGTGCTGAATTACGAGCATGAGTGTGGTCAAGTGATATAATGTGGTGTAACGCAGTTTTTCGTGTTGCTTCCAAAATTCCATAGAAGCTTGTAGTAAAGTTGCCACCACTTTACTAGAGCATGACTTAGACTGGACTATGACATGACTTAGACTATGACTTGACTACACTAAAATATTCTAGAGCTCGATGGAAATATATAATACTTGACACTGGCTAAACACATATTCATATTCATATTCATTTATTTGCATTCATGTACAAAATATAATGTTAGGTCTTAAAGCTAGCTTATAGGTAGATAGTACATGAACCCTGTAAGGGCGCTTGCAAGAGAGTGCATACAGAAATAAATTTATTGACCAAGCATTAATTATACAAAAGAGTTATATTTGAATTTTTAAGTACCGAGCATTTTTTATGTCAATTATTTATTATTATTATCTTATCCATTTCCATTCTCGGGTCTAGCCCGGACATTTGAGAGGCATTGGTGGGGCCGAAGCTAACACCAAGAGGCCTTTTTGGATACAAAGATAACTATAACACGGTCACACTATCCCTGGACCTGACGTCGATGGTTTGCATTTCAGCGAGGACCAGAGACAATGTGACCGTGTTTTACATATTTCTTTCTTACATGTTGGCATATTGATATAACTATTTTGTATAATATTAAGGTAAAAATATCTGGGCTATTATGGTGAACTTTTGGATGGATGGTGACATTGGGTTATGGAATGAGAGAACGGCACCTGCCAATTTTGTCTCATATCAAAATGTTTGAGGCAGGTGATGACTTGCCACCCACTAAATGGGCCTCCTGTAGTGGCTACCGCATATTGGTGCCGAGGAAGCAACATTGGTGTGGGTGGCTTAGGGTGTCGAGAGGTGTGCTGCACTTTCACTGAACGCTACTCGCGGCGTTATGCCCTTTAACACTTCCACCCTGGAGCTTAGGTTCTTAGCTCTTGCGACTTCCACCCCTGGACAGCCAGTTAAGGCAAGCCAGGGGTTAGGGGTCTCACTTAGCCCCTTGGAATCAGGGTACGCGGTGTCGCCACTCACCGACGGCTCGCCACAAAGCCGCCCCTGCGTTTTTATTATTATTATTATTATCATTACTTGTAGAATTTCAACCCTTTAGGGAGATAAATTTAATAAAATATTATAAAAGCAATTCATCAAATCAATCAATTTATTTCAGTCTTTGTCCTTCAAATATTACATAGTCAAAATAAAATAAAATGTCATTTAAATTTTAATAATGTAGGTAGTCAGATGTTGAAGTCTTGTTTAACATTATACTACTACTACCTACTATTTTGTAAACAGGCACCGACCTATCCACACTATGTGTGGAGCTAAAATATAAGAAAAAAAAATACTTATAATAAAACTGTAACAGGTCCAATTCTGTACATTAAAGATATTTTGATTTTTTATGTAGGCTTTATCGATGCTGAAGCCAAAATTGTATTTTTGTTTATTTTTGTCTGTCTGTCTGTATCTGGGCTGAGCATCACGCTGAAACTACTGAATGGATTCAAATGAAACTTGGCACGACTTGAGTACATATTACGAGGTAGGATAGATAGGATACTTTTAATCCCGAAACTTAGCACGGTTCCCTTCGTGCGTGAGTCCGACTCGCAGTAGCCGTTTTCACGGTTCCATTTCCGTAGCCAAAGGGTAAAGCGAACCCTATTACTAAGGCTCCACTTTCCTTCTCTTTCTGTCCGTCTGTAACCAGGCTGTATCTCATGAACCGTGATAGCTAAAGAGTTGAAATGATGTATTTCACAGATGATGTATTTCTGTTGCCGCTATAACAACAAATACTAAAACAGTATAAAATAAATATTTAAGTAAGGAGGCTCCCATATAACAAACATGATTTTTTTGCTGGTTTTTATAGATAATGACCCTTCGTGCGCGAGTCTGCCCGCATTGGCCGGTAATTTTTTTAAATAAACGTTTATAGTAACCACGTGTATTTTATAACATATAGTAATATTTTTTGAAGGATACTCATATGGAGGAGCAGGTCAGCCTGGCATAAACGATGATGACTTTGGAGGTGAGTATTTATGTATATTCTATTCATTGCAGTTGCTCGTAAAGTGGCTCGTATGTTTACCGCTTTTAGGATCAAAATCCAAGAAATTTCCGACGCGTGCTTACGTTAAATGATGATAACCCGCAATTGTATTACGTAAAAATCGCAACAGCAGTAGCAAAGTAACAGCAGTTTGCAAAGCAACCGCGAACACTTAGCAATCGGTCGCAAGATGTCCGCCTGTCGCTCGCCTGTCGGTGAATACACTTTTGGCCTTAGATACTAGCGCCACTAGCACAACAGCAATAGATGGAAACAAAAGAATGAACTTTTTGTTCATCGATTGCTGTCAAACGTCACTTCTCTGCCAAAGTGATGTTTGACAGATATGATTGCGAAATTTACGCCCGTTGGAAAATTATTGCGAGTTACGTAATAAAATAACCCCGTAGATTCTGTTAAGTTTGTATCTCACTGCAAGTGAGATTTAAGAAGAAGTTAAGTTATACGAATATTTTACCATCATAATCAGCCTGTAGACGGCCACTGCTAAACATAGGCCTCCCCCACAGAGCGCCATTTTGAGCAGCTGCTCGCCTCCTGCATCAATCGGTATATTTTATATATATTTCATATTACTTAATTAATAAATTTCAATTCAGTTTCTGGCCGTGAGTATCTTTACTATTATCCCAGATAATATAACACCTACAGCTATTATTAATTACATACATAAATAAACAATAAATAGTGGTTGTATTCGAGCTGACAACTCGCATTTTTAGCTATTACCCAACGGCCCCAGTGAACTCCCTTGTTATGAATTTAAATTGTAACCTTCTTACTCACAGGAGTGCAGGGATATCCAGATGGAGCAAACGGTGGATTAAATCAAGGTGGCGCTAACTCTGGCCGTGAGTATCTTTACTATTATCCCAGATAATATAACACCAACAGCTATTATTAATTATATACATAAATAAACAATAACTTGTGGTTCTATTCGAGCTGACAACTCGCATTTTTAGCTATTACCCAACGGCCCCAGTGAACTTCCCTGTTGTGAATTTAAATTGTAACTTTCTTCTTCCATACCTTCTTTTAGTCATATTTGGTACTTCATTTGAGTGGCTTGATAACTTAGTTGGTAGTAGCTCTGCTTTCTGAACTCTGTGGGTTTGATTGAACCTATGACAAACATTTGTGGGATTAACCTAGTTCTTTGTTCAGATCTGGGTGTTATATTGTAATTTATGTATGTATTAAACTATCAAAAGTATATGTCACTTATCTGGTTCCTATAGTGATTTGCTTAGTTTGGGACTAAGTAGATGGTGTTGATAGATTAACTTGTAAAGGAAAAATTAGAATCACGAGCGTGGATTGAACCTGCATCCATTCATCCCTCAAGCCGGAATATGCTTTACTTAAGCTACCGTGACAAGTGGTCTCATGTCCGAATTTTTCCTTCACCTTTACAACTAACTTACGGGGTTTGTAGATGGTGTTGTGTGAAATGTCCCCACATATTTATTTATCAATGTATTTATTGCTGTCGGATATACCTAATTACCTATCCATGCAGAATCCGTAAGGTTGTAGTTGTAACAGGTAGTACGTACCTTTGATAACCGGTATGTTTTTCTGTAAATAAAATTCCTACTACCTAGTAGGTACCTACATAGTCGTAACTACATAGTTAAGTTTTTGTTTTCAGGTCGTTCAGGAAAAACAACCATATCTAAAGCAGGCGCGTCAAGCAGCTCAGAAAATAACGGAAATAACTCCGCAGCGGCAAGCTATGCCTCTGCCGTGTCTACCTTTAATAATGGTAATTCAACGAATCATACCAATCACAGACGCGAGTTGTAAGCAAAGTCGATAGGTCAAATGAAAATACCAGTCAAAGCCAATTTCTGTTGAAAGGTTATCAGGCGGAAAATAAAAGCAATTTGCCTTCAAACGGTTCGCCAAACGCCGGGCCCATAAAAGCCAGGTCTTACCCTGATTCATACCCAGGCCAGCAAGGAAGCGGGAACCAAGCATATCCTTGGAACCCCACTTCCAAAGTGTACGTGTGCCTGTGCTCCAATGAGTAAATTTCTATGATTTTGCGTCAAAACGACAACCCTAATTTTACAACCAACTTACGGGGTTTGTAGATGGTGTTGTGTGAAATGTCCCCACATATTTATTTATTTATGTATTTATTGCTGTCGGATATACCTAATTACCTATCCATGCAGAATCCGTAAGGTTGTAGTTGTAACAGGTAGTACGTACCTTTGATAACCGGTATGTTTTTCTGTGGCCCTGCAGCCATAAAGCGTCGATATTGCCAGCAGAATGAATTTTAAAGATATATAAATTTTGGTTTCCAATTTTTCATTTTGTAAATTTCGTCTCAGGGTCGGGCAATAGTTATGACAACTATGGTGGTGACCAGAATGGATCAGGTAATAAATCATTTATATTTAATTTTATTTACCTTTCACTAGCTTATAGGCTTGGCACGCATTATCTGGATAAAAATTGTTAGTCTGGAGTATAATTTGTAATATTACCAGCTTGAAGACGTCCACTGCTGAGCATACGCCTCCCCTATAGAGCGCCACTTTGAGCGGCTGTTTGCCTCCTGAATTCAACAGCTCCCCTTGGTTTTCACCAGATCATTGGTCCACCTAGTGAAGTTGCATCCTGCTCTGTTATTTGTAATTTCGTATGAGTTTGTCTCGTTTTGTCACTTCGCCCCCTGCCTGCGCATGTGAGTCGTGTTTGTAGGAGAAATTATGTTCACGAGCTAATCGGCTTTATAATCTTTAGATTTTGGTATTCAATGTGCCTCTTTCAATATAATACGGTTTTATCAGTATTAACTTTGCTGATCAAGAGACATCATCAAATATACACTTCTTTAATGCTTATCTTTTATTTTATGTTATTTTTTTTAGATTTTATTCCTTTTTTCTCTCTAATCTAATATTTCATTTCAGGATTGGACGGCCCACAAGGGCAAGACTTTGGCGATGATGACATCGACGTGAACAACTATGGAGGTAATAAAAGTACAGTTTATTATTGATTTTAGGAAATCGAGTAATAACAATAACGAATTTAATGGGTCAATTTCGGTGTCTAAGTAAGACACCGAAATTCACCCAAAGCAGATCTAATTTTGCCCAAATCGCATCATATTATGAACAGAGGGCCTAGTCCGAGTTTATTTAATAGTTTTCACGTTTCACGGTGTATGGTGAGTGATACGTTTTTGTATGGTTTCACGATAAGTGCCCCTAGTGAGCGAATTGTGAACCACAGAATCTTCTTCTTCTTCTTCTTTAATGGCTTTAAATCAAATCAAATCAAAATCAAATCGTTTATTTGCATAAAAACATGGTTAAATATATAGGGTCTAGTGTTCAACAATGAGCCACCCAAATTTCAGATCTCTGTAGATCCTAATTTCTATGGTAATTTTATTATTATTTTGTTATATTTAGTAGCTAGGTTATTTGGCTACATGTTTGCATCAAAAAATATATCATTTTACTTATAGCTATTAAACGAAGATATGTTTTAAAAAAAATGGTATTTAGCTCACTGTATCCACACCCTGGTACACAACCAACCAGGGGGGTATGCAACAGTAAACCATGATTGTACACATTGAACAATACCATAGTGGGGTTTTAGATATTACAAAATGATAACACCATTTTAAAAATTGAACCTTTTATTACTTATAATAATACTTGAGATCCATTGTTAAAATTTAAATTGGAAACTAAAACTACTTTCAACAAATTACTGCCACATAAAACAGTCTTACTTATTTGAAGATCTTAAGGACGGCCTTATCTTTTTATAAATTTTACTTAATATTATAAAAACTCTTATGATAATCAGACGAAGGTTAACAATAATCACAATAAAATTAGGTAATTCGGTGGACATAAAATTTAACTGAAACTCAACGCAGTTTCAAATTAGCCATGTTAACGTCAAACGAAAATGTGGCTTGCCTTCGGCTGCTACCAATTATTTTTGGATTTATGTACTTTATGTCTTTTACCTGTATGCCTGCTGTATCGGGCACAACAGGTTCACCAAAACTCTGACGTGACCTACTTTTTAACTTTAAAAAACATACAAAAAAATCAGCATTTTCGTCGTTGTCATCCATTACTTCTAATATTTTGGCAACGTAATATACAGAGTCTTTCTTCAGTGAAAATAAGACAATGACGAATTCTTCCTCTTTAGGGTCTCGAATTAGTGGTAAAAAGCTACCATCTAGCACAACTCTTTCATCCTCATCTTCGTCGTCGGTCATAAATCCTTCTCCGCCAGAAGATGATCCACTGGCTATAAAATCTTCTTCACCTGATGTTTCTGCTGGTTCGTCAATTTTAGCTTTCTTTTTAACGTCTTTTTTTAGTTTCTTTTGGATATTACCATTCGCAAATAGGTCTTGCTTTACTATCTTAATCTGTCTGTTATTTCCTTTCTTCTGCTTTAGAGCGATAGCATTTTTTTCAAGAGTGTCTGTTGCTATCATGCTTCTACCTGGAGTTCTATATCTTTTTGAACTGCGAGGTTTTGCTTTGATGGATGGCATGAATTCCAGGGGTGTAATAAACTTTCTATTTGTGGAAGATGTGGATTGGGAATGTATGTCCTGATGATGCCTAGAAGACGATTGAATACCTGAGGAGCTGGCAATTCGGGTGGCTCTACTGGTGTCGTAAGATCATTAGGATGTATTAAAACGTCATCTAGACTTGCAGAAGGATCGTGGTCATGCTTTTTACCATATTGCGTATCCAAATCGTTTAGGACAGATTTTGTCAGCATATGAGACGGTGACGTGGAACGATCTTCTTGGTCATCGTTGAATACTATTTTATCAGAATCTACGCTTCTACGAGAAGTATTTCTTGCATTGAAAGAAAGAAAGAAAAAAATACATTTATTCGAGACAGAAATACACAACATTACACTAACTACATGGCATTACAAAACAACAAGCATATCTTCGCCTTCTTCCAGGTTTGTAGCTACGATAAAAGGCCTATCTGTCACGGTGCTAGGCATAAAATCGATGTCCGTAAAAACGCAGTCATTATAAGGGAATATTCCACATTTTTTAAACGCATTGATTATGTTCACAGGAGTCATAGATTTAAGATAGGCGGGACCAACGCACTCTGCAATATTATAAATAGTCAAAGGTTGTCCTGCATTCCGCAACAACCACCAATCCACTGCCGCATTATAATACGTTTTGAATGGGCCGTTGAGTCCTACATGGTTGAAGCTTTGCCGTTGTATGTGGATGCAAAGTTAGCACAGTGACACCTGAAGACTTTGCAAGATTGAGAGCATCAATAGAAAAATGGCTTTCATGATTATCCATTATAAGGAGCGCAGGGTTATTTACAGAGGCCGAAACATGTTTGATAAAATGTTTTATGACATCCACAAACAGTTCAGCGTTCATCCAACCTCATGCTGAAGCCAAACCTAACGTGCCGGGAGGTGCACCAGCTATCATGTGTGGTTGAAATTTTTTTCTAGGAAATATCATTGCCGGTAGCAAAGCTTGTCCGGTCGCGCTGACAATGCAGCAGGTTGTGACCAAAGTCCCTCGTTCACCACTAGTTACCTTTGCAACGTTCGTACCCTTGCGTGCGAAAACTTTTCCTGGTCGTTTCACAGTGGTAGTGGCCGTTTCATCCAAGTTGTGCCGTTTCATCTGTGCCATCAGCAAAACTAGGATGTCTTTTCATGGTAGATTTTAGGTTATTAAAGAATTTTTCAACGTTGTGCTTGTTAAAAGCAGTAGCTCTGGCAATGCTACAAGCCTCGGGCTTTCTCAGTGAAATCTCAGGATGTCTTTTTTTATATGATCTTAGCCATTCGACTCCGGCCATTTCTGTAGCCATCCATGATAGCGGAATTTTTTTATTGTTGGTTTTGGCCATTTGAAATGTTATTCGCCGGCAATCTTTTGAGGATATTTCATAAAATATTTGAGCATAGTAGTCAATATATTTCAGCAAAGCATTTTCTTCCTCTCGTGTAAAAACCGCATTTACTTCGTAGTTTGGTGTCCAGCGTATTATGCCATCTGCATTCATTTTACTTATTTCTACATACCTTACTGTTGCGTAGCACAAGTTGCACTCTTTACTGGATTTTCTTATACTCGTGCCCGATTTAACTAGCTCGATGGCCATCTTCATAGTATCTTCTCTATGGTTGCCTTTTTTTCTAGTTTTCACCTTGGTTCGCCCCGTCTAAAATATAAAATTACAGTAATAAGTTGTAGGTAATGTTGAATACAATATACAGAATTTACTTTCTTAACAAACAAGCAACTGGTGTTAAGTTTAGTTAAAATAAGACTAAAATTTAGAAGCTTCTATAAAATAAAATTCAGTTGGTACACAGTTAACCATCAGGTACACAATCAATCATGATTGATTGTTGAACACAACGAGTCGGTTGATTGTAGAACATAACCGTAGCAAAGTTTTTAGGTTATGATTGTGATTTGATGATTGAACCTATACGCACTGATTACATATCAAAAGTTGCACAGCAAACGTATCTATCGAGATATCATAATAATAAATCAATAGCAAACTACTAAAAGATGATAAACAAAAGAGTACTTACATTTTTTTTTCAACTTTTACCACGTGTTTTTGCAAATTCGGTTGTCACTCGAACGTCGTGTGCGCTAGCTCGCTGTTGACTGGGGAAAGGGGTGTGCTGTGCGGCTGGTTGGAGGTCTGACTTACTAAATGGCGAGGAGCGGCAACGTCGCATTTGGAAATTCTAGGCACGGTTGACTGGGTACAACTGGTTGACTGTTAAACATCTGACAGCAATGATTGCGAAATTTACGCCTGTTGCAAACATATTGCGAGCTACGTAATAAAATAACCCCGTGGATTCTGTTAAGTTTGTATCTTACTGCAAGTTATACGAATATTTTACCATCATCATCAGCCTGTAGACGGCTACTGCTGAACATAGGCCTCCCCCACAGAGCGCTATTTTCAGCAGCTGTTCGCCTCCTGCATCAATCGGTATATTTTATATATATTTCATATTACTTAATTGATAAATTTCAATTCAGTTTCTGGCCATGAGTATCTTTACTATAATCCCAGATAATATAACACCTACAGCTATTATTAATTATAAACATAAATAAACAATAACTAGTGGTTCTATTCGAGCTGACAACTCGCATTTTTAGCTATTACCCAACGGCCCCAGTGAACTCCCTTGTTGTGAATTTAAATTGTAACCTTCTTACTCACAGGAGAGCAGGGATATCCAGATGGAGCAAACGGTGGATTAAATCAAGGTGGCGCTAACTCTGGCCGTGAGTATCTTTACTATTATCCCAGATAATATAACACCTACAGCTATTATTAATTATATACATAAATAAACAATAACTAGTGGTTCTATTCGAGCTGACAACTCACATTTTTAGCTATTACCCAACGGCCCCAGTGAACTCCCTTGTTGTGAATTTAAATTGTCACCTTCTTACTCACAGGAGGGCAGGGATATCCAGATGGGGCAAACGGTGGATTAAATCAAGGTGGCGCTAACTCTCGCCGTGAGTATCTTTACTATTATCCCAGATAATATAACACCTACAGCTATTATTAAAATTATATACATAAATAAACAATAACTATTGGTTCTATTCGAGCTGACAACTCGCATTTTTAGCTATTACCCAACGGCCCCAGTGAACTCCCTTGTTGTGAATTTAAATTGTAACCTTCTTACTCACAGGAGGGCAGGGATATCCAGATGGAGCAAACGGTGGATTAAATCAACGTGGCGCTAACTCTGGCAGTGAGTATCTTTACTATTATCCCAGATAATATAACACCTACAGCTATTATTAATTATATACATAAATAAACAATAACTAGTGGTTCTATTCGAGCTGACAACTCGCATTTTTAGCTATTACCCAACGGCCCCAGTGAACTCCCTGAATAAAAACATAGTTAAATACATACTACTAACAGCAGGTCTTCGGTATGCCATAAAAAATAGATCGTGCATGTTTTTTGCTATAAATAGCATACAAATATTTAGAAGCGATTTTTCTATCGCTTTTATGCAATTTGTGTATTTGTATATGTATATAGTAAACTGTTTGTGCCTTGATAAAATAAAATAAGTAAATAAATAATAAATAATTCTGCCAATGTTAAGTGAGTAAAATTTGTACTATATCCACCCTTATTACACATTAAAGTTCAATACACTAGTTTTGAAAAATAAATTCAAAACTCGGCTTCAAAATAACAAAGTTCCGCATGACACTGCACTGTGCACGTCATCCTGAGACATCACACAGCTTAGTAATCGGATTACTTCATAGTGTTATCAGGTCGTAGTCTCATTTGTAATTTCACTAGCTACCACCCTTAAAACCGGAATACAGTAGTGCTTGCAGACTACTGCTTGGCAGCAGAATAACTGGCAAAGTGGTGGTACCTACCTAAATGAACTTTGCAGAAAAGTCCTATCACCTAGTAAATAAAATTCCTACTACCTAGTAGGTACCTACATAGTAGTAACTACATAGTTATCTTTTCGTTTTCAGGTCGTTCAGGAAAGGGTGGTACAACAACAACCACAAATGAAGTTACGTCAAGCAGCTCAGCAGCGGCAAACGATGACCAATCACAGACAGGTATAAGCTCAGCCGGCAGCTCAAATGAAAACACCAGTCAAAACCAATTTCTGTTAAAAGGTTATCAGCCAGGCAATAATGGAAATAGCCATTCGAACGGTGCGCCAAACGCTGGGCCTATATATGCCTCTTACCCTGGTTCATCCCCAGACCAGCAAGGAAGCGGAAACTCCGCATATCCTTGGAACCCTAACTCCAAGGTGTACGTGTGCCTGTGCTCCAATGAGTAAATTTCTATGATTTTGCGTCAAAACGACAACCCTAATTTTACAACCAACTTACGGGGTTTGTAGATGGTGTTGTGTGAAATGTCCCCACATATTTATTTATTTATATATTTATTGCTGCCTGATTATACCTAATTACCTATCCATTCGTGGCAACGGGCAAACAACACTTTTTCTTTGTATTATTGTTAATTTTTGCGATTGTTATTGTTTTTTGTGTGCCTTTTTGTCATGAATAAACGTTTATTCTATTCTATTCTATTCCATGCAGAATCCGTAAGGTTGTAGTTGTAACAGGTAGTAAGTACCTTTGATAACCAGTATGTTTTTCTGTGGCCCTGTAGCCATAAAGTGACGATATTGCCAGCAGAATGAATTTTAAAGATATATAAATTTTGGTTTCCAATTTTTCATTTCGTAAATTTGGTCTCAGGGTCGGGCAATAGTTATGACAACTATGGTGGTGACCAGAATGGATCAGGTAATAAATCGTTTATATTTGATTTTATTTACTTTTCACTAGCTTATAGGCTTGGCACGCATTATCTGGATAAAAAGTGTTAGTCTGGAGTATAATTTATAATATTATCAGCTTGAAGACGTCCAATGCTGAGCATAGGCCTCCCCTATAGAGCGCCACCTTGAGTGGCTGCTTGCCTCCTGAATTCAACAGCTCCCCTTGGTTTTCACCAGATCGTCGGTCCACCACGTCGTTACTTAGACACCGAAATTCACCCAAAGCAGATCTAATTTTGCCCAAAACGCATCATATGAACAGAGGGCCTAGTCCGAGTTTATTTAATAGTTTTTACGTTTCACGGTGTATGGTGCGTTTTTGTATGGTTTCACGATAAGCGCCCCTAGTGAGCGAATTGTGAACCACAGAATGTTCTTCTTCTTTAAAGGCAGGCCCGATAGCTCAGTTGGTAGTATCCCTGCCTTCTGAACTAAGGGCTGTGGGTTCGATTCCTACCCAGGACAAACATTTGTGTGATGAACATAGGTGTTTGTTCTGCGCCTGGGTGTTATATTGTATTCTATGTATGTATTTACAAACAAAAAAGTATATAAGTATTGTATCAGCTATCTGGTTCCCATAGTACAGGCTATGCTTAGTTTTGGGCTAGATGGCGCCGTGTTAGCCATGTTAACGTCAAACGAAAATGAGGCTTGCCTTCGGCTGCAACCAATGATTTTTGGACTTGGTAATATGTGCTTTATGTCTTTTATCTGTATGCCTGCTGTATCGGGCACAACAGGTTCACCAAAAGTCTGACGTGACCTACTTTTTAACCTTAAAAAACATACAAAAAAATCGGCATCTTCGTCGTTGTCTTCTATTATTTCTAATATTTTGGCAACGTAATATACAGAGTCTTTCTTCAGTGAAAATAAGACAACGACAAATTCTTCCTCTTTAGGGTCTCGAATTAGTGGTAAAAAGCTACCATCTAGCACAACTCTTTCATCCTCATCTTCGTGGTCGCTCATAAATCCTTCTCCGCCAGAAGATGATCCACTGGCTATAAAATCTTCTTCATCTGATGTTTCTGCTGGTTCGTCAATTTTAGCTTTCTTTTTAACTTCTTTTTTTAGTTTCTTTTGGATATTACCATTCGCAAATATGTCTTGCTTTACTGTGTTAATCTGTCTGTTATTTCCTTTCTTCTGCTTTAGAGCGATAGCATTTTTTCAGGAGTGTGTTGCTATCATGCTTCTACCTGGAGTTCTATATCTTTTTGAACTGCGAGGTTTTGCTGCGCAGGGTTATTTACAGAGGCCGAAACATGTTTGATAAAATGTTTTATGACATCCACGAACAGTTCAGCGTTCATCCAACCTCATGCTGAAGCCAAACCTAACGTGCCGGGAATTGTTGTTGTGAATTTAAATTGTAACCTTCTTATTCACAGGAGGGCAGGGATATCCAGATGGAGCAAACGGTGGATTAAATCAACGTGGCGCTAACTCTGGCCGTGAGTATCTTTACTATTATCCCACATAATATAACACCTACAGCTATTATTAATTATATACATAAATAAACAATAACTAGTGGTTCTATTCGAGCAGACAACTCGCATTTTTAGCTATTACCCAACGGCCCCAGTGAACTCCCTAAATAAATACATGGTTTAATATATACTACTAAAAGCAGGTCTTCGGTATGCCATAAAAAATAGATCATGCATGTTTTTTGCTATAAATAGCATACAAATATTTAGATACAAATATTTAGAAGCGATTTTTCTATCGCTTTTATGCAATTTGTGTATTTGTATATGTATATAGTAAAATGTTTGTGCCTTAATAAAATAAAATAAGTAAATAAATAATTAATAATTCTGCCAATGTCAAGTGAGTAAAATTTGTACTATATCCACCCTTATTACACATTAAAGTTCAATACACTAGTTTTGAAAAATAAATTCAAAACTCGGCTTCAAAATAACAAAGTTACGCATGACACTGCACTGCGCACGTCATCCTAAGACATTACACAGCTTAGTAATCGGATTACTTCATAGTTATATCAGGTCGTAGTCTCATTTGCCCAGTAATTTCACTAGCTACCGCCCTTAAAACCGGAATACAGTAGTGCTTGCAGACTACTGCTTGACGGCAGAATAACTAACAAAGTGGTAGTACCTACCTAGACGAACTTTGCAGAAAAGTCCTACCTCCTAATAAATAAAAATCCTACTACCTAGTAGGTACCTACAGAGTAGTAACTACATAGTTAACTTTTCGTTTTCAGGTCGTTCAGGAAAGGGTGGTACAACAACAACCATATCTAAAGCAGGCGCGTCAAGCAGCTCAGGAAATAACGGAAATAACTCCGCAGCGACAAGCTATGCCTCTTCCGAGTTTACCACTAAAAATGATGGATACAACGGTTTATACCAAAGACAGACAGATGCAAGCACAGCCGGCAGCTCAAATGGAAACACCAGTCAAAACCAATTTCTGTTGAAAGGTTATCAGCCAGGCAATAATGGAAATAGCCGCGAATCGAACGGTGCGCCAAACGCCGGGCCCATATATGCCAGCTCTTACCCTGATTCATTCCCAGGCCAGCAAGGAAGCGGGAACCCAGCATATCCTTGGAACCCCACTTCCAAAGTGTACGTGTGCCTGTGCTCCAGTGAATAAATTTCCCGTTGATTTTACGTAAGAACGACAACCCTAATTTTAAAGTAATGAGCATTTAAAAAACCGCTTTGCGGACCCAAAAATATTCATCAATAAAACAGTTATTCATATTTATGATGCTTTTATTTTATCCATATTTCCTATTCCTATACTAGGAACTATGATGTATGTTACAATCTATCCAGCTATTTTACTGGTAGGTGCCTAAGATTAATGGGCTTGGTTTCATCCTCCCCGGTAGCCTCAATGAGTGCGGGTAGAACACTTTTCTTAGGTGAAGACACAAAATTTGCTCTTGTGATTTCTGTAGGCATAGGGGGCGGCAAGTAATGATTAGTGGGGTTCGGATAGTATTGAAAAACTTTACCGAGGTCCAGAAAAAAACTCGCAATACGTATTTTGAACTAGTTGAACCGGATATGGGCCGCGGGCCGCCTGTTGCCGACCCTTGCCATAGAGGAACTTTGTGGGTACTTTTTAGATAGATTTTTAATTTTTCCAATGATTTTATTATGTATATTTATTTAAGTAATGTAGATAAGTACTTACATTCATTTTTTTTCTCTAATTGGGTACTTGAGTAGGTACCTACAACGCTGAAACTTTTAATTCGTGAAAGTAGTAAATAGGCAGTAATTATTAGTAATAGGTACAGGTACAGACGTTTATTGATAAAATAATATTACAAGTCAAATGTCAATTAAAATACAATTAAATAGCAATATAAATCCAATTAAATACTAATATACAATTTATAATTTATCGTAGCTAAATTCTGCAAGCAAATAATATGCTTTACTCAAGAGTAAAGTTTTTAATTTCCTTTTAAATAATTTAATGATTCTGCACTTTTTATCACATCTGGTAAATGGTTGTAAATATTAGGTCCGCCGACATATACGGATCTTTCGGATTTAGTGAGCGTGGGAGCAGGTGTTCTTAGTTTGTGTTTATGCCTAGTTTCATATCTATGTGATGCCCCAAGTTGTGGAAATGAGTCCAGGTTCAATCTTACAAAGATACATACTTGGTACATTAAGATGGATGGTACCGTCATTATATATGTGCGCAGTGCAGCGTCACGTGAAACTTTATTATTTTGCAACAATGCTACTGTTATGGGCGGTCGTGTCGCTTAACATCAGGTGAACGACAAGCACGTCACGTCGTTCTCATAAAAAATTTAGGAGTGATCGCTGAACGACTCCCCCTGTGTAGCAGATATGCAAAAAAAACGCACCAAGCATTTAATTATGTAATGAGTGGTAAACAAGCAGGCGGCCCACCTGATGGTAAGTGGTCACCGCCGCCTATGGACATCTGAAACACCAAGGGCATTGCCGGTGCGTTGCCTACCTTTAGAGAGGACTTTTTAAAACTTTTCTTAAAGCTCCCCATACTATAGTTATGTGGAATAACCTCAGGTGGAAGGATCATCTTGCAGGTTCGTGGAAGAAACGAGCGCGAGGATTGCGTCGTATGAGATTTCCACGTGTTTACAATATGTGCATGCGATTTTTCACGTTGCCTTAAAGTCCGATAATAAAATCGAGAAGGTGGGATGAGGTTAAAGATTTCCTCAGAGCCTCTTTTACCGTTACTAACGGTAAAAGAGGCTCTAGCTTGTCGGTAAGTTTGGGGTCGTTCACAATTCTAATGGCTCTTCGCTGTAGGGAGTCAAGTGGATGCAATAAGTACTTTGGTGCCCCACTCCAGAGATGAGAGCAGTACTCCATGTGCGGCCGAACCTGGGCTTTGTATAACAAAAGACGTTGGTTCGGCGTGAAGTACTGTTTAGCTCTATTGAGTACACTGAGTTTTTTGGTAGTAAGACCAGCCTTGCGTTCCAAATGACTCCGAAACTGGGCCTCGTTAGTAATGTCTACGCCTAAGATCCCTACACTCTTCGACAAGGTCAGTGGAACACTCTGAAACAGCGGGGCTACAGTAAACGGGGACTTTTTAGCAGTAAACACGCACGCTTGTGTTTTAGTAGGGTTAAACTGTAAAAGTGTAAAGGTTTTGTACACCTAATTCAGAGACTTGCTTCAGCAAGTGCTCGATTTGTGATGTCTCAAGTCGAGCACTTGCTGAAGTAAGTTGCGAGTAGTGTTCTGGTTTCCTCGACTTCTGCTCGTGGGGCGTTTGCGCGTCCTGTGTAAAGAGCATCACCCGTGCTATCATCCGCATAGCAATGAAGGCTGTTAAATTCAAGTAAATCAGTAATATGCAAGATGAATAGCGTGTGTGATAGTAGGTATAGAACTTTGAGGTAAACCGGTATTTATTGACATAGTATCGGAAATGGCACCATCAACAACAGCTCTAATTCTTCGACCATGCCAAAAATTTTCCACTCACTTGCAAAGCCCCTCGGGCAGCCCATAACTTGGTAGCTTAGCCAGTAGAGCCTTATGCCACACCCGGTCAAATGCTTTGGCGATATCAAGGCTAACAGCAAGAGCTTCACCTCTGATCTCAACTGCTTCTGCCCATTGGTGAGGTACACAAGAAGATCACCAGCAGAACGTCCCAGGTGAAAGCCATATTGACGATCGCTGATCAACTGGCGATTCTCTAGGTATCCTAGGACCTGAGTAAGTATTTATAACTCGCTCCATCACCTTGGAGAGCAAAGAGGTTATTGCTATTGGCCTGTAATTTGACGGGTCGGTACGATCACCCTTCTTAGGGATGGGGTGGACATAGGCTATCTTCCAGGAAGACGGCACAATACCACTACTATAAGGAAAGCGAGAACAAGCGTGTCAGAACGGGAGATAACTCTGGAGCACAACACTTCAACACATAAGCCGGAATGCCATCCGGCCCACTCGATTTTTGCTCATCAGGGAACCACAAAGCCTTCCAAACTGCCTTTTGAGTAATGCGCACTTCTGGCATGGAGCTAGCGCAACCAGGCAAAGTTGGAGGCTCAGCGTCCCTCACTCGAGAGTGGAGTTGGAGGCAAAAAGACATTAGCTTTCTCATCATTTGTAAAGAAAAACTTGAAATTGTTTAACATCCCAAAAAGTAAACGCCTTCGAAACCAAATTTGTATGTCTACTCATCAAACTGCTTTACATGGCAAGAGTGTTTTAAGTATGGCCCCAAGACTTTACAACAATTTACCAAAATACTTTACTATTTTGGAGATTTTAGGTGTTGAACTGTTTAAAAGAAAACTGTTTGAATTTTTGATCATTAAGGGTTATTATACAATTAAGGAGTATTTAAATGATAAATTCTTGTAATTAATTTGAAGTATTCTATTGCTATATTGTATTGTATCGGTTTCTGAAGGGGTATTTTAATGTGTAATGTTATAATGATAATGATTTTTTTTACCTGTATTTACAAAAAATAGTTTATAATATGCCACACCATCCCTGTGTGATTTTCCGGAGCCGCCCCAGGAAGTGATGCAGTACGATATGACGGATTGAGCTAGGGCATAATAAACCGTCCTTAGAGATTGAAAGTCAACCGTAGGGTTATAAATAAAAATTCGTTTTCGTACTCTAGATACCATAGATGTGATATGATGCTTCCACATCATCGCACTATCTATCATGACACCTAAATATTTAGTAAAAATAACTACGTTCTATTAGCGTACAGTTGCATTCAATAGAATTAGCATCAGTAGCTCACAGGTGGGCACGTATATTAAAGGAAATAGGTGGTTGACCGGTTATATTAGGCGCAAAAGCAATAAAATTAGTTTTAGAGAGGTTGAGAGTTAAAAGATTTGAACATAACCACGTCATGACAATTCGTAGTGCGTTTTCAGAGAGCTCAGGCGCTTCGGACCAACTGCGGTCATAAATAAGAAGCGCTGTGTTCGTCAGCATAAGCTATTAGTTTACAGTTTGGGAGTGACAGATTACATAAGCTATTTACGTAGACTAAGAATAATGTAGGCCCTATAACGCTACCTTGAGGCACACCAAAAGAGAGCACTTTCTCACTACTTATAATGCCATCTATAGAGACTTGCTGTGTACGATTGCTGAGATAGCTACGGAACAAATCAAGAACAACGCCTCTTATGCCGATGTATTCGAGCTTAGAGAGAAGGATAGGGATAGAGACAGTGTCAAACGCTTTAGAGAGGTCTAGGAAAATACCAACGGTCTTCAACTTTTTATCTTTATTTTTCATTACAGTGTCTGAGACATCTAAAACAGCGTCTTCTGTGGACTTACCACGTCTGAAACGAAATTGATTTTGAGAGAGGACGTTGTTTTCATTTATAAATTTCACTAAGCGCTTATTAATAATTTTTTCGAAAACCTTAGATATAGCTGTTAGAACAGAAATGGGTCTGTAATTTATGACACTGTCTCTATCACCATTCTTGAAGATTGGGTGCACAATGCGCAATTGCTATTTTAAAGGCTTGGGGGGGGGTTTAAATGAAATGTTGAAAATGTGGCTCAATATAGGAATAAGAATGTTTTTGGCGGCTTTAATAATAGTTTTTGAGATGCCATCCCAGCCAACCGCACATTTGTCTTTTAGATTCATGATGATCTATCTGTTCAACTTCTTCATGGTCTACACTAAACAAAACCATAGAATTTAAAGGTGCTAGACTAGGTGTACCAACAAAATCCACAGGAGTGGTTGGAGGCGGCACGTTGGATTGCACTTGAGGAAGGATTTTAGAGGCCAGATTTTCCCCAACGCTGGCAAAGTACGAGTTGACAGCATTTACCGACGAGTTTGGATCATCAGAAAATTTTAATAAATTACTTGCAGAATTGTGTTTTTTCTTGATATTGGCAACTTGGTTACTCATTTTTTTTTTTTTTTGAGGGCGGGAAATGCCCTCGCACTTCCCTGCCACCACGGGGGTGATGGCAGGGGGTATGTGGGACTCGAACCCACTAAAACCCCCCGTGATCCGTCCGCCGCCGGGACGGGACGAGATAGGGTCGCGCTGGCATTCACTATCTCGCCCCAGCGGTAGGCCCTTCCGGGCCTCTGCGCCAGTGGGTGGGTAACCTTCCACCTCAGTTACCCACCAGACGTGTGGGGCCGTGTGAGCGCAGCGGAGAGTCCCCCGACCCTCCGCCGCCGGCCCCACTACGGAGGACGAAGAAGGCACCCGAAGCGCCTCCTCCGTCCCCCTCTCCGTCTGCGCCGGAGGGGGTCAGAGTTGGCATCGTCCTCCCTGACCCGCTCCGCAGCCTCCTTTTGCGACATCACCACCTCGCAAAAGGAGACCGTTGCCTGCCACGCTCTCTCGCTGTCGAGCATGGCGTTCACCACGCTCGGCAACGAGAGATCCCGGCCAACGACCGCTGAAAGTGTGCGCCGCTCAGACTCCCAAGCAGCGCACACCTCCAGCGTGTGGGGCGCCGTATCTTCCGACGCCCCACATTCGTGGCAGGCCGGGGTCGCCTCCCGTCTCGCGATCTGGTGCAGGTACTTTCCGAAACATCCGTGTCCGGAAAGCACCTGCACCAATCGGAAGGTCAGCGACCCGAATGGCCGCCGCACCCACTCCCGGAGGACCAGGCTGATGGCCTCCACCGTCCTCTGCCCAGGCACCGGTGGAGCCAGGTCCTCCGTCCACCGCCGCAACAGGGCGGCCCGCGCCTGCCTCCACAGGCGCCTGACCTCCTCCCACGCTGGGGGCTCTCCACGGGACCTCCTCGCCGCCACAAAGTGGTAAACTTCGGCGAGGGTTTCCGCTTCGAGCTCCCAGGGGGGATCACCGGCCAGCACGCACGCCGCCGTCCAGGACACCGTCCGGTATCCGCGGATCACCCTCGTCGCAATGACCCGCTGCTGACGTCGCAACAGGGCCTTGTTATTGCGACCGAGGGCGTCCACCCAGACCGGTGCCCCGTACATGGCCATACTCCGGATAACTCCGGAGTATAGCCGACGGCACGTGGCGTTCGGGCCACCCACGTTGGGCAGCAGCCTCCCCAGTGCGGCAGCCACACCCAGGACTCTTGGGGCCAGATGGGTAAAATGGGCCCCAAAAATCCACCTCCCGTCCAGGATGAGACCCAGATATTTCATCTGGGTCCCAACCGGGACCGGGATCCCATCCAGGAGTACCCGCGTCCCTGGAGGGGGTCCCCCCCGAGGCCCGTGGAACAACAGGGCCTCAGTCTTGGAGAGGGCAACCTCCAGTCCCAGGGAGCGAATGCGGTCGACCACGAGGGTTGTACCCACCGTGGCCAGCCGCACCGTCTCCCTGAGGTCCCTCCCCTTGACTACGACCAGGGTGTCGTCCGCGTAGCACGCAACCTGCATATTTGCAGGAAGCGTGCCACGCAGCACCCAGTCGTAGCCAATGTTCCACAGGAGCAGTCCCAAGACCGACCCCTGTGGAACCCCGCAGGAGACGCGACGGTGCCTCAAACCGTCGCGCCCTTCCACCAGGACCTCGCGGTCCTGGAGGTAATCGGCCAATAGCCTCCGCAGATACAGGGGCACTCCGTGATAACGGAGCGCCTCCTGTATCGTTCCATGCGGAAGGCTGTTGAAGGCGTTGGCTATGTCAAGCGACACAGCCAACGCCTTTTCCCCTCCACCGACCGCATCCTGCGTCCACCTCTTGAGCCAGAGCAGGGCGTCTATAGTAGACCGCCCTGCTCTGAACCCAAACTGGGCCTCCGACAGCCCAGGTCCAGTACCCTCCAGGTGCCGGATGACACGGGAAGCTACTACACGCTCTAGCAGCTTCCCCGTGTCATCCAGCAAGACGATGGGCCTGTATGCGGAAGGAGAGTCGATAGGACGGCCCTCCTTCCGCAACAGGCACAATCGGCCATCCTTCCACAGCTTCGGGAACCGTCCAGACGTAAGGCAAGCGTCGAACAGTTCCCGAAGCCGATCGCCCATCTCCCTCAGGGCGATTGTGAGGACCCGCCCCGGTATCCCGTCGGGACCCGGAGCGGTCCTCTTACCCCGTAGGCGTGCGACCGCAATCTCCATCTCCGCCTCTGAAAGAGGCGGGATGGAGTCCGCTAAGTCCGCCTCGGGGAGGAATGGCGCCATCGTCGGAGGGTTGTGGAGGGGATTTCTGTCGGGGAAAAGCGCCTCCAACACCCTGTCTAGGAGCTCCGGCTCCAGGGACTCCGCAACTGGGGACGTCTGGCCCCGGAACTTATTCCGGGCAGCCTTGTATGGACGTCCCCATGGGTCCCTGTTGAGGCCCTCGAGGGTTTCACCCCAGGCCTCCGACTTCCGCCTTTCTATGGCCAGCTGTAGGTCCCACCGCGCATTGCGGTAGGCGCTGTACAGCTGGCCCTCAGCTGCTAGCTCCTCGGCTGACAGCTGCTCGTCCGTGCGGCCCCTGCGCCGCCTCCTGCAGCGGGTGTAGGGCCGCCGCGCCGCCGAGCAGGTGGCTCGGAGATCCGCGATCTCCGAGCTCCACCAGTACACTTGGCGACGCTCAGGACGTCGCCGGGCCCTCGGCATGGCCGTGTCGCACACGGCCGTCACCGCCTCGCGGAAATAACCTGCCGCGACGTCCACGTCTGGGTGCGCGGGGCCAGCCTGCCACGCCTGCACTATAGCCGCCTCCTTTGCCAACTCGGCGTCGAGGCGACTAATGGTCCAGCGTGAGTAGGCCGCCCGCGCCACCCGCTGGGGCCCCCCTTGGCTGTCGGAGGTGGAGATCTCAAACCGTATATATTTATGGTCCGAGAGAGTCTCCACCTCCGACAACACCCTCCAGGCCCGGACACGTGCTGCGACAGCTGGGGTGGCGAACGATACGTCCACCACGGACCCCCCACGCTGTCGCACGCAGGTGTGGACCGACCCTCTGTTGAGCAGGGTCAGTCCTGAGGCAACCGCCCACTCCCTGACGATCTCGCCACGGGAGTTAGTGGAGGGGTTGCCCCAATCCCGGGCCTTAGCGTTCAGGTCCTCCTTATGGAGGACCTGAACGCTAATGGGCGCCTGACGTCTCACCGCCGCAGCCAGGAGGTCCACAAAGACCTCCAGCTCTGCAGCGGTTCTGTTGGGGGAGAAGTATGCGCCGACAATCGCATACTCTCCCCACCTGGCTACCACGTACCCCGAGCCCCTCTCCTCAACCGAGAGGGGGGAGGCACTTCCGGGCCGTCCCACAACAGCCACGGAGTCGTCCAAATCCCCAGCCCAGCAAGAATGTTGGGGGGGGACGTAGTACGGCTCCGCGGCTACCGCCACGTCTATCTGCCACTGCGCCAGGGACTGCATGAACAGATCTTGTGCCCGCGCGCAGTGGTTCAGATTCGTCTGAAGGAGGTTGTGATGTCCGACTTGATCCATCAATCAGACATCACAACCTCCTCACACGCCGCTTGGCGTGCTCCTTCTGAGGCGGCCTGGATTGTGGCAGCCGGGGCGGCCTGGGTCCGAGTGGCCTTCCCCTTCGTCCTAGGGGGAACGCAGCTGCGTCCCCCCATTATGTGCCCGGAGGGCCTCCCCGACTCAGCGCATATGGCACAGC
Source organism: Ennomos erosarius (assembly GCA_963580505.1). Lineage (NCBI taxonomy): Eukaryota > Metazoa > Arthropoda > Insecta > Lepidoptera > Geometridae > Ennomos > Ennomos erosarius. Next base: position 3,743,816 of record OY757006.1, on the reverse strand, counting down.
GCGGGGTGGTATTCCCGCAGCTGGCCGCCCGGTGACCTGCGTCTCCACACCGGAAACACAGGTCACCCCTGTCCGCCGCAGCGGGACACTGGGGGCGAGTGTGCCCCAGCCCCAAGCACTTGTAGTAGCGCATGGGGCGTTCCCCCAGTGCCACCACCTTCACTGAGCTCCACCCTATCAGTAACTTACCCTTTTGCAGCAACACTTTGGCTGCTGCAACCGGGAGGGTTACGAGGGTGGAGCCAGTCCCAGCCACGCCAGTGCGGATCTCTCCGACCTTGACCACCTGCGGGTCACATGCCCCCGCCCGAGCGACCGCCGCCACCACCTTCTCTCTTGTGGTCGCGTCGTCCAGGTCCGTGATCCTCGGATCAGCGGTTTTGACGGGCCTGGTAACGCTGGCCACCTCCGTCACTATCCCGCGGAGCACCTCCGCGAGGCGATCCGCCTTTTTCCGCGTTTTGGGAGCCAGGAATCTCCAGCTTCCTGGCTCCTGTCGCGGTCGAGCGGCAGCGGATCCGCTCGATCCCCAGCTCCAGCAGGTCAATCTTGTCCTGAGCCGTCTGGAGGACGGTGCCGTAGGTGACCCCCTTTTCCACGGCTTCGGGGCGCAACGACAGCACCACGACCGCGGACTTCAGGGGACTCTTCAGCACCGTCTTAGCTTTACCGGCAGGGGAGGCTGCCGGTTTAGCTGCAGGCACACGAGCTGCTGGAGCACCGACTGCAGGGGCACGAACCGCAGGAGCACGGGTCACTGGGGGCTGGGCCGCACGGGCTCGGGCCGCGGGGGCACGAACCGTGGGGGCACGGGCCGTGGAGGCACGAGCCGCGGGGGCTTGGGCCACAGGGGTACCAGGGGCAGGGACAGAGGAGGGTACGGAGGACTTCCCTTTCCCTTTCCCCTTGCCCTTTCCCACCACTTGCGCCCAGGTTTCCTTTTGGGGAACCTGGGCACTTGGAGTCCCCTTTGAGGTGGAGGGACCCGCAGTCACCGCCTGCAAGTGAGCCGGCTTAGCCCTTTTTGCCCCAGCCACTGCCCTCTTGGCATCCGCTCTAAGTGGCGGGCGCACCGTCTGGGCTGGCAAGAGGCGGTCCTCGATCACCGCGAGTCGGGCATTAATCATTTGCCCGAGCGTGGCAGTCAAGGACCCCTTCAGCTCCTCAATCACATCTGCCCCCAGCGTGGTGGGGGGGGCAGCCGGTCTCTCAACCGCAGCAGAGGCGGTGGCAGAGGCAGCGGCGGCAGCAGCGATTACGGTGGCGGTTTCCGTCTTGGCTTTAGCGGTTTCCGTCTTGGCTTCACCTCTGCCTTCAGCGACTCTATCTCCAGCCGCTGGCGGCTACTCACCGCCCTGAGCAGTCGCGTCTCCTCAACCTCAGTTCTTCCAGTCAGGGTGTCGACCACCTCTCCCAGGGTCGACGCGGCTTTCTTCAGGCGACCGACGAATTCACCTTTGAGGTTACCAGACTTCCTGGCGACCTCCAAAACACCGGCCAGTTCCTCCCCTGCCCGCGCCCTAAGCTCTTGGGAATTCAGGACGCATAGGTCGTCGATCATCGGGCGAGCATCGGAATCGGTTCCGGTGCTCAATCCGACGTCGCTAACCGCAGCGGCCGGTGCCTTCTTATACTTCCTGCTTTGCAGGGCCGTCTCCAGCTCTCCGTCTACCGGAGCAGGCTTGAGGAAGGTTTCCCGGGAGGAGCCCACCCGGGTAGCCCCCCTTCTACCTCTCCTCGCCGTGCTGACTTTGGCAGCCGCCGTCTCTTCAGTCTCCGTGTCTGAGTCTAAGTACCCAGGCACGAAGAATGAAGAGTGCGGCCGCTTCCGGCCAACACTTTCGTCTGCGGCCGACATCTCCATTTCGGAGAAGGAGTTCTCTGACTCCCTCGACCCTTCCAAAGAGGAAGCTCGGGAATGGCCCTGAGAAGGGCCTTTTGTTTGGCCCTGAGAAGGGCCTTTTGGTTGGCCCTGAGAAGGGCCTTTGGGTTGGCCCTGAGAAGGGCCTTTTAGTTGGCCCTGAGAAGGGCCTTTTATAAACTTCCCGAAGGAGTCTCGGGCCTGTTTAGGCATGACGACTTGGTCAGATGACGGCGTAGACATCGACGGCACAGTGCACTTTAGCCGAGCCCAGTCTGCCACTCCGTTACGGTGGTCAGAACTGGGTCGTTTCCGGGGAACATGACGAGGACGTAAGCACTGTGGGGGGTTCCCCAACTTGGTTACTCATACTCCAAGCCGCTTTGGGATCTCCTAACCTTCTGAAATTCATGTTTTTGATATTGACGTTTTACTTTTTTTAATAAGTGGTTACAGAAGGTACGGTAACGCGTGTAAATCAATTTGTTAGTTATTTGGGTTCCTTTTGAATTTTTGTATAGTTTATCCCTATGCCTAATACATCTCAATAGGCCAGGAGTAATCCATGGCTTGATTATTCTTTTTTTACCGGGGATTTTTACTATACTAGTATGTTTGTTAATGATGTCAGAAATAATTTGGATCAACATTTTAGAAGCTATATCAGGATTATCACAGAACATAATAGCAGAAAATTCAGTGTTAGTCAAATCATCAACTATTGCTCTGATGTAGATACGTTGCGAAGTATGAGTGGAGACGGTTTTTTCAAGTTGAGAACTGCAACTGTGTAACTGTGTATGTTATCAACTCACATTTTAATATGTTTGAATTTATTTTATAATTATTAACTATTGAATTTAATGAATTATTGTCGATTATTACTCCCATTATTTTAATTTCTTGATGTAATTATATTTTAATTGTGGTTTACTAATATTGCATGCCAAGACGGTGGAATATTAGAGAGGTAAATGTTTTTTTCTAACATCTTATTATGTACTCATATTCTTGCAAATAAATACATTGATTGTGTAGGATATGTGGGTAGGCATTCGATAAATAATTAATACTCATTATAAAAATAGGAGGGTAGCGATGTAAGTTTTAAGACCGCCATTCGAAATACAGCTGTGTCCCGAATACAAGCCTCTTTATTTGTTTCGCCTCCTGTATGAACTTTACATTGGCGAACGAGGATTTTGTGAGTGTACGAGCCAATACAGCACGTACAGCAGTTTTGGTAGCCTATAATAATCGGCACCTACTTTACTTAAACGAGTCGTCACTAAACCACCGTCGCGCGCTAATGTGTCAATAAACTACTTACTTACCTACGGTGCGGCTCAGACACCAAATTACGCGTAGACTTTTTACTTACTTACAACAAATTACACAATTAACAGTGAAGTGATTTGGACTATTTTATTTACTACTACCAACGGGCTACCGTCAACGACGATAGGCCCAAACATCCTTGTGGTCCTTCGAGTTTAACGACAGTGCTTGGTGTGGGATACATCTCAGTTACGTTAGCAAATCGGTACTGTTGGCCTCCCACAAGCGGGTCTCACCAGCAGCATTGAGAAGGTGCATATAGCGTAAAGAGAGTGCCGCACTGAGTGCCATCAAACAACGAACCAGAGCAGAGATAACGTCTACTGCATCTACCTACAACTACAAAACTATTAACGAACGGACAGGGACAACGTCCACTGTCTCAACATCAACCTATCAGCCGGAGATTACGTCTACCGGTACGACTACTAACTGACCAGCAGGGGATTACGTCCACTGCTACAACTATCAACTTACCAGCGGAGATTACGTCTACTGCTGCAGCAAATACTTAACGCTCCAAATCTTACACTGTTCTATTAACAATGTCTACAGAAGACAGCTACTTGTTCTTTGAACTAATAAAGGAACAACAAACGGCCTACGACAAAATAAAAACACTGCAAACCAACTACAAAAAGGATTCTGTGAGTAGAAAAACCATAGAATACCTCAACACTCGTATCGAAGCTTTACAATCGCACTGGGAGGAGTTTCGAGCGAACCACGAAATCCTGAAGAAGTATGAGGCAACGAAGAAAGACCATGAATATTTTCAGGAGAACACCTACAACACCACGAAAAGAATTCACGACGAAACAATAAAATCTATGACTCAACTGAAAGATGACTTGTTAAACAAACCGGGATTTTCGGGAATCACTAACCCGAGAATACCCGAACCCCGTGGAACACCACGACAACAACCACTGCAGACAATTACGGAAGTACACCAGCCTACGGCAGGTGATACGGATAAAAACTTAGCAAACCTATTCCGCAACCAGATATGTAACTTCAACGCCTTGATGCGAGCAGTCTCCAAAATAAATCTAGATGACCTGAAGGAGAAGTGGCAGCTTCAAGACCAACTTAACACCCTAAAATCAAAGTGGGATTCCATCGACAAGATCCACTGGGAACTGAGCTACTTACTACAAGGTAACGACAGGGATTACGAAGAAAAATTCGATCATTGGGAGCAAGTCTACGACGGCCTCAAGGAAGATCTGAACAGGAAAATCTTCGAAACATCTCATTACGAAAAAACAACACCAACAATAGAGTTACCAGAGTTCAATGGAGCTTACAACAACTGGATCCCATTTAGAGATTTATTCTTCGAGATGATTCATAACAACCCAACATTAAACAAAACACAGAAAATGAAATTCCTGAAATCTAAATTGAGGGGTGAAGCGGAAAAGCTCATTAAACATCTTCCCGTGAGCGCTGAGAACTATGACTCATGCCTGGACATAATCCAGCATCGCTACGATAATAAGCGATTGCTATTCACCTCGTATGTAGAAAATCTTCTCAATCAACCGTCGATTGATAAGCAGACCTCAGCGAATTTAAAGAGGCTACACGACACTACTAAAGAGTGCTTGAATGCATTGGAGAACATCAAAATCGACGTCCCGGTATGGGGTCCACTCATCGCACATTTGCTGTGTTCGAAACTGGATGACACCACCTACGGGGAATATATCCAACAGATGAAATATCCACGGGAGCTACCAGACTTAGACGAGTTTGTTAAGTTCCTGGAGCTAAAATTCATCTCATTAGAAACATCCAGAAACAGAAAAGGCGGTCAGAAACAGATTTTTCCTACAAACAACAATATTCAACATAACAATAATTACAACAACACGAGGTCAACAAACTATAATAACGCAGAAAAGTGGACAAAAACCTACCATGCTGTACTCCGAATCTGCCCGCATTGCAAAAACAATCATGCGCTAAGGCAATGTTCATTATTTTTAAACATGGATGTCGCAACGCGAAACTTAATAACAAACAAATTGAACATTTGCAAAAACTGCTTGTACAGCCATGGCGAAAGCAAATGCAACTCGACGAAACGGTGTCACACGTGTAACCTACAACATCATTCCCTTCTTCATGATGACAATTTGATGAAGGGACAACAATCAAGGCCGTGTCTCTCGGTGGTAGCTGAACGAACAGCGAACCACATCAATGGTGAACGAGAGATACTCCTAACAACTCTTCAACTTAGAGTCAAAAACAAGGACGGAGACTATGTCATCCTTCGGGCGCTTCTGGATCAGGGATCACAAATAACCTTGATATCAGAAAACGCTGCCCAACGATTAAACTTACCGCGAAGCAAAATGAACGCCGCTGTCACTGGAGTTGGTACTATAATGGGCACGAGCAAAGGGATGATTAAACTGGAATGTAAATCGATCCACTCTGATTATACATTCGAAACGGAAGCATTAGTGATGCGTAAACTAGTCAACAACCTGCCGAACTCAACGATTAATACGGAGAGATGGACGCACCTCGACAACATCAAGCTAGCCGATCCAGACTTTAACATCTCCGGGCCCATTGATCTCCTGCTAGGAGCGGATATTTACTCCGAAGTAATTCTAGAAGGGATACTCAAACACAGCAACAACTTGCCAGTAGCACAACAGACAAAACTGGGCTGGATACTGTGCGGCGCTACAAAACAATTTAACTGTCTAGTCACCCTAACTGACCTAGACAACGTATCGAAGTTCTGGGAGGCAGAAGAAATCCCTAAGGAACTCGAATGTACAACAAACGATGAATACTGCGAAACCCATTACACAGAAACAACACAACGACTAGAAAACTGGCGTTATATGGTGAAGAAGCCAATGGAAGAAAACTATGAACAAAATCTTGGCAATTCGAAACCTCAAGCCATCGTACAAATTCTTCATTTGGAAAAGAAAGTGTCGAGACAAGAACACTTCGCCAGACTATACAAATATTTTATGCGTGACTACATCGACTTAAGTCCCATGAAACCAGTGACAGAAGCCGAGCGTCAAGTGCAAGCCTACCAATCACACCATGGCGTGTTAAGAGAAAGCTCATTGACCACCAAACTGAGGGCTGTTTTCAATGCGTCGATGAAAGTACAGAAAACCGAATTACACCTAAACAACCCGATGGAAAGAGCACCTACTTACAAGAACAAAGTGCCATTCACTAAACGCACATTACCACCAGAGATAAATCGGCTACCTGATTCCCTTGGATGGCTGACTGTTCAAGGAAAACTTATCTTCCAAAAACGCTGGGATGAAAACGGCCAAAACATTGGCTGGGGCGAAACAGTACCCGTCAACTTAACAGAAGAGCGGAATCAATTAAGCTCCAATCTTCCTAACATAAACAACTTACCAAGATACTTGAAGACCGTAAACAATGAAACGATCGAGTTACAAGCCTTCTGTGACGCGAGCCAACATGCCTACGCATGCGTCATCTACAACAAAACTACGTCACCGAGCGGCGCTTACGACACAGCTCTACTCGCTGCAAACACTAAGGTGGCACCACTGAAAAATAACACCATCATACCACGGTCGGAGCTATGCACAGCTGTTTGGCTACCTGAAGTCCTGGAACGGATAACTAAGATCCTTGCAGATTACGATCCACGGATGTCCTGTAGGACAGACTCGAAGGTAGCATGGCATCTGGATAGTCACACAACATATAAAATATACATAACTACCACTAAACGAATAACAACAAACATCATGCCGGCGATAAACTGGGGTTACGCAAAGAGCAATAAAAACCCAGTCGACTTTGCTTCAAGAGGACTTCCACCATCCAAAATCAACTTTTCTTTGTGGTGGGAAGGACTTCGAGGACTCGGTGAACATGGAGAACAAGCTCTCTTAATAACAGAAGCTCATACTACTAACGAAGGCATTCAAACAAACTGCTACATAATTAATACGACGGAACCCACGACGAACAAATATGAATTAATTGAGTCATTACTCGAGCGGCATAGCGACATAGCTCGTATTACGAGAATACTCATCTGTCTTACGTTTCACCGATGTATTACGAAACATAAGGTCAAACAAAGGCAATGAACTCACTTCGACATAAAATCAAAGCTAACGAACAATATTTACTACAGCTGATTAGAAATCAAACACTTATCATCGAGGCACAAAACAACATAATGAAGGAAAATGAAGAGTTTGTAAAAACGCAGCTGACGACGATTCAAACCTACATTAATGAAACGAAAGATGATATGATCGTACTACAGAACCGGTTTCAAATTATGAAGACAATGAATGACGTCAACGCAGGATCACTTACTGCCAGCTTGCTGATTTCAGTTTTAAGAAGAAACCAACAGATGCTCCTGGATGCACTGACCGACATCCACAGAGGACATCTCGATACAAATCTATTCACCCCGGAACAGCTGTCGGAACATCTACATCACATAGCCGGCATTATGTCCAAACATTTAACGCTCCCTATTAAAAACAATGATGGAGCAAACATTCTAAACATATACAAACTTATTTATGTTAAAGCCCGGCTCACCGAACAATACCTACTATTCGAATTACATATACCGCTACTAAGCGATGACGAATATGCATTGTATCAAACTATACCTATACTTCAACAGCACGTGCCTACCCAGTGTCAGATGATCGTAACAACAACTAAGTACATAGGAGTGAGCTTCGTAAAGAATACCTATATACAGATGGAGGAAGCTGATCTTCAACAATGTACTATGATAGAAGACGCCTACATTTGCCACGCCTACACTCCAATTAACAACTTACATGGAGCTATAGCATCCTGCGAAGCAAAAATGCTGAGTCAAAATATAAACATAACCTGTGACTGGATACCGCAACAATGTAACAACCAATGGGTTAAACTACAGAGACCAAACATATGGCTGTATAACTGTATCGATGAATGCTCGCCTCGGATCATATGCGAGAATCAAATTACAACGACAAAAATAACTACTGCTGGTCTTCTTGCCCTAGGTCAGGGCTGTGTAATGAAGTACAAGGAAGCGACGTTGTATGCACATAATGTCTTCAGTAGTAAAACGACTATTGGAGGAAACCTGGAAGTACCTTCCATTGAATCGCCGAATGACATGGTAAAGGCCTACAAAACTACAAAAATAAAGCTATCTAAACTGGACTTATCTAAAGAACACAGATTGTTAGATCGTCAGATAGCTGAACAAAAAGGACGTGAGAGCCTGCCTAACACCATAACGACACATAACATCGGCAACTACGCACTAAGCAGCTTGCTGGTGGGAGGGATCGTTGTCACTATCATAATATGGAAACTGAAAAAACATCTTCCTGCATGCAAAAGAGGCAATACAACAAACACAACACTAACGAAGACTCAAGAAGGAGCAGAAAACATAGAACTAGAAGAGATAGCCACCCCCGCGTATGCAGAAATTGAAGATCGACAGAAGAACATTCCGCGGCCGAAACCAGCATCAGAACACGGAACAAGATTTAAACTTTGATTTATTTGATTTGATTTATACTTACTTTTACTTTTTACGATTACTTTGTATTTTGCTTATTGTGGTTGCTTTGTTTTATACTTTTACTTTTATACTTTTTATACTTTTCTTGTAACGCAAATTTGATGATCTTAGCACACACTTTCCCTCGGGAGTATGTACGAGCCAATACAGCACGTACAGCAGTTTTGGTAGCCTATAATAATCGGCACCTACTTTACTTAAACGAGTCGTCACTAAACCACCGTCGCGCGCTAATGTGTCAATAAACTACTTACTTACCTACGGTGCGGCTCAGACACCAAATTACGCGTAGACTTTTTACTTACTTACAACAAATTACACAATTAACAGTGAAGTGATTTGGACTATTTTATTTACTACTACCAACGGGCTACCGTCAACGACGAAAAGCCCAAACAGTGAGTGTTTTGGACTGTGCGTGCACCCGATAATCATGTCCATCGGAAAAATTAGTGAATTCGACGTCAAAAATGGTGCGTGGTCATCGTACTCGGACCGGTTAGAAATGTATTTTAAGGTGAATAATATCAAGGAAGACCTTAAATTACCGACGTTGATATCATTGATGGGAGATGAAGCATATGAGTTGTTGCTCAATATAGCGAGCCCCAAGAAACCGGGGGATTTGTCGTACTCAGAAGTGAGTGACCTTTTGCGGAGTCACCTTCAACCGACACCGTCCATACTCGCCGAACGGTACCGGTTCCGGCAGAGGAGGCAGAAAGTGGATGAAAATGTATGTGAGTACGTGGCGGAACTCAAGAAACTAGCACGGAATTGTAAATTCAACGAGGGGCTGTGCGGGAACTTGAGGGACCAATTCGTTTGCGGTTTAAAAAGTGACGTCATCCGCCATCGGTTATTTGCTGAGAATGAAGACCTGAGTTTCGCGGGAGCAGTGAAAATAGCGAGTTCGCTGGAAGCAGCGGAACGTGATGCAGCCGCGGTGGAGGCACGGGCCGTGCCGGAGACGGAGGCGGTGCATTCGTTACGGTCGGGCGGGCGCGCGGACACGGCGCGCCGGGGACGTGGGAACAGCGGCGGCCGGCACGGAGCTGTGCTGGCGCCGGGGCAATCCCGGGCGGCGCCCGGGGGTGCCAATTGCAGGGGCTGCGGAGCGACGGGCCACGGCTACGGAGACTGTAGATTCCGTGACTATGTCTGCAGCAGGTGCAAGCGCACGGGACACTTGCGCCGGGTGTGCTCGGCCTGGAGCGCACCGGGGCCAAGGACGAGCGGGGTGCCACGGCGTGTCACCGGAGACCGCGGACTCCATTATGGAAACGCTGAGGCAGAGCTGGAGGAGCTGGATATCGGTATGGAAAATGACCACATCGACCTTCACCAACTCAGTTTGAGAGACTACAAGGCGGTGAGTTTGCAAATAACTGTCAACAACACTATAATACCGATGGAAATAGATACCGGAACTGCAATCTCATGCATCAGTAAAGCAACCTATGATAGGTATTTTAAGGATAACCCAATTCAGCCATTGAAGTTGTGCCTAAAAGTTATTGATGGGTCAAATATCCGGCCGCTAGGATTTATAAAACCGATTGTTAGATTTAGCATAAGCATAAGGTCAAAGAACTTGAGTTGTTTGTTATAGAGGGGGGGACAACATCGCTTTTGGGCCGGCAGTGGCTAGCAGAACTAGGAATAGTACTTCCGGCTTTTAACAGCAACCACATTAGAAACGTTGATAACGAGATAAATTGTTTGTTAAACAGGTATAAGCAGTTATTCGACGGGAGTTTGGGAAGGTTCACGGGGGACTTGGCGACGCTCCGGGTGCGCGAGGGCGCGGTGCCCGTGTACCACCGCGCGCGCCCGATGGCGTTCGCGATGCGCGAGCGGGTCGACGCCGAGCTGCGAGCCGGGGTCATAGAGCCTGTGGACTGCTCGGACTCCCCCCCGACAAACGTTTGCTCAGTAGTGATATCAACGCACTGCTCTCTCTGGGAAGCTCCGTCATTCTGGCGGGAGACTTCAACAGCAAACACACCATGTGGAACTGCCACACTTCCAATACCAACGGTAGGATACTCGAACAATTAACTGACCCACGACCAGACGCAGACCACCACACCTTTGACATCATCGCACCCATGACTCCAACCAGGTTCCCTGGGAACCTCGACCATCGACCAGATATACTCGACATAGCTCTTTTAAAAGGCGTAATACTCAGGTTACGCTCGATAGAAGTGCTTCACGAACTTGACTCTGACCACCGGCCCGTTCTCATGAGACTAGGCTCGGATTCTACTGAACTTCCACCCCAGACCAAAACAGTGGTGGACTGGAAGCGATTGGGGGAATCCCTGAAAGCTATCAGTTCACCCGACTTAGATAAGATACCCGATGACATACAGACACTAGATGACGTTTCCTCCGCGATCGACGCTCTCACCAGCCACCTTCGCACCGTAGTGGGTGAGTCCTCGAAGCAGGTTCCAGTGGTGGACCACCGCTGGGATCTGCCCGAGGATGCGAGGAGACTGCTGACAGAAAAGAACGCAGCCACTAGGGCATACGACGCGGCCCCCACCCATGATAACAAATCCACCTTGAATTTCTTCCAGCGTGCTGTTAAGAAACGCATAGGTGATCTTCGCGCTCAGAACTGGACATACCTACTTTCAGGGCTCGAGCCAACCCACCAGGCATACTGGAGGTTGGCTCGAACCTTGAAAAGTGACACACTTAGAACGATGCCTCCTCTTGATAGGCCGAACCAAGTCCCTGCGTTCGATGACGAGGAAAAAGCTGAGTGTTTGGCTGAGAGCCTCGAGGCCCAGTGTAACCTTTCCCCTGACCACGTTGACCCTGTCCACCTCCATACGGTGGTCAGCGAAGTTGAACGTCGCAGCTCCCTAACACCCTCCGACCCCCCTCTTGAGCTTATTAAGGCCGCTGAAGTCGAGTCTGTCATCAGGGATCTCGTCACCCGTAAAGCTCCCGGTGCTGATGGTATCAGCAACAAAGTGGTCAAACACTTTTCGGTCCCCTTGATCTATCTCCTGGTTAGCATCTTCAATGCGGCTATGAGTAATTGCTCTTTTCCCGCTGCGTGGAAGTCCGCCGACGTCATCGGCATCCACAAGCCAGGCAAGAAGGCTACCGAGCCCTCTAGCTACCGCCCCATTAGTCTCCTCAGTACTCTGGGGAAGATCTACGAGCGTCTCATTCGGAGGCGTCTCTGGTCCCATGTCCATGAACATAAACTCCTTCCCGACGAGCAGTTTGGCTTTAGAGCCAGACACTCTTGCGTCCAACAGGTGCACCGCATCACGGAGCACATTCTCGATGGCTTCAACTCGAAGCCGAAACCCAAAGGGACTCTTGCAGTCTTCTTAGACGTAGCGAAAGCCTTCGATAAAGTCTGGCACGACGGCTTGATATTCAAGCTGTACCACATCGGCGTGCCGGATCGTCTTGTGCACATCATACAAGACTTCCTCAGGGATCGAAGCTTTCGCTACCGCGTTGAGGGGGAGCGATCCTCTCCCCATCCCATCAGAGCCGGAGTACCCCAGGGCTCCGCGCTCTCCCCTTTGCTATTCTCGCTGTTCACCAGCGACATTCCGCGGTCATTCCATCCAAGTGTGCAGCTTGCACCGGATCTACTGCTCCGGATGGCAGAGAGTCCATATGCGCGGTCGCCTCCAACGAGCCCTCACCGAGATCGGTGCATGGTTCAGGAAATGGCGGATCACGGTTAACCCAGACAAAAGTGCAGCGATGTACTTTTCTGACTATAAGCGTGATCCGCCATCGAGACCACTCTCTTTGTTCGACAAGCCCGTTCCTTGGGTTCCGTCTGCTAAATACCTGGGGGTTACCCTCGACTCCAGGCTCAGCTTCATTGACCATATTAAGCGAGTGCGCGATAGGGCTGCCTTCGTCCTAGGCCGCCTCCACCCTCTCCTGAGCAAGGGTAGTAAGATGTCCCTTAGAAATAAGGTGACACTTTACAAAACTTGCGTTCGCCCCATTATGACATACGCATCTGTCGCGTTTGCTCATACACACCCAGTCCACCTGGATCGACTTCAGGTGATCCAAAACCGGTTCATCCGCAAGGTGGTCGGGGCTCGCTGGTACCAGCGAAACGCCGACCTCCATTGCGATCTCGAACTCCCATCCATCCGTCAGTTTATGAAGGATGCATCCCGCCGCTATTTTGACGCGGCCCCCCATCACCCCAACCCTCTCGTAGTCCAAGCATCAAGCTACTCTACAGACATGACAGACCCACCACCCCGTCGTCGACGCCCAAGACACGTCTTGAGCGACCCGGAAGATCCTATAGCAGCCGTTGTTTCGGCTGCGCTAGGATCACCGGACCAGTCTAGCCCTTCTGGCTCAGGTACCGATTTCGGCACCGGTATAGGATACCAGCGTAACACAATCAGACACCGACCCCGCCGGCGAGGTCGACGTACCCCCCGTAGGTTAGTTAGAACGGTCGCGACTTTCCATAGGGTCCACTCCTCCAGCGGACGTAGCCTTCTCGATCCTCTTATCCCGGCAACAGCCCAAGCCGAGGCTCGCACCCCAGGGGTGCCCTTGAGCTAGTTGCCCCCCACTTTTGTCGGCTGGGTGCCTTAAGCGCCTGCCCTCCCGCCCGGTGACGCTGTAAAGGTCGTTAGAGACCAACAGCATTAGCCCGTTCAAAAAAAAAAAAAAGCTGCGCTCTCTTTTTGCTCCAGCCGTCGAAGGGTGAACATCGTCGTAACTATATCTACGTCGCTATTTCTTTGTTATTTTGAAATTGTCTTATTCAATTATTTCTGTTCAGTTAATTCTCATAAATTATTATAAAAGTAAATTCTTATAATTGTTGTTGCATTTGTTTTTTTTTTATTTTAATAAATTAGTAACTGCTAAAACTAGACTATAATGAAATAAAAAGATGCACAGGGCGAGACCCAATACTAGGTAGATTATTAGGATTCATCCGTGATGGTTGTCCACCGGAATGTGACATATTAGGTATGCAACCATATCACAACTGGCGAAATGAATTATATGAAGAGTTAGGTTGCGTAATGTGGGGTCACAGAGTGGTAATACCGACCCAATGTAGGGAAAGGGTTATAAAAATGTTACACGAGCCACACATGGCCATTGTAAAGTCAAAATCGTTAGCTCGTAGTTATGTCTGGTGGCCGGGCGTCGACGAAGCGGTGGAAGCTATGTGCCGCGAGTGCGCCACCTGTGCAGCGCTGGCTGACGCCCCACCGCGGCAGGCGCCGCGCCCCTGGGCCTGGCCCGGCCGGCCCTGGACCAGGCTACACTTAGATTTCTTGGGGCCCATTTTTGGGAAAACTTACCTCGTGGTAGTGGATGCGATGTCAAAATGGTTAGAAATTTTCCAAGTACCCAGCCCAGCTGCCAACGGCACTATAGACAAGTTGATGGAACTATGGAGTCGTTGGGGCTTCCCAAGACAGATCGTCAGTGATAACGCGGCAGTTTTCACTAGTAGCGAATTCGGGTCATTTGTCAGGAATGCAGGTATAGAACACATTTTTACGGCTCCGTACCATCCGGCATCCAACGGTGCTGCGGAAAATGCAGTAAGAACCTTAAAGCGGGTCATCAAAAAAGCGGTTTCCGAAAAAGAGAACGTAACTAAGGCGTTGTATACGTTCCTACTATACTACCGGAATACGGAACACGCATCCACCGGTGAGAGCCCAGCCATGCTGATGCTAGGTAGGCGGTTGCGCACTAGACTCGACGCGTTGAAGCCAGACAGGGGGACGCGCGCTAGCCGCGTGCAACAGCGTCAGGTAGAAAACGCGGGCGGAGCGGACCGCAACATTAACCCAGGAGACGACGTCTGGTATAGGCAATACTTAAAGGGAGAAAAGTGGTTGTAGGGTGGATTGCAGACTAGGCCCCTCCAATTTCAAAGTGATAGGGGAAGGGGGGAAGCTCAAGTACATCGTCACGTCGATCAACTAAAGCGTAGGAGTCGAAGTTCGCTGGTCTGCCCAGATCCTGAGCGTTGTTCCCCGCAAAGTGGAGAAAACCTCACTGATAAATTAATTCAAGAGGAATTAGTCAACGAGGATGACCCTCCCGATCAATTAAACCCAGATGACCAGCCGAAGCAGGCACAGGCCGGTGCTAGTAGCAGCAGTACAAGCTCGCCATCAGTGCCGCCACCCCGTGAACCGTCTCTCTCTCCCCGGTATGTTAAGAGGAACCTTGACACGCGACCCATAAGACAATGTAGAAAATAAACCCCTAGCTATAGAACGTGATAATGTTATTACCCTGCCAAACATTCCTATTAGTTAATTAGTACCTATCAATGATTTAGCTTTTAGGTACTTGTAAGTACATAATAAATTATTTGGCTTTCTCACTGTGCTTGCTCATAGATGATGTTAATTAGGTACTCGTATACCCATGATCCATTATGTGCCCAAATAATAACTAGTTGAATGTTTAATGTAGTTTAATGTTATCATAAAGGTACCTATGTATGTTGCGAGTCTCCACCCCTATGATGTACCGATTAGATTTAAGAATTCTATTGTCATAAATTATGTTTTGAGTTAGGTGCTTATATTATTATTGTCTTTTGAAATTAGTGTGGAGGAATTTAGGATATGTGGGTAGGCATTCGATAAATAATTAATACTCATTATAAAAATAGGAGGGTAGCGATGTAAGTTTTAAGACCGCCATTCGAAATACAGCTGTGTCCCGAATACAAGCCTCTTTGTTTGTTTCGCCTCCTGTAGGAACTTTACAGATTGTTTGATTGATTCTCTTTTGCACTATGGGCCAAGGAGTCATCCGGCTTTCTTAGATATGGTAGCGAAGACTGACAAAAAATACCTTCTGCAGCTTTTGCGAGCGACCAGAATGCACGACTGTCAGATAATTAGCCAACTGGTCGCCTATTCGGCTAATGTGGACAGCGATTGGCTGAGTATCATGCAAACGGCTAGGGAATGGCCACCTCATTTTTCAGTATTGGGCGTATTCTGGATTGGACACGTTCATAATATGGTAGATTCTCTATTCAGCGGTTTTTTTTAAACGGGCAAATGTGCCTTTATTCTGTAAACTAACTACTACTTACTATAATAAAACTATACTATGTACTAAAAGCCACTAGCTACACTACGTAGGTATTACGAAGAATATTAGGACTGTGTAGGTCAGGCGCGGATCCAGACTTCAAAAAAGGTTATGGGCACGGCGACCTAATAATCAGCCAAGTGCGAGTCAGACTATGGACTCACTACGACGAATTCCTATGTATCTGCGACATTTACTAAATGTATTGTATGATGTCTCGGTAAAGCAAGACTGAAGACTTTATACAGCGAAGATAAGCAACGGGCGTTAAGGGAGTGAAGGGAGGAAACTATGGTAACAGTAATTCTTGTAGCTTTTTTTATTCTACGCTATTAATGATAGATAGAGCAGAGGATATACCGCGAGCGGAGCGAGCGCGAATATTTTACTTATTTTTTTTTTTTTATGAGAATGAATGACGTGATGAGCTGGTCGTTCACCTGATGTTAAGCAATATGGCCGCCCATTACAGTTGCAGTGTCACTCGGAATTTTAAAACATAAATTATAATAAAATACGTACCATTTTAGCTACTTTACAAATTAAAGCTCTGAAGCACCTAAAAGTGACATGACATGAACAAAACGTATGCGCAACCTGCGCAAAACTTCGGTAGTTCATAAATAGATGCAAGACAGCAGAAAAAGTAAAATAGCGCGAGCGAAGCGAGCGCCGAAAAATCGGCATGTCTATTATTAAAAATCGTAAAAAAAAAAAAACACCTAGAACATCAGCTACTTTTCATAAAATTAGAGCTCCTCTATCTGAATTAGATGTCAGACAATGATATGAAACAGTTTGTATCGATTTTGACGACGAAAGGGTTGAGATAGATGCGCTTTTGCTCGAACGATACAGGAGGCGCTCCGCTATCACGGAGTGCCCCTGTATCTGCGGAGGCTGTTGGCCGATTACCTCCAGGACCGCGAGGTCCTGGTGGAAGGGCGCGACGGTTTGAGGCACCATCGCGTCTCCTGCGGGGTTCCACAGGGGTCGGTCTTGGGACCGCTCCTGTGGAACATTGGCTACGACTGGGTGCTGCGTGGCACGCTTCCTGCAAATATGCAGGTATACGCGGACGACACTCTGGTCGTAGTCAAGGGGAGGGACTTCAGGAAGACGGTGCGTCTGGCCACGGTGGGTACAACCCTCGTGGTCGACCGCATTCGCTCCCTGGGACTGGAGGTTGCCCTCTCCAAGACTGAGGCCCTGTTGGCCTCGTGGGGGACCCCTTCCAGGGACGCGGGTACTCCTGGATGGGATCCCGGTCCCGGTTGGGACCCAGATGAAATATCTGGGTCTCATCCTGGACGGGAGGTGGACTTTTGGGGCCCATTTTACCCAATTGGCCCCAAGAGTCCTGGGTGCGGCTGCTGCACTGAGGAGGCTGCTGCCCAACGTGGGTGGCCCGAACGCCACGTGCCGTCGGCTATACTCCGGAGTTATCCGGAGTATGGCCATGTACGGGGCACCGGTCTGGGTGGACGCCCTCGGTCGCAATAACAAGGACCTGCTGCGACGTCCGCAGCGGGTCAATTGCGACGAGGGCGATCCGCTGATACCGGACGGTGTCCTGGACGGCGGCGTGCGTGCTGGCCGGTGATCCCCCCTGGGAGCTCGAAGCGAAAACCCTCGCCGAAGATTACCACTTTGTGGCGGCGAGGAGGTCCCGTGGAGAGCCCCCAGCGTGGGAGGAGGTCAGGCGCCCGCGGAGGCAGGCGCGGGCCGCCCTGTTGTGGAGGTGGACGGAGGACCTGGCTCCACCGGTGCCTGGGCAGAGGACGGTGGAGGCCATCCGCCCGGTCCTCCGGGAGTGGGTGCGGCGGCCATTCGGGTCGCTGACCTTCCGATTGGTGCAGGTGCTTTCCGGACACGGATGTTTCGGAAAGTACCTGCACCAGATCGCGAGACGGGAGGCGACCCCAGCCTGCCACGAATGTGGGGCGCCGGATGATACGGCGCCCCACACGCTGGAGGTGTGCGCTGCTTGGGACTCTGCATAGCGATTCAGGAGACCTCAGCGCTGAGGCTCAGCGCTGAGGTCTCGATTCAACCAATAGGGGAGAGCTTTCCGTTCTATTTTCAAATAAAAGTTGGTTGAATCGAGACCTCAGCGCTGAGGCTCAGCGCTGAGGTCTCCTGAATCGCTATGCTGAGCGGCGCACACTTTCAGCGGTCATTGGCCAGGATCTCTCGTTGCCGTGCGTGGTGAACGCCATGCTCGACAGCGAGAGAGCGTGGCAGGCAACGGTCTCCTTTTGCGAGGTGGTGATGCCACAAAAGGAGGCTGCGGAGCGGGTCAGGGAGGACGATGCCCACTCTGACCCTTTCCGGCGCAGACGGAGAGGGGGACGGAGGAGGCGCTTCGGGCGCCTTTTTCGTCCTCCGTAGTGGGGCCGGCGGCGGAGAGTCGGGGGACTCTCCGCTGCGCTTACGCGGCCCCACACGTCTGGTGGGTAACTGAGGTGGAAGGGTACCCACCCATTGGCGCAGAGGCCCGAAAGGGCCTACCGCTGGGGCGAGATAGTGAATGCCAGCGCGACCCTATCTCGCCCCGTCCCGGCGGCGGACGGATCACGGGGGGCTTTTATTGGGTTCGAGTCCCACATACCCCCTGCCATTACCCCCGTGGTGGCAGGGAAGTGCGAGGGCATTTCCCCCCTCAAAAAAAAAAAAGATGCGCTTTTGCTCGGACTCATATTAGTATGAAATATCAAATTATCACATTTACTGGTACGCTGCTATGTCTATAGTCAAATGGTTTGCGAGTTATACGGTATGGCATGCAGTTAATATGCAACTTTAGGTACCCACAAATGTTGCTAGGGCTACTCCCTCTTGGCTAACGGACATGTACCTATATGACCATGTGGGCAATGCAAAGCTAATAAGTTTAATTTGATCTGGAAATTATCAGACCGTCGACCTTGATTAGGGTTGTGGGCATGCCCACCTTGCCCACTATAGTAGATCCGCGCCTGGTGTAGGTAGGCAGTCCAAATGCTCCAGCCCGCTACAGTAGGTAATACTAACTTATTTATTGGTATAAGTTATTCTGTGATAGGACAGA
Organism: Ennomos erosarius; assembly: GCA_963580505.1. Classification (NCBI taxonomy): domain Eukaryota; kingdom Metazoa; phylum Arthropoda; class Insecta; order Lepidoptera; family Geometridae; genus Ennomos; species Ennomos erosarius. The sequence goes on along the minus strand of OY757006.1, from coordinate 3,724,844 downwards.
TTCTGGATTGGACCGAGTTGTGGATTTACCCCAACAACTTTTCGATTTGTTTCCTGACAAATATAATTTGGGTCTGTATGAAAACTTATAGTGAGTGAACTAGATGACCCGCCCCGGCTTCGCACGGGTTTATTAGTTTTAAATCCCAACCCAGTTTATAGGTAAGAGCACGGAAGGATTTTCCGCCCAACTTGACAACAGAACAACAACTTTTTAAACATTTACAAAGAACTTGGGACCGCATACCCCAGCAGGACATTGACACCCTAATTTTAAGTATGGGAAATCGTTGCCGCTGTGTAATTAATGCCAGAGGAGGCAATACCGATTACTAGCTGTCAGATTTGATAAGATTAATTTTAATTTAATTTAATGAAATTAATTTAAAAGTATTAGTTGAAGTTGGGTTGAGTTGAAGTTTTTACTTTGTTAGTAATTTTCTATGAATTTAATAATTTAACACTTTTATTAATAAAAAAATCAAAATTGTATGGTGTTGTTAATGTTTAGGTATAAGCCATGAAATTACCCATAATTCTTCCATTTACACTCGTAACCATTTTTTATGGTTTTTGAGATAATCAATAAAATGTTTAATATCCCTAGACTTTGTTGATGTGTGTATGTACCTACCTACTAACAATAATTGCTACCTATTAGCTACTATCTTGAATTAAAGTTTCAGCCTTGTTTTCTACATAATAGGAATGGGAGTGTTACAATAAAAAAGGACAAAATAAAAACAAATATTATGTAACATTGTATATTTATTGATAATTTTTTTTTGATCCGTTTAGAACGGGTTTTTTTCTTGCTCATTACTTAACATTAATATTTTATAGTCGTCGTTTTTAAATGCGTTTTAGTGTTAACATTAGGGCAAACTGGTGTCGCTTAATTATGTAGAGCACACACACAATTTAGTTTTCGGCTGCCACCATGGGCTTGGGCCTGGGTAGGGAAAGCCATTACCCCTGTTGGGGTAAGTGGAAGGATATCCAGGGAAACCCTGTGGTCTTCCATTTCCTCCAGCACCGAAGCCTGTGTCACTAGGTCCTTGGTTGGGGCTCGTTTGGGATGATGGAGCGTTAGATCCTGGGTATGAACCTGAAAACAAAACGAGTGTAAGTTTAAAATTGATCACAATTCTTTAATGTTTCTAAATAGTTCGGGAAGGACAACGGAACATGACTAAAAATCATCAGATCACGTCAAACGTGGTGATGACGTCTGAGGTTATGGTGGTAACTTCACGCTGTATTGACGCTAGTTGCGTGAACGTCTCGATCAAAACCCGATACATTACGTTTTTAAAAGAAAGTTGGCGCACGCAATTTGACAGCAATGTACGCGCGTTCGAAGACTGGTCTACTATTGTAATTAGGTTCGCTGTATGAACATAATCTGAGGGCGTACTGTGAACTCTCAGCCAGATTCAAAACATACCCTATAAGTATTGGATCGGTTTGTTTTGTGCCAACGACTGTTTTGGATCGCGCTAAGAGTTCACAGTACGCCCCTGATGGATTGGACCAATTCATTGTTGTGGTAGTATGACCGTACCTCGTATACCCAGCATCTCAGCTGGATCCTATAACAACTCTTGCGATCAATGAACTCACCTGGGCTATTTTGTTTTAGTATTGTAGTCACTGGTTCAGAGCCAATTTGGCTAAAGCCTTTATGATCTGACCTTAGTCTAGAAATCTATCTTGTTAATGGACTGTGTGATGTCTAAAGGACGACGTGCGCAACTGCGGAGTGCAGTGTCACGCGTTTTATTTTACATTTTCGAGTGACACTGCAATCTGCTATGGGCAGCCGTAATGCTTAAGGCGAACAACAGCTCGCCAAGTCATTCGTTTACCATACATTAATAATAATGATTATATATATATAAAAGTACTTGGGGTGAAACCACCTTGGCCGGAACCATCTGGGTTGTAATCACCTTCGCTGGAACCGCCTGTGGGGTAATTAACGGGGCCGGTCCCACCTGTGGGGGAACCACCGGGGGCTCCACTACCCGCGGGGTAATTAACGGGGCCGGTACCACCTGTGGGGGAACCACTGGGGGCAGCACCAGTTGTGGGGTAATTAACGGGGCCGGTCCCACCTGTGGGGGAACCACCGGAATCTCCACTAGCCGCGGGGTAATTAACGGGGCCGGTACCACCTGTGGGGGAACCACTGGGGGCAGCACCAGTTGTGGGGTAATTAACGGGGCCGGTCCCACCTGTGGGGGAACCACCGGGGGCTCCATTACCGGCGGGGTAATTAACGGGGCCGGTCCCACCTGTGGGGGAACCACCGGGGGCTCCACTACCCGCGGGGTAATTAACGGGGCCGGTACCACCTGTGGGGGAACCACTGGGGGCAGCGCCAGTTGTGGGGTAATTAACGGGACCGGTCCCACCTGTGGGGAAACCACCGGGGGCTCCATTACCGGAAGGGTAATTAACGGGGCCGGTACCACCTGTGGGAGAACCACTGGGGGCAGCACCAGTTGTGGGGTAATTAACGGGGCCGGTCGTACCTGTGGAAGAACCACCGGGGGCTCCACTACCCGCGGGGTAATTAACGGGGCCGGTACCACCTGTGGGGGAACCACTGGGGGCAGCACCAGTTGTGGGGGAACCACTGGGGGCGCCACTACCCGTGGGGTAATAAACGGGACCGGTACCACCTGTGGTGGAACCACTGGGGGCAGCACCACTTGTGGGGTAATTAACGGGGCCGGTCCCACCTGTGGGGGAACCACCGGGAGCACCACTTACCGTGGGGTAATTAACGGGGCCGGTCCCACCTGTGGGGAAACCACCGAGGGATCCACTACCTGCGGGGTAATTAACGGGGCTGGTACCACCTGTGGGGGAACCACTGAGGGCAGCACCAGTTGTGGGGTAATTAACGGGGCCGGTCCCACCTGTGGGGGAACCACCGGGGACTCCACTACCCGCGGGGTAATTAACGGGGACGGTACCACCTGTGGGGGAACTACCGGGAGCTTCACTACCCGCGGGGTAATTAACGGGGCCGGTACCACCTGTGGGGGAACCACTGGGGGCAGCACCAGTTGTGGGGTAATTAATGGGGTTTGTACCACCTGTGGGGGAACCACCGGGGGCTCCACTAGCCGCGGGGTAATTAACGGGGCCGGTACCACCTGTGGGGGAACCACTGGGGGCAGCACCAGTTGTGGGGTAATTAACGGGGCCGGTCCCACCTGTGGGGGAACCACCGGGGGCTCCATTACCGGCGGGGTAATTAACGGGGCCGGTCCCACCTGTGGGGGAACCACTGGGGGCAGCACCAGTTGTGGGGTAATTAATGGGGCCGGTACCACCTGTGGGGGAACCACCGGGGGCTCCACTACCCGCAGGGTAATTAACGGGGCTGGTACCACCTGTGGGGGAACCACTGGGGACAGCACCAGTTGTGGGGTAATAAACGGGGCCGGTCTCACCTGTGGGGGAACCACCGGGAGCTTCACTACCCGCGGGGTAATTAACGGGGCCGGTACCACCTGTGGGGGAACCACCGGGGGCAGCACCAGTTGTGGGGTAATTAACGGGGCCGGTCCCACCTGTGGGGGAACCACCGGGAGCGCCACTACCCGTTGGGAAATAAACGGGACCGGCAGCACCTGTGGTGGAACCACTGGAGGCAGCAGCACTTGTGGGGTAATTAACGGGGCCGGTCCCACCTGTGGGGGAACCACCGGGGGCGCCACTACCCGTTGGGAAATAAACGGGACCGGCAGCACCACTTGTGGGGTAATTAACGGGGCCGTTCCCACCTGTGGGGGAACCACCAGGAGCGCCGCTTACCGTGGGGTAGTTAAAGGGACCGTTACCACCTGTGGGATAAATAACGGGGCCGGTACCATCTGTAGTGGAACCACTGGAGGCAGCACCACTTGTGGGGTAATTAAAGGGGCCGTTCCCACCTGTGGGGGAACCACCGGGAGTGCCACTAACCGTGGGGTAATTAACGAGGCCGGTACCATCTGTGGGGTAATTAACGGGGCCGGTACCACCTGTGGGGTAATTAACGGGGCCGACACCACCTGTGGGGGAACCACCGGGGGCAGCACCAGTTGTGGGGTAATTAACGGGGCCGGTCCCACCTGTGGGGGAACCACCAGGAGCGCCGCTTACCGTGGGGTAGTTAAAGGGACCGTTACCACCTGTGGGATAAATAACGGGGCCGGTACCATCTGTAGTGGAACCACTGGAGGCAGCACCACTTGTGGGGTAATTAAAGGGGCCGTTCCCACCTGTGGGGGAACCACCGGGAGTGCCACTAACCGTGGGGTAATTAACGAGGCCGGTACCATCTGTGGGGTAATTAACGGGGCCGGTACCACCTGTGGGGTAATTAACGGGGCCGACACCACCTGTGGGGGAACCACCGGGGGCAGCACCAGTTGTGGGGTAATTAACGGGGCCGGTCCCACCTGTGGGGGAACCACCAGGAGCGCCGCTTACCGTGGGGTAGTTAAAGGGACCGTTACCACCTGTGGGATAAATAACGGGGCCGGTACCATCTGTAGTGGAACCACTGGAGGCAGCACCACTTGTGAGGTAATTAAAGGGGCCGTTCCCACCTGTGGGGGAACCACCGGGAGTGCCACTAACCGTGGGGTAATTAACGAGGCCGGTACCATCTGTGGGGTAATTAACGGGGCCGGTACCACCTGTGGGGTAATTAACGGGGCCGACACCACCTGTGGGGGAACCACCGGGAGCGCCACTACCCGTGGGGTAATTAGCGGGCCCAGTACCATCTGTGGGGAAATTAACGGGGCCGGTACTATCTGTGGAGGAACCACTAGGGGCGACACCACCTGTGGGGGAATCACCGGGGGCTGCACCACCTGTGGGGTAATTAAAGGGGCCGGTACCATCTGTGGGGGAACCACCGGAGGCTCCACTAGCCGCGGGGTAATTAACGGGGCCGGTACCACCTGTGGGGGAACCACTGGGGGCAGCACCAGTTGTGGGGTAATTAACGGGGCCGGTCCCACCTGTGAGGGAACCGCCGGGGGCTCCATTACCGGCGGGGTAATTAACGGGGTCGGTACTACCCGTGGGGTAATTAACGGGGCCGGTACTACCTGTGGGGTAATTATTGGGACCGGTACCACCTGTGGGGGAACCACCTTGGGTGGGCCCAACTGGACTGGTAACACCTGGGCTGGATCCAACTGTGGTAGGTCCTACTAAGCTGGAATCACCTTGGCTAGGAAAACTAGGGCCTGAACCATCTATGCTGGGATATCCTGGGCTGGAACCACCTGGGGCAGAAACACCTTTTCTTAATAAATGAATCAACATCCTATAGTCAAGTATAAATCCACTTATCTTTATTACATAATAATATAAAATAAAATGTAATCTGTAAAAGTTGAATATTTTTTGAAAAGTTTGATTGCATTTATTTATTTGTCGATAGAAAAAAGTGGAAACAACTTTTATGAATTTTTTGACGGTCCGTCTGTAATATTTTGTGCTGTTTATCTGTTTATTCCTTTGAACACGCATCACGCACGATGGAACTACTGAATGGGTATCGCTGAAATTTGGTATAGCTAACTTTTCAGATTAACGTTTAAGATACTTTATATTTTCCATTTTCCAATACAGCCAAGTGTGGGTTGCATGAAGCAATAAGATGTAATTTTAATGCAATAATTTTTAGTTTTTCCTGTCCAAGAAAAAAGATAAGGGAAAGGGTAAACAGCCTGTTTTCCCTCTATTGCCGTCCCTCTTACCCATGAACAGGAATACGACGTTAAACTAATGAACCCATGCGAAGTAGGTGCGTATCATATCAACTAGTGATAGTGGCTTTCGGTTCTGTCGAAGAGGGTAGGTACAATGGTGTCATCGACTGTTGATAGAATGTTTATGTGGCGCGGTCTTACCAGTAGTACTGTCTGAATAACTGCCTGAGTTTGATCCTGCATCAGTAGGGGCTGCGTATGCAGAGGATGAAGATCCAGAGTTAGAACTTGGTCCTGAACCTTTAATGAAATTAAATGATATGAAATATAAGTTGATTTGTTCGAATATAGTTTTGTGCTCGATATTTCGTTGTAGTATAGAGAGTGAAGTTACGTAAACTATGCAATGCTTGATTACTACTAGCCTACCAGCACAATGTAGGTACAAACACACCATTATAAATAGTTTAGGATTGTAGTTACAAATCTATTTCAATAATCATCAGTAGGTAGATGTACGGGAAAAGGTTGCATGGATTCCGATCCAGATATTTTTGTTGTTGCTTTCGTAGTTATAATTACTATACCTTGTATACCCAGCATCTCAGCTGGATCCTATAATACCTCTTTAAGTCAATAACTTACCTAGACTAGAGAATGTTGGATAGTAAACATATACTGGTCCGGATGCAGTTGGGCTATAACCACCAGAGCCGGATACATCTGGGTTGGAACCAACTGGGGTGGAACTACCAGGGGCGTAACCACCTGTAGGGGAACCACCTGGGGCGGTAGCAGTTGTAGGCAAACCATCTTGACTGGGACCGACTTGACTGGGATTGACTTGGCTGGGACCGAATTGGTTGGCAGCACTTGGGTTGGTTGCACCTTGGCTGGGACCAACTTGACTGGAACCAATTTGGCTGGGACTACCTTGGTTAGGGCCAACTTGGATGGCAGCACCTGGGCTGGTAACACCTTGGCTGGGACCGACTTGGCTGGGAACAACTTGGCTGGGACCACCTTGGCTGGGACCACCTTGGCTGGGACCGACTTGGCTAAGACCACCTTGGGTGGGCCCAAATGGGTTGGTAGCACCTGGGCTGGATCCAACTGTGGTAGGTCCTACTAAGCTGGAATCACCTTGGCTAGGAAAACTAGTGCCTGAACCATCTATGCTGGGATATCCTGGGCTGGAACCACCTGGGGCAGAAACACCTTTGCTTAATAAATGAATCAACATTCTATAGTCAAGTATAAATCCACCTATCTTTGTTACATTAATAATAAAACGGAACTGGGCTAAACTGTACATTGAATATTTTTTGAAAATTTTGATTGCATTATACTTATTTGTCGATACAAAAGTGGAAACCACTTTTATGAACTTTTTGATGACCTGTCTGTGATATTTTGTATTTTTCGTCATCCTTTTTGTCTTTCTAAACCTTTGTACACGCACCACGCACGCTGGAACTTCTGAACGGGTATCGCTGTAAGTTGGTATAGCTAACTTTTCAAAATAACGTTTAGGATACTTTATATTAGACCGCCCAATGTGACACTTAGTTATAAGACTTATCACTGTATTTTCTGTAAAACGATGTTTTCAATAAAGAGTTTATCTATCTTTCTATCCATCTATTTTCCATTTTCCAAAACGGCCAAGTGTGGGTTGCACGAAGCAATAGGATGTAGTTTTAATGCAATAATTTTATTGTTTTTCCTGTCTAAGAAAAAAGAGAATTGAAAGGGACAACAGCCTGTTTAGCTTCTATTGCGGACGGCAATTCCCTTTCAATTCATCATTTTCTCCTATATTTTCCCTTTCACTTCCCTCTTACCCAAGAACAGGATTACGACGTTAAACTAATTAACCGTTGCGAAGCCGGTGCGTATCAACTAGTGATAGTGGCTTTCGGTTCTGTCAAAGAGGGCAGGTACAATGGTGTCATCGACTGTTGATAGAATGTTTATGTGGCGCAGTCTTACCAGTAGTAGTGTCTGAATAACTGCCTGAGTTTGATCCTGCATCAGTAGGGGTTGCGTATCCAGAAGATGAAGATCCAGATTTAGAACTTGGTCCTGAACCTTTAATGAAATGAAATGATATAAAATATGAGTCGATTTGCTCGCGACACTCACGCACAGTTATACGCAAAACAGTAATTTAATGAGAGCACGCAGGTGTTATATGCCTTAAAATTGATTTTATCTGTCAATAATGTATTAATTAGGTACCTGGTTGTTGTCCGCCTAATTTGCCTGGACCCCCGCGGTATGGGTAGCCTGAGGAACCAAAAATTTACAGTTATTAATAAAGTATTACCTACTAGGTAGGTAGTATATTGTAAACAATTGTTTTAGAATTTCTGCCAAATTTAAAAAAATTTAGGTCGTTATGGCGCCGCTGTAAATTCCTGACTTGGCTGGGACCATGTTGGCTGGGACCAACTCAGTTGGGTCCAATTTGGCTGGAATCACCTGGGCTGGTATAACCTTGGCTGAGACCAACTTGGTTGGGACTAATTTGGCTGGAAGTACCTGGGCTGGTATAACCTTGGCTGGGACCGATTTGGCTGGGACCGATTTGGCTGGGGCTTCTTGTTTGTAACCAGTTTGCCTGGATGCACATGGGCTGGTATAACCTTGGCTGGGACCACCTTGACTGGGACCAACATGGTTGGGAACAGCTTGGTTGGGACTAGCTTGGTTGGGACTACTTTGGGTGGGACTACCTTGGTTGAGACCAACTTGGGTTGCAGCACCTGGGCTGGTAGCACCTTGGCTGGGACCAACCTAGGTTGGGACCAACTTGACTGGGACTACCTCGGTTGGGACCTATTTGGCTAGGACCACTTTGGCTGGCAGTACCTGAGCTTGGACCAACTTGACTGGAACCACCTTGACTGGGACCACCTTGGTTGGAACCACCTTGGTTGGGACCAACTTGGCCGGAACCACCTGAGGTAGAAACACTTTTCCTTAATGATTGAAACATAAGTTTATTGTAAAAGTATAAAAATATAATTCTATCTTTACATATCTTTACATAATTAATACATAATAATAAAACTGTAACTGGGCTAAATCGGTAAATTGAATATTTTTGGAAAATTTTGACTGTATTGCGCTCTTCTTAATCGATATAGAAATAGAAACAATTTTTTGAATTTCTGTCTGTCTGTCCTTTGGGACACGCATTACGCTGGAACTACTGAACGGATTTTGCTGAAATTTGGTATGGTTATAGTTGAGTATGCAAATAACATTTAAGATACTTATTGTTTTCTATAAAGGCCAAGTGCGGGCTGCCCAAACAATAAGGATGTTACTTTTAATCAGGTTTTTTTTTCGCATATTATAATCATATTTGTTTATCAATTTAAATTAAAAAAAAATAAAAATATACAAAAAACTAAATTTAAAAAAAAATATTCTTATCCTGTCGAAGGGAAGATAGAAGAGAAAGGTAAAAAAATAGGGGAAAAGGATGAATGGACGGGACGGCAATAGAAGGGAGGCAGGCACAGCCTGCCTTCCTTCGCTTTCCCTTCTTTCATATCCATAAACAGAGAAAAGTAGAAAAAACTTTTTGAATTTTTTGTCCGCCTGTCTGTCTGTAATTTTTTGTCTATCCATTTGACCACGCATCACGCTGGAATTACTGAACGGATTTCACTAAAATTTGGTGTAGTTATAGCTGCCGGGATATTACCTACTAGGTAGGTAGTATATTTTAAACAATTGTTTTAGAATTTCTGCCAAATTTTATAAAATTTAGGTCGTTATGGCACCGCTGTAAATTCCTGACTTAACTGGGACCATCTTGGCTGGGCCAACTCGGTTGGGACTAATTTGGCTGGAAGCACCTGGGCTGGTATAACCTTGGCTGAGACCAACTTGGTAGGGACTAATTTGGCTGGAAGAACCTGGGCTGGTATAACCTTGGCTGGGACCGATTTGACTGGGGCCAACTTGTTTGTAACCAGTTTGCCTGGATGCACATGTGCTGGTATAACCTTTGGGGGGGACCAACCTGGTTGGGAACACCTTGGTTGGGACTACCTTGGTTGGGACCAACTTGGGTTGCAGCACCTGGGCTGATAGCACCTTGGTTGGGACCACCTTGGTTGGGACCAACTGGACTGGGACTACCTTGATTGGGACCAACTTGGCTAGGACCATTTTGGCTGGCAGTACCTGAGCTTGGACCAACTTGACTGGAACCACCTTGACTGGGAGCACCTTGGTTGGGACCACCTTGGTTGGGACCAACTTGGCCGGTACCACCTGAGGTAGAAACACTTTTCCTTAATGATTGAAACATTACTTTATTGTAAAAGTACAAAAAAAGTATAAAAATTTAATTCTATCTTTACATAATTAATACATAATAATAAAACTGTAACTGGGCTAAATCTGTAAATTGAATATTTTTGGAAAATTTTGACTGTATTGCGATCTTCTTAATCGATACAGAAACCGAAACAATTTTTTTTGAATTTCTGTCTGTCCTTTTGGACACGCATTACGCTGGAACTACTGAACGGATTTTGCTGAAATTTGGTATGGTTGTAGCTGAGTCTGCAAATAACATTTAAGATACTCTTTGTTTTCTAAACAGGCCAAGTGCGAGTTGCCGAAGCAATAAGGATGTTACTTTTATTCAAGTTTTTTTTTCTCATATTATAATTATACTTGTTTATCAATTTTAAATTAATAAAAATAAAAATATATGAAAAAAAAACATAAATAAAAACCTCAATAAAAAAAAATTTATACTTATCCTGTCGAAGGGAAGATAGAAGTGAAAGGTAAAAAAATAGGGGAAAAGGATGAATGGATGGGACGGCAATAGAAGGGAGGCAGGCGCAGCCTGCCTTCCTTTGCTTTCCCTTCTCTCTTACCCATAAACAGAGAAAAGTAGAAAAAACTTTTTGAATTTTTTGTCCGTCTGTCTGTCTGTAATTTTTTGTCTATCCATTTGACCACGCATCACGCTGGAATTACTGAACGGATTTCACTAAAATTTGGTGTAGTTATAGCTGATTATGCAGAATAACATTTAGGATACTTGTTTTCCAAAACGGCCAAGTGCGGGTTGCATTTATAAAGCAATAACGAAGTAATTTTTGAAATCTAATTTATACTTTTCTGGCGCGGTCTTACCAGTAGTAGTGTCTGAATAACTGCCTGAGCTTGATCCTGCATCAGTAGGGGTTGCGTATCCAGAGGATGAAGATCCAGATTTAGAACTTGGTCCTGAACCTTTAATGAAATGAAATGATATAAAATATGAGTCGATTTGCTCGCGACACTCACGCACAGTTATACGCAAAACAGTAATTTAATGAGAGCACGCAGGTGTTATATGCCTTAAAATTGATTTTATCTGTCAATAAAGTATTAATTAGGTACCTGGTTGTTGCCCGCCAAATTTGCCTGGACCCCCGCGGTATGGGTAGCCTGAGGAACCAAAAATTTACAGTTATTAATAAAATATTACCTACTAGGTAGGTAGTATATTTAAAACAATTGTTTTAGAATTTCTGCCAAATTAGATAAAATTTAGGTCGTAATGGCACCGCTGTAAATTCCTGACTTGGCTGGGACCATCTTGGCTGGAAGCACCTGGGCTGGTATAACCTTGGCTGAGACCAACTTGGTTGGGAGTAATTTGGCTGGAAGTACCTGGGCTGGTATAACCTTGGCTGGGACCGATTTGACTGGGGCCAACTTGTTTGTAACCAGTTTGCCTGGATGCACATGTGCTGGTATATCCTTGGCCAACCAACCCAATTTGGTTGGGAACACCATGGTTGGGACTACCTTGGTTGGAACCAACTTGGGTTGCAGCACCTGGGCTGGTAGCACCTTGGTTGGGACCACCTTGGTTGGGACCAACTGGACTGGGACTACCTTGATTGGGACCAACTTGGCTAGGACCATTTTGGCTGGCAGTACCTGAGCTTGGACCAACTTGACTGGAACCACCTTGACTGGGAGCACCTTGGTTGGGACCACCTTGGTTGGGACCAACTTGGCCGGTACCACCTGAGGTAGAAACACTTTTCCTTAATGATTGAAACATTACTTTATTGTAAAAGTACAAAAAAAGTATAAAAATTTAATTCTATATTTACATAATTAATACATAATAATAAAACTGTAACTGGGCTAAATCTGTAAATTGAATATTTTTGGAAAATTTTGACTGTATTGCGATCTTCTTAATCGATACAGAAACCGAAACAATTTTTTTTGAATTTCTGTCTGTCTGTCCTTTTGGACACGCATTACGCTGGAACTACTGAACGGATTTTGCTGAAATTTGGTATGGTTGTAGCTGAGTATGCAAATAACATTTAAGATACTCTTTGTTTTCTAAACAGGCCAAGTGCGAGTTGCCGAAGCAATAAGGATGTTACTTTTATTCAAGTTTTTTTTTCTCATATTATAATTATATTTGTTTATCAATTTTAAATTAATAAAAATAAAAATATATGAAAAAAAACATATTTAAAAACCTAAATAAAAAAAAATTATACTTATCCTGTCGAAGGGAAGATAGAAGTGAAAGGTAAAAAAATAGGGGAAAAGGATGAATGGATGGGACGGCAATAGAAGGGAGGCAGGCGCAGCCTGCCTTCCTTTGCTTTCCCTTCTCTCTTACCCATAAACAGAGAAAAGTAGAAAAAACTTTTTGAATTTTTTGTCCGTCTGTCTGTCTGTAATTTTTTGTCTATCCATTTGACCACGCATCACGCTGGAATTACTGAACGGATTTCACTAAAATTTGGTGTAGTTATAGCTGATTATGCAGAATAACATTTAGGATACTTGTTTTCCAAAACAGCCAAGTGCGGGTTGCATTTATAAAGCAATAACGAAGTAATTTTTGAAATCTAATTTATACTTTTCTGGCGCGGTCTTACCAGTAGTAGTGTCTGAATAACTGCCTGAGCTTGATCCTGCATCAGTAGGGGTTGCGTATCCAGAGGATGAAGATCCAGATTTAGAACTTGGTCCTGAACCTTTAATGAAATGAAATGATATAAAATATGAGTAGATTTGCTCGCGACACTCACGCACAGTTATACGCAAAACAGTAATTTAATGAGAGCACGCAGGTGTTATATGACTTAAAATTGATTTTATCTGTCAATAAAGTATTAATTAGGTACCTGGTTGTTGTCCGCCAAATTTGCCTGGACCCCCGCGGTATGGGTAGCCTGAGGAACCAAAAATTTACAGTTATTAATAAAGTATTACCTACTAGGTAGGTAGTATATTTTAAACAATTGTTTTAGAATTTCTGCCAAATTTTATGAAATTTAGGTCGTTATGGCACCGCTGTAAATTCCTGACTTGGCTGGGACCATCTTGGCTGGAAGCACCTGGGCTGGTATAACCTTGGCTGAGACCAACTTGGTTGGGAGTAATTTGGCTGGAAGTACCTGGGCTGGTATAACCTTGGCTGGGACCGATTTGACTGGGGCCAACTTGTTTGTAACCAGTTTGCCTGGATGCACATGTGCTGGTATATCCTTGGCCAACCAACCCAATTTGGTTGGGAACACCATGGTTGGGACTACCTTGGTTGGAACCAACTTGGGTTGCAGCACCTGGGCTGGTAGCACCTTGGTTGGGACCACCTTGGTTGGGACCAACTGGACTGGGACTACCTTGATTGGGACCAACTTGGCTAGGACCATTTTGGCTGGCAGTACCTGAGCTTGGACCAACTTGACTGGAACCACCTTGACTGGGAGCACCTTGGTTGGGACCACCTTGGTTGGGACCAACTTGGCCGGTACCACCTGAGGTAGAAACACTTTTCCTTAATGATTGAAACATTACTTTATTGTAAAAGTACAAAAAAAGTATAAAAATTTAATTCTATATTTACATAATTAATACATAATAATAAAACTGTAACTGGGCTAAATCTGTAAATTGAATATTTTTGGAAAATTTTGACTGTATTGCGATCTTCTTAATCGATACAGAAACCGAAACAATTTTTTTTGAATTTCTGTCTGTCTGTCCTTTTGGACACGCATTACGCTGGAACTACTGAACGGATTTTGCTGAAATTTGGTATGGTTGTAGCTGAGTATGCAAATAACATTTAAGATACTCTTTGTTTTCTAAACAGGCCAAGTGCGAGTTGCCGAAGCAATAAGGATGTTACTTTTATTCAAGTTTTTTTTTCTCATATTATAATTATATTTGTTTATCAATTTTAAATTAATAAAAATAAAAATATATGAAAAAAAACATATTTAAAAACCTAAATAAAAAAAAAATTATACTTATCCTGTCGAAGGGAAGATAGAAGTGAAAGGTAAAAAAATAGGGGAAAAGGATGAATGGATGGGACGGCAATAGAAGGGAGGCAGGCGCAGCCTGCCTTCCTTTGCTTTCCCTTCTCTCTTACCCATAAACAGAGAAAAGTAGAAAAAACTTTTTGAATTTTTTGTCCGTCTGTCTGTCTGTAATTTTTTGTCTATCCATTTGACCACGCATCACGCTGGAATTACTGAACGGATTTCACTAAAATTTGGTGTAGTTATAGCTGATTATGCAGAATAACATTTAGGATACTTGTTTTCCAAAACAGCCAAGTGCGGGTTGCATTTATAAAGCAATAACGAAGTAATTTTTGAAATCTAATTTATACTTTTCTGGCGCGGTCTTACCAGTAGTAGTGTCTGAATAACTGCCTGAGCTTGATCCTGCATCAGTAGGGGTTGCGTATCCAGAGGATGAAGATCCAGATTTAGAACTTGGTCCTGAACCTTTAATGAAATGAAATGATATAAAATATGAGTAGATTTGCTCGCGACACTCACGCACAGTTATACGCAAAACAGTAATTTAATGAGAGCACGCAGGTGTTATATGACTTAAAATTGATTTTATCTGTCAATAAAGTATTAATTAGGTACCTGGTTGTTGTCCGCCAAATTTGCCTGGACCCCCGCGGTATGGGTAGCCTGAGGAACCAAAAATTTACAGTTATTAATAAAGTATTACCTACTAGGTAGGTAGTATATTTTAAACAATTGTTTTAGAATTTCTGCCAAATTTTATAAAATTTAGGTCGTTATGGCACCGCTGTAAATTCCTGACTTGGCTGGGACCATCTTGGCTGGGCCAACTCGGTTGGGACTAATTTGGCTGGAAGAACCTGGGCTATATAACCTTGGCTGGGACCGATTTGACTGGGGCCAACTTGTTTGTAACCAGTTAGCCTGGATGCACATGTGCTGGTATAACCTTGGCTGGGACCAACTTGGTTGGGAACACCTTGGTTGGGACTACCTTGGTTGGGACCAACTAGGGTTGCAGCACCTGGGCTGGTAGCACCTTGGTTGGGACCACCTTGGTTGGGACCAACTGGACTGGGACTACCTTGAATGGGACCAACTTGGCTAGGACCATTTTGGCTGGCAGTACCTGAGCTTGTACCAACTTGACTGGAACCACCTTGACTGGGAGCACCTTGGTTGGGACCACCTTGGTTGGGACCAACTTGGCCGGTACCACCTGAGGTAGAAACACTTTTCCTTAGTGATTGAAACATTACTTTATTGTAAAAGTACAAAAAAAGTATAAAAATTTAATTCTATCTTTACATAATTAATACATAATAATAAAACTGTAACTGGGCTAAATCTGTAAATTGAATATTTTTGGAAAATTTTGACTGTATTGCGCTCTTCTTAATCGATACAGAAAACGAAACAATTTTTTTTGAATTTCTGTCTGTCTGTCCTTTTGGACACGCATTACGCTGGAACTACTGAACGGATTTTGCTGAAATTTGGTATGGTTGTAGCTGAGTATGCAAATAACATTTAAGATACTCTTTGTTTTCTAAACAGGCCAAGTGCGAGTTGCCGAAGCAATAAGGATGTTACTTTTATTCAAGTTTTTTTTTCTCATATTATAATTATATTTGTTTAACAATTTTAAATTAATAAAAATAAAAATATATGAAAAAAAAAACATAAATAAAAACCTTAATAAAAAAAATTATACTTATCCTGTCGAAGGGAAGATAGAAGTGAAAGGTAAAAAAATAGGGGAAAAGGATGAATGGATGGGACGGCAATAGAAGGGAGGCAGGCGCAGCCTGCCTTCCTTTGCTTTCCCTTCTCTCTTACCCATAAACAGAGAAAAGTAGAAAAAACTTTTTGAATTTTTTGTCCGTCTGTCTGTCTGTAATTTTTTGTCTATCCATTTGACCACGCATCACGCTGGAATTACTGAACGGATTTCACTAAAATTTGGTGTAGTTATAGCTGATTATGCAGAATAACATTTAGGATACTTGTTTTCCAAAACGGCCAAGTGCGGGTTGCATTTATAAAGCAATAACGAAGTAATTTTTGAAATCTAATTTATACTTTTCTGGCGCGGTCTTACCAGTAGTAGTGTCTGAATAACTGCCTGAGCTTGATCCTGCATCAGTAGGGGTTGCGTATCCAGAGGATGAAGATCCAGATTTAGAACTTGGTCCTGAACCTTTAATGAAATGAAATGATATAAAATATGAGTAGATTTGCTCGCGACACTCACGCACAGTTATACGCAAAACAGTAATTTAATAAGAGCACGCAGGTGTTATATGCCTTAAAATTGATTTTATCTGTCAATAAAGTATTAATTAGGTACCTGGTTGTTGTCCGCCAAATTTGCCTGGACCCCCGCGGTATGGGTAGCCTGAGGAACCAAAAATTTACAGTTATTAATAAAGTATTACCTACTAGGTAGGTAGTATATTTTAAACAATTGTTTTAGAATTTCTGCCAAATTTTATGAAATTTAGGTCGTTATGGCACCGCTGTAAATTCCTGACTTGGCTGGGACCATCTTGGCTGGGCCAACTCGGTTGGGACTAATTTGGCTGGAAGCACCTGGGCTGGTATAACCTTGGCTGAGACCAACTTGGTTGGGACTAATTTGGCTGGAAGAACCTGGGCTGGTATAACCTTGGCTGGGACCGATTTGACTGGGGCCAACTTGTTTGTAACCAGTTTGCCTGGATGCACATGTGCTGGTATAACCTTGGCTGGGACCAACTTGGTTGGGAACACCTTGGTTGGGACTACCTTGGTTGGGACCAACTAGGGTTGCAGCACCTGGGCTGGTAGCACCTTGGTTGGGACCACCTTGGTTGGGACCAACTGGACTGGGACTACCTTGATTGGGACCAACTTGGCTAGGACCATTTTGGCTGGCAGTACCTGAGCTTGGACCAACTTGACTGGAACCACCTTGACTGGGAGCACCTTGGTTGGAACCACCTTGGTTGGGACCAACTTGGCCGGTACCACCTGAGGTAGAAACACTTTTCCTTAATGATTGAAACATTATTTTATTGTAAAAGTACAAAAAAAGTATAAAAATTTAATTCTATCTTTACATAATTAATACATAATAATAAAACTGTAAATGGGCTAAATCTGTAAATTAAATATTTTTGGAAAATTTTGACTGTATTGCGCTCTTTGCTTTCCCTTCTCTCTTACCCATAAACAGAGAAAAGTAGAAAAAACTTTTTGAATTTTTTGTCCGTCTGTCTGTCTGTAATGTTTTGTCTATTCATTTGACCACGCATCACGCTGGAATTACTGAACGGATTTCACTAAAATTTGGTGTAGTTATAGCTGATTATGCAGAATAACATTTAGGATACTTGTTTTCCAAAACGGCCAAGTGCGGGTTGCATTTATAAAGCAATAACGAAGTAATTTTTGAAATCTAATTTATACTTTTCTGGCGCGGTCTTACCAGTAGTAGTGTCTGAATAACTGCCTGAGCTTGATCCTGCATCAGTAGGGGTTGCGTATCCAGAGGATGAAGATCCAGATTTAGAACTTGGTCCTGAACCTTTAATGAAATGAAATGATATAAAATATGAGTCGATTTGCTCGCGACACTCACGCACAGTTATACGCAAAACAGTAATTTAATGAGAGCACGCAGGTGTTATATGCCTTAAAATTGATTTTATCTGTCAATAAAGTATTAATTAGGTACCTGGTTGTTGTCCACCAAATTTGCCTGGACCCCCGCGGTATGGGTAGCCTGAGGAACCAAAAATTTACAGTTATTAATAAAGTATTACCTACTAGGTAGGTAGTATATTTTAAACAATTGTTTTAGAATTTCTGCCAAATTTTATAAAATTTAGGTCGTTATGGCACCGCTGTAAATTCCTGACTTGGCTGGGACCATCTTGGCTGGGCCAACTCGGTTGGGACTAATTTGGCTGTAAGAACCTGGGCTGGTATAACCTTGGCTGGGACCGATTTGACTGGGGCCAACTTGTTTGTAACCAGTTTGCCTGGATGCACATGTGCTGGTATAACCTTGGCTGGGACCAACTTGGTTGGGAACACCTTGGTTGGGACTACCTTGGTTGGGACCAACTTGGGTTGCAGCACCTGGGCTGGTAGCACCTTGGTTGGGACCACCTTGGTTGGGACCAACTGGACTGGGACTACCTTGATTGGGACCAACTTGGCTAGGACCATTTTGGCTGGCAGTACCTGAGCTTGGACCAACTTGACTGGAACCACCTTGACTGGGAGCACCTTGGTTGGGACCACCTTGGTTGGGACCAACTTGGCCGGTACCACCTGAGGTAGAAACACTTTTCCTTAATGATTGAAACATTACTCTATTATAAAAGTACAAAAAAAGTATAAAAATTTAATTCTATCAGTACATAATTAATACATAATAATAAAACTGTTACTGGGCTAAATCTGTAAATTGAATATTTTTGGAAAATTTTGACTGTATTGCGCTCTTCTTAATCGATACAATATTAGAAACAATTTTTTTTTTAATTTCTGTCTGTCTGTCCTTTTGGACACGCATTACGCTGGAACTACTGAACGGATTTTGCTGAAATTTGGTATAGTTCTAGCTGAGCATGCAAAATAACATTTAAGATACTTTTTGTTTTCTATAAAGGCCAAGTGCTGCCAAGCAATAAGGATGTTACTTTTATTCAAGTTTTTTTTTTCTCATATTATAATTATATTTGTTTATCAATTTTAAATTAATAAAAAATAAAAATATATAAATCACATCACACTAATATTATAAAGGCGAAAGTTTGTGTGTGTGTGTGTGTGTGTTTGTTACCTCTTCACGTCGTAACGACTAGACGGATTTGGATGAAATTTAGAATAGAGATAGCTTATATACTGGATTAACATATAGGCTACTTTTTATCCCGGAAAACTAACCCGTTCCCGCAGGAAAGCTTTACAAACTTAACGTCGTCAATGAATTTTCATCAAATTATTAAATTAATTTAAAAATATCTGTAGTATGTACTGACGGACCAAAATTTATTATTCCGGACACTTAAATAGATCCCGTGGGATAGCAAAATCACTTAAATACGACATTACGCAGCTAAAATGGACGAAATTCAGTAAAATAATAGGCAGCCCCATAATACTAAAAGTATTTTTTTGCCCATCCCGGATAAATGTATGGTTCCTGTAGGATAATATTACCTATTACTTAACTTCCTATTACTAAACTAATTTCGACTCTCTAGCACGCAATAAAAAATAAGATATTTCTATCCCGCAAAATGAATGTTTCTTGCGGGAGATAAAATTATCTCTAGCATCCCGCAAAAGTAAACATGTAGCAAAGGTAGGTCACCAGTGCGTAGAAGTTGGAGTTTTTAAATAAAAAACAATTCAAGCTTCCTTTGTTTGCCCGCGAAAGTCAATTATTAGTAGCTAAAGGTGTCATAAAAATTGGCGTGTTTTTTTTTTCTCAAGGGTGCTTTGTTCGCTGGGCCGCAAGCGGCCCGCGAGAGTGGCTTTGTAGCCGAAGGTGACCTGTCATAGAAGATGGCTTTTTTAATTTGAGGTTGCTCTGTTCTGTGAAGGATAATTTTTTTTTAACAAGAACAAAGCAGTTAAAGCCACGGGTAATCCTAATCTTAATTCCTAATAATATATAAATGCGAATGTTGCGGCGTAAATTTGATCCTACTTGACGTTGCAACGGAAAATTTTAGTTAACACATAGGCTACTTTTACGAGGAAATCCGCAGAAAGACAAAAGTGACCATATTGCCCTTAAAGTTACCAAATTGAAATGGCAATGGGCTGGCCACATCGCTCGCAGAACTGACAACCGAAGAAAGGTTCTCGAGTGGCAACCACGAACCGGAAGGCGCAGCGTAGGCAGACCCCTCACTAGGTGGACCGACGACCTGGTGAAAACCGCGGGGAGCGGATGGATGCAAGAGGCAAGCAGCCGCTCAAAGTGGCGCTGTGGGGAGGCTTATGTTCAGCAGTGGACATCTATGGGCTGATGGTGAAGATGATGATAGGCTACTTTTAATCCGCGGGTGAAACCGCGGGGCGCAGCTAGTAAAACATAAATAAAACCCTAAATTTAAAATAAAATTATTTTTATCCTGTCGAAGGGAAGATAGAAGAGAAAGGTAAAAAAATAGGGAAAAGGGATGAATGGACGGGACGGTTAGGATACTTGTTTTCCAAAACGGAAGTAATTTTTGAAATCTAATCGATACTTTTCTGGCGCGATCTTACCAGTAGTACTGTCTGAATAACTGCCTGAGTTTGATTCTGCACCAGTAGGGGTTGCGTATGCAGAGGATGAAGATCCAGAGCTAGAACTTGGTCCTGAACCTTTAATGAAATAAAATGATATAAAATATGAGTCGATTTGCTCGGGACACTCACGCGCAGCTATACACAAAACAGTAATTTAATGAGCAGGTGTTAAATGCCTTAAAATTGATTTTTATCTGTCAATAAAGTATTAATTAGGTACCTGGTTGTTGTCTGCCAAATTTGCCTGGACCCCCGCGGTATGGGTAGCCTGGGGAACCAAAAATTTAAAGTTATTAATAAAGTATTACCTCTTAGTAGGTAGTATATTTTAAACAATTGTTTTAGAATGTCTGCCAAATTTTATAAAGTTTAGGTCGTTATGGCACCGCTGTAAATTCCCCGTTTTTGGGGGAACTTACCTCATCAATCCAAAATTGCCGATGACTAATAAAAGCCTGACTATGTCACCGTCTGTGTAACCAAGTTTAATCAAAATCCGTTTAACGTCCTATTACGTACTTACATCCGGACAGACAAAAGTTAATTTCACGAGTCGCAGCGACTGTCGCGAAAAATTAAATTGAAATTGGAAAAGTAACATTCAATTTTTTTTTTAACATACTACATATTTTACAAATTTAGGTCATCGAGCTTTTAAAATGCTCAAAGCCTTAAGGTACACAGTTCGGCTTTGACTAATCACCAGTACCTACAAACATAGTATATTTTACCAGGTGGTAGGACTTTTCTGCAAAGTTCGTCTAGGCAGGTACCACCGCTTTGCCAGTTATTCTGTCGCAAGCAGTAGTGTGCAAGCACTACTGTGTTTCGGTTTGAAGGTCATTGTAGCTAGTGAAATTACTGGGCAAATGAGACTTTATGACCTGATTACACAGTGTAGTAATCTGATTACTAGACTGTGTGATGTCTCAGGATGACGTGCGCAGTGCAGTGTCACGCGAAACTTTATTATTTTAAAGTTCCGAGTGACACTGCTACTGTTATGGGCGGCCGTATTGCTTAACATCAGGTGAACGACTAGCTCGTCACGTCATACATTCTCATAAAAAAAACAACCTAAGGCACAAATAAATAGGCACCTTAGGTACCTGTATTTATTTGTGCTGGAGAAAGAGGTAAGTTTCAAATATAACATTTTTTTCTTTTTTCATTATGTTTTATAGGCATTTGACCATTGTCTCACCAGGGCCCGAAGTCTGCTATTTCAATTATCATAATAGTTCATGAATAATAACAATAATAATGACATATAATGACAGATTTTGACACCAATAGTACCTAGTCTAACTATGGTTTGTAGACTACATAAGTGTCAAAATCTATCATGACGACAGAGTTTGTCACTATTTATTTATTTATTTATTATGTATTTATACTTTAGCACAAAACAATGTACAATGAGGACTTAATGCTATAAAGCATTATCTACCAGACAACCTGCACGTGCAAGAAAAACCAAGTAGCGGTGCAGTACAATTATATAAAGGTTGATGTAAAAATACCAAATACGTATTTTATACTGGGTGTAATTGAATTCATTAGCATCCTTTGAAACTAAGTACCTACTTCTGATACCGGTTACGTCTGGACCAAAATTTTTGAATTCTAACACATTGGTTTAGTAATAATAATAACTCCAAAAATTCCAGATGGTAAGTGATGACTCGCCCACGGTGGTGCATGCTTGCCTAGATTTATGCTTCAACTTTCATCCAACATAGAATTCATTCTTCACAATTCATTATTACCTGGTCGTGTCCTGTAATCACCATATCTGAATGGCCGTCTTCCATATCGGGTGCTTGGGTAGCCAAAACCTGAGAAACCAAACTTGTTTAGTACCTAACTAGTACAGCATTGTATTACCTGTGGTCTAATTAACAGATCACATTACTCACTAGGAAATTACACTCGACTAGGTGGTAGGACTTTTCCAGTTATTCTGCCACCAAGCAGTAGTGTGCAAACACTAATCTGTTCCGGTTTGAAAGACATTGTAGCTATTGAAATTACTGGGCAAATGAGACTTTATGACCTGATTACACAGTGCAGTAATCTGATTACTAGACTGTGTGATGTCTCAGGGTGACGTGCGCAGTGCAGTGTCACTCGGAACTTTAAAATAATAAAGTTTTGCGTGACACTGCACTGCAACTGTTATGGGCGGCCGTGTTGCTTTACATCAGGTGAACGAATAGCTCGACACGCATTCTCATTAAAAATAATAATATTGTAATTATAGTAGTTTTTGTCAATAATTATTACCCTATTTAGGTCTGCTATAAAACAATACGACTGTGTGAGAAATAAACAAATTATAACAGTCAACTATCTGGGGCATAAATTAAATCAAAAAACAAACATTAAAAAACTAAATTCCAAAATTAACATCGATTACTAATCCGATCTAAGTGAATTGATTCTTGTGAATTAATTACCTGGTCGCGTTCTGTAACCGCCATATTTGCCTGGTCGTCTGCCATATCGGCTGCTTGGGTAGCCATTACCTGAGGAACCACCAAACTTTTAGTAACTACTAAGTACTAAGTAGGATTCGCACGTATTTATAAAAAAACTCGTATTAGGGGTACTGGTTAATAATTAGTATATTTTGTTGTTACAGAAATACATAATCTGTGAAAATTTCAACTTTCTAACTATCACGGTTCATGAGATACAGCCTGGTGACAGACGAACAGACAGACAGACATACGAACAGACAGCCTTAGTAATAGAGTCCGTTTTAACCCTTGGGCACGGAACCCTAAAACCTAGACCAGATATTACTATGACTTACCTGAGCCGTCGACTGCGCTAGGATCGTATTGGTCATCAGAATCATCTGTTGATATATAAATAAATTAACATAGGTAGGTAAGTATACAACCTGAACTTGAATTCACATGTTATCCCGAAGGGGTGGGACTGCGAACATGATACCCCACAAGTTGAGAGCCTTACTTGGAACTGCGTGATTCCGAACCTTCATACTAAAAAATGGCTATTGAACTAGCGGAGCCACTAGACCCTGGTCTTGAACCTTAAAAAATAAATTTCTTTTAAAAAAGTTTCAACCGACTTTAATCGCTTTTATATTGAAATACTTGGATGATAATCAGCATCGATTATTTTAAGTTATTTTATTTTTAACACTAACCTTCTTAACGGTACCTCGGTACATTTAAATCTGCGATCACTAAGCCACCTGCTAAGCCATGGCAAACCCCTATGATAAGCATCCAAAGTTGCGTTTCACGGGGGAGGCCTGCGCTCGGTGCCAACTCGATTCTTAACAAGTATTTTAAATATGAGCAAAATCGCTCAAAAGGTTGTCGAGAGATAAGGCCGAAGTGGCATTGCACAATGATTGTTGCAATAACTTTTGTTAGTGGTCGCGTGTCCAGAGCTACTAGTTTTTTTACTCACCTGTATTGAATGTAGGACTTGTGCCATCAGCTGGGCCTCTGGTACCTGTGCCGCTGGTACCTGGGCCGCTGGAAACTGGGCCGTTGGAACCTAGGCCGCTGGAAGGGCCTTTGGGACCTGGGCCGCTGGAAACTGGGCCGTTGGAACCTCGGCCGTTGTAAGCTGGGCTGTTGGGACCTGGGCCGCTGGAAACTGGCCCGTTGGAAGCTGTGCCGCTGGAACTTGGACCGCCGGAATCTAGGCCGCTGTCACCTTAGACAAACAATATAAAATGTATTATATAGGCAAATATAATGGTAAAAGAGGTTAGCAAAATAGTAATGACCTATTTGAAAGAAAAAAAGAGATATTTATTTGTGTCAAACGATACAACTACTACAACAGCTTCTTGTAAAGTTGCCACCACTTTACTTGAGCATGACTTAGACTGGACTATGACCCGACTTAGACTGGACTGTGACTATGACTAAGACTTGACTACGTAAAATATTCTAAAACTCGATGAAAATATACAATACTTGACACTGGCTAAATACACTATGTGTGGAGCCAACACATATAAAAAAAAAAACCACTTCTAACAAGAGTTTTGGCGGTAACGTGCAAAAGTTCACGTCGATGCATTGTAAGTATTATTTCTCATTACTTGTGCTTTTTCCAGTGTTAATGTTTAAATTAAAATAGGTGACGTTTTACTTATTAAGTGCTCATGAGTGTGACTACTGGACTGGACTATGACTATAACTTGACTTTACGCTAAATATTCTTAACATGATGAAAAATTACAATACTTGACGCTGGCTGAATACACTATGTGTGGAGCCAAAATATAAAAAAAGCTTTTAACAATAGTGTTTGCCACAACCCGGCTCCAACTCAGCTAAATGCTAGCTAAAAGCAACCAACGGTGGTCTTCCGTTGGCAAGTGACATCACGCACGCTGGCAACAAAAAGACAGAGCACGCACAATATCACCACATAAGTACGTATAAAAAAAGTCATCTTTCATTGAGTGTTTGGGTAAATAAAATTTAAACATTGTTTCATAAATCATTCGCTATTCTCTCGATTAAGTTATGGCATTTAAAAGAAATGATGACCATCTCTCTATAGGAGTGCCGTGAGAGCCGGCTAAGGGAATACATAAGAAATAGGCAGCAGCACTATCCTCAGTACATAAAAATCTTCGATCACCAAGCTGCCTGCCAAAAGCGTGGTGAAACGTGGTAAAAATTATATATAGTATGACTGTCCCTAGCGGAACTATATGGATCCTGTGATTCCTGATATTCTGAGATCAATTCAAACAACGTTCTTGTTTGATGTGGTCTGAGTTACTAGATATTAGCAAAGCTACTGGATCCTGCTTTACTCTTTCCTCCTCTGCCAACGGTTCCACTGGATCGAGATCTATTATAGTAGTTCTATGCGAACAGTATACCACTAGTACGAGTTTTCCAATATGTAAATACGCGCAAATCCATTTAAAATTGAACTGCCATTTTTAGTTCATCAACGTGTCCGCTAGGAGTGCTGAGAAATGTATGGGAGAAAAGGGAGAAAACGTAAACGAATCGTAACTCGTACTAGGGTTGCAGTAGACCTCGCGAGCACAAATTAAACTAAACGTTTTTGCATCTATTAATACATAACCTTATCACAACACCAGCCGGAAGAAGTGCACTGCCAAACACAGGCAATATGCCATCTATGTAAAAGTCGTCGAACTAATTGATTAAACATACTTGCACAGCCAAAACTTCCAGAAACCTAACAATAGGTACCGTTTTAAAATTAGTTACTGACCCGTCCTGAAACCTCTTATATCACGACAACCTCGACCGATTTTACTCAGATTCGAAACACTCATTTAGAATTGCGTCCTCACTATGGTGCCGCAGCAAACTTCCCCCCTTTATCATGGCATGTACCCCCAATCAAAAATCGACGACGACTAAAATATTCCGTGGACCTATAAAATCTGTGTACCAAGTTTCAGCAAGATTTATTAAAAAATGCGACCTGTACGCGAGTACGTAACATCCGGACAGACGAAAGCTAATTTTGGCAAGTTGAAGCAGAGACTTTCGCTCACTTCGTTTGCTCGGTCAATTCATTGGATGTCAATGACCCACCTGTATCGGGTGTAGCGTTGCCAACATTCGTCGCTGGGCTTGGTGCAGAGACGGGGATGATTATGCCAGCTGAAAAAAGTAATTGCTTTTAAACCAATTTTTATTTTTAAGGTTCTACCGTCCTTTACAGCGTAACGGGATGTGAGGGCAGGCGTATAAGGAACCAAACTTGAGAGGGGGTTTTTGGAGTTCCGGACCCAAAGGGTTCGAAACTTCGAACCCTATTACTAAGGCTCCGCTGTCCGTCTCTGTGTCTTTCTGCCTGACAAGCGTACGGCTCTCCTGGGCCTGAAGTCTGCTATTTCAATTGTGTCATAATGGTTCATGAATGGTACCATAATTATATATTTTGACACTAATAGTAGTCTACTTATGGTTTGTAGACTACCTGCCTGTGTGATGTGGGATGGTCTTCGTAGTTCCTGGACCCTAGATACAGGGAATCCTAGTTAGGGTCTAGGATCTATGAATGATATCGATGGCCGTCATCTATTATAAACAGACGTCATCTTTTTAGAGCACTAGCATGTATGGCAGTAGGTACTATTATTATTCTGTGGTAACTTCATCATCATAATCATCATCATCATCATCATCAACAGCCTGAAGACGTCCACTGCTGAACATAGGCTTCCCCAATAGAGCGCTACCTTGAGCAGCCACTCGCATCCTGCATCCATCGGCTCCCCGCGACTTTCACCGGATCGTCGGGGTAATGGGGGGCCTACGCTGCGTCTTACGGTTCGTGATCGCCACTCGAGAACCTTTCTTCCCCATCGGTTGTCAGTTCTACGAGCGATGTGGCCTGCCCGTTGCCATTTCAATCTGCTGATTCTGAGCCTGCTGATTCAGTTGTTACTTACTTTGCAATAGTTTGGGGTCAATAGGACCCGACCCGCTTATTTTTTCTTCCCCATCATCACTGGTCCAAATCCACTGGACTGCGGTAGAAGTCTGCGAACTTGTCGTAGAGACTGAAGTTCCTGAGGCTGTGAAACAAAATAAATAAATAAATAATAAATAAAGGAAAAAAAAAACAAATAAAAGATTGAATAAAGGAGATAAAACATTGTCTCGATAGTCGTTTCGGCGAACGGTCCCATAGCGAAGAGCCTTGACCAACATCTCAAGAGACTCTCGCTAGACGGCTGGATCAAGGGTCAGATTCAGAAGGCGGTACTTCTTGACACGGCGCGTATCGTCAGGAGGTTCCTCACTCTGCAGCCCTGACCACCGGTAGTGTCTTGCCCCGCTGCCAGCGGCACTCTAGGTTTAGGTTTGTCTATATTTTATTTTTATATCAATATTGTAAAAAAAAAGTAAACCTTAGAAAGATGAATAAATAATGTAAAATAGATAGGTACATAGGTACAAGAGTTCTATAAGTTCATTTTAAAACCTATCTCGTCTCTGCATGGACGATTAGAGCTGGGGCCGTACTGTTGAATTGCAATGCTGATTCGTTGAGCCAAATAAGTGCTACGAGCATTTTGATCATTGTGATTATTTACTTACTTATTTCTTCCCAGCGTCCTGACGGATTCCGACGTCTCTGTGGCTGACCAGCTGGGCCTTGGGTGGATCCTTGGACAAATAACGGGGTAATAAGATAATGCTGGCTGCAATCATTCTAGCGTTTAATCTACGTACATTTCGAGTTACAAGTCGCTTAACTGTTCCTATCTTAGTTCAACTCTTACCGTGTGGCTATAGCAGTGAGTTGGAAATAAGTATAGGCGTTACAGCCGAACAATACTGCTTTAAAAACCAACTAAAAGTCTACAGATTAATCTGTAAAGGAAAAATTAGAATCACGAGCGGGGATTGAACCCGGATCCATCCATCCCTCAAGCCGGGATATGCTTTACTTAAGCTACCGTGAAAAGTGGTCTCATGTCCGAAGTTTTCCTTCATCTTTACAACCAACTTACGGGGTAGATACGGTGAGCAGGCTGAGCTGCTATAAAAATCATAAATATTAACTAGAAGTCGTTTAGGCCTTCCTACGCATGTTTATTATGAAGTTTGTGAATAATATGAAAGAGTATAATTGTACGCCACATCCGTTGTTAGAAAGAGACAAACATGCATTTTTGGTTACGACGTTATTAGCTACTAGCTGATTAGTCGGAACGCCAGCGCCCGGTGCGACGTTGCAGTGAGAGAGGAGTGTAGGGCAAAACTGACACTGGGACATATTATCAATCAATACATTATTATAAAACTGTTACTGGGCTAAATCAGTACATAGAATATTTTTAGAAAATTTTGACTGCAGTATGCTTCTTAGTCGATATAGAAATAGAATAATTTTATTTGCATCTTTCCAAAATTCAAAATTTTTCGTTGCTAATTTTAAATAAATAACGCCCAACGATCACATACATCAGATCCTGGACCCTAACTAGGATTCCCTGTATCTAGGGACCCAGGAACTACGAGGACCATGGTCCCACAACACCCAGACACAGAACAAGTATTTGTGCTTTTTTTTTCGGGCACAAATACTTGTCCTGTCGCGGGAATCGAACCCGCCACCTCCGGGTTATGAGCCGACCTGCTCAACCACCACACCACGGAGGCTGTCAAATTTTGCAGAATAACATTTAGGATACTTTTTGATTTCTAAACCCAAGCAATAAGGATGTGAAAATACCTGGTTGTAATTGTGGTTAAAAACCTGGAGCACATACATATATGCAGACCTGTCCAGTTTGAAACAGAAAATGACACAAACATTCAAAATAATCGTTTAAATTAGTTTACCTGTAGGATATCCTTGAGATGGTCCAGGTTGTCCTTGCGGGTAGGAGTTGTCGGGTCCAGGTTGTCCTTGGCCACCTTTTAACGTAAAATAAATTTGTCAGTTAATATTTCTAAAATAAACGCTGAAGCACTTCACAAGCACGACTAATTTTATTTGTGCTGCGACTGACTGCAACACGGTATCTTGCTTGAGCAGAAGTAAGATTGGTTGATAACTATCATAACCTTCACAGCCTATTTTATTTTATAAAAGCTACTTTTTGATTTCTAAACTCAAGCAATAAGGATGTAATTTTTATTCAAGATTTTTGTTCGCATATTATTATTATATATGGATATCAATTTTAATTTCAATAAAAAAAATAAAACAAATAAAACAAAAAAAAATTAAATAAAAAAATTACTCACACTGTCGAAGGAAAGATAGAAGAGAAAGGTAAAAAAAATAGGGGAAAAGGATGGCACGGCAATAGAATCCGTCCCATCCATTCCTCCTTTTCCACTATTTTTTTACTTTTCCCTTCTCTCTTACCTATAAATAGGGTTATGACTTAAAACTTATTACCCCTGCGAAGCCGGGGCGGGTCAGTTAGTAAATAATATTATCAATAGAACAATATTATAATGTATAAATATTTTTCAATAATTACTGTGACAACTAATTGTTTTATTGAGTTTACCTGTAGGGTTGTCTTGAGCTGGTCCGAATTGTCCCTGCGGGTAGGAAGTACCTGGTCCAGTTTGTCCTTGGTTACCTGTTAACGTAATATTTTTTAATTTATTTTTCGCATATCATATTTTATTTAAATATTTATTTATACTCATTTTGTCGAAGGGAAATCCTCTTCTATTGCCGCCCCGTCCATTCATCCTTGTCCCCTTTCACTTCTCTCTTACCCATACACAGGGTTAAGGCGTAAAACTAATTAACCCGTGCGAGCCCCGGCTTCGCTATATCATATTTTATTTAAATAAATATTTAATAGTATATAAATAAAATTTTCTATTTGTTCTTCCTTGTAGTTTATTGTTATATAAAGACACCGCTCTTCTATCACAAGCAGTACACTTGTTTTTTTTTTCTTATATTTTGGCTCCACACATAGTGTTTTTACCCCAGTGTCAAGTATTGTAATTTTACATCGCTAAAGAATATATCACGTAAAGTCAAGTCGTAGTCTAAGTTGTCATAGTCATAGTCCAGTCTAAGTCAGGTAGTCATACTCCAGTCTTAGTCATGCTCCAGTAAAGTGGTGTCAACTTTACTAGAAGCTTCTATGGAATTTTTGACGCAGAACACGAAATCTCACGTTTCACCACATTATATCACTTGCCCACACTCATGCTCGTAAATCAGCACTTAATGAGTAAAACGCCACCAATTTTAAACAATAATATTGGAAAAAGCACAAGTTTTGAGAAATAATACAATGCAACAACGTGAACATTTCCGCGTTACCGCCAATACTCACTTACGTTATTTATTTTTAATAATTTTGACTGACAGGCTACGACACTACAATCTGACTTTGACGTTTATGTAGTACAACGACTTTGACAATTAATAGGATGCGTTCGTTGAACTCTTACAATTAGGACTAACGGGGCGGGATACACCGTTGCTTTTAGATTAGATAAGGATTAGATCCATACTTCCATAGTCGAAAATAATAAAACATGGTGTTGTACCGGCGTATGGAAACAGTTGAGAACGAAGCGATATAGAATGATATAACCTTATCCGCCCTGTTTTATTTTATTAAAAATCTGCCAGAAATATTTACTTTAAGCATGTCCAGATATACCGGCATTACTGGCTCTGAATTCATAGACTGACAATTTTTAAGTCATGTTTAGATACCTGGTTTTGATTGCGGTTGGGAACAAGGAGCAGATCCATATAAATCAGGACCTGGGGCTGAATCCCCCCTACCAGTGTTAGGATTACAGCATGATAATTATTATTATTACGTTTTTTTTAAATATCAACGTCGATAGTGACATTTCAGGACCATTTTTATAATTACTTTATTTATAATTATTTTATTTATAACATTAATTTTTTTACGTCAGTAGTATACAAACTTGAATAGGAAGAGATACTTTATTGCGACATGCGAGCTTAATGATAAGTAGCACTGTCCTGCAACTAAATCTTGTGTAGCGTGAAATAAGTGGTAGGTAGGTAAGGCATTGTTAGTACTGGTTGAGAAATCGAAAATGATAATCACCCAAACAATCAATTTTACAGTAAGAAGCAACTGAAATAATAAGTTATATTTACGTGATCATTTTAGATGTTACTAACACCATGAAGTGTCAAGCGTCCAGGTACCTTCCTAACTATTCAATCACTCTCCCCTGACATAAATCGCGCGCTACTGGGTGCTGCAGCTGCTATGTCCACGTGGAGTGCTTATTTAAACGAGTAACATTATGCGGATTTTTGATACATCCACTAGGACCAGAAGTTGAGGTCATTCCACTGCTAGTTGTGGAGATGAGAGTACTTGGGTTGATGGGTCCAGTCAGTACTACTGGTGAGCCGCTTGAAGGACCAAAACTACTACCTGCAGACTGGCTGGATGCAGATGCTGAAGAGCCTCCAGGACCGCTGCTTGCGGTGGCTTGACTATTACTTGATGAAGCCGAGTTTTCTGGAATTACAAGTTTTATTTAAGTCATTATAGGTGCCCTGCAGTTTACTGTTTTTTTCTGCGTGTAAGGCATGATACAGACCTATGTCTAGCAGTGGACGTCTTAAGGTGGATGATGATGATGGTTTTTCGGTCATATTTACTTTGAGCTGGTCTAGATGCGCTAGTACTACCGGTACTGAATCTGTCATAGTTAAGTAATGTTTAAAGTTGTGTTTGAAGTTATTATATAAGTACTAGTATTTATTTTATACTATTATATTTTCTGTAGCTGATAAAAATTTAAATTTCTACGGTTTAGAATTGTACTGTGTTATCAAGGATATTATGGATACCTCCTTTGTAAAAGATTGTAATAAGTGAATCAAATTTCCTAGTGTGGGACCGCTGTATATTTTGGAAAACTTCTTTTGTACTTATTGTAATATTGCTTATGTTGCGTAACTAATAAGCCTTCTATCATAGAATTATGTAAATAGGGTGAATTATGTGCTTTCGATGTACTGTTTTTCGTCTAAATGTAATAAACTTATTCTTATTCTTATTCAAAGTTGAGAACTCAGAACTATGCAGGTTAGACCTGCAGACAGATAATCACTCAAACTTCCAAAAAGATCTAATCGTTTTAATGAGTTTACCTGTAGGGTATCCTTGAGATGGTCGAGATTGTCTCTGCGGGTAGGAGACACCAGGTCCATATTGTCCTGGGCCACCTTTAAAAGTAAAATAAGTTTGTCAGTTAATGTTTCTAAAGTAAACGCTGAAGCACTTCACAAGCACGACTGATTATATTTTGTGCTGCGACTGAATACTTGTTTGAGCAGAAGTAAGATTGGTTGATATAATAACATCGGCTGACCTATTTTATTTTATCAAAGGTACCTGCCGGTTCTTTCATTTGACATTAGTTGTATGCTGATTAGAATAAACACCCTAGTTCCATACAAAAAAAGTCCTATCCTTTAACAGTGTTTTATAAAAAAAAGTTACCAGTGGTACTGTCTGCACTACTGGGTATTGCATCGGCTATTGAACTATCGGAGGCACTGGACCTTGGTCTTAAACCTTAAAAAGTAAATTTCTTTTAAAAAAGTTTTAACCGACTTTAATCGCTTTTATATTGAAATACTTGTATGATAATCAGCATCGATTATTTTAAAATATTTTATTTTTAATACTAACTTTCTTATTGGTACCTCGGTACATTTAAATCTGCGATCACTAAGCCACCTGCTAAGCCATGGCAAACCCCTATGGTAAGCATCCAAAGTTGCGTTTCATGGGGGAGGCCTGCGCTCGGTGCCAATTTTGATGATATTTGAAACATTGGGTACTCGATTCTTAACAAGTATTTTAAATATGAGCAAAATCGCTCAAAAGGTTGTCGAGAGATATAGCCGAAGTGGCATTGCAACACAATTATTTTTGTAATAACTTTTGTTAGTGGTCACGTGTCTATCGTTCCCAGAAGTACTAGTTTTTTTCTCACCTGTATTGAATGTAGGACTTGTGCCATCAGCTGGGCCTCTGATACCTGTGCCACTGGAACCTGGGCCGCTGGAAACTGGGCCGTTGGAACCTAGGCCGTTGGAAACTGGGCCTTTAGGACCTGGGCCGCTGAAAACAGGGCCGTTGGGAGCTGGTCCGCTGGAAACTGGGCCGTTGGGAGCTGAGCCACTGGAAACTGGGCCGTTAGGAGCTGTGCCACTGGAAACTGGGCCGTTGGGAGCTGGGCCGCTGGAAACTGCGCTGTTGGGAGCTGAGCCGCTGGAAACTGGGCCGTTGGGAGCTGGGCCGCTAGAAACTGGGCCGTTGGGAGTTGGGCTGCTAGAAACTGAGCCGTAGGATCCTGAGCCGCTGGTACCTGAGCCGCTGGAAACTGGGCCGTTAGAACCTCGGCCGTTGTAAGCTGGGCTGTTGGGACCTGGGCCGCTGGAAACTGGGCCATTGGAAACTGTGCCACTGGTACCTGGGCCGCTGGAAGCTGGGCTGCTGGAAATTGGACCACTGGAACCGCCAGCACCTGAGACAAAAAATATAAAATGTATTATATAGGCAAATATAACGATAAAAGAGGTTAGCAAAATAGTAATAAACCTATTTGAAAGAAAAAAAAGAGATATATTTTATTTGTGTCAAACGATACAACTACTACAACAACAACTTCTAACAAGAGTTTTGGCGGTAACGTGCAAAAGTTCACGTCGATGCATTGTATTATTTCTCATTACTTGTGCTTTTTCCAGTGTTAATGTTTAAAATAAAATAAGTGGCGTTTTACTTATTAAGTGCTCATAAGTGTGACTACTGTGACTATAACTTGACTTTATGCTAAATATTCTTAACATGATGAAAAATTACAATACTTGACACTGGCTGTATACACTATGTGTGGAGCCAAAATATAAAAAAGCTTTTAACAATAGTGTTTGCTACAACCCGGCTCCAACTCAGGGCCCTTGGAGTCTAGCAAAGATACCAACCACTAACGCTAACGCCAAACGCTAACTCCAAAATGTACTGAAATGACATTTCGGAAATCGCTAACTTTCCGCAGCGAATGTCATTTCAATACATTTTTGGAGTTAGCGTTTGGCGATAGCGTTAGCATTTTGGATCTTTGCTAGACCCCCTGATTCCGTATCGATTCCTTACTTCGAAACCACGCGAATTCCTTGTCTTACATAAGAAATCTGCAAAAGTCTATTCTCTATGAAACGAAAACAAAACCGCGCGAAATGAATTATGAAATTGGCGTGATTTGAACTGTTTTACCGAGACGCATTCCGAAACATCAACACATCAAAAGATATGACCACTTATGTCAATATATTTTATTCAAAATAAAGATAATTTTAATGTAAAGTGAAGGTATATCTAACGCTGTTAGACAAAGAGAAAGAGACAAACATGCAATTTTTGTTACGACGTTATTAGCTACTAGCTGATTAGTCGGAACGCCAGCGCCCGGTGCGACGTTGCAGTGAGAGAGGAGTGTAGGGCAAAACTGACACTGGGACATATTATCAATCAATACATTATTATAAAACTGTTACTGGGCTAAATCTGTACATAGAATATTTTTAGAAAATTTTGACTGCAGTATGCTTCTTAGTCGATATAGAAATAGAATATTTTTTTTTGCATTTTTGTCTGTCTGTCTGTCTGTCTGTCTATCTGTCCCTTTGAGCACGCATCACGCTGAAACCACTGAATGGATTTTGCTTAAATTTGGTATGGTAATAGCTAATTTTGCATAATAACATTACTTTTTGATTTTTAAGCCCAAGAAATAAAGATGTAATTTTTATTCAAGATTTTTTGTTCGCATATTATTATTATATATGGATATCAATTATAATTTCAATAAAAAAAATAAAACAAAACAACAACAAAAATTTAATAAAAAAAAAATACTCACCCTGTCGAAGGGAAGATAGAAGAGAAAGGTAAAAAAATAGGGAAAAAGGATGGCACGGCAATAGAATCCATCCCATCCATTCATCCTTTTCCACTTTTTTTTTACCTTTCCCTTCTCTCTTACCTATAAACAGGGTTATGACTTAAAACTAATTACCCCTGCGAAGCCGGGGCGGGTCAGCTAGTAAATAATATTGTCAATAGAACAATATTATAATGTATAAATATTTTTCAATAATTACTGTGACAACTAATTGTTTTAATGAGTTTACCCGTAGGGTTGTCTTGATATGGTCCGGATTGTCCCTGCGAGTAGGAATTGCCTGGTCCAGTTTGTCCTTGTTTACCTGTTAACGTAATATAAATTTGTCAGTTAATATTTCTAAAATAACCGCTGAAGTTATAAGGATGTAATTTTTTAATTTATTTTATTTAAATATTTATTCATACTCTTTTTGTCGAAGGGAAAACCTGTCTCTCTTCTATTGCCGCCCCATCCATTCATCCTTGTCCCCTTTCGCTTCTCTCTTACCCATACACAGGGTTAAGGCGTAAAACTAATTAACCCGTGGGTCAACTAGTTAAATAATATGAAAATACCTGGTTGTAATTGAGGTTAAGAACCTGGAGCACATACATCCATGCAGATCTGTCCAGTTTGAAACAGAAAATCACACAAACATTAAAAATAATCGATTAAATTAGTTTACCTGTAGGATATCTTTGAGATTGTCCAGGTTGTCCTTGCAGGTAGGAGTTGTCGGGTCCAGGTTGTCCTTGGCCACCTTTTAACGTAAAATAAATTTGTCAGTTAATATTTCTAAAATAAACGCCGAAGCACTTCACAAGCACGACTAATTTTATTTTTGCTGCGACTGACTGCAACACGGTATCTTGCTTTAGCAGAAATAATATTGGTTGATAACTATCATAACCTTCACAGCCTATTTTATTTTATAAAAGGCACTTTTTGATTTCTAAACCCAAGCAATGCGGATGTAATTTTTATTCAAGATTTTTTGTTCGCATATTATTATTATATATGGATATCAATTATAATTTCAATAAAAAAAATAAAACAAAACAACAGAAAAATTAAATAAAAAAAATACTCATTCTGTCGAAGGGAAGATAGAAGAGGAAGGTAAAAAAATAGGGAAAAAGGATGGCACGCCAATAGAATCTGTCCCACCCATTCATCCTTTTCCACTATTTTTTTACCTTTCCCTTCTCTCTTACCTATAAACAGGGTTATGACTTAAAACTAATTACACCTGCGAAGCCGGGGCGGGTCAGCTAGTAAACAATATTATCAATAGAACAATATTTTAATAATAATAATAATAATAATAATAATAATAATTAAAACGCAGGGGCGGCTTTGTGGCGAGCCGTCGGTGAGTGGCGACACCGCGTACTCTGATTCCAAGGGGCTAAGTGAGACCCCTAACCCCTGGCTTGCCTTAACTGGCTGTCCAGGGGTGGAAGTCGCAAGAGCTAAGAACCTAAGCTCCAGGGTGGAAGTGTTAAAGGGCATAACGCCGCGAGTAGCGTTCAGTGAAAGTGCAGCACACCTCTCGACACCCTAAGCCACCCACACCAATGTTGCTTCCTCGGCACCAATATGCGGTAGCCACTACAGGAGGCCCATTTAGTGGGTGGCAAGTCATCACCTGCCTCAAACATTTTGATATGAGACAAAATTGGCAGGTGCCGTTCTCTCATTCCATAACCCAATGTCACCATCCATCCAAAAGTTCACCATAATAGCCCAGATATTTTTACCTTAATATTATACAAAATAGTTATATCAATATGCCAACATGTAAGAAAGAAATATGTAAAACACGGTCACATTGTCTCTGGTCCTCGCTGAAATGCAAACCATCGACGTCAGGTCCAGGGATAGTGTGACCGTGTTATAGTTATCTTTGTATCCAAAAAGGCCTCTTGGTGTTAGCTTCGGCCCCACCAATGCCTCTCAAATGTCCGGGCTAGACCCGAGAATGGAAATGGATAATAATAATAATTATAATAATTTATTCAGAACAGTAACTGAGCTTAACAACAAATAGGTACATCGATGATTTGTACAATAGAAGATAATAAGTGCGTTGATCCCTGGATCCCACACTAGGATAATGTATAAATATTTTTCAATAATTACTGTGACAACTAATTGTTTTGATGAGTTTACCTGTAGGGTTGTCTTGATATGGTCCGGATTGTCCCTGCGAGTAGGAATTGCCTGGTCCAGTTTGTCCTTGTTTACCTGTTAACGTAATATAAATTTGTCAGTTAATATTTCGAAAATAACCGCTGAAGTTATAAGGATGTCATTTTTTAATTTATTTTATTTAAATATTTATTTATACTCTTTTTATTGAAGGGAAATCCTGTCTCTCTTCTATTGCCGCCCCACTACTCATCCTTGTCCCCTTTTGCTTCTCTCTTACCCATACACAGGGTTAAGGCGTAAAACTAATTAACCCGTGGGTCAACTAATTAAATAATATGAATATTTTACAGTTGTTGAGTGGCAGACGCGCAGTGCTGTTGCAATCATTGTAATGGTTAGAATTGTGATTGGGAACCAGGAACAGTTTGATAATAATCAGGACTACTGGGGCTGAATGCGCTGCCAGTATTATAGCCTGATATAATAAGTTCTAATTTTACGTGTAAGTACCTAGACTCTAGACCCTAAATGAACGCTTCATCGCTTCCACCTGTAGGTAGGATATTTACCTTGAATAGGCCCATATGAGCCGGAACCATCAGTATCGTATTCATAGTCAGTGCCATCATAGTCTGAAATGATGAGACATAATATGTTTTACATCAGCATTTACAAGAGTTTCAAAAATTTATTTATTTATTTATTTATTTATTTATTCAATACAAATTACAACTATTATTACAGTTCTATAAAATGATTTGTAGAGTCTGTTAAAATTAAAACTGAGGAATAAAATGCCATTTTACTGAGTAATTTTATAATAAACATGTTTGTTGTGGTTAAAGAACTGGAGTAGGTACGTTCACCTAAATTAGTATAAAGGTTTGTGGGCTATGATATATGAATAAAATCTTCTATTTATTCTTCCTTGTAGTTTATTGTTATATAAAGACACCGTCCTTCTATCACAAACAGTACACTTGTTTTTTTTTAATTATATTTTGGCTCCACCCATAGTGTATTTAGCGAGTGTCAAGTATTGTAATTTTACATCGTTAAAGAATATATCACGTAAAGTCAAGTCTTAGTCTAAGTTGTCATAGTCATAGTCCAGTCTAAGTCAAATAGTCATACTCCAGTCTTAGTCATGCTCCAGTACAGTGGTGTCAACTTTACTAGAAGCTTCTATGGAATTTTAGAAGCAACACGAAAACTCACGTTTCACCACATTAATCACTTGCCCACACTCATGCTCGTAAATCAGCACTTAATGCGTAAAACGCCACCAATGTTAAACATTAATACTGGAAAAAGCACATGTTTTGAGAAATAATACAATGCGTACGTGAACATTTCTGCGTTCCCGCCAATACTCACTTATGTTATTTATTTTTAATAATTTTGACTGACAGGCAACGACACTACAATCTGACTTTGACGTTTATGTAGGACAACGACTTTGACAATTAATAGGATGCGTTCCTCGAACTCTTACAATGGTCTTTGAAGAAACTCCGACAATGGCGGTTGCGAATCATGAATTTATTTTTTAAAACCTGTGTATTCTGAATTTTAATGTGTAATAAGGGTGGATTATTATCCGTTAAGTGTTCGTGAACGTGCACGAGTGTTGGCAAATGATTTCAAGATTCTAGAAACTTGCATTTTCGTTTTTGCTTCAACGGCCGTTTTAGAGCCTTCAGTAGAATATCCACCATTTTACTGTTGGCGTTTTGACTGACTGACAAAATATGACTGACTTGACATAAACGTACAAATTTTACTCACTTAACATTGGCAGAATTATTGCAAACTAGCGATAGAAAGCCATTAAAGAAGAAGAAGAAAAACTCTTACAATTAGGACTAACGGGGCGGGATACACCGTTGCTTTTAGATTAGATAAGGATTAGATCCATACTTCCATAGTCGAAAATAATAAAACATGGTGTTGTATCGGCGTTTGGAATCAGTTGAGAACGAAGCGATATAGAATGATATAACCTTATCCGCCCTGTTTTATTTTATTAAAGATCTGCTGATCTGAAATATTTACTTTAAGCATGTCCAGATATACCGGCATTACTGGCTCTGAATCCATAGACTGACATATTTAAGTCTAGTTTATATACCTGGTTTTGATTGTGGTTGGCACAGAGCAAAAAAAAACGCTTATAGGCGAAGTGTCATTTGTTTCATAGCTCTGTGGTGGTTGGGAACAAGGAGCAGATCCGTATGAATTAGGACCATTGTTAGGATTACAGCATGATAATTATTTTTTACGTTTTTTTTAAATATCAACGTCGATACTGACATTTGAGAACCGTTTTTATAATTACCACTTTTATTTATAACATTAATTTATTTTACGTCAGTAGTATACAAACTTGGATAGGAAGACAAGAAATACTTTATTGCGACACGCGAGCTTAATGATAAGTAGCACTGTCTTGCAATTAAATCTTGTGTAGCGTGAAATAAGTGGTAGGTAGGTAAGGCATTGTTAGTACTGGTTGAGAAATGGAAAATGATAATCACCCAAACAAATCAATTTTACAGTAAGAAGCAACTAAAAATAATAATAATAGTCTCGCGAATAAATGCGCTGAAAGAATTTTGCTCACGAAAAATTAATAGCGATCATTTTAGATGTTACTGACACCATGAAGTGTCAAGCATCCAGGTACCTTCCTAACTATTCGATGACTCTCCCCTGATAGAAATTGCGCGCTAATCTGGGCGCTGGCATGGCCGCGTGGAGTGCTTATTTAAACGAGTATCATTATGCGGATTTTTGATACATCCACTAGGACCAGAAGTTGGGGTCATTCCACTGCTAGTTGTGGAGATGAGAGTACCTGGGTTGATGGGTCCAGTCGGTACTACTGGTGAGCCGCTTGAAGGACCAAAATTACTACTTGTAGACTGGCTGTATGCAGATGATGAAGAACCTCCAGGACCGCTGTTTGTGGTGGCTTGACTGTTACTTGATGAAGCCGATTCACCTGGAATTACAAGTTTTATTTCAGTCACTATAGGTGCCCTGCAGTTTACTGTTTTTTTCTGCGTGTAAGGCATGATACAGACCTATGTCTAGCAGTGGACGTCTTAAGGTGGATGATGATGATGGTTTTTCGGTCATATTTACTTTGAGCTGGTCTAGATGCGCTAGTACTACCGGTACTGAATCTGTCATAGTTAAGTAATGTTTAAAGTTGTGTTTGAAGTTGAGAACTCAGAACTATGCAGGTTAGACCTGCAGACAGATAATCACTCAAACTTCCAAAAAGATCTAATCGTTTTAATGAGTTTACCTGTAGGGTATCCTTGAGATGGTCGAGATTGTCTCTGCGGGTAGGAGACACCAGGTCCATATTGTCCTGGGCCACCTTTAAAAGTAAAATAAGTTTGTCAGTTAATGTTTCTAAAGTAAACGCTGAAGCACTTCACAAGCACGACTGATTATATTTTGTGCTGCGACTGAATACTTGCTTGAGCAGAAGTAAGATTGGTTGATATAATAACATCGGCTGACCTATTTTATTTTATCAAAGGTACCTGCCGGTTCTTTCATTTGAAATTAGTTGTATGCTGATTAGAATAAACACCCAAGTTCCATACAAAAAAGTCCTATCCTTTAACAGTGTTTTATAAAAAAAAGTTACCAGTGGTACTGTCTGCACTACTGGGTATTGCATCGGCTATTGAACTATCGGAGGCACTGGACCTTGGTCTTAAACCTTAAAAAGTAAATTTCTTTTAAAAAAGTTTTAACCGACTTTAATCGCTTTTATATTGGAATACTTGGATGATAATCAGCATCGATTATTTTAAAATATTTTATTTTTAATACTAACTTTCTTATTGGTACCTCGGTACATTTAAATCTGCGATCACTAAGCCACCTGCTAAGCCATGGCAAACCCCTATGGTAAGCATCTAAAGTTGCGTTTCATGGAGGAGGCCTGCGCTCGGTGCCAATTTTGATGATATTTGAAACATTGGGTACTCGATTCTTAACAAGTATTTTAAATATGAGCAAAATCGCTCAAAAGGTTGTCGAGAGATATAGCCGAAGTGGCATTGCAACACAATTATTTTTGTAGTAACTTTTGTTAGTGGTCACGTGTCTATCGTTCCCAGAAGTACTAGTTTTTTTCTCACCTGTATTGAATGTAGGACTTGTGCCATCAGCTGGGCCTCTGATACCTGTGCCACTGGAACCTGGGCCGCTGGAAACTGGGCCGTTGGAACCTAGGCCGTTGGAAACTGGGCCTTTAGGAC
Organism: Ennomos erosarius; assembly: GCA_963580505.1. Taxonomy (NCBI): domain Eukaryota; kingdom Metazoa; phylum Arthropoda; class Insecta; order Lepidoptera; family Geometridae; genus Ennomos; species Ennomos erosarius. Next base: position 3,683,596 of record OY757006.1, on the reverse strand, counting down.
CTGGGCCGCTGAAAACAGGGCCGTTGGGAGCTGGCCCGCTGGAAACTGGGCCGTTGGGAGCTGAGCCGCTGGAAACTGGGCCGTTAGGAGCTGGGCCACTGGAAACTGGGCCGTTGGGAGCTGGGCCGCTGGAAACTGCGCTGTTGGGAGCTGAGCCGCTGGAAACTAGGCCGTTGGGAGCTGGGCCGCTAGAAACTGGGCCGTTGGGAGTTGGGCTGCTAGAAGCTGAGCCGTAGGATCCTGAGCCGCTGGTACCTGAGCCGCTGGAAACTGGGCCGTTAGAACCTCGGCCGTTGTAAGCTGGGCTGTTGGGACCTGGGCCGCTGGAAACTGGGCCATTGGAAACTGTGCCACTGGTACCTGGGCCGCTGGAAGCTGGGCTGCTGGAAATTGGACCACTGGAACCGCCAGCACCTGAGACAAAAAATATAAAATGTATTATATAGGCAAATATAACGATAAAAGAGGTTAGCAAAATAGTAATAAACCTATTTGAAAGAAAAAAGAGAGATATATTTTATTTGTGTCAAACGATACAACTACTACAACAACAACTTCTAACAAGAGTTTTGGCGGTAACGTGCAAAAGTTCACGTCGATTCATTGAATTATTTCTCATTACTTGTGCTTTTTCCAGTGTTAATGTTTAAAATAAAATAAGTGGCGTTTTACTTATTAAGTGCTCATAAGTGTGACTACTGTGACTATAACTTGACTTTATGCTAAATATTCTTAACATGATGAAAAATTACAATACTTGACACTGGCTGAATACACTATGTGTGGAGCCAAAATATAAAAAAGCTTTTAACAATAGTGTTTGCTACAACCCGGCTCCAACTCAGGGCCCTTGGAGTCTAGCAAAGATACCAACCACTAACGCTAACGCCAAACGCTAACTCCAAAATGTACTGAAATGACATTTCGGAAATCGCTAACTTTCCGCAGCGAATGTCATTTCAATACATTTTTGGAGTTAGCGTTTGGCGATAGCGTTAGCATTTTGGATCTTTGCTAGACCCCCTGATTCCGTATCGATTCCTTACTTCGAAACCACGCGAATTCCTTGTCTTACATAAGAAATCTGCAAAAGTCTATTCTCTATGAAACGAAAACAAAACCGCGCGAAATGAATTATGAAATTGGCGTGATTTGAACTGTTTTACCGAGACGCATTCCGAAACATCAACACATCAAAAGATATGACCACTTATGTCAATATATTTTATTCAAAATAAAGATAATTTTAATGTAAAGTGAAGGTATATCTAACGCTGTTAGACAAAGAGAAAGAGACAAACATGCAATTTTTGTTACGACGTTATTAGCTACTAGCTGATTAGTCGGAACGCCAGCGCCCGGTGCGACGTTGCAGTGAGAGAGGAGTGTAGGGCAAAACTGACACTGGGACATATTATCAATCAATACATTATTATAAAATTGTTACTGGGCTAAATCTGTACATAGAATATTTTTAGAAAATTTTGACTGCAGTATGCTTCTTAGTCGATATAGAAATAGAATATTTTTTTTTGCATTTTTGTCTGTCTGTCTGTCTGTCTGTCTATCTGTCCCTTTGAGCACGCATCACGCTGAAACCACTGAATGGATTTTGCTTAAATTTGGTATGGTAATAGCTAATTTTGCATAATAACATTACTTTTTGATTTTTAAGCCCAAGAAATAAAGATGTAATTTTTATTCAAGATTTTTTGTTCGCATATTATTATTATATATGGATATCAATTATAATTTCAATAAAAAAAATAAAACAAAACAACAACAAAAATTTAATAAAAAAAAATACTCACCCTGTCGAAGGGAAGATAGAAGAGAAAGGTAAAAAAATAGGGAAAAAGGATGGCACGGCAATAGAATCCATCCCATCCATTCATCCTTTTCCACTTTTTTTTTACCTTTCCCTTCTCTCTTACCTATAAACAGGGTTATGACTTAAAACTAATTACCCCTGCGAAGCCGGGGCGGGTCAGCTAGTAAATAATATTGTCAATAGAACAATATTATAATGTATAAATATTTTTCAATAATTACTGTGACAACTAATTGTTTTAATGAGTTTACCCGTAGGGTTGTCTTGATATGGTCCGGATTGTCCCTGCGAGTAGGAATTGCCTGGTCCAGTTTGTCCTTGTTTACCTGTTAACGTAATATAAATTTGTCAGTTAATATTTCTAAAATAACCGCTGAAGTTATAAGGATGTAATTTTTTAATTTATTTTATTTAAATATTTATTCATACTCTTTTTGTCGAAGGGAAAACCTGTCTCTCTTCTATTGCCGCCCCATCCATTCATCCTTGTCCCCTTTCGCTTCTCTCTTACCCATACACAGGGTTAAGGCGTAAAACTAATTAACCCGTGGGTCAACTAGTTAAATAATATGAAAATACCTGGTTGTAATTGAGGTTAAGAACCTGGAGCACATACATCCATGCAGATCTGTCCAGTTTGAAACAGAAAATCACACAAACATTAAAAATAATCGATTAAATTAGTTTACCTGTAGGATATCTTTGAGATTGTCCAGGTTGTCCTTGCAGGTAGGAGTTGTCGGGTCCAGGTTGTCCTTGGCCACCTTTTAACGTAAAATAAATTTGTCAGTTAATATTTCTAAAATAAACGCCGAAGCACTTCACAAGCACGACTAATTTTATTTTTGCTGCGACTGACTGCAACACGGTATCTTGCTTTAGCAGAAATAATATTGGTTGATAACTATCATAACCTTCACAGCCTATTTTATTTTATAAAAGGCACTTTTTGATTTCTAAACCCAAGCAATGCGGATGTAATTTTTATTCAAGATTTTTTGTTCGCATATTATTATTATATATGGATATCAATTATAATTTCAATAAAAAAAATAAAACAAAACAACAGAAAAATTAAATAAAAAAAATACTCATTCTGTCGAAGGGAAGATAGAAGAGAAAGGTAAAAAAAATAGGGAAAAAGGATGGCACGGCAATAGAATCCATCCCATCCATTCATCCTTTTCCACTATTTTTTTACCTTTCCCTTCTCTCTTACCTATAAACAGGGTTATGACTTAAAACTAATTACCCCTGCGAAGCCGGGGCGGGTCAGCTAGTAAATAATATTATCAATAGAACAATATTATAATGTATAAATATTTTTCAATAATTACTGTGACAACTAATTGTTTTAATGAGTTTACCTGTAGGGTTGTCTTGATATGGTCCGGATTGTCCCTGCGAGTAGGAATTGCCTGGTCCAGTTTGTCCTTGTTTACCTGTTAACGTAATATAAATTTGTCAGTTAATATTTCTAAAATAACCGCTGAAGTTATAAGGATGTAATTTTTTAATTTATTTTATTTAAATATTTATTTATACTCTTTTTGTCGAAGGGAAAACCTGTCTCTCTTCTATTGCCGCCCCATCCATTCATCCTTGTCCCCTTTCGCTTCTCTCTTACCCATACACAGGGTTAAGGCGTAAAACTAATTAACCCGTGGGTCAACTAGTTAAATAATATGAAAATACCTGGTTGTAATTGAGGTTAAAAACCTGGAGCACATACATCCATGCAGATCTGTCCAGTTTGAAACAGAAAATCACACAAACATTAAAAATAATCGTTTAAATTAGTTTACCTGTAGGATATCTTTGAGATTGTCCAGGTTGTCCTTGCAGGTAGGAGTTGTCGGGTCCAGGTTGTCCTTGGCCACCTTTTAACGTAAAATAAATTTGTCAGTTAATATTTCTAAAATAAACGCCGAAGCACTTCACAAGCACGACTAATTTTATTTGTGCTGCGACTGACTGCAATACGGTATCTTGCTTTAGCAGAAATAATATTGGTTGATAACTATCATAACCTTCACAGCCTATTTTATTTTATAAAAGGCACTTTTTGATTTCTAAACCCAAGCAATAAGGATGTAATTTTTATTCAAGATTTTTTGTTCGCATATTATTATTATATATGGATATCAATTTTAATTTCAATAAAAAAATAAAACAAAACAACAACAAAATTAAATAAAAAAAATACGCACCCTGTCGAAGGGAAGATAGAAGAGAAAGGTAAAAAAATAGGGAAAAAGGATGGCACGGCAATAGAATCCATCCCATCCATTCATCCTTTTCCACTATTTTTTTACCTTTCCCTTCTCTCTTACCTATAAACAGGGTTATGACTTAAAACTAATTACCCCTGCGAAGCCGGGGCGGGTCAGCTAGTAAATAATATTATCAATAGAACAATATTATAATGTATAAATATTTTTCAATAATTACTGTGACAACTAATTGTTTTAATGAGTTTACCTGTAGGGTTGTCTTGATATGGTCCGGATTGTCCCTGCGAGTAGGAATTGCCTGGTCCAGTTTGTCCTTGTTTACCTGTTAACGTAATATAAATTTGTCAGTTAATATTTCTAAAATAACCGCTGAAGTTATAAGGATGTAATTTTTTAATTTATTTTATTTAAATATTTATTTATACTCTTTTTGTCGAAGGGAAATCCTGTCTCTCTTCTATTGCCGCCCCATCCATTCATCCTTGTCCCCTCTCACTTCTCTCTTACTCATACACAGGGTTAAGGCGTAAAACTAATTAACCCGTGGGTCAACTAGTTAAATAATATGAAAATACCTGGTTGTAATTGAGGTTAAAAACCTGGAGCACATACATCCATGCAGATCTGTCCAGTTTGTAACAGAAAATGACACAAACATTCAAAATAATCGTTTAAGTTAGTTTACCTGTAGGATATTTTTGAGATTGTCCAGGTTGTCCTTGCAGGTAGCAGTTGTCGGGTCCAGGTTGCAGACAGATAATCACTCAAACTTCCACCAATCAACAAACGTTTTAATGAGTTTACCTGTAGGGTATCCTTGAGATGGTCGAGATTGTCTCTGCGGGTAGAAGACACCAGGTCCATATTGTCCTTTAAAAGTAAAATAAGTTTGTCAGTTAATGTTTCTAAAGTAAACGCTGAAGCACTTCACAAGCACGACTGATTACATTTTGTGCTGCGACTGACTACTTGCTTGAGCAGAAGTAAGATTGGTTGATATAATAACATCCGCTGACCTATTTTATTTTATCAAAAGTACCTGCCGGTTATATTTACTTCGGGATTTACTGATGTGCCAACATCACCAATACTGAATCCGTAGTCTTGTATAGTTGAGTAATACTCAGAGTTTGATACCAGTCCTATTTCAATGAATCTAGCAGCGTGGCTGACGCACGTCTGTCGCTCAACTGCTGTCAAACTTCATACAATTCTGACAGTTGTTGAGTGGCAGACGCGCGTCAGCAGTGCTAATTCATCGTAATGGTTTTGATTGTGTTCATAATAATTAGGACTATTGGAGCTGAATCTGCTGCCAGTATTATAGCTTGATATTTATTATGTTTTTAAATGTAGTTCCTAAAAATGAACGCATCATCGTTCCATCTGTAATTATTACCTTGATTTGATTGACCATTGGTACCGGATTCATCGTCAGATACATCAACGTCTGAAACAATTAAATATTTTTTACATCATTATCGCCGTTAATACCTCTGAGTCATGCAGCAGTATCACATAAGACTTCAAACGTATGAGGCCTACATAATTTGGTCCACTCCACTTCACTGTTTTTGAGGTTGAGGTTTTAGTCAGGGAGCTGTTCTCTGGACAGCTCCCGGGCTTTTGAAGAGAAAACTCGGACTAGGGGCTCTCAGGGCTTAGTCCGAGTTTGCTCTCGAAAAGCTTCGATACTCACGACCGAGCTGATCACCGGATGTGGATGACGCAGCATCCGGTGAGGCTCAACGAATTCTGCTTCATTTGTGTCAGTTTCTTGCAAAGAGTATAAATAAATAAATATGTAAACATAAACAAGTATTCTGACTCACAGAACCATAGGTTTTTTTAAATTATTTATTGGCATATCATTTGGCCACTGCCTCACCTGATGGTAAGTGATGACGCGGCCTACGATGGCCGCTTGAATTTTTGTTTTTTTATATATTCTTTGCAAAAACAGGCGCAAATCACACAGCATCCGGTGAGCACTCGGTCGTGAGTATCGACACTTTTCGAGAGCACACCCGGACTAGACTGTCAGTAGATTTTTTTCTCTAATCTGTGGGTTGAGATGGACGATCAAATACCATAGTTGGTACCTATCTATGTCGACATTTGTGAAACGTTCTAATTATTAGTCTTCCGTTTTAGAGATATGTATGTGTGGTTATATTATACCTAGCTGTAAGTTTTCCTTTGAAAATAAGATAAAATGTTTCAATTTCAATTTCATTTCTACAGTTTCAATTCTTATTATTAGATTATCACTTACCATCCAATGTTGGTATAAGCTGCATCACAAATTGCGGTCCGTTGGCCGTCGGTACTTCGGTGTACACTACATTGTAAGTCGCATTATCTGAAAAAAATAATTTAAATACTTAATCGAAAATTAATTTTAATTAAGTACCAACATTTCAAAACATTAATAATTTAACTTAGGGCCAACTTTACCAAAGTAGGATCAATTTTATTCCAAAAGTTTACTCTGGGGTATCCATTTTTCATTTCACCAATTACTTATTCCGAGAACAGGGACCAGGGACCCAGGGAGTTATTCTGAGATTAAATGCAGGCAGTAATATTATTCCTGGTATAGTTATTCTCGGATAAGGATCACATTGGTAAAATTGGCCCTTAACACAACATACTTATGCAGTGTAAATTTTTGTTTTCAATATTATTATAGGCCGCCTGCTTGTTTGTCACTCATTACATAAAAAAATAAAAAAAAAACAAGGTGACCTTGAATTCTTATGTTATCCCGAAAGGAGAGACTGGGACCATGATGGCCCACAAGTTGTTAGAGCCTTACTTGAAACTGCGTGTTTCCAAATGTACATGATAAAAAATAAATCCACTCACAAAATTGCACGTGCGGTCGCTACGAGAGTTAACAAGGAGTTAATACCGATCGGTCACATACCGGCGTTGGACTCATTTATATGCATTCGATCAAGGACGAAGTTCAATCACCCTGCGCTAAGGCTATCTTCGAACGTAAACTTTACATGGCATTTCTTCAATGAAAAACTATTAATTTAGAAAAGTCATAGAAGAAACATTGTCTACCTTGGGGTGTAGATTACCCCCTTTCGGGATAATATACCAATTCAAAATCAGATCGTATTAATAGTAAATAGTCAAAGTGCTAAAAATAGCCTATATTTTGATATAAATAACTAATCTGGATTTTGAGTTTTTTGTTTTTATTTTATCCAACAAAAGGTCACAAAATGATGCAAAAATAAAAATATCCCTGAAATATCCCTGCGGGAACGCGGAAAAGTTCACGTCGTATCATCGTATTATTATAATCCAGTGTTAAGGTGACGCATTGATAAACTATAATAGTTAAAACTCGAGTACCACACCCCTCTTCAACCTGATCAATATTACGCGTTCGCACTCGACCGGACCGTGCCACTGAACGGGCGGCAGCGACTCGTGGCGCCACGGACAGATCGCAAGTCGACGTCGAACAGAGCAAGACATCATCATAGGGATTTAAAAAAGGTCTGGGATGTTAAAATTTTTTAAATTGTTTATTTATTCATAATTCATAATACTTAATTGATTAGTTTTGATCGATTATTAAAAAATCAATTTTGTTATTTTTTTCGATTTTTATCTACTGGTATTAAAGTAGTAAGGCCAAACAAAATCGATTAAAACAAATATCGTTTTTCGTTGAGAACGAACGATCGAGAATCGATTTTTGAATAGATTATATTGATCGATTTTTTAACTAGTTTGCATAATCGCTTTATAAAATCGATTTTGGTCACGATTAATGATCGGTTGTCAAATAAATTTTAAAAATGATCGATTAGTCCATTTAAATTGACATTTGTATCGACTTTTTATATCGATTATTGGATAATCGATATCGATAATTTTTTTAGTTTTTATTTTACGTTTCCGTAAAAACACAAAGAATTATAAAAATAATTTGAAAAGAAATTGTTGGCTGTCGTCACGCAGAGCGGCCAGAACACATCCGTTCACTGCGAGCGCGGCTCGCTGTTTGAGCTCCATGCGGCATCACATTATAAATCCAATTTTTGACTGGGTTTTTATTTAATTATTCATAATATAAACATAAAATAAAATAACTTCTTGGTCTAAAAAATAGAATAGCGATCTGGCTATTTTATTCGTAAAAAATAATGGGGTGTTGTCGCTGATTCTGAGCATTTGAATTTACTAAGTGTGAATTTTGTACTTTTTTTTTAAATACGTCTTACTATTTTTCAAAAATGTGTCCGGTTTAAAATATTGTTAAGGTTTTAGTTATACCAAAGATGTTTTTAAAATTTGAATCATATTATTTGTTACTCCACAATACGCGTTCAAAAGTACGCGTTTTCGTATTTATTGGTCCAAAGCGTCATTTTAATGTTCGAGATTAGTGGCGTTGCTGAATTACGAGCATAAGTGTGGGCAAGTGATATAATGTGGTGAAACGTGGCTTTTCGTTTTGCTTACAAAATAGAAGCTTCTAGTACCTAAAGTTGCCATCATTTTACTACAGTATTACTTAGACTGGACTGTGATTACCTCACTTAGACTGGACCATGACTAAGACTTAAGTTTACGTGAAATATTCTTTAACACGTTCTAAAATTACAATACTTGACTCTGGCTAAATAGGTACACTGTAGCGCTCATAGCGAAGCACGACTAGCCGTTCCTAACCGATCGGTAAAGTTAAGCAACGTTCGCTGCGGTCACTACTATGATGGGTGACCGCTACACCAAAAAGTTGGTATTTAGAACTGAGCGCTACCGTGCTTCGGAGGGCACGTTAAGCCGTCGGTCCCGGCTGTTGTCGTAAGACAATAGTCGTTAAGCCAAGTCAGAAGCCTTCGGGCGGCCTAAAAATTCTGACACCAGGGCTGACCACTTGCCTACACGAGAAGAAGAAGAAGAATAGGCACACTATGTTTGGAGCCTTGAAAATATCAGAAAAAAATAATTATCCCTTTTTACGATCATAAAATTAAATAGTATAAGCAATTGAGCAGGTTCCAGTTGAAGAAAATTATAGTTATTTCAGAATTTTTCGTTCACATTGGCTGGAACGATCATAATTTTCAAATCGTCGTCTGGGTAAAAAGTAGTATAAATCGGTAGCGTTTTTGGCGTTTTTAGCAGCTACTGGAACCCTTAGGAACCTTAGGACACTGATAGAGTCTGCGCCAAGCTCAATGGCGGTTGTGAAGTGCGCTGCAAGTGCAAGCCCCCCGCACGCTGCGCACACCACGCAGACCTCTGCCCGCGCTCATCTAATTTTTGCTACTGCGCAGCGTTTCGCGCCAAATTCACAACCGCCATTGAGTTTGGCGCAGACTCTACATTGTTATTAAAAACAATTGACTGTGGTTGTTACATACCGGGAACAAACAGTTCGATTTCCTTGCGTTTCACTGAAAAACAAAATAGACATTTACCATCAAAATATCGGATAGACCTAAGCGCTGTTATGCAATTGAATATTAATTCTAATTGAATTCGTTACATCTAAACCCTGAACACATCATCATCCATAAACGCTACTGTGGATGCTTATTCTAAGGGAGGATTTGCCACAATCACCAATTGGCAGTCGGCTTCTCTGAGAATATTTTAATGCAGTCATGTCTATAACTTCAGAACTATTAGACGTCGATTTAATAGTTCACCTTCAAACATCAACGTGACAAGGTTAATACTACCTACTTTCTAACATAAAAAGAGTAAATGAAATCAGACCAGGCGTTAATGAATTACAACTAAGTACACATTTTAACTTAAGTATCTTGTGTGTCTTATGTACAGTTTCGCCTTCATCGTCATCAGAGACCTCATCGGAGACTTCCAACAATTTCAAAATTATCTTCAATGGACAGAATTGGATCTGGTACAGTTTTTTAGTGTTTAAAGGAAATACTTACGCATATCTACGCTAACCCCACGTGGAGCTGAGAAGTATATCTCCTCATTCGAAGCCTTGCCCTTAGCTTGTTCTGATTTCAGGCTATCAATTTTTAATTGGTCAAGCGTTAATTGCCCAGGACTTTCATAGATATTGGCACTAGACTCTTGGCTTGTGAACGTTGAATCATCGAATGATGCTATAGACTCGATCGTGCCATCATTGTTTGTGTATACCCTATTAGATTTTTGGTTTATTGCTTGTGAATTGGTTTTGGAGCTTGATGACTGAATGCTACCATCGGCGCCTTTTCTGTTGAAGTTATTGCTTGACCTCTGGCCTTGAAAGTTCAAACTGTCAGTCCCAAAATTGGTTCCATAAGGAGTTTGTTGGTATTGCGTCGTATCTACGTTCAGGTTATCCTGATCGCGTGTGTTGCTGTTGGATTGTACACCGTCACCATTGGCTTGGTAATTTTGTGCGGCTGAGTTCTGACTGGAAGCCCCTAAGTTGCCGCTATTATATGACACATTATCTGGTGAGACCGATTTCGATGAGTAGCCACGATTCAGGTTGGAACTGCCTGAGTTGCCAGAACTAGCACCTTGTCCCGTTGGAGTATCGTAGTAGGCATTGTAGGCCTGGTTTGAGTTGTCGAAATCCAGACCCGATCTATCAACCCTGTATGCTTGCGGATTCGAGTAGCTGCTGGTCTGGCCGGATTGTAGGTTAGTATTGTCATAAACGTTTGCAAGTCCCGCTTGCGACTGGCCATCCTTGGAGTACAAGCTATTGCCACCCTGGTTCTGGTTTAGCTTGTTATAAATGTTGTTAGTAAGGATCGCTGGTTCTGGTTCTGGTTCAGGATCAGCTGAAATAGAATTTATCTTTTGTAAAAAAGGAATAAAATTAGGAGTTCTCAATGGGTTGTTTTTATACTTTGTTCTTATCAGAGCTTTGTCATTTTAAACCTATTTAGAAAATGTATTTAACCGTAAAGCTTTATCGAAAAATCCGTCCATGTTTTTAACCGATATCAAAAAAGACTAGGTTCTCAATTCGGTTGTACCTATTTGTTACCTCAGAACCGTCATTTCTAAACGAAGAACTTTAGAAATTTCTTTTTAAATTTGTAATGATTATGCCTACTCTCAGATTGGTTCCATAGAAATTTCATTAAACTTGGTTCAGTAGTTTGGTTCTTATATCAAAATAAGTGGAAGTGATAAAAATAGGTGATAATAAAAAAAAGGTATTTGCATAAACGCTTAGATTTGATTAGATTTAAAAATAAGCATCCAAGTTTCAGTATCCTTAAGACTGGTTGAAGTCGATTTTATTAAATATTAAATAATAGCTAGGTGTTATTCTCAAACCACAGAATAATTTAAACTTCTAACAGCACACGCGCAATGCACATCATCAAATGGTACCTACTTCTAGGCTGCGAATGAAAGATCTTGCGAGCACAAACGTTTTTGCAACAATAATTAGGTTCAGTCTGTAGTCTATACAATCACATCAACAGCCAAAAGACATCCACGACTGAACACAGGCCTACCCCATAAAAGGCCGCTATGGAGGTTTTTTGTTTTGGGTTTAACCGGCCTGGATTCAGAGTCCTTTTAGCCGAGTCTTGAGCTTTGGATGTTTATCATAGGGGTTTGCCATAATCACCAAGCACGTATTTTTTTCGTGATCTGTGGTGTACTCAATGTTTCTGCAAAATATTATAAAAATTGATGGATAGATGGCACCACAGCAAACTTCCCCCTTTTTGGCAGAAATGACCTCGACTCAAAAATTGCACACGCCAAAAAAGAAACACTGAACTCGGGAACCTGTAAGCCATACCAAGTTTCGTCAAGGTTTGTTGAAAAGTAGGTACGACTTGAACGCGAGTACGTACATCCGGACAAATGAAAGCTTTGGCGAGATGAAGCAAAGGCTTTCGCTTACTTCGTTCATTTATACTTAAACACACACAAAACATGTAATTAAAAAATTATTACCACTGGGTGCTCCATGGGCGCTCAGAATCTGAAAAAGAAACAAAGCACACAAATTAATTTTATTCATAATAGTTTTAGATTTAGATACTAGTAGGTACCTATAGGTACTTCCTTTTTTCTTTTGACAAGTAAGAACAAGTTAATGAAGAATGGAAACAAACTCTTATTGGCAATTGAGAATTTAGTATTTTTCCTCCCTTGGAGAATCAAAATGTGCTATAAAGATGGATTACTGTCTGTTATCTGTCCGTTTTCTCTTCAAGGCTTTCTATAGAACCTTCAGTAAAATATTACACCATTATAATAATATACCCATGTGGCATTTGACTTGACAAAATAGGCCATGTTACTAATTACTCGCTTTACACTGGAATTCGCTTATTAGCAATAATCGCCAAATGGCAGAGTAATTGTTGCTATTAATAATTCTGCCAATTTGGCAGAATCATCGCTAAAAAGTGATCATAAAGCCAAAAGAAGTGTTGAAGAGGTTGTATATGAGCTTCTAGGTAGTTAAAACTCTTTATGTATTTCTTTAGTAGATGTTCTATGTCATTGCCGTAAATTTTGAATCTCTTGATTTTTCGTCTGTCACTTACCAATGTATCTACTCTGTGAAGGAACTTAATTAAATACTTAATTCACCAGTTTTATTTGCTAAAACGATCTAGAACGGACCTTGTCTTCAATATCTATCAAGAAGTATGTAACTTTCAAGTAGTGTTGCCACAGCTAAGACAAATAATTAAAAAATATATGCGGAAGCAATATGAATACTTACGCTGAGCACCAGCACCGGACAAAGCTGCTTCAGATACATTTTCGGTCGTTGGATCAAGTTGACCCGTAGACCTCACTTTGAAGAGCCAATTCGACTATGCTTAATACCAGTTGCACCTTCCTTTTATACCATCATTTTGACGCAAACAAACTCCTGTAGGAGGCCATAAATTATACATTTCACCTGTGTAAGCGCATGGTATTGTTTTTATTCAGCAAACAAGCACTCAAACAATTAATATGGCACACAATAACTTGATTTATTGCCATCTGCGCTGACGCCTTTGTTTTTTATCGTATTCAGCATTTACTTCTGTTTACCTTACATATTAACTGTTAAAGGAAATTTATTGAATACAACGCAAATAAGGAATTAAATAGTGATTTCAAACCATTGATTCAATCTGTAATATAAAACTATATTATGTTTAGGAAACCCGGCAACATATAACCTCTCTTGTTAATTTATGAATGTGTTCCTATTTCTCAAAATAGTCCAACATCTTCTAGGCAAGTATGGCATCGTCGACCGCGTCGTCACTTACCATCAGATGAGAGTCTCACCATGAGACCAGAGTCCTCTTAGCCGCATCATCGTCATCATCAGCCTGAAGACGTCCACTGCTGAATATAGGCCTCCCCCAAAGAGCGCCACTTTGAACGGCTGCGTCCCTCTTGTACCCATTGGCTCTTCGTGGTTCTGACCAGGTCATCGTTCCACTTACGATTCGTCTTCCGGTTCGTGGTCGTCACTCGAGAACCTTTCTTCCCCATCGGTTGTCAATTCTACGAGCGATGGGGCCTGCCCACCAATATTAGCCTACCGTTGATAAACAAAAACACTACCTACTGTGCCCGTCTGCATGCACTCTGTAGACCCGGCAGGATTGGCATTGACAGACTTGATTTTTTTAAATGTTTAATTGTGTCGATTTACCGATCTTAAAATTAGCAAGTTAGAATGGCAATGGGCAGGCCACATCGCTCGCAGAACTGACAACCGATGGGGAAGAAAGGTTCTCGAGTGGCGGAAGACGCAGCGTAGGCCCCCCATTACCCCGACGATCCGGTGACAGTGGCGGGGAGCCGATGGATGCAGGATGCGAGTGGCGACCACGTGTGAAGGTCGAACTGGCATAGTCGCCATGTGAAGGTGTGGTCTTCTGGTAGGTTGCCATGTAATATAGTAGGTGAAGGTGCAGGTTCTGGGTGGTGAGCTGGTGGTACTCCTATGGTTGATGGTGAGCCATGTTGGCAATGAAAGATGGTGTTGTTTGCACGTGTGTATTCTACGGCTTCTACATGATGACTACTCTAGTGTTCATACACTACACACGAACTGGAAGGCGCAGCGTAGGCAGACCCCCAACTAGGTGGACCGACGACCTGGTGAAAGCCGCGGGGAGCCGATGGATGCAGGAGGCGCTTAAGTGGCGCTCCCTGTGGGAGGCTTATGTTCAGCAGTGGACGTCTTCAGGCTGTTAATGATGATGATGACCGATCTTAAAATTAGCAAGTAGGAATGGCAATGGGCAGGCCACATCGCTCGTAGAACTGACAACCGATGGGGAAGAAAAGTTCGCGAGTGGCGACCACGAACCGGAAGACGCAGCGTAGGCCGGCCCCCCCCCCCTCGGTAGACTGACGATCTGGTGAAAACTGGGAACCGATCGATTTAGGAGGCAAGCAGCCGCTGAAAGTGGCGCTCTCTGGAAGGCCTATGTTCAGCAGTGGACCTCTACAGGCTGTTGACGATGAACGACCTAAGGACAACCTATTGGGGTACCTACCCGATGACATAGTTATTTTTGCGATGGGTTATTGCACCAGCGTTTATTTAAAAAAAAATATAATGCTCTGAAAATGCCATCGTGCGTGGACAGATATTGCGTCGCTTTGAGTCTCTTTGGAAGAGCTTACTCAAAAATGTACCTATTCATATAACTAGAAGTTCTCTGAACTATATAATAGACTTCGTAAGCACAAACGGTTTTGCAACCCCGCACCATGATATACTTCATATACTTATAGCACGTCCCGAACTCAAACCGACCGATTCTGTTCATATTAGAAATTGTTTAGAATTGAGTACCCAATGCTTCTGCCAAATATTATGCAAATTAAATGGGAAATGACACTGCACCAAACTTCCACCCCTTTGTGGGGAACTACCCCACCAACCTTTATTTTTTTTTCTTTCTTACAATCAAAAACCGCTGACGACAAAAAATCCCTCATCTTTTAAAGCTTGCATACTAGTTTTCAACATTTCATTGAAAAATGCGGCCTGTACGCGAGTACGTACATCCGGACAGACGAAAGCAAATGGCAAGTTGAAGCAGATACTTTCGCTCACTTCGTTCGGTCGGTCAATAATTATTATGTGTCCAGCTGTTGTTCTCCTCTATCGGTCGCGCAATAAAGTTTCAACCGATTCTCGTGAAATAGTCTCACAAAATTACACGCGAATCGGTTGTGAAATGGAAATGGATGGGATGGGTATGATTCGATAATGGAAATTAAAACATTTTTCAGCTCAGTCTCTGAAAAAATTTCAAAATGGTGGAACCATGTCTGTTGAAAACGTAAAAAAAAGCTTTCCAATTTTAAGCACAGATTAGCACCCCTATTCTTAACCCATCAAAATACGCTCTCCGTCTCCTTTTAGAACTTTAGAATTTAGAATGCTAAAATGTAGATGAAGGAGATGGATAGCGTAAGTTTCAGATCGAAACATTGTCGATGGGTTGGGAATAGGGGTGCTCTTATTAATTAATACCCATACTTTTAGAAATCAGTGATTTACAGTGGTATTCATAAACAAAGGTTGAAAAACCCCCCAAAATCTATCATTCCACTTTTACGTAGAGGTGAAATTCTGAATCATTCTTCTTTCACTTTCATAAACAATCGCTGGAGAAACCCCTAGCAGAATTAAATACTCTACGATTTCAATCAAGTCGTTTTTGAGAATTCTGTCGAGTGTCATTTTGACGCGACTTTTGAACTATCAAAAGTTGCGCCAAAATGTCACCCATCATGCCAGATTGGGGGCTGCTTTTGTTTATGAAATGCATAAAGATAGAATTTGCTGCACAGCGCCTGATTCGTCCTCTAGAGGAGCCCCCGCCTCGACTATGAATTCCAGTGTTAGAGTCGAAAACCGGGAATTTTCCTTATTTCTAAAAAATATTGAATAAATCAAAAATAAAAAAAGCCGCTTAACTAATGTAACGCTTAAAAGGTAGCCGTAGACCTGTTTAAGCACACCCTGAAAGGATACGGTCTACGAACCAATCACCCTGTATATTGCAGGATGTATTGGTTCCATCAATGAAATTAATAGATAAAATAAAATATAATAATAAAATGAGAAGATGCTGCTGCTTATTCCTGGATACTCTCTTAGCCGGCTCTCACGGCACCCATGGGAAGAGATGGAGTGGTCTTATTTTTACGCTGGGACCACCACCGTTCAGGTACCTAATCATATTCATAAATTTCACAAGCCTACAAATGACATGAAAATAAAAACACACATGACTGGCTAGACATTTGAGAACACCGAAGGATGTTATTCCTTTTCAAACACCTGGCGTGTATAAAATCGATTGTAGTTGCGGGAGTTCCTATATCGGACAAACAAAGCGGACCATCGCTGAGAGGGTGAAGGAACATATCGCAGCTGTCAAGAACCGCCAGGTTCATAAATCTGCGATCGCCGAACATTTGCTCGAGTCGGGTCCTTTTGGATTGAACTCCATGACTCTAAAATTCTCTCCACAGAACGGCACTACTACTCAAGGATTGTGCGTGAAGCGGTGGAGATTAAGAAGCATAAAAATTTTAACCGGGAGGATGGTTTTAGGTTAGCTTCGTCGTGGAACCCAGTGTTAGGCAAGTGTTTGCGTCGCAGCTTACGTTCGGACAAGTCTGATACTGTTAGTGTTGTGTGTCGTGACAGTTAACCGTATGTTTACACCATCGAAGTTGAAGTGCGGGTAGTTTTGCATAAACTGCTCGCTCTACTGGCACGGATACCCACATTCTCCAGTCTTCTCGTGACCACGGCCAATGAAACTTGGCCAAAACGTCGAGGTAAATAAATAATGTTTTTAGCGCGATTAATTCCTGTGTGAAACGTAAAACTATATGTAATCGCGAAAATCTAAGAATAAGAAATACTATGAAAATAAACATTCCAGATTCGTGTCGTTTGATCGGTTGATTTTCGATACGATGAGATTTCGAACTGACGACCCATCTACAAACATTTTCGCAACAGCGTGCGTCGCACCGGCGTTCTTCGCAACTACATAGGACTCCCGTACAGCTCTCAGAACTATTAGTCTATTATGTATAACATACATTGGTACCTTCAAAACGTTCATAAAAAAAACAGTTGAGACTGGAGCTTCTAAACTAAACCATGCATATCATCATTAATGGACCGCATGCATGATAGACCGTAGATAAAGTGGGCCGCAAACACTAACTTTTTTGTTTTCTTCTTTAACTTCTATGACATCTACTTATTTGCAAACGAAAAGACCCATAAACAACGAATTATTATCTCTTTGGAGCTTAAAATGTTAAAAACACATTTCAAATTTTGCCTCTGTCAAAGTCTCATTTTATCGGTTTCATTTCGGTCATTCACTTGTTATTTGAAGTTAGGCCACTTGGTTTTCCTAAAACGTTTTTTAAAAGTAGATCGGGCCGCAAACAAATGCATTGAGCGCCCCATGCGGCCCGCGGGCTGCAAGTTTGACATCCCGGTTCTAAACATTCGACGAAGTAGGTAGTGTCATAATATGTTTAAATGGTATTGTGCAGCATGCTGTATTATATTTATTTCCATAAACACGCATTTGCAATACAAACAATTGCTTATGTAATAGGTAGGTTATTTATTTATATTAAAGACAATCATTTACTTTATAAACTCTGAATAACCAGTTACAATAATAATATTGTTTGAACAAATGGTTGGGATTATTTTCATAGAAACGCAGCGTTCTGCTGTTTAGTGTGCTAGGTATAATAGGTACCAGCCTACCTATAACTATCCATAATTATGTCCCCCGGGAACTATTCTGACGGGCCCGATAGCTCAGTTGGTAGTATCCCTGCCTTCTGAACTGAGGGCTGTGGGTTCGATTCCTACCCGGAACAAACATTTGTGTGATGAACATCGATGTTTGTTCTGCGCCTGGGTGTTATATTGTACTAGCTTTTGCCCGCGGCTTCGCACGCTTGTGTTATGTTATTTTTACGTTAAAGTCTAATGATAGATCATGCATTTCTTACCAATTAGGAATTACAAATACAAATACCAAACCACCACTCCTTAAAGAATCGACCGTTATAATTATTATTATGTCCACTATTTTCCACGCTGTCTCATTCCCAACATACCTACTATAATAGTCTTGTCATACCTACCTAGTGATGAAAATGAGGAAATAGGTTAAATCTTCATTACATAATTATTACTTACACCCAAAGGTAGTTAGTTACCTACAATAACTATTACCTTCTTGAAGTAACGAAGTAATCAATCATTTTCTGCTCCCGTGGTTTATTTAAAAGCCCACAGATCTAAAATATTTTAACTATTAAAAACTTATTTCACCATGCAAGAAGAAGAAGAACAAATCAAAAACAGTCAAAAACGAACGTTACGCGCTATGTTGTTAATTCGAGGATACAATTTTATTGCCATAATGAATACATATTATTATATCTAAGTACCTACCCTTTTTAAACATTTTTCATCAAATATTTCGTATCATTGGCTAAATACAAATAATAGCACCTCCGGCTTACTTTAATGCCAAAATAAAAAAGGTTTTAAAATGCGTAGCAATGGTAAGGGTATATAACTTAAGCAGCTATAAGTACTACAGGGGGTCTAGCAAAGATACCAACCACTAACGCTAACGCCAAACGCTATCTCCAAAACTGTATTGAAATGACATTAGCTGTGGAAAAGTAAGCGATTTCCGAAATTTCATCCTAGTACATTTTGGAGTTAGCGTTTGGCGTTAGCGTTAGTGGCCCTGGGGGTCTAGCAAAGATACCAACCACTAACGCTAACGCCTCACGCTAACTCCAAAATGTACTGAAATGACATTTCGGAAATCGCTAACTTTTCCGCAGCGAATGTCATTTCAATACATTTTTGGAGTTAGCGTGAGGCGTTAGCGTTAGTGGTTGGTATCTTTGCTAGACCCCCAGGGAGTCTAGCAAAGTGTTGTATAGTGTGATGTATTGTACTGGAGGGTAGGTCTGAATAAATCAGTTGTTGTCCCAAGCTCGGTCGTTTCATTTCAATCACAACATGGTGACAGCGGTTTATTAAAATTTCGCGTAATTACTGCCGTAAAAAGTGTAAGTTCGTTAAATTACACGAAAATATATCACGAGTGGTGTAGTGATCAACATAAAAAGCTATTGTAGGAGCGCAATTCACAGTTATTTAACAAAATGGAACACGCCCGACCGCCTGCAGAATTAAATATGGAGGGCGGGCCGGTCAGCCGAGCCGATGCTTGGAGAAAATGGAGACAACAATTCATGTTATTTATAAAGGCATCGGGGGTCCACGCTGAGTCTTCTAGTGTTCAAGCCAGTCTATTGGTCAACCTCATAGGGGCTGATGGCTTCGATATTTATCAAACGTTTTCTTTTGAGACGGAGGCGGAACGAGATGACGTCAATGTGGTGTTAAAAAAGTTTAATAGTTATTTCGGAACCAAGCCGAATATAACGCTTTCAAGGTATAAATTCTTCACGCGCAACCAAGAAGAAGGCGAGTCGATACAACAGTACGTAACGGCATTACGTCTCCTCAGTAAATGTTGTGAGTTCACGTCATTAGAAGATTTGATGATCCGGGATCGAATCGTTTGTGGTGTCAGCCAAGCCGCAGTCAGGGACCGGTTATTGCGGAGTGAGGAGCTCACACTCGACAAGGCCGTAAAAATTTGCCAAGCTGAGGAAGTGTCGCAGGAAAGCGGAAGACAAATGTGTAACTCCGGTACTAGTACGAGTAAGGAGATGGTGCACGTTGACAGTGTGAGAAATCGTGGCAGAGGCGGCCCGGGCGGGCGGTCAGCCGCGGGCGCAGGTGGCGGCACGGCGGCGGCGCCGGCGCGCGGCCGCCGCCAAACCAGTTCCAGCCGTGCGGTAACTGCGGCCGCGCCCGGTGCGGCGCCGGCGCTGCCCAGTGCCCGGCGCAGCACGTCAATTGTTTTGTCTGCGGTAATAGGGGACACTTCGCGCGTATGTGTAAGTCTGTGAATTATTATGGAAGCGGACGTCAAGATAAAGTACGACAAATCAATGAAATTGATCGTGATTATAATGATGAGTGGAGTGAATCGGATGAGGGTGATACGTTTTATATCTCGTCTATCGGCTCTCAGAATAGTAGCCCCGAGGACTGGTCTCAAGTATTATCGTGCGAATATGGAGTTGAAAAATTTAAATTAGATACAGGAGCAGACTGTAACGTACTTTCCTATCATAGATTTACAGAGTTAGGTTTTAGCGATGATATGATAATAAAGAAAAATGTGCCTTTATTATCATATACTCACGATGTCATACCCACGAAGGGTGTGTGCATATTGACGTGGACTTTTAAAGGTAAAGTTTATAAACTTAAATTTGCTATAGCTGATATGCGTTGCAGTAGCGTGTTGGGGCGGAAATCATGTGAATCTCTAGGGCTAGTGAAGCGTCTTAGGTCAATCGAAATGTCTAACTATGAAGATTTATTTAAAGGCTTAGGGTGTTTGCCCGGTAAATATCACATAGTTATAGATACATCGGTTCCACCTGTCGTATGCGCTTCCAGAAAAATACCACACGGATTACGTGATAGGCTCGCGGCTGGACTTAAAAATATGGAGCAAATGGGCGTGATTAGGAAGGTCAGTCACCCCACTCCGTGGGTACATCCTTTGGTTCTAGTAGGAAAAAAGAATGACGGGATTAGAGTGTGCCTGGACCCGCGGGAATTGAACCGCGCGGTACAACGCGCGCACTTTCAGCTGCCGACCGTGGCGGAGCTCGCCGCGCGCCTGCACTGGGCACGTTACTACTCAGTACTTGACGCCAATTCTGGCTTTTGGGTCGTCCAGCTGGATGATGAAAGTGCAGATTTATGCACGTTTGCTACTCCTTTTGGGCGTTATCAATTTCTGCGACTCCCCTTCGGAATAAGTTGCGCGTCTGAGGTTTTTCATGGAAAATTGCATCAACTGCTGGAAGACCTGGAGGGCGTCGAAAATTACATCGATGACGTGATTGTGTGGGGACATACGAAAGAAATTCACGATCAAAGATTAAAGCGGTTGTTGGAAAGGGCCAGAGAGGTTAACCTAAAATTTAATAAACAAAAATGTAAAATTTGTGTAGAAGAAGTAACGTTTTTAGGGCACGTTTTCGATGCAAAAGGTATGAGACCAGACTATAATAAAGTAAAGGCTTAATAAAGGTTAATTTTTGTTTATTTTCCTTTTGTAATGAAGACTTAAGAACTGCGGTCAGTCCAGATGTGGTCTTTCTTTCATTTATTGGTGGTCCATATTTAGGCTGCTTTAGGCGTTAGGTCTCCTAATGCCAATAGTATGTCTTGACTGGTAGATGGTAAACTTCCACCTCAATTTCAATGCTTAAGGCTGTCGGTTGTGGCTGCGGTGATTTGTTGTTTTATTTCTTTATATATTAATTCAGGGGAATTATTAATTTTACATTATTCCTTCTGCGCTACTGCCTGGAACTCTGGAACTCTAGACCATTTACAATATTACCCTGTAGGACCATAGGATCATGGCGGTAATAACGAGCTATTAATACTAGGCCCAAAGTGAAAAACTCATTGCCACATTGTGTGACTGCAGCCAATTAGGTAACATAAGCCATTGAAAATTAGACCAGGTATAAGCCGACAGTGGTAAAGCTTTGAAAGCTACCTTTACATAATAGATCTCTTGTCTTCATGTCGCATATGAAATCCAACAGTCATAACCACGTTGACACATCTGGTGTGCCACCCGTGCCTTCGGTTTTTACACCAAGCATAACATTGACGTGTGCCACCCGTTTTGAGGTTATGAAGAAACCGGCTGTCTTCCTCTTTTTATTTGCATCTCCGAATCGGATTTCAGTTCCTGATCATTATTTACCTGGGATACTGGCATAGACATATATGTAGATACTGGCTTCCTACCGATATAAAATATCGTAGTCTTACAATCGTAGTACTGTTTGGTGTTAGTTTTGCTTTTTATTTTTTTTTTTACATTGCCTTATTTCCTTTAAGTAATATTTCACCATATTGTGTCCCTTAAAACGCTTTGGCTGAAAAATAATGTCCCTGAGCTTGTTTTCTTAATAATTTTAGTAAAAAATTTAAAATTAAAGAAAATTAAAGAAAAAACTGTGCGTATGTTACCACGCAAAATAGTAAAAGTGACTTTGACAGGACGCGCTGACATAGGCTAGGGTGTGTTTAGCTTTTTGTTTTAGGGCTCTATGGAGGCTCTAAAGTTGCGTTTGGGTTACCAGCAAATGGTAATGCTGCATGTTAAAAGTAATATATCTTCGAACGAATGCACGATGTACAATAG
The DNA here is from genome assembly GCA_963580505.1 of Ennomos erosarius. NCBI lineage: Eukaryota > Metazoa > Arthropoda > Insecta > Lepidoptera > Geometridae > Ennomos > Ennomos erosarius. The sequence goes on along the minus strand of OY757006.1, from coordinate 3,661,178 downwards.
TGGCTCACAGCTGATTCCAATACTAGGGATGTCAAAACATCGACTATTCAATTTTTAGAGTGTCACTCGTTATAAATCGACTAAAATCGAAACTAGTTGAACATCACTATCGAATAAAGTAAAAGTCTCTATGGTTCAGGAGGAAAAAAAATGCCTCAGTTTAAATTGCAACTCGCGCCGAGCCGGCGCGCGCCGGCGTCAGAGCTATTTTCTTTATGTACGGCGGAGCGTCAATTATTATGTGTATTGTTATTGTGTGTCCGTTTTTTATACTCAATACACGTAAAAATGCATTTGTTTAGAAAGCCAAGTAATGCTACTTACCAAAACTAGTTTCGATATTTTAAAACACTGCTTAGTTTTTTCGTATAAACCGTAAATATGCAAAACCATACCGCGCTATTTGAGGTTAGTTAATTCTAATTTACTTTGGATCGCTTTGGGACCTAACTACGCCCGCCGCGCTGCGCCTGAGTGGATAAAGCTAAAATAAAAAATAAGCGTAAATAAACTCTTTATTTGCACACAATAAAATACATAATATTATTACCAAGATACATTTAAGGCAGCAGTAAAATACAATTCAAAAAGTGGTAATACCACATTTGCGATATCTTCCTGTAATGCAATGAAGCGTACCGAAGGGGTGGACGGTAAACATAATTATACCTGCCTAAGACGTGCATTGGATGAAGCAACAAATAGGTAACATACTTATAAGGTACACGATTTAGATATTATTTATTTATTTATTGAACACTAGCGTAATGTATAGGTAATTACAATAGGATAATAGGATAGTACAATAGGAATGCAAACACATTTTTATTTCATTAGAATATTATTTGCGAAGGCTGCATGCGAAGTAAATAGATTATCGAAATAGAATAGGATAAAAAAATAGAATTTCGTCACGAGAATGAGTTTCAGTCATCATAATGTTGAGTTGAACCAAGTCTTAATTTCTGTTGAAGCCATTCTCAGATTTGGGCCGTATGCGAGGATCTTAAGAACCAACAACGTAGGTACTTAGTTATTCTATGAACGTAATTAGATATTAGATAGGTGCCACTGGCAATGGCAAATGTTGTTATACGGAGAAACAAGTGAAAAGCCACTTCAAATAAGCGCGATCGCTTTTCCAACGAACGGCATAAAGCGTTGAAATGAAATTAATGGATTTCAAGCCTTGAAAAAGCGCTGTTGAGTGAATAAAATTCATAAAAACCATTTCTTCCAACGGTTGAAAAAGCGCTCGTGCAAATGGGGTCTTACAGAATTGCTTGCTGATTCGAGTGTGGCATAGGTACATTTTTAGGCCAAAGCCAATTAGCAATTATTTCGCGCTATTTCTACGTGTAAATAAAACATAGTTGTATTACACTGAACAAGAAAAAAAATATGCTCGCACCCGAGTGTGATTTTTTCAGTCTGTGTTGCATACGTTTGTATTTTTTTTTTCCTATATTTTGGCTCCACACATAGTGTATTTAGCCAGTGTCAAGTATTGTTATTTTTCATCGTTAAAGAATATATCACGTCAACTGTTAGTCATAGTCATAGTCCAGTCCAAGTCAAGTAGTCGTAGTCCAGTCTAAGTCATGCTCCAGTAAAGTGGTGGCTGTTAAGAAATTAAATAAAATCACCAAATTAATAAACCACTTGAACTTCTTTTATTTCTAAAACACAAAGAGCGCTGCCATAACAGAGTATATAAAAATGTACTATGAGAACCACAGATAACATAAGGTAGATTTACACAACACCTCCCCCTTACTGTTGGAACCTCAGGGTTGGCTTCAACGTACGACCACTCCGAGACACTTTCAGTGGAGTTGTATGAGCATCTCTTCCAATACCAAGAGCACTTGGTTGATTACAAAAATCAGATGGCTTATCTATAGTAATCCTACGAGGAGTGTGGCTTTTAGGAGATTTCTGATGATCATTTGCTCTGTCATACATTAAAGAGATCAATGGATCAAACTTGTGAGACTGATTTTGATGCTTAGTGTATGATGACTTCAATTGAGAACTATTACGTCTTAAAGTTGATCCCTTTTCTGTCTGAATTACAAAAGATCTAGGTTCTTTACATTGCTTAACAACTTTAGCCTTCAGCCACTTTCCTCCCTCTCTATAAACTACATGATCACCTGGGCCAAAAGTTACACTTCGCTTAGCTCTTCTATCATAATATTGCTTAGTAATGGATTGCTTCAGTACTAGCCGTTTATAAACGTCATGTATTTTAGGTCTCAAGCAAGTCATTGTACATGGTACTAAAGTTCTAACATTTCTACTATTTAATATTTGAGAAGGGGTACTATTGAACCCGGAGAGTGGCATATTGTTATATTGCATCACTCCTTCTCGGTAATCAGTTTTGTCATCTTCACATTTTCTTAGAATTTGTTTACATATATGAACAGCTTTTTCTGCCATCCCATTGCTTTTTGGGTAATGTGGTGTGCTAGTGATTAACTTTATGTCTTTTGACTTAAAATAATTTTTACATTCAAATGATGCAAATGGATTATTGTCAGCAATTAACTCTAATGGAAAACCAAATCGAGTGAAAACATTCTGCATTGCATTAATTACACATTTTGAGGTTTTGTTTGCCAATGGTAATAGTTCAAGCCAATGTGAGAAGTAATCTACTATTACAAGAAAATACTTTCCATGAAAATCTAATATATCACAGCCTACTTTCAAGTATCTTTCTTTTGGAATTTTGTGTGGTAGCAAAGGTTCATTACAATTTTCAGGACTGTACTTTTCACAGGTTCTACAGTGTTTTACAAAATTTGTTACATCAGTACGCATGTTAGGCCAGAAAAAAATATTTTTAGCTCTATTTATACATTTAGCAATTCCATTATGACCCTGATGTACAACTTCCATTGCATAAGTTCTCAATGTTTGAGGAACAATTAATTTATTTTCAAAAAATAATAACCCATCTTGTAGGTATATACTATCTCTCAGTTTTTCAAAATTTTGGCAATCTTTGGGTACAGTTTTTGGCCAACCTTGTTGATAATAATTTATAATTTTACTTAACACAGGATCATTACAGGTAGCTTGTCTAAATATAAATTTTTTTTCAGGTGACATAGGTAAGTATCTAGATATAGAATGAACCATATGTAACATTTCATCATCATATTCAGTAATTTTAAGGCTATTCCTCGACAACATGTCTGCAAAATGGACTAATTTTCCAGGGACATAGTAGACATTTAGATTATAGGTTAGCAATTTCAACCTTAACCGCCTCAACCTAGGAGATCCAAGTTTGCTGACATGCTTCGACATTATAGAAACGATAGGTTTATGATCAGTTTGGACATCTACCTCAAGTCCATATATAAATTTATGAAATTTTTGAACTCCAAAATAAATAGCTAATAATTCTTTTTCAGTTTGTCCATAATTTAACTCAGTATTATTCATAGTTCGTGACACACAGGCAATCAATCTAGGAATATTTTTGTAATCATTCTGAAATAAGCAGCAACCCAATCCATTTTTGCTTGCATCACATTGTAATATAGACTTTTTCTTCGGATCAAATGGAGTGAGTGCTGGTGTGTTACATGCTCTATTTTTTAGCTTTTGAAATGCTTCTTCATGAATAGGAAGCCATGTAAATTCACAATCTTTTCTTAACAATTTACATAATGGTGACATGAGCTCGGCCATATCAGGAACATATCTTCTTATATAACTAAATGAGCCAATCATACTTTTTAATTGCTCTTTGTTGGTAGGTGAATTTAACTTTAATAATGACTCTACTCTAGATTTATCAATGCTCATTCCTTTTTCACTAAATATTTGGCCCACATACTTAACCTCAGTTTTTCTGAATTGGAATTTATCTTTATTAAACACAATACCTAAACTTTTGGCTTTTTCAATCACAATTTTTAATGTTTCATCATGTTCTTGGGCTGTACATCCCATTAGTAATATATCATCGGCCCATACTATTACATTTGGTATAGTACCAAAGTGTGACTCAAGGACATCCTGGAAGAGCTCTGGTGCATTCATTAAACCATATGGTAACACACAGTATCTATATACACCAAAAGGTGTTGCAAAGCAGCACTTCCACGATGCCTCTTCAGTTAAATTCAAATGATGGAAACCTTCAGTTAAATCTAAAACAGAAAAATATTTCTTTCCTTTTAACTTACAAGCTAGCTCATCTAATGTTGGTAAAGTTTTAGGCTTTTTTACAATATACTTATTGAGATCTGAAGGATCTAAACATAATCTAATTTTTCCATTTGGGCGTTCAACAATAACCATCCTGTTTACACATGCATGTTTACTAATATTTTCTACTTTTATAATTGCATTTCTGTTTACAAGTCTGTCAAGTTCACATTTCAAGGACTCATGCATAGAATTAGGAAGCCTAGGAGATGGATAGCAAATCTGTTCAGGAATATCTCTAGTAGGTATATCAAACAAACCTGGCATTTTCCCTGTGCCGTGGAACACTTGCATATTATCATTAATAAATTTTTGTTTCTCACCATCAATAACATTTTCCTCTGGCTTTACTTTACATACTCTCTTAACCAAGTTCAACGCGACGCAACCTGGAAGACCAAGCAACATAGAATTGGAATTAACAACAACAAAATTTTCATAACATGTGTTGTCCTTAAATTTACACAAAAGATTTATCATTCCTAATGGTTTTGTTTTGTTGCCATCAAATGATTGTAATTTTATATTAGTATCCAACATTTTTAAATTCAAATCTCTATTTATTTGCTGAAAAATCGTTAGTGGCATGACGCTTATGTCTGCACCAGTATCCAGTTTACACTTTATAGTCTTGTTTTCAATATCAATATTTTCATACCACTCATCGGAGCTGGAGCTATCATATTTAGCCATTCCGCAGAACACTTCGTCTCCACTGCTGCTATCATTAGGTTGTCCAACATATTTTATTTCTTTTATCTTGGAGTGACGAGGTTGCCTTCTGCAACTGACCGCGAAATGGTTAAGCGTCCCACATTTCTTACACTTTTTGCCAAATGCTGGGCATTGTCTTGGTCCGTGCTGCTTCTGGCATCTTTTACATAAAAAAGTATCACTTTTTTTATTTATCAAGTCAACATCTATCACGTTTGGATTCATTTCTTGAACCTGTTTCCTACTCTGTTCTGATGTCCTACAATAATGAATAGCTTTCTCTAGCGTCAAATTTTCAATTCGCAACAGATTTTCTTGCATCACTTTATCATACACCCCATGCACAATCTTGTCGCGAAGAATCTGATCTTCTAAGGACTCTGAAGTAGAGGTTACATTGTACTCACACGTCTTTATAAGTTCTCTACAATCTGTGAGAAAAACTTCAATTGGCTCACCCTGACGCTGCTTTCTCTCGTTAAATTTAAATCGCTCGAAGCTATTATTAATCCTCGGTGAAACAAATGATTTTATAGCTTCGATCACATTTTTATAAACTTCCGCGTTTTCCACTTTTATCGGTAAGGTCTGTAAGACACGTGCTGCCTCCGGCCCCATCATGTTTCTAAGTAGTGAGAGCTTTATTTTATCATCAGCCTTGTTTTTCTCGACTGCTATTAGATAATCTTCAAATTGTTGCAGCCAAAATTTAAACTCACTTGCTGCGTTTTCGCTCTGTAAATTAAGATTTGGGGGCAATTTTACTGACGCCATCTTATCTTCTCGTCGAGGCGAGGGCGTCGGCCAGTCAATCAACACGATTCACGAATGTGAAAGTTCTAATTTTTTAGTGGAGCCTCTAATCCAACACTTAAAGTGGACGCGGCTGAAACTTTTATTTTGAGATAGGTACACTTAACGTCTGCGCCATGTTAAGAAATTAAATAAAATCACCAAATTAATAAACCACTTGAACTTCTTTTATTTCTAAAACACAAAGAGCGCTGCCATAACAGAGTATATAAAAATGTACTATGAGAACCACAGATAACATAAGGTAGATTTACACAACAGTGGCAACTTTACTAGAAGCTCCTATGGAATTTTGGAAACAACACGAAAACTCACGTTTCACCACATTATATCACTTGCCCACACTCATGCTCGTAATTCAGCACATAATGTGTAAAACGCTTTCAATTTTAAACATTAATACTGGTAAAAGCACAAGTTTTAAGAAAGAATACCTACAATGCATCGAAGTGAACATTTCCGCGTTCCCGCCAAAAAATAACTAAGTACGTTTTTTCTATTATCGTTTATTCGTCTGGACTTCCAAACAGTTGCTAGTTTCAATATTATAGGTCCACAGACAATATTAGTTGAAGAGTAAGTAAGTAGGTGTAGGTCCACAGATAAAATTAATTTAAGATATTTTACACCTAAAACGGTTAATACATAGAAATTAATTACATCCAGAGAGCCTAGTCCAAGTAGATTAGTTTTCATGTCTCACGGTGTATGATAACTTGGTGAAGTGAGGCGTTGTTGTATGGTTTCACGGCAAGTGCCTCTAGAGTGAGCGAATTGTGATCCAAGGTTCTTCATAATAATGAAAAATCACTCACCATTCACCGTGAGACGTCAAAACTGTTAAATAAACACGGACTTCGCTCTCAGGAATCTCTAAATATTAATGTATTTTTTTCGGTATTATCCGTTAAAAATTATTTAAAAAAACCACTGTCGTGGTGGATTTCCTTCCTGCATGTATACCAGAAATGGGCTTTTAACGCCTCTCTTACTAGCTACATAATCAAACATTTTGTTATCTGGCATTTCTAGCATTATTAATTTTGATTCCAATTGTATGTTACTTTTATCAGTAGATTTAAAGTTATTTTGGTAATCATTAAAATCATTCATTAGTTTATTTATTTTTTTGTCATAATCTGCACTAATATTATTGTTATAGGTATTGCCATTGTAACCATTATTAGAACTAGCTCTAACTTCGTTTCTGATCATAGTTTTGAAATATTTCAGAAATTGGTTTTCGGCAAAGCTGATATTTGATTGCTCACTATAAAATGCATTGTTATTATCATACTCCGCTCCGTTATTGCTGCCATCTGTTGACGACTTCTTATTATATTCATTGCTATTATCAAAATTATTCGACTGGCTATTTTGGTTTTTAGTTACTTTATTTACAGAAGTTTCAGATTTGTCATCTGTTGAAACTTCTTCGGTTTTTGTTTCAACTTTGCTTATGGTTTTTTCTTGGTTGGTCGTTGTTGATTTAGTATCTTTTGTACTCATGTTATCCACTGTTGAAGTTTGCTTTTTGTAACTGCTGACCTTTTCAACTTCGCTGGTAGATTGGTATTCTTTGGTTACGCTATTTCTTGATATATTATTATTGGATTGGTTAGTATCACCTGTTATGTTTGTCCCATCATTGCTGTTAACCCCTCCATTGGATAAGTTGTTATTATTATTACTTACTGATGAGATGTTACTCCCGTTATCGCCGTTGTTATTGCCATTTGCATTATTGTTGTATTGACCGCCGTTATTATTAAATACGGACGTTGTTGTGGTTTCAAAATTTCTTATATTATCCGTTGTAAAATCCTGGTCATAGTTATTAAAATTTCCGTTTCGATTGTTTGCTTGTTGGTGGTTATTTCCATTTACTAATGTTGGATTATTGTTTTTGGGAGTGGCCTCTTCGTAATTACTGTACACGCTTGTAGTTAATTCAGGTCCATTGTAATTATTATTCATCGATGATTGACTAAAATCAGAGTAAGATGTTTTCTTTTCAGAATCTGACATTGTTTCAAAATTGTTGATTGTTTTGTTTGTATCATTGGTTGTAGATGCTGATCGATATTTACGGTTTGCACGTCTGTAAGGGTCATTTGTATTATTCTCATTTACGTAGTTACCATTCTTCCAATTTGAAGAATTAATACGATATGGTTTCAATTGCTTCTTCGTTTCTCTATTAGTTTCTGTAGCATCGATTTTACCATCATTAGAATTTATGTAACTATTTTGTGATTCCCTGTTTGGTGTGTCCGATTTAGTGAAATATGAAGGCGTAGTGCCAGAATAATTATTATCGTTTTGTATCGTCGTCGAATCTACTTCGTTTGCATTGTATTTATTAGTACTTTCACCGTTGTTGTAATCTTTGGGGTTTTTGTCGCAATCGTTAACAAATACTTCTAGAACAGTGCTATCCTCATCGGTTTTAGGTTTGATCTGCTTATCAATGTCGAGTTTAATGAGTTTAATACCATAATCTGGAAATTTCTCTCCCAACAAATCCATGAATTTCATAATTTTGTCTACTATGTCGTCCACTTCAGCGGACGCCGCCTTAGTCATCTTTATACAGTTCTCTCCATTCGCCGATGGTGGACCTGAATTGTAAAACGTACATTAAACCCTGAGCACTGCGTACTTTATTAATATCAAAATATTTACTGCATTTTTCGATGTTGTTTCTTTCATTGTTGCCAGCTATTGAATGCAAACTATTCCTGCTATCATTATCATCTGCATCTTTACGTCCACTGCTGAATATAGGTTATAAGGGCAGAGGGTTGCCATTATCACCACACTTGGCAGGCGTCTTGGTGATCACAGAAGAATGAAGAAGAGGATGCTGATGTTCATACCTTGGATACGGGTGTAAAACTGTCATCCAGAGGAAAAGGTGGAGTAGTCCTAATCTTACGCCGAGACCACACTTTTACTGTCATCATCATCAACAGCCTTAAGACATCCACTGCTGAATATAGGTCTCCCCTACACAGCGCCAATTATAAATATAAATAAATAAATATGTGTGGACATTTCACACAGCGCCATCTAGCCCCAAACTAAGCATAGCTTCTACTATGGGAACCAGGGCCCCGTTTTATAAAGCTACAGTTGTAGCTTACAATTGTAGCAGCTACAAGAACTAGTAACTACAAGTTACTAGTAACAAGCGTTTTATAAACCTACAAATAATCAATTACAAGTATAATTCACATCACTACGAACGTTATGGCGTGGAACCACAGACCAAGTACAGTATAAAATCTAGATTTTGATGTTACAAGTTGCACACCACTATGAATAAACGTCACGGTAAATAGCTTGTTTTTTAATTTGGCTTCCCTTTATTAGTGAATTTAGCCGGTGTCAAGTTTACATTAAATCCCTACATAATAATATAAATTAATAAAACAGTCTATTTTGTTTGTTCTGGCTCTCAAGCCATATTAATGTGTAATAATGAATCTATTTGGATGAAGTTTAGTTAGTTAATATGGGTGATTATGTAGATGCGTTTTATTTCGGAAAATGAAAAGTTCCCGCGGGAAAGTAAATAAGTTGTGGGTGTAATAACGGCCGTCATTATTTTTAGGCTAAGCTATTAAGTATATTAAGTTGGGTCAAGGCTATATAGGCTGTTTTCATATTAGGTTTTGTGATATGCGGTCTTTATTCATGAGCTAAGATCATGCTGAATTTGTCGCTAAATAATGATATTTAATTCACATTTACTTAATTTTACTAATTCAACATTCATTAATACGTGACACAACCAATGCAACCCACTTTCAGTAAATTTATCTACACTTGTAGTTAATTTTACCTAGCTCTTAAGTTAGGTAAAAAAATTTACAACTTGTAGTTCTGTACACTTGTAAAGACCACAACAATTGTTCGATTTTACATTTAAAAAATGAAAAAACACTATTGATTGTCTATGATCTACGAACAAGTGCTTGTAATTCATAGAGTAGAGTAATATATTGGCCAATTTGCTTGTACACTTGTTAACTTGTACCTTTATAAAACGCATTAATTCAATTTTTTCTGGCTGTGTTGCCAGATTTTTGCTACAAGTACAAGACTTGTAGCTTTATAAAACGGGGCCCAGGTAACTGATACAATACTTTAATACTTTTTTGTTTGTAAATACATACATAGAATACAATATAACACCCAGACGCAGAACAAACATCTATGTTCATCACACAAATGTTTGTCCTGGGTAGGAATCGAACCCACAGCCTTCAGTTCAGAAGGCAGGGTTACTACCAACTGAGCTATCGGGCCCGTCAAATCGCATCCATCCATCGTCTCCCCGCGGTTTTCACCAGATCGCCGCTCCACCTATTGGGGGGCAGGCCTAAGATGTGCTACTACTTATACCGTCGCTTAGTTAATCACTAAGATCTTACAGTCTAGTAATATTCTTACTAAACTGTCTGATATCTCAGGATGACGTGCGCAGTGCAGTGTCACGCGTAACTTTATACCATATGGCTCCGAATGACACTACAATAATTGTTATAGGCGGCCCAAAGTGTCTCTCAACAGATTCGCCAGATTAGCACGTGTTATTCAACACCGTTAAAGAAATACGGCAAGCCCTTTGCAATATCGTGTACTAAATTAAATCTGACCTCATACAATATTTAAGTAGTGTTAGTACCATTTAAAGGCTGGGCGGTAATATGAGCAGTCGATATCGTCTGAAACAAAAAAAAAACATTAAATTTTCTCGGCGTTTAATAATTACAACACCGCAATAGGTATTAGTTGTTAGTATCATGAAAAAATTGGTTTTCAGTTCACTTGTGATATCTAGGTGATACTTTCAATCCTAATTTGTTGATACATTCTATTTACTTGCGCAAAATCAGTTTTCATGTAATCTCTGAGTAATTAAGCTATGATTGGCAAAAAACGCTAGATTTGAATTTGCCGCGCTGAGTAAAACGTACCCCCTTAACCTATGTATAAGTACTGCCCCACTGCTAGGCAAAGGTCCAGATTCCAGATATCTCAATCCCCTGCAACCTCAGATCACTGCTCTTGAAAGCATCGCGGTCATCACGCCATCTCCTTCGGGGCCTACTTCGGTGGCGCGTGGCATCCCCGTCTTCAGGTACTCACTTCGTGATGATCCTTGCCCAGCGCCACAGACTAGGTAGTGGATACTGCGTACCCAGCGCTGTCCTATACGTACTGAAATATTGCCCTATTTACGTGTAGATACATCGGCTCTGTGCCAGTGTTGCCTGGTCAGATTTGTAAAATTACAGTGTTTTGGCTGTAAAAATACCGGAGTTTGGTATAAAAATACAGTACCTAAATCATTGAGTTAAGTAGGCACAGTGCTTTTACAGTAGATAAATAAAAAATATACACCATATTCTTTTAATAAAATCAGGTAAGATTACTAAATTCCGAACTAGAGGAGCACCGGCCGCAGTTCTAATCTCACGGAAACCATTTCACACAGCAGCACCACCTAGGCCCAAACTAATTGTATCACTATAGCAAATAACGATACTTAAAATATAGAATAGAATACAATATAATAGCCACACACAGACCAAATTGATTCTAGGTCACTGGAACAAACGCCTACGTTCTTCACACAAATGTTTGGGAAGGGAATCGAAGCCACAACCTTCAGTTCAGAAGGTAGGCTACTACCAATTGAGCTATCAACTCAGTCAAGAAAATACACAATTGTTTGTCACGAAACTATTGAGACACAGAAGGTTCTCGAATGGCAACCACGAAACGACTCAGCGTACCTATTGGGCCCCCACTAGGTGGATAAAGAACCACGGGAAGCTGATGGATGCAAGATGCAAGCAGCCACTCAAAGTGGCGCTTTTTGGGGGAGGCCAGTAAACATCGTCAGGCTGATGTTGATAATGACGTATCCTTATATCGAAATTAGATTTCCTCCAAATCTCATTTAGTTTTGCGTGAAGCCACGGTCAAACAAACAAACAAATAAACAAATGGACGGTGTTTCATTTTTAGAAGGATTTAAAAACTTACAATAACTGCCAAAACGAAGATTACACTAACAGCCCTCATAGTTCTGAAACGCGGCAGGTGCTTCAGACAGTTCGCGTCCGAGTGTGCAATCTATTATTATAGGCCAATTAATCAAATATAATATTTCATACCAACACGTTGTTCAAATATTTGAATTTTTTTATTCCGAATTGAATCGAATTAAGCTTGTTTTTCGTTTTAAAGGCGGTAGCTTTGGAAGCGGTAAAATCGCAGCAGTTTTCACGCTGCTTTAAAGTTCAGCCGGGGTTTTATGGCGGGAACACGGAAAAGTTCACGTCGCCGTTGCATTGTATTATTTTTCAAAACTTTTGCTTTTTCCAGTGTTTAAAATTGGTGGCGTTTTACGCATTAAGTGCTGAATTACGAGCATGAGTGAGGACAAGTGATATAATGTGGGTGTAACGTGGTTTTTCGTGTTGCTTCCAAAACTCCATAGAAGCTTCTAGTAAAGTTGCCACCACTTTGCTGGAGCATGACTTAGACTGGACTATGACTATGACTAGGACATGACTTTGCGTGAAATATTTTATAACACGATGAAAACATAATACTTGACCCTGGCTAAATACACTATGTCTTGAGCCAAAATATAAGAAAAAAAAAAGTGCAGCCCATTGTCTACTTTTTCTAGTTTGACTCAACGCGGTTAGCGTGTTTAGCCAGTGTCAAGTTTATTATTATATTTTTCACTAGCGCCCCGCGGCCTTGTGGCTTTGGCTTCGGGGAGTTTTTAAGGCTAGATTGAACCGGTAACCTTGTAGGGACTAGGCCAGCATGCTCCATCGTCAACCGCGTCGTCACTTATCATCAGGTGAGACCTAGTCTTTGGGTGAGACCGTGGTCAAATGTATCGCTGATAAAAATAAAGTCCAAAATAGCGTAGAAAGGTGGAGAAAGAATAAGTGAAATGAGGAAAGGTGCTAGGTATATTAGAGTCTGATTATTAGACTGTGTGATATCCATAGACATGTGATATCTCAGGATGACGAGCGCAGTGCAGTGTCACGCAAAACTTTGTTATATTAAAGCTCCGGGTGACACCGCAACTGTTATGGGCGGCCGTGTCATTTAACATCAGGTGAACGACTAGCTCGTCACATCATTCATTCTCATAAAAAAAAGCAATTCAAAAATAAATGGTAATAGGTATTTACTTAGCTAGTATGCTACACCTTCGATAGCATCATCACTTTCCATCAGGTGAGAGATGGTCAAAAATGTCCGATGAAAAGAAAACGGCTTGGCTTGTAGGCCGCCATTTTCACTTAAGTAGGTACCTACATTTATATATCAGGTATACCTATTAAGTATATATTAGACCAATATAACACCGTCAATAGTTAAACAAATACAAAACAAGATTGTACCTATTATGAATAAATAAAAGTACTTAAAGGTTAAACACAATAAATTATATTGGTGTAGATAGTACCTATATATATACGCATTTACACTACAGCTGAGCTAATAAAATTACTATTATGGGCACTTATTCTGTGACAGAATATCATCAGAAGACATAAATATAGTGGTACCAAGGTTGTGACGAAACGACCCAGCCAAAAGGGGGGTCCCTGACGTCACTCTGGGTCGGAGGACGTGAAAAATGAAATTTCCGCCGTTAGTAGTAATTGAGCGTGGTTCAGTGGTCCAGATTCCCAGATAACAAGTACATACAGCACCTTACCTTGACAATCCAGCCTTCAAACGTGCCTCCAGAGCCTTATCCAAGTCTTATTTCTCGTAGCGATGTAGGGTAGCTCTCACGAGCGGTTCGCCCGTCGAATAGATTGTCCCGCTATATAGCTAATATATATTTTATTGAGTTTTGCACAACACTTATCACTTCGACAATTGTTAATTACACAGATTCAGGTAGCTATTCGTATTAGCAGCGAATTAAAAGTAATTTCACAGCTTGATTTGGTTTCGAATACGTGAGAGATGCTTCACGTCGCGTAATGCTCATGCACTGATCGCTGGAGCCAATCAGAGACGAGTAAGGTGCGTATGCTCTGGTGTCACAGAGCCTTGTTATTGGTCAGTCTGAACCCATGAACAAAATCGCGCGAATTCAAATTTGATGATTGGAACGAATAGTGAACATACCGCCCACCAAAATATAGCTGATATTTTCAGGTTTGAAACTTAATATAGGAAAGAAACGCTTATTACTAATTGTAGAAAACTTATATTACTTACTACGCATACAATTAGATCTGAGGTTCTGTAGGAAGAGGACACAACTTCACAACAGGGCGCTTGATCAAGTTGTCTTTGGTTTTAACGGTCACTACACGAACAATGCCGTCGAGGCCCGGATGTAATTCAGTTACTCTTCCTAAAGACCATTGCAGAGGGGCTCGGTTGTCATCTTTAATAACGACTATAGAATTTACAGATATCGGCTTTGATGCTTTCGTCCACTTTGCACGCTGTGTTAACGAGTGAAGGTACTCATTCTTCCACCGAATCCAAAAGTTTTGAAGAAACGATTGGATAAGCTGCCAACGATTCAATCGGTATACTTTAGTATGGGAATGATCTTCGTCTGGAACGGTTGTTAGCGGTTCCAAGGTCAGGAAATGACCTGGAGTCAGTACGTTCAAATCGTTTGGATCGGAGCTCAACGGGCAAATCGGCCGTGAATTTAAAACCGCTTCAATCTGAACAAATAGTGTGGTAAGTTCTTCAAAGGTTAGCACTTGATTGCCAACTATACGATATAAGTGCGACTTTGCAGCTTTGATTTGGATCTCCCACACACCACCAAAGTGGGGTGCTGAAGGAGGATTGAAGTCAAATTTAATACGATGAGTCTGCGAAGCGTGCTCGAGTAGAGAAATGTAGTTACTGGCGCCTACAAAGTTTGTCCCACAATCCGCGTGTATAATGCTACAACGCCCCCGACGACCCACAAACCTGCGCAATGCAGCCACGAAACCTTCAGTTGAAAGAGACGACACGACTTCAAGATGGACAGCTTTAGTGGCTAGACAGACAAATAAGCAAAGATATGCTTTGTCCATCTTGGCGCCGCGATGGCTCCCGATTTTGATGCGAAATGGTCCACCGAAATCAACACCAACCACAGAAAAGGGTTTAAGTTGATTTACGCGGAAAGATGGAAGTTCGCCCATGTAGGGTTCTAGTGGCCTCGGATGCGTTCGATAGCATCGGATGCATTGCGAGAGACAATGGCGTATAGCTCGCTTCGCGCATAACACCCAGAAACGTTGCAAAATTAAATACTGAGTAGTATTATGTCCGGTGTGGCAATGTTGACGATGGATTGATTCGATAAGTTTGAACGTAAAAGGATGGTCGCCAGGTAGAAGCGCGGGATGTTTTTGTTCAAACTCTAGGCCTGCACGAGAGATTCGACCGCCCACCCTGAGAATTCCCTCTTCGTCGAGAAATGGGTTTAGTTTACGAAGGGGCTTCGGTAACGGTTTAGTTGACTGAAGCTGCTGTATCTCATTAGCGAAAGATGCCGATTGTACTAACTTTACGATAGTGAGCAACGATTGATGATTTTCAACTTCAGTCAAAATGGAACCAGACTGAGGTTTGTGACGATTTCTTGCGTTATGAATGAACCTTCGCATGTAGGACACAATTCGGGTTATTTTGTCAAGTGACGAAAATAGTTTTAGTAGGTGATCGATTGGTGAGATTGATTGATTGCTAGTTTCGGTAACCAGCACCGTCGAACACTTTTCTTCGGTTTTGACGATGTCGTCTTCTGTATTTGTAGGTTTCGGGAACTTCTTCAAGCTTGGCCACTGATCAGGGGTTCCTAACAACCAGGATGGCCCGGACCACCATAGCGAATTGTGAAGAAGATCTTGAGGTAGCTGACCGCGTGAGCACACATCGGCGGGGTTGTCAGCAGAACAGACATGATGCCAGGACTCTGCAGGAATGATATCCTGAATGTGGCTGACTCGATTTGCCACAAATGTGGTCCAGCGAGAAGAATGGGAACGAAGCCATGACAAAACCACGGTAGAGTCAGACCAAACATGAAGCTCACTAGTTGGTAATGTTGATTGATACGTGTCACAAACGAATTTAACCAGATCCGCGAGAAGCACAGCCACACACAGTTCTAGTCGAGGCAAAGATATTTTCTTGATTGGCGTTACCCTGGCCTTGGCACACAATGGTAGGACTTGAATAGATCCATCAGGACCTAGGGCTCACAACGAGGGGACACAACGAGGTATTCTTAACTCCTGAAGAGCAGGAAGCTGATCGCAAAAGGAATTCCACACGTTAATGATCTCTTCAGGAGGATCCTCGTCCCACGAAATCCCTTGGATCCAGAGTTTCTGCATTAGGCATTTTGCTTGTATGGTTAGAGGCGACAAAAATCCAAGTGGATCAAAGGTTCGTGCTATTTCGCTGAGAATAATTCGCTTGGTGCACGAGCGGTTCGATGGCTTCACGTCAAACAAAAATGAGTCAGATGCTGGATCCCATTTAAGTCCAAGCACCTTCAACGTAGAAGGTTGGCCATCGGAAAACGGTATATGATCCAAAAGGCACTCCTCTCGTGGAAGGTCTGACAGTAACCGAGGATCGTTGCTCGCCCATTTTCTTAATTCAAAATGGCCCAACTTGAAGAGTGCAATGATTTGTGACTTAGCTTCTAGAGCGTTTTCTAAACGATCACAACCGGAGACGATATCATCGACGTAGATGTCGGTAGAAAGTATTTGTTTAGCCAGAGGAAATCTATTGCCTTCATCCTCTGCTAATTGTTTGATGGTTCTGCAAGCAAGGAATGGTGCAGAGGAAACACCATAGGTAACAGTATTCAATCTGTATTCCTGCAACGTCTGATTGGGTCCACTTCTCCAAAAGATTCTCTGATAGTCTCGGTGATTATCAGCGACCAAGATTTGTCTATACATTTGACGTATGTCAGCCATAAAGACAACCGCGTGTATTCGAAATTGAAGAAGAACCGCAACAATATTAGATTGAAGTTTGGGTCCCGTTAGCAACGTGTCATTCAGGGATTTCCTCTTGGCGTCCTTGGCAGAGGCATCAAAAACGACGCGTAATTTTGTGGTGGCACTATCTGGTTTTAAGACACAGTGGTGAGGTATGTAGTATCGACCTAAATTCAGCTCTCTAGGATCCACCAAAGTCATATGACCAGATTTATGATAGTCGTCCATAAATTCAGAGTATTGCTGGTTTAAGTCGGGATCACGCGATAAGCGTCGCTCAATAGCCTTGAAACGTCGAAGTGCAATATCACGGGAACCCTCAAATGATGGCTCCACACCATCTTGGAATGGTAGTCGGACCACATATCTCCCTGACGAATCGCGATAATGTTCAATGACAAAGGCTCGTTCGCAGAAGGCTTCCTCTGGTGTGAAAGACGAGGCCTTAGGGACGCCATCAATTTCCCAAAACCGTTGTACCATTGAAGCCAGTTCGTCCGATTTTGATAAGACTTGTAACAAGGTAGATGTGACGACTGGCGTTCTGCCCAATAACAGCCAACCAAAGACAGAGTTAATGGCGAAAGGCTGATTTACATCGCCCTTAATTCGCTCGTTGAGAAGAGATTCCGCGAATATGTCAGCGCCTAACAAGATATCAATTGGTCCCGGAATATCAAAACCGGGGTCTGCTAACGGTAACGATTGAATGTGAGAGCATCCTGCAGTATTCAATTTAGCGATTGGTTGATCACCACATATGTGTGAAATAACGTGCATGTCTACGTTAAATAATTTTTTATTGTTCGATGCAAGCGAACAATGAACCACGCCAGTAATATCAGCTGCAACGCCTCCTAAGCCATTGATGTTTGTTTCGGATGGGGCCAGCTTAAGATTCAGACATTGCACCGCCGCATGTGTAACAAAATTGTTTTGACTGCCGGAATCGAAGAGTGCACGGAACGTATGATACTGACCATCCGCATCCTGCACTTGTACTATGGCCGTAGCAAGTAGTACCGTGGTATTCGTCAACGCTGTGACACCCAAACTTGTATTCAAGCCCTTAGCGACCAGTGATACTGGTTGCGAGCCAGTAGCGTTAGTATTGACGATCGATTTACCAGGAGCCTGATCCTTGTGAAGTAACGTGTGGTGTTTGTGTTTACACTTTAAACATCTAAACATAGAACTGCAGTCCTTTAAATGGTGAGACGATTTAAGACAGTTATAACACCATCGCTTCTCGCCAGCAACAGACATACGTTCATCTACGGATTTTGACAAAAACGCTTTACATTGCGTAATCGGATGCACATCGGCGCAGTATGAACATTTGGCCACAGGCTGACTGTTAGAATTATCTGCGATGAGAGCGTGTGATGCATTAGACCGTTTCGAATAGTTGTTGGGTGTATCTTTGACTGGATGCGTGACTTTAGCGGTTTCGGTAAAATGATTGTCACGTACAAGTGCCTCGCATTTCGAATGCAAAAACTCCTTTAACTCCGTATAGCTAGGAAGCTCAATGTGGGCACACCTTTCCTCGAACTCACGACGCATTTTCGAATCTAGTTTAGACAAGATGTGATAAACCATAACGAAATCCCACTGGTCAACCGGTAGTTTAAGTTTCTTTAGAATACTTAAGTTCTCATCAATGCAATCTAATGTTCCACGAAACTCGTTTGCATTTTGCAGTTTAAAGGTAACGTTTAAAATGTCCTTCCAACAAGTGAATGCTAGTTCTCGCCTATCCTGATAACGCGCCACCAGCGCCGCGTACGCATCCAGATAATGATCGCCTGTCACTGGGAATGTTCGAATAAGAACTAAAGGGTCACCACTCAGCGAGGAAATAAGATAATGGAATTTCTCCACATTTTTAAGCGAATCGCAGTCATGTATAAGCGCATTATACGTATCAATAAATTCAGGCCACTGTTTAATTTGTCCTGAAAATGTGGGTAATGATATTTTCGGCAGCTTGACGTGCGCTAAGGAAGAGGGCCTGGACATACCGTCGCATGAATCGGACAATTTTAAATCCATCATTTTTAAATTACGACGTATCGACATAATCTGAAAATATATATCATCAAAACGAATTCGCAACTCTTCATCATCAACAGTACCATCATCATCATCAGATCCCGCACTTAACAGTTCCAAAATCGATAAATGCGCATGTTCAAACTCGTTCGCATACTCCTCAAGTTTGTCACAATACGAAAAGAATAAGTCGCATTGACTGTTATCACTTCTCGCTAAATTACCTACTTCCAACGCCTTCGATAACCGGTTCAAAGCTATAGTACGCTTTCGTCGTAATGCCGGCAAATCTTGAACAGAATAACTAACTGTCCCCGCATGTTTTGTTTTCGACCTACTCGTCGAACTAAGTTTGCGAATAGTACGTCTAGGATTAAAAGACATGATTAAATCTCAAAAACAAAGTGTACTGACTAGTAGGAAGCAGCAAGATTCGATATAAATCGACCGAATGATTCACCTTTGTTTACAAAGTGAATGCTTACGAATAACGTGACCACTTGCAAGCAGTCACTACGATAATTTAAAATTATAATAATTTTAATTTACTTATTTACTATGAAGACCGTGATTAACGAATAAATTCGTTACCGATAATAATAGTTCGCAAAACGAATACTTATTTAGGTTCACTGACTATATTCTAGAATTGAATACAGAATTATTACAGCCGATGAGTATATATAAACACAGATAGTTGAAAAGTTTGTTTATATATGTGATCTATAACAATTCTTATATTCACCGAAAAATATTAAGGATTAGACCAAATCAATGTTACAAACTCGAAAATTCGATCTAAATAAATTCTTCAACTCGAAGCGATCGTATTGAAGTTGTCGTGTTATAACAAAGGCTTTGTGTAAGAACGCTTTGCTTTGTACAACCACTTTGTATAAATGAAGTTAGGAACTATTTGAGCGAATGAACAAATAATTGAACGATGAGTGAATATAATTGAATGAATTGAATTAATGAATTGAACCGGCTGAATAACAAAATGGTCGAAAGCGTTATACGAAACCGTTTGTGTTTTGTAAATGTACCCACTTTACAAAATACGTTGTCAATCATAAAATGATAAACCGATGAATTTATGCTAGGTAGGATTAGATTCTATCACTATGAAAAACAACAATGCAACTAGGATACATAAACTAATCAGCCAAACTGTATTTATAACACACAAAAATAACAATTTAAGATTTTCGATGTGAAAATATCAGCTATAATATTGATGTATTTTGAAATATGACTTCAAAATAAGGCCAAGAGACGGTTCCCTGGTTTCGGCACCATAAAGATGTGACGAAACGACCCAGCCAAAAGGGGGGTCCCTGACGTCACTCTGGGTCGGAGGACGTGAAAAATGAAATTTCCGCCGTTAGTAGTAATTGAGCGTGGTTCAGTGGTCCAGATTCCCAGATAACAAGTACATACAGCACCTTACCTTGACAATCCAGCCTTCAAACGTGCCTCCAGAGCCTTATCCAAGTCTTATTTCTCGTAGCGATGTAGGGTAGCTCTCACGAGCGGTTCGCCCGTCGAATAGATTGTCCCGCTATATAGCTAATATATATTTTATTGAGTTTTGCACAACACTTATCACTTCGACAATTGTTAATTACACAGATTCAGGTAGCTATTCGTATTAGCAGCGAATTAAAAGTAATTTCACAGCTTGATTTGGTTTCGAATACGTGAGAGATGCTTCACGTCGCGTAATGCTCATGCACTGATCGCTGGAGCCAATCAGAGACGAGTAAGGTGCGTATGCTCTGGTGTCACAGAGCCTTGTTATTGGTCAGTCTGAACCCATGAACAAAATCGCGCGAATTCAAATTTGATGATTGGAACGAATAGTGAACAAAGGTAGTGAAGTAAAACACAGAGAACCTTTTCAATTCTTGTATATTCTTTCTTCTATAAATATTCAGTACACACTCAGTACATAATAAACGAACAGGAGCAATAATACGTCTTGACGCTTCGGTTGCTTAACCAGAATAGAACGCCTTTTTGAACCTTGTCCTCCCTCCAAAACTTCCCTCCTAAACCTCAATATTATTTTACCGGAACTACCAAGGCAGCCATCGTAATTGCTGATGGTTCAGCGGACGCTCCTTCCGCCAGTGTGGCCAACCAAAATAGTATTTTTTAAACAGTCTACCAACCTCTTAATATTAAAAAGTGACAATAAATTATAAAATTCACGACAGTAGAGTCTGAACCAAAATTAATGGCGTGTGCTGCTAGCCCCCCCGAACGATGCGCGCACCACTTATTACATCTTCCTGCGCACATCTAAGTAATTTTTGCTAATGCGCAGCTCTGACTCTACCTGATTCCTCTATGGTGACACCTACCTAAACCTATAGATACCTAGGGAACGTCCATAATCATGTGAGATGAGTTTTAGCGGGAACGCGGAAAATTTCACGTCGTTGCATTGTATTATTTCTCAAAACTTGTGATTTTTCCAGTGTTAATGTTTAAAATTGGTGGCGTTTTACGCATTAATTGCTGGCTTATGAGCATGAGTGTGGGCAAGTGATATAATGTGGTGAAACGTGAGTTTTCGTGTTGCTCCAAAATTCCATAGAAGGTTCTAGTAAAGTTGCCACCACTTTACTGGAGCATGACTTAGTCTGGACTACGACTACCTGACTTAGGCTGGACTATGACTGACTAAGACTTGACTTTACGTGATATATTCTTTAACGATGAAAAATAACTATACTTGACACTGGCTAAATACACTATGTGTAGAGCCAAAATATAAGAAAAAAAAAGTGTGAGATTTGAAGGAGGAGGGGGTAGGTTCGGAAAAGATCACGAAACATCACCAGGGGAGGGGGGTATACTGAGAATAAAGATATCACGTGTAAAAAATACATAAACGGATACACGCGGTGATCCTGGCGTTAGTTAAAAACCTCACGGTGACAGACAGACAGACAGACGGATAGAAGAGCCTTAGTAATAGAGTTCGCTTGCGAATAGAAAGTGGTTTAAGCCGATGCTGTTTATTGAAAAATAACCAGCCAAATGCGAATCGAACTCACGCACGAAGGATTCCGTACCAATAAAACGAGCAAAAAAATCACGTGTATTGGGTGGAAGGCCCCTTAAATGTTTAATTTATTCTGTTTTTAGTATTTGTTGTTATAGCGGCAACAGAAATACACCATCTGTGAAAATTTAAACTGTCTATGAGATACATGCATGAGATACAGCCTGGTAAGACGGACAGACAACGGACAGCGGAGCCTTAGTAAAATTGGGTTGGCTTGCAAATAGAAAGCTATTTATTGAAAAAAAAATTACACTAGCTATGTCTTAGGACAATTATTTTCAAAGGTACCTACTGCTTAGTTTCAATTTTCGCATATTATTTGAGCAAAATACTATACAATACAAGCTATACAAGATATACTTGACCACATTAGCATCGATGGACTTACGCACGGACTAGGTAGTTGATAAAGTTGGGCGTTATAACATCTAGCAGGTAATATAATTCATTAAAAATTTCTAATCTTCTAATTAATTATAATAATCTGAGCACCCTGCTATAATATTTATTATAAATATTTATTGTAGTGCATCTTTTCACCCCGCGTTCACTGCTTCTCAGTCTAACATCTATTATTTAATACAACGCCATCTAACAAAATCTACATGCAGCTTTTCACGCCGCACACACTAAGTAGTCACGTAGTATCAACTGTAGTTGATACTACGTGACTTACGTAGTATGTGTGCCTCGGCATTTCCATGTTCTTTCATCTATTGCTGGCCGCTGCAGTAGTACAAACTTTAACAGTTAGGTCTATTGTTTTGTTAATTAAACAATTAAATACTTAATAGCATTTATTTACTGAACCATCATGAATCCTGATCCACAGAGTGTATCCATCGCTCAAACCATAGACCTATTATAATAATTATAATATAAGGTTTTTTTTTTGTATTTTGGCTCCACACATAGTGCCAGTGTCAATGTGTGTGTCAGTGTCAAGTATTATATTTTCATCGTGTTATAAAATATTTCACGCAAAGTCATGTCCTAGTCATAGTCATAGTCCAGTTTAAGTCAGGTAGTCATAGGCCAGTCTAAGACATGGTCCAGCAAAGTAGTGGCAACTTTACTAGAAGCTTCTATGGAGTTTTGGAAGCAACACGAAAAATTACGTTTCACCACATTATATCACTTGCCCTCACTCATGCTCGTAATTCAGCACTTAATGCGTAAAATGCCACCAATTTTAAACATTAACACTGGAAAAAGCACAAGTTTTGAAATCTATACCACAAACAAAATAGAAAAGTACCTACCGCTACTAGTGTTCCTACCACTGTAATTATAGTCATATTTCTATTGTATTTATATAATCTGTGTTGCATTGTGTATGTCACGAATAAATATATTTCATTTCATTTCATTTCATTTTCATTTCATTTCATTTCATTTCATTTCATTTCATTTCATTTCATTTCATTTCATTTCATTTCATTTCATTTCATTTCATTTCATTTCATTTCATTTCATTTCATTTCATTTCATTTCATTTCATTTCATTTCATTTCATTTCATTTCATTTCAAAAGTATGCTTTATTGTGCCTCTTCTTCTTCTCGTTTAGGCAACTGGGAGTCTAGCAAAGATTCCAAACGCTAACTCCAAAATGTACTGGGGGTCTAGCAAAGATACCAACCACTAACGCTAACGCCAAACGCTAAATCCAAAATGTTCTAGAATGACATTTCGGAAACCGCTTACTTTTCCACAGCTAATGTCATTTCAATACAGTTTTGGCGTTAGCGTTAGTGGTTGGTTTCTTTGCTAGACCCCCTGAAATGACAATCGCTAACTTTTCCGCAGCGAATGTCATTTCAGTACATTTTGGAGTTAGCGTTTGGCGTTAGCGAATGTGATTTGAAATTACATACGCTGCGGAAAAGTTGGCGATTTCCAAAATGTCATCCTAGTACATTTTGGAGTTAGCGTGAGGCGTTAGCGTTAGCGATTGTGATCTTTGCTAGACCCCCTGGTCAGCCCAGTAGGGCTACTCTTGAATTAAATCCCAATCACACTCAAATTCTAATCCGAATCAATCTCCAATTCCAATGTTAATTGATTTGGTAAAAAATGCGGATGGTGTAGGAATGAGTCAAATACTAAATGTAATCTACTCATTCCATGGACAATGATAAATAAATAAAATAAATAAACAAAGATTCGGATTTAAGAGTACCAAATGCCACGATTTCGTTCCAAATCCCAAATTACGATTGAAATGGAGTGCCAAGAGTAACCCTCACAGAGCAAAAAAAAAATGCTTCCCCTAAGCGTCATTTGTTTCATAGCTCTGTGGTAACCCTGGCTGGTATCAGAATTTTCAGGCCACCCAAAGACTTCTGACTTGGCGTGACGACTATTGTCTTATACCATAGTGCCTATACTTGTCTTGGTAGCGTAACAAATAATAAAACCCCATCATTTCAGTAATCAAGTTTATTAATTTAAATTCCAATCACAATGGTTTTGAACCTTTATACACCGCCATGGCAATGCATGGCTTGGCCGAAACATTCTTAACTTATTAATATTAAATTTAATCGCGCGCCGAGTTAAATGCTAGTTTATAATTTTATAAAAACACGTATTATAGGGTCTTACCCATACGCTGATAAAATGACAAACAATGCGATGTTTTAAAACTAAAAAAAAACTTCTCTTCGCACTTATCTCTAGGACGTACCTAAATGGTTGCAAATTGCAATAGGTACGCCATAGAGAGATAATTGACTTTATGTAGCCTGTAAGCTTAGTTGGTAGTAGCTCTGCCTTCTAAACTATAAGTTGTGGGTTCGATTCCCACCCGGAACACACATATGGAAACACCGAATGTTATTGTTATTGTATTATGTGTATGTATTTACAAACAACAAAAATATCTAAGTATTATATCAGTTATTTAGTTCCTATAGTACAAGCTAATTTGCTTAGTTTAGGCTAGATGGGAAATATCCTCACATTTATTTTATAAGTGCGTACTTAGCGACTGTCAAACTTTAGTGTAGAAAAAAAAAATGGATAATTAAAGGTAACACTATCAAAAAAATACTCCATTTAAATCGACGCACGAGCTCACTTAACAGCGATTTACATATGGCAAGAAAAACTACCTACATCATATGCTTTGACCAATCAAAATCGGAGATACGTTATTATTATCACACTTGTTTTTAGGGTTCCGTACCCAAAGGGCCAGGCGAAACCGATTATCCATCTGTCCCCAGGCTGTATCTCATAAACCGTGATAGTTACAGTTGAAATTTTCACAGATGATGTATTTCTGTTGCCGCTATAACAACAAATAAGTACTAAAAACCAAAATATAATAAATATTTAAGGGGGCTCCCATACAGCAAATGATTTTTTGCTCGTATTTAAAGATACAAATACAAATAGTTTATTGTAAAACAGTAATTATGTTAATGATAAGAGATAATGGCAAGGAACCTTGCGTGCATGAGTCCGACTCGCACTTGGCCGATTATTTTCGTTTTTTGGAGCACTGAATGACATTTAAACTTCCACGGTCACTAACATTACTCAAATATTAATCTACCCTCAAGATCTTCGTTTTCCACTTATAAAAAAAAATGTGAACAGTCTGGTACGGTAACGTATCGTCGTTTTTGACTAATCAAAGCCTACATCTCTTTACAAATTACCTATCTAATATAATTGAATGACAGTGACAAAAAAGTTGAATAAAAATATTGCAGTTTTAGCAACCGCGATATTAGTATGATCTCGAGATTCTTATGAACGTCTGCACCGAAAACTGACAGCTCCTGAAATCGCACTTATCTCTTTAGGACGTACCTACTGGAATGCATTTGGGTATGTCATAAGGAGATGAATGCTAACTTGGTGCAGATGGGCTAGTCCCGTAATAAGGAATCACGAGATAATTGAGGCGTTTTATTTAAAAAAAGAGCTGTAATTTTATAAAGACCCGATAGATGGCGATAAGATGGGAGTTTTACGTTCTGGCATTGTTGAGATAATTATGTATCGAGTTTAGTATTCTATCCTTATTTTACTCTAATGGCTTTCTATCGACAAATCGACAACGTACTCTGTGATCCACTCAACTGAATTTGACTTTTCCTTGTACTCCGTGGTTTGAAACTACGACCATGTTTGAAGTACGTCGTTACTACACCATCTAGTAACAGAAGCGGAACTAGTTCTTTTTTAAATAAAACGTCTCATTGAATTGGAAAAAAATATACTTTTATCGTCAACTGCACATAGACAGTTATATTACTTGAAAAAAAAAAAGGAGACAGTAAATTTTATTTTAATAACGGAGCTTTTTTAGGTCTAAGCCAAATCTTACCAAACAAAAAAAGTTGCCAGCAAAAGAAACCTTGCTAAATTTTTCGCCAAGCGTTTTCACGATTTCTCGTGTTACCAATAACAAAAATCGGAAAGTAACTATTTAAAATGATTAGTTTAAACAGAATAAAATTAAATGTAAATACAGCAAATATATGTTCACCATTTGCAATAAAGACAGAAAGTTTAATAATTGTAACCAGATATAATTATTTAGTTATATTTAAATCATGACCAATCATTAAAATTATAATAAAAATCCCTCCTAATTTTAATTATAAACCTTATAAGTGATAAAAATCACAATAAATTCTTAAATCAACTAAACACCATTATCTAGTTTCGTCTCGTTTCCACGCGTTCGAAACTACGTCGGTGAGAACGAGACAAAGCTATTTCGCTTTCTACAAACAACATATATTTAACATTTTATCCACACCACAAAAAAAAACGGCAACCTTAATGATTACGAACATTATTAAGACTAGAAAACTGACAAAACTCTAAATTAATATACAGGGTGGTCCAAAAGTAACAATAATACACGGTGAACGAAACTGATCATTACAGGTAGTACCTGCTCAGATAATATAATACCTACAGTGCAGATGCCTCATCCCATACAACGGAATAACGCGGGCTATTTTACGAATTATTTTATTTCTGCATAACGCAAGATTATCAAGCGACATTTATTGCGTGTTGGCGAAGTATTGGGCCAAATGAATACACTGGACACTAACTAGTAACTCTCTAGACACGATTACTAAATTTTTTTCAAGTTCGGGCTATTTTTTGTTTGTACCTGATGGTACCCCATGATACCTGTATAGAATATTTTATATAGTCTGGCAAACCTAACTCTGCAGTGGAATATTTTGGAACCCCCAAAAACTTTTCCATATAGCAATCAGGCCTACGTAAGTGTAACGTTAACGTAAGGCAGTTGTAAGACATTTGATCAACGCCCCAACTGACTTACGTTAACGTTACACTTACGTAGGCCTGATTGCTATATGGAAAAGTTTTTGGGGGTTCCAAAATATTCCACTGCAGAGTTAGGTTTGCCAGACTATATAAAATGTGCATAAATATTCGTGCTAGGCCTACTGAGGGCCTAGTCAGAGCTTGCCCTCGAAAAGTTTCGATACTCTCGGCCGACTGCTCACCGGATGCTGCGTCATTTTTGACAGTTTTTCGCAAAGAATATATAAAAATTCTGTGATTCTCAATTCACTCTTTTCGCGCGCGCTTTAGGCGCTTTTCGTGAAACCTTGCCTCGACTCTGCCTTCTTTTATTTACTTTTCTACGGGTACAAAACCTTTGTTCCCAATTCAGTTAACAAAAGTAGTTTTAATAAAATCGTTTCTAACCTTTGCATGATTCAGTTTTTGATTCAAACGACTTGCTAAATTATTATTGGACCACTCCATTTATATAACTTTTTATTATACAATTGTAAAAATGCATAAACGATAAATGAAAAGTTTTCTCACCTAACATTTTGCTTTAGAAAATTGTATCAACTACTTTCCAGCATAATCCAGTAGCTCAACTAAGTCTGGATCACAGAACACAAAAAAAAGGAAAGGGAAACGACAAAATTGCCTCAGATACTTAACAAAAATTACAATATCCCAAATTGACACCAACCACAAACAAAAACAAGCATGACTTACTTTATGTTATTTCTTAGCAAATTAAAAAAATAAAATAAAAAAAAACTACAACAATTAATATTTTTAAATGTATACAATTATTAACTTGAACATACCATTTGTAAATTTCTACCATATTTAAAAAATAGTAACACATGGCAACCACCTACTAAATCAAGAAAGCACCGAAAAAATCTAAATGACACGTGTGGAGATCATTTAATTTTTATAAAAATAATCAATACATAATGGTATAAGAATTCAATTCAAATAATACATAGTAGTTACAATTTTTATGCCACATTAGGAACATTATATTTTGCTTTTGTGACTAGCTTAAAATAACACGCGAACTATGTTTAAATATATACATTTCAACATATCTAATATGACTGTTAAAATAATATAAACTAATATAGAATAGCACCGCAATTTAAAAATATACCTTTTTTGATATTGCAACACCCTTATAGTAAATTTTTTAATCTAACAAACATTTTGACACAGATCAAAAAACATTCGCTTAAAATCTAAGATAAAAATCGTCTACAATTAGCCTAGGAAAAGTTTTAAAAAGACTTATTGTTAAATTTAAAAATATAATTTTGTACTCGTACGGCCGAAACGTTAATTTTTTTTCAACCCCCTGATTCTTCGGATATAGACTTACTTTAAACAAGGAGGGTAGATTAACTTGGAAAGCTCCTGATATACTTTTATACTATTACTACTAACTTTTGTACTTTTATACCTTTTTTTTAGTCAGAGTTTCCTCTTGAAAAGTGTCGATACTCACGACCGAGCAGCTCACCGGAAGCTGTGTCATTTTCGTCAGTATTTTGCTAAGAATATATAAAAATTCAGTGTTTTTCAATTCGCTCGCTAGGGGCACTATTCGTGAAACCATACAAAAACGTCAGAATATTTTATATATAGGATGTAATTTAATTCATTAGCATAAATGGAGCCCATGATAGTACATCATTTATAGATGATTATTAAAGAGTAAAGAGTGTAAATGAAATAATTTTTATTGAAAATTATGAAGATTGCCGCGGCGCCTAACGCGGTTGGCACGGATGATTTTGATACATTTAAACGTTTTTATACCTTGTATGTACTAATTAAAAACAGTAATTCATTATTTTAATTAAATTTTGTATTGTAGCATTTGATAAAGTAAGTTATTCCATTTTATGGAGTTATTATTATTACCAAACCAATGTGTAGAATTCAAAAATTTTGGTCCACACGTGACCAGTATCAGGAGTAGATACCTAGTTTCAAAGGATGCTAATGAATTTAATTACACCCAGTAGAGTCTGGTAACGCTATCTCTGCAGTGGAATATTTTGGAACCCCCAAAAACTTTTCCATATACCAATCAGTTTTTTATGCCATTAGGTATCAATTTCATAACATATCAGTGTATTCATTTCTGATTGGTGTTAATTTTTTGTATTTTCGAGTAGAAGTAATGGTTTTTGTTAGCACTGTGCTGACAGATACAAGATTTTATATTCCACCAATATTAAATCACTGCAGAGCTTTGCCTATACTCTTTGCGAAATATTCACACAAATGATGCTGCATCCGGTGAGCAGTCGGTCGTGAGTATCGAAACTTTTCGAGAGCAAACGTGTAAAATTTAGACTAGCCCTCTGAGCGCCTGGTCGATGCGACGGGTGGCCAGAATGCTGGCACTTATTTGGCTCAACGCATCAACATTGCAATTCAACGAGCCACTGCAGCCGGCATGTTGGGTACGCTACCTACCGATACTGGGCTAGAGCGTTTGGACTGTATATAGGCCATCCTGGCTATTATACAGTCCAAATGATCTTTGTGTGCATGGTGTAGTTTTTTATTTGTTTATTACGCACGTGTTAATAGAATTTTAATTTCACGAAAACACAGCTATGGGGTTGCCACGTTTTGAGAAAAAAGTGATATAAAGATACTAATAACAGTTCATTCATTGAGTGAACTGGTGAAACATTCATTCCGGTGTAATGTCACAGTTTATGTCAATGATTTTGTATTTTTCTTCGGGCCATTATACAAAACTCTTTCTACATCTTTGACGGTGTATTTTCACCATTCCCATGAACTTCTGTGTTATTTACGCACAGAATATTAAAAAAGTAAGTCTATAAAAAAAGAATCGTCCCTCAAGTCTAATTTAGATCACATTATGCCAACCAATCACAGATAATATCACCCTGCGTCCAGAATTTCTTTTGCTGTCATTTTATTATCTGCGGATCTAGCAAAGATCCCAAGCGCTAACGCTAACGCCTAACGTTAACTCCAAAATGTACTGAATGACATTTCGGAATTCGCTTACTTTTCCGCAGCTATTATCATTTCAATACATTTTTGGCGTTAGCGTTTGGCGTTAGCGTTTGGCGTTAGCGTTTGGCGTTAGCGTTTGGCGTTAGCGTTTTGGATCTATGATAGACCCCCAGTGGGTTATTCGCTATGACACATGAGATTCCTTGCCAATAACGCGTGACGTGTAACATGCTCCAAACGTAAACGCGGGCTTTAACGCGCCACGACATGGAATTACAATGGATACAAAAAATTGTATTCTGTATGCCACGCGTTAGATTGTTTGTGCCCAGTGTTTTCTAGTTTTTGATGCGCGTGTAACTGTGTTGTCGTGTTTGTCAAATTTGACAATGGCATACAGAATAGCATTTTAAACCCAAAACCATTCCACGAAGACATCGTAACGCGCCGCGTTACGTGTCTAAACGGTCATACAGAGTAAGGGCCCTGGTGCCCTTAGTTACAAGCTTTGCTTAGTTTGGGACTAGATGGCGTCGTGTGTATGTCAACAAATATTTATTTATTTGCTATCATTAAAATGACAGCAAAAAAAAACTAAATTCTTTCGCTCCCCATCTTTTCATTCTATCAAAAATTTCAATCCTACAATCCAATCTAGCTTCAACTAAACGATTAAAATTAAATTAATTACCTAACAGCATTGGTAGATTATTATATTAGTCCAAGTTCTTAATAAGAGATGGCAGTAGTGTGGTTTAAAAACACTGTGTTGCCAGTTAAATAAATCACCATTTATACTATAAACTTTTCTAAAAATTCAAAAATATTCGGCAAGAAACGATGATGCATCAGCGATTACGATTAATCGATATGACAGATACATCGCGTAAACATTTATTGAATTTTATCGATATATTTTTAGATCCCTATAACCTAGTATTTTAAAAATCTAAACAATAATCTACCAATGTATTTAATAATAATACTATACACTATAGAACAGTGGCAATATCAACTCTTTTGTTTAAAAAAGGTTAGCCCTTTCTCGCTCTAGGAAATGACGATCCGGAGCGATAGAAAAGGATAGAGCATGAACAATACGATTCCGCCCTGACAGATATAGTTCAACCCTACGGCTTCCATCCGATATGGAATCATTTAACGATCGATTCTAAACGTTGAATCGATTGTGAGCTCAGCAAGGTATAAAAAATGAACATAATTCCATCAAAAACTCCGTCTCGAGGCAAACAATTGTACTTAGTTATCTTTTTTATGTAAATGGCTAAATCCGATCTTTTGATACTATTTTTTTAAAGTAACTTAATATTAGCATTAGCAGTCCGAATCGACTGAATTTTCATATCGAATCCACAGCAAAAGGTATTATTTAAAGATTTCAGAACATTTAAAATAAAACTATAAGCCCGCGGTCCTGTCATATAGTTCCGATTTTCACCACGTGCTGTCACCGGCGCTAGTATCAGTTTTACCTGTCAAATAGTTCCCATTTTTGACCACCGGTAAGTGCTGATTTCGGCGCTAGTGTAGCTGTTAGATTCTCAAGAGTTGATCTACTATTCTATAGTTGATGTTTCGTTGTTTACTTGTTACCTTCTGGAATTGTTATGTGCGACATGGACATGTGGCGCCTGGAAAGAGTTTGCATTATTAGTTTTTACTGCATGTTTAAAAACCACCACCACCACTGAGCACAAAAAGAGAGACATAGTTCTACATGTATTTCGTGCCAACTGTAAGCGCATAGCACATACTAATGTCATCTGAAAGTACGTATAATTGCATCGATTCAAATTAAAAAAAAAAGATTTTTCTATTGACTTGACTTCTTGATTATGGCCTCTGCGACGGAGTGATGTCGCAATTTTGCCAGTGTCACGTACTATACTAGGAAGACAAGTGATGGAGAATAATCTGTCTGCACAGCTTGTAGGTACGGTGTAAAAAAGGGGGAGAATCAAACTCCGGCTTCCAGGTTCAAGGGATTCTTATCTACGACAAAACAAATAAAACAATCACATAAGCACATATAAATATATATATATGTTTATATATATAGTATATATTATAATTATTTGATATACAAGGTATAACACACCATAATATTAGTTATATTGTGTTTATAACTTAATTTTATTACTAGAAATAAATTTACAAATAAAATAAACAAAAGAAGAATGGGCAAGTGAAAGGAGAGATTTCATGGAAGTGGGGCGGGGGATCTTAGAGGGGAGGATATCATACAGAGACAACCGCAGCTTCTGACATTCGAAAAAGAGATGGTCCATGTTTCCCTCGTCTAAACCACACTCACACAGGGAGTGATCCCTAACCCGAATTTTGGCCAAATGGACAGGAGTACATGCGTGTCCGAGTCGAAGTCGACATACTACTGACGTAGGGATTTTATCAGCCTTTTTAAATTTGAAAAACCATGGTTTAGTTGGGATTTCCGTCTGTATTTCACTGTAAAATCGACCCTTAAAAGTTTTAGAAATTTGCCATTCCCTAGTCCACGCATTTTTCATTTGAGGCATAACAGATGCACTTAGGTCGTGGAGATAAATTTTATAATGATCTGAAGTACCCACGCGGATAGCCTGTCTAGCGCACGCGTCAGCAGATTCATTGCCCGCAATTCCTTTATGTCCTGGTATCCACGCTATTATAATATTAATTCCTAATTGGCTACAGCTAAATAGTTCTTCTCTAATTTTTAAAATTGATGGGAACCTAGTCTTAGATCGAAAAGGATTTGTAAGAATAGCTTGAAGACAAGATTTTGAGTCAGAGAAAATTATTATATTGTTTAAGTGATGAGTTTTAATGAAAATAATGGCTTCAAGGATAGCTATGGATTCAGCGGTAAATACAGAAGTAACAGGAGGACATTTAAAACTTAGTATGATTCGGGATGAGGGAATCCAAACAGCGGCACCTACCGGACTGTTGCTTTCCATTTTAGAAGCGTCTGTAAATATGGGAGTCCAACCATCATATGAGGTTATCATATTAAATTTAAATATTTTATCTGATTCTAGGGAGTCTTTATTTATTCCAAAGTCCAGAAGAACTGGGGGTTGGTAAATTAGAGCTTCATATGGTAATAGGAAAAGGGGGTTAGAAGGTAACTGTAGAATAGGAAATGGTATAGAGTAGAGTTTTTTGTAGCTGCGCAGAAGGCAAGGAAGATCATGTAGAGAGTGGTAGCCCTGAGATTCAGCAAGGGTTAACAACTGTCTGAGCATTGGGAGAATGGGATGGGAAGAATTTTGGGCGTGTTAATAAAAAAATCTATCTGACATAAGTTGACGTCTGAGGTGAAGAGGTGGATCAACACACTCAACTTGCATAGCATTAATTGGTGAAGATTTCATTGCTCCCAGAATTATTCTTAAGCATTTGGATTGGATTTTACAGAGTTTTGATAGTGACGATTTATTACAGGGGTCTAAGAAAAAAGTTCCATAATCTAGGTGACTACGTATAATAGCATTATAAAGTAACTTCTGTGTAAAGGGGTGAGCACCCCACCATACTCCTGATAGAGATCGCAATATATTAACATTTTGTTCACACTTTTTGGAAATGTAATCAGTGTGAAACACGCCATTCATCCTAGAGTCCAGAAAAACCCCAAGAAATTTAACATGGTTGTCTTGTGGGATAATTTGATCGTTTATCATTAATTCTATGGGAGGAATAACTTTTTTCTTTGTAAATACTATAGCTTTGCACTTAGAGGCTGAAAGTGACAGACCATGATCAGTCAGCCAAGCATTCAAATGGAAAAGGGCATTATTTAATCGGGATGTGGCCTCATCAGAAGTTTTAGCAGACACATAGAGAGCCAAATCGTCAGCGTATTGAAGGATTTTACAGTATGATAACACCGAATGCTCAAGGTCATGGGTGTACAGGCTATAGAGGAGAGGACTCAAAACGGATCCTTGGGGGAGACCCTTCCAAATCATCCTGTTAGCAAGGAATGTACCTTCACATTTGATTTTAATAGTCCTTTCCATTAAAAGGTTGCTGATAAAACGTACTATCTTCACAGGAATATTCAGCTTGAACAACTTGTTCCTGAGTACTGGAAGAGATACGTTGTCATAGGCTGAGACTATATCCAGGAAAGCTCCCACTAGGTATTTTTTGTTACGGTAAGAGATGTGGATGTCTGTTGTCAACATTCCAAGACTGTCATAAGTGCTATACCCCTTACGAAAACCATTCTGTGTGATTGCAACTAATCCTTTACTCTCTACAAACCACTCTAGGCGATGCTTAATTAGATGCACTGTTATTTTAGCCAACACTGACGACAAAGCGATAGGTCTCCTACTATTGGGATCAGATAAATTTTTTCCTGGTTTAGGGATTGGGATTATAATTTGAGTTTTCCATGTCTCAGGGATGATACCCGAATTGTAAAATGAATTAATTAAATCTAAAAGGAAATGTTTACATTTAGTTGACGCATTGAGCAAGAAGGAGTAAGGTATCCCATCTATACCAGGGGAGGAATCCACCAGCCCATCCAGGGCCAGCTGTAGTTCTGAGAATGAGAAGTCGGAGTCAAAAGGACCCTGTGCGGGGAGATAAACAGGAGGAGTTGGCAAAGAGTCAAATGAAGGCACAGAGGGGGGGGCTAATTTACCAGCGAAAATTTCTATCCATGACGATGGGTCATTCGAAGTTAAATTCTGAGCAGTGTAGGAACCTCTGAATCGGCGAATTTGTCTCCATACCAGAGAAGAAGGAGTTTGAGGGGACAGGCCTTCACAGAAATTAAGCCAACCCTGCTTCTTCTTAGATGAGAGTGTTCGTTTGGCTTTCGCTGCTTTCTTTTGGTATGAGAAGAAGTTCACCATGGTCATGGATGAATTATAGTTAAGCTCTGCCTCATGTCTTTCCTTAACAACTTTAGTGCATTCAGAGTCCCACCAAGGAGTGGAAACATTGAATGTGGGAGACTTTTTCAATGGAAAAAGTAAGTCAGCAGTAGAAGTGATGGAATCAATAAAGTTTGCATATGCTTGAAGAGGGTCAAGGGGATTAAAAGGAGAAATGAGATCAATTTTGAGGTCGAGAGATGATGAGTATGCAGACCAATCAGCTCCACAAAGTCTATACTTAAGGGAGGGTGAATAATTACGAACCGGCAATGATCTGTTAGCAATGTTAATTAAAATGGGAAAATGGTCACTGCCGTGTGAGGAATTTAATGTCCTCCATGTTAGAACAGAGGATAGAGAGGGAGAGCAAATTGTTAGGTCTACTACGCTTCTAGGATTTTGAGATGGTCTGACCCTACGAGTGGGAGAACCATCATTTATGACACAGAGATTAGCCTCATCTAGCAACTCAATTAAGAGATAACCAAAAGAGTCTGAATTACTGGAGCCCCAAGATGTATGATGGGCATTAAAGTCCCCCATTAAAAGAATGGGAGAAGGGACGGAAGAGATGGCTAATAAAATATCAGGAATTAAAGAACCATTCGGGTGGGGAATATAAATAGAAACAAAGGAAATGTCAAAAGCTCTTACAACTGTGATGTTTATGTCTGGGGAAAGGGTGGGGAGAGAGATTTGTGAGAAAGGAAGGTTGCGTCTTATTAACAGTGCACAACCTCCATACCCGTCAGCCCTGTCGTCCCGTAGGCAGGAGTAGCCCGGAACTCTGAATCGAGAACCGGGCACCAACCATGTCTCCGAGACGGCAATGACCGACGGGCGGAACTTTGAAATAAGGTGGTTTAATTCATGCGTCTTTGGACGCAGACTTTGGCTGTTCCATTGCAGAACTGATACCTGATCCATATTGACCTAAAAGGGAAGTAAGAGTGGTAAGTGTGCTGGCAACGTTGGACGGTAATGATGAGTTATTATGTGAAATCAGATCAATAATGATCTTGAGAAGTAATTGAATAAGATTATCATTTTGAGGGGATACAGGTGGGGAGGGGTTTTGTAACGCACAACCATTAGGCATAACAGATGGGACATCCGCTATGATAGCCTGGTGTGCCGCCTTATCATAGGATTTTCCTAATGGGGCTCTAGGGGTACGAGTGGCATATACTGTTTTTGTATAGGACTGGGAGGAAGAGGTAGGGTTAACATTTGTGGTGAGGGAACCTTGTGGTTGTGGAGAAGTATGAGCCTGGGTCACCTCTGTGTAGAGCCGGTATACTTGAGGGAACCTATAAGCAGCTTCTTCATAAGAAATACCTTCTTCTGCCATTGTTTTTTTAATGGATGCCTGTCTGCTCTGCTCCGGGCAGCACTTATTGGAAGCAAAGTGGCGGCCCGAGCAGTACAGGCAAGTAGCATCTGCTTCAGTGACATCACATGAATCTCCTGGATGGGGCTGGGTGCAGCGGAAGCACCTTGGCTTAGACCTACACTGCGCTTTGATGTGGCCAAATCGGCAGCAGTTGAGGCATTGGACTGTTGGGTATTGGTAAATCTCCACGCGCATGGATGTGTGGAAGGAGAATATTCTTTCAGGCAGCATTTGCCCACGGAATGTCAGGACTACTGTTTGGGTAGGAACCCAGGAAGGCTTACCATCGTTAATGACTTTCCTATTCAGTCGGCGAGCTTTTAAAATATGTCCACAGCCATTGGGGAGAACAACACTCTCGGCAAATTCTTCCATAGAAATATCTACAGGAACATCACGGACCAGACCCATGCGGGTGATGTTGTAACTGGGAATTGTTGCTATGTACTTATTCTGGCTTAATAATGGATTATTAATGAAGCCATTCGCATCCAAGTGGGAGCAAAACTCCACGGCTATTTTGTTTCTACCTACACGTTTCACGCCATCTGGACAGATATTGATGATCCTGTTATTCGACAAAAACTGCCCAAATTTAATTGGGCGGATTGACAGTCCTGCGGCGGGATCTGGTTCGACGCGAGAAACATGGACAATGAAAGGACCTTTGTCCATATTAGAGTAAGCCTGAGAGCCCACAACAACACTCGGGTGGACGTATATAGTCTGGATAGAAGCTGCAGCCATATCTACACTGGTAACCGTTTTTTTGGCACCAACTTGTTCAGCAGAATCTGATTCCAAACGGCGTTTGGGGGCAGATTGCGAATCCTTACTCATTGGGGTATGAGTTGGGTCAGGAGGTTTCGGAGGCACCTCCTCCACCTCCATCTTGTCAAGAAAAAAGGTTAGTAAGCGGCGAAACAAACAACTGTATTAGTACATAAAACTTACCACCTTCACCAAGTTAAATGTTAATACACAGTTAGATGTCAAGAAATCCGCTTGAAAGATGGTTTTCACTTAGTAAAGGCAATTATTTTCCGGATTATCTCACTGAAACACGTATCCTCTAGCACCTCCGATTTGACACTCGATTTTTCTATTGAAGAATTCAGAATTGTGACAACTAGCTACAGAAGCCATAAACCAAGAAGTCAAGTCAAGATATTTCTAGATAAATAAATAAATAAATAAATATGTGCGGACATTTCACACAGCGCCATCTAGCCCCAAACTAAGCATAGCTTGTACTATGGGGACCAGATAACGGATATAATACTTAGATACTTTTTGTTTGTAAATACATACATAGAATACAATATAACACCCAGACACAGAACAAACATCTATGTTCATCACACAAATGTTTGTCCTGGGTAGGAATCGAACCCACAGCCCTCAGTTCAGAAGGCAGGGTTACTACCAACTGAGCTATCGGGCTCGTCCGATGATGGAGTTCTGAGGTAAAGAGCACAAAAAGACTGATTTTTTTTATAGGATTGTAGGATAGCAGCACCACAGAGGTTGAAGTTTTTATATTCTGCAATTTTTGTCACAATCATATTCTTTCTTTTTAGTTTTTCTTTTTTCTAAAGTAGAACCCCTTTCTTTTACGGAGCTGACCAAAACATTTTAACGAAGTTCACCAAATTGTTTATAAATTAGTTCTTACGCAGAAGAATACTGTTTTCTCACTTCCACAACTGAGTCGAGAGTGTATTTAAAACGGGATAGAAATAGTAATTATGAAACAAACTTTACCTTAGCCCTCGTTCGCCGCGGAACGACAAACTGCACAAACTACAGTTCTTCCATTCGGTTACTTTCACATCTTTCGACCTTGTCTCACTTTCAGGGCACAACATCTTCCTGCCTCTATCTACGGCAATATCATATTTTATCTCTTTCTTGCCTTCACCCAAGCTTTTCTCTACATATTTGTTGTCTATGGCCGTGGAATTTGTCTCTGATTTCTTGTCTATGTCGGATTTTGTTACCGCCTCCTTATCTATGCTTTTTATTTTCTCTATGAGCACAGTGGGTAGTTTGTAATCTGTTGGTTTGAGCAATTCCTTTAGCGTTAGATTTTTGGAAGGTAAAGTGCTTTTTTTGGGCGCCTCTTTCTCTATGGATAATTTTGGTTTCAGATCTGTAATAAAAAAAAGAACTCGTATTTAGACAATTGAGCAGTTTTATTTGATGTATTATCAATTTAGTTCTCTCATCATCAAGAGATGGCGCTGTTTTTACTTTTATATTAGACAACAATGAAATGTAAAAAAAAATTCAAAGAGAATTATTATTGTACAGATAGGGGTTTTTACAGTTTATTGTATGTATGTAAAACTGTAGTTTCTTGTAGCTTCTACTTTACAGGTAATCGAAGCTACGGATCGGAGTTGTCTATTCTGCATTGTGCCGTATTGCTTGCACCTGTCGTGGAAGAGAGAACTTCTTTTTGTTTCCAAACACTTATTGTAATAGGCTTGCTATAAATAGTTATTAATATTTGACATTGTGCACTTTGCTATTTTATCTGCTCAGTAATTATAATAATTTAAGTAACTGACATTTGACTTGTAAAAGTGCTATGAATAGCTTATTTGCAATAAAACATTTTAATATTTTGATTTTATGGATAGGTACCTGAGGAAAGAATAAGCACGCTTCTGGATAGAGGGGCTTCATCGCTGGAACCCTCACTGTCACTCCGCTTGCGGTTTGGAGGACGCTTCTTCACTCTCTTCCTGAACCTGAGAATAGGCATCATGACTGCTATTAAAATGAACAATGAAATATAACTTTCATAAAGAAGATTAACAATGAATGTAATAATTGAAAAAATAAGTAAAATCGGTAAATAAATCACGGAGTAAATGTAAATGTAGGGGGCATCTCCTGTCCCTTTCTCGCGAAACGAGCGCCTCTGCAGTTAGTATGAAAAATCCACTCGTAATGTCACATGCCAAAGAGATTGTATGTAAAGCTACCACAGCTTAGTCACGAGGCACTCTGAACGACCTTACTCTGACGTCACTGGCCGTTTGAGCTATCTCTTTCTATTCCGATTTTTAAAGTGCTTGTAATTTTGTCATTTTTTGAGATATTTTATTTTTGTTTTCACAAATGTCTATCTTTTGAGGAATATAGTGAATTTACGCAAAAAAAATTTTAGTCATCATGCCTATTAATTCCGTTAACTCAGCTTGAAAGAGTGAAGTACGTGTATGGTTATGTATGGAATACTGCAGCCATTGGCTAGCCAGACACATACAATAATATTGTCAATGAAAGATTGTCAATAATCTTCATCGCATCGAATAATACCACAATACAGCCCGTACACACAGAATATTATTGACAATACTTGCTTTGTCAATATTATTGTGTGTATGCGGCCAGGCATCTTTGGGATGGTTCGGATAAGTATCAGCTTGAAGCCCTTGACTCAATACGAAAACAGGCTATAACGCTCATTGGCGATTATAAAATAGTAAGGGCACAGATAATATTATAATACCCCAGATTGACCATTAATTCATTACTTACCGTTTCCTCGGCTTCTTGTAAAGCGCAGCCTTGTTCCTTTCTTCATTGTTATTGTTGTTGTTGTTGAAGGCAGGTGCTGCACACGGCACGTTTTTTGTATGTTCCGCATCGGTACTGCTTGAAATGTCACTCTTGTCACAGGCAAAAAGATCCGTCTCATTGCTCAACTCATTGCTATCTATGTGATCACTGGAAAGGATGATTAGAGGTCCTCAATAGCCTATTTGAGCACTTTTCTAAACAAACAAGTTGATTGCGATTTTAATTATTTTTACAAGAAATAATTAAAATTAATGTGTGCGCGGACATTTGATGCAGCCTTACACCACCCAGTTGGTTAAATTCTTTGCTTAGTTTTACGTTTCACACAGGACTTAATCGCGCTAGAAACAAAAACAAAATTAATTAATGTTTTTAACGCGATTAAGTCCTGTGCGAAACGTAAAACTATGTGTTCAAATTGCGAGAATCTAAGAAATACTATTTCTCTATACCAAAAATGTTAGGAGTACACAACTTGAGTAAATAAGTTTCTATACAGTTTTCCTTGTATACTAATTACGTTCTAATGTAAGAATTTGTTGACTTAGTTGGAGCATTTGTGACCTGTTATGCAAGTATTTTAATATCTAATATCTCAGGCACCATTTGCAAAACAGGTTCAGGTTCGTGTGTAACAGGTTTACATACAATTTTAGTTACTTTATGTCAAACTTGGGCAAATAGATAGTCAATTAATTTTAAATTAATTCATTACCTGTTATCAGAAATGTCACTCTGTTCGCCGGTTTCCAACTTTTTAATTTGAAATGTGATGTTTATCCTCTTGTATATCTCTTCCGTTATATTCCTACATTTCTCATACTTGGAATCTAGCTGCTGCTCTGCTAAATTTGTCCAAGATGCTTGGTTGTTCTGTACGGTAGACATGTTCAAATAAATATCCTCTTACAAGACTCTTATTGGATATTTAGCTAGTTTTTCCTGTAAATAACCACCACGTATCGATTTGTAGCATCATACTTGAGCAATACAGACATTGTGACGCAGATAACTTGCGTAAATATGTCGAGAGGACGGTGCCTTATTTCTGCATATTACAATATGATATTAACAGTTATTTCACTTGTTTCTTGTATAAATTGGGCGGCGCTGCTGCTCTGAACACTATTAACACTATTCCAGCTCGGGTTCAACAAAATTCACGAATTTCACAACAAAGGATCGTACATTAACATTTTTATGGCACAGCGTCAGAGCTTCGGGATTGCAAGTTTAAATTACATAACCCAAGTAAGACTAGATAAAACTATGGTAGAAACACCCATCTAGAGTTTATAATAACAATAATTAAACAAATAACAATAAAAATAAATAAAAACTACAATTGCCTTTGCGGCTTTGATTTTTTTGACGTTTTTAATTTAGTGTTGCAACTCGCTTGATTAATTGGTCATAAATTCATAATTTTTTTACCACAGACAATGGAATGTTTAAATTATGGTTCGTCCACACTGCCAAACAGTGAGTGATCATCAAAGAACATGCTCTGAAAAAAAGACCTTCGGCTGGCAGTAGGTAGCTAGGTTGGCTCTTGGGTTACTAAAATTTTATTATTATAGTAACTGATTGGGAAACAAGAACAAAGAGGGGGTTTCAACCTTTTCCTTAAGCTTAGCTTACCCAAATTACCGGAAGTGCTATGTGTACGAAAATACGTGATTGGATTCACGTATTGGAAATCTCGTACTAGGGGTACTGCCATCAACATAGAATTATATGGACGGCGGACATTGACACAATGGCTGTCCATTTTCTGTTGGTGTGAGTATTTAAATATGCATTAGTATGCGTGAGTAGGGAAGTGACCCCTATTACACAATATATCGATATATAATAAACCTAACCAAACAGTGCTGCAGAATTTCGATACTTTTTTGTTTTAATACAATAAATAAAATTTGACATTTGTAGAACCAGAAGACGCAACTTAGGCCGGACCCCACTTGGTGGACCGACGATCTGGTGAAAACCACGGGGATGGATGCAGGAGGCGAGTAGCCGCTCAAGGTGGCACTCTATCGGGAAGGCCTATGTTCAGCAGTTGACGTCTTCGGGCTGTTAATGATGATAATGATGATGAAGATGATGGGCCTAGTAAAAGTATATTGAAACACATTATATGAAATAACGTTTGTAAGTAATATTTTTATATGTGTGTTGCCAGTGATGACTTATGGAACTGAGACGTGGTCTCTAACTGTTGGCCTCATTACTAAGCTCAAAGTCGCGCAACGAGCTATGGAGAGAGCAATGCTTGGTGTTTCCCTGCGGGATAAGATCCGAAATGAGGAGAGATCCGCAGAAGAAATAAAGTGCCCGATGTAGCTCTTAGGATTAACAAGTTGAAATGGCAATGGGCAGGCCACATCGCTCGTAGAACTGACAACCGATGGGGAAGAAAGGTTCTCGAGTGGCGACCATGAACTGGAAGACGAAGCGTAGGCCGGCCCCCCACTAGGTGGACCAACGACCTGGTGAAAGCCGCGGGGAGCCGATAAATGCAGGAGGCGAGCAGCCGCTCTAAGTGGCGCTCCCTGGGGGAGGCCTATGATCAGCAGTGGACGTCTTCAGGCTGTTCAAATAACATTGTTCCATAATAGTTAGTTTTTATTTTACATTCGCCTTTTCTTATACTATTCATTAAAATGATGGTAAAATGTGTAAAAAGTGTTCCGTACCATTATCTATTAAAACGAGCAAAAAATCACGTTTGTTGTATTGAAGCCCATATATTTATTTTAGGGAAAAATATAGGGGAAAAGGATGAATGGATGGGACGGCTGCGCCTGTCTCCCTTCGCCGTCCCATCTATTCATCCTATTCCCCTATATTTTTCACTTTTCCTCTCTTACCCATAAACAGGGTAAGGGCACAAAACTAATAAACCCGTGCGAAACCGGGGCGGGTCAGCTAGTTTATTATAAATTTCATAACTTATATTGAGGCCAGACGACACTGGCCTACCTACTGTATTTTATAAAAGTAGGTTTAGGTGCCTATTTTTAAATTGCCAGATTTGCACCTACTTTTTCATTCTGTTTGCACTTTGATCTAAATCCATTCAGCCACTTTTAGGGAAAGAGATTTTGTACTTTTTAATCTTCCCAAAACCAAAGTAATTTTGTGCAAATGTATGAACATTTACGAATATCGACAAAATGTAATGGACAGTGTAGGTACATCACTATTCGAGAGGCGTAAAATCGCCCATCCCAAAAATATCAATTAAAGCATTAAATCTTTCAGTAATTGCAATCGCATGGTAAT
Organism: Ennomos erosarius; assembly: GCA_963580505.1. Classification (NCBI taxonomy): domain Eukaryota; kingdom Metazoa; phylum Arthropoda; class Insecta; order Lepidoptera; family Geometridae; genus Ennomos; species Ennomos erosarius. Next base: position 3,617,760 of record OY757006.1, on the reverse strand, counting down.
TATACGATTGAAAAAACGTATATTCTTAATGTGAAATGCATATTTACTTCAAACCTTCGATGTTTAACATAAAAATAGCTAGTAAACTTTAACGTATAAAATGATGATTGTGGTTTTCCTTCGACTCCTCGGGTTACTCTTGATGCACAAAACACAGCACAACACGACACAATTTCACTATTGACACAATATTTAGCCCTAATAACAATATAATCACTATATTTTCATGTTTTATGCTCTCGCATTTAATTTCTTGACACACCAAACTGTCAAGACATGACACGCGGTGGTAGGTAAGGCGAGATTGCCGTACCTACAGTAGCTTTCTCGCATACTCTATGCGACGATTCGTGTATTAGACAGAGATACAAGATAGTATGTTTACACGAAGGATGCGGAGCGGCAACGCCGCATTGTCAGATTTTGGCTCTCTCCTTATACCTCCATGGGTACTGCACTATGCATGCATGCATCATTACTTAGCCGTCATTGTCAGTTTTGCATTGCTGTCAAAGTCAGAGTTAGATTCCCCGCCAAAAGCTAAAATGTCGTTGCAAGAATTGTATAACTTTTTATTTTTACGTATGTAAATATCTAATTTAAAGTAGTTTTAATTTAATATCTACGTAAAAAGTCGCTGGGTTGTGTCGACGTTTGTTGCGAAAATACTTATAATATTTTTATTTATCTCAATTGAATACAATAATGTAGGAGTATTGACAATAAGACAATGCCGTTGCAGTTGTGATAGCCCATGTTGTGTTATTTGTGGGCCTCAAAATGGCACGTAAAGTTAAAAAAGACAATCGTTATTTGGCCACACTAGTGACTGGAAAAGGAGCCTCCTGTGCCTTCTGTCTACGAGAAGTAGATGATGAAATAACATACGGAAAACTGTATGCCATTGGAGACATCCAGTGCCATTACTTTTGTTGTGTAAGTTTTCATTCCTAAAAGTCTCAGAAAAGAAGAACAAACTTATATTAGGTGTAGCCGCTCTATAGAGTATCCTTTGCCTGTTCTGTGCAAGTAGGTAGTAGATGCTTGCTTATTTTATACATTTGATGTAGGTACATTTGTTGATACTGTTATAATGTTACACTTTACATTTATTTTACATTCATTAACATTGTTATGTTACACCTTACAATTATTGTACATTTGTTAACACTGTTTTAAAATTCTTGACATACAGTGTATAATAATAATAATATAACCTTTATTTCAGACAAAGTAGAATAAACAATACACTGAAATATTATATATAACATACATTAATCCATTAATGGTTGATTAATTTGCCTCAACAACTTTGTCTGTTTGTCTTTCTTTGACAAGGTCTCCTCCAGCTGCTTCCACAATTCTCTGTCACCTGCAGGTATATTGGTTAATATTGCAAATGTTTTGTTACATTTTCTTTTCTTTTTCAGTTGCTGTCATGTTGTTTGATACAAAAGGGCCATGATGAGGAGGGCCTATTTGGGTTTATGTACACGGACATCGTTGCTGAGATCGAGAGGTGTAAGAAACACGTAAGCTATTTTTATTCCTACATTACAATAGAATAGAACAACATTTATTCAAGACTTTCTTAATAAGTTTATTTACTTTTTTAGGACCCTATTACTAAGGCTCCGCTGTCCATCTGTCTGTCTGTCTGTCACCAGGCTGTATCTCATGAACCATGATAGATAGACAGTTTTGAAAATTTCACAGTTGATGTATTTCTGTTGCCGCTATAACAGCAAATACTGAAAAACATAATAAAATGAATATGTAAGGGAACTCTCATACAATAAACGTGATTTTTTGCTAGTTTTTATAGATAATGGTACAGAACCTTTGATGTGCGAATCTGATTCGCAATTGGCAAAATGTATTTGTAGAAAGGCCACCCACTATTTGACCAACAACAATCACTTCGTGGGTGGCCATTGGATGCAAGAGGCTAACAGCTCAAAGTGCAACTCCACAAGGAAGACTATGTTCAACAATGGACATTTGCCGATATGACTATAAAATATAGAAAATTTTAAGATGACATCCACTAGGCTAATCAAGCTCTTGGCAGAACACTTGTTCTAGACATGGACTTAGGATGGATGGAGATAGGGATGCTGATTATCCCATGATATGGGCGCTATGGTATTTTAAAACTGGTCTGATGACACAAGCAATAGCCACCACATGTCAGCAATAACAAAAATCCAAATATAGCATCTGTTGCAATTGGTAATAAAAACTCCGAGCTGTAATACCCCGTATTCCGAGTCACGCTAAAATCGCTCATAGCGCTCCCAGCGCTCACGTTGATTTTTCAGCGTTCCGATTCAGATATTGCGCTCAATGACTTTGCCCGCTGTCAATGACTCGGGACAACCAATCACGGATGGCGATATCGCACGATGGCGTCGGTCATGACGTTTACAAGAGATTTCGTTGTCGCGCTCACGGCAATTCGGTACGCGTTTTTACCTCGATAATGTCGATATTATCGATTTTAGCGTGAATTGGAATAGGGCCTTTAGTAGTGTTGTTTTTGTCATAAAAAGGGCCTTTACTGAACGATTTGCAAAGAAGTATTTAACTAATTTATTGTCTCTTTCTTTTAGTATGCTCAGATAAAATCTTGTAAGTACCTTAAATGTTTCATTGGGTAGTAATTATAATTATGTAGAACAATAGAGTTGGCCTTCAGTATTGTAGGTATACATGTAGGAAGGTTTAGGTCTCTTTTTTTGTGTTGTGTTTTTAGAACTTTAAGCAGAGTTTAAAAGTAAATCCTAGTCTAGAAATCTTTTTTCTAGATGTCTCAGGATGGTCAGGATGAAGTATGCAGTGCAGTGCCAGACGGAACTTTATAAGAGTTAATGGCACTGCTGCTTAACATCAAACGGGTGAATAGCTCATCATTTCTTAACATGAGAAATTCACTTCTTAACGTTAGAAAAAAAAAATAGAATTAATAATAGCCAACAGGCTATTTGACTACTTTTACTTTTTGTTTGTATGGATGCAGGAAGCGAGCAGCCGCTCTAAGTGGCGCTCCCGGGGGTAGGCCTATGTTCAGCAGTGGACGTCTTCAGGCTGTTAATGATGATGATGATTATGACTTTTTGTTTTATTTTATTAATCGGGATGTTTAAAGCACCCTACATTTAATATATTCTGGATTTCTTTCGTATTTACGGTAACAACCTATATTAAAATTTGAATTTTAAAATTCATTCTCTAAACACAATTTTCATCAAGGCGGCGGCCAGGAGACACATATGACGTCACAAATTAGTTGTAGTGGGTAAATAATCTTACTCTCTGTTGGCCATCAACATAACTGAACATTATTGCACATAATATTTTATAATTAGTGCATTTTTTTTTCTTCTTACATATTGGCTCCACACATAGTGTATTTAGCCAGTGTCAAGTATTATAATTTTTCAGTGTTATGAATATTTCACGTTAAGTCAAGTCATAGTCCAGTCTAAGGCCTTCGTTCTCTATATTCTCTATATTCGAGTAAAGTTCCGAGTTGGCTAGCCACCACGTAATGTCACTTGTAACTGCAGTGACGAATTTCAGAATGTCTGAGTAGCGCTAGCCGACCCGTAAATCAGGCTGCTACTTACAGGACACATCAGCTGCTGATTAGTACGGTTAACCGACGGCTATAGCAAAACTTGTTGCAATCTCCAATCCAAACAAACAGCTCGCAAAGCGCTTGATAACTTTAAAGAAACCTATTCAAAGAAATCCGCTTGTAGTGTAAGTAAGTAACCATTTATCACAGATCAAGTACATGATACTATTTGATTTTCAAATAGCGGATACGTGTTGGTTGCTAATTGACGGTATCACAGTTGCCACCAATCACAAAACGTTTCTCATCATTTACTTATCCTTCAATAAATTAGTTAGGATGATAACAATTTTTTACATATTTTTAGATGAGTCAAATAGCCTATTGTTTCAATATTGTCGTAATTTCAAAATTAACTTGGCGGAGTAGGAAATAAACAAAAAAATTAATTGTTTACAGAAATGTTCGTACTGCAGTCGGAATGGCGCCAACCTCGGTTGCAGCGTGGGCGCTTGTCGAAAGCAGTTTCACTTACCTTGTGGGAGGGACAAGAATGCCATCTCACTCTACTATGGATCCTACAAGTAAGAATATAGTAGAAAAATACTTGCTAGAGAGTGTTATTTTGTCTAGATCTTATTTTGTTCAAGTCTTATTTTATCCATGTTTTACTTTGTCTAAGTCTGGTTTTAGTCCGTGTCTTCGCCCCTGTTTTATTTTGTCGAAGTCTTATATTGTTCAAGTCTTATTTGGTCGAAGTATTACTTTGCCAAGTCTTGTGTTGTATCTTGTTCCGGTCCTAATTTGCTCATGTTTTATTTTATCCAAGCCTTATTTTGCCCTAGTTTCATTAAGTCTTATTTGATCCAAGTCTTATCTCTCTCTATCATGGTTCATAAGCAATATACACTATCTCAACTTGAAATCACTAAGGCTGGATTTTACCAAAGTAGAATAAGTTTTATTCCAAGTATAACGCTAATTGTTACCCTCTGATACAGCTGATTGACAAATGAAATGAGGATTAAAAGGATCCCATCTAGGGCGGTTATTCTCTATGGAAACACATATTCCACACGATACGAAACCACGTCGTTATCGTGTCTTGTTCAAATCGTGTCACAGCGTGAGATATACCTCCACTTTACATTAAAGTTATCTTTATTTTGAATAAAATATATTGACATAAGTGGTCATATCTTTTGATGTGTTGATGTTTCGGAACGCGTCTCGGTAAAACATACGATTTTTGACAGTTTAAATCGCGCCAATTCCAAATTCATTTCGCGCGGTTTTGTTTTCGTTTCATAGAGAATAGAGTTTCGCAGATTTCTTATGTAAGACAAGGAATTCGCGTGGTTTCGAAGTAAGGAATCGATACGGAATAATGGCCCTGATTGTATCCAAGGAAAGAGTTTCAAAATAGGCATGTTGACTACTATTAAAAATGAACAAGTAAATAACACTTTCATAAAGAAGATTAAAAATCGATAAATAAATCACGGAGTAATAAGCTTTTACAGTATAGGAGGCATCTCCTGTCCCTTTCTCGCGAAACAGAGCGCCCCCACAGTTACTATGAAAAATCCACTCGTGACGTCACATGCCGAAGATATTGTGGGTAAAGCTACCACTTAACACAGCTTAGTAATGAGGTACTATGACGACATTGCTCTGACGTCACTGGCCGTTTGTGTCATCTCTTTCTATTCCGGTTCTTAAAATGCTTGTAACTTTGTCGTTTATTGAGATATTTTATTTTTGTGTTCACAAATGTTTATCTTTTGAGGAATATTTTTAAATTATGCAAAAAAAAATTTAGTCATGATGCCTATTGTTGGCATAATAGTTATATTCGTGTAACTCGGTTATTCTCGGAACGTTATGCTTGGAATAACGTTATTCTACTTTGGTAAAATCGGGCCTAAAACAACGAGGAAACCTAGTCTACTCTTTGGTGCTCGCCATATAACATGTCCAGATATTAACTAAAATGCATTATTAATAACGAATCGTGTATTGAGCTATGTAGCTAGACTAAGGAGTTGGTATGTCAACAACTATCCTAAACTACCCACTTAATCTACATTATTATAACAACAAAGTAAACAAGTACCCTCAATCTACCCTAACATTCTAGTTACTGACAAGTAGAATATATACATATGACACCATATATCCACAAAATGGTGGTTGTGCCGCAGGGCAGTCCTTGTATTCCCTTATCTAAGTTCATGAGATAGAGCCTGGTGACAGACGGACAGCGGAGTGTTAGTAATAGGGTTCGCCTTACCCTTTGGGTACGGAACCCTAAAAAACCAGGTGTAAATGAGTCTGTGAAGGAGAGGGTTATACGAGGGGCGGCTGATAAGTTCGCGGCCTAAGGTACTTAGCGAAAAGGTATCATCTCGTTACTGATAGCACAACTTGCGGCACTTATCAATAGTATAAATAAAACCCATTTGTTCAATTTGGTTCATTAACACTTCAAACCTGGAACAAGCAACAATACCATGTCGACCGAAACTGAAAATTTTCGCAATTTTGAGCACCGCGCAGTGATTAAATTCCTTGTAAAAAGAGGAAACTCGCCGAAAGACATTTTTGAAGAAATGTCATCGGTTCTTCAGGATTCCGGGCCATCATATACAATGGTAAAAAAATGGGCTCGACTTTTTAAACAAGGAAGAGAGAGCTGTCTAGACGACCCCCGCCCGGGCCGCCCTGTGACAGTAGTGTCCGAAGAAAATGTTAAAAAGTTGAAAAATTAGTATTGGCTGATCGAAGAATAAAATTGTGGCAGATAGCTGAAGAGTTACAGATTAGTAAAGAGCGAATCGGAGAAATTTTACACCAAAATTTACACATGAAAAAAATTTGTGCGCGGTGGGTACCGCGGATGCTTACACCATTCGACAAACAACGACGACTGGCGACTTGTACGGATTTTTTGGAGTTGTGTCAGAACGATTTGGATGGTGTTTGTAACCACATTGTGACAGTAGACGAAACCTGGATTCGTCAGTATGATCCGGAGTCCAAACAAGAGTCTATGCAGTGGATTAAAAAGGAGAAAGACCACTAAAGAAGTTTAAAGTGGAAAAGTCGGCCTCTAAGATTATGGCGACTATTTTCTGGGATTGCGAGGGAATTTTACTAATTGATTACTTGCCTAAAGGAACTACTATGAATAGTCAATACTACGCCAATTTATTGGGTCAGGCACGTGAAGCAGTCGTACAGAAGAGACGTGGCAAATTGGCGCGCGGTGTGTTGTTTCTGCAAGACAACGCGCCCGTTCACACCGCTCGCGTTTCGAGGGCTGCTTTAAAAGCCACTGGGTTTGCAGAAATTGACCATCTCCCCTATAGTCCGGACCTGGCTCCCAGTGACTTTTTTCTTTTTTCGAAACTGAAAAAGGAGTTAAGGGGGCGAAGATTTTCGGATGACAACGAAATGAAGTCAGCCGTGGAGAGTCATTTTCAAGAAAATCTTCAGAATATTTTTTCAATGGTTTAAAGGCATTGTATTCATGATGTGAGAAGTGTATTTCACTTGAGGGTGATTATATTGAAAAATGAAAATTAAAAAACTAAACTTTTCTTTCATTAAGTAACCTAGGCCGCGGACTTATCAGCCGCTCCTCGTAAGTGGGTGTTAAATATAATCAAAATGATAATAGTGGCATAAGATACAGGGTTACACATAAAGTTAATCCGTAATAGTTTTGGATTTGTCGAAACCTCCGATTTTGATTTACTATAACATAGCACGAAGTGACAAAACTCGATTGTTTTTGTCTAATCTGTGGATAAAACCCATAGGTTACAGAAAAGCAATTGTTACTTTGTGATAAAACCACAAGAAAACTGTTGCTACTGGTAATATATAACATTCAATAAGTCAGCTTCAGTGTTGCAAGCAAAAAATATTTTTGTTTAACGCCAAATATAAAAAAATAGAGGAGTGGATAAATTATTTTTATGAATATTATTAATCCTTCATAATTAATCTTTCATTTGACATTAATCGTATGCTGATTAGAATAAACACCCAAATTCCATACAAAAAAAGTCCTGTCGTTTTAGGTCATTCTGCCAACGACACGCTCCGAAACAGAAGATTCCAGACCATATAATGATGAGAGCAAAACTTAGAATGAAGTTAGGCAGAAGCAAGATAAGGAGTGTCAATGAGCTTCAAAATAAATCAGTTACTGCAATGGGTGTGGAAGAAGGTAATATTTCATGATTTTTTTTATTCTGGTTCGGTATTGCCCGTTTTTCATGCGATACAAATTACTTTATTATTGTCCTTAATGTTAACAATTTCTACCATTTTGCAGGATTTGGCTTATTATTATCTGCATTCCGCCATCTTGTTTTGTTTTCAAAATGGCGGTCACTAATAAAATCTGTATGAACCAATCAATTAAAATCTTTTTTTTTTTACATTTCACAGCGCCAAACTAAGCATAGCTTGTACTATGGGAACCAGATAACGGATATAATACTTAGATACTTTTTGTTTGTAAATACATATGTACATAGATATAACACCCTGACGCAGAACAAACATCTATGTTCATCACACAAATGTTTGTCCCGGGTAGGAATCGAACCCACAGCCCTCAGTTCAGAAGACAGGGATACTACCAACTGAGCTATCGGGCCTGTCATTATTAACAGCTTGAAGACGTCCACTGCTGAACATAGGCCTCTCTCAAAGAGCGGACGCTTGCTTCCTGCATCCATCGACTACCCGCGGTTTTACCAGGTGGTTGGTCCACCCAGTGGAAGGCCTACGCTGCGTCTCCCGGTTCGTGGTCGCCACTTGAGACCCTTTGTTCTCCATCGGTTGTCAGTTCTACGAGCGATGTGGCCTGCCCATGCCATTTAAACTTGCTAATTCTAAGAGCTATATCGGTCACTAGTTCTCCGGTGGATCTCCTCATTCCGGCTATTATCTCGCAGGGAAACACCGAGCATAGCTCTCTCCATAGCTTGTTGCGCGACCTCGAGCTTACTAATGAGGCCAACAGTAAGATACCTACCAGTAATATATTACCAGTACCTTACTATTTCAGATGTCGAGCCCGCAGACGAAATGGTCTGTGTAATTTGCTATGAAGCCGTGGATGGGTTTCCTACAATACACACCTTTTGGCCTCCGTGCTGCGCTAAGGATGCTTGGTTTCATAGGACTTGTTTGCAGGTATTCAACACATTCCTTTGGATGTAAAGGAAGTTGTACTCGCATCCATCTATCCCTAAAGCCGGGACATGCTTTTCTTAAGCTACCGTGACAATGATAAGTGATCTAATGTCCTCTATCCTTCATCTTACCGCTTGACAAGTTTCAACAATGGTTTTAATTTTCAGAGAATGGCGCTAAGTGCTGGTATGCATTATTTAAAATGTCCTCTTTGTAATGATAAGGAGAATTTTTACGAAGCTGTAGTCAGTCAAGGTTACTATGTTCCTGACAGGTTAGTACATTATATTTACTAACGATTAAAGCACTACTTCCCCACTGCTCAACTAAATTGCTCAACTGCATCAAGTTGAGCAGTGGGTAATACCGACAGCTCAACTGGTAACTGCTCAACTATTCATAGTTGAGCAGTGGGTATTACCCACTGCTCAACTAAAATTGTTACCCACTGCTCAATTAGTTGAGCAGTTGAGCAATAGGACATAGTTTGTATAACCAAACATTTTACGCCCTATAGCTCAACTGGTTTTTGCTCAACTTAGTTGATCAGTGGGTCATCCTGTTATGAAATCGGATTTGTAGCCTACTGCTCAACTGCTCTTGCGGCACTGGCTGCTTATAATCTATTGAGACCTTTTAAAGGCTTTTTTGTTGATTGACATTATTATTGTCACTTATTGTAAAAATTTAGTTTACTGATATAATAAGAGATGCATTGTTGGGATATTACAAAGATATTACACTTGTTTTTTTATTTTAAAATTTCTTACTTGTGGGTAAATAAGTAATTATGAGATTTGTAGTTTTATTTCATATGATAACAGAAAAAAAGACATTTTTTTAAAGATGCTTTGCAGAATTGATAAAACCGAAGCGCTTTAACCATTGCATTTCTAAGAGATATCAAGTTTAAAGAAATTGTTTTGCTGAGGTGGTTTGGTTGATGCAAGTTTTTAAATAATGAACCCTGTCAATACGACATGTCTAAAAAAGAATCTTCATCTTCTTCTTCTTCTTCTTCTTTAATGGCTTTCTATCGCTTTTTTGCAATAATTCTGCCAATGTCAAGTGAGTATAATTTGTACGGTTATGTCAAGTCAAAGTCATATTTTGTCAGTCAAAATGCCAACAGTAAAATGGAGGATATTTTACTGAAGGCTCTAAAAAGGGCCGTTGAAGCAAAAACGAAAACGGCTTGGTTTTATAATCTTCAAACCATTTAATATTATAGAAGGTAACGTAAGTAGAACTCATAATAGCACGTCATCGCAGAGCTGCCATCGGCGCCGCGCATACTCCGTGAGGATGGGCATCTTTATTGCCCGAACACCGGTCGAGTTAATCGACGTAATTTTTACGTAAAGTAAGCCGGATTACGTGCTATTAAAACCATTTGCCAACACTCGTGCACGTTCACGAACACTTAAAACTAAAAAATAACATCTGCTGTCAAAAATGACACCTGTCAAAAATGACATCTATCAAAATGACATCTGTCAAAAAAATTAAAACTAAAAAATGACATCTGTCAAAAGTGACACCTGCCAAAAGTGACATCTATCAAAATGACATCTGTCAAAAGTGACACCTGTCAAAAGTGACACCTGTCATAAGTGACACCTGTCAAAAGTGACATCTGTCAATGGCATAGGTCATTTCACAAATTAGACTTTTTCGCTACATAGTGATTTTGCGACTACGATATTTTGGTCACAGACGTTTTACAACCCAGACGATATGACCCTAACCCTATCTTCCTCCACTGCTGAGAATACCAGTTGAGCCATCGGTATTACCCACTGCTCAACTTGATGCAGTTGAGCAATTTGGTTGAGCAGTGGGGAAGACGCACAATTTTATAACAGGATGACCTACTGATCAACTTAGTTGAGCAAAATACAGTTGAGCTATAGGGCATAAAATGGTCGGTAATACAAACTATGTCCTACTGCTCAACTGCTCAACTGGTTGAGCAATTTAGTTGAGCAGTGGGGAAGTACTGGATTAAAGTTCCATGTTCCTAACTTTACAGGTTACTGGATGAAACTTTCTTAGATCTGCATATTTCCGGATGATACATTTTTCTACCTTTGCATGTTTCTAGAAGATTAATTTTTCTATTTTTGCATGTTTCTGGATGATCCCAAATCCCTTTGCATAGACATGTATAACATTTTTTTTACTTTAACACAGACTGTTTTTGCGCTTTTTTCTGTGCACAAATATTTGTCTTGTCGCTGGGATCGAACCGGCTACCTCCGGGTTATGAGTCGACCTGTTCAACCATTACACCACAGAGACTGTCTTCTATTACTTCAAATTTTAATATCACTTACAGAGATGCAGCTTGGGAGTTGGAACAAAATGCATTCGCGGAAATATATGAAAGACCATTGTCCTGTTGTGCTGATGAATGCGCTTGTCCAATGGGCAGAGGACATGACGCGGAAAATGGGTGAGAAACCACAGACTATGTTTAATTTGTGTGAGAATAGGACCACCCCATCCCTTCCCGTGGCCGTAAGAGCCGGCTAAGGGAATATCCAGGGAATGTGCAGCAGCAGTCTCCTCGGTACATTATAATCTGGGATCACCGAGCCGCCTGTCAAGCGTGCTGATTATGGCTATGATAAGCGTCCAAAGTGGCGTTTTGCGCCCGTCAATGTGTGATATGATTTTGTTTTTTTTTTTTTACTTTGGCAGTATGTCATATTTATTTTGATTAATTAGGTCAAAACTACACACCAATTTTCATCAAAAGTTCAGTTATTTTCGAAACAAACACAGTCACACAAAGTATTCCATTCATAGCATTATTGAATTGAATATTGACAGAATAGCAATTTTGAGGAACCTAAAACATGTTTTATTCTAGAAAATGGGACATAAAGCTATGTTTACTATGTGGAAGCGCAGGCGCACACGCACTATGCCTCGTCCAATCACAGGCCGAGAAACAATCCGTCGACCAATCAGAGAGCAAAACGGAAATCGCTTCCCTTGACCAATCACAGACAGACAAGGAACTTCTCGACCAACCACAGCTAATAAACAAAGAGTTGTTCTTCCACCAATTGCAACTGAAGACAAAAGATGACGTCATATCTGTCGACCAATCGCAGGCTGATGAGAAGTGTCTCGACCAATCAAATTTGAAATACGTTTGCCGTTCTTGCTTACCGGCTGCGCCTGAAGATTTGAGTGCACTGACTAGCAGTATCGAAGCTCGTAAGTTCTTTTATCATCATCATCATCAATCATCATCAGCCTGAAGACGTCCACTGCTGAACATAAGCCTCCCGCAAAAAACGCCACTTTGAGCGGCTGTTTGCCTCCTGCATTCAACTCCCCCGGTTTTACCATATCGTATTTCCACCTAGTAGGGATTTAAGCTGCGTCTTCCGGTTCGTGGTCGCCACTCGAGAACCTTTCTTCCCCATCGGTTTTCAGTTCTACGAGCGATGTGGCCTGCCCACTGCCATTTCAACTTGCTAATCCTAAGAGCTATATCGGTCACTTTAGTCCTGCGTCTCCTCATTCCGGATTTTATCTCGCAGGGAAACACCGAGCATTGCTCTCTCCATAGCTCGTTGCGCGACCACAGTACCAAGTCATTACCACTTACTAAACCCTAACTTCGACCTCCGGAACCTTATGGGTACAAGTTTTACTCACTACTTGTCCTTATTTTACATTTAACTCTATTTCAGTAATACAACAAGAGCAAGCGGTATCTGTATCGAACGCTCGACGCCCTGTCATGCCAAGTCGCATGTCTCTCAGGCGAACCAAAGGCAGGAGAATTTTTAACCCGTAAGTATTATTATTATTATTCCTACACACACTTTTCTCGTAGATGCACTTTCTTGGAAGATACACTTTTCTCGTAGATGCACTTTCTTGCAAGATACACTTTTCTCGTAGATGCACTTTCTTGGAAGATACACCTTTCCAGTAGATGCACTTTCTTGCAAGATACACCTTTCTCGTAGATGCACTTTCTTGGAAGATACACTTTTCTCGTAGATTCACTTTCTTGGAAGATACACTTTTCTCGTAGATGCACTTTCTTGGAAGATACACTTTTCTCGTAGATGCACTTACTTGCAAGATACACCTTTCTCGTAGATGCACTTTCTTGGAAGATACACTTTTCTCGTAGATGCACTTTCTTGGAAGATACACTTTTCTCGTAGGTGCACTTTCTTGGAAGATTCACTTTTCTCGTAGATGCTCTTTCTTGGAAGATACACTTTTCTCGTAGATGCACTTTCTTGGAAGATACACTTTTCTCGTAGATGCACTTTCTTGGAAGATACACTTTTCTCGTAGATGCTCTTTCTTGCAAGATACACCTTTCTCGTAGATGCACTTTCTTGGAAGATACACTTTTCTCGTAGATGCACTTTCTTGGAAGATACACTTTTCTCGTAGATGCACTTTCTTGGAAGATACACTTTTCTCGTAGATGCACTTACTTGCAAGATACACCTTTCTCGTAGATGCACTTTCTTGGAAGATACACTTTTCTCGTAGATGCACTTTCTTGGAAGATACACTTTTCTCGTAGATGCACTTTCTTGGAAGATACACTTTTCTCGTAGATGCACTTACTTGCAAGATACACCTTTCTCGTAGATGCACTTTCTTGGAAGATACACTTTTCTCGTAGATGCACTTTCTTGGAAGATACACTTTTCTCGTAGATGCACTTTCTTGGAAGATTCACTTTTCTCGTAGATGCTCTTTCTTGGAAGATACACTTTTCTCGTAGATGCACTTTCTTGGAAGATACACTTTTCTCGTAGATGCACTTTCTTGGAAGATACACTTTTCTCGTAGATGCACTTTCTTGCAAGATACACCTTTCTCGTAGATGCACTTTCTTGCAACTTACACTTTTTTCGTAGATGCACTTTCTGGCAAGATACACTTATCTCGTAGATGCACTTTCTTGCAAGATACACTTATCTCGTAGATGCACTTTCTTGCAAGATACACTTTTCTCGTAGATGCACTTTCATGGAAGATACACTTTTCTCGTAGAACACTTTTCTCGTAGATGTAATTGTTTACGAAATTAAACTTTTCCGTAGAACACTTTTCTCGTAGATGTAATTTTCTTCGAAGATACACTTCTCTCGTTGATACACATTCCTCGTAGACACATTTTCCTCACAGACACACTTTCCCCATAGACACTTTCCTCATACAGACGTATTTGGAAATACCCGATAGCTCAGTTGGTAGTATCCCTGCCTTCTGAACTGAGGGCTGTGGGTTCGATTCCTGCCCAGGACAAACTTTTATGTGATGAACATAGATGTTTGTTCTGCGTCTGGGTGTTATATTTTATTCTATGTATGTATTTACAAACAAAAAGTATCTAAGTATTGTATCAGTTATCTGGTTCCCATAGTACAAGCTTTGCTTAGTTTGCTTTAGATGGCGCTGTGGGAAATGTCCACACATATTTATTTATTTATTTAATAAATACATTTTTTTAGCTATTATTCCATTTAAAATACTCTTTGAATGTGATCTATTTAGGAACAGAATCAGATACCCACTTAAGGCTGGATTTTACCAAAGTAGAATAAGTTTTATTCCAAGTATATCGCTAATAGTTACCCTCGGATACAGCTGATTGACAAATGGAATGACGATTAAAAGGACCCTATCCTGATTGTATCCAAGCGCAAGTACGGTCTTGCATGGAATACTGCAGCTACTGGGATGGTTCAGCAAAGTACCAACTGGCAGCGCTGGACTCTATAGAGAAGAGGGCAAGAAGAATGGTCAACGATGAGATGCTGCTTGGAAAGAGAATGCACAGAAGAAAAGTAGCTTGTCTGTCCGTCTTTTACCGTCTGCATTTTGGGGAGTGTTCTCAGGAGCTCCATAGTCTCATCCCGTCCTCTCCTTTCCGTCATAGAACAACTAGACGCGGTGAGGCCTTCCATCCTTATGTCGTTGACGTGCCCCATGTTCGTACTAATCGTTCCGGAAATTCTTTTATAATCCGCACTTCTAAGGAATGGAACTTGCTTCCTATAACGGTGTTTCCTTCCACATATAATCTAGGCGTATTCAAGAGCAGAGTGAATAGGTATTTTCTGGGTAAGCGTGTCCCACCTTAGGCTTCATCTACACTTACCATCAGGTGATGTTGCCAAACGCAAACCCATCAACAATAAAAAAAAAAAGGAAAGAACTTCAAAATTGTTGGTATAAAAGTTATATTCGTGTAACTCGGTTATTCTCGGAACGGTATACTTGGAATAACGTTATTCTATTTTGGTAATATCCCTGTGACATATTGTCCGTGTCCCTGCCATTGATGAGGGAAGTAAGAGGATGTCAAACATGGTTACGTGACGTGCGGCGCTTTTTCACCACAATATGGTGCCGACTCCGCCCCACTCCGCCCCATTGTTTACTGCGTTTGACAGTTGACGATTGACGTACTAGCTCAAAATACCACCTGAACATGGCGGACTTTTTGCCGCAGGGCGGTCTCAAGTGACGTCAGAGACAAATTATTATCAGAAATGAAAGTTAGCTTTATGCCACATCCTCTTACTTCCCTCATCAAATGTGATGGGAAATTAAATTGAAATAACTTTTTTACAGACCATCAAGCTCGCGACCAAATCATTCAAAGAAAACAGAAATTGAAACCACAGGTAAGCAGATACAGACCAGAAAAAATCCCCACACAGTCAAAAAAATTTTTGTCTGATATCATTTCATAGTCTCGTTTGCCCAGTAATTTCGCTAGCTACAACGCCAAACCGAAACACAATGCTTGCACACTACTGCTTGGCGGCAGAATAACTGGCAAAACTAGTACCTACCTAGAAGAACTTTAACAAACACCACCCAAACCACAAAAGCTGCTTTATATGCCATGTTTTTCGTATCTAAGTATTGTATCAGTTATCTGGTTCCCATAGTACAAGCTTTGCTTAGTTCAGGACTAGATGGCGCTGTGTGAAATTCACATATATATTTATTATTTTATTGTTATTAATATTTCCAGTATCAGAAAACGTTCGATCAAGTCGTCTAGAGTTAAACCTGAATAGCCCCAGAAAGCCGCCACAAAGCGAAGTTACTATAAAAGCGAGCCTTCTAAACGTAGAGACCAAACTACTATCGCCAGTTAAGCTATTGGAGCAGAGCTTCAAGGAAAAGGTATTTATACTACACATTGACCCCTTTATTTTCAAAGACCCCTTTCTATTTTATACTATAACCCCAGGTAATATAATACCTACAGTACAGATGCCTCATCCCATACAACGGAATAACGCGGGCTATTTTACGAATTATTTTAATTCTGTAGGCCTAGCACGAACATTTACGCGCGCGTAAGTGTAACGTTAGCATACGTCTGTTGTATGGCATTTGATCCGCGCCCCATACAACTGGCTTACGTTAACGTTACACTTACGCGCGCGTAAATGTTCGTGCTAGGCCTACTGCATAACGCAAGATTATCAAGCGACATTTATTGCGTGTTGGCGAAGTATTGGGCCAAATGAATACACTGGTGTTCGGTAGTACTGGAGTATATTGAGGCGTCTACATGGTGGAAGGCGTGAGCTTATACTACTGGGTCGTCCATACAAGTAGTTCGGACGCATGTTACGGGTATTGTTGTGATGTAGCGGTGCAAGTCCGAATTTCTACACTACAACACTAACTAGTAACTCTCTAGACACGATTACTACATTTTTTTCACGTTCGGGCTATTTTTCGTTTTACCTGATGGGACCCCATGCTATAACTAAAAGCAGTAAGCGCTTTCAATACTATAACTAGAGGCAGCCGTTTATTATACTATAACTAGAGGCAGCCGTTTATTATACTATAACTAGAGGCAGCCGTTTTCTATACTATAACTAGAGGCAGCCGTTTTCTATACTATAACTTGAAGCAGCCGTTTTGTATACTATAACTAGAGGCAGCCGTTTTGTATACTATAACTATAGGCAGCCGTTTTCTATACTATAACTAGAGACAGCCGTTTATTATACTATAACTAGAGGCAGCCGTTTTGTATACTATAACTAGAGGCAGCCGTTTTGTATACTATAACTAGAGGCAGCCGTTTTCTCTATTATAACTAGAGACAGCCGTTTATTATACTATAACTAGAGGCAGCCGTTTTCTATATTATAACTAGAGACAGCCGTTTATTATACTATAACTAGAGACCGCCGTTTTCTATATTATAACTAGAGGCAGCCGTTTTCTATACTATAACTTAAATCAGCCGTTTTGTATACTATAACTAGAGGCAGCCGTTTTCTATACTAGAGACAGCCGTTTATTATACTATAACTAGAGACCGCCGTTTTCTATATTATAACTAGAGGCAGCCGTTTTCTATACTATAACTTGAAGCAGCCGTTTTGTATACTATAACTAGAGGCAGCCGTTTTCTATATTATAACTAGAGGCAGCCGTTTTCTATACTATAACTTGAAGCAGCCGTTTTGTATACTATAACTAGAGGCAGCCGTTTTGTATACTATAACTAGAGGCAGCTGTTTTCTATACTATAACTAGAGACAGCCGTTTATTATACTATAACTAGAGACCGCCGTTTTCTATACTATAACTTGAAGCAGCCGTTTTGTATACTATAACTAGAGGCAGCCGTTTTGTATACTATAACTAGAGGCAGCTGTTTTCTATACTATAACTAGAGACAGCCGTTTATTATACTATAACTAGAGACCGCCGTTTTCTATACTATAACTCGAAGCAGCCGTTTTGTATACTATAACTAGAGGCAGCCGTTTTCTATACTATAACTAGATACAGCCGTTTTCTATACTATAACTAGAGACAGCCGTTTTCTATACTATAACTAGAGGCAGACGTTTATTATACTATAACTAGAGGCAGCCGTTTATTATACTATAACTAGAGGCAGCCGTTTTCTATACTATAACTAGAGACAGCCGTTTTCTATACTATAACTAGAGACAGCCGTTTTCTATACTATACTAGAGACAGCCGTTTATTATACTATAACTAGAGGCAGCCGTTTATTATACTATAACTAGAGGCAGCCGTTTTCTATACTATAACTAGAGACAGCCGTTTTCTATACTATAACTAGAGACAGCCGTTTTCTATACTATACTAGAGACAGCCGTTTATTATACTATAACTAGAGACCGCCGTTTTCTATACTATCTAATCGAAGCTACGGATCGGAGTTGTCTATTCTGCATTGTGCCGTATTGCTTGCACCTGTAGCGGAAGAGAGAACTTCTTTTTTTTCCAAAAACTTATTGTAATAGGCTTGCAATAAATAGTTATTAATATTTGACATTGTGCTCGTTGTGATTTTATCTGCTCAGTAAATTATAATAATTATTATTAAGTACCTAACAACATTTGACTTGTAAACGTGCTATGAATAGCCTATTTGCAATAAAACATTTTGATTTTATAACTATAGGCAGCTCTCATCATTACTTTAGTTTTTAAATAGCTTCAATTAATTTTTTTTTTTCAGGTGGTTTGTACGGGCGTTAGAGACGCAGTTTTGGATGACAGCGTCATTGAAACTCTAAGGAGGAAGTTTAGGAAACCTCGACCTCTGTGCGAGAAGAAAAGAATCGTAAAGTAAGTATATTATTAATTCTCGAGTGTTATTATATTCCGCAGAAGAACTAAGTGATCGATTTAGCTCTTAAGATTAAC
The DNA here is from genome assembly GCA_963580505.1 of Ennomos erosarius. NCBI lineage: Eukaryota > Metazoa > Arthropoda > Insecta > Lepidoptera > Geometridae > Ennomos > Ennomos erosarius. The sequence goes on along the minus strand of OY757006.1, from coordinate 3,599,240 downwards.
AAGTTGAAATGACAACCGATGGGGAAGAAAGGTTCTCGAGTGGCGACCACGAACTGGATCACGCAACGTAGGCAGGCCACTAGGTGTGTACGAGCCAATACAGCACGTACAGCAGTTTTGGTAACCTATAATAATCAGCACCTACTTTACTTAAACGAGTCGTCACTAAACCACCGTCGCGCGCTAATGTGTCAATAAACTACTTACTTACCTACAGTGCGGCTCAGACACGAAATTACGCGTAGACTTTTTACTTACTTACAACAAATACAAACAAATTAACAGTGAAGTGATTTGGACTATTTTATTTACTACGAACAACGGGCTGCCGTCTACGACGATAGGCCCAAACATCCTTGACTGATGATCTGGTAAAAACCGCGGGGAGCCGATGGACGCAGGAGGCGAGCAGCCGCTCAAAGTGGCGCTCTCTGGGGGAGGCCTATGTTCAGTAGTGAACGTCTACAGGCTCGCCTACGCTGCTTCCGGTTCGTGGTCGCCACTCAAGAACCTTTCTTCCGCATCGATTGTCAGGCCTGCCCATTGCAATTTCAACTTGCCATCCTGAGCAATATCAGTCACTTTCGTTTCTCCTGCTGAGAACAAGAGTATACATTGTTATCTCACTTTTTTTTATTTTTAGCGACATTCTAGATGGTGTTTTCGATAATTTAATGAAATTTGCGTCTAAAAAGCAAGAGCAAATAAGAGAATGGTGTTCGCCCAAGAAAATTTGCGACAAAGATGAAGTAAGTCTAATAAGCTATATTAGTTAATACTGAAAACTTCGCAAAAATTACAATTTCTCAAAATTACAACTTCTCAAAAGTTACAACTTCTCAAAATAACACTTTCTCAAAGTTTCTAATCCTCAAACGACAATTGTTCAACCAGTTGTTTTATTGTAATCAATTAGTATTAATTTATTTACATACTCTTATTCACTTTTTAGGGTTCCGTTGGGTAACGGTTAAAGCGAACCCTATTGCTAAGACTGACTGTCTGCCTGTCTGTCTGTCATCAGGCTGTATCTAATGAACCGTGATAGAGTTGAAATTTTCACAGATTTATTTAGTTTTTATGGTGTGAGTTAGTTAATAAACTTAATCTTTATTTTTTACAGAAAATAAAAACGGAAATCCCTAATCCATCAACAAAAATGGAACAAAAACACGAGAAAGAATGTCATTCTGACGCCATCAATACAAAAGAAAATACTTACAGTACAATTGAAGACACGATGTCTGTAACAATTACTGATATTGAAGACAAAAATGAAAATGATGAAGTAAACCAAAAAGTGAATGATGATGATGATGATGAAGAAAATGATAAAAATGCCAATTCCGTATTAAAAACGGTATATGATGACACAAAACTGAATAATGCAATTGAAAATCAAATTGAAATCAAAAAAGAAACAACCGAAAATTCAGATGAACCTAAAATAAATTCAATAACTGAATCTGATAGTGCTAATATAGGCAATCTAAAAACTGTTCTACATATACCTCTTAATGAGATATGCAATGCTACAATAGCCAAACAATTAAATAGACAGAATCTCAAATCAAGACCATATCTAAAGAGAGGCGTTTCAAAAAAATCGAAACGAAAATCCCGTAGAAATCGTAAATCGAAGAAATATCGTGAAAACGCTAACAATAATTCAATTAACACTGAAATTATTCAAAACGTGTCCGAAAAAGATACGACCAAAGAATCCGTATTCGAAGGAATTCACGCGGAACACTCAATTATAAAAAGGTTATTAACTGAGAAGGATTTATGCGCGCAACTTCTATCCGAGTTGACATCTAACAAAAATAACGTAGCCCAAACTCCAACGAATGACACAAACCAAAAACCAATTGATACTGAAAAAGTCGAGACTCAAGACGTTATAAACCTAACACAGACTCCAAAAAGCAAAACCATAGATATTCAACAAGACTCTAGTCTAGAAATATCAGAAAAAGACCAATCAATTAACATAGATGTAATCAAGCTAGATGACTCACCAAACAATGCTGCATACAAACAGTTAAAAATTCAACTACCAGATATAACTAAAACTTGCTTCAAAATCAACCCAATAGACAAAGAAAAGAGTGAGGTAGGAATGGATTTGGAAAGCTTCAAAAAGGAATACCTTAATGAAGTTGATAGAGAATTTCAGTGTAATTTTAAACATAAACATGTCAAAAATACAGCTAATGGTAGTAAATTACAAACGGCATTAGATTTCGCCTTTGACGCAGCTAATAAGATAGGAAACGATAGAATTTCAAATAAAAACAGGAAACGGAAGCTATCTGAAAGCGGCGTTCGATTAATCTATGATAGTAATATCGCGAAAAAGCGTAAAACATCTGAAAGCGATTTAAAACTCTCCTACAATATTAACGGGCACGCAAACAAGAAAAATTGTAATAAGAAACAATATAACGATACCGAAGTTGTGAAAAGAAGAACAAGCAAAGATAAACGCAATAGGAACAAAAACAAACGAAGATCAAAGAAGAACAAAAGAAGATCGAGCGACAAGAAAAACATAGAAGTGACTATAGATTCATATGAAAATAGAAGCAGCAAGAACAAGAAGAAAAGGAAAAAATTAAAAACCAAGTTTGCGATTTCAAACAACGAAATCCATGTCAAGATAAAGTGGAAAAAGAAACAGTTGAGTTCGAATAACAAATCTAAGAAGCAGGCTAGAAAGGAGAAGAAGCAAAACAGTCCTAAATTAAATCAGTATGTTTTGCAGTTTCCGGGAGGTTCATCCAAGGAGGTATTGGCCAAACCCGAAAAGAAGGTTTGTCCGTTAAAAAGAAAATATGTCAAACAGGAAAAGAGCCCTGATAAATTGAAACAAACCTCTATACATAGCTTTTTTAAGTTGAAATCTGAAACATGATATTAAATTTTGTATTAAAATATTGTGAACAATGCTTAAGTTATTGTGTAAGTTTGTTCATTAAAATCAAAAGGACGTTTAGTTACAAGATTGAATTTTAAACAATTTTAACGTCTAATAACTAAATAAAATGTATTAAAAACCAAACCAAGACGTAACAAAATACCACATCTTAAACAATAGATTTTCTAAAGACTGTATAATTTTAAGTGAACGAATCAAAATAAAACCGCTCGAGAAACTTCAGAGTGACTATAAAACCAGAGCAATCGCCCTATTGACATAGGCCCTTTATCTTATCTTTTAAAAAAGTGTACCTAATTTCATAAATTCTATTAAAGTTTATTAAAAACTGTGTAGAATAACTAATTTCTGTGCGAATATCTTCACCGTAATATCAAGAAATGTAAAATGGAGTCAACTTCTTTTTAATTTTGGCGCATTTCTAAATAATCGCTCAAGTGTTGCCTGCTAAGTAAACTTTCTACTATTATAGTAGTGTTGGATTTCATCACAATTTTGTGTGATCGATTATTTTAAAATGATATTAACCCTACTTACTAAAATGTTTTTGTAGTAATACATTTTATTATTATTATTCCTGGTTATGTTGCCAACGTCGTTTCTTATTTCTTTTTTGTAATACCCGTTTTATTCTATAGAACATTTTTTACTTTATATTTTCGAATATATTTTATATAACAAATTAAGTTTTAAATAATACACGGCACTATTAGCAGATTTATTAAAGGTATGATGAAAAGTGATTACTGTTTAATTAATTGTAAATAAAATGTGCCGGAGAATCATGTTTTTTAATCAATAAACCCTATTTATAGTAAAGCAAAACTGTAGAAATGAGATATAAACATTAAAGACAAGTTCAGCACCCCTATTCCCAACCTATCGGAAACCTTTCGACTCGAAATCTACACTCTCCATCTTCGTCAACTACATTTAGAATGAAAGAGACGGAGAGTGTAGATTTAGAATCGAAACGCTTCCGATAAGTTGGGAATAGGGGTGCTGATATAATTTGACAAAAGAATTGGTGAATTGGATGGAATTATTAAAAAACTGCTCTTTTGGTTACTATCTATATTTTCCATGGGGAAGACACGGGGCGCAGCTAGTAATTTATAAATAAACCCACTGATTATGCCAAGCCCGTCCATGCCATTTTTATTCCTCGGAGTCTGTGACATATTCATATTCATTTATTGTGCTCACCTATAATACAGACTACATATTTAACAGTACATTCTTGGAGTGTGTGAAGAAGACCATGCATACCTGTTTTTACTAAAACTGTTATGTAGTACAATCATCGCAATGGTGCGTTTTATTAAAAAAAAACTAGTTCCGCCCTTGCTATAGTCTGACCAACTAATCTGTGAACTGGCAGAAAATGGAACTACAGACGCCATATTGAAATTTTGGGCTGCCATATACCGAATTTATGTGCTGCCAAATAAAATATGGTACATTCAATACGCAATCTGTAAACTTATACTTGAACATAAATAATCTCGTACCTATATCACCGTTGTATAGTAAAAACCGTTAGTTTATAAAAAGAACTAAATTAAAACCGGTTATTTATAAACTGTCAATTTTTTGCAAACTGACAATCTGTCGTAAAATAAAGCCATGCGTCCACTGCATAGGAATTGGGGCGTACGGAGCGTCGGTATTTATAAAATGAAGGCGCAGTAATGCCGATACAGTCCACGCACTCCCATACAAATCATTACAGTAACTTTGTGGCTCACCAGTAGGTTACTGACCACGTTTTGGACCACGCTACACAATAACGAAAATAATTAAGTGATGCCGATTAATTATAAATAACCGAAATATCGACCGTTTTATTGTGAGACACATTGCCCGTTTGCAATAAATCGACAGTTTATAAATAACCGCGTTTTTTATAAACTATTACCTATACCATTTTTAGTGTATTTATTTGGAAGTTACTATGAAGTAGTTAGGTACTATTCCTTCCTAGCCTGGGGTAAGTAAAAAATATCAGAGTGAAACTAACATCGTCAACATCATGTGTATAATGTTCCCCAGTAATATTTACATGGATTGTCTTATATTTTATATTATTAATTAGCTAATAGCTGTACATGGCTGTACACCTGCGTGAAGTTTTATGAAAATTAATGATGAAAAGTAACCACATCATTTCCATTAAATAAATAAAGTCTTACAGAGCGGACAGATTATATTTTACCTACCTACCTACTAAAACACATCCAACGATGTTAAAAGATGTACTGTAGAAATCCGTCATATTCGACCATTATTCATAAAATGGCAGTACTGGTGCGAACGCAGCGGCGCGCGCTCTTCAGTTCACAGATAAATTGGTAAGACTATACCAGATTGGCGCAGAGCCATATGCTAGAAACTGTCAAAATCACTCGCGTGAACTCAGAGCTTACTATCCCTCATCAAAGACTCAGAGTAAAAATTGTTTTCAGTGAGTGTACTCTCTTGTTTTTTTCCAAAATAGGATCAGGAAATAGGTTTGTACTATCTCAAATATAGACTTGACTTCTTGGTTTATGGCTTCTGTGGCTAGTTGTCACAATTCTGCCATCTCAAACATACAATGAAAGAGTTTAGAGCTGTCAGCTTGGGGTGAAACAGATTGTGGTAACACTATTTACGCCATCTATTGTGTCGTATTTAGTTACAATTTTTTTAATTTACAAGAATACTACTACTACTTATTAATATTTAAAAAAAAACTTTCCATATACGTGTTTAAAACTGTAAAATTATTATAGGTTGGCAGAAAATAGTAGAAAAATTAAACGTTTATGGCAGCTCTATTCCATTGTTTACAACGCCGACCGAACGAAACAAAAACAAGTACAAAGCCACAGCCAGTCAGTCAGTTATATTTTATTTCTTTGATAGCCTGTTTAGACGTCCGTGTATATTCTGGATCAAAATTCTATAAATTTAATTTCGTATAATAACATTTTGGATAAAAGTTAGCCGATAGCTAAGTGATAAATTAGGTTTAAGGTGTACAACTCCCGTTTTGAAATCGAGTTCTTTGTTTGATTGTGCTAGAATTTTTGCGACGTTGCCGTTCTTACATGCAAGTTTTATATTGAGATATTATACCTTGCACGGGTTCTAGAGGAGATTTCATAAGAACTAAAGAGTTCTTTATATCATTGTTTTGTGAATATATCATAAAGGAATGCCCCTGTGTTTTGAAATGTGTGAGTTTGAACGCTCTTTAATTTCTGACGCAATACCAATCTGGCAACAGCGCGCGGACTCGGAGTGAATAAAAACTTTCTGATGTATTAAAAAAACCTTATCGGATATTATCCGAGTTCACACACCATCTCTCATTTATGAGGTAAGTGTCTTTTTCTAATACTTTTATAATAAGCTTTAGTTTAATATTAATTCTAAAAAGGAGCGTAACGGACTTTTGAATTTTCCCGCCGAATGACGTAATTTGGCGCGAGGCCGCCATTTTTTTCTGGACAATCAGTCATCTGTCAAGCTCATATGAATTTGTTCGTGCGCAGTGAAATATAAAAAACTCTCACACAGGGTGGTTTTTATCAAAATAATCACCACGGAAGCATCCGGGTAAGTCTTTTATACCATATTCTCAATAAATTAGCGTCCGTTATGCTCTTTTTTACTATCTAAATTGTCTTTATTGAAGTTAACCTCACTTTGGTTTGGTTGCTAGGTGCTCACTGAGGTCCCAGTTTTTAGGTCAACCAGTGTCTTTTTCATGGCGAAATTCCGTATTAGCTTGTATTTATTTGCATAATCGTCGAGCAGGCCTTTTAAGCGAGTGAAATCGTTGGGCCGCTTGTGACGTAGGTAGTACAAAGGCTCTCGCATAACGTCATTCCTACCTTCTGGTCTACCTATCAAAACTCTTAGCAGTACCTATCTACTTATTTTAGTTTCAGTTGACTTTTGTATTATGCCTAAATAATTACATTTCATTTTGCTTCTCTCAGTATCTATGATGTAGTACTTATCTGCTCTAGTGTTATTAGGATTGAGAGAAAACAGCTCATAATGTAATTTTTCAGTTGATATCAACATTGAGTGTATCCTAAAGGTAGATGCTACCAACGAAAACTTTCCCCGTTTTCTAGAGCCTTCCGCTGTTAATATTGAGTCACCAACTTGTTGAAACTTGCAACTTATAAAAACGTTTCATAAGACCATATAATTGGAACAGTTCCAAGTGTTTACATCTTTTATGAGTTTAAATTTATTTCTGATTTTATGTAACATTCCTATTCCTAGTTAACTATATCTAATACCCAACTGCCCAGTTTCATGGATTAAACATTACTAATTAGGCATTTCTAATGTTTTATACTATTTCTTAGTGCCCAATTTCTCAGCCTCAAACACTAATTTGCAAAGTACATAATAGTTTGTAGATATTGTGCTATGGACTAGGACAATCCAGGCTGTAGAAATAGTTGTGCAATTATTTTACTTGTTATTCAATTCAGTTCCCCGCAGTTACATCAGATTTTCAACACTCTCTTTTGTTTGTAATTTTACTTTACATTTTTCATAATAGATATGCTTCTTGGATCTATTACTACAGCTAACTTAATTACAATTTCACAAACATAATACCAGCATAGTGATATGTCATTGGAAAATAGTTTTTAGGCTCATGCTCGCTCACTGTTTGATAGTTCTTGTTTCATTTTATTTTCACTGTATCTACAACAAATTATTACCTGGGATATGGATAAGTTCTCCTTATCTATGTCCCAGGTAGCATTTTTTTATGAATCGTTGTAGTTCTTATTTTATAATACATTGTTTTAAGTCAAAGTTATTCATCCCAACATTACATATTTGAGCTGAATCTAAAATAAATAATAATGATAAAATAATGAATAATGGTCTTGATGCCTACAACCAAATTCCATTGTTCTATTTCACGTTATAAGACCTACCCACATCTATAACTGTGATTTGTCTTGTCTTAAATGGAGGTGTTAGGATGAAATATATATTCAATGCCTTGTGATAGTAGTGATGAAATAGAAATAACATGATTTAGAGGTGATAATATGATTGTGATATTGATAGGGAAACTAGGTAACAGCTGTGTGTAACATGTTCCGTTATTCAGGTCGGTGATAACAAATAAGGTTATCATAACTTATAGCCTTCTTCAACCTCAACATGTGGTTATGATGTTACGGTAGTTTTAGTGGTAGTTAGAACTTGTAGTATTTTGTTTTACTAGCTTCTTGTTTTGCGCAGTTTCGTAGATTTGCTTTAATTTTTTTGTCTACTAAGGCACAGTTTTATTTGCTTAAAATATAACAGCTTATTTTGAATCGCTGTTACTGACGACATAGCTAACTAGTGTTAGAAATGGTAGTAATTTATCTTACATCAGTAATTTTTCAATCAAATTTTCTTGTAGATTACTGTAAATAATGTTTCTTCCTTAATTAATATTAAAAACAAATTCCAGGCACCAACATTCCCTCAGATGAAATGTAGTTTCAAGAGCTCAAGTCACTTTTAACAATAAACTTATGCATGCAACAACGTATTTTTATTTTAGCATGAGCGACATTCAATTTTACCGTAAAGGACGTATGCTAAACTGCTAATGTGTGCATGAAGACAAGTGTTTACCAAGATAATAAGCTTGACTGTCTGTATACGAAATATTCGTGATGGTTTGAAAAGTTACACAAACTAGTACTTTTAAATCTTAAAATTCCATGTCAAAGGACAAATCATTAGATAAATGGCTTACAGATGTTTATAACCTCGAGGTGGTCCTTTGTTCAAAATAGTTTTCGAATTTGGTCCTTCAAGCCATATCATTTTGGTACACAACACATGATTGCTATACTTAGTGGGATAGGTACATGTTTTAATGTATGTGTGTCATAAAATAAACCAGTACAATAAGTAATTAAATGCTACAATTTTTACCCCCCGGCTGCTGATAAATCATTTGTGATCTCTTAGAATTCTGGCTATTTATAATACTAATTTTAGAAGAAGTTATTTGTTAGCAATGTGTGTAGGTTTTCCACCTGCCGTATAGCTAATCGGACAAATGCAAAAATCTCAAATCTACGATTCAGTCGAATATAGAATCTAATCTGCCGTATTATAAATCTGTACACCAAACAGCCGCTAAACTATGTCTTATCCACACCCGTAAAATAGCCCAAACCTAGTGTTTGGGCTGCAATGCAATGCATGCAGCCCCCAATAAATGTTCTAAAACAAGATCGCATATTAAAAAAAGCTAACGGCATGAGACACGTGCAAGTGCTCCCGTGCTCATGGCTGCTTCAATAATCCTTACGACAATGGTAGGTAAATTCAATTATGATGCATTTTGTGACGTCATCTTAACAACCATGCCTATCAAGGTGATTGAACGATTGTATATAAAACTTCAAGTCAAGAATCAGAATGATTAAATACTACACGTAAGTGTAACAAATTAATTTTAGCGAGATAATGTATTTAATAACTTTCTACCTACCTTGTGCGGCCTTCTCTCCGGAACCCGACACGAGCGCGCACGCGTGGTAGCTAGCTAAAAGATCTAAAAATATTTATTATCCTACATATATCTTACGGAGTTGAACTTGATTCGCCAAACAATAGAAGCGAACAACCGAAGGTAGAAGCTACAACAAATAACCTACTTGGGAGCTTTTCGCTAAGGCCTTTGTATTCAGAACTTAGTAGGCGGTACTCTTCTATTAAAGGGGAAATGAAAAAGACTGAAATAATATTTCATTTAAGTAGTTTTTTTTTTAGCATTATAGGAAACTTTAGTAGGCGGTACTATTCCATTAAAGGAGAAACGAAATAGACAAAGATACTGAAAGTATTTTAATTGAGTTATTTTTAGAGAATTCGACACTTACTCAGGGATAGTGTGCTTCTCCATAACAAGTAATTTTTTTATAATCGGATTATTATGCCCATCTACAGCTCACTTTTTAGGGACGTTGTATCCGTTGTAGGTTATACCTAAAGTTGTAGAGGGATAATTTAGTAAATTTAGTGCAAACGGGCATTAGTCCTATAAGATCAGGCATCTACTTAATATCTACTACAGTAGGTAGGTACACTATTTTACCTCTCGCATCATGCAATCTCATTTTGAAACCAGTTGTGAACAAGGTAATTCTCAAATGCTTGCGTTGAAAACTTGTGGCATTGACGTTAGCGATCTAGACTATAGGTAGGTAGCAACTTAGCTGGGTACATGGGATAGGTAGGTACTTGACATATCGAGTAACGAGTAGCGATGGCAATTAATGCGATTTTGCGTAAATTTCATAAACTAATTGCTATTGCTATGATATTTGATAGAATGAAATGAAAAATTAAATGAAACATGAAATGAAACTATATACTTATTAAAAATTAAATTCAAAATGATTTGAATTAATTGACATATTTCACAATATCTCAATTACATTTCATTTGCGAAATTGCTATTGCTAATTAATCAATCACTAGTAACGAGTCAATATCAGCAGAGGACGTGATACGTAACAAGAGGCTTATTATGTACAGTTAAAAATAATGATGAATATAAAGTATTGCATTACCGCCCGATTTAATAAACAAAACCATGTACCTCATAGGTTTAGGGTTTAGGTACCTACTTCAACTAATAAAAATGCATAGCACCACAGAATAAATAATACAGGTAACAGCGCGTGTAGTTTTATAAAGTCTAACTGACACGCAGGCTTTGCGTGGGTTAATTATTATTATACGCCCTAAGACGGACGGGGCCGATAGCTCAATTGGTAGTATCCCTGCCTTCTAAACTGAGGGCTGTGGGTTCGATTCCTACCCGGGACAAACATTTGTGTAATGAACATCCATTCGCCATCTTCTATTTATCGTTCTCTGCAATTTTCCAATAATATCGATACTTTTTCCTTTCCTTTCTTTTAAAAACAATTTAATTCATATTCACCCCTCAGCTCCGCCCCGGTCGTCCACCATCGGTAGTTCGGTGCGGATGAACTCTATCGGAAAATGCGTACCTACTTATAACTATTTTGATGAAATAAACGTAAGAGCCTGCTCAGGAAATCGACATGATAAGACGACCAATCGGAAAAAGAATAAGATAAGAAGTGGCGGCTTTGGAAATTGACGAGTTGTATAGGGTTGTTAGGATGTAGACAAAGGAAATGACAACGGGGCTCTGGGGGGCTAGCAAAGATACCAACCACAAACGCTAACGCCTCACGCTAACTCCAAAAATGTATTGAAATGACAACTGCGGAAAAGTTAGCGATTTCCGAAATGTCATCCTAGTACATTTTGGAGTTAGCGTGAGGCGTTAGCTTTAGCGATTGTGATCTTTGCTAGACCCCTAGAGCTCCTATGAATACACATAGGGCTTTTGAAATGATGACGTTTTATACAGACAGAGACACAAATGTTCAATAGGTACCTAGATATAATTATTTGCTCTTAGTTTAGGTAGTAGGCAAAACGTTGTATCTACGCTAGGCAACGGGGAGATTTAGAAGGCTTCTACAAGAGTTCCAAGGTCGACTTTAGCATTGGTGAAGGATGTGAAGGACAAAATAATAAAGTTACTTTGTCAGATCAATCCTGAAGAATCCGACAGTATGAGTACCATAATATGAGTACCTATTTACGCCTCTGACAATCTACCTACACCTTAAAACCTTCATACGGCTTCTCTTTTGCAAATTTTATCGTACCTTGTTATAACTTGTACTTATAATTAATTATCTTGAAGAGTTTTTCCGGGTGTAGGTAATCAGTTTTTGTTGTTATTTCGCCCAAAATATTGGGTAACAGTGGTTTTATCTTGGAAAAATATAATCTGCTAATACAACCTCTCAGTTTGATAGCTATGAATAGCTCATACTTTGGTTATGAACTCATGTCGGTATGGTTTATCTGAACTTTATCTTTGGGCAGAACAGATTGAAGCTAGGCTTTGTAATAGAGTTCATTATCGATACGAAATTTCATATTTTTCTTAGTGTCTAAAATCGATCACACAGTTGATGTCATCAGTCATTTTTCGACCTACCTTTATAACAATGAAACAATGGAAGGTTTGCAAAAAATGTAAACATTTGAGGAAAATTACGAATGTGTTTTGTTTACACAGGTGTCGATTTTACGCAGTAGCTCGTACTACGTCTTAGGAAAAATCGTTTATTTGCTCTACGTTGTAGTTCCATTGCTAATCATTGGAACTGAAAGTAATAATAAACACATACAGATCGAAAACATTCTAGGTTTGTGAATAAACGCCACTCAAAACAATAACATTTTAGTTATTATTAAAAAAATGAGATATTAAAATTGTGTCAGCGATAAGTTCCATAGGATTTTCCACATTCTATATTTTCCGACGCAAATCTTATTAATCCAAACTCAATAATACTGATTTTGAATTTTAAGTATTCTATATTTCCTAATTATAAATTGTACGGATTCGCCCGGTGACGCCTTCATAATACCATATTTTGCAGGAACTATCCTAGGAGTAAAAGGAGTCATTGAAGTCATCATGTCTTATAATTTTTACACCCGCTATTTTAGTTCGCGCTACACGACAAAGCCAATGTATTCTGCGGCATTCATTACTTAGTACTCAGTAAGGTACTCAGTAAATTTTCATTGAGAATTATTTTCATTGTTTCATTGTAACAATTTCTTTCGTTCTTAGAATGTCGATTGAATGTAACAAAGAAAATAGGCTAAGGAAAATGTGTTTGTTGGCTACAGGTCGTTTTTCAGTCCGATGTAAGATTAACTACTAAACTGTAGCACCTTCAAGCCTAAAGTGAATACTTAGGCAATAGATGCCCTTCTAAGTTTGCGTGCTACATATTCGGTCACACCATCGCTTCTGTTACCACCAGGCGAAGAGGCGAGGCAATTATACCCTTAAAAAATTGAATTTCTAAAGATTACTTATCTAGATAGAAAATGCTTTAGGCACGGTATGATAATTTTCCCAAAGCTAATAATGATAGTACTAAGTATGAACCTATGTACTTGTTCACTACCATTAGAATGTGGTCATGTTGGCGATATCAATCAATCAATCAAACCAAAAATATCGACCTTGTAGTTTTTTTTAAAGCCACAGTATACATTTTAATTATTGACTTATAATTTGAATCCAATTAATATTGTGCGCATAAAAACAACAATTATCATTAATGTACATAATTATTATAAGAAGCGTAGGAGTGTTATAACTAGGAAATAGAAATGTTATAATGATACAGGCATAATGTCTATGGCCTATAATAATAAATTATGCCTTTTAAATGACGTGAGTTTGATTTTGTTCTCAATAGGCATGATGACTAAAATTTTTTTTGGATTGATTACTTAATTATATTCCTCAAGAGATAAACATTTGTGAAAACAAAAATTAAATATCTCAAAAAATTACCAAGTCACAAGCGTTTTAATAACCGGATTAGAAAGAGATAGCTCAAACGGCCAGTGACGTCAGAGTAAGGTCGTTATATAGTACCTCATTACTAAGCTGTCGTAGCTTTTCATACAATCCCTTTTGGCATGTGACGTCACGAGTAGATTTTTCATAGTTACTGGGGGCGCTCTGTTTCGCGAGAAAGGGACAGGAGATGCCTCCTGTAGAAACTTTAAAAGCTTATCACTCCGTGATTTATTTACCTATTTTGCTTATTTTTCAATTATTGCATAAATTTTTAATCTTCTTTATGAAAGTAATATTTACTTGTTCATTTTTAATAGTAGTCATCATGCCTATTATTATTAATGTACAAAATTATTATAATAAGTGTAGGAGTGTTATAACTAGGAAATAGAAATGTTATGATGATACAGGCAGAATGTTTATGGCCTATAATAATTAAGTATGCCTTCTTAATGACATGAGTTTGTTTATGTTTTCAATTGTAGGTAGCTATTTCTGGTTAGTTGAGAATCTGGTGAGTTGAGAACCTGGGGAGTTGCGAATCTGGTGAATTGAAAATCTGGAATACTGCTCTGGAACGCAATTTTGGCAATCCAATCATCGTGCCACGTATGACTATTGAGATACCTGCTTGTCAAATATTGTAGTTGTAAGACAATTTTTTTTAATTTTAGACGTCAAATTGGTTCTAAAATTTCGCATATTATAATAACGCCTGCCATGGATGGGTTAATTATGGCATGGCATGGCATTCGCATTCATTTTTAGCATGTGAAAACTCAATTAGCATTTTGCAAATGAAATGTAGTTGCGAACTTCTGTGAAATATAAAATTTCATTTCAGTTAATTTAGTTAATTTTGAATTTAATTTTTAATATAATTTCATTTTATTTTTCATTTCTTTTTCATTTCATTTTTCATTTCAATTTTCATATAATTTCCATTTCATTTCGTTTTAGCAAATAGAATAGCAATTAGCATGCTAAGACTCACGAATTAGCATGTTTAAAAAATTTACGCAAAATCGCATTAATTGCCATCGCTACTCGCTCGCTCTACTGCATTTTTTGCGCAAATGTGGAGACCTTGATTTTGTTGACATCGCTTTGACGCTGTTGACGTAAGACCAGTTTAACAACACTATGCTAATAAAAATAGACTTTATTTCCCAACAATTGGCAGCTGTGAGCTATTTAGTGATTTTCAGCTGGATCTTTCTGTTTGTAAATACGTATTAAATATACTTCTCTTCTTCTTCTTCTTCATAAGCCCTTTTTGATCCATTTCTGGACATAGGCCTCTCCCATTTCCTGCCATCCTTTTCGGTCTTGTGCCTTGGCCATCCAGTCATGACCTACGTGTCCTCTAATATCGTCCACCCATCGCTTCGGTGGTGGTGGTGCGCGATATCTAGGTAATTTACTAATAAATACTCCCTAACGAAGCCTAAGCCTGCTTAGAGCTAAATGCTCTAAGTAAGCCTGACTCTACAGTGGATAGCAACAACTGTTTCTGGTTTTCTATGGTCTTCGTCACGGTTCGTGCGTCACGAAGTGAGCAAATATCTACAAACGGAATTTTTGTATGGCTTAATGTTTATATGATTGACCTTTTATGGTTGCGTTGAGTCACATTTTCTTGGCTCCCCTCGGATTTAGTTATTACGCTCACTATTATTGCTCATCGATGGCACTATCCTTTAAACCTTGTTAGTGACTTAATTTAAAACTGTAATATGTGGTGTTGTCCACATATTTAGGTATAATCATTCATAATTAAAAAATATGTCATCTGGTAGTACTTAAAACTTCTTGGCAGTCAGATCCTATTAAAAAAGTTATAGTATGAAATTATGAGGCGATCAATCAGTGTAACCCCTACTTAAATTTTATTATGGGACATAAAAATATAGCACTCATAGGATATGTATCGTGAAACATGGACTAGTCGCTTTCTTAAAAGTATCCGATCAGTGACTTATATTTCTTATGGCCACTTCTAGATTCGGTCGAGCTTAACACATTTTCCTCAAGGAATTGCCTCAAACCACCTCACACAGTAACAAATCGATGGACCCTTTTTGGTGACTAGAAGAATGTTCGGGTAATAGACAAAAGGAGTTTTGGCGGGAACGCGTAAAAGTTCACGTCGCGTTGCATAGGGGGAATTCTGTGGTTGCATTGTATTATTTCTCCAAACTTGTGGTTTTTAGAGTGTTAATGTTTGAAATTGGTGGCGCTTTACGCATTAAGTGCTGAATTACGAGCATGAGTGAGGGCAAGTGATATAATGTGGTGCAACGTGGTTTTCGTGTTGCTTTCAAAATTCCATAGAAGCTTCTAGTAAAGTTGCCACCACTTTACTAGAGCATGACTTAGACTGGACTATGACTAAGATTGACTACGTAATATAATAAGATATTCTAAACCTCGATGAAAATGTTCAATACTTGACACTGGCTAAATACACTATGTGTGGAGCCAAAATATAAGAAAAAGAAACGACAATATTTTTAGTCTGCGGTTCGGCAAGCAAACCATAAAAAAATGAATGAAACCTACCCTAGAGTTCGCGCGTAAATCACGTTATCTACAGAGCTACCAACCCGTTGGCAATTAGGTATGTCAGTCACAAACCGCTGACTGGTCAATCCGTTTTTCTCGTTTGCTTTGTGTTCATTTGCTGTCGAATAAACCAGTCTTTTGGTCCTCTTTCCGACGTTCCACAGTCTGTAATAGTTATAGCGTACGAAAAAGTGGGTAAGTACCTACATTATTTTCAATGGTAACGTAAGCTAACAAGGCTTTAGCAGTGCCCATATGTATTCTACTCACTCATGCTTCAAGGTAACAGATAAGTGGGAAAAAACTCGTCTGCCTTGGTCGATTTTTTTATGTCCATAGATAGGTGAGAACCTCAGTAGGTTTTGTGTCATCAAAAAAATAATATAAGTACCTAGTTATGTTGGAGTTTTGACGGAAACGCGGAAAAGTTCACGTCGTTGCATTGTATTATTTTTCAAAACTTGCTTTTTCCAGTGTTAATGTTTAAAATTGGTGGCGTTTTACGCATTAAGTGCTAAATTACGAGCATGAGTGAGGGCAAGTGATATAATGTGGTGAAACGTGATTTTTCGTGTTGCTTCCAAAACTCCATAGAAGCTTGTAGTAAAGTTGCCACCACTTTGCTGGAGCATGACTTAGACTGGACTATGACTACCTGACTTAGACTGGACTATGACTAGGACATGACTGCGTGAAATATTTTATAACACGATGAAAATATAATACTTGACACTGGCTAAATACACTATGTGTGGAGACAAAATATATATAAGAAAAAAAAGTACCTACTTATGTTGGTTTGATTGAAGTACCTTCAAGCTTATAACTACTAAAACAACACAACTTAGCGCTTCGTTCTCTATATTCGATTAAAGTTACGATTACCTTAGCCAGTGAGTAATACTGATCGGGACGTAAAGGCGGCGAGTAGTTCTTCCCAGTTTCACGAACGAAAACAGAGTTTCGATCAGCTACTCAGTGGGTAAAAATTTAGGGTGATCTGTAGCAACGTCAACTGTTCATTTCGTTCGTTCAATAGTCACCCTGACTGCTGTCAGTGACGCCATTTTGGGTTTGTTTTTATTTTTTTTTTTACATTTTTATGTGCCAGCTATATGCTGCGGTGCGGTAGGTGCCCTTCAAAGAGTATTTATTCCCTACCTAAAAACAGTAAGTAGGTAAGGATTTACCTTTACAAAATTGAGTATCAACTAATTAAATTAATGTAATGAGGAATGTAATACGAATTTAGATTACATACCTATATATGGTTTTAATATGGTTTTATCTTGACGCAATAATAAAAATTAAAACAACACAAAACAAAAATATCATAATATTATATAAGTATTTAAACTTATTATAATTGAACAAAAACTTTTTTAGTAGTCATCATCATTATAATCATCAGCCTGAAGACGTCTACTGCGGAACATAGGCCTCCTCCAAAGAGCACCACTTTGAGCGACTGCTAGCTTACAGTATCCATCGGCTTCCCACGGTTCTGAGCGGACTGTTTTAGTAATTAAATACAATGATTTCTTTATTCATAAGTATCTGATCTCGAAATAGAAACGAATAGTCGATGTTTTTATAGCAGTAGCGTAATCAGCAGGGTTGGTACTTTTTAGTTCCGTAGATCTCAGTATTTGTGGCATGCAAACTATAATAATAAATTACACACACATGCGAGCTTGCAACAAGTTTTGCTATAGCCGTCGGTTAACCGTACTAATCGGCAGCTGATGTGTCCTGTAAGTAGCAGCCTGGTTTACGGGTCGGCTAGCGCTATTCGGACATTCTGAAATTCGTTACTGCAGTTAAAAGTGACATTACGTGGTGGCTAGCCAACTCGGAACTTTACTCGAATATAGAGAACGAAGGCCATAATCATGAAAATATCTACTCGTAACATAATTTTCTTTCGTAAATAGAGAAAAAACTAAATGTTAATGATAGATTTTTTTGAGCTGAGTTCAGACTGGAGCATAAAATGAAGAGGTCCAAATTATAACTGAAGGTGGCAGGCAGGGCTGAGCTGAGTGATAACGATATCTATAAAGACAAAAGACAAACAAAGAGGAACGTGCTATACTTAGATATATATAACTTTAGTCAATTGTTATTTCCCTAATCTGTGTCTATAACCAACCGTACTTTGTGGTTTGTGGAGCACAACAATGAAGAGATAAAACTTATTCTTTTGTTTCTGCTAATTTCACGTCGATATTTGTTCGATTCTTACAAATCAGTTCGACTCGACAGCGATGGAATGGAATACTTTACCAGCGTCTTTGTTTCCCGATAAGTACAATCTGGAGCTCTTCAAGTCACGAGTGAATAGGTAGAACCCTATATCTATAGAGCTATAGGCAAGCGTCTACTATCGTCATTTTCCATTAGGTGAGACCGCGGCTTCATACGGTGATAGTGGTATAGGTATAGTGTAAGTAATCAATGACCCAACACGTTAAAAGATGCACTTTCAACGAAGTATAATCAGTTCATCGGCAATTCTGACTAGAATGATGATACTACCTGATTATGTGTGTGCGTGTGTGACCCCGTCTAACACAGCTGACGGCAAGTGCGTATGCGCACAATCGTAGATGGCCCGGCCTTTCTGATTCCATGGTCGCAAACAATAAGACTATTGAAATCGTGAAGTAAAGCTTACGAAACGTTTACAGATTACTACACTAGTGTGAATGAACATCGACTTTGATAGCAAAGATTTAAGTAGGTATACCTTGTCTTTTATGTATAGTGACATACTGCAGCAATCAAAATGTATTTACACACTATGATCAAGAATGGATTGTTAGAATATACTGAGATTAAATTTTTCAGGTACTGAATTGAGGGATCCAATGATTCGGTCATAGCTATATTAAATTACAATTTTTGACTAAATCTGCCAAATTTTTCTCAAGGATCTAGAGATGTGATCCCTCAGATGCACATTTTTATCCCGAAGTGCCGTCCTCTGGGAATTTTTCGGGTTAAACGTATTCATTTGTATTTGCTTCCGTGTACGTAGAACGACCAACGACCCCCATCAAAAATTCTTCGTGAGCGCGACCTCATTTCAACCTTTGCATTGGCCATTGTGATGCCACCTTGGGACAGCCTCAAATATTTGGCCGTGACGTCAGGAGATTCGAAAGGACCGGTTTTTACCTGGCTTCTCCATATTGCTCGAAAACAATTATATCTTTATATTTTTTATTTGAATAAAGTTTTCAATTGATTATGAAATTAAATTAAATATTATATCGGGATATGTCGGGTGCACAGTTTTCGTTAATAAATCTATTGTTTTATTGTTATGCAGCGCGCCGGCGACGTTCCACCGGTTCATCATCATCATCATCATTGACAGCCTGAAGACGTCCACTGCTGAACATAGGCCTCCCCCAGGGAGCGCCACTTAGAGCGGCTGCTCGCCTCCTGCATCCATCGGCTCCCCGCCGGTTAAATGGGGGTAAAACTATAAGACAAAGCTATGTAACGTTGGGTGTCTTCTGATGATGACGAACAAACAAAGACAGAAGTTGATAGCCATCTCTAGCAGTGCAATCAGTTGTGTGCGAGCTACAACATGTGCATCTGATCTGAGGGCTCACATCCTTAGCCTTAGATCATTGAGACAAAAAGCAGATTTAGCAGAAAATTGTATAAATTATCCAGGTTATCCAAAATGCGATTTAACTTAACAAAACCGGTGGCTTCCATTGATATTGTGGCTTTTCTATAGGTATATGTTAGATGAAACGAGTTACAGCTTACAGCTGTGACAGATACGCTTCACTGGATGAGTGCAGCGTATTTTTTGTTCATTCCCCACCCTACCTCACTACCAAGCTGCACTACCAGGTGGAAGAGTGCAGTGTATTTTTTGTTCATTCCCCACCCCACCTCACTACCAAGCTGCACTACCAGGTAGAAGAGTGCAGTGTATTTTTTGTTCATTCCCCACCCCACCTCACTACCAAGCTGCACTACCAGGTAGAAGAGTGCAGTGTATTTTTGTTCATTCCCCACCCCACCTCACTACCAAGCTGCACTACCAGGTAGAAGAGTGCAGTGTATTTTTTGTTCATTCCCCACCCCACCTCACTACCAGGTTGAAGAGAATATGATTTACTTTCTGGCCTGCGGGTCTAGCAAAGATCTCTTTCCATTAGCGTTAACGCCAAACGATAACTCAAAATGTATGGAAATGACACTTCGGAAATCGCTTTCTTCTCCGTAGCATACGTTTTGGAGCTAGCGGACCTTTTCTGGACCTTCTACAATCCCGTGAGTGATTTTAAATCGGTGTGATGCAAAACGGTACCGATAAATCTAGTGTAATTCCGCTCAAACCACTAAAATAACGATTTTATTCCGATTCAGTTTACAGTAACCGGTCCTAAGTTGTTTGCCCCTTCATTCATTATAATTTATCTGACGTTTCGCCTCTGCGAAGCGTCATTTGTTTCATAGCTCTGTGGTCCCATACTCGCGACCAATTCAATTTCAATGTCATATGAATTATTTCATGAAAGTAACGTAGTAAGAAGTTTCATAATCAGGGTGGTTATTCTCTATGGAAACACAGATTCCACACGATACGAAACCACGTCGTTATCGTGTCTTGTTCAAATCGTGTCACAGCGTTAGATGTACCTTCACTTTACATTAAAGTTATCTTTATTTTGAATAAAATATATATTGACATAAGTGGTCATATCTTTGATGTGTTGATGTTTCGGACCGCGTCTCGGTAAAACATATGATTTTTGTCAGTTCAAATCGCGCCAATTCCAAATTCATTTCGCGCGGTTTTGTTTTAGTTTCATAGAGAATAGACTTTTCCAGATTTCTTATGTAAGACAAGGAATTAGCGTGGTTTCGAAGTAAGGAATCGATACGGAATAATGGCCCAGTTCGTAATGATATTTTCGTGATCCAGTCAAAGCCATGGCCGCCTGCCCACTTTTTTCCTCGACCGGTCAAGGTAGGATATTTCGAGTAACGCATATGACCTCACCTCTTGAAACATCAGGGAAAACAGTTGACATAATTACGTATCGAAACTTAGGGAATAGAGTGGCAGAAAAGGACATGACGATATCGGCAACCTTGGATATTGGATATTTCGACATAAATGACAAAACTGTCCCCTCGAAAATTAAAGATTTTAGTCAGTGTCTGCCTTACCAACACATTCTTATGCGTGTATTTAACAACCGGCCAAGACTGTCACTTGGTTTTTTCATTGATTATGGGCTGCTTCCGACCATAGTAAATATTGTCTTCCGTATGGCCTCACTTGTTCACCTCGGAATGACCTTAATAGTAGATTTCAATTAATTAACAACATTTTGTAAAGCTTAAGAAAATTAACATAGGTTAGTGCCTAGACTAGATAGTTGATAGTCGACTTACGTGGTCGATAGTTCGAAAGAAAAGCCATAGATAGTCGTTTTGATTTTAAGAATGTATCGGACACGTTATCTATTCGTACATATTTTAGGGCGTTTTAAATATATGATTTGATGCCTTTCTGTTTTAAAATTACACAAGAAACCCAAGCTTTATAGCTATGTTAATCAATTTGGCATAGGCCCTTATTTCGTAACTCATAAAGCCCTTCGTTATCGCTTTATTCAAATTCCTCGAGGCACGAATAATAATCGTTTGGTTAAATATTTTGTTTCGGTCAAGGTGACGTGATTAGGATTATTTTTAACTGGCAACCCACACGAACTTTATAATTTGGGTCTTATTTGTCGCCTGCTATAGCTACAGAGTTCTCAAGAGTGTTTTTCTGTAATCTGTGGATCATAGATAATAGGTACCTCTACTCTATTACGTACTAAAGTTACACAAACCTATCTACTTACACAGTGTTTTACTAAGATTTAAAATTTAGCCAAATTAAATAGAATTTTAAAAACTAACATTAAAATTAACCCCTGTGGTCTCTCGTACGTTTGTTAAAGTTAAACTCATTCATTCATTTGACTGGCCCGATAGCTCAGTTGGTAGTATCCTTGCCTTCTGAACTGAGGGCTGTGGGTTCGATTCCCACCCAGGACAAACATTTGTGTGATGAACATAGATGTTTGTTCTGCGTCTGGGTGTTATATTGTATTCTATGTATGTATTTACAAACAAAAAAGTATCTAAGTATTATATCAGTTATCTGGTTCCCATAGTACAAGCTTTAAGCTTATATGCTTAGTTTGGGGCTAGATGGCGCTGTGTGAAATGTCCACACATATTTATTATTTTTCATTCATGTCATACTGAACGCTCATTGGTTGCCTGTTGATCATAAAGCCGTTGATAGCTCGTGAATATAAGTTCTCCTACAAACACGACTCACTTACGCGGGCAGGGGCGAAGTAACAAACCGCTTAAATAACAGTTTGTGACGCATCTTTGCTATTCCCTTATCTAAGAGAAACCGGAATTAATGACTACACGTACATAGAACCCCCTTACCAATAAACATTAGTGGATGAATAGTTACTTAGTGTTTTGTCTTTCTCTGTTGAGTTTGAAATGGGCAAAGATAAAACAAGAGAAAACACTGAGTAGCTATTCCGCTTTAATGCAGTGTTTATTGGTAAGGGGGTAAGTAAAATGCGATGTTGTAACCCGCAGTAGTTCCAGTAAACAGATTATAGAGTGTAAAGCTAGTATTATCAAAGTAGAGGCTTATCTGCTTAAATGCGACTCGTCCCAGTTCGTTTTAAGGTCACAAGTTGATACAACTGCGCAATACGACAAAAAAATAATAAAAATTCTCGCGCATTTTGCAACCGCTATTATATTTTATTAGAAGGTCACGATAACTCTTCCACTGTTATAAAAAAAGAATAATTATATTTTATTTTCAATAAGTTTGATAATTTTAAGGGGGCTCCCCCATACAACACGTAATTTTTTTGCTCGTTTTCATAATGGCATTGTACGGAACATTTCGTGCGCGAATTCGACTCGCGCGTGGCTGGTTATTATCTTAGTTTTGCAGTGTCAATCCACGGGTAGAAGCTAGTTTTAAAATTTGACAACGGCTAAGTACATTATCCGTGTCGAGCCAACAAATAAGAAAATCAACAGGATAGCAGTTTACTGATGGGCTGAGAAAAATAATATAAAGTGACTCATTTGCTAAATGTTGTAATTACTGTGATGAATTGTTTATTATGCAAAAACATAAAACATTTTATGGCCATCGGTATTATTGCTTTATATTTTTAAATGTATTCACAGAATCAATAATAGTTAAATACTGGTGCTATACGAATTAATTTATTGCCTTCCGCCCGATAACGTTCCACTTTCCCGCCAGAAATATACATCTGGAAATTGGAACGCTGATAGAGCCGGACGCCATATTTGTTTAACGTTTTCTAACGGCAATTTCAGTGCTTGTCAGCCAGCGCGTGTAAGGTAATATTTGAGAATATGGGCTTGTGCCCTAGAACGTCTTTACACGGTTATTTTTAGCGTTTTGTCATTTAAGCAAGAATTATTTTTATAGAATAGGAGCGCCTTTAAAAGTATTGATTATGACTCGTCATTTTACTTTTTTTTTTGCTTACGGGCAGTACTAAATAAAATTGTTACAAAAAGGACAATAGAATACTTTAAATAAATTGTAGTAATTGCAATCTAGCTGTCACTATAAACTGCTGCTTAAAAATCCTTATATACCTACTCTAACAATAACAATAAACATTTTGGAATACTTAAATGGTAATTTTACAGTAATGTTCTGATAAACTCATACTTTCATTAATTATCATAAACAAACTATATCTATAATCGCTGCCCTGCAAAGACGCTATAACTTAGAGTCATGGAAGCCCAAACGAAACTAATCGAAGTAAGTTATGAGGTACTACTTAGGTCAGCCAGAGTTAGGTTCACAGGTTCACAAGTCAACGAACTTCCGAGTTCGTGACCTAAAGTTCAAATGTCACTATAATTTGTCGGCGCCACATTCGCGAGTGGTGTTTTTCAGGGGCATTGCCTTTGAAGCTAGAACCATGTCTCTAAAAATGTGGAGATTGGGATTGGGACTGCTGTGTTACTTGATAGTCATTTATTATTAAAAGCTGTCAAATCCATACTTTTATTTTTCGTCGGTTTGAATTTATTTTTGTAGAATGCTATCATTTTGACTACATTTCACACTACTACGGTATTATAGCACGCAGGCACAGAATTCGCCCTATTACATTCAAGAGGCATATATTCGCTCTTGTCTTAAAAATAGCCAGATATATTGCATTCCCTAGCCCTCTGCATAATTTCCTAAATTTTCATTGGCCCTCGAAATAGTATTCAAATGTAAATAATATAGTTATTTGTTGTTATAGTGGCAACAGAAATACATAATCAGTGAAAATTACAACTTTCTAACTATAACGGTTCATTAGATACAGCCTGGTGTCAGATGGACAGTCAGACATACAGACGGACAGCGGAGCCTTAGTAATAGGGTTCGTATTACCCTTTGGATACGGAACCCTAAAAATTACATCTGTATACGTGACATACCTACTACGTGTTCATAATAATTTTAATACAGGTTTTAAAAAAACGTTTTATTATTAAATCGTGCCCTCTATTTAACCGTTAATTAACGCTTCCAACATGAAACAGTAAATTAGACAATGAGTTTCTAAAACTTGTTGGTTATTGTGCTAATGCAAACGCGCACATATAATGTTGCTCGTGTGAAAAATTAATGTAATGCTGTTGCCAAGCTAAACCGTAGAAGAAAAAGTTTTGTTAGAATAGGTATTTAGGTTTACCTATTGTTATGGACTGTAACTCGACCGTGACTTGACACGACGTGACTTTGACTTGACTTTAAATATCTAGAGATTAACTTATTAACTCGCATAGTTATTTAAGTTTTTAGTTTTCTTTGTTTAATTCTAAGGTTGGTCGAAGTATTCATGAGAGAATTTTCAGCTATTATTTATTGCCATTAATACTGGTCTATGGTAATGGTCTGGAAAACACAAAATGATAATGAAATAAAACTAAATCACCTAAATGTAGGATTTTACCCATACAGAAACTGGCAACATGGTCGAACGCACGTATGTACTTTCACTGAAGTCAACGGCGCGGCGCGATGAATTCTTGAAATAGTTGATTTCTATTTAATATTGTCTTAATCACTGCCGTTAACGAGTTGAGAAGTCATTAGGTACATTATCATTTCAACTTTTGTGTATATCGGATTCTGGAAAAATTTCCCGAATTATCCGTCTTTACAATTTTCGTGTCTTCTTTTCGTCAAAAAAAGTCGATGTTAAAAAGGCTTAACTTTTGTTTGTATTGTTTAGATACTTATTTAGGGTATTATTCATTCGTTTTGCAACCAAGTTTCGTCTTGCCTAAATCCTGATTAAAATTTCGCAAAACAGCGATATTGGCTTTGACATGGCAAATTCTAAAAATGTCTAGATAAAATGTCTACTTCGAAAACATTGCAACTATAAAACTATTTTTTTGATTGCAAACGGTTGAATCCTCAATCTCTAAATGCCTTATTTGTACGCCCCTGGCCAGAAGAGAAAGACTACCTTCTAAATAAGTCTACGTCCAGTGGTTTGTACTATACCTACAACCTACAAGTACATGATATATCAGTCAGACAGACACGGGCTTTATTAATACAGATAACTTTACGACGAAAACAACCTGTCAAAATCACTATCTTTGTCATGAAAATCATCCATTGAAATCCAAATCTTTTGTTTACCTTTGAATAGCTAGCCTAGCATGCTAAACCTTCGATCGCATCATCGCATTCCATCAGGTGAGAGCGTGGTCAAATGCTTGATAAGTCTGATTAAAAAAAAAAGAAAAGAGTATCGCACTGGCCATATCAACTTATCTACACGGTAAAAAACATAAACAGCTGTTTGCCCATACCGTTCTACGTGAAACAGCCGATAAAAATAATCGTATCGTGCAACGCAAAACAAATGTGGTGGGTCGGTCGTTGTCGTTGACAATGTCGCGAAAACAAAATTCTTGGGTGAAAATACAGTTTATTACAAACTCGATAAGCGAAGTAGATAAATTAATAATTACTTAAGCATTACTATTTTCTTTTATTTTTTCTAATTACGTACTTTATGTCGCTTGCTCATAAACTACTACTATCTTACATTGCTTTTGTGCATAATAAGAACGGAAAAAGCAAAGTGAATAAATATAGACTCAATACAATTATATTAAAAAATAGGAATCATAATACGGGCAAGAGTGGCAAAGCACTCGCTATGTGATATCCTGCGCAATGCCAAAAAGATAGTAGGTATAATTATTAATCATGTAACACCTTGTTGTCAGGGCTTATCTGGTTTGTTCCTTATACCTATTGGTAGGTACTTTGACGTAGGCCAGAACATCTGGTCAACGGATGACGCACGTTAAGTCGATATCAGGTATCTGTCACTTGCGTTTAATGTTACATTAAAGACTGCGTTGCTAATTTGCTATTGTGAAACTTTATGGGCTCAAATAAAATTGCATTTGCTAATGATGATGATGATGATGATAATAATAATAACTATCACAAATAAGCCAAATCAATGCTTTAAATGCTGTCTCGTTTTCGCTCGTGACGTTTCACGTCAGTGAAACGGCGACAGATTTTAAGCGTTCATTAAATTATAACTAGCGTTTATAAGGCTAGGCCCCGAATGTCAATCCTATTTAAAATTGTGATCATATTTATAACGCTTTTTTTGTTTCTTCTATTCCTTTTGTGGAGGATAACCAGTTGCATTAAGTCTTCCAATTCTATAGTACTATTTCTTTCAATTAAAATGATGTGAGCGATGTGCTATGATTTTAATTCAATTCAATAATAATTCAATTATGTTGCGTGCCCGACAGGGCCCATGATGAGCTGTAACCACGTAAACGAACATCTTTAAACAACATTGTGGAATGCAAATAAACAATTGAATTGAATTGATTTTACAATTTGATATTTCTTTTAATTCTGCGATCGTGCTATCGCACGATATTTTTCATGTTTTAGGCAAAACCAAGATTTCCAGCTATGAAAGCATCTATTCTGGTTCAGGAGCAGTTATGTTTTTCACTTTCTATTTAAAATTGTTAACTACGGTCGGGTTGAATAATAGCTATGATGGTTATGGCTTGCGTTGCGCACGCGGCTATTTTTAATTCAGAGCAAGCGAGTGTGATAAAAATAACATAATGATTCTTGTGAGATAATCTTTGCCTTGCGCTACACACTTTCGTTTTCCATTCATAGGTATTATTTATATTTCTGTTTTAGAATTTACCTTTTAATAGATTTATCAAGGTACTAAGGTGCGCGTTTACTTACAATTAACTTATAATTACTGTGTACTTTAAAAACTGACATAGGTATCCTACCTACCTATGTTCGTTTTTAAAGATATTTGCCGTTGTCAGTGTAGTATTATAAATATTTGTATTTTGTAACTGTTTTGCCTTCCATGCTTGCTAGGTTCCGTGGGATGTGACGTATTTCAATAAAACATTTCCATTTTATGCGAGGTCGTATGAATATTAAATAGGTATACATTTTACGCGCAAATAAAGATAAGTTAACTTCGTCACGTCTAAATAAGTATATTTCACTAGATAAAACGATAAGTCTGATAGGAAGAGACTATTTCCGTACTGAAATAAACTTGCAAATCAATTATCTTGGCATTTTACAATGCGCAATTCTGTAACTGTGATTAATTTAAAGTATATAATGATGTACGGAAACGTAACAATCTTTTTATCTTGATGCGTAGTAGGTACCTATTATACACCTCCTAATTAAAACTTAAACAATCGCTAACACAAATGTATAGCTCATTTCTGATGTCTTAATTGACACTGTGAAAACGAAACAAAACAATTTGATTCAGTCAATTAAGACAAGTATGCCTTTTTAACAAGCAAGACTTCTTTATAGAGCTCGTGTTATGAAACAATCAGGTTTTTACTCACACACTGGTTGACCTAAATCACTAATTAAAACTAACGTACTTATATTTGATTCTCCATTTTCAATGTGACAATTTTACAGGTAACTTATACAAATTGCATACGAATTGTTGGTACGTTGTCCCTGTGAAGAGACCCTATCGCTTTACTGCGACGAACCTTCGACGGTTCACATAAAAATAGTATCAAGGGTGCATAACCCGGTGTGTACTAAGGGTCACGGGACCAGACCGGTGTGCTATACAAGTTTTTCCCAAAGCTTTTCCGTCACTGTGGCTCGTAGAGTACAGTGTCCTTGGCCTACAGTCAGTGCTCAACCACTACTGTAACTACGTATCTGACTATCTGCATCATCACAGAGACGCTTTAAAGGTAGCTGGGCAATTGTTTTTCAACAAGACATTGTTCCCGGTAGCCTTGTGGTAACATCCCGAATCCTAAAATCCTATTCTCACCCTAGATCTGATTAAAGGTTTTTGGCAAATTCTAAATCCTAATCCTCTTTTAGTAACCAAAAATATCTATACTCGATACCAAATTAACTAACCAGTATTATTAAAAGACAATTAATAGATATCCTCAATTAAATTCAGTCTTTTCAAAACATTTATCATTACTTGCTATTAAACTCACAAGTTACGTAACGTATACATTGACGACATACTGGTTTACTCTGAAGAACTTGGTACAAAGTTTTCAAACCCTCGCTCCTTATATCCTGTTCCTATCCTGAAACTGCTAACCCCAGCACTCCGTGGCCCCTGCCACAGTGCTGATAGCGTTCTCTTGTGGTCAGGTACTAGGGCCTTCGCGCCCGGTCGCTACAACCGTCGGGTAGTCGAGCCTTGGGGGGATCGGCGCGAGCATTAACAACGACATCTAGCCGCTGCTTGCTCTTGCGCACGCATAGGTAAGTTAAACTGTAATGAGGCTTTAATTAGTCGTAATTATTAGAAATACTTATAGATTATAAGTACCTGGTTTATTAATGATGCGTTTTGGTATGTCTTACTTGTACTTACCCCAAAAATTCAGCACAATCGTTTAGCATTTTCACCTAAAACTGTCATTAATTTTAATAGCAACACCAAGACAGATTGTAAATAAAGATTAACTTCAGCTTTGTAACGGTGACAATCTTATTAAATGTTATTCAACTTTTGTCTCAACATAATGATTAAAGGTTTAAATATTATCAAGACAGATAAGTTCCATATAAACAAACTCCAAGAGCAAAGGTGCCGTAACGGTTTTGAGCTTTTCATTTGTGTCTGACATACTTACGCAAATAAATATTTAAATGAAGGATACATTGCTGTTTATTCAACTTTGGCCTAGTGTTGACTGACTTGACAAACATCGACAAGGTCTTTGCTTGCCTGATAGGCACCGGGAGTTCATTCCAGAGCATGACAGCTTGCACGGGTTATAGTATACAGGATGTAATTTAATTCATTAGCATAAATTGAGCCCATGGTAGTACATCATTTATAGATGATTACTAAAGAGTAAAGAGTGTAAATGAAAATATTTTTATTGAAAATTATGATGATTGCTGCGGCGCCTAATGCAGTTGGCACGGATGATTTTGATACGTTTAAACGTTTTTATAATATCTTGTATGTACTAATTAAAAACAGTACTTTATTATTTTAATTAAAATTTGTATTGTAGCATTTGATTAAGTAAGTTATTCAAGTTTTTTTAGTTATTATTATTACCAAACCAATCTGATAGAATTCAAAAATTTTGGTCCACACGTGACCGGTATCAGGAGTAGATACCTAGTTTCAATGCTAATGAATTCAATTACACCCAGTATAAATCTTGCTCAGTTCTGTGTCAAGTTTATAACTTTGCCCGTGAAATGAAAGCCACGGTAGTGGCGATGATGATGATGATAAGCTCCTTTTGTTATTTTCTGCCCATGTCAATGAGGGTCCATCTAATTTTCATACCTACATAAAACAGGATATAAAGAATGAACTTTGGATGAATATGATATTTTTGTTGAAAATTTTGTAATTGAAATTTCGAGGGCAGGTGTTAATTAATTATCTAAAATTATTTAATTATATAAATAAATGTGTTATAAAAATATCTTCGAAAATGTAGGACTGCCGGTAGCAGTTTTGACATCTTTTGTGCACCTCTGTGGTGTGGTGGTTGAGCAGGTCGGCTCATAACCCAAACCCGGCGGGTTCGATTCCCGCGACAGGACAAGCATTTGAGCACAGAAA
Organism: Ennomos erosarius; assembly: GCA_963580505.1. Classification (NCBI taxonomy): domain Eukaryota; kingdom Metazoa; phylum Arthropoda; class Insecta; order Lepidoptera; family Geometridae; genus Ennomos; species Ennomos erosarius. The sequence continues at coordinate 3,568,987 of OY757006.1, read as the reverse complement.
AAAGCGTAAATACTTGCTCTATCTGTCCTGATTGTCTGGGTGTTTTGGGACCATGGTCCTCGTAGTTCCTGGGTCCCTAGATACAAGGAATCCTAGCTAGGATCCAGGACCTATGTATGTGATCGTATGTGTTATTTATTTAGTATGGACCCTTAAAATGCGTACAAGTGTCGTACTTCTGACATTTCTTAAATCAAGTTACGATCGTAAACCTAGGTGCCGATTCACCCTCCGCCCGAAAAGCCCGATCATGTTGAGAGCGGGCGCGAGGCACCCGGATGCTGACGCCAGCACGTCCGCGAGCGCGTCGCGCGCTCCGGACCGCGGTCAGCTGTACGCGGCGCTTAACGAGTATCTACTGCTTGAAGCCAAGTTTCAGCCGAGACTGTGCCTGCCCACTGAATCTGAGGTAAGCATCGTATATAATTAGTTAAAATTAATGATATAATAGAATGATAAATGAGTATTTAAATGACAAATTCAAACGTCTTCAAATCGAGAGTGAATAGGTATCTTCTAGGCAAGCGCGTTACATCCTAGACCGCATCTTCACTTACCATCAGGTGAGATAGTGGTCAAGTGCAAGCCTATCCATCAATAAAAAAAAAATTATAGAGATGGGCACTAATGAAATGCGTAGTCGATCAAAACTCGACCGAATGTTAATAAAAATAATCTATCATAACATAATATATTCAAATAATTTAATGCAATTTTCATTTGATCAGTATTGAGATTTAAATAATCATTAATAAGAAATTAGATTACTATTCTTATTAGGCATAAATTGTTAAAACTTATGATATTTGCATACTTTTAAGTTTAAGTATACCGATCTGTAATATAATCACTATCAACTCCTGTGACAAATAATTACGTATATTTAGCAAATAAATCATTTGATTGATTGATTGATAATATTTACGATCGATTATCTATGCAATGACTAAGAACCGGAAGACGCATAACGTAGCCAGTAGATTATAATGGAGCTGCACATTCCCTCGATATTCTCTTAACCAGCTCAGTTAGGATTTAAAATACTTTAAATCCCGAAATTCAGCAAGGTTCCCTTGGGAGGTAAAAGTTAAAATTATCCTTTAATAATTATAATTAATTACTTTCAGAATGGTGAAGTGACGACAGGGGCTCGCGATGGAGCGGCGCACGTGATGAGATGTCTAAAGGTGTGGTTCGACTTGCCAGCTGACGTCCTCATCAACGCGGTCAACTTGTTCGACAGGTGAGATAAAGTTTCAATATCTGCAGGACTAGCCCGCCATGCCCGCGCCCCAACATTCCTCAACATGGCATCCACCAACCCGCACTAGTGCCGCGTTCTGCGCACTAGCGATTGCAATTAATGCGATTTTGCATAAATTTCATCAACATCCTAATTTGCAAATGAAACTAGTTAAAAATTAAATTAAAAAATCATCATCATCATTAACAGCCTAAAGATGTCCACTGCTGAACATAGGCCTCCCCCCGGGAGCGCCACTTAAAGCGGCTGCTCGCCTCCTGCATCCATCGGCTCCCCGCGGCTTTCACCAGGTCGTCGGTCCACCTAGTAGGGGGCCGGCCTACGCTGCGTCTTCCAGTTCGTGGTCGCCACTCGAGAACCTTTCTTCCTCATCGGTTGTCAGTTCTACGAGCGATGTGGCCTGCCCATTGCCATGTCAACTTGCTAATCTTAAGAGCTACATCGGTCACTTTAGTTCTCCTGCGGATCTCCTCATTTCGGATCTTATCTCGCAGGGAAACACCGAGCATTGCTCTCGCCATAGCTCGTTGCGCGACTTTGAGCTTAGTAATGAGGCCAACAGTTAGAGACCAAATTAAAAATGAATGAAATGAAATTTCATATTTAGCAGAATTTCGCAACTACATTTAATTTGCGAAATGCTTCTTTAGTTTTCACATGCTAAAAATTAATGCGAATGCTAATTAATCCATCACTACTGCGCACAGATCATGCTATCTGTGCTGGGCCACTTCCTTCCTCTCCCAGGGCGAGTGTAGACATACCCCAAGCCGCGGGACTACGCCTTCGTCCCGCGTGCTGGCGTATGTCTACACGTCACTACAGTATATTTTTTATTTAGACGTAGTAAACTGACAGCTCGTAATGTCACTTGTCGAAATAATGGTGCCAGCTTCTAAATCGTAGTGAGAGTTTTGGCTTTCTTAAAAGTATCCGATCAGTGACTTATATTTCTTATGGCCACTTCTAGATTCGGTCGAGCTTAACACATTTTCCTCAAGGAATTGCCTCAAACCACCTCACACAGTAACAAATCGATGGACCCTTTTTGGTGACTAGAAGAATGTTCGGGTAATAGACAAAAGGAGTTTTGGCGGGAACGCGTAAAAGTTCACGTCGCGTTGCATAGGGGGAATTCTGTGGTTGCATTGTATTATTCCTCAAAACTTGTGCTTTTTCCAGTGTTAATGTTTAAAATTGGTGGCGTTTTACGCATTAAGTGCTGAATTACGAGCATGAGTGTGGGCAAGTGATATAATGTGGTGAAACGTGATTTTCCGTGTTGCTTCCAAAATTCCATAGAAGCTTCTAGTAAAGTTGCCACCACTTTACTGGAGCATGACTGAGACTGGAATATGACTACCTGACTTAGATTGGACTTTGACTATGACTAAGGCTTGACTTCATGTGAAATATTCTATTAACATGATGAAAAATTTACAATACTTGACACTGGCTGAATACACTAAGTGTGGTGCCAATATAAGAAAAAAAAACGTAGTGATTGATTTTACCGGCACCGGCCTTGCCACCTCCTTTAAAATGCTCTAAGACTCAAAAGCCCTCAAATGTATTAAATAAAATGGTTTTTCCAGATTCCTGACCAAAATGAAAGTCCGTCCATCCCATCTGCCATGCATCACTGTATCGTGTGTCAACATCGCAATAGAAGAGTTCGCAGCAGAAAACAACGTCAAGAGAAATGTGTCTATTGAAGAACTTGGTAAGAAAAAAAAAAGAAAAAAAATTTTTGTAAACGAATGACGTGCCGAGCTAGTCGTTCGCCTGATGTTAAGTGACACGGCTGCTCATAACAGTCGCAGTGTCACTCGGAACTTTTGTGTTTCGAAACAGTTTTGCGTGACACTGCACTGCTTACACAGTATCCATCCTGTAATCAGATTACTACACTGTGAGACAGGTTTATAAGTCTTATTTGCCCAGTAATGTCACTAGGTACAATGCCCTTCAAACAGGAACACAGTAGTGCTTTCATACGACGGCTTGGCTGGACTGACCTACCTAAACGAACTTTGCAGAAATTCTTACCATTTAATAAAATGTTTTTTGTTTAATATGACTGTGTGGATATTTCATTCAGCCGGTGTTCAATAAATAAATAATTATTTAATTCCTTCTCCAGTATCAATCTCCCAGTCTGCGTGTACAGCAGGCGACGTTTCCCGAATGTCCCGTATAATCGTCGACAAGCTATGTTTGACGCCCGGCGTTCCTCGCGTGACTCCATTGCACTGGCTTCGACTCCTGAGGCAGCTGCTAATCTTGGGAGAGACTGAAGAGGTGCCTCTACCTAGCTGCTGTCAGGTGAGAACAAAAAAATCGTTTTTTTTTATGCTTGATAGGCTTGCGTTTGACCACCATCTCACCGGCCATTATTCTCTATGAAAACACATATTCCATACGACACGAAACCACGTCGTTATCGTATCTTGTTCAAATCGTGTCAAAGCGTTAGAAATACCTTCACTTTACATACAGTAAACTTATTTCTATTTTGAATAAGTTTTAGATAAGTACCTACTTAGTTTAGATTTAATTTAGTTTTTAGTATTTGTATTTAGTTATTAAATTTGTAGTTGGTTATTATGTAGATAAATATTAAATGTGTGTGATCATTTTGAATAAAATAATATTGACATTCATAAGTGATGGTAACTTTTGATGTGTTGATGTTTTGGAACCTTTGAAGAGGGATGTAAGAGGATCCGAGACATGGTCACGTGACGTGCGGCACTTTTTGACCACAATATGGTGCCGACTCCGCCCCATTGTTTACTGCGTTTGACACTTGACGCTAGTTGACGACTGACGTACTAGCTCAAAATACCACCAGAACATGGCGGATTTTTTGCCGCAGAGCGGTCTCAAGTGACGTCAGCAACAAATTATTATCAAAAATGAAAGTTGAAATGGTATACTTGTTTCTTTTTAGCACGTTCAAAATGGTATTTCCAAAATTGAAATGCGACTATTTTTGTCCATTCTTTAACGAAGTTGACCTCATAACTATAACATATTCTGTGTAGTTAGCCTGATGCCAAGTCCTCTTACTTCTCTCGTCAAAGTTTGGAACGCATCTCGGTAAAACATGTGATTTATGACAGTTCAAATGGCGCCAATGAGACGTATTATTTAAAAAAAAATTAGTTCCGCTTCTGTTACTAGATGGCGCAGTAACGACGTATTTCAAACATGGCCGTAGTTACAAACCACGGAGTACAAGGAAAAGTTTAATTCAGTTGAGTGGATCACAGAGTACGTTGTCTATTTGTCGATAGAAAGCCATTAGAGTATAATGCCTTCCATAAAATAAGGATAGAATATTAAACTCGCTACATAATTATCTTAACAACGACAGAACGTAAAACCCCCATTTTAACGCCATCTATCGGGTCTTTATAAAATTACAGCTTTTTTTTTAATGAAATGCTTCATTCCAATTCATTTCGCGCGGTTTTGTTTTCGTTTCATAGAGTATAGACTTGAGATTTCTTATGTAAGACAAGGAATTCGTGTGGTTTCGAAGTAAGAAATTGATACAGAATAGTGGTTCTGATGGGAAATGACGATGCGGTCTAAGATGTAACACCCAACACGCCAACGTAGAAGATACCTGCGATATATTTTCTTCACGCTGTCAAGGCTTCAGTTAGCAAAGTTTTTTTTCTTGTGCTTTGGCTCCACACAGTGTATTTAGCCAGTGTTACGTATTCATTTTTCACGTAGGAATGTTTCACATTTTCACATAAAGTCAATTCAAACTCTAGTGATATAAAAGTATTTTTTTTTTGTCGTTTTTATAGTTATTGGTACGGAACCCTTCGTGCGCGAGTCCGACTCGCACTTGGACGGTTACTTTCAAACTCATATTATTGTAATAGGCTTGCTATCTTAGAGCATTTATAAATGGAGGTGGCCTCTGCCGGTCATATGGTGCTAATTTGGTCATACACATTATTATAGTGTGCGAGTAAACACTGCGTAACTACGTTAGATTATATAACGGTGTGCGTGTTTTGAGATGGTGTGCGGCGTGCGTTTACACGCGGTTTGCGTGTGTGCTATGCGTGTTTACCTCGTCTCCCGTAAAAATCGTCAGAAAATAATGTTCGCGGATTATAACGTTAACATCTCCATTGGTTAAATGCTCGAATACGTCAAGCTATTGCAACCAAAATGCCTTCAGTTTTACGTCAAGCTATTGCAACCAAAATGCCTTCAGTTTTACGTCAAGCTATTGCAACCAAAATGCCTTCAGTTTTTCGTCAAGCCGTCAAACCTAGCCTTCAGTTTTACGTCAAGCCTTCAGTCCTGTTGTTTGTCGACAGGAGAGCGAGTTGGTGAACCTCCTGGAGATCGTAGCTTGTGACGCGCAGTGTGCTAACGCGAGAACCAGCGAACTGGCGCTTGTGTTGCTCTATCATAAACTTGGTAAGTTATTACTTTCTACTATTTTTATATTTTATTTTTATGAGAATGAATGACGTGACGAGCAAGTCGTTCACCTGATGTTAAGCGACACGGCCGCCCATAACAGTTGCGGTGTCACTCGGAACTTTAAAATAATAAAGTCTTGCGTGACACTGCCCTGCGCACGTCATCCTGAGACATCACACAGTCTAGTAATCAGATTACTACACTGTAATCAGGTCATAAAGTCTCATTTGCCCAGTAATTTCACTAGCTACAATGCCCTTCAAACGGGAACACAGTATTGCTTGCACACTACTGCTTGGCGGCAGAATAACTGGCAAAGCGGTGGTACCTACCTAGACGAACTAGTCCTACCACCTATTATTGTTATCAAAGATCCCATTTCATTAGCGTTAACGCCAGACGATAACTCCGAAATGTATAAGAATGTAATTACTGGCGGAAAAGCGACATTACGCAGGTAATGTCATTCCCATACATGGACTGGGGCCAATCAGCTTAGATGCTAGTTTTGCCGCGAAAGCTATTTTTCAAATAACAAATCCTATCTTTTTTCTCTAATTTTTTGGCTCCACACAAAGTGTATTTAGCCAGTTTCAAGTACTGTAACTTTGCATCGTTTTATAATATTTTACGTAAAGTCAAGTGTTGGTGATAGTCATACTCCAGTCTAAGTCATGCTCCAGTAAAGTGGTGGCAACTTTACTAGAAGCTTCTATAGAATTTTGGAAGCAACACGAAAAACCACGTTTCACCACATTATATCACTTGCCCTCACTCATACTCGTAATTCAGCACTTAATGCGTAAAACGCCACCAATTTTAAACATTAATACTGGAAAAGGCACAAGTTTTGAGGAATAATACAATGCAACGACGTGAACTTTTCCGCGTTCCCGCCAAAACTCAATATCTTATTTATAATATTAAAATTGTATTGTTTTTCCACAGAACAACAACTGGTAGAATGGTCGCACTCGAAGAACGTTCCAGAACACGCGTATTACATCTACGACTTTGCGAGACAAGTGCAGCAACATTGCAATGTAAGATCAATTGAACTCTTAAATATTTATTTTATTCTGCTTTTCAGTATTTGTTGTTATAGCGGCAACAGAAATACATCATCTGTGAAAATTTCACTTGTCTAACTATCACGGTTCATGAGATACATTGAAACTTTTACATTTTTACGTACTCACCCTGAGATATATCACAGTCTAATCAGATTACTAGACTGTGTAGTCAGTCCCATTTGCCCAGTAATATCACTAGCTACAATTTCCAAACTTTTACATACTTAACTAAAACATTTTTTTTTAATTTTTTTTTTGTCCTTTATATTTTGTGTATATCAACCCCGTTTGTTCTCAGATGTCCGACGCTTCACTAGTTACTGTCCGCGACCGCGTTCGTCGAGTGGTGACTCAATATGAAGCCCGTCGAGCTCAACCGCAAAGGCAACGGCTCGTTTGGAGACTCTCAGAACGGACACTCAAGGTAACACACACTAAAACACACACAAACACACCCCAACACTACTACTACTAGGGTAACACTTAAATAAATATCTGTGGACATTTCACACAGCGCCATCTAGCCCTAAACTAAGCATAGCTTGTACTATGGGAACCAGATCACTGATACTTTTTATTTTAGGATTCCGTTCCTAGGTAAAGTGAACCCTATTACTAAACCTCCGCTGTCTCTGTCCGACTGTCACCAGGCTGCATCTCATGAACCGTGATAGACGGTTGAAATTTTTAGAGATGTATTTCTGTTGCCGCTATAACAGCAAATACTAAAACTGCTCGTTTTTATAGATAATGCTTCGGAACCCTCCAACATGTCATCAACCAACCCTTCCAGCTATGTCGTTCAGTTGTATCATATCATTTGTATCGTTCAGTTGATTGTAGAAGGTCTATGCCTATTGCCTACCAATATTTAAATAAAATATTCCTTTATTCGATACATCGACGTTGTTCTGTGTCTGGGTGTTATATTGTATTCTATTCTATGTATGTATTTACAAACAAAAAGTTTATAAGTATTGTATCAGTTATCGGGTTCCCATAGTACAAGCTTCGCTTAGTTTAGGGCTAGATGGCGCTGTGTGACACATTTTTATTTATTATTATTTATCCTTTATTACGTATATAAATATTAAATGTATTTATGTTTTCCAGGTGCTTCGCCCCACGGACCGATTGACATCACTTCTACCGACCATCGAGGAACAACAACACTTCGCGGCTGAAGCCACGCCCAATAGAAACAGGTACATATCCTTTAAAAAAGTTAAACCGATTTCAGTCGCCTTATATTGAGAAGTACATGAATGATATTATCAATATTATCACACATATATTTTTCCAGTTATATTGATTAAAATACCAAAGTATTGAAACGGATTTAATAAAATTTATATTTTCTGTTCTTTTCCAAACACCCTCAGCCATTTTAAACACATTAAATACATCACCACACAAACTTTGGCTATTTTAAACACTTTATCATACACACTAAGCATAAACATATTATAGTTCATAAAATGTTTAAAACACTAAACACTGCCAATTCCAAATACTTAACCAAACAAACCCAGCCGCTTGAAGCATTTGCCATTTTACATCCTTAACCGTTCTAAACAGTTTGCCACACCGCCCTGGATGATTTTCACACCAAATCGGACACTCTTGGTTGTTTTAAACACTTTACCAAACACCTTAACCGTTTGAAACACTTTACTTCTGTCTTCGACTGTTATTCGTTCAACAGTGGTACGTTTTTAACTGGTTATCTATTACACTCAATACTCCTTTGATGGATACTTATAATATTTTTGTCTCAACAGATCAGGCAGCGAATCAAGCGAGAGCGAAGAAACTAGCGATTGGCCGCGAAGCCCCGTACTACCCGTTTACTGCGACAACTAGCGCCATCTACAACCATCTTCCTGAAAAACGTCTAGCTCTGGCTGAAATGAATGCCTTGAACCATGGCAACCTTGAAACCTGGCTGAATACCAATGCCTTGAACATGGCAACATTGGACCTTGGGTGGAAAAATAATGCCAAGACTATGGTAACCTTGAGTTGTGGCCAAATATAATGCCTTGAACCATGGCAACTTGAATCGTGGCTTGACTTAAATGCCCTGAATCTTGAATAAATATTTGGCCTTACCATGGAAACCTTGAAACCTGGCTGTACGGATAACACCTTGAGTTATGGCAAACTTGAATTTTGGCTGAAAAAATAATGCCTGGACAATGGCAGGCTTGATTTCCGTGTGTTTTGAACCATGGCAAACTTGAGTTGAAGCTGAATATGAATGCCTTGAACCATTCCTGATACGTCTGGGCGAAAAAACCTTCAAACTTGGCAGACCTGAATCCTGGCTGATGCCTTGAATCCTGGCTGAAACCTTGAATCCTGGCTGAAGCCTTGAGTCCTGGTTGAAGCATCCCGTTTACCATAAAAGTGATTATTAATCGTGAAACCACCTGAAATAATTTATGTAGGTACGTAAAATTGTCACTGCCAAGACTTTTAGTAACAGTTTTTTGCTTGGCGTTTAAATTTTCTTATCACAGGCAGCTATTAGACGTTTAAAGGACGATGTCCCTTCCAACTAAGTTATAATAAATTCAGTTTTATTGGTAAGCTTTAAAAGTTTTAAATTTGGTATACGACCAATAAAAAAATTATCTCGAAATAAAAGAATACCAGTAAATATCAAAAAAAGAAAAATCGTGATCCCACTTTTGAAAAAGTCAAAACACAGTGATCAAAATATCATAAGGATTTTTTGTATGTTGACCCTAATTGAGGATATCTCAGAGCCAGTGTGTGTGCGCATGATTTTAGTTATAAGTAATTTTAAGTTAAAATACTTTAAACGACTACGAGGTGAAAATAATTAAATATTTTGGTTTGAATATAGTGGTCAGTATTGTATTCTTATCTATATTAGTTCACGGCTTTAACTAAAATGGTTCAGTTTTTTTTTAATAACTGATACATTTTTGTTCCAAAAAACTAAAAATATTTGCCACAGCTATTAAAAAAAAATTTTGTTTAACTTTTTTAAAATTTACGAAAAAAGGATTTTCTTGTATTGATCACTATTGTCGAACCATCTTATATACTTGGTAATATGCATTTCTGACATTTAAACTCCTAATATGTATAATAAATAGTTCGCAAATATACATCTTTGGAATAATATAATATTTTTTATTTCGTATAAAATACATCATGAAATCTGTCAGCGGTTTTGGTGCATCAAAATTTATCTTGCTGGACCGATTTTGATAAAGTTCGTTGATTTATTTAAACTTCGTAGTCGGTTACAAGTTCAAATACAGAAATCAGATTTTCTATTTTCAAGTATTTAAAATCTTTTTAGGGATTTGAGGATGTGGACATTTTTTGCAATACTTTTTTTACCTAAAACTTAAATAGTAAACTGCATTTTTTTACATTCTAAATATTCTATTAAAAGCATTTGAAATTGAAACTTACTTAAAAACAAATGGCATTGATTTTTCATAATTTTAAAAACCGTGTGTTTTATTTAATTTTACATTAATCAGCATTTTTAAATGTACACATCCTCGTCAAAGCGCAATTTGCCCCTTCAAAGCCCTATTCTATCAACTGAGAGCTTTAAATTTTTATAACTAGCTTAAATTAAAATAAATTAAGAAAAACATTTTTTTATATAAACTCTTTGTACGATTAAGTTTTTATTACTATAAACTATTTTTAAAAAGAAGGGGCAAGTGTCGCCTTTCAATTAATAGCTTTCATACTGTGATTATTTTTTTAGGAGAAGCAGCGTGAATTATTCCATGTTTTAATTTTAAGATTCTTTTATTGTAAAAATGAGTCACATATTTTGCGAAACTTAAACTAGAAAAGAAAAAAAAATCCACCGAAGTATTTTGTTACGTTTAGATCTTTTGTTGGTAAATAAACATTTGTATTAAAATAACAATTTATTATTCATAATAGTTATACAGATAGATAATTAAATAGATAACTCAGTTGTCTTATCACAGAAATATTATAAAAAAAATATTCATAAATTTAAAATTCACTCAATAATGCTTTGCCTAAATAGGAATGATAATTTTGTTAAATTGCAATTTTTATAATCATTACAAATGTCAATAAATAATAATAATAATTTGTTTATTTACTAATAAATGTTAGTTAGAATAAAATATATTATAAGTATTAAAATAATGTATATATTAATATATTTCAAATTCGCTGAAGGACTAACTCAACTTGAGTTTAAAAAAACAATAAAAGCTAATAAAAAAATCGGCATTCATAATTCTCTTTTGTTTTATAGGTTAGATATATTAATTCATACTTATTTCTTTATGTAGCTTATTAACAAAATAAATGACAAAAAAAAATACAAATCTTGTAAAAAATCATAAAAAAATGATCTCAGGTAAATCTTAATGTAGTTTCAACAACATAGAAAATAAAAAAATCGAAAGTTTCAAGTAACTTTAATAATTTATATTTAAGATCAGCACAAGGTTTTAATAAAACAAAATTGTGCATAAAATAAGGTGGTGTAAGTTATGTGTCAAAAAAAACTTGATTTAACTTTGTTTAAATTATCCAAAACTATGAAATTTTTTATTTAGTTTTTTTCTTATCTGTGTACCGTAACGCCATCTACGGCTATGATTATAGTCTCATAATAATATAACACAATGAAAGTTAAAACAGTTTATTCTACACGGTGACCTTGAATTGGTATGTTATCCCGAAATGGGGGGACCATAATACGCTACAAGTTGTGAGAACCTTACTTGAAACTGGGCCTTTCCAAACCTCCATGGTAAAAAATAAATCCACCCGCAAAATTGCACGTGCGATCGCTACGAGAATTAACAAGATAAGTACTATAAATTCATTTCCAAACACAGGTCGTTAAATTCATTTATGTGCACTCGGTAAAGGACGAAGTTCAACCACCCAGCTGCGCTAAGGCTATTTTCGAACGTGAACTTTACACGGCATTTCTTCAATGAAAAACTATTGATTTAGTAAAGTCGTAGAAGAAACATTGTCTACCTTGGGGTGTAGATTTACCCCCTTTCAGGATAATATACCAATTCAAGGTCACCTTGTATACAATTATAACACGTAGTTCTGGTACGTGTGTCACAGTCAAACTCATGTCAACTTTAAAATACTGAACGCTGATTGGTTGCCTGTTGATCATCGGCTATCGTCAACCAATCAGCGTATAGTATTTGAAAGTTAACACAAATTTGACAAACGTACGAGAAACCGCATCGGAGCAAAATGTAAAATACACAAAATGAGCATGACACTCAAAATTAACTTTACGAAATGTACTATAATAAGCAGAATGTATGTTACGCAAAATGAGCACAACACGTAAAATGTACAATATAGATGGAAGGCTTCATTCACGGACCACGGTGATGTTGTATCTCGGGAAATTTAACTGATATTTTTGTTCTGGGTGCTCATTTTGCGTTTAGACATTTTGCTCCGGAGCGCGAGAAACCGTGATAGTGGGGATAGTGGTGAGAAGCTACAACAAAAGCTTTGGCGAAAATAAATTAAATAAGCAACTGTAAAAAACAATATTGCGTTTAAGGCCCGTATTACTGAATACCACTTTGTGAATCTGAGCTTAAGGAGAGATTTCCTTAAACCTTACCATTTTATGAACGAAATCTCCATTTGATGACAATGTTGTTCAGAAATGCGGGTCTAAGCCTTTGACTGGAGAAGTAAGAGGACTTGGCATACAGAATATGTTATAGTTAAAGAATGAACAAAAATAGTCTCATTTCATTTTAGCAAATACCATTTAGAACGTGCTAAAAAGAGACAAGTATATCGTTTCAACTTTCATTTTTGATAATAATTTCTTGCTGACGTCACTTGAGACCGCCCTGCGGCAAAAAATCCGCCATGTTCTGGTGGTATTGTGAGCTAGTACGTCAGTCGTCAAATGCAGAAAAAAAATGGAGCGGAGTCGGCACCATATTGTGGTGAAAAAGTGCCGCACGTCACGTGACCATGTGTCCGATCCTCTTACATCCCTCATCAAAGGTCTAAGCCGTAAAAATTGCAATTTTTTCCAATTTTACTTGTTAATTGTTTTGAATGTGTGAGTGGTTTATCTTGTTAAAACAGCAGTTCTGTGATACCATCATCAAATTAATATAAATAATTATCATGACGAAATATTTTAATAACTATTTTGTACCTGTAACAGAAACTTAGACAAAATTTTGTAGGTTTTTGGTTTTTATAACAAGTTGCTTTACCAACTTGTTACGAATAAGAAATACAATATTTTATAACTACCGTCAGTAAAATATTTGATGGCGGTAATGTTGAATCTATTGTTGGTTCACTTGTACTCGATTAAAAGTGTAATGCGAGTGAGAAAGCAATAGAAATGGCAACTTGTTCAAATATTTTCTTTGGCGTTAGTTATATAAAGGTATTTAGTACTAAAATTATGTAACTACCCTCTCTATTTATTGAAAATAAAATTGTTTTTGTTTAGTTATCATTTTACATCTTACAATAATTATGGCCTTAGTTTTATTTCTTTATAATTAGGGAGGGTAAAAGACAAATTATTGTAACAAATTAGTAACATGTATGTTTAAAAAGTAAGCGTAGAAAAAATCCAAGAACAAATAAGTATTTTAAAGAACGAAATAAAACGTGACTTTGAAACCTACTTTGATATTTAATTTAACATGTTATTTTGAACATTTTCATATTGCTATAATCAGCACGCTTGACAGACGGCTTGGTGATCGCAGATTATAATGTACCGAGGAGTATGCAGCTGCCATTCCTTGGATATTCCCGTAGCTGACTTACGGCCATGGGAAGAGATGGGGTGATCTTATTCTCGCACTGCTGGGACCACGTATACCTACACATAGTGTACATATTAATTTCCAATTAAACAGACGAGATGAAGATTGCTCGATAATTCATTATCCACGAATCACGAATCGATCACTCGCAAATCGGCCAACCATGTTGTTAGCCGTGTTCTCCGTCTTCCTGTTATTTACTCGTAAGTTATTATAATTCGACTTAAAAAGGTCGAGGTTTTATGTTCGACTGTATTTTAAGGGTTCCGTATCCAAAGGGTAAAACGGACGTATATTACTAAGGGTCCGCAGTCTGTCCGTCTGTGGCTCTGTAGGTATCTCATGAATCATGATAATCATAATCAATTTATTGGTAAAAATTCACAAGTCGCACAGTAAAGGAATACACATTTCATATAAAAACAAAAAATAATAATTATAGTAACAATTATACAAATAAAAAATTATAATAATATGCACAGTATTTACTAAATACTGTTAAGTACATACTTAATTAAATTAAATTCTACTGCTGTCAATTTATTTTACATATTTCAAATTCTTCGAAGCTGTAGAACGTCTGCTCGATAAGCCAGCGTTTGAGTCGCGACTTAAAGCAGCTCATACTGAAAGCAGTGGTGATCAGTGGGCCTAGCACGAATATTTACGCGCGCGTAAGTGTAACGTTAACGTAAGCCAGTTGTATGGCATTTGATTTGCCCCCCTATTACGATTGAGCTAGCAGCGCTGCTGACGCGCGTCTGCCGCTCAACTGCTATCGAAATTGTATGAACTTTGACAGCAGTTGAGCGGCAGACGCAATCGTAATAGGAGGGTTTTACGTTAACGTTACACTTACGCGCGCGTAAATATTCGTGCTAGGCCTACTGCTCCGGGAGCCTATTGTATACCGTGTCACGTTACATCCGTTCCTTTCGTGTAAAAGGTAGGATGGAACGCTACAAGTTAATGAGCAGCTCCTCCCCTACCTAAACAGTGCCTAGGTTGACAGGATCCTAAGAGCTGAAGAGAAAAAAGGGAATTGGTAACAGATATTTATTTTGGTAAATTTTACAAGCTTGGTATCTTTAAAATTTGGTGCAAAATTAAGTTTTTTTTTGTACTTAAATTACTGTGAAAAGGACTGTCAAGTGCTGTGATGTGAAAGTTGTGAATGAATAATAGAAACCAGGTAATATATAATATATGGGGCCGGCCTACGCTGCGTCTTCCAGTTCGTGGTCGCCACTCGAGAACCTTTCTTCCCCATCGGTTGTCAGTTCTACGAGCGATGTGGCCTGCCCATTGCCATTTCAACTTGCTAATCCTAAGAGCTACATCGGTCACTTTAGTCCCCCCACTAGGTGGACCGACGACCTGGTGAAAGCCGCGGGGAGCCGATGGATGCAGGAGGCGAGCAGCCGCTCTAAGTGGCGCTCCCGGGGGGAGGCCTATGTTCAGCAGTGGACGTCTTCAGGCTGTTAATGATGATGATGATGATATAATATATACATACATGTAGCAACCGTCGGGCCCATAACATGCGACGTTTTGGAAGATTTAGTGAGCGTTCGAGGGATAGCAGAGACTTTGTCCTTGTCCTAGTTGGATAATTCAATTATTTTCACAGATGTTGTACCTATTTCTGTTGCCGCTATACTATAATAATAATCACTCAGAATGATTTATTTCAATGGCGTGTCTTATTATAATGTAACACTTGAGGACGTTTGAATGATTTTTTAGAGGTCACTTCACGGTTTTTTTCTATAGAGAAAACTTTTCGTAAACGTGTTTCGGTTTCGGCAGATGGAAAGAAGATATGGCCAGTATTAACGTGGATTTTTTTTCAATTTTTTAAATTGTATACGTTTTGAAATAATCACGTTCAAAATAGTCGATTTGGGAGCATTCAGCACGGCGACTGCATGAAAAATTGACAAAAACAATTTTTAAATGTTTAATGAATAACGTGACGAGCTAGTGTAACGTTAGATTTTTCTCGGGATCACGTGATCTATACCTATACAGTCATACCCGGCCCGGTATTGGCTTCTGAAAGCTGTGCTCAATCAGTCAGTCAGTAACTGCATGGGTGTCAATGTAATGTTTGCTTCGTGTTCTTGACTGTATATAAACGGATAGACGTAGCAGTAACTTGACTGACGATTAGAAGACTTGACGAAAAGAGATATTGGCAAAAAATGTAATTTGACGAAAAAAGGACTTGACGTTAACTTGACTTACAGCGAGTTTGACCTAAGGAGTCGAACCCCGTTCACCTGATAAGCGTTGCGGCCAACCATAACTAAATTATTATCGTATTTAAACAGTTTAAATTTGTAGCTTTCCATAAAAAATTACGCTTTTTTAGGAATCACTGGATACGGGTATTCTGGCGCTCCTGGCAGACCTGGTAGTACTTATATTACATAATATATATAATATTTTATGTAAGCAAATAAATAAATACTAAATATACAGTTTTAATATGCATGCATAGATAATAATCATGTTTGCATAAATGTGATGTTTCCTCAGGAAGTTCTGGAAGCGGGTATTCTGGTGCTCCTGGCAGACCTGGTAGTGATATAATATATACAAGGTGACCTTGAATTGGTATGTTATCCCGAAAGGGGGTAAATCTACACCCCAAGGTAGACAATGTTTCTTCTACGACTTTACTAAATTAATGGTTTTTCATTGAAGAAATGCCACGTACAGTTTACGTTCGAAAATAGCCTTAACACAGCTGGGTGGTTGAACTTCGTCCTTGACCGAGTGCACGTAAATGAGTTTAGAAATAAATGTATTATATCTTGTTAACTATCGTACTCGTAGCGATCGCACGTGCAATGTTGCGAGTAGATTTATTTTTTGCCATGGAGGTTTGGAAACACCCAGTTTCAAGTAAGGCTCTAACAACTTGTAGGGTATCATGGTACCAGTCCCCCCATTTCGGGATAACATACCAATTCAAGGTCACCCTGTATAATCTACCATGACTATTATCTAAACTAAGACTATACAGTCTTAGTTTAGATAATAGTCATGGTAGCTTAAATACGCTACTTATTAATACTGGGTATGGGTACGAGTATTCTGGCACTCCTGGCAAACCTGGGCGGTTATTCTCTATGGAAACACAGATTCCACACGATACGAAACCACGTCGTTATCGTGTCTTGTTCAAATCGTGTCACAGCGTTAGATATACCTTCACTTTATATTAAAGTTATCTTTATTTTGAATAAATTATATTGACATAAGTGGTCATATCTTTTGATGTGTTGATGTTTCGGAACGCGTCTCGGTTAAACATATGATTTTTGACAGTTCGAATCGCGCCAATTCCAAATTCATTTCGCGCGGTTTTATTTTTGTTTCATAGAGAATAGACTTTTACAGATTTCTTATGTAAGACAAGGAATTCGCGTGGTTCCGAAGTAAGGAATCAATACGGTATAAGGGCCCTGGTAGTAATCTATTATACCCTCATTTAATAATAATAGTAACATTAGACATAATAATAATGGCAATATGAATATTTTATTCAGGAAGTTCTGGAATTGGATATTCTGGCTCTCCAGGCAGACCTGGCATTATTTTTTTAATTAATTTTTAAGGCAAACAGTATAATATTCACCTTAATTCACTAAACTTGCTAACACTTTATTAACCAATAAAGTTTTAGAGATGAGATTTAAGTTCGGAAACAAATTAACTAATGATGATATGATAATATACATTTAGAATCATCATCATCATCATCATCACATCAACAGCCTGAAGGCGTCCACTACTCAATACAGGCCTCCCCTAATATATAAATATACCACAGTTTTTTTATACGCACAGATAATATAACACTCATGCTAGCTTAAATATTATATATTCTCAGGAAACTCTGGATACGGGTATGGGTACTCTGGCGCTCCTGGTAGACCTGGTACTGATATAATCTGTATACAGTTTTATTACATTAAGTTTAGATAATGGTCATGGTATCATATATATTATATTTTCTCAGGAAACTCTGGATACGGGTATGGGTACTCTGGCGCTCCTGGTAGACCTGGTACTTATATAATATGTATAAAGTTTTATTACATTAAGTTTAGATAATAGTCATGGTATCATATATATTATATTTTCTCAGGAAACTCTGGATATGGGTATGCGTACTCTGGCGCTCCTGGTAGACCTGGTACTGATAATATAATATGTATATAGTTTTATTACATTAAGTATAGATAATAGTCATGGTTATTTTTTCAGGATACGGATACGGGTATTCTGGCACTCCTGGCAAACCTGGTAGTAATACATTATACCTACCCTCATTTAATAATAATTAATAGTTGTATTATTAGCATCATTAGATATAATTATTATGGTAATATGATAATTTTTTCTCAGGAACTTCTGTGAGCGGGTATTCTGGCGCTCCAGGCAGACCTGGTTAGTATTTTTTTTATTAATTTTCAAGACAAACAGTACCTACAATAATCAGCTTTAAATCACTAAACCTACTCACACTTTAACCAATAAAGTTTTAGAGATGTGATGAGATTTAAGATCAAAAACATATTAAAGGTATTAAATATTATATGAACAGTTCTATTATAATGTATAAATAATAATCGTGTTTTCATAAATGTAATGTTTTATCCATGGATGAAATGAAAAAGAGAAGGATTGAGTTTTGATCGACATCGAACTTAAGCACAAAATGGCGGACATATTACATATGTGTGTCAGGTGAAAGTAGGGCAGCCAGCTGCATATGATGTGAGTGTGTGCCCCGCTTGTACGTAAGAAGCGTTCCGGCTTCCTAAGGGTGCTTCAGTTTCGGATCAGACGGGATTCCCTCCTTTTTTTATTAGCTCCATTGTTTTAGCAGAAAATTCTGGATATGGGTACGGGTATTCTGGCGCTCCTGGTAGACCTGGTTACTGATATAATATGTATACAGTTTTATTACATTAAGTTTAGATAATAGTCATGGTATCATATATATTACATTTTCTCAGGAAACTCTGGATACGGGTATGGGTACTCTGGCACTCCTGGTAGACCTGGTACTGATATAATCTGTATACAGTTTTATTACATTAAGTTTAGATAATAGTCATGGTATCATATATATTATATTTTCTCAGGAAACTCTGGATACGGGTATGGGTACTCTGGCGCTCCTGGTAGACCTGGTACTTATATAATATGTATAAAGTTTTATTACATTAAGTTTAGATAATAGTCATGGTATCATATATATTATATTTTCTCAGGAAACTCTGGATATGGGTATGCGTACTCTGGCGCTCCTGGTAGACCTGGTACTGATAATATAATATGTATATAGTTTTATTACATTAAGTATAGATAATAGTCATGGTTATTTTTTCAGGATACGGATACGGGTATTCTGGCACTCCTGGCAAACCTGGTAGTAATACATTATACCTACCCTCATTTAATAATAATTAATAGTTGCATTATTAGCATCATTGGATATAATTATTATGTTAATATGATTATTTTTTCTCAGGAACTTCTGTGAGCGGGTATTCTGGCGCTCCAGGCAGACCTGGTAGTATTTCTTTTTATTAACTTTTAAGCCAAACAGTACAATATTCAGCTTAATAAGCTTTTCTTAATAAAACTTAAACCAATAATTTTTAGAGATGAGGTTTAAGTTCAAAAACAAATTTTATTAATGGTAAAATATGATATTTTTATATCAACAGTTTTATTATAATATATGTAGTTAATTAGTGATATAATAATTATATTTTCACCTCACTGGCTCGGAAAGATTCTCTTTGCCATTCGAAATCTGGGCGCAAAAACGCATTTTAATCGCTAGCGAGCAGTGTTTTTAAAATTCGAACGTTTTTATTTAATAATATTCTCGCCAATCACAGAGCTAGAATTCGTAACTTCGCCAATTTTCTTATACAGGTGTAATTTAATTCATTAGCATAAATTGAGCTCATGATAGTACATCATTTATACATGATATTAAAGAGTAAAGAGTGTAAATGAAAATATTTTTATTGAAAATTATGAAGATTTCCGCGGCGCCTACGCGGTTGGCACGGATGATTTAGATACATTTAAACGTTTTTATTTTTTATACCTTGTATGTACTAATTAATAACAGTACTTCATTATTTTAAATAAATTTTATATTGTAGCATATGATTAAGCAAGTTATTCCATTTTTCGGAGTTATTATTTATTACCAAACCAATGTGTTAGAATTCAAACATTTTGGTCCACATGTGATCGGTATCAGGAGTAGGTACCTAGTTTCAAAGGATGCTAATGAATTCAATTACACCCGGTATAATGGCTCCATACACACAGTGTATTTAGCCAGTGTCAAGTATTGATTTCTAACTTTCTTGATACTGCCAGTCCACTGAAAATTCATTAATATCTACTAAAATATACCTATAATACTTCTTCGTTTTCTCATTCGCCAACCTCATTTTTAGAATAATCGCACTGTCCTTTACCAAATAGTATTTATAATGCGCAATCAAACACGGCAACTGCATGAAAATGGATTATACTTGCACAATTCTAATAGGTACACTTTGACATTTCGAGGGATACCAAGCTATAGATTTTCTCCCTAAAATTTGAGGTAAAAGGGGAATGGGATTAGGGGATTAATATTGTTGAGGGTGTTTTAGGTGGTGAAGTCAGGATGAATTTCCTATACTAAAAAAGAATCATACTATCACACTAATATTATAAAAGCGAAGGTTGTGTGTGCTTGTTTATGGCCTATTTACGCTACGAATTTGGATGTTTGAAATAGAGATAATTATCTTGTACACTGGATTAACACAGAATACTTTTGAACCAAGTAGACACCGGGTGGCACAGCAAGTAAATGCATATATTTCGGTATTTGTAATGGTGGCAGCATAAAAAAAGTGTCTGTTGATAACCTACATTTGCGTCTTAGATGTAGTTGAAAAAAATAAGAAAAATATCAGCTGTTCCATACAAGTTGCCAAGATTGCGTAACGTTCTATGCCGCAGAACAAAAACCTTTTTAACCTAAGTGATGTAAAACTAATCAAAGTATGCTAGAAATACAAAAAAGGTTTAGGGTTTTTAGGGGGTTCTAGGGGTTTTAAGTTATCTAGGGAGAACATTCTTTAGGACCTGGCAGCAATTTTTTTTTCGAAATTAGTGTTGCGACTATTACACAGCCGATTAATCGGTGAAATTGTAGAATAAGGTAATTAATCGAATCAAATCTTTGGGCGCGAATAATTCAGTGAGATAATCTTGTGTAGTTCGCGAATGATCTACTTCGAAAGTGTGATTATAATATTAATAATGATATTATATTCTTGACTTTTTTTGTAAAAATATCGGTACAAACAAATTTTCTTCGCCAAAGCAATTCGCTGATATTTCTTTCTTTGGCGGCTACTGCAATTTAGTTTTAAACACTGATACTATAAATACATAATCACTATTTTTTTAAACACCATGATTAACAATGATTATTATTGTGCAACTTAAACTTCTTTTTAATATATGGCTCCTGCGGGGCTTCGTCAATTTCGCGTGGATAGAGTAGAATATATTAAATACTTATCCTATAATCAGTATTACATAAACTTTTATATTTACATGATATCTCATATTTTATTTATTTATTCTTTATACCATTGTCTAAAATAATCTTGTGTCTACGCAGCACTTCACAATACTAAGCCACCCTTTACCGTAAAGAGAATGGAAACTTTGCTGAAGAAAGCTTGTTCGTACATTACAAATTAAGATGACTGGTCTGGTAATGCATGATTTTGACAGAGATGTGCATTTCGGCAGTTTTATAGACAATCGAATAATTATTAATGTTTGCGACGATGATGATGAAGATTTTTCAAGTAATATAAAAAGTAGTGAATCTGATTAAATGACTATTCTCGAACCCAGTATATTATTTATTTAAAATATATGCATTCAGAGGTCTATATACCTAACACTTAAACTTAAGTCGAATATACCCAATATGGTATTTAGTTAATACTTAACATTTCGATGCATACATTTCATGCTGATATAATTCATTATAAGTATTACAATCATTCGTTCTCTTACCGAGGTCATATGAAAAAACGAAACGATTACTAAATAAATATGTAGAATCAGTATCGATTTCTCATTAAAATCGGGTTTATCCGATAGCGATTATTTCGTTCACATCCCTAGACCAGTTAATCTGACAGTGTCAATCACTAATCATGTCAACTTCATACTGCACTTCTTATTTTTGTTAAACTGTAGTCGGTTCCCTGATGTCAAGCGTTACGGCCAACCATAACTAAATTAATACGCTAAGGCTGAGTTGCACCAGCTTACTTTAACTCTAACTTTAACGCTAACTATAACCGTTCCACGCTTCGCGGGGCGGGCTAATGTCAAAATTTGACCGTAACTTTAACCGTGATTATGGTGCAACTCAGCCTAAGATTTTCTTAGATTTTAAACTGTTGTCATGGAGTTTTGGCGGGAACGCGGAAAAGTTCACGTCGTTGCATTGTAATATTTTCCAAAACTTTTGTTTGTTTCAGTGTTAATGTTTAAAATTGGTGGCGTTTTACGCATTAAGTGCTGAATTATGAGCATGAGTGAGGGCAAGTGATATAATGTGGTGAAACGTGATTTTTCGTGTTGCTTCCAAAACTCCATAGATGCTTGTAGTAAAGTTGCCACCACTTTGCTGGAGCATGACTTGGACTGAACTATGACTGACTGACTTAGACTGGACTATGACTATGACTAGGACATGACTACGTGAAATATTTTATAACACGATGAAGGTATAATACTTGACACTGGCTAAATACACTATGTGTGGAGCCAAAATATAAGACAAAAAAAAAACTGTTGTCATGATATTTCCTCGCTGTAGTGAGGTGAAAAGGGATGTGTTTCACTCGGCTGCAAGGGTTTTTGCGTCTCGTACCTTTGAAACCTTTTCTACGCTCAGGATTCTTCATTTGAACCGCTTGATACACTCGTGGTTTAATCCTTCGCTTGCTCAGGTTTCAATTCAAGTACTCGACCCCAAAAACCAACTTTGCACCCTTGTATAACAGATAACTATTCTTGTATACAGTTTTATTATTTGTATCTAGAATCTAGTCATAGTGGCATAAACATGGTTTTTCAGGGAGTTCTGGTTACGGGTACGGATATTCTGGCGCTCCTGGCAGACCTGGTGGTAATATAATTGTATATAATTATATATAAATATTATTATACACTTTTATTACATGACTGTATAGATAGATAATAGTCATGGTCGCATAAATATTGTTTTTTCAGGTATTTCTGGATATGGGTACGGGTATTCTGGTGCTCCTGGCAGACCTGGTGGTAATATAATTGTATATAATTATATATAAATATTATTATACATTTTTATTACATGACTGTATAGATAGATAATAGTCGGTCGCATAAATATTGTTTTTTCAGGAAATTCTGGATATGGCTACGGGTATTCTGGTGCTCCTGGCAGACCTGGTAGTGACATAGATAATATAACATAGTTTTATTATAAATATGTATCATCATCATCAGCCCCTAGGCCTCCACTAGAGAGCGCCACTTTGCGCAGCTGCTCGCCTCCTGCATCCATCGGCTCCCCGCGGTTTTCACCAGGTCGTCGGTCCACCTAGGGGGTCTGCCTACGCTGCGTCTTCCGGTCCGTAGTCGCCACTCGAGAACCTTTCTTCCCCATCGGTTGTCAGTTTTGAGAGCGATGTGGCCTGCCCATTGCAATTTCAACTTGCTAACTTTAAGGACTATATCGGTCACTTTAGTCCTAAGTATGTATACTTAGGTAAAAACTTCGCAAATATAAGATTAGTAGGATAATCATGGTAGCATAAGTATTCTTTTTCCAGGAAAACCTGGATATGGATACGGATATGGATACTCTGGCGCTCCTGGCAGACCTGGTAGTAATATATACAGCATGAAGCAGTAATGGCGACATTAAATAATTGATAAACGTATCTGGTCGCGTGTTCAAATTACTATTATGTTTGTCAGGGTGCTACAAAATGTGGTTTCTTTATTTATTATTTAATGTGTTCAGGAATATTAATATTTCAATTATGGATTACCTATTTTAATTGGGTCAATTTTTTGTTATTGCTGACCACTAGCCCTACCCGTGTGTTCATTTAATGTTGCCATTACTACTCCACGCTTAATTGTATACAGACATTAGCCATGGTAGCATAAATAATGCTTTTCCAGGAAATTCTGGATACGGGTACGGGTATTCTGGCACTCCTGGCAGACCTGGTGGTAATTATACAACCTGAACTTGAATACATATGTTATCCCGAAGAGATGGGACTGGTACCATGACACTCCACAAGTTGTGAGAGCCTTACTTGGAACTGCGTGTTTCCGAACCTCCATACTAAAAAATTAATCCACTAATATAGCGCTGCGCGTAGTAACCCTATAACGCACAACCTAATCCACGAAAGAGCTAGAAACATAAAAATGCACGTGCAATCACTACGAGAGCTAACAAAATACTAAAAAAAACGAACTCATTTCTAAGCGCAGGACGTCGAACTCGTTTAAGGAATTTGGTCAAGGACGAAGTTCGTACAAGGTGACCTTGAATTGGTATGTTATTCCAAAATGGGGGGACTGGGACCATGATACCCTACAAGTTGTGAGAGCCTAACTTGAAACTGGGTGTTTCCTAACCTCCATGATAAAAAATAAATCCACTCGCAAAATTGCACGTGCGATCGCTACGAGAGTTAACAACGTACCATAAATTCATTTCTAAGCACAGGTCGTTAAACTCATTGATGTGCACTTGGTCAAGGATGAAGTTCAACCACCCAGCTGCACTAAGGCTATTTTCAAACGTAAGCTTTACAAGGCATTTCTTCAATAAAAAAACTACTAATTTAGTAAAGTCGTAGAAGAAACATTGTCTATCTTAGGGTGTAGATTTACCCCCTTTCGGGATAACATACCAATTCAAGGTCACCTTGTATATTACGCAAAATTTGCATGGCATGTCTTCAATGAATAACTACTAATTTAGGAAAGTCGTAGAACCCACGTAGTCAACATTAGGGAGTAGATTCGCCCGCTTCCGGGATAACAGCAATTCAAGGTCATGTTGTAGGTATACACTTTTATTCTATGTATAGATAATAGTCATGATAGCATAAATTTTAATATTGTTTTCAGGAAATTCTGGATACGCGTACGGGTATCCTGGCGCCCTTGGCAGACCCGGTGAGATATATAATGAAAATATTTTATGACTAAAGAATTAATTTTAATATCATTAGACATAATGATCATGATGACATGAATACTTTTATAGAAATAGGAATAGAAATATTTATTGGCCTTATAACATGTTGTTATACTGGGCAAGTAATTATACAAAATACAAAATATAATAAAACACACTTAAGCGAATAAATTAAAAAGAAAACAATAGGTAGGTAAAGAAAATAATAAAATGAAATCATGATCAAAATGGTCATGGTTTTCTCAGGATACGGGTATCCTGGTGCCCCTGGAAGACCCGGTGAGAATACATAATAAAAATATTTAGTGATAATAGAAGTTATTTAAATATCACTAGTAGTTCTGCGAACTGTTTTGCAACCACCACGCGCCATGATTTGTATGATATTCAAATTTTATTTTCATACAATTTGGTTTTTTTGCTGTTGCTACCTTGACAGCTTTACCGGAAAATATGTCCTGAACTCAGATGGTTCTGGAAAATCTTGTCAGGAACTCAGGACTTAGCCATCTATATTTCGGCAACCTCTTGACCGATTTTTCTCAGATTCGAAACACTTGTTTAGAATTGAACACCCACTATATCTACGAAATATTATCGAAATCAGCCGGTAAACGGTGGCGCAGCAAACTTCCCCCCTTTTACACCCCAAATCAAAACCTGGAGGTGGCGGGTTCGATTCCCGCTACAGGACAAGTATTTATGCCCGAAAAAAAAAAGCGCAAATACTTGTTCTGTGTCTGGGTGTTGTGGGACCATGGTCCTCGTAGTTCCTGGGTCCCTAGATACAGGGAATCCTAGTTAGGGTCCAGGATCTATGTATGTGATCGTTGGGCGTTATTTATTTATTTATTTATTTATTCAAAAATCGCTCACGACTGAAAAAAATCCCTGGATCTGTAGAGCCTGTGTACCAAGTTTCATCAAGATTCGCGAGTACGTACATCCAGACTGACGAAAGAAAATTTTGGCAAGTTGAAGCAGAGACTTTTGCTCACTTCGTTTGCTCGGTCAATTAGACATAATGATTATGATGACATGAACATTTTCCTCAGTATACCGGTATCCTGGTGCCCCTGGCAGACCCTATGAAAATACATAACAAAAATATTTAGTGATAATATAAGTTATTTAAATAACATTAGACATAATGATCATGATAACATGAATACTTTTCTCAGGATACGGATATCCTGGCGCGCCTGGTAGTCCCGGCGGTGAGAATACATCATAAATTATTTAGTGATAATAGAAGATAATTAAAGATCATTAGATATAATGATCATAACATAAATATTTTTTTTCGGGATACGGATGTCATGGTAGACCCGGTGAGAATATAATAATATCATGAAAATATTTTATGATAAAAGAAGTAATTTTAATATCATTAGACATAATGATGATGATAACATAAACATTTTTCTCAGGATACGGGTATCTTGGCCCTCCTGGCAGACCCGGTGAGATTACGTCATCAAAATAGTTAATGATAATAGAAGTTTTTTAAATATCATAATCATTAGACCTTATGATCATGATGACATGAACATTTTTCTCAGGAAACTGGTATCCTGGTGCCCCTGGCAGACCCGGTGAGAAGACATCATAAAAATATTTAGTGATAATAAAAGGTATTTAAATAACATTAGACATAATGATGATTGTAACATAAACATTTTTCTCAGGATATGGATATCTTGGCCCTCCTGGCAGACCCGGTGAGAATACGTCCTCAAAATAGTTAATGATAATAAATGTAAGAATGAAAATAAAGTTTTTCAAATATCATTAGATCATTAGGATCATGATAACATTAACATTTTTCTCAGGATACGGGCATCCTAGTGCCCCTGGCAGACCCGGTGAGAAGATATCATAAAAATATTTTGTGATAATAGAAATTATTAAAGTTTCATTAGATAGTGAAAATGATCATGATAACATGAATATTTTTTTCAGGATACGGGTATCCTGGCGCCCCTGGCAGACCCGGTGGTGAGAATACAATTATGAAAATATTTATTGATTGTTATTGTTGGACATAATGATTATGATAACATGAATATTTTTTTCAGGATACGGGTATCCGGGCGCCCCTGACAGACCCGGTGGTGAGAATACAATTATGAAAATATTTATTAATTGTTATTGTAATTATGAACAGTATTGGACATAATGATTATGATAAAATGAATATTTTTTTCAGGATACAGGTATCCTGACGCCCCTGCCAGACCCGGTGGTGAGAATACAATTATGAAAATATTTATTTATTGTTATTGTAATTATGAACAGTATTGGACATAATGATTATGATAATATGACAATTTTTTTCAGGATACGGGTATCCTGGTGCGCCTGGCAGACCCAGTGGTGAGAATACAATTATGAATATATTTATTGATTGTTATTGTAATTATGAACAGTATTGGATATAATGATCATGATAACATGAATATTTTTCTCAGGATACGGGTATCCTGGCGCCCCTAGCAGACCCGGTGGTGAGAATACTATTATGAAAATATTTATTAATTGTTATTGTAATTATGAACAGTATTGGACATGATGATCATGATTTTCTTCTTCATTTCCTACGGCCCCACATCGCGGCAGAGGGTAGATACAAGGCTTCTCCATTCCGTTCTGTCTTGGGCGGCCCGCTTCACTTCACTCCAGGTCTTCCCAATATCCTTCGCCTCCGCTATCACTGATCTTCGCCAGGTCTGTTTTGGGCGACCACGTTTGCGTCGGCCCTGCGGATTGCAATCTAGGGCTTGTCTGGGTATATGATTCACATTTCTACGCAAAGTATGCCCAATCCAGCTCCATTTTCGACGCCGGATTTGTAATTCTACTGGGTCTTCATGGCACAATCTCCACAGATCATTGTTGGTAATAGTTTCTGGCCAGAAGACCTCTAGGATTTGACGCAGGCAACGATTGATGAAAACCTGGAGCTGGTGAGTAACTTTCTTGGTGGTCTTCCAAGTCTCGCACCCATATATCAGTATGCTCTTGACATTAGTATTAAATATCCTTAGTTTCACTCTACGTGAAAGGTGTTTTGACTGCCATACGGGGCGAAGACAAGCAAATGCGCCTCTAGCTTTGGTAACCCGGGAAGTTACATCTTCATCAGTCCCTCCAGCTCCCGACACGATACACCCCAAATAAGTAAAGCTCGAGACCCTCTCCACTGCTTCATCCACAATAAATAGTGGGCTTGAATCCCGAGCTTCACTCCTCATATCCTTAGTCTTTTGCACATTGACTTTGAGTCCAACTACAGCTGCTTCTCTCTGCAAATCATCCAATTTTCCTTGCATGTCAATACGACGATGACTAAGTAGGCATAAGTCATCTGCATAGTCGAGGTCTTGTAGCTGTTCTGTCAGGCCCCATTCAATACCACTTTGAGCCGTACCATTGACACGTGACATGACGCCATCCAGCACAATGAGAAAAAGCAGCGGAGACAAAAGACAGCCCTGTCTAACCCCAGAATGAACTGCTATTCTTTCAGATATAAGTCCATCGTGGCGCACCCTGCATGAGTAGTCTTTGTATGCGGCTTTTACACGGTTGGTAATTTTCGAAGGGACGCCGATGGCTTCCAGTCTTGACCATATAGCTGTCCAACGAAGCGTATCGAAGGCCTTTTCGAAGTCTACAAAAAGAGAGTATATCTCTCTTTGAAATTCTGCTCCTTGTTCTAGTATAATACGCAACGTGTTGATCTGGTGTGTGCATGACCTACTGAGGCGGAATCCTGCATACTCATTACGAATCAGAGGTTCAACAGCCTGGGACAAGCGGTCCAATAAGATCTTACATAAGATTTTTGAAGGAATCGATAGTAGCGTAATGCCCCTCCAGTTGCTACAGCTGCTGAGACTCCCCTTTTTGGGGACAGTAACAAGAAGGCCTGTTCTCCACTCATCCAGCACACTTTTTTCCTGCCATATCTTTTGGATAAGAGGTGTGAAGATCTCCGTTGCCGTTGTTACATCTGCCTTAAGCATTTCAGCAGAAATAAGATCCGCCCCTGGTGCCTTACCGTCTTTGAGGCTACGAATAGTTTTACAAACTTCGGAATGCGTGGGTATATCTGTGTTTATGTCCAGTACCTGTATGCTAGTGTCATGCGTTATTGGGAACTCGTTATCCGTCGTCACAAGTTGTCGGAAGACTTCGGTAAAATGTTCGCTCCAGCGTTTCAGTTGCCCTTCAGATGTCGTAATAAACTGGCCATTCTTATCTTTGAGTGGGTGTTTTTTGCGCCGATTGTTGCCTGTCAGACTTTTAGCAGCGTAATATAATTCTCTTAAATTTCCATGCCGTGCGGCTTCTTCTGCATGATCGGCCACTCCGTCTGCCCAGACGCGCCTATCGTTGCGGGTACTACGGTAGATAGTTTTTCGTAATGTCCTGTACCGTTTTAAAATCTTTTCGGATTCGGTTATATCTGTAGTAGCGGCCAGTTGTATTTTTAAGTCCCGCCTCTCGTCTATCAAATCCCAAGTTTTTTGCGACATCCATTCTTCTCTATTCGGATATTTATGGCCAAGAACTTTTGAGCTCGCGTCTGTATAAAATGATCATGATAACATGAATATTTTTTTCAGGATACGGGTATCCTGGCGCCCCTGGCAGACCCGGTGGTGAGAATGCAATTATGAAAATATTTATTAATTGTTATTGTAATTATGAACAGTATTGGACATAATGATTATGATAACATGAATATTATTTTCAGGATACGGGTATCCTGGCGCCCCTGGCAGACCCGGTGGTGAGAATACAACTATGAAAATATTTATTAATTGTTATTGTAATTATGAACAGTATTTATTAACGCCTACATTAAAAAAACAATTATATATATATATTCAAAATACATTATTAAATGATTTACAAAACGTCAAAATTAATTACAATTATAAACAATGTCAAATTATTACCTATTATATTATTCAAATAACCCGCCCCTCACTGTACCCGGTGCAAAGGTGCCCATCACACTGGCAGCATTACCACGCTGGATGGCAATGGCCAACCTCTGCACCAGGAACGAGCCGGAGCGGGAGTCACCACCTCTGTCCCGAATCCTGCGCCCTAACTCAGCAACCAAACTCTTGGCTTCTGCGCCCCAACTGCCCATAGTTTCTACAGCAATGGGCACAAAATAATAATGCGGCTCCATTGATGCTTACTTCAGTCGCTTTTTACTGGCAGCATCCTCTGCAGCTGCTGCTGGTGCGTGGACGGTGCGACTCAGGTGCGTAGCGGCGACAGTACTGACGCAAGTGGCGTCCCACACCAGGCACTTGCCATTTTGCCACGGTACCAGAGTCAAACCATCCGGCCTCTTACCGTCCGACCTACAAAGGCCTGGCGGCTACAGTACACAGGGGACATTTGCCGATAAGGCCCTGCGGATTATATCATTAAGGGCATGGTGTCGCGGAAACCTACCTGTGCAGCGACGACAGCTCAGTGCGTGATGACCATCGGCCTCCACCATAGAACCACAAGTGCATTTGTGTGGTTCACACACCTTGCAGCCTAGACGGAGGGCCACTGTCACACGCAGAGAGTCGTCGTCAAGTAAGGTGCCCAGGTGAGGCGATGGAAGGGTGTGTAGCCATGCCCCAGATTCTGACTCCGAGACGGCCTTGAGTCTCGCCAAATCAGCCCCCGTGGCCCAATCCACCATTTGCTGGAGGCTCCTTTTAGCCCCGACTTCATCCCATGCCCGCTGGACATGTAGGGCTGCTGGCTTTGGCGCACCCTGGCTGATGGCAGACCAGGCAGACACCGCATCAGATACATAAGGTACACTCGCCCTGTCACCGTTGGTATATAAAATATTAGTGACAAGGTCTGCAACCCCATGAGCAGACGCGAGGAAAGCCGGCAAGCCAACATCCAGAGCACGCCGTATCCCAAGCCCTCCGTGCCGAATGGGTAGAGCTGCTTGGCTCCATTGCAGCTCATCAAGGGACACGTTAAGTATCGTTTCAACAGCCGATTTTAATGTGCTGTCAAAAGAAGAGATTTCTTCGGGGCAAAGCCAGGTGGGAGTGGTCCGCAACAAGTATGTAATTTTGGGAAGCGCAAAACACATACGTAACAAAATCATAGCGACGACGTGAGCCGAGATATTTTTAAGACGTTCCTGAGCGGCAAGAAGAATTTGTTTATGACAAGTTATAGCCTCAGGAACTGCTTCAAGGAAAATGGGGGATCCCAATAGATTGAAGGTGTTAGGTGAGAGTGCTCTGAGGCCAGGTAAAATAGCACTAAAGTGATTGAAGTGCATACCAGCTTCAGTACCACAGGGGAAAATCTCACACTTAGACGAATTAATCTCCAGACCCAGCTCTTTGAGCCGAGGAACCAAAACCTGTAGATCCTGAGCAACGACTTCTGGTTTTCCACCGTTGGTGCCATCATCCAGGTGCCACAAGTTCAGATGGGATTTTAATTCCAAAATGATTTTATGGATAGCCAGGCTGAAGACAAGAGGTCTAAGTGGATCCCCCTGCTGTGCTCCCACTTGAGATAAAATGAGGTCATTATTAAAGAAAAGGTTCGATGGAGACTGATAAATTTGATGAAGGATGGGATAGAGTGATGGGATTTTGTCCTTAACTTCGTTCAATAGAACGTCTCTTTCTAAAGTATTGAACGCGTTGCGAATATCAAGTTTCAGTACGACGCAGTCTGAGTTAGCTGAACAGTATTGGACATAATGATTATGATAAAATGAATATTTTTTTCGGGATACGGGTATCCTGGCGCCCCTGGCAGACCCGGTGGTGAGAATACAATTATGAAAATATTTATTAATTATTATTGTAAGTATGAACAGTATTGGACATAATGGTTATGATAATATGACTATTTTTTTAGGATACGGGTATCCTGGTGCGCCTGGCAGACCCAGTGGTGAGAATACAATTATGAAAATATTTATTGATTGTTATTGTAATTATGAACAGTATTGGACATAATGATTATGATAATTTGAATATTTTTTTCAGGATACGGGTATCCTGGCAGCCCTGGAAGACCCGGTGGTGAGAATACACTATGAAAATGTTTAATTATAATGACAAGTTATAATAACAATATTTAACATGAATACTTTTTCACAGGATACGGATATCCTGGCGTCCCTCGCAGACCCGGTGGCAGTGGTGAGAATACACCATGAAATGATTCAGTAATATTTATTAATATTATTATTAATAGCATTGTACAACTTTTACATAATGATCGTGGTGACGTATACATTTTTATCAGGAAACAGGTATCCTGGCGCCCCTGGCAGACCCGGCGGTGATGAGAACTCATCATAAAAATATTAAATAATAATTGTAGTTGTAATATTATTAACATCATTGGACATTATGATCATGGTTACATGAATATTTTTCTCAGGATACGGGTATCCTGGTGCGCCTGGCAGACCTGGTGGTGAGAACACATCATGAAAATATTTGATACTAATAGAAGTTATTTTAATAATTATCATTAGACATTATGATCATGTTGACGTGAATACTTTTTCATAGGATACGGGTATCCTGGCGCCCCTGGTAGTCCCGGTGAGAAAAAAACATGAAATCTTCAATAATAATGTTACTACTGTAAATTAATTTTATTATTAATACCATTGTACTTTTTGTACATAATGCTCATGATGGCGTGTACATTTTCATCAGGATACGGGTATCCGGGCACTCCTGGCAGACCCGGTGGTGAGAATACACTATGAAAATATTTAATCATAATGACAAGAAAATTTTTCCATCATTTTATATAATGATCATGTTAACATGAATACTTTTTCACAGCATACGGATATCCTGGCGCCCCTGGCAGACCCGGTGGCAGTGGTGAGAATACACCATGAAATAATTTAATAAATAATATTAATATTAATGAATTGATATTATTTATAGCATTGTACAATTTTTATAAAATGATCGTGGTATTTATTAATATTATTATTAATAGCATTGTACAATATGTACATAATGATTGTAGTGACGTTTACATTTTTATCAGGAAACGGGAATTCTGGCGCCCCTGGCAGACCTGGTGGTGAGAATACACCATTAAATATTTAATAATAATAATTGTTATAAATAGCATTGTACGATTTGTACATAATGATCGTGGTGACGTTTACATTTTTATCAGGAAACGGGAATTCTGGCGCCCCTGGCAGACCTGGCGGTGAGAATACACCATTAAATATTTAATAATAATAATTGTTATAAATAGCATTGTACGATTTGTACATAATATCATGCTAACGTATACATTTTATCAGGAAACGGGAATTCTGGCGCCCCTGGCAGACCTGGTGGTGAGAATACACTATTAAATATTTAATAATAATAATTGTTATAAATAGCATTGTACAATTTGTACATAATGATCGTGGTGACGTTTGCATTTTATCAGGAAACGGCAATTCTGGCGCCCCTGGCAGACCTGGCGGTGAGAATACACCATTAAATATTTAATAATAATAATTGTTATAAATAGCATTGTACGATTTGTACATAATGATCGTGCTAAAGTATACATTTTATCAGGAAACGGGAATTCTGGCGCCCCTGGCAGACCTGGCGGTGAGAATACACCATTAAATATTTAATATTAATGTTAATACTGTTATTTATATTATTAACTAGCTGACCCGCTCCGGCTTCGCACGGGTTTACTAGATTTACGCCTTATCACAGTCTAAAAGAAGAAATAAGGAAGAAGGAAAGAGATAAGGGAAAACTGAAAAGTTTAAATGGATAAATAGGTGAATGGGCGGCAGGCGCTAGTGTACCAGTCGGTCCACGCGTGAATGAATAAAAAAAAGACTTATTTTAACTTTCATTCCCTCTCCTGCAAAAGTAAGTATATAAGTTATAATAAGTAAAAAGTGAAAATATGGCAAGTTTCATTTGAATCCATTCAGTATTTTCGGCGTGATACACACCCAAGATAAAGACAGACAGACAAACAAAAATGAAAAATATATTTTTAGATTCAGCATAATAGGTTAATAATATCTGCAAGAACTGGACCACTACATTTTTTTTTCATAAGTTAAATACCATTGTACATAATGATCGTGGTGACGTATACATTTTTATCAGGAAACGGGTATCCTGGCGCCCCTGGCAGACCCCGCGCCCCTGGTAGACCCGGCGCCCCCGGCAGACCCGGCGCCCCCGGCGGTGAGAATACACCATGAAAATATTTGACAATAATGATCATTAGACATAATGGTCATGTTAAACTCATACTTTTTCCCAGGACACGGGTATCCTGGCGCCCCTGGCAAACCCGGTGAGTATAGAGGAAGTAATAACTAGGTAGTTGCGTCCGGCAGTTTTACCAGTGAATAAAAATTACCGTGTAAATCCAGCGTATGAGCTATCTACATTCGACGTTCCATCATAATTTGTTCAACAGTTACGGAGATAAATGGTAACAATAGGCATGATGACTAAAATTTTTTTGCATAAATTTAAAATATTCCTCAAAAGATAAACATTTGTGAGAATAAAAATAAAATATCTCAAAAAACGACAAAGTTACAAACATTTTAAAAACCGGAATAGAAAGAGATAGCTCAAACGGCCAGTGACGTCAGAGCAAAGTCGTCACAGTACCTCATTACTAAGCTGTGGTAGATTTTCATACAATCTTTGGCATGTGACGTCACGAGTGGATTTTTCTAGTAACTGTGGGGGCGCTCTGTTTCGCGAGAAAGGGACAGGAGATGCCTCCTGTAGAAACTTTAAAAGCTTATTACTCCGTGATTTATTTACCGATTTTACATATTTTTTCAATTATTACATTCATTTTCAATCTTCTTTATGAAATTATTATTTACTTGTTCGTTTTTAATAGTAGTCATCTTGCCTATTAATCACACGCATATAGGTACAAACTTTCGCATAATCATAACATACCAATTCAAATTCACCTTGTATAATGGTCATGGTAATAATTACGAATACTTATTGTTTGTCTCAGGAAAATAATATGGAAACGGATATACCTATTGGTGCGCTCAAAGTAGTGCTCTCTGGAGGTAGCCTATGTTTAGCAGTGGACGTCTTCAGGCTGTTGATAATGATGATAATGATGATGATGATGCACTCTGTTCATTACCACTTTGTTATATGCATTCAAAGATTACCTTGAAAGGGGACGGCTTTTAGCTGTAAAGTCGCCCATTGTTAGGTTGGTACAATTTTCGTAATTTTTTTTTGAAACTTATTAGGTACTTAAATACCTAAATGTGTAAGTACTACAATAATGTTTTTATCTATTATTTTGTCAGGAAATCCGGGATCTAGGTAACCGGACAATTCAGATTCTTCTGGTGGTAACTGGTTGGTTGTCACAGTCCACAGCATTTTGCGGCTTCATCATACAATATAAAGGTGCAAAGATATTTTGATTACCAGACCTACAAGACCTCAAGCAAGACCAATCGATAATTTTCTAACCCTGACGTAGGTCAAATTCAGAAGCAAAACTTTGTGGGTACTAATACCTAATACCTAGGAAACTCTTCCGGTCTTATTACAAAAACCCCGCTAAACTCTAGTTTAAACCAGGACTACAAAGTCCAGGCTTAGTCTGAACTAATATTTAAAACAAGGTTTAAACTAGACTATATTACAAAAGCCAAAAAAAGTCAAGACTACTTAGGCCTCAATTATGCAATGGCTCAAATTAGGCCTATATTTGGGAGTCAGGGGAGGGGTGTATGTACAGGGGGAGACCTACCTATTTAGAGGGGAGGGGGGGGGGGTATGTCCAGAGGGGGGAGTGATATGATGTTCGAGGGGAGGCCTATGTTCATTGTTGACACGTAACTACTAAAACCACGGTTCCAAAAAATACTTTAGCACCATAATTAAGCCAAGAATAAGAAATAAACTACGTTTTGTAATATGAAATTGCGTTAAACCTTAGTTTAAACCAGGAACTATCGTTAGCCCGCGTTTTGTAATATGACCGTTCATGTTTGTGATAAAAAAGATTGTCTATAATTTTAAGAGAATAAAAATAATGTGATTCTTTATTACCTTGTTTTATTTTGGTTCGCCTTTTTCTATTGGTCTTTATAGCGGCATGCGTTGGTGTCTGAGAAAAAGCCTAGAATTAACTGAAACCTAGGTAATTTATGGTCATTAGGTATCAGTGTTATTCTTCACACTACTATTACAATAATAAAAACGACTGTGTACTAAAAGCCACTAGCTACACCAAGTATCTACTATCTATAGGTACTAAAACGAACATTTGGGAGTCCTATGTAGCATCATCAATCATTTCATTTTTGTAGATGGGTCGTCAGTTCGAAAGCTCATCGTATCGAAAACCAACCGATCGAACGACCCTAATTCGAAACATGAATCTGTAGGCCTAGCACGAATATTTACGCGCGCGTTTGTGTAACGCATGCATGTCAAACTCAAAGTCATTGGTGGGCCAAATGCATAAGGACTATAAAATTATTGGGCCGCAACACCCAACCGTAAAGAAAAAAACCGGCCAAGTGCCAGTCGGTTCACGCACGAAGGGTTCCGCACCATTATCTATAAAAACAAACAAAAAAAAAATCACGTTTTTTGTATGGGAGCCCCCTAAAATATTTATGTTATTCTGTTTTTTAGTATTTGTTGTTATAGCGGCAACAGAAATACTTCGTCTGTGAAAATTTCAACTGTCTAACTATCACATCATGCCATATCATGTGTTCCTGAGGTACAGCCTGGTGACAGACGGATAGACAGATAGACTGATAGCGGAGCCTTAGTAAAAGGGTCCGTTTTGCCCTTTGGGTATGGAATCCTAAAACGAGCAAAAAAACACGTTTGTTGTATGGGAGCCCTTTTAAATACTTATTTTATTCCGTTTTTTAGAATTTATTGTTATAGCGACAATAGAAATACATCATCTGTGAAAATTTCAACTATCACAGTTTATGAGATACAGCTTGGTAACAGACGGTCAGATAGACGAAACAAAAAGACAGGCGGCCGGACAGCGGTCTGGTGTAACGTAAACGTAAAGCAGTTGTATGGCATTTGATCTGCCCCCCTATTACGATTGAGCTAGCAGCGCTGCTGACGCGCGTCTGCTGCTCAACTGCTGTCAAAATTGTATGAAATTTGACAGCAGTTGAGCGGCAGACGCAATCGTAATAGGGGGGTTTTACGTTAACGTTACACTTACGCGCGCGTAAATATTCGTGCTAAGCCTACCGGTCCCACAATCCAATGTTTTAACACAAAACGGCTCAAATAATAAAATAGTAAGCTATCACGAGATTACTGTATAGTCTATAATAGTGATAACCGGCCAAATGCAAGTCGGACCCGTGCACAAAGTGTTCCGTATCTATAAAAACGAGCAAAATATCACGTTTGTTGTATGGGCGCCCCCTTAAATATTTATTTTATTCTGTATGTGTTTTAATACTTAAGTATTTGTTGTTACAGCGGCAACAGAAATACTTAATCAATGAAAATTTCAACTCTCTAGCTATCACGGTTCATGCGATACAGCCTGGTGACAGATAGACAGACGCCCAGCGGAGCCTTAGTAATAAGGTTCGCCTTTACTCTTTGGGTACGGAACCCTAATAACAGTGTTAAGTAGGCATTGTAGGTACGGTCTATTCCATAGTACAGATCGCATGTTCATTAACAGCCCGAAGACGTCCACTGCTGAACATAGGCCTCCCCCAGGGAGCGCCACTTAGAGCGGCTGCTCGCCTCCTGCATCCATCGGCTCCCCGCGGCTTTCACCAGGTCGTCGGTCCACCTAGTGGGGGGCCGGCCTACGCTGCGTCTTCCAGTTCGTGGTCGCCACTCGAGAACCTTTCTTCCCCATCGGTTGTCAGTTCTACGAGCGATGTGGCCTGCCCATTGCCATTTCAACTTGCCAATCCTAAGAGTTACATCGGTCACTTTAGTTCTCCTGCGGATCTCCTCATTTCGGATCCTATCTCGCAGGGAAACACCGAGCATTGCTCTCTCCATAGCTCGTTGCGCGACTTTGAGCATGTTGCACCGTTATAACCCGTGGCTTGGGATAAGACTTGTTTTTCAATTTTCGTTTGACATGATTCATGATGATTCCTAGTCTTCCTAGGTCATTGTAGGTAAGTATGCAGCCTACACTAAGGCTGAGTTGCACCATAATCACAGTTAAAGTTACGGTTAAATTTTGACATTAGCCCGCCCGGCGAAGCGTGGACGGTGACAGTTAGCAGTTAAAGTTAGCGTTAAAGTAAGGTGCAACTCAGCCTTAGGGTGGACCGTCAACTCTTCGGCGGGGCGGGCGTGCTATGTCAAATATCTGTCACGTAACCATAGATCTATATATCAGGATATGCCCAAAGGAACATTTTATTTACTCAAAATGGTGTGGGGAAAAGTCAGCGCCATCTCTTAGATTACTCAGGAACTACGATGAGAACGGACCTATCGCTGCCATTATGTCCGTCAATGTTTGTTTACAATGATTATCCCAAATATAAATTCGATTATTTTCGTACAAAACGGAGTGTAATATTGAAAATATTGACTTACTTGTGGTAAGAAACTTTGTATTTCTTTTTATTGCACTTTAGAGTGTAGTTTGTGCAACCCTTCACAACACAACTTGGCATATTTTCTTTGAGACACACGACCGATATCTTCTCACTTCCAACACAGACTGGGCGCTAGTGGATGTCAATCTGTGAAATTGACACCCTCTTTGAAGCGACGGTTTAATCTGTCATTAGGCCTGTCCTTATATATATGTCTATGCACGTAACTTTAACCCCCATATTCTAAGTCGTTATCCCGAGATTACTCCACTCGACTCCACCTCGAATTAACTTCATTTTTGTGTTTTGGTATTTTTAGTGGACAATATATAATCAACTTGACATTTCTGCATCAATTTTTCTTAAACGAGAGAAGCGAAGCAACTGTCAACTCAAGGTACGTCTCGATGTATTTTGAGTTTCCCTCAAAGTTAAGTAGAAGTCAAGTGAAGGATTTTTGGTGAAACGTTTTAGAATACGGGGGTATCTGTGATTATGGTGCAACTCAGCCTAAGCCCGTAGGTATTCTCGATGTAGGTATGCTTAATGTGGTGGATGATTTTAATTAAATCACACTATGAGATAAAGATTGCTCGATAATTCATTATCCACGACTCACTCTCAAAGCGGCCAACCATGTTGTTAGCCGTGTTCTCTGTCGTGCTATTTACTAGTAAGCTTTTATTTGTAATTAATCAATAATTGTTAATTATTATTATTTAATCAACAATTAACATTAACAAATATTATAAAGAGGAAAGATTTCATGGTTTGTTTCTTTGAGTTTGTTTGCATTGAATTAGCTCCGAAACTACTGAACCGTATTGAAAAATTCTTTCACTGTTGGGAAGCTACACTATCCCCGGATGACATAAGCTATTTATTGTATTTTCAAATAATTAGTCATTAGCTTTGTCAGTGGACATTTCTTGTTGTGCGTTTGCGAGTAGGTACACTGAAGTTGAACATGTTTTCAAAAATTTGTAATAATACTTATGAGATTTTTTCAGGCCACTTCGTAACAGGGTCTCCTGGGGCCCCTGGCGCTCCTGGTGGATCAGGTAGTAATATACCTAATAACTAATTCCTCTTTAACAGTTAAGTAATATGTTACCGGGATGATACTGCAAAATTATACTTATTGATGATGATGACGGATGGTTATGCCCAGCGTCATGGTTATTCACGCGGATAAAAGTATCCTATGTGTTAATCAAGCGTATAAGCTATCTGCATTCCAAATTTCATCAATATCCGTTTAGTATCAAACATTCACGCACGCACGAACTTTCGTCCTAAATTAGTGTGATTTATTTAAAAAGTAACGCGCACAGAGCGTCACTGAGTTACTGCCCATCTTCTGTATGAGCGATGGCAATTAGTGCTATTTTGCGTAAATTTCATAAACATGCTAATTCACGAGTCTTAGCATTCTAATTGCTATTGCTATGGTATTTGCTAAAATGAAATGTAATGGAAATGAAAAATGAAATTAAAATTGAAATGAAAATGGAAATGAAAAATTATATGACAAATGAATTGAAACATGAAATAAAACTTTATTTTTAAATTAAATTCAAAACGAACTGAAATAATATTATAGAAGGTAACGTAAGTAGAACTCATAATAGCATGTAATCCGGCTTACTTTACGTAAAAATCACGTCGATTAACTCGACCGGTGTTCGGGCAATAAAGATGCCCATCCTCACGGAGTATGCGCGGCGCCGATGGCAGCTCTTCGATGACTGCGGACCAAGGCCCGCGCCGCCCGCTGCGTTAATCGACGTGATTTTTACGTAAAGTAAGCCGGATTACGTGCTATTACGAACTGAAATAATTGAAATGAAATTTCATATTTCACAGAATTTCGCAACCACATTTCATTTGCGAAATGCTAATTGAGTTTTAACATGCTAAAAATTAATGCGAATGCTAATTAATCCATCACTATCTTGTATCCATCGGCTACCCGCGCTTTTCACAAGATCGGCGGTCCACCTAGTGGGTTCCGTAATGAGGAGATCCGCAGGAGAACTAAAGATACCGATACCTTTAGCTCTTAGAATTAGTAAGTTGAAATGGCAATGGGCAGGCCACATCGCTCGTAGAACTGACAACCGATGGGGAAGAAAGGTTCTCGAGTGGCGACCACGAACTGAAAGATGCAGTGCAGGCTCCCCACTAGGTGGACCAATAATCTGGTAAACAAAATTATTAAACTAAAATGACTTAATTTATTCATTTACTATGCGTTGGTCGCGATCCCCCTAAATCTTAGCACCTAAATAAAAAATACTTTAGAAACTGGAAACCGGAACACAATAATAGCAATATTATTAACAATGTAAGAATAGTGGCAAAATTAGCATATAAATATAAATATAAAATTTTCAGGAGGAGGGTCTCCTGGTGCCCCTGGCAGTCCTGGTGGTAATACACCATGAATATATTTATTTATATACTTATTATATTATGATCTTTAGTTATTAATACTAATAAAAGTCATTATTCACAGTAGTATTAGTTGTATTGTCATATATTTGATGGAACTGTTGGGAGTCCTTGAGTGTGCCAACTGCCAAGTCATTGCGTATACCAGTACCTTAGTTGCGGAACCCCAACCTTCCTTACAACCACCCCAAGCCTCGTATGAGAGCTAATTCTGGTACTGGGGGTCTAGCAAAGATCCCATTCTATTAACGTTAACGCCAAACGATAACTCAAAATATATAAGGATGACATTACTTGCGGAAAATGTCATTCCCGTACAATTCAGGTTATAATTTGGCGTTAACGCTAATAGAAAGAAATGTTGGTAGAGTAGGTAGAAATCGAGTAAACTGAGCCATGCAAGACTGAGCCACTGTCTGAAAACAGTCAAACGCTTCTGGGATACACAAAACATGGTTAAAATTGAGGGGTATTTGTTGAATGCTGCCAGCATGTCGGGTACGCTGCCTACCGGTAGTGGGCTGGAGCATTTGGACTGTCTATAGGTCATCCTGGCTAGTTTACAGTTCAAATGTTATTGTAATAAGTAGTGTAGTAGTAGTTCTAGTTCATGTAGTAGTTAGTTAGAGTAATAAAGGCACATTGCCCGTTTATCAGAGAATGAGAGTGCTAGCATACAAAAATCACAAACTTACTTTTTCAGCTGGGTCTGGTCCTGGTGGCGGTGGTGGTGGTGGTGGTGGTGGTAGTGGTGGTGGTGGTGGTGGTGGTGGTGATGGTGCGTATAATATAATATAATTATATTGGGTGTCCCAGAACTCAACGTCAAGCGGGCTCGAGGACCCGAGAAAAATATAAAATATTTCGTATCGGTAAAATTATAACAGTCCACAAAAATATTTATAAATTTATATATTATTAGCTGACCCGCCCCGGTTTCGCACGAGTTAATTAGTTTTATAAAACTAATTAACTCGTGCGAAGCCGGGTCTTCTCTCTTACCCATAAACAGGGTTAAGACTTAAAACTTTAAAGTCTTAACTCTGTTTATGGGTAAGAGAGAAGAGAAAGGTAAAAAATAGTGGAAAAATGATGAATGGATAGGACGGCAATAAAAGGGAGGCAGGTGCAGCCTGCCTTCCTTCGCCGTCCCATGTTTCTTTGAATAATCTTTGAATAAAGAGACAGACAGACAGACAAAAATATTAAAAAGTTGTTTTTACTCTTAAAACGATAT
Source organism: Ennomos erosarius (assembly GCA_963580505.1). Lineage (NCBI taxonomy): Eukaryota > Metazoa > Arthropoda > Insecta > Lepidoptera > Geometridae > Ennomos > Ennomos erosarius. The sequence goes on along the minus strand of OY757006.1, from coordinate 3,526,679 downwards.
AATAAGTGTAATGCAATGTGTGTGTTAGTGTAATGTTTTTTTTTTTAATAAGTATTCTTTGTACCAAGCCCAGCTTAGCCCCGTTACAGTTTTATTAAATTACTATAGATATATTAATTATGGAAGCATAAATATTATGATTTTTAGGTTCTGGCTACGGGTACGGGAATCCTGGTGCTCCTGTTGAACCGGGTGGTAATATATAATTTTATTATTCAGTTTCTTACTTATGTCTAGATAGTGTTCATGGTAGCATAAATATTGTGATTTTTAGGTTCTGGCTACGGGTACGGGAATCCTGGTGCTCTTGGCGAACCTGGTGGTAATATATAATTTTATTATTCAGTTTCTTATTTATGTGTAGATAGTATTCGTGGTGACGTAAATATTATGATTTTTAGGTTCTGGCTACGGTTACGGGAACCCTGGTGCTCCTGGTGAACCGGGTGGTAATATATAATTTTATTATTCAGTTTCTTACTTATGTGTAGATAGTATTCATGGTAGCATAAATATTATGATTATTAGGTTCTAGCTACGGGTACGGGAATCCTGGTGCTCCTGGCAAACCTGGTGGTAATATATAATTTTATTATTCAGTTTCTTACTTATGTCTAGATAGTGTTCGTGGTGACGTAAATATTATGATTTTTAGGTTCTGGCTACGGGTACGGGAATCCTGGTGCTCCTGGTGAACCGGGTGGTAATATATAATTTTATTATTCAGTTTTATTATTTATGTCTATTAGTATTCACGGTAGAATAAAAATTACGTTTTTTAGGTTCTGGATACGGGTGGGGGTACGGATATCCTGGCGCTCCTGGTGGTGATAAATATAATTATAATATATTATACAGTTTTATTATTTATGTCTAGATAGTATTCATGGTAGCATAAATATTATCTTATTCAGGTTCTGGCTACGGGTACGGGAATCCTGGTGTTCCTGGCGAACCGGGTGGTAATATATAATTATCATTTACAGTTTTACTATTTATGTCTAGATAATATTCATGGTTAGCATAAATATTATGTATTTTAGGTTCTGGGTACGGGTGGGGGTATGGATACCCTGGCGCTCCTGGCAAACCTGGTGGTAATATATAATCATATTAAGCATATACAGTCATCACATTAAGTAAAGACCATAGACCAACAATCTTGTGAAAGCAGTGGAGAGCCGATAGATGCAGGAGGTGCGCAGCCGTTCGAAGTGGCGCTCTCTGGGGGAAGCCTATGTTCAGCAGTGGATGTTTTCAAGCTGTTGATAATGACATGTAATAGATAATAATCATGATAGCATAAATATTTTACTATGATTTTTCGGGAAATTATAGATGTGGCTACGGGTAGGTACAGGTAGCCTGGTGCTCTTGGCAAACCTGGTGGTAATATAATGGGAAAAATATAGGGGAAAAGACGAATGGATAGGAGAGCAATAGAAAGGAGGCTTCGTGCCTGCCACCTGCCTTCTTTCGCCGTCCCATCTATAGATTCCTGGCGCCCCTGGCAGCTCTGGCAGTTCTGGTGGTAATATACTGAGCCTGTTTTAATAATAACTGAATAGTAAAATATTATCATAACTTATAAACATGATACAGTTCAGTCGGTTAAATAATATTTAAAATGATACAATTCAATGATTGCGATGAAATAAACGTTTTCCTCAGGAGATTACGGGTACGGGTATCCTGGTGTCCCTGGCAGACCTGGTGCCCCTGGCAGACCTCGAGGTAATATATTGTCTACATTTAACGATAATAATAGTAGATATATTATTATTTTTATTAGATGCAAATATATTTCGATTTGAAATGGCCAGTAACTGCGGAACGGTAATTTCATAGGCAGACCTACTATGCAGACCTACATAGTAATAGCAAGCAATGATCGTTGTAAAATAAATGTGTTTTTCAGGATATTCCGAAGACGAGTATCCTGGTCCTGGCACCCCTGGCAGGCCTGGTGCCCCTGGAGGTAATATATTGTAACCACATTTAATAATAATCCATATGTTCTTTGTAGTAGGTATAGTGTAGCTAGTTAGTGTGTAGTGTAGTTGGTTTTAGTTTAGTTTAGTTTTTATATTGTAGTAGTTAGCTTGAGTAATAAAGGCATATTGCCCGTAAATAATAATCTGTGTTTTATTAATAGTATATTTTTTAAACAAAACCAGTATTAAATAAATATAGTATATGTTATAATACTCGTAATGGGAATAATTTAAAAGTGTAAACCATACTTAATGTATATCTATAAAAGCGCGAATTCAAATCCCGCTGCTTGCTAAAATTCTACTATACTTAACTTAATACCTACTCTTAGGCCTTCGTTCTCTATATGCGAGTAAAGTTCCGAGTTGGCTAGCCACCACGTAATGTCACTTGTAACTGCAGTAACGAATTTCAGAATGTCTGAGTAGCGCTAGCCGACCCGTAAATCAGGCTGCTACTTACAGGACACATCAGCTGCCGATTAGTACGGTTAACCGACGGCTATAGCAAAACTTGTTGCAATCTCGCATGTGTTTGTAATTTATTATTATACTTTGCATGCCACAAATACTGAGATCTACGGAACTGTCAAATACTAACCCTGTTGATTACGCTACTGCTATAAAAACATCGACTATTCCTGTTTCTATTTCGATATCAGATAGTTATAAATATAGAAATCATTGTATTTAATTAGTAAAACAGTTCGCTCAGAACCGTGGAAAGCCGATGGATACTGGAGGCTAGCAGCCGCTCAAAGTGGTGCTCTTTGGAGGAGGCCTATGTTGAGCAGTGGACGTCTTCAGGCTGATGATTATGATGATGATGACTACTAAAAAATTTTTGTTCAATTATAATATGTGTTGTTTTAATTATTATTATTGCGTCAAGATAAAACCATATCTCAGGTACCTATAGGTATTACTTATTACATTTCCCGTTGAACTAAACAATGAAATCTAAATTCGTATTACATTCCTCATTACATTAATTTAATTAGATGATACCCTTTTTTGTAAATGTAAATCCTTACCTACTTACTGTTTTTAGGTAGGGAATAAATACTCTTTGAAGGGCATCTACCACACCGCAGCATATAGCTGGCACATAAACATGTAAAAAAAAATAAAAGACGAACCCACAATGGCGTCACTGACAGCAGTCAGGGTGACTATTGAACGAACGAAATGAACAGTTGACGTTGCTACAGATCACCCTAAATTTTTACCCACTAAGTAGCTGATCGAAACTCTGTTTTCTTTCGTGAAACTGGGAAGAACTACTCGACGCCTTTACGTCCCGATCAGTATTACTCACTGGCCAGCCAACTCGGAACTTTACTCGGATATAGAGAACGAAGGCCTTAATATTATTAATTTTACTACTTAGATAGTAAATTGCGCTAAATTGAAAGTGTTATTATCAGATTACGGATCCAGGTATCCTGGCACCCCTGGCAGATCCAGAGGTAAGTATTAGCATGGGGTCTCATCAGGTACAAACGAAAAATAGCCCGAACTTGAAAACAATGTAGTAATCGTGTCTAAAGAGTTACTAGTTAGTGTCCAGTGTATTCATTTGGCCCAATACTTCGCCAACCCGCAATAAATGTCGCTTGATAATCTTGCGTTATGCAGAAATAAAATAATTCGTAAAATAGCCCGCGTTATTCCGTTGTATGGGATGATGCATCTGTACTATAGGAATTATATTATCTGGGGTATTAGCTACTTATCGACATAGCCTTAAAATAAGTACCTATAGGTTTTTTTGGCGGGAACACGGAAATGTTTACGTCGTTGCATTGTATTATTTCTCAAAATTTGTGCTTTTTCCAATATTAATGTTTAAAATTGGTGGCGTTTTACGCATTAAGTGCTGAATTACGAGCATGAGTGTGGGCAAGTGATATAATGTGGTGAAACGTGAGTTTCGTGTTGCTTCCAAAATTCCATAGAAGCTTCTAGTAAAGTTGCCACCACTTTACTGGAGCATGACGTAGACTGGATTACGACTACCTGACTTAGACTGGACTTTGACTAACACTTGACTTTACGTGATATATACTTTAACGATGAAAAATAACAATACTTGACACTGGCTAAATATACTATGTGTGGAGCCAAAATATAAGAATTAAAAAAAAATACCTATAGAAGTTAAGTTTCTAAACAACCCCATTTCAAAACGTAGGCTACTTTTTTGGTATTTAAGATGATTTCGGCAAGAAATAGCATACCTACTACCTGTGGCAAGTCACACAAGAGCTCATGCTGCTTTTCTGATATGTTGTGGCATGATTTCACCATCCAACTGTGGTTAAAAATAATATTCTAGGAACGACTTTAGCAAATGTATTGAGGTTGTAAATCTTTTGCGCCGGAAGAGGTAAGCCACATAAGCAGTGTGCGCAGCGTGCGGGCTTGCAGGACACTTCACAGCCGCCTAAACGTTTGGCGCGGACTCTACATACCTAAGTAACTTTATTTTCAGGAAAGGCCTTCAAAGAACCGCTTCCTGGAACACCGTACGCTGACAGACCTAGCGGCGGAGGTAATATGAACTTCATATTTTTAGGTAACTTTTCAGGCACCTATGGCTAAGGGAATGCACCTCGGTACCTATTAGGTACCTAAGTATGTTCAGCAGTGGACGTCTCCCTTCTAAAGAAGTTTCAACTGAAAATAAAAATACCTATGTTAAACTTGAAGTAACTATTTACGTATTTACTATTTAATTGTTTAAACTAGAAAAAAATAATAAGATTTTTTCTTTTTAGAAATATTTAACAATGTTCAAATAACTGCCTTCGTTGGTCATCTCAAAACTTTCGAATAAGAAGTCATAGATTTTTCCTACAATATTTTTTAATCTGCCAAACTGATTAATGTTGATTGTAGAGCTGTAGACGATGGTTTTAACTTAACCCCACAAGAAAAGTCTGCTGAGAACCGGGGCTCCACACGGAAGCACTTCTTTATACCTTCTTCGTGAAATCTCCTACTGTGTTCCGGTTTGAAGGGCATTGTAGCCCTGTGAAAATTACTGGGCAAATGAGACTTTATGACCTGATTACACGGTCTATTTACCTTATTACTAGACTGTGTGATATCTCAGGATGACGTGCGCAGTGCAGTGGCACGCGAAACTTTATTATTTTAAAGCTCCGAGTGGCACTGCAACTGTTATGGCGGCCGTCGCTTAACATCAGGTGAACGTCTACCTCGTCACGTCATTCATTCTCATATAAAAATATCTCCTATTGTGGGGATCAATTCATTGTAGTAGGTGTGGTAGGTATGTGAAAAGGCTTAAGGTAGCTTATGATCATATTCTAGTGCTTTCAATGATTAATTTCCGCATGTAACTTGAAAATCATTGCTGAATTCGGACGATGCGTTGGTTTCTAACTTGCAGAACTGCTGTCCTTTCAAACGTTTGCCTTGTTTTCCACAGATTTAATATCGTTGAAACCACAAATGCCGGATTCTTGGAAGCATAGACACCAGAAACCATTCCACCCTGCCTGGATGGACTACTGCGACCCTTACCATTGTAATGACTACCACAAGGTATCTACAAGGTGACCTTGAATTGGTATGTTATCCCGAAAGGGGGTAAATCTACACCCCAGGGAACACAATGTTTCTTCTAAGACTTTACTAAATTAATAGTTTTTCATTGAAGAAATGCCATGTAAAGTTTACGTTCGAAAATAGCCTTAGCGCAGCTGGGTGGTTAAACTACGTCCTTGACCGAGTGCACATGAATGAGTTTAACGACCTGTGCTTAGAAATGAATTTATAGTATCTTGTTAACTCTCGTAGCGATCGCACGTGCAATTTTGCGAGTGGATTTATTTTTTAGCATGGAAGTTTGGAAACACCCAGTTTCAAGTATGACTCTCTATTATATCCCTATAATAAAGAAACAATGCCATAGTATGTGGCATGAATATTTTGATGAGAAGTCAAGAGAGAAAGGTATTTGGTACCGTACGATCCAGCCTCACCCAATGAACTCCCCTTGGATTGATAATTTCATTTTAAGTAGAAGAGAAACTGTAATAGAATTAAGGCTTAGATCCGGGCACATTCCATGCAACAAGTTCTCCTATCTAATGCGCAAAGTTAATTCTCCAAACTGCTAAACGAGTAATGTCGTAGTTGATGTTTACCATATATTGATGGAATGTGCCCGGGACGCCATCGCTCGAAACAATTGTGGTCTGGATTTGAGCGGAATAAGCAGTTGTAACCGCATATTGGCTGAGCCACTTTCGGATGAAGCCAGAATATTATACAGATTATTAGTTAGAGACTAATGGAACTGCTATGTGTGTGTATCAGAAAAAAGTATGATAATATTATCTTTCTTTAACCTAACCAGGGCGGCATAATCACATGGTGACAAAGCCCTTTTATTATAAAAAAAAAAGTATGACTCTTACAACTTATAGGGTATCATGGTCCCAGTCCCCCCATATCGGGATAACATACCAATTCAAGGTCACCTTGTATACCTACACACCACATGGCATTCATAACAGCCGGTAGATCACTGAACAAATGCCTTCCCATAAAACCCCTCTTTGGACGCGTAGATACATCAGGGTGTTTACTGAACCACCACGCTTGGGCCTTAAAGTTCCGAGGAGGATGCTGCTTCTCATTCCCTGGATATTCCCTTGGCCGGCTCTTATGGCATCCTAAGGAAGAGAAGGGGGTTCTATCTATTCTTGCATCGGGGTCATACAAAGAACATGGTTAAGGATATGTTTTATTAGGTAAATTATCGTGGTGAACACCATTTGACGGGCCATTCGATAGCTCAGTTGGTAGTACCCTGCCTTCTTAACTGTGGGTTCGATTCCTACTGGGGACAAACATTTGTGTGATGAACATAGATGTTTGTTCTGCGTCCGGGTGTTATATTGTATTCTATGTAGGTATGTATTTACAAACAAAAAAGTATATATTTATTTATTTATTTATTTAATAGTTTTGCACAAAAAGGTGTACATGGATAAACTTAATGCTAAATAGCATTATCTACCAGTCCTCCAGGTCGTGTAAGATAAATGTTGGGTGTGCGGCTACTGACTAGTGAAAGACCGACTGTGGGACATAATTACAAATAATTTAGGATATCTAAATAGTTATAATAACGTAATACAAATATATAAGACAATAAATAAACTACTTAATACATACAAAATACAATACACAAATAAAATAATTATGTAACCTATCTAAACAATAAACATAATACATACTTAATACATACCTACTAACTTTCCATAAAATGGTTATCAGAAGTTAATGAAATAAAAATGAAGTTGTGATCAAAAACATAAAAAAGATCAAAGACAGCATCGCTCATGGGATAAATAATTAAGTATTGTATCAGTTATCTGGTTCCCATAGTACAAGCTATGCTTAGTTTGGGGCGCTGTGTGAAATGTCCACACATATTTATTTATTTATAGAAATATGTAATCAAAAAGAAAGGAACCAGATTTTCAAAGGCTCAAATTAGTTGTATTGTATATCACATAATTTGCTGTGCAAAACAAAGGGATAGCAATACGTGTCTTGAAGGACAAGATGAGCCTATGTTCTTTAGAAGAATTGACCCAAATGGAAGATCGTGACTGCTATAGCTAACCTACGAAGAAGATGCCAGTTGGCCAGCTATTCCACCAAGCTCCAATATAATGGGTTATGGTTTGAAAGCCACTGTAGCTACTAAACTTACTGGGCAGATGAGACTGATCTTAACAGTAATCATATTAGTTTTTTTTTTCCTAGAGATGCTGCGGCCTGAACCGTAAGAATATGAAGTTCAAATGGTTCCAAAGTCAGTGCCATCTCATTTTAAACAACCAATGCTCTACTTTCAGAGGACACCTTAGTAAGTTCTTGATTTATATCATAATGAGGCGTTTTATTAAAAAAAAAGCTTTAATTTTATAAAGTTTCGATAGATGGCGTTAAAATGGGGGTTTTACGTTCTGTCATTGTTAAGATAATTATGTATCGAGTTTAGTTAGTACCCTAACGTTATTTTATGGAAGACAATATCTAGGCTAGGCTTTCTAAATAGGCTTTCTATCGACAAATCGACAACATACTCTGTGATCCACTCAACAGAATCTGATATTTCCTTGAACTCTGTGGTTTGAAACTAGGACCATGTTTAAAATACGTCGTTACTATGCCATCTAGTAACAGCAGCGGAACCTTAGCGGAACTAGTTTTTTTTTTAATAAAACATCTCATTGAACTTATTACTTATAATCGGTCTATGGACTGCTGAATTTTTAGTTGCGCTACCATGACCAGACCCCGTATTACGAAGAAGCTAGCAGCGCTGATGACGCGCGTCTGCCGCTCAACTGCTGTCAATTTTCATACAATTATGACAAGGATTTATAACCTTCGCTTTCCAACTCCCCGGATTAGATGCTTCCCAACTGAACTAAGGTTACATGCCCCATAGTGGCTGCAAAAATCTTTAGAATTTAGCCCCTCTTGTTGCACAACCCAACTAATAGCGGTTGGAAAATAAAACAGTGCTAGCGGCGATTGGTATAACAAGGACTGTTTTTGTACCGACTAAGCAGGTTAAATTTTAAATTCCATTCTAATTTTAAATAAGTATAACCTGGGTGTCTTCAAGTCAAGAATGAACAGGTATCTTCTAGGCAAGCATGCACCACCCTAGGCCGTGTCATCACTTACCATCAGGCGAGGCAGTGGTCAAAAATGCTACGCCTATAATTATAAAAAAAAAAACTATTTCCCTTTCCAGAATACGACATCATAGACAATAAGTTCTGCAACGTATACGTGATGCACCTGCGCATTGGTTGCCCCCGGTCCTGCAAGCACGAAGACGTGGCCCCAACTTGCGCCATCAATCCGGCCTCTAACCATGCTATGCTGTTCGTAAACACTTGCGCGTTGGATATGGTGAACTGCAGAGCTGGCTCGGAAGGTATGAGCATCAGTGAAGGAATAAGAAGTTGTCTGATAGGCAATTGAAAAGTAACAGTTGCGAAAGGAAGGTTCAAGTGCTCGAGTGGCTCCAGCAAACCGAGACGAAGCGTAGGCCGCCTACTAGGTGCACCGACGATCTGGTGAAAACCGCGGGGACCTGGGGGTCTAGCAAAGATCCCAAACGCTAACCACAAAATGTATTGAAATTACATCAGCTGCGGACAGAATTTGAATTTTCGCTAGTCCCCCTGATGGATGCAAGAGGAAAGCAGCTGCTCTATGGGGGAGGCTTACGTTCAGTAGACGTCTTCAGGCTGCTGATGATGATTAATGGATGGCTAGGCTGTTGATGATGATGATTTAAAAAAAAGAAATGAATGGGTGGCGTGCTACGCCGCACATAGTGTACCTAATAGGCATGATGACTACTATTAAAAATGAACTAGTAAATAATACTTTCATAAAGAAGATTAAAAATGAATGCAATAATTGAAAAAATAAGTAAAATCGGTAAATAAATCACGGAGTAATAAGCTTTTAAAGTTTCTACAGGAGGCATCTCCTGTCCCTTTCTCGCGAAACAAAGCGCCGCCACAGTTACTATGAAAAATCCACCTGTGACGTCACATGCCAAAGATATTGTATGTAAAGCTACCACAGCTTAGTAACGAGGTACTATGAACGACCTTCCGCTGGCGTCACTGGCCGTTTAAGCTATCTTTTTCTATTCTGGTTTTTTAAATGCTTGTAACTTGGTCATTTATTGAGATATTTAATTATTGTTTTCACAAATGTTTATCTTTTGAGGAATATTTTTAATATATGCAAAAAAAATTTTTTGTCATCATACCTATTAGCATCCTAAATCGATCTCTAACAGGAAACTAACTGGGTAAGAAGTAAGGCACTATACTTGTCAATAAAGGGCGCTGCGCTGACTGAATTCAAATACACTACTCTGAATTCAGTGCCTGAATCATTTATAGGCGCCTGAATTTATTGTAATGAAATAAAGGCATTAGTTCACTCTTACGGCACCCGCGGGAAGAGATGCGGTGGCCCTATTCGCAAACCTACAGCCAACCCACTATATAATATTCACTTTTTAACTAAATATTAATTTATTTTCAGAGTACGAAGAAGTATCCATGGTCATTTGTAATTACTATTTACGACATGGGTGATTTATTTAATTAACGATGTTACAGTGAAATAAATAGCTTTAATAAAAATATGATATTGTTTTAGTTACTTATTTATCATCATCAGCCTGTCCACTGCTGAACATAAGCCTCCCTCAAAGAGTGCCACTTTTAGCGGCTACTTGCCTCTTGCATTCATCGGTTCTGATATATATACTTATATAGCCGTAGACAATCAACAACCATTGGGTGCCATGATGCGTACCTACCTATCTATTGCGCTGATATAACAGAAAAACATTTTGGAAATTTTATACGTATTAGATTTTAAATTAGAATTTGCATAGTAAGTCATCCAACTAAAAGTGAAGCAATTGCGCCAACCACCTGCCTTCATTTACCGTTTCATCCATTCATCCATTTCCGCATATTTTTTTTCCTATCCCTTCTTTCCTTATTATCTTCCTTTACAAGTTTAGACAGGGTTAGGGCGGAAAACTTACTAATCCGTGCGAAGCCGAGTCAGCTAGTGTTATTAATGTCACAGTCTTATTATAAAAACCGTTAGTTTATAAAAAACGAAAATATAACTGGTTATTTATAAACTGTCGATTTGTTTCAAACTGACAATCTGTCCTACAATAACACGGATGATGTTTCGATCATTTATAAACAGTCGGTGCCTAGCGGTGAGTTTATAAAAAATGGGTTTTAGTGTAGCGTTTAATTGTGAACAAACCCGTAACTTTTCTGGTAATCTGTTGTTTTTTAGAGTCACTAGTGGCTAACCAGTAGGTTACGACGACGAGCGAAGCGAGGAGTGTTAGGTTAGTTTTGACCACACTAGAAGTACACAATTACTTACAATAAAACGAAGTGATGCCGATTAATTATAAACAACCGAAATATCGACCGTTTCATTGTGAGACACATTGCCCGTTTGCAATAAATCGACAGTTTATAAATAACCGCGTTTTTTTTATAAACTAACAGTTTTTACAAGAAGACGATGACATTAATATCGTACCGCTAACTGGATTTTTTGTCGATCATCATCATCGAAATATTTCGATGATCATCATATAGTAAATTAGATCGGTTTGTGTAAAAAATCGTTAGAATTATTGTTAAAGTTTGCTATTTCATGAAACCACGATAAATAGGGCAGGATATTTATTTTTAGCTGTGATGTGATTTTAGCCGCGGGCCACAGAATTCGCCTTATTCATAGGTCCGCGGGCATAGCTTATGCTGGCTTACCAAGTCGTTATCCAGGAAAAGAAATACAGATTAAAAATACATTCTCCAACGTTGTAGCCCGCAAGGCAACGGATAAACTTTATATTAATTGTAATTAAATTTTATCTGAATTTATAAACAGTAGAAAAACATGGGCTTTTAAACAGAACTCAAATTCATTTATTTGCACGTACCTATTTATTTATTCTGTGTCGCATTCTTTTGTGTGATGAACATAGGTGTTTTACTGTTCCATGTCTGGGTGTTATATTGTATTCTAGGCATGTATTTAAAAACAAAAAAAAAGTATATAAGTATTATATCAGTTATCTGTTTCCCACAAGATTTGCTTAGTTTGGCGCTAGATGACGCTGTGTGAGATGTCCACACGTATTTATAAAAATAAACAAAATAATATATGCTGGGTAGGAATCGAACCCACAACCTATAATAGTTCAGGAGGCTACCAACTGCGATATGAGGTCAGCACAATAAACAAAAGTACACCGCGCTATTTAGAGATGGCAATTAATGCGATATTGCGTAAATTTCATAAACATGCTAATTCACGAGTCTTAGCATGCTAATTGCTGTTGCTATGCTATTTGCTAAAATGAAATGAAAAATGAAATGAAAATTGAAATGAAAAATATGAAATATTTAATGGAACATAAATTAAAAATGAAATGAAACTTTATATTAAAAAAATAATTCAAAATCAACCAAATGAATTGAAATGAAATTTCATATTCTGGCGCATGCGTCAAGCTCGTGAACGGGCGCTGCTTGCGGGAGCTGGTCTGCTCGCGGGGTATGCACAAATTGAAAAACAATAAATAAAAATAAAAATAAAACACAAAGAAAAATTGGTTAAGTATTTAATTGTCCTCTCGTGTATGATATTTGTTCAATAAAAAAAAATAACAATAAATGATAAATTAACAAAGAGCACGGACCCAGGTGTCTGTGGTAAACCAGAATTAATACAAAAAAAAAAAACATATTTGCCACTTCGAACGCTTATGCGATGATTGCAGAAGATTTAAACGAACCGAGGAAAATGCTTATAAATATTTAACCTAAAACCACAACTACACAGAGATTTTATCGCCCAAGGGAGCAAAGGAAACACTACCTACGGCATTTTCAAAACATGTTTGTTGATAGACGGTTCGTAGATTTTAATTAATTTTTTTCAAGCAATTTCATTTCGGTAACTAAGTACTTAGTGTATTTTGGGTAAAAAGAATGGAGGCAATGATACAATGAAAATATTATATTCCATTTTCATTATATTTTTATGTGGTAAGTGTTTTTATATAAGTTTGTAATAAATACTTAGGTTCTTCTTACTTGTAAGTTAAGGTACCTAAGTGAGGTTATGACTTAGATATAACCATTAGGAGTAGGTGTTATACAGGGTTATCTTTAGTTTACCGAAAACCTTTTAGGGTATAAACCACATCATTGAAACCAATAACTTTTGTTCTACAACATTAGAAAAAAAAACAAAAGTTTTTTGTTACACTTTTGTTAAGATTTTTTGTTAATTTTTTATTTTGGTTTTTGGGTTTGGTGTTAACCATTATACGGGTCAATATTTATTGAAATAGACCAATAAGCTCTGTGTTTATTATTGCCTATCACACTCAAAAAAGAGGATTTTACAGTTTTTAAGCGAAGTTTTAATCCATACGTTGGTGAAAATATTAAGATTAGAACAAAATGGTAGAACAAAGTTTGGTTGTTTGAATGATGTGAGGCATGGATGCCCCAAAAGTTGTTCGGCAAATTAAAATTCACCTTGTTTGTGTAGTCTATCCTGATAAGTCAGGGAAAAGTTCCTTCGTGTCGTATTCAAGAAGTCGTATTTTGTTCAAGAGTTTTAGTAGAGTTTACGGAATATCGACTTAAGTTGAGTAACAAAAATAATATCTAATTAATGTAGGGTACCTACTTAATTTTTCAGTTACACAAAAATGTGCGAGGCGACGTACAACACAACCAATGGGAGCTGAGCAAACAATCGGCATAAAGGAAAGGGTTGCCCTCCTCAAATACCAAATAGCCCAAGAAATAAAGAAAAATAATTTCGCCACCGAGAAAATTTTGCCAATTGACAACAGCGATTTTAGTGATAGCTACGAGTACGTAGACACGGATAATGCACCCATCACACCTATAATGGATTTCGACAAACGGAAAAAGCACGGCAAATTTAGATTGAGACAACTTAAAATAACCACGGAACAGATGCGGCTAGCGAAAAAACACAAAACGAAAAAAAATAAACCGTCTTCTGCTGAGAAAGTAAAAGAAGAATCATCGTCAAGTAAAGAAATAGCTATTAGGGATACAAAAATCCGTGGAATCGACAACGCATTTGCCGAGCGAATCATCAATAACGCTAACCACAGCATAGTTAACTCTTCACCTCCAAAAAATTACAATAAAAACAAACACCTAACAAATAAAAATAAGCTGAGAATGCCGAAAAGCCGTACAGACAATACGTTTTACAGGCGTATATTTTATGCAGAAACGAAAAACATTAATAAATGTGCTTTGCATTGCCAGGATCTAATCACTCCGTATTTGACGGGAGTTAAAACGAATATGACGGAACTTAAAATTTTAACTGTCCACGATAACTTGGTAATCAGGTAAATAAATTGATATTTTAGTAGAAGTAGATCTGTAGCAAAATTTTTTGGTTTTGTTTAATATTGTCACAGATAATAAAATAGTAAAGTTTATTGACCTTAAATTGATTTACCAACTAAATATTCTTACAAACGCGAAATACTGTCGAAAGCTCTAAAAACTGAATGCTCCAAGCAAAAACGAAAATAGACAAAACGAGAAACTCGACACTGGCAGAATACATGAATAAAAAAAACGCACAATACATAGATAAAACAAATAATGTTTTTAATTTCAAGGTTTATTCATCTGCTAAACGAAAACGTAGTAGACAGCACCAAAGAAGAGATCTACTCTATAATGTATCAGATAAGTAACATTCAAATCAGGCTGTTTCAATGGGACGTCTTGGCTTTGAAGCTACTTTTCAATACTATTACCAGAGGTTAGTTACCTGTGCATTTATATTTCTTCAAATAAATTGAATTGATAATCATCACATCACATCACACTATCACATTATCACATTATCACATTATCACATTATCACATTATCACATTATCACATTATCACATTATCACATTATCACATTATCACATTATCACATTATCACATTATCACATTATCACATTATCACATTATCACATTATCACATTATCACATTATCACATTATCACATTATCACATTATCACATTATCACATTATCACATTATCACATTATCACATTATCACATTATCACATTATCACATTATCACATTATCACATTCAGACGACAAGCGACCCACAAACTAAGTAGGTAGAGAATACCTACAAGAAGCGACCTAATAATAATTATGTTCTAAGTTTATTTTTACATTTCCGCCAATGTTATTATGGTAAAAACTCGTAAAAAGATAAAACTTTTCTTTTACATATTTGCGTGTTGGTAATTACAGTTTTTTTACTTCACAATAAAATTTCGCTAATGATATTTTATTAGGTTTAACTATTTCCTTTATTTTCTTAAAAATTATTGTTTTTTTTTGCATGTCGGCAATACGCAACACCCAATACCGTTAAAAACAAACGCCGCTCTCGCCTCGCGTCATCGCGTCTCTATAAAAATAGTATTTACCTACACTACTTACCTAATACCAAAGACTTGACCTATGTAATAGGGCGAATTCTGTGCCTAATACTTATGCTAGTATCATATCCAGTAATCTGTGCTTATGTTAATACTCTCATTTTTAGGAACCGTAAAGAGACACTCATTCAAAACTCTCAAGCAAGGGCTGAAGAGGACCTTAGCATCATGGCACATGGACATCACAAACACCACAAACTTATTGAAGCAGGCGCGGCTGTTCCGACCTCCTTGCGTGCGAGCTGCCGATTTTACAGGTATTTTTGATGGTAGTGTATGGTGATTGATGTTAGTGGTACAGAATTGTGTGGTGGGTGTTAGTGGTATGGTATGGTGGTTGGTGTTAATGATATGGTATGGTAGTGGATGTAAGTGGTATGGCATTTGGTTGGTGTTAGTGGTATTTGGTATTAATAATAATAATAATAAATATGTGTGGACATTTCACACAGCGCCATCTAGCCCCAAACTAAGCATAGCTTGTACTATGGGAACCAGATGACTGATAAAATACTTATATACTTTTTTGTTTGTAAATACATACATAGAATACAATATAGCACCCAGACGCGGAACAAACATCTATGTTCATCACACAAATGTTTGTCCTGGGTAGGAATCGAACTCACAGACCTCAGTTCAGAAGGCAGGGATACTACCAACTGAGCTATCGGGCCCGTCACTGAGCTATCGAGCCCGTATTGTGGTTGGTGCGGTTGTGGTATGGTGTATTTTAGTGATATGGTATAGTAGTGGGCGTTACTGGTATGGCATTATGGTTGGTGTTAGTGTTTTTGTACTATGGTTGATATGATAGTTGTATGCTATGGTTGGTGTTAATGATATGGTATAGTAGTTGGTGTTAGTGGTATGGTATTATGGTTGGTGTTAGTGAGTGGTTTTGTATTGTAGATGGTGCGATAGTGGGTATACCACTTAGAAAATAATCAATTAACGGTGAAATGATTGGTAATAATATTTATATTAAATAATATTTTTAGCTAAAAAGATATTGACAGTAGGTACCCACTGTTGTAAACAAAGATGGGGTATTAGCGTCTATTATATATCTTGTGATACCTCTTAGCAGTTAGCAATGACCTTTATTAGTCAGCATTAATTAATACTAAGCAATGTTTTTTTTTATTTCTAGGTTCTACTAAAACATCGAAAGGAATTCGCTACACTAAGACAACAAAACCGAGATGTCCGAAAGGTGAAGAAGACACAGAAGATTGTTACGCAGAAATATAAAATAAAAAGATTCATTAATATTAAATTTAATGCTTAATTTATTTTTTCTGCGGCACATTGTAGAAGAAGTTGAATGCTAGCTAATGGTTAGAAATTATTAACTTTTGAGGGTAGGCAGTAGATAATGATTTTAGTTTTTATGTAGGTATATACTTGTAACCTAGTAATCAATCATAGAAGCAAAGAAAAAATGCTAAAGGAAAGTACCCATTGTCATAAATTTAATTTTACCAAAGTTGTGTTAATCGAGACTAAATTATTTGGCAGCAACGTTTGTAATATTCCTAAAATTTACCCTCGTTCAACTGATTGGTTCTCGCCTACGACAGCCTGCCAACCAATCACAAGCTGCATTTTACTCATATAATATTATACTAAGAACTAGTGGGTGCTGTATTGGCGGGCTGCAAGTGGCTCGAGCGGGTATTATCGTGGCCTTTTTCAATTTATAAAAATGTTATTCTTTACTCTAAAAAGTCACATTTGATTGCTTATTAATCTTATTATTGAGAGATATTAAAAAATGCAATATTTGAATAAACTTTAATTATTTAACCATTCGCTTACGCCCTGAGTATGCGTTGAAAGTCCCGCTAAAAAGTCTCCCACCATTTCTTTTTTTTTCTTCCCTGAGCCATATCACTTTTCCTTGTCTCATCGTGTATTTAGCCGGTAATTCTGTATACTTTATAATATTATAAATGGACAGAGGTTCAAAACCTCTATCCGTATGAATGTATTGGTTTACAGGAAGCAAAGGATCTACGTTCATTGGAATTTTTAAAACAATTGGTAAAGATGCGGCAGCGTATTGAACTAAAACCAAGATGGCGATTATCAACGCCATTTTGAAAATGAGTTACACGAGTTTTTGTTGATTTTCTTATCAGTTTGAACCAATTTCAATTCAACGCGGGCAATAAAACTACAGTAAAATGATACGAAGCTTGTTTGTTTAGTGCATGTTGAATATTGTTTAATTTTATTGCAGAAACGCTAGTTTAGTATATCTACTTACTTACATACCTACAGAGCGTGTCACCCGTTTGTGGTGTCACCTCACACAATGGCGCCATCAACCCTTCTCTCCTGATGTGTCTGTCTGCTACAACGGGAGTGCGTTATATGGCTCCAACGAACAATTGAAAATCTAGACACTTTCAATTTTTCGTAGGAGTTTGAGGTTGAAGTTCTTTAGCCACGTCACAAGCATAATCTCTACCTACTTACTCATAAGTTCGTTTAGGTAGACCAAGCCAGGTAGGTAGATTTATTATATTTAATAGTAGACTAAACATTACCTTTGTTATTTTGAACGCCGTTACTCAGTTTGCCAACTGTGAGAGAAAACTAATTGCATTTTTTTAAACTGGAAGAATGAGTCCCAAATGTTATAGTTCATTTATGAAGCATAATAATTTTTAATAAACAGTCATACCTTACTAATAGGTAATTTAATTCTAATAAAGCCTGCACAATCACATTAATATAAAACAGGTATCAACAACAGCTGTTAACCAAAGGTTAATATTTTAATGATTAAAACCTTAACTTATTAATCCTAAATTTTAACTTTCTTATTAATAAGCGCGGGCGGATTTCCTATATGTTTGATATTCTCTGGTTCTCGGTCCTTTTCTGGTATTGGCTCGTCAAAGTTATATTTCTCTGCTACTGCCGGTAATTTGGCAAAATAATTAGGGCTGCTTATTTTGACGTGGAACCTGGTTGGAAACATCGTGTTAATCCGAGGTTTCTTTGTTGTGTTGCTTGCAGCTAGTGCCTTAGCTTGCTTGACTGATTCGTCGTAGTTTTCAATATTAGGGTCGTTGTACCACAGTCTTGCAGTTTTAGCTTTTATCTGTGGAGTATGCCGTTTCTTAGTTGGGGGACTCACTACATCGTTAACTATTTTCTTTGCGACAGCGTCAGTGACAGCTTTCTGTCGACTCTTTTTGTATTTCATATTGTTAGCAGCAAATTTCTGTACACCCATAGGTTTGATTGGTTGAAAAGTAGGTTGTGTGGTACCTTCTTTGCTGTCGAATATATCGTCTCGTATTGGCGTCACATAGTCTTCGTAACTGTCATCAGGTTTTCCCATATTGATTTCCTTGAAAAAATCTCCGGTTACAGGTATAGGTTTGTTTTGTATCTCCTTTGTGTTTTCATCATAATATTCAATGCCATTTTTTGTGGTTTCTTCGTCATATTTTACGAGGTTTTTAGGTGGTGCAAGTTTATTTATAGTGTTTGTCTTTTTTATTATAAATCCTTTAATATTTGGTTTTTTGTAAGGCACTAAGTCTTTTCCATTCTTTACATCCTTGTTCTCCTTCAAAAAATGTTTTACAGGTTCTTTTGCATTATCTTCATAATACTCGGCCATATCTTTTTCATTCTTTTCATTACCATCGCTCACTTCTTTTACAATTTTTTGATGATATCGGGTAGGTTCATTTGTACTAGTATCAGCATTATATTTGATAAATTCTTGAACATCAGTTTTACTTATACGTTCAGGTTCTTTTACATTCTCAAAGTATTCTGGAGCTTCATTTGCCTTCTTTTCATTATTATCTGTGACTTCTTTGACATGCTCTTTATCATATCGTGCAGCGTCTTTTTCATTATCTTCGTAATACTCCGGGACATCTTTTATAACTTCTCCTTCATAGTCGCCTCCTGTGTTATGTTCATTTACATTGTTATAATTAACAACGTCTTTTATATATTCATTATTATCCTCAGCGAGTTTTTCATGTTCTTTGACTTTTGTGTTAAAGTCCTGTTCAACCAATTCTCTCACGGTTTTAGCATTATCTGTAATAGAGCTATCCATCACCTTTGCGTTTTCATCGTGATATTGTTCATCATTATACCCACTGTATTCCAAAGCATCCAATTTAGGTTTTTTCGAAGTTAATAAAGATACTAGTTGTCTTGATTTTTGATTGTCATTATTATTAAAATCCATGTTGAGTTTGTCGTCTTTGTAATAATAGTCTTCAATTTTATTGCTTTTATCAGTAGTATTAGTAGTAACTTTAGGGGTATTTGTAGGTCCAATTGTGTTATTAATATTATATTCTTTTTCAAGTTGTTCTTTGACTCTTCT
Organism: Ennomos erosarius; assembly: GCA_963580505.1. Taxonomy (NCBI): domain Eukaryota; kingdom Metazoa; phylum Arthropoda; class Insecta; order Lepidoptera; family Geometridae; genus Ennomos; species Ennomos erosarius. The sequence continues at coordinate 3,507,158 of OY757006.1, read as the reverse complement.
CACTAACTCATCCAAGTCTATATTTTCGAATTGGTTTCTGATAGAATACCTTTTTTTATTCATTTGTTCTCTATTTTCTATGACCAATGGTCCTGGGTTTTTGTAAGTATCTGAATCACTGAATGTGCTATCATCGCTATTGTAATCTTTGCTGCTATCATATTTACTGTCGTTACTGTAACTTTCATCAGTGCTTTTGTATTCTTCTTGTTGGTTTTTTTCTTTCCCAGTTTTGTTTTTCTGATTTTCTTGCCGGTAGTTCATAGATGATTTGGAAGCCATATCAGCCAGTTGGTCAGCTAGTTTACCAGGGATGATTCTCTTTGCTATACTTCTGAAGTCATCGAGGTTTGCAGCAAAGAGTACATAGCTATCGATGCAGTTCATTGATAGAATGATGAAACCTACAATATTGATATTTTTATATTATTTAACGCAAAAGTAAGTACCTACGTATTTACTTATCTGGAATCTGTAGTTACACCAAAATACCTAAACGCTTTTAGCGCCACTTTTGGCAAAAAATCTTTTAGAAAATTTTTGAATAGTGTTACCGTGAATGGTTTAAATAATACCTACTCCGAAACTGTGTATACCTATTTTCTTATACCCTGATAAGTTATACTTCATTTTAAACTAAAAAAAACACTCACTCGTTCGTATCAAAATTGGTTTCAGAATCATTTTATCGACTAAACTTGAAATGCATCGTTCCATTTAACTTTTATGTGTTTTTGGTGCATATAATCTAGTGTTTTATGGCAAATATTTTAGGCTTGGTTTAATTTTTGGTAGGTCGCACTACCTCTGAATCTGAATAGTAGAGTAGAAATGTAGAGCATATTGAATTTATTTATTTACTTACGATTCTTTCTTCTAAATTAATTCCTGTACATTTAAGATTCTGCGTACAATAATTACTACCTATACTACCTCCTGAGCACAAAATTAAATAGCCAGCCACTTATATCTTGCCAACCTTTTAACGAATTTTGTTCAAATTACGTGCTTATAATTTTTCGAAATGTTTGAGTAAAAGAGGCGGACTGTTAATAGTTTGTTGTTTTGTATTTGGGTAAGTTTTTTGTATTTTTCTGCCAAAGACTTTCATAATCGAACGGTAAATGGCACCGCAAACTTTCCTCTTTTTCGAGGGAGTTGTAATTCATTATAATTATGCTTAGCTCAGGCAAAAAGTACATACATTGAGCTGTTTTTCTGGTTTAGGTTCTATTTTTTGATTCTTTTTCTATTGTATAAATATTTCCCTAGATTGTAATTATAGGAGTAATTGGGCTACCTACTTAGATTAGGTATTGCAGTCAGGTTAATATTTTGAAATTTTCCTTACTATTGTGTTCAAAATATAATACCTACAGTACAGATGCCTCATCCCATACAACGGAATAACGCAGGCTATTTTATGAATTATTTTATTTCTGCATAACGCAAGATTATCAAGCGACATTTACTGCGTGTTGGCGAAGTATTGGGCCAAATGAATACACTAGATACTAATTATAACTCTCTAGACACGATTACTACATTTTTTCAAGTTCGGGCTATTTTTCGTTTGTACCTGGGGTCCCACCCCATGGTTCAAAAGGACCAAGGTGGTATACGTAATAAACTAAATTCGTAACTTTAAAATTTATTTATAATAACCATGACTAGATAAAAAAAAGTTATTTCGTCCAAAACAAATTAATCACTTTGGTCACAAAATGGTCCTGGAACATTTGGGTCTTTCACTGTTGTTTACTGTTGAGGCGTTTTCGTGGTGTTGATACTTCTGGCAACTCTAATGCTTGGGTAGTTATCTGGAAAATAAAATACCGAATTATTTAAAGCGAAGTTCAAGCATCACTTGTGTGTTTCTCGATAGCTCTAAGAGTGCAGTTTAAAATCGCAGATCTTGGCACCACCATCGGACGACAAGACGTAAGATACAGTGCTATTGGAGTACCCTATGACGTAGGTATTTGTGCAGTAGGCTCTTGCACCATTTACAATACTTACCGTAAGTGAGCTCTCTGCCTAGCCGTGGGGAGAAGTTCATGGTGCGACCGAGCCGTGGGGAGAAGTACCGACTGCCGGACCCGGCTCGCTCGTCGCTTCTGTATCTATAAATGGGTAAAACATTATAAGATATAGCTTTTTTTAATGGTTTAGGTCATCATCATCAACAACCTGAATACGTCCACTGCTGAACATAGGCCTCCCCGAGAGCGTGCCACCTTGAGCGGCTGCTCGCCTCCTGCATCCATCAGCTCCCAGCAGTTTTCATCAGATCGTTGGTCCACCTACGTCTACCGGTTCGTGGTCACCACTTGAAAACGCTTCTTCCCCATCGGTGATCAGTTCTACGAGCGATGTGTCCTGCCCATTGCTATATCTAACAGCTATGTCAGTCACTTTAGTCCTTCGGATTTCCTCATTTCGAGTCGCAGGGAAACACCGAGCATAGCTTTCTCCATAGCGCGACTTTGAGCTTACTAATGAGGCCTACTTTTAATTCCTAATGACTATGATGGCTTACACTTCCTGGTCTGAAGACGTCACTCCCATCTCCTCAGCCAGCCTCCTGCCGAGTCGTGGAGTAAATTCCACATACCGGCGCTCCTCGCCTAAGCTCCTGCCAAGCTTCGGCGTGAAGATCACCTTTTTTGTCACTGAAGATGCAGAATCAGAAGTAAAAAAATAAATCAATACAATTATAGTAAAACCGGGTATTTTGACTGCTTTACACTTCCTAATCGATATGAAAATAGAAATAATTTATTTTAATTATATGTCTGTCTGCCTGTCTGTCTGTCCTTTTGAACACGTATCACGCTGGAACTTGTTCATAATTAGATGGAGAAATCCAATCACAAAGAAGAGTCGTGTAACGAGCGGAGCGAAGCGAGCGCATAGATTCTCGCGCTTAGTTCACGAGTTACACGACTCTACCAGTTTACCCATTTTAAAGGAAATCTTAAAACTCCAAAGTAATACAACAACAACAATTTTCATGATTAGAACTCCCATTTTTAATAATTAATAGACATGAAAACGCATGCGAAGTTAGTGCAAAAACTTCAGGTACTTAGGTACCCAGATGTAGAATCACACAAAGTTTGTATGCAGAAATAGATCGAAGCTTCAAATACCTCTTGTATCAGGATCATTCCTCCTCAGCAATGATACAGGCAGCTGGTCGTAGTAGTATTTCATAGCGTCGGCGGCTTCCAACATTCTTAGGTAAATGTCCCTATGGAAATAATTCACAATAAAAAATCAAAACACATTACACAAAAAGTATAAGTTTAAAATTAATAAAAAGAAAATTGATTTTCATACGGCAATATACATCGAACAACAGAAAACTTAAAAGTTGATAAATTAGCGAAACTTAGGCTGAGTTGCACCATAATCACACTTAATGTTACGTAGCAGTTAAAGTAAGACCGTGCAACCCACCCTTAGTTGCCAAGACAGCCGGAAGTGAAAGAAGTATCAAGACATATTAATCCATTTATATCCGGTACTGCCCACTACAAATTTTATTTTCCCTATTTTTCTAAGATTCTGGTAGTCCTATACCTACATAAGTAGGTATACCTATCTGACAGAATGCACGTGTATATTTAGATTATGGTGATATTTATGATTTTTAAAGCAGTATCGCCTGCTCAGCGTAATCTACAGATTAATTTGTAAAGGAAAAATTAGAATCACGAGCGGAGATTGAACCCGCATCCATCCATCCCTCAAGCCGGGATATGTTTTACTTCATCTACTGCGACAAGTGGTCTCATGTCCGAATTTTTCCTTCACCTTTATAACCAACGAATGAAGGAAAAATTCGGACATGAGACCACTTGTCGCGGTAGATTAAGTAAAGCATATCGCGGCTTGAGGGATGGATGGATGCGGGTTCAATCCCTGCTCGTGATTCTAATTTTTCCTTTACAAATCAATCTGTAGATTATGGTGCTTTCTGTACCATTTTCATTGAAGCTATCGTGTAATGAAGAAAACGTAAGTATACCACAGTAACTAAAATACGAAGATTTTTTTTCTACCGTAACTTTTTACGAATCTCCGTCTACTTGCGTACGCGGCTGAAGAGGTATTTTCTATGATAGGTATGTTATGTGTGCACCTATAACTATAATATTAATAAGGTAGCTAGGTCGAGTGCAACTGAAACTCAATGGCGGCCGTGAAATCGCCGAAACCGCTGCGCAGTAGCAAAAGTTAGATGTGCGCGGGCAGAGATAAGTGGTGAACGCAGCATACGATAGGCTGCAGTGCACTTCACAGCCGCCATTAAGTTTGAATCACACTATTCTACTCATCATCATCATCATCATCATTAACAGCCTGAAGACGTCCACTGCTGAACATAGGCCTCCCCCAGGCAGCGCCACTTAGAGCGGCTGCTCGCTTCCTGCATCCATCGGCTCCCCGCGGCTTTCACCAGGTCGTCGGTCCACCTAGTGGGGGGCCGGCCTACGCTGCGTCTTCCAGTTCGTGGTCGCCACTCGAGAACCTTTCTTCCCCATCGGTTGTCAGTTCTACGAGCGATGTGGCCTGCCCATTGCCATTTCAACTTGCTAATCCTAAGAGCTACATCGGTCACTTTAGTTCTCCTGCAATTCTCCTCATTTCGGATCTTATCTCGCAGGGAAACACCGAGCATTACTCTCTCCATAGCTCGTATACTACTACTGACTTGTTATCTTCTTCAGAGACACGCAGTGAGCGTTTCCCGAGCCTCGGGCCGAACCACAAAGCTGTCTGATCGCCGAGTGCCTCTTTGTCATTCTCTTCCTACAATCAAACGATGAAAATTACCATCGGCGTACCTTCTTGTAGGGTCTTGGACCCACAACTTGCGATCTTCATGTGGATCTGCAGACACTTTTACTGTAGATATTGTAATGCTACATGTATGTATATATCATAATATATTACCTGGTTTCTATTATTCATTCACAACTTTCACATCACAGCACTTGACAGTCCTTTTCACAGTAATTTAAGCACAAAAAAACTTGATTTTTCTCAAAATTTTACATCACTTTATCGATTTTGCGCGCGGGTCACGGGCCCGATTTCTAGACACGACTGCTCGGATGGCAGTTGTTTTGAAACTGTTTTTTTTGTTTCGAATTTAGTTTCTCTTCAAATTCATATTTTTCTTTTTCTACTGTCAATTTCAGTGAGGTATTTTATAGTTTGGCCATGATTGTATGTATTTTGACTCTAGATTTATTTTTTTTACTATTCTGTATTCAAAATTTTGAAAACTGCAAAAATCTAGAACCTTGGAATGCTAGCGAGGTTTCTTTAGAAAAGCTGTCGCTATGGAATGGTAGTCTCAATTTACTCCTCGAACGAGGAACACTAAATTGATATAAGGCCATTCCCGGGCCAGGCAAGGCCCGGGAACTCAAGAACGCCTTCAAAAACCATCTTTGGCTATCCAACACCAAAATTGTGAAGTGAATCTCCATCTACGTCAATCGCTGCGCCACGACATATCCATTGTCAAATCGCCGATCGCCGAGCTACATCCGCCACAGCCAGTCGCGAAACTACGACGAATCTATCGCCGAGAGCTGATCGCCGAAACTACATCTGTTGTCACCGTCGGCCGCCGTATCTACCACGACGAATCTATCGCCGAGCGTCAACCAGTGAGACGACCGGCTTGCCTTTTTCAAACATTGAGTGGCAATATAACTTCATCACCATGTTCCGGCCCGTCGTCCGTCAAAGCTTTGACGACTAATACCTGCGTGTCTCCTGCTGCTGCATCTTGAATCTGAGCTGCGTAATAATACTTCATCGACGGTGGAAGGACGAGAATCTTCTTCTGGATCCAGAAGCTAATAACTGAATGAGCTAGCCGCTGAACTCTGGAAGTCGGACAAACTAAAGGCAACGAATTCCTCAGTCTCTATAACGACAGTGGGCCTTGTTTGAATAAAGACCCGGAAGTGGGCCTTGTTTGTTTGAAGACCCGGAAGTGGGCCTCGTTGAAGACCGGAAGCGGGCTTTGTTTATCTGAAGACCCGGAAGTGGGCCTTGTTTGGATCCAATAACATTCTAATTCTACCGTGATAACTTGTAGGCCGTAAACAACTTAAATTTCGCGTTCTTCCGCATCATCTAGAGACTCTTTTTTTTTTGCTTTCTACAAAGCTTGTAAAATTTACGAAAATAAATATCTGTTACACCTAAACAGTGCCTAGGTTGACAGGATCCTAAGAGCTGAAGAGAAAAAAAAAAGGAATTGGTAACAGATATTTATTTTCGTAAATTTTACAAGCTTTGTAGAAAGCAAAAAAAAAAGAGTCTCTAGATGATGCGGAAGAACGCGAAATTTAAGTTGTTTACGGCCTACAAGTTATCACGGTAGAATTAGAATGTTATTGGATCCAAACAAGGCCCACTTCCGGGTCTTCAGATAAACAAAGCCCGCTTCCGGTCTTCAACGAGGCCCACTTCCGGGTCTTCAAACAAACAAGGCCCACTTCCGGGTCTTTATTCAAACAAGGCCCACTGTCGTTATAGAGACTGAGGAATTCGTTGCCTTTAGTTTGTCCGACTTCCAGAGTTCAGCGGCTAGCTCATTCAGTTATTAGCTTCTGGATCCAGAAGAAGATTCTCGTCCTTCCACCGTCGATGAAGTATTATTACGCAGCTCAGATTCAAGATGCAGCAGCAGGAGACACGCAGGTATTAGTCGTCAAAGCTTTGACGGACGACGGGCCGGAACATGGTGATGAAGTTATATTGCCACTCAATGTTTGAAAAAGGCAAGCCGGTCGTCTCACTGGTTGACGCTCGGCGATAGATTCGTCGTGGTAGATACGGCGGCCGACGGTGACAACAGATGTAGTTTCGGCGATCAGCTCTCGGCGATAGATTCGTCGTAGTTTCGCGACTGGCTGTGGCGGATGTAGCTCGGCGATCGGCGATTTGACAATGGATATGTCGTGGCGCAGCGATTGACGTAGATGGAGATTCACTTCACAATTTTGGTGTTGGATAGCCAAAGATGGTTTTTGAAGGCGTTCTTGAGTTCCCGGGCCTTGCCTGGCCCGGGAATGGCCTTATATCAATTTAGTGTTCCTCGTTCGAGGAGTAAATTGAGACTACCATTCCATAGCGACAGCTTTTCTAAAGAAACCTCGCTAGCATTCCAAGGTTCTAGATTTTTGCAGTTTTCAAAATTTTGAATACAGAATAGTAAAAAAAATAAATCTAGAGTCAAAATACATACAATCATGGCCAAACTATAAAATACCTCACTGAAATTGACAGTAGAAAAAGAAAAATATGAATTTGAAGAGAAACTAAATTCGAAACAAAAAAAACAGTTTCAAAACAACTGCCATCCGAGCAGTCGTGTCTAGAAATCGGGCCCGTGACCCGCGCGCAAAATCGATAAAGTGATGTAAAATTTTGAGAAAAATCAAGTTTTTTTGTGCTTAAATTACTGTGAAAAGGACTGTCAAGTGCTGTGATGTGAAAGTTGTGAATGAATAATAGAAACCAGGTAATATATTATGATATATACATACATGTAGCATTACAATATTTTTTCCTGTTATATCCGCATTCCGCACTGAGTGGATTCAATAATGACAGCCTTCATATTGTGGTGGTTGAGCAAGTCAGCTCATAACCCGGGGGCGGCGGGTTCGATTCCCGCGAAAGGATAAATATTTGTGCACAGAAAAAAGCGCAAATACTCATGTTCTGTCTGTGTGTTGTGGGACCATGTGCGTCGTTCCTGGGTCCCTAGATACAGGGAATCCTAGTTAGGTTCCAGAACCCTTCGTGTGATCGTTGGGCGTTATTATTTATTTATTTAAGTATTGTTATTTATAATAAATATTGTTTTTACAGGTATAAATTTAGTAGGATCTTGAACTTCGATCCACAAACGAATGGATCCAAAAATTTTAATATTATTCTATGCCACTTGAATCCACAATCTGACATGTAGAGCGGAGCTGTGGCTCCAAGTGGAAGACTCATAATTCTAGACCGTAGTAGGCACTAGGTAAGGTATCTACAGGCTCAGTATAGTTAGTGGGGCAGAAATAGATGTGATGATAATGACGATTAGATGATCATGTTTTATAAAGTGGGGCAGCAATCCGTGTCATATTTTTATAAGTAAGCAGGTTACGTAATTATCTCAAAAAAGGTAAACTTAACTAGGAATTGACCTTTTAAAGTTATTGTTAATAAATCTAACAAACCTTGAAGAAAATTAAAATTTTACATGCAAGATGAAATTGATGCATTGATGCACAAAATGCTGGTTAAAAAGCATTTTAAGGCAAGTTAAAGTTAACAATGTTAAGTAAATACAGCAGTAATTTTAACCGAGATTAGTGGAACCCAATGTTTTGTGATGAACCTTTTGTCCCCCGTGGGAGAATAGGATCATCCCATCTCTTCCGTATCTGGCCGTAAGAGCTGGCTAAGGGAATATCCAAGGAATGGCTGCAGCATTCTCCTCGGTACATTATAATCTGCGATCACCAAGACCTGCAAAGTGTGGTGGTTATGGCAATCCTCCCCAAATGGAAGCCTATGTTCAGCAGTGAACAAAAAGACTGCTGGAGATGATGATGATGATGACGATGATAATGATGATGAGGATGTCAATAAAAAATACTTACATTAACATCGTTTCCGGCTGACAGCGCAAAACTAACAGATACCAACAAAAAGATAGTCTTTTCCATTTTCAAAAACATTTTGCTTTTCTTAAAAAATCCGAAAATAAATCCGTTACTATAAAACACTGATGTGTTATCAGGAGAAAGCTCGATTGTACACTGGTTTAAGAAAGTTTCACTTAGCTTTTATATTGAGGAAAAAGCGGGGGTTGTATGTAGATAAGGCGTAGGGGAGGTGCGGGTAATTCAGGGTGAATTTTGCATGGATTTGTCCTTAAAAGATAAAACGAATTATTTTAATTTAAAGTAGGTGTTTTATGGGGGCAGATTTGGCTCTCATGGGGACCTAACACAGATAATCTATGTGGTAGTGACGGATTAATTAGCATTCACATTCATTTTTGCATGTGAAAACTCAATTAGCATTTCGCAAATGAAATGTAGTTGCGAAATTCTGTGAAATATGAAATTTACATTTTAATTAATTTGGTTTATTTTGTATTTAATTTTTAATATAAAGGTTCATTTCATTTTTCATACAATTTTTCATTTCTTTTCATTTTCATTTCAATTTTCATTTCATTTTCATTCCATTCTAGCAATAGCAATTAGCATGCTAAGACTCGTGAATTAGCAAGTTTATGAAATTTACGCAAAATTGCATTATTTGCCATCGCTAATCTGTGGGACTATTAGGACCATAGACATATATATTAAGGACAGGCCTAATGACTGGTTATAGGTCGCTTCAAAGTGGCAGCCAATTTTACAGATTGGCATCCACTAGCGCTCAGTCTGTGATGGAAGTTAGAAGGGATCGGTCGAATGTCACAAACAAAATAATATGCCAAGTTGTATTGTGAAGGGTTGCACAATCTATATTCAAAAGTGCAGTAAAAAGAAAGACCAAGTTTTTTACCTCAAGGAATTCAATATTTTCAATATTACACTCTGTTTTGTAACAAAATAATTGAATTTATATTTGGAATAATCATTGTAAACATAAACATTGACGGACATAATGGCAGCGATAGGCACCTAATTTTCTCAACTTGTCGTAGTTCACGCGAAATCTAATAGATGGCGCTGACTTTTCCCACGCCATTTTGACAAAATAAAATGTTCCTTCGGGCATATCCTGATATATAAATCTATGATTAGGACCTATAAGAGTAACTAACTAGGTTAGAGATAGGTACTTATTACTCAATTGCAATTGGCGTTGCATTATAAGTCGATTAAAAATCAAGTGGTGGGTTCCGGTTGCAACAAAAAATGCGGGGACTTTAATAGTCTTTATTAATTTTCAGATCGTTTATTAAGTTATTACCTGTTATTATTTATTTACTTAAATTAAGCCTACCGTTTCGTGGTCGCCATTCGAGAACCTTTCTTCCCCATCGGTTGTCAGTTGTACGAGCGATGTGGCCTGCCCATTGCCATTTCAACTTGCTAATTCTAAGAGCTAGGTATATCGGTCACTTTAGTTCTCCTGATCGTTTAATAAGTAAATAAAATAGTAATACTTAAGAGAATAAGAATAACTCTTGACGAACTATGCGTATACAAAATGTAAAGTAAATGTACATTCGCGAAGCATTAGCAATAACAAATAACCGGCTAAGTTCAAGTCGGACTCGCACACGAAGAGTTCCGTAGGTACTATTATCTATAAACTCGAGCAAAAAAAATCACGTTTGTTGTATGGGAGCTCCCTTAAATATTTATTTTATTCTATTTTTTAGTATTTTTTGTTGAGCTGCTGCAGAAATACATCATCTGTGAAAATTCAACTGTCTTTACTACCACGGTTCATGAGATACAGTCTAGTGACAGATGGACAGACAGACAGACAGACGGGCAGCGGAGCCTCAGTAATAGGGTTCGCTTTACCCTTTGGGTACGGAACTCTAAAAAACATCGAAGCAGAGCTTAGTGTGGAAGGATCTCGTAGGAACCTCGTAAAGTTCGAGTCGCCCTAGATATAAGAGAACCTAGAATAGATACCTAGAGGTCACTCATGATAGTACAAGACCATTCATCGATTACCTATAATTAAATATAGTTGTCCCACTCTAACATGAAACTGCTAGAGCCAAATCTGAAATAGACTTAAGTATAATTGACTTGGCTGCTTCTGGGAGTGCCCACGCCATCTTTAGTATTAGGAGATTGGGATGCGGTGCGGTTTCACTGACTTTTCTTGTGAATATTCTTAGGGAGTTTTGGCGGGAACGCGGAAAAGTTCACGTCGTTGCATCGTATTATTTTTCAAAACTTTTGCTTCTTTCAGTGTTAATGTTTAAAATTGGTGGGCGTTTTATACATTAAGTTAAAGTTACGAGCATGAGTGAGGGTAAGTGATATAATGTGGTGAAACGTGATTTTTCGTGTTGCTTCCAAAACTCCATAGAAGCTTCTAGTAAAGTCGCCACCACTTTGCTGGAGCATGACTTAGACTGGACTATGACTACCTGACTTGGACTGGACTATGACTATGATTAGGACATGACTTTGCGTGCACGATGAAAATATAATACTTGACACTGGCTAAATACACGATGTGTGGAGCCAAAATATAAGAAAAAAAAAAATATATTCTTAGTTTTCCAGCCAGTTTGGTCGAGGTAGTTTAAATATTGCGCATTAGGGCGAATTCTGTGCTATTGCGATACTTTACGATCTGATTACACAGTGTAATCTGATTACTAGACTGGGTGGTCTCGGGATGACGTGCGCAGTGCAGTGTCACGCGAATTTTTTTATTTTAAAGTTCCGAGTGATACTGCAAATGTTATGGGTGGAAGTGTCGCTTAACATCAGGTGAACGACTTGCTCGTCACGTCATCCATTCTAATAAAAAAATAAAGTCAAAATCCTTTATACAAGGTGACCTTGAATTGATATGTTATCCCGATATGGGGGAACTGGGACCATGATACCCTACAAGTTGTGAGAGTCTTACTTGAAACTGGGTGTTTCCAAAATTCCATGGTAAAAAATAAATCCACTCGCAAAATTGCACGTGCGATCGCAACGACAACAACAAGATACTATAAATTCATTTCTAAACACAGGTCGTTAAACTCATTTATGTGCACTCGGTCAAGGACGAAGTTCAACCACCCAGCTGCGCTAAGGCTATTTTCGAACGTAAACTTTACATGGCATTTCTTCAATGAAAAACTATTAATTTAGTAAAGTCGTAGAAGAAACATTGTCTACCTTGGGGTGTAGATTTACCCCCTTTCGGGATAACATACTAACTCAAGGTCACCTTGTATATAAGCAATAATAAGCTAATAAGCATTTTACAAGTATTTTTATGTCCTCACAAAATCAGCCGGAAGACGTCTACTAATGAACACAGACCTCCCCCATAAAACGTCAGTCGCTTTTCATAGGGGGCTTTGCTATAATCAGCACGCTTGGCGGCGGCTTGGTGATCACAGATTATAATGTACCGAGGAGAATGCTGCTGCACATTCCCTGGATATTCCCTCAGCCGGCTCTCACGGCCACGGGAAGAGATGGGGTCCTACTCTTCAATACTTATTAGTTTTTTTAATTCTAATTAATAGTACCTATATAACTATATCGCACACAACTGCTTTTTCATTTTGCCTAGGATTTTGTACTTGACTATACAAATAGTGGGCAAACAACTAAAGATTATGGATTATTCCTATTGTCCCCCACATTTTCGGCCCCATGGGGGATAACAGGATTTTTTCCTGTTATAACTATATACCTATAACTTAACAGAAATAAATATTCCTGTTAGGCCCCACTTATACTGGGTGTAATTGAATTCATTAGCATCCTTTGAAACTAAGTACCTACTCCTGATACCGGTCACGTGTGGACCAAAATTTTTGAATTCTAACACATTGGTTTGGTAATAATAATAACTCTAAAAAAATGGAATAACTTACTTAATCAAATGCTACAATACAACATTTAATTAAAATAATGTAGTACTGTCTTTAATTAGTACATACAAGGTATAAAAACGTTTAAATGTATCAAAATCATCCGTGCCAACCGCGTTAGGCGCCGCGGCAATCTTCAGAATTTTCCATAAAAACATTTTAATTTACACACTTTTACTCTTTAATAATCATCTATAAATGATGTACTATCATGGGCTCAATTTATGCTAATGAATTAAATTACATCCTGTATACAAGTTATATAAATATATATTTTTTTATTAAAAATTATAAAAGTATCTAGCTATAGTTCAAGATTTGTACCAAACATTATTGATGGATATTCAGTAAAGGGGGCAAACCGCAAAAGTGAGCGGCGAACGAATAAAAAGTAGGAGATTCCAAAAAAATAAAAAAATAAAAATCATCAATAATCATACCTTTAAAATATATCTAGGGAACTATTACTAAGAACAGCGATATTTAGGTATGTCATCGTTGGGGGTTAATTATTTATTTACAAAAACTCCCTTGCCATGCAAGCCCACTCACCCCTTGTCTTTAAATTAGCTACAAATTGATACAAATCTTCTAAGGCGACAACTATTAGCCATGTCTGTCGGTCTGTCACGTACCCAGCTTGCTTTGTTTGTATGTTGTTCGGTTCTATTGATTTATTCTATTTAAATATAGGTAGGCAGAATTCCTACGTCTTAGAATAAAACTGGCCAAGTAAGAGACGTAGTCATGCACCGGAGGTTCCGTACCTCAACATGTTCTTTTTGTGATAAAACCAAATCACATAACCATGGATGAAATAAAAAAAAGAAGGATTGAGTTTTGATTGACATCGAACTGAAGCCCAAAATGGCGGACATATTACATATGTGTGTCAGATGACAGTAGGGCGACCGGCTGCCTATGATGTGAGTGTGTGCGTGCCCCGCTCGTACGTACGAAGCGTTCCGGCTTCCTAAGGGTGCTTCAGTTTTGGATCAGACGGAATTCCCTCCTTCTTTTTTTATTAGCTCCATGAACATAACTCCTTTTATTCTATTTTTCTTTTATCAGTCCCAACTCGCACTTGGCCGGTATTTAGTATTTGTCTTTTGACACAGAGTAATAATATGCATGTAGTAGGACTTTTTTACTAGGTGGTAGGACTTTTCTGCAAAGTTCGTCTAGGTAGGTACCACCGCTTTGCCAGTTATTCTGTCGCCAAGCAGTAGTGTGCAAGCACTACTGTGTTCCGGTTTGAAGGGCGTTGTAGCTAGTGAAATTACTGGGCAAATGAGACTTGGTGACCTGATTACACAGTGTAGTAATCTGATTACTTGTCTGTGATGTCTCAGGATGACGTGCGCAGTGCAGTGTCATGCGAAACTTTATTATTTCAATGTTTCTAGTGATACTGCAACTGTTATGGGCAGCCGTGTCACTTAACATCAGGTGAACGACTAGCTCGTCACGTCATTCAATCTCAAAAGAAAAAGTGTTTACGCACTAAAACCATACCAAGTTTGATGCTTGTAAATTAATATCCTACCGTTTTTGGGAGACGCTAATAACACGTTTTTTGATGGGGATTCCCCTTAATGCTGCCTGTTTCTTTGTAATTTAATTTTATAAGGTAATCCGTTGTAATATTATGACGTGTCACCGCCATCAACTCTGCCCTACCTGCGGCTCAGAAGATACGCATCCGTTTATAGATTGGACTTCGGACAGACAGACGGCTTCGTTAGTATTTAATAGGGTGCCGTTTTTAACATTTAGGTAGGCGGAACCCTAAAAATATATGTAGACGAATCGCTCTGAGAAAGAGTTAGACTTCACTTGAGAGTCATTTGTTTCGTAATTTTTCCTGGTTCTTAAAATCCAAGCATGTCGCGTCGGGATAACTTCGATTACAGAATATTTTAAACATAGGTATTGTGTTATGGTTAGGTGTAGGTAGGTTAGTGTATATCCATGTGATAGTAGCTATGGAGTGGGAGTGGCTTAGCGGTAGCCCCTGTGACTTTCGAACCGACCCAGGTTCAAAATCCACTCGGTCTCGCACCAATGTACTTAATTTTTTTTATGAGAATGAATGACGTGACGAGCTAGTCGTTCAATTGATGTTAAACGACACGGCCGCTCATAACAGTTGCGGTGTCACTCACAACTTTCAAATAATAAAGTTGCGCGTTACACTGCTCTGCGCACGTCATCCTGAGACATCACACAGTCTAGTAATCAGATTACTACACTGTGTGATCAGGTCATAAAGTCTCATTTGCCCAGTAACTTCACTAGCTACAATGCCCTTAAAACCGGAACACAGTAGTGCTTGCACACTACTGCTTGGCGGCAAAAAACTAGCACAGCGGTGGTACCTACCTAGACGAACTTTGCAGAATTCTTCAAGTAATGTGCGGAATTCGCACTCGCTGTTACACCGGAGAAGGAACCTCCCGTCATGTTCCCGATCTCCCCGTCATGTTCAAGCCCCCAACATAATCACTACTTCCCCACTGCTCAACTAAATTGCTCAACTGGATCAAGTTGAGCAGTGGGTAATACCGATAGCTCAACTGGTAATTGCTCAACTATGAATAGTTGAGCAGTGGGTAATATACCCACTGCTCAACTAAAATATGTCGGTCCACTTAGTTGCATCTACGCTGTGTCTTCCGATTCGTGGTCGCCACTCGCACCTTTCTACCCCAACGGTTGTCAGTTCTACGAGCGATGTGGCCTGCCCATTGCCATCTCAACTTGCTAATTCTAAAAGCTGTATCGGTCACTTTAGTCCTCCTACGGATCTACTCATTCCAAATTTTATCTCGCAGGGAAACACCGATATAGCTCATTGATCATAGCTCTCTCCATAGCTCGTTGCGCGACTCTGAGCTTACTAATGAGGCCAACAGTAGGTAAGTAAGTTTCAGTTCCCTAAGTCATCACTAGCAACACACGCTGATTGGAATAAGATGATACAGTACTTGTTTATTAGGTAGGCACACCTATAACTCTGCAGGTAGTATCTAACTAGAGTTATGTAGATAATTGGGCCTATATAAGCAGAGGGTATTATCTTATACCTAAATTAATGAAAACAATAACCTCATTTCCGATTAAAGAACAAAATTATCCGCGACCTTGCCCTAATTACTTTATTCTATTGAGAATGTAATGTACTTTCTACGTTTGGGACCAAGTTAATGAAAAAATAAATAAATCGTTCGTATAGGTCATCGATGTATACGATTAACAGACTCAGTGACGACATAAGTGAAATAAAGAATAAGTAACCTCCGATAGTGGAAAATTTACACTATGCATTGAAAAAGCGTCGCAAGATCAATATCAGCTATAACCAAAACACAAATGTGTCAATAAATTAAATAATTAGTTGTTTTCAAACGGGAACATTACGTTGATCAACCCTTAAAGCTAACATAACTTTGTATGTAATTTTTTTTCAATAGTTAGCTCCCAGTCCTTTAAACAGGTAGGTCTAATCTAGGTAGATAGTTAGATAAAACTCTTTATTGAAACACCACATTTACAGAAAACAATACTTAAACTGTCACAATGTCTTATCGCTTAAAGCGATCTCTTCCAGACAACCCAGGTAGGTAACAGAAACAAAAAGACAAAATTCAAACTATCATCGCTTGTCGCTCTTTGAAGCGAAACCGTGTCTAGAGGTATTCTGCGTCGATGGTCAATAAGAATTAATAGAAACAAATGTTCAACAAATGAAGATTGGCGTTTGTTACAAGAATACAAGATTAATGATTTTGGCACGTTGTTACTCGATACGGGTCAAGCTTAGCTACTTTTAAAACGTTTTTCTCGTAGACAGAGAAAACAATAGACGAAAAACCAAATCACGTTGCGTCTCGTTTACTCCGGCTGCGAAACAGCTACATGAGAATAACATATTTTCTTCACTTCAGCAATCTACCTACTAGCATGGATGAAATAAAAAAAGAAGGATTGAGTTGATTGACATCGAACTGAAGCACAAAATGGCGGACACTTTACATATGTGTGTCAGATGAAAGTAGGGCGACCGGCTGCATATGATGTGAGTGTGTGCGTGCCCCGCTCGTACGTACGAAGCGTTCCGTCTTCCTAAGGGTGCTTCAGTTTCGGATCAGACGGGATTCCCTCCATCTTTTTTTATTAGCTCCATACCTACTTGATTTTGAACGATAAATTGTCATGATAAAAGGGTGTTGTCGCTAAATTAAAAAATCAACTTTTCATGAGAATTAATGACGTGGCGGGGTAGACGGGCTAATCGGAAGCTATCAAAACCTCAGTGATCCCCTTCCCTTCAGTGTTAGTGGCAAAATTCGGTGTTTCTTCGTGAACCTATTTTTTTCTCATTTTTTTTTTCTTAGATTATGGCTCCACACATAGTGTATTTAGCCAGTGTCAAGTATTGTAATTTTTCATCGTTATAGAATATTTCACGTAAGTCAAGTCTTAGTCATAGTCATAGTCCAGTCTAAGTCAGGTAGTCAAAGTCCAGTCTAAGTCGTCTTCTAGTAAAGTGGTGGCAACTTTACTAGAAGCTTCTATGGAATTTTGGAAGCAACACGAAAACCCACGTTTCACCACATTATATCACTTACCCACACTCATGCTCGTAATTCAGCACATAATGCGTAAAACGCTAATTTTAAACATTAACACTGGAAAAAGCACAAGTTTTGATAAATAATACAATGCAACTACGTGAACTTTTCCGCGTTCCCGCCAAAACTCGTCTCATTTATTAAAAGTAGCCTCTATCGAAAAAAAAACATCATCATCATCATCAACAGATGGTGATGGTGATGACTGAACATAGGCTTCCCCTAGAGAGCGCCACTTTGAGCGGCTGCTCGTCTCCTGCATCTATCGGCTTCGGCTCGGGGTTAGTAAAACATTAAACCTTTTAGGAAATTATAAAAATAAATAAAAATACATGTTATTATTTAAACTTTTTATTTCTGTTCATAAATCAATCCAACAAAATAAAATTAAACCAAATTGTTTTTTTAAATTCCAATATATAATTGGTAGAGCGAAATCAAATTCAATGGCGGCTGTGAAGCCGGCGCGAAACACTGCACAGTAGCGAAAATTAGATGTGCGCGCATAGACATATATATAAAGGACAGGCCTAATGACAGGTTAAAACGTCGCTTCAAAGTGGGAGCCAATTTCACAGATTGTCATCCACTAGCGCTCAGTCTGTGATGGAAGTTAGAAGGCATCGGTCGAATGTCACAAACAAAATATGCCAAGTTGTATTGTGAAGGGTTGCACAATCTATACTCAAAAGTGCAGTAAAAAGAAAGACCAAATCTCTTACCTCAAGTAATTCAATATTTTCAATATTACACTCTGTTTTGTAACAAAATAATCGAATTTATATTTGAAATAATCATTGTTAATCATTGACGGACATAATGGCAGCGATAGGCACCTAATTTTCTCAACTTGTCGTAGTTCACACGAAATCTAATAGATGGCGCTGACTTTTCCCACGCCATTTTGACAAAATAAAATGTTCTTTCGGGCATATCCTGATATATAAATCTATGTGTGCGCGTGCCTTAGAGCATTTACAAAGCAGAGGTAGGTAAACAGTGCGCGCAGCGTGCGGGGGCTTGCAGCGCACTTCACAGCCGCCATTAAGATTGAATCTCTACTTGGCGATTGTCCACTCTGAAGCGAGACATCAAAAATGATATTTCTTTATTTCTCTTAATCTCTGTTCTCAAGTAAGCGTTTACCAAAAATGCTATTGGGTGCATGATGACAAAAATTTTATTTTGCATTAGTTAATAATATTACTCAAAAGATAAACTTTTCGTAATTGAAGTTTGAAGTTTATTTATTTGTTCACATAAAAATAAAAACACAATTATACTTACATCCAAAGACTTTTTATCCAGACCTCAAATACGAAATTAAAGCAGGGCAAAACCGTACACACCACTTTGGGTGTGATTGATTCTCAGCTGTCAAAATGAAATTCAGTCGTTACTTGGGTGTGCTTTTGAATACATACCAAAAAAATGCCGTCTTGCGTGATAAAACTGTGCCGAAATCACTCGAGGCACGAATCACAGAAGCACACGATCACATTTCACTTGTAAGTGGCCTTAATCATGTATTTTTATAAGATTATTTTAATTATTTCTATTTGACGAAGAGTTATAACCATTTCACAATAAAAAGTTGACATGTCAAAATCAGTATTGCCACACGACATCTGAATAATTACCCGATATCTTTTGTATAGATTTCCAACAGATCCATGACTAGCTGATCGTTGGATAAAAGTAGTTCGAAAAAGTCGAAATGAAGATTGGTGGAAACCTAATACTCGCTCAACAATATGTTCAGCGCATTTCTATAGTAAAGAACACACAGAACACAGAAGTGCAATTACTGATAATAGTTTTATTGTCAACTATAAACGTTCGCGTTCCACGTGCCCAGTGTTTTCCCATTTTTAAGGTTATTTTTTTTATCCTAAAATATGAAACATTATTTTGGTTGACGCCCAGGGGGTCTAGCAAAGATCACAATCGCTAACGCTAACGCCTCACACTAACTCCAAAAATGTATCGAAATGACATTCAGTACATTTTGAAGTTAGCGTTTGGCGTTAGCGTTAGTGGTTGGTATCTTTGCTAGACTCCCTGTACCAACATAACTGTTGTTCTTTAATCCCTTTAACTTGGTAATATTGAAAAACTCGTGAGTTATTAAAAGAAATGTTGAATAAACTGCTGGTTATACTTAATTTGAATCCTTTTTATTAAAAGATTGCATGAGCTATCTATCGACCTTTTTATGGCAATCAATTTTATTATTTTATATTTTTTTAATGTAGGGGTTATATAATTTTTATTATTTACATTTTACATCTAGCTAGATTTTTATTTAGGTACCCGACTAAATCGGGTAATACTATTTATATGGTATGTTGAAAGAAGAACTGACATTAGAAGAAAAAATAAAGTGCTCTATGGTTTGATTCATCTTCAAACATGTATGGAGACGTCGGTTCTGGACCTATGTAATAGGGGGAATTCTGTGCTTACATCTAAAAATACTATGTACGACGTCGTCGCATCTCAACGCACACTACGAAAGTATACAGCTCGAGCGCACACACGCATACTATTTGCCTAAACTTGCAGCGCGCGAAAATTGTAAGGGATTCTTAACTTTTATTCAGCTGTTTTACTTTGTCATGTAACAAATTTCTTTAAAAGAAGTTTAAAATATCTTTAAATATTATAATGACTTTTGCATAAATTAATAATATTCCTCAAAAAATAAATATTTGTGAAAACAAAAATAAAATATCTTAACAAATGACAAAGTTACAAGCATTTAAAAACTCGGAATAGAAAGAGATAGCTCAAACAGCCAGTGACGTCAGAGGAAGGTCGTTGATTGTACCTAATTACTAAGCTGTGGTAGCTTTTCATACAATCTCTCTGGCATGTGACGTCACGAGTGGATTTTTCATAGTAACTGTGGGGGCGCTCTGTTTCGCGAGAAATGGACAGGAGATGCCCCCTCCAGAAACTTAAAAAGCTTATTACTCCGTGATTTATTTACCGATATTACTTATTTTTTCAATTATTGCATTCATTTTTAATCTTCTTTATGAAAGTAATATTTACTTGTTCATTTTTAATAGTAGTCATCATGCCTATTCTACACATGGGTTTAAATTTTTTTTTGTTATTTTAACGGTGCATTTTGGAACCAGTAAATGTAAACCGGAGCCAAACATTTTTTTTTAATAGATTACGTTATTAATAAACTCCGCTTTCAGCAATCTTCGTAATCATTTACAATAGTAGGTAGGTACTAGGTATATACAAAAAAATACATAATTATTTCTTTGAAATTTCTGCTTCAGAATGGAATGTCGCACATGAGTTTCATTACATTTTATTATTTACAAAATCATACACACATTAATTCTTTATATTAAACTATGCATAATGATTTAAATCAAACAAATTAAAAATGTGTTTACTTAATAATTATAATACGATAATCGCGTTAATCCAAAGTAAAAATTTAAAACACACTTAATTAATTAATTTTTTTAATAAATGACGCCCAACGATCGCATACATAGAGACCCTGGACCCTAACTAGGATTCCCTGTATCTAGGGACCCAGGAACTACGAGGAACATGGTCCCACAACACCCAGACACAGAACAAGTATTTGCACCTTTTTTTTCGGGCACTAATATTTTTCCTGTCGCGGGAATCGAACCTGCTACCTCCGGATTATGAGCCGACCTGCTCAACCACCACACCACGGAGGCTGTCGATTTAATCAGCTAACTAATCAATTAACCTTTAATCAGCTGTTTTACTTTGTCATGTAAAAAATTTCTTTAAAAAAAAGTTTAAAATATCTTTAAATATTATAATAGGCATAATGACTTTTGGATAAATTAATTATATTCCTCAAAAGATAAACATTTGTGAAAACAAAAATTAAATATCTCTAAAAATTACCAAGTTACAAGCATTTTAAAAACCGGAATAGAAAGAGATAGCTCAAACGGCCAGTGACGTCAGAGGAAGGTCGTTATAGTACCTCATTACTAAGCTGTGGTAGCTTTTCATACATCTCTTTGGCATGTGACGTCACGAGTGGATTTTTCATAGTAACTGTGGGGGCGCTCTGTTTCGCGAGAAAGGGACAGGAGATGCCTGTAGAAGTTTTAAAAGCTTATTACTCCGAGATTTATTTATTATTTACTTATTTTTTCAATTATTGCATTCAGTTTTAATCTTCTTTATGAAAGTATTATTTACTTGTTCATTTTTAATAGTAGTCATCAAGCCTATTGTCCATAATCAGCTGTTTTAAAAATGGTGAACTACACGAACCACAGAGCAAGAAAAACAAATATGGTGCGAGAGAGACACTTACATAAAAAAATCAAGTCTGCCAATGCCGATCCTGCCGGGTCATGGTAATAAAAGAAATTTATCGAAAATTAATTCTACCATTACATATTTATAATTTTTTTTTCTTGAGCATTTGTAATGTTATTCATGAAAATATAAATAAATATATTTCATTTCATTTAAAATTTATCTACCATTTCAACGGTAAAATCAATCAGAATCTGTATCAGAATCCCGAATATAATTTATATTATTAGATTTAACTTGCTGGAATATCTTGAAGAAGTCCGAAGTAGGTGCTATCGCTCCATTGGTAACCCAGTTACGCAGAGTTTTTGACACGTCGTCACTTTTCAGACTCAGCTTTAGGTTGAATGTTTTGTTCAAGAGACTCTTATCGAAGAATTTCCGAGTGGATGCTATATTTATTTCTGTTAGCAGCGGTGGGTCCGGACCTGTAAAAGAAGCATGTAATAAAAACCGGCCAAGTGAGAGTCGGACTCGCGCACGAAGGGTTCCGTACGATCTATAAAAACGAGTAAAAAATCAAGTTTGTTGTATGGAAGACCCCTTAAATATTTATTTTATTTAGTTTTTTAGTATTTGTTGTTATAGCTGCAACAGATAATACATCATCTGTGAATCTTTCAACTGTCTAACTATCACGGTTCGTGGGATACAGCCTGGTGACAGACAGACAACAGACATACAGATGGACAGCGGAGCCTTAGTAATAGCATGGGGTCCCATCAGGTATAAATGAAAAATAGCCCGAACGTGAAAAAAATGTAGTAATCGTGTCGTGAGCGTTACTAGTTAGTGTCCAGTGTATTCATTTGACCCAATACTTCGCCAACACTCAATAAATGTCGCTTGATAATCTTGCTTTATGCAGAAATAAAATATTTCGTAAAATAGCTCGCGTTATTCCGTTGTATGGGATGAGGCATCTGTACTGTAGGTATTATATTATCTGAGGTAATAGGGTTTGCTTTATCTTTTGGGTACAAAACCCTAAAAGAAACTATCAAGGTGCAATTGAATAGGCATAATAGTAGTCATTATTCATTACTAGGTGGTAGGACTTTTCTGCAAAGTTCGTCTAGGTAGGTACCACCGCTTTGCCAGTTATTCTGTCGCCAAGCAGTAGTGTGCAAGCACTACTGTGTTCCGGTTTGAAGGGCATTGTAGCTAGTGAAATTACTGGGCAAATGAGACTTTATGACCTGATTACACAGTGTAGTAATCTGATTACTAGACTGTGTGATGTCTCAGGATGACGTGCGCAGTGCAGTGTCACGCGAAACTTTATTATTTTAAAGTTCCGAGTGACACTGCAATTGTTATGGGCGGCCGTATTGCTTAACATCAGGTGAACGACCAGCCCGTCACGTCATTCATTCTCATAAAAAAAAAAAAAAAAAAAAAAAAAAAAATATTCCTCATAAAATAAACAGTCAGGAAAACAAAAATAAAATATCTCAAAAAATAACAAAGTTACAAGCATTTTAAAAACAGGAATAGAAAGAGACAGCTCAAACATTTTTTTTGAGAGAATGAATGACTAGACGAGTTAGTCGTTCACCGATGTTAAGCGACACATAACAGCCCATAACAGTTTCAGTGTCACTCGGAACTTTAACATAAAGTTTCGCGTGACACTGCACTGCGCACGTCACCCTGAGACATCACACAGTCTAGTAGTCAGATTACACACTCGCTATGTGTTAGAGGTGGTTCCTCTTAACTTGGGGTACTAGTGTATTTTAAATAAAACCACTGTACCTTGATCTCGGAAGGCAAATATATTTTGTACATCATCACACTCATACAAATCGATGCGTCAAACGATACCGCGATTCAGCTTTTTGACCGTGCGACTTGAGCGACATCTAGTAGTTTAGTGCTGAACTTTTTGAACAGAAATTAACATTGGACTATATGAAATTAAGGTAACGCTTCAACATTCCGCCCACCAAGGGCATTTAGTGAGGAAATGTCCTTCTTAAAACTACCGCCTGTTGTGGCTTGAAATGTTCCAACTATGTGCTTGGTGGACAGAACTAACATAAAAACCTTAAGTTGTACATAATATTCTTAAAAATAAACAGTGACTGCCGACATTATCTAGTATAGCATAATACATATTAACGATGGTTACTGCTACTCACTAACAGGTAAGACACACAATTTTGACGTAGGTCTCTTCATCGTGGTTTTCTTAACCATTATTGTGACCACACGAGTAACGTTGTCCGTACCGGGATGTTTTTCAACTATACGACCCATCAGCCAACGGCTTGGTGGCAGGTCGTCCTCTTTCACAAGAACTATGTCCCCAATATTTGGCTCTGGTAATCGATTAGTCCATTTGTACCTATTCATTAAATTGGATAGGTATTCGTGAGACCAGCGACGCCAGAAGCTCTGTAACATTCTCTGAATGAATTGCCATCTTGTTAAAGAAGTTACATTGGACTCTAAATAATTCACATCAGGAACAGCGATCAGTGGTCCGCCAATTAGAAAATGTCCCGGCGTCAACGGAAGGGGATCTCTAGGATCTGAACTATCTACAGTTAAAGGCCTAGAATTTAGGCAAGCTTCAACTTGACTTAAAAGAGTACTCATCTCCTCGTACGTGAGGGTAGATTCACCTATCACTCTCTTCAAATGAAATTTAGTGGATTTCACTCCAGCTTCCCAGAGGCCCCCAAAGTTAGGAGCGTGGGGAGGAATGAAATGCCATTCAGTACCATGTGCTTCTAAGTGTTCCGCTGCAGCTTTCTGAACACTACTTAGTTGCTGAAGCTCTTTTGAGGCACCTACAAACGTTGTACCATTATCGCTCCATAACTGAGCACAATGGCCACGTCGAGATACAAATCGTCTGAAGGCTGCCAGGAAGGCCTGAGTAGTCATGTCACTCACAACCTCTAAATGAATGGCTCTAGTGGCCATGCATATAAATAAACAAATGTATCCCTTATGGGAATGATGACCACGACCTTTAGTTGTTCTTATTTGTATAGGGCCTGCGTAGTCCACTCCAGTATTTAGAAATGCTCTAGCAGGTGTACATCGCACTGTAGGAAGAGATCCCATAAATGGGTTTTGTACTTTAGCATTTTGCCGAACACATGTGACACATCTCCGAACATGCTGTTTAGCAAGATTTTTCACACCGATGATCCAATACATGGTTCTTAAATAGTTTACCATTAGTTGGGGTCCTCCATGCAGTGTAACTTGATGTGCATTTGAAACAATCAACTTCGTAAAATGAGAAGAGTGGGGTAGAATTATCGGATGCTTGGTGTCTTCAGCTAACTGCGATTTCTGTATTCTACCACTCGCTCTCATTATCCCTTGATCATCAAGATATGGACACAAGGATTTTAGCTTACTGCCCTTCGACTGTATAAAACCCTGGCCATGCAACTGCAAGTATTCTTCTTTGAACTCTTCTCTCTGTACTTTCTTAATACAACACATCAGTGCTTGATCTATCTCTGTTTTAGTTAAATAAGTTGTACTTCTAGAACTGGGAATATAAAATCGCCGACAGTAAGCTACCACTCTTAGGAGCCTCTGTAAAGAAGAAAACCGTTCTATCATTGTGTCCTCATCCTGAACAATTGTGCCAATATTTGAACTAACGGCTTCTTCTAAGTTGACCTTTATATCCGTCGGCTTATTATATGGTATGTTTTGTTTTTTAAGAAAAGGTGGACCGGTAAACCACAGTTCGTTTTCTGCGAGCGATCCTGGCTGAACTCCTCGTGACGCACAATCTGCTGGATTTTGCTTTGACGTCACGTGATACCACTGTGAAGGCTCCAGGGTTGTTTGAATCATAGAAACCCGGTTGGCCACAAAAGTTTTCCACCTACTCGAGTGGCTATTGAGCCAAGCTAGAACGACTGTAGAATCCGTCCATGCCTTTATGTTCTTCATAGGAATATCCAAGACTTCAGCTACCTCTCTCAGAAGCTGCGATAACAGCACAGCTCCACACAGTTCGAGGCGAGGAATGCTTACTTGTTTAATTGGCGCAACTCTTGTTTTTGCTGCCAATAAGGATACCTGCCTGTTACCAACGCTGTCAACCACTCTTACGTAAATCACCGCCGAGTAAGCTAACTTGGAGGCGTCGCAGAAGCCATGCAACTCCGTGCTGGCATCGGTAGTCGACGTTCTTAGCCATCGTGGGACTTGAACTGAACTGAGTTTTGACAACTCATCACGGTAAGTATGCCATTCATTTTTTAATTCAGCTGATATCGGTTCATCCCAACTGTTACCTGCTAGCCACAACTTTTGAATGAACATTTTGGCTATAATTATCGTAGGCGCGATCCATCCTAGAGGATCATATAAACGTGCAATTACTGATAATATTGATCTTTTTGTTTCAGGTCCAGTCGTCGTCGTCGTCGTCGGGAGGTTCACCGAGTATCGAAAGTGGTCTTCACAGCGATCCCAGGTAATACCTAAAATCTTAGTTACGTTCTCAGTTTTTATTTCTATTTCCTTTTTGTCCTTGATATTAGCTTGTCCTTCTAGAATTTGATTTCTTTCTATGTCCTGCATATTACTTTCTTCTTGCATGTCCTTTTCTTTAGTTTGTAGATTGTACTTTGTGTCCTGTATGTTATTCTGCATGTTGTCCTTAGTGTCCTGCATGTTGTACTTAGTATCCTGTAGATTGTCCTTATTGTCCTGTGATTTGTCCTTTGTGTCCCTTTTGTCCTGCATGCATGTTATGTCCTTCAGTAACTCGTCATTGTTACTGTTCCATTTTTGTAGTTTGAAACCTCCTTTTTCCAATAGCTCAGTGATCTGCTTGTACATCTCTACTCCTGCTTTGACATCGGAACATCCCGTCATTAGATCGTCCATGTAGAAGGAATCTAAGACTCTTGGTGCTGCTAACGGGAACTCGTTACCTTCATCAACGCTAATCTGCTGCAATGCTCTGACTGCCAGGTAAGGAGCGGATGCCGTGCCAAATGTAACCGTCATTAATTCAAAATCTTCTATTTCCTTTTCAGGTGCTTCCCGCCACACTATACGCTGAAACCTAGCGTGTTCTTCGGCTATGCTAACTTGGCGGTACATTTTGACAATGTCCGCTACTAGCACGATAGGGTGTAATCTCCAGCGTAACATCAGATGCCGTAAGTCAGCTTGTAGCTTAGGTCCTATCATCAGAGTGTCATTGAGGGAAACATTGAAACTGTTCTTGCTAGAAGCATTGAATACCACGCGTACTTTTGTCGTCGTTTTATCATTGCGTACAACGGCGTGATGGGGCAGATAAACCGCTTGATCTTTTTTATCTTCATCCTTTACGGGACGCATGTGTCCTAAATCCAAATATTCTTTTATTACTTCAGTATAACTCTTTCGTAAATCTGGATCATTCGATAGCCTCTTCTCTAATGATTTCCATTTCGTGATAGCGATTTGTCGGGAACTTCCACCTAAACAGCTCGGCTGATTATCACGAAAAGGTAACGTTACAATATAACGTCCATCTGGTGATCTTTCTGTTGTCCTAATAAAATTGTCCTCACATTTCTTCTCTTCGTCTGTCCATATGACTTTTGTACTCTTTGTTTGTTCTTCTATTTCCCAAAATCGTTTTAGTATTTCATCTTCTTCTACTTGTGCATGCATAACTGCTATGCTAGAGTGATGATTGTTCTCATTATTGACTGTACCAGACAAGATCCATCCCAAAGTAGTACTTTGAGCTATCAGAGATCCCGTAGGATTCTTCTTCACACCATCTTTTATGATCTGGCTATACACATTAGCTCCCAATAGCAAGTCGATCTTGCTAGGAGAGTTGAACTGAGGGTCCGCCAGGCACAAGTCTTGTAATTCCACCCAGTCAATAGACTGTACTCTTTGTTCTGGTAAATATGACGTTATGTTCTTGAGAACATAAGCTTTGATCTGTATGTTGAACTCTTGGTCTACGCGTGATTTCAGATGAATAGTTACTACATACTTGGACATCAACGCTTTATCTCCTCCTAGGCCAGTTATCGTTCCTCTTACTGGACTCTTCTTGAGACGCAGAAGCTGTACCGCCGCTTCGGTTATAAAGCACGCCTGCGAGCCTTGGTCCAACAGAGCTCGTACTATATGGTTTCCACCAAATCCAGACTCAATATTTACTAACGCAGTCGCTAGTAACACTTGTCCAGCTCTAGTGACCTTTTGAGTAGACAGACATGAAACTATTGGTTCTGTGGTAGCTGATGTGCTAGCACTCTCAACGGTTTCCTTAACCGTCGAACTAGTAGCAGAAGTAGCCCTGTCGTATTCTGGATGAAGAAGAGAGTGGTGTCGCTTTTTGCAAATTCTGCAAGAAGTGGGCTTTTTGCACTGGTAAACCGTATGGTTACTGCCCAAACAATTAAAGCAGATTGAGTTCTTGGCTACGAAGTCGCGTCTCTGTGCACATTCTTGCTTGGCAAATTGCTTGCAAAAGCACAACTTGTGGTTCTCTGAGCAGAACTCACAGCGCAGACTTGAGACATTAGTGGCCAATAAAGCCCTTGGTTTGACACTAGGAACACTGTTCTGACGGCCCGGAAACTTTTTCGGATCTACAAATTCCAATGCACGGAAACGACTTTCCATAAAACATTTAAGTGGGTCTAAAGTTGGCAAATCATTCGTATCGAAAAAGTTAGCAATATGTAGTTCCCATTCTTTACGCGTTTCGGTATCGAATTTAAATGTAACGATATGGATAACAATAATATCCCATGTGCTCACGTCAATGTTAATATTTTTTAATGCGCTCATACAGTCCATGGTGGTATCTAACAGATCCTTTAAACCTGACGCGGATTCACCGGCTAAACGCTTTTGACCGAACAAACGTTTTAAAATGCAGTTTGCTAAATATTTTTTATTATTATAGCGTTTTTCTAATAGCGACCAGCATTGACTGTAGTTTGCGTCGGTTATCGGAGTATGTTTTACGAGTTGCGCAGCTTCGCCTGTAAGGTGAGTTTTTAAATAGTGCAACTTTTGTACATTTTCTAAAGAGTCATTGCTATGCACCAAAGATACAAATAAGTCACGAAATGTAGTCCACTCTGCGTAACTTCCGGAAAAAGTCGGGATCGTAATTGGTGGCAGTCGTAATAATGAGCTTGGCTTATTATCACTATCCGCCTTTGAACTGGACTTACTTTCCTTTGACAACCTAAATTGATTTAATACAGTTTTTAAAGTTGACTTGTACATAAAATAATAATCCTCTGTATTTTCATAAATCTCTTTGGTTACATACGTTGACTTTTCTAAATCCTCAGACTCCGATATCTCATACAACTTAGTGTTGTTTGCTTTAAACAATGACCAATCTCTTTCTAAATTTTCTAATCTAGCTTCAACATATTCTTCAGTTATTCTTTCTCTTGGACTTTTTTTATAATTTACTAAACCTTTTTTAATAGAACTCTGTAGGTCTAGTTGAACTTTTACAATACTATCCATTTTAATATTTTGTAAACTTTGAACTTATTTTTATATAAATAAACGCAATCAAATGTAAGTAATATGTTGTCCCTATGTTTGAACCTTAACAACAAATACTAGTTCCGAAACGTACAAATGTTACTTACTTTTTGCTTGAAAAATTACAAGTCCAAGATTTTTGCCTAAAATTTTACAAGTGTTTGAACTTAAATAACTCGCATAAAAATCGGGCATGGATTCCCCGTTCCGTCGTTTTTTTGCGAATTATTCTAAGTCCCAACTACCATACAACTATCATGCAAATTATTCTAAGTTAATAATTACACTTTAATTATAATGTCCAAACTAGATTAAGTTGAAGTTAAATTTACTTGATTATAATTACTAAAGTTCAATTTTTCTTGATTAATTAATAATTAAGTTTTACTCACGGTGGCACTTCACTCAGTCCGTAATTATAATTAGTGATGACCTGATTTTGTCCTTGGTTGTTCTGCTTTGCCCTGGTTGTTCTGGATCCAATTCTGGTCTGCCCTGGTGTACTCCAATCCTGGTCTGCCCTGGTGCTCGTCACGTCACGCTGCTTGCCAACCCAACTCGTCACGCTGGCCGGTCCTGTCACGCCGTCACGTTGTCACGCTGGCCGGTCTTGTCACGCCGTCACTCTGACGCTGCTGCTGCTGTCTTCAACGCCGCCAGTACTCGGATTGTTGCAGCGATCCACTGCGAGTACCTCTCCCGTCGTGTAGTCACACCGAACCACAGTGCGCACTACTACTGCTTCTTGGCCATCCGTACTCGGAGGACTTTGTTAGAGGTGGTTCCTCTTAACTTGGGGTACTAGTGTATTTTAAATAAAACCACTGTACCTTGATCTCGGAAGGCAAATATATTTTGTACATCATCACACTCATACAAATCGATGCGTCAAACGATACCGCGATTCAGCTTTTTGACCGTGCGACTTGAGCGACATCTAGTAGTTTAGTGCTGAACTTTTTGAACAGAAATTAACATTGGACTATATGAAATTAAGGTAACGCTTCAACATAATGTTTAATTTTTTAATTAATAACGGCCGTATTGCTTAACATCAGGTGAACGACCAGCCCGTCACGTCATTCATTCTCATAAAAAAAAAAAAAAAAAAAAAAAAAAAAAATATTCCTCATAAAATAAACAGTCAGGAAAACAAAAATAAAATATCTCAAAAAATAACAAAGTTACAAGCATTTTAAAAACAGGAATAGAAAGAGACAGCTCAAACATTTTTTTTGAGAGAATGAATGACTAGACGAGTTAGTCGTTCACCGATGTTAAGCGACACATAACAGCCCATAACAGTTTCAGTGTCACTCGGAACTTTAACATAAAGTTTCGCGTGACACTGCACTGCGCACGTCACCCTGAGACATCACACAGTCCAGTAGTCAGATTACACACTCGCTATGTGTTAAAAAAGAAGTTGTCTTACCCATAACATTATCTACGTATTGTTGGTCATATTCCCTGTGAGTGTAGTCAATTCCATTTGGCAGAACTATAGGAACTGGTTGGTATTCCGGAGGCGAAGTCAGGTGCTCAGCTCTTGTATTCCAACCGGGGTTTGATATACGCAGGAGGGATTGTATGTCCTTTCCATGGAGCTTTGCATCCTCGTATAAGGCATAGCCTATACCTGAAATTGGAAGAATTTGAAATTCAACTATTGGTTAATGGCCTGTATAGTGTTGCCATTCTAAAATTCTGCCAATTTGGAAGAATTTCTATTATGTATGGCACCATAATATTAACCCCTGCGGTTTCTTATTTATTTGTTAAAGTAAACTCATGTCAAGTTTAAAATAAGGAACACTGATTGGTTGACTTCAATTGATGATCAACAGGCAACCAATGAGCATTCAGTATCTTTAAGTTGAGTTATATGAGAAACCGGGGATACATAAAGCATGTCCCGAGTTTAGGGATGGTTGGATGTGGTTCAAATTAGTTTTAAAATTAAACCATAGATACCTTCCACACAGGCTTTTAGCAGCTTAGCACTGGTGACCGCAGAGACCAGAGCAATGGGTTGTCCTGGTGGAGTAGCCAAGTAAAAGATGGAACTTTCTTTAGTGTCCGACACGAATTGTAGAGAAAGGTATATCAGGTTGCCATGCATTACTGAATGCACCTGAAACAAGTTAACAGGGAAATTCAATACCAAATTATAATAGGTGGTAGGAATTTTCTCCAAAGTTCGTCTATATGTAGATGCCAGCTATTCTGCCGCCAAGCAGTAGTGTGGACGCACTACTGTGTTCCGGTTTGAAAGGTACTGTAGATAGTGCAATTACTGGGCAAATGAGACTATGTTCACAATCTAGCTAGAATCTAATCTGATTACATAGACTGTGTGATGTCTCAGGATGACATGCGGATTGCAGTGTCACACATAACTTTATATTTACAGTTCCGAATGATATTATAAGCAACCGTGACACTTAACATCAGGCGAACGACTAGCTCGTCACGTCTACATAAAACTATTGTAAAAAAACCATCAACTTAAAATAGTTGAAATATGCATTATAATGCTTGAGTGTTATAATAATTATCACCAACAGCCTGAGGACATCCACTGCTGAACATAGGCCTTCCCACGGAGCGACACTTTGAGCGGCTGCTTGCCTTCTACATCCATCGCCTCCTCGCTTTCACCAGATCGTCAATCTACCTAGTGGGGAGACCGCTACGTCTTCCGATTCGTGGTCGCAACTCGAGAACCTTTCTTCCCCATCGGTTGTCAGTTCTAGAAGCAATGTGGCCTGCCCATTGCCATTCCATCTTGCTAATAAAGAGTTAAAGTATGCAACATAAAAGTATATGTAGAAAGTACCTGAGATGTCATACTCTTATTTTTCCCTCGCCGCAAAGCTGTGAGGACACGATGTGGTATGGTTCTCATCAACTCTGTCACCGGTTCATCCGAGGTTGGCTCGAGTAAATGAACAACATGCCATGTGCGGGACTGGGTGATCACCACTGAAATGTTCGGGTCATATTTATTGACAGGCTGATAGCTCAGTTGGTAGTAGCTCTGACTTCTGAACTACAGGTTGTGGGTTCGATTCCGATCCGGGACAAACATTTGTGTGAAGAACATAGGTTTCTGTTCTGTGTCCGAGTGACATATTGTATCCTATGTATGTATTTACAAACAAAAAATTTATAAGTGATCTGGTTCCCATAGTACAAGCTATGCACAGTTTGGAGCTAGATGGCGCTGTGTGAAATGTCCACACATATTTATTTATTATTTATATAACCACTCAGGCGCGGTGCGGCAGGCGTAGGTAGGTCCCAAAGCGCTCCTCAAATAGCGCGGTATGGTTTTGCATATTTACGGATTATACGAATAAACTAAGCAGTGTTTTAAAATTTCAAAACTAGTTTTGATAAGTAGCATTACTTGGCTATCTAAACAAATGCATTTTTACGTGTGTTGCAGTATAAAAAACACACACAACAACACTACACATAATAATTGACGCTCCTCCGTACGTAAAGGAAATTACTCCGTCGCCGGCGCGCGCCGGCTCGGCGCGAGATGCAATTTAGACTGAGGCGTTTTTTTTTTCTCCTGAACCATAGAGACTTTTACTTTATTTGATAGTGATGTTCAACTAGTTTCAATTTTAGTCGATTTATAATAGTGACACCTCTAAAAATTGATTGCCATCCCTAGTAGCGCAATCAGCTGTAAGCCACAATTGTGGTGGGGAGCGGTCCACGTTGCGCGATGCCGGCCGCACATGTGGTTGAAGCGCCTGAGCGGCTATTGAAATGAATATTATCCAAAGACATCCATATGCCTCCACCACTTTGGATGCTTAGTATAGGGGAAGCCGGCTCTTACAGTATCCATGGGAAGAGATGGGATGGATCTATTCGCAAACCGTGACCATACTTCAGAGACAGCTAAGGATGTAATCAGGGAAAGGCAGCAGCGTTCTCTTTCATCTGCATTGTTAAATCAAAACCAGTGTTTTATTGCAAATAGGCAATTCATAGCACTTTTACATACTTTTGTAAACTACAGCAATCCCTGAGCATGGTATACGACATAATCACCTATTAATAGGGGTTGCCTACGTTCAGCAGGATGCAAAAGAAATGAAATCATTTTTATTTGAGAAACATTTGCAATTTGTGATATTATAAGTATGTATGTATAGTTCCTGGCATATATGAAAAATGGAGGTATTCAATCAATCAATCAATCAATCAATCAATCAATCAATCAAATATTTATTGACATAATTAAGGTACTTTTAATTCCTGCTTATTCCAAAGTACTACTAGCTAAAGTAATTCTGTGTAGTTTTTTTTTATTGTTGGATAGGCTTGCGCTTGACCTCTATCTCACCTGATGGTAAGTGATGATGCGGTCTAGGATGTAACATGCTTGCTAAGAAGATAACTACTCAGTTTACTAGTATAAAGTGTAAAGTTCACTTACATTTCAGCCTCAATCTACCAAGAATATCCTCTAAGTCATCATTAGACATTGATTTAGCAACATGTCTACACAGCACTCTGGCAATACTGCTGGATTGCATGGGCATTTTGTAGTTCTTTACCGTGCAAGAAACCTCCTTCCAGCTTACACTGAACTCCGGCAACACTGAGACACAACAATCTTCTAGCATCATCTTTGAGATGATCATTTCAAGTTCCGCTAGCTCTGCAATCGAGATATTTCAACAAGTATAGGATTTGAAATGTTTTAATATTTTAAACCCCAAGCATTTAAGTGCAATAAATGATGGCTATAAGTAGGCTCACTTGGCTGCATTTTTATATTAAATTTTTAATATAATCAGTAATTAAAATAATACAAAACATGTCATCATCATTAACAGCCTGAAGACGTCCACTGCTGGACATAAGCCTCCCTACCGCAACTTTGAGTGGCTGCTCGCCTCCTGTATCCATCGGCTCTCTGCGTCTTCTGGTTTGTAGTCGCCAATCGAGAACCTTTGTTCCCCATCGGTTATCAGTTAGCAAGCAATGTGGCCTGCCCATCGCCATTTCAACTTGCTAATCCTAAGAGCTATATGGGTCACAAAACATGTAAACAGGGCGAATTCTGTGTACAAAACACCAGCGGATTTGAAGTTTTGAATAAACATGGAATATTAACAGACCGAGTAAGGGAAACAACTCTTTAAATAAATAAATGGCTATGAGTACTCACTTGGCCGCATATTTATAATATTATAATTATTACACACACAACTGCTACCGATTTAAATTTTTGAATTTGTTTTGAAATAAGCAAAACAAATAAAAACACCACAGATAACTGAGATGACTATAGGGGTGGGTTCCAGTTGGACAGAATTAGCGGTATTTTCGTTTTTTTTTTGTTTTCTCTACTGTTTCTGTCAAATGCGGCACAATTTGACTGGCCCGATAGCTCAGTTGGTAGGTAGCTCTGCCTTCTGAACTGTAGTAGGCTGTGGGTTCAATTCCAACGCGGGACTTATATTTGTGTCATGAACTTAGGTGTTTGTTCTACGTCCGGGTGTTATATTGTATTCTATGTATGTATTTACAAACAAAAAAAGTATATAAGTGTGGCGTCGCAAGAAGTTTTTATTTCATTTCTTCATGCTCTCTGCGAGAGCATTTGAAATGAGAAGATATAAAAAATAACAAATGAAGTTTGTTTACTTTTTGACATAGTCAATCACGGCGAAAATTTATTTTGGTCAATGCATACATTTTCGTAAGCTCTTGGACAATAAATAAGTGATATATAATATCCTGCTGTTTTTAATCACCAATGTGTAGAGTCAGTAGCCCGTGACGTCGCGTCGTCCGGTGCATAAACAATAAGAAGTGGTGGAGAAGTCGCCGGTCGCGTAACACAACGACGAGGCGACCCTTCAAAAACCACTAAATAAGTATTGTATCAGTAATCTGGTTCTAGCCCCAAACTAAGTACAAGCTTAGTTTGGGGCTAGATGACACTGTGTGATAAGTCCGCACTTATTTATTTATTTATTCATTCAGCCATTCATTTATTAATTCATTTATTTCTTTCTTTATTTTGCCACTTACTTGTTAAGGGATAACTAAACTTAAGGTGGTACGTCACGCTCAGCGCACCAAATTAAATTTTTTTGCTTGTTTTGCTAATTGTAGCTTAATTACTCAACGCAATTACATGAAAACTAGTTTTCCGCAAATAAATAGAATGTATCAACAAGTAAGGGTTAAAAGTATCACCTAAATAATAATATCATTAGCCACTCGACGTGTATTTACAAACACTGAGTACTCGGCGAAAGCACTGACTTGCCGTTTTACTCGGCAGGTGAAATCAGGCTATTAAGAGTAAGTGGCAAAAATGTGCCGCATTTGGCGGGATTAGTAGCAAAAAAAAAACTAAAATAACGCTAATTCAATTCAAGTGGAACCCACCTTAAATGTGTGATTATTAGCTCCGTGATTATACTCTTTGGTCTGTGCCATAGAAAAAAATTAAAATAATTTAATGTAGGGGTGTACCTAAGGGACGAAAAAAATCAATTTCATGTTAATCGATTAATCTTTATTACGCAAAAAAATGATTAATAAATAATCGCTTTTTAAGACAGTTCAACCGATTTCTAAAAATCAGTGTCTGGGGTGTAATGGAAAAAAAGCAAAAACATAAGATCAACTTTATTTCTAGCTATTATCGTCTGAACGGATTACAGACCACCCGACTACAGTACTGTATAACCGGACATGAGACAGCACTGTTCCCACTATTTCCAAACACTGCACTATGTAACTACTTAATATTCATATAACGGGACAAAACGTAATGCTAATAAGTTTGTGGCAGCCCCAGATAATATAATACCTACAGTACAGATGGCTCATCCCATACAACGGAATAACGCGGGCTATTTTATGAATTATTTTATTTCTGCATAACGTTAAATTATCAAGCGACATTTACTGCGTGTTGGCGAAGTATTGGGCCAAATGAATACACTGGACACTAACTAGAACTCTCTAGACACGATTAGTACATGTTTTTCGTTTGGGCTATTTTTTATTTGTACCTGATTGAACCCCATGGGAGCTATTTTTTTCAGGAAATTCAGCCAAAGTTCTCGAAAATGGTATGACACCGGTTAAGTTTGACGCCAAGCTAGGAGGGAAAGCTTGGAGTCAACCGGTTACAGCGATAAAAACAAAAATGCATATATATTTCTCTTTTACACATGCTTTATTCTCATATAGCTGTTTCGCTGCCGGAGTGAAAGAGATGGCAACTTGATTTGGTCTATTGTTTTCTTTGTCCACAGAACGGAACCTCTGTTACAGGAATTTGGTAGCGGACTAGCGGTGCGGTGTGGCCTTATTATTTTATAAACCAATTGTAAAAAAACAAATACAAAATAATAAAATAGAATTTTAAATTTGTACAATAATAATCGATTATTTTAATAATCACTTTTCTTATCATTCCTAATTTAATGTCGGTTTTTCGTAGATTTTTTTTCTCTAATCTGTGCGTTTTTACCAATGTACTCTATGGTCTGTGATCTGTGGATGATGGCTTCAGCCATCAACATAGAATCATACCTCCATGGCTTCAGCATTCTTCTTTTCCGAAGTAAATAAATTAAATTATTTATATACTTTGTTCTGCGTTGCGTGCGTTGACGGACGGAATTCTAATTTGGTTTTGCACAATATAAGAAATTGGTAACTTTTGTGTACCTTGCCTTATAAACACAGTGAGATAGCCGAATAAACCTATGCAATGGGCGCAAAAACTGCAGCCAATGTTAAAGAAAAACTGACATGCGACCAGTGTAAAAAGGAATTCCATACAGTTCAGGCGCTAAGAACCCACATCAAAACGCATCTCATCAAAAATAAACAGATGCAGGTCATAGTAACTGAAAGCAAAGAGGAAAAGAAGACTGCATTCGTCCCGCCGACATCACGCGTAAGCAAGAGATTGCAGCAGCGGCGACACAAGTCGATTGATAAAAGTGTAACTGATGATGATGCTTCGAAAGCTCCTGGACTCAAGACAGTGTTCGAGTGCCCACTGTGTCTCAAAGTGTACCAAGCTTATTTCCATGCCCAAAAACATTTACAAAATCGGCATGCTGAAGAAATAGATCCAATGTAAGTTTATGTTTCTTAACAGAGATGTACTCAGAAAGGTAGGGGGTAGTGTCTAAATCGTAATAACACAACAATTTCCCGTAAATTTTTAAATTTTGATACTGTATATAGACCTCATGTATGTTGAGCCTTTTTATTGTAAGGTTGAGTTGCACATAGTTCATATTGGTCATATGCAATTTAACTCTTGTTATGGAAAGGGGCCAGCAGCGGCACGGAAACAAGCACTGAAGGTAAAAAATTAACATAAGATCTGTCCATAAAATTGACCCTATCATCTGTCTGAAAGTTTTCAAACAAGGAACGTAATGTTGATAATAATCTCTACTGTTTTCAAACAAACCAACTTGATGCTTAGTTACCAAAACATAGACCAAATATTATGTGTGGAGTGATATTATAGAGTAACTGCATAATCTATATTGGCTTTGTCTTTGCTGCCATTGAATTTACTGAATTCATTAAAAATAAATAATATCTATTATCTCAACTCACCGATAAACATCTCTAAGATTTTTTGGAAATAGCTTGCACCAATTTAATACCAACCTTCAAACACACCATCACCATCATCATTAATATTGATAAACAAAGTAAATAAACCTAATAATATGGGGAAAAGGGAAGGTATAGATGACTTAGTTAAAATGTAACGCAGGGAGGGTGGAGAGGAGGGATGTAAAATAAAAGCTTTAAAACTTCACGTTATTTGATTGTCTACCAAATGGACTGCAACAGCCATATTATTTTAAAAAGTGGACCCCAAATGTAACTAACTGGTGATCCCTGATAGACTATGAAATTACATGCAACTTACATCAACAGCCTTCTGCAGCTCATTCCCTCGATATTCTCTTACCTGACTCTTACTGCACCCATAGGAAGAGATGAGGTGGTCCTATTCCCACCCCGTCGGAACAACATGACTAAATTATACACATAACAATTAAAACAATTTTCATCACCTTTTTACAACCTTGCTACTCAATAACTAAGAGTATAATACTAAGGTTGTATATAAATGTCTGTGATTGTAAAAAAAAAAATTATAAATGTAACTACCTACATAGCTAAATTAATGAAAAGTGTTATTGGCTGAATTGGGCCATGCTCCACTTAACTCGTTAAAATAGTGAGTGAATATCTAGCAATTTAATGATAGATATTCCTCGAATATAAACAAAGTGTTCTGATTCCTTATACCTTCAGCATCACTGTTTCCGGACAAATAGATTCTGGGAGTTTTAAAAGCTATGGTGAACCAATATCTTCTAGATAGTGTCGTCACTTACCATCAGGTGAGACTGGTACGCTTATCTATGGTAAAAAACTGTTAAGCACACCTTTATTTTTGACGGGCCCGATAGCTCAGTTGGTAGTATCCCTGTCTTCTGAACTGAGGGCTGTGGAACGAACAAGAACAACAACCGCGGGATCGTTTGCAATCGATCTCCAAGTCACCATCTAATGTAACATCACTGGAACAGTTGTGCCAGCGACCCAGAGCCGTGCTCCAATACATAAAGAAGCCAGGCTGGCTTGGGTGAATGCTGGAAGGGGGAAATGCACAATACACCCCATGCGGGACATCAGTGCAGGCCTTTCCGCCCCCAAATAGAATAAGATAAGAATGAGGGCTGTGGGTTCGACTCCTACTCAGGACAAACATTTGTGTGATGAACATAGATGTTTGCTCTGCGTCTCGGTGTTATATTAATAATAATAATAATAAATAAATTATCTGGTTCCCATAGTACAAGCTATGCTTAGTTTGGGGCTAGATGACGCTGTGTGAAATGTCCACACATATTTATTTATTATTTTATTATTATTTACGTGTTATTTCCTTTCACAGATCAACTAATTCATTGGATACATTCAAGCCTATTGTTAAAGAAGTATGTACGGTCTGTTCTAAGCAGACGCATGGAGGCAAACATACATGTGGAGACTTTTCAGCAAATGTTGCAGAGTCATATGTGAATGGATTGTACTGCTGTCTCGGCTGCAAAAGGCACTTTCTTAGTGTAGCTGCTTTCGATGCGCATGTAGATGGGCAACATTCAAATGAGATTGATACCATGTTGTTTGGAACTCATAATGGTAATATTTTATTCATCACATTACATATAACGTTTTATTCTTTAAGTTTATTAAGCAGACTTTATTTGCTGAATGCAGTATAAAGTCAACTGTATCCTTTTTGATTTAAATTAGTATGCTTTCAGATTGATTGATTGATTCCCAAAAATAATTTGATCAAAATCGGTTCTGAGAACACAAATGGGTCAAAATATCACTATCAAATACATCTTAAAGCGGAGCGTAGATCATATACATTATATCAGTTTTTATTTCACTTCAATACATGCAGTATTTCCGAAGTTATAACGCCGAGAAGTTAAAGCCCTTTTTTGAATTTCTCATTATGACGTCACGCCGGCACTCCTTCCGGTCACCCGCGGCGTGTTATTCGTGCAAACGAGAGCGCGACTATCGAATGACAACGGGGTTGACGTCATCGCCTGCCCGCGTTTTTAAAAACCTTCGGCCGGAAATACGCACTTTGATCTTAAATATCGCAGCCATTTTTTAAGATATAAAATAATTAAAAACTCAGTTTCCTTTTTTTTTGTAGATTTATTTGGCATGTAAATTAAAAAACGTTTGTCAGGTCCATTATAATCTCGCTATTATTCAGTACGCAATATATTATGGCCCTTTTTTATTTTTATTTGGTAAATAAGTTAACCGGTTTTAATTTAATTTAATAAGATTGGAAAAATCTAAATTGTTTCAGAATTCCTTCTCTGGAAATGCAACATTGAATCTCAGTTGCATGTAAAATATCTAACGCTTAGCAACACAATACAAAGACAGTACTACCAATGCAACTATGTATCACCGAAGAACTCTGCAGACATCACTAATTTGTGCCCATCAGTATTAATTACTAGAGAGACGCCCAATGGAATACAAGTACAATATTACAAGACACATTATGAACACAAATGTGAATACAAATTGCCTGAACAGTTTGAGAAATATCTAATTAAACCTTACCGCAAGGGCAATCCTTTCAATACATTAGATAATGATGATGATCTTTACTTCAAATTCAAGAGTCTTATGAAGAGCATAGCCCTGGGTGCTGCTAAAATGACTCCCACAAATCTGAAAAAGTTATACAGTGCAGCATTAGAAATGCATACTAATTTTAACAATTACGTTGCAGAACAAAAAGCCTCCAGCACTACAATACAAAGCTATATTAATCTTGATCGAAGTGATAGTGAGAGTACAGTGAGTATTGATACAGAAAGGATTGCTACTGTAAGAACCACAGAAGAAGTTATTACAAATAATAAAAGTATGACTGATGATCAAATTACTCAGGTTTTAGAAGTACCTAAAGCGAGAGCATCAGCAAGGTTAAAACGAAAAAGTGATAGCTCAGCCTCACCTTTACCAAAAAAACAGAAAGTTGATTCCGATAAAGATGCCAGCAAAAAGCTAGGCATAAATGAGAGTAATTCTATTATTAATGAACTGAAGTCTCCTAAAATCAGCATAGCAGCACCGATCACTCAATCACCTTCCTTCAATGACTCATACAAAGAATTCATAGGCACCACACTGCAAGGAGTTAAAATAAATACACCTGAATTGTCAGTACCATCACCACTTCCTAAAAAGATTGATAAAAGTGATCCAGTGGTAACACCAGCAAATTCTAAAAGGACTGTGACACCAACGAGTTCTAAAAAGATTAACAAAGAAGTAACCGTGACACCAGCAAGTTCTAAAAAGATCATCAAAGAAGTAACCGTGACACCAGCAAGTTCTAAAAAGATCATCAAAGAAGAACCTGTGACACCTGCTAGTTCTAAAAAGATCATTAAAGAACAACCTGTGACACCTGCTAGTTCTAAGAAGACAGTTAGAAAAGAAGTAGTGGTGACACCAAAGAGTTCTAAAAAGACCAATAAAAAAGAAGTAGTGAAGACTAAAATAGGTCAGTTCATTCCGAGTCCTAAAAAGGCCGCACAATGGAAGGAAGATTCAGAAAACGTTGAAAAACCCGTGAAAAATAAAGTTAAAAGTACAGTTAAGCCATCACGCATTAGCATTGCTGATGTTAAGCTAGAAGATGTAGAATATGAGGTTGTGGAACAAGAAAATGATTGTAATATTCTGGTTTTGAAACTTTGAATATAGGTAAGCGACTCTATTACTTTTCTGGGCTTTCTCTAATTTTATATTTAGTTGGTTGAAGTGTAAATAAATTCAGTAAACCTTAGTTTTCTTTATTTAAATTAAACTCTTTTATTACTGGTTCTTGTGAAGTTGTTCCTGTCTGTCCCCGCGTGGGGACAAACATTAGGCACCTTTGTTCAGACAATATCATCTAAGCCAGTAAATAATAATTCTTGACATTGACTACTGAAAATTGCATAATAAATGCATTTATAATGTTCTAATAATCAATAATGTATCTAATTAACGTAGTTGAAATTAATTAAATATAGGTATCTAAGTTTTCAAATTTCTCTTTCTATGTTTATCAACAAAGTAAGTTGTGTTTATATTTTTTAGTTTTAGGTTTAAAATTAGGTAATGGTTTAAAACATTCATATTCTTGAGACTAATTAAATCTTTAGATAATATTTTTTTGTCTTAATTGATTGAGATAGGGTGAATGGTCGAAATCGGCCGTACCGTAATGCTATGGCTGTAACATAATTTAATTGGAAATTATGTACAATAGATTTAAGAAAATGTTTTTTTATTGTGTACCACGATACTTCAAACGCAGTAACATCAAGATGCAGTTAGTTTACCTTCATACTTTTCACAAATCCGTACACATTTTTCACACTCATTTGAACTCGTTCCACACTACACAAAGGTTAACTGGAAGAAAATGCTACTTAGCATTAAGTTCGCCTATGTACTTGATTTACTCTTGTGCAATAAAGCATTTTCTATCTATCTATCTATCTATCTATCTATCTATCTATCTAATACGCGGTGGCGGTGGCGGCGTTCAATTTTCAATGCCATTTGCCATTTTGGTCATTGGTGGCAGTACAGTATTGACAGTAGAGTCTGCGCCAAACGTTTAGGCGGCTGTGAAGTGCGCAAGCCCCCCCCGCACGCTGCGCAGACCGCTTACTCTTCTCGCGCACATCTAAATTTTGTTTCTGCGCAGCGTTTCTCGCTGACTTCACAGCGGTTATTGAGTTCGGCGCAGACTCTAACTCTAAATAAAACATCAGAATATTGGTTTGGTAATATTATTTTGTAACAAAATACATGTATAACTCATTGTTTTGTAGGAAGGAATACGTTTAGGGTCATTAAGGC
Organism: Ennomos erosarius; assembly: GCA_963580505.1. Taxonomy (NCBI): domain Eukaryota; kingdom Metazoa; phylum Arthropoda; class Insecta; order Lepidoptera; family Geometridae; genus Ennomos; species Ennomos erosarius. The sequence goes on along the minus strand of OY757006.1, from coordinate 3,464,528 downwards.
AACATAATATAAATAGGTAGTGTATTTTTCAGCAATGGATTTAGTTATGTAATGTAAGGTACCAAATATGATTTTGTAATAAAATTTTTAAAACAAAATGAGAATTGTTATTTAATAAACGGGGCCCCTTTTTGATTTTTCATAGCGGCCGGCCCTGTTATCGAGATTTAATAGCGGAGCATGCGCGGCAAGAAAAAAAAAATTGTCAGTTCAAAAGAAGTAAGACAAGGAACTTATAGAGTATATACGTATGTTCCTGGATGTAAGTATAATAAGATATAATTCTGTATCTAGTGATACCAACTTATCCCAAACTGGCTAGGCTTAGCTCTTTTCTGCTGGTTCAGCATTTTGAAAGGATTATGGCCCCATCTAGCCAGACTTAACTTCATTCACCTATAGCATAAATAGAACTAATTAAATTGAAACTTAAAGAAAACTATGCATTTTCAATCTATCTCGAATTCTCTGCATGTAGTGATGTAGGTGCTATGCGATTCACGTAGTGCGTTAGGTAGGTTACAATAATAATTACAAGTATTACACCCAACAATTGAATTATATCTACCAGAATCTGATGGCAAATAGAGAAAATAAAATTTGTAGTAGGCAGCACCGGGGTAATTGGATTAACATGTATACTTTCAATGAGACGATTTATTTTAAACAAACTAGTTCCGCTTCTGTTAATAGATGGCGTAGTAACGACGTATTTTAAACCACAGAATACAAAGAAATGTCAAATTCAGTTGAGTGGATCACAGAGTACGTTGTCGATTTGTCGATAGAAAGCCATTAGAGTATATGCCTTCCAAAAAATAAGGATAAAATACTAAACTCAATACATAATTATTATCTTAACAATGACAGCACGTAAACCCCCCATTTTAGCGCCATCTATCGGGCCTTTATAAAATGACAGCTTTTTTTAATAAAACGCCTCATTCTGGCTGTCTTGTTTTCACAATTTTTTGTCTGTCTGTCTGTCCCTTTGAACACGCATCACTCTGGAACTATATGTTAATAGCTAATTTTCCAGTATAAACATATTGTAATTATGATACGTTTTGTTTTCTAAAACGGCCAAGTGCGGGTTGCATGAAGCAATAAGGATGATATTTTTGTGTAAGACTTGTTTGTATATTACTATTTAAGTACCTATTTAATTATACTCATCCTGATAAAGGGAAGATAGAATGGAAAGGGAAAAATATAGGGGAAACTTGAATGGATGGGACGGCAAAAGACGGGAGGCAGGCGCATGCCTTCCTTCGCCGTACCATCCATTCATCCTTTTTTCCCTATATTTTTCCCTTTTGCTTCTTTCTTACCCATAAACAGGGTTAGGACTTAAAACTAATTAAGCCGGGGCGGGTCAGCTAGTTATTAATAATTATCTATTTTTAGGGTACCCTATAAGTTTGTCATATGTATGTCTGTCCATCTATAACCTTTTTTCTTCTAGTTATAAACGTATAGTCTGCGCTAAACTCAATGGTGGCATAGTATACGTATAAGTTCCTTGATGATGGCCAAGGAATGTATAAGTTCCTTGATGGTGGCTGACTGGCTCTGAAGTGGCTTCCCGCGCACATCAAATTTTTTCTACTGCGCAACGTTCGCGCCTCAGGGGGTCTAGCAAAGATACCAACCACGAACGCAAACGCCAAACGCTAACTCCAAATGTACTGAAATGACATTTCGGAAATCGCTAACTTTTCCGCAGTGAATGTCATTTCAATACATTTTTGGAGTTAGCGCGAGGCACTACTGGGGGTCTAGCAAAGATACCAACCACTAACGCTAACGCCAAACGCTAACTCCGAAACTGTATTGAAATGACATTCGATGTGGAAAAGTTAGCGATTTCCGAAGTGTCATCCTAGTACATTTTGGAGTTAGCGTTTAGCGTTAGCGTTAGTGGTTGGTTTCTTTGCTAGACCCCCTGTTAGTGGTTGGTATCTTTGCTAGACCCCCAGCCAAGGAAGGTTCGTGCCGACTTCACAGCCGCCATTAAGTTTGGGACGGACTCTATACATATAAACGTGAAATTTTTCAAAAAGATAGATTTATATTTCAAATTCAAATATAAATAAGAAAAAAAAAAGCCCTACTACTAAGCTCATTGTTGGCAGCACTGGCAGTGTCATCCAAAACCAAAGAGAATGTAAAAATGCGGTAAATAAACATTAAAATATTGCCGTAAAAAAAACCGTGATACAACAATGTAATAGTCTGTGGCCATAGAGTAACTTTTTATATGTCTGGCTATGGCTAGTAACAAAGAGTATATAATTTACTATATATATATTAAATAAATAATAATAAAGTAAATGTTGCAAGTATGATTCTATGTTGATGGTTGCAAGTTTCTCAAAACGATTAATTATTATGACTGAATCCAATGAGTTATCAACAATTACTACTATAAAATGTAAACAACAAGTCGTCCGCGCAGTCAGGTTCAACGTTGATGGCACTTACTGCCTCACTTGTGGTGCCGATAAGAAAATTAAACTTTGGAACCCTCATCGTCAACTTCTACTCAAAACTTACGGTGGGCATGCAAACGAAGTGCTAGATGCGGCTGGTTCTTGCGACAGCAGTCACATAGTATCCTGCAGCAGTGATAAATCGGTGATTCTTTGGGACGTGACCACTGGGCAGTCATTACGACGCTACCGTGGCCACGCTAGCTCTGTAACCTGTATAAAATTCAACGAAGAGTCTACCATGGCTGTGTCCGGTTCTGTAGACAACACAGTTGCATTCTGGGACATCGCTAGTCGCAGACAGGAGCCTGTTCAAGTTCTAAAAGACGCTAAAGATACAATAACTTCTATACAAGTGACAGATCATGAAATATTGACCTGTTCCGTTGACTGTCATGTAAGGCTGTATGACATAAGAGTAGGATCAATGATATCAGACTACATAGGCCATATAGTTACCTACGGCAGCATGACTCATGACGGCCAGTGCTATATTCTTAGCTGCAACGATGACACCGTTAAGTTATTTGACAAAGATTCCGGGGAATTACTTAACACTTTTTCTGGTCATGTTTGCAATGATTATATGTTAGAAAATACTGTAAATGAAAAAGACAGCCATATTATTTCAGGGTCGGCTACAGGTGAAGTTTTGTACTGGGATTTGATAAGTGGAAGTATAAAACAGAAGTTAATTCATAGTAGTAATAAGCCAGTTGTATCAATAAGCCACCACCCTTTGGATAGTTCTCTGTTGACAGCTTGCGAAGATGAGATAAAACTATGGGGTCTTAAAACAGAGGATTAGAGGGAGAGGAGGGTTAGTAGTCAAATCCAAATGGGTAAATACTACTAAATACAGTTTAAAAGGGTAGGCTATTCTTGGTTAGCACCCCTGGAGTTGTAGGCTACTTTTACTGCTTACCATCAGGTGGGCCATCTGCTTGTTTGTCTGTGTTTAAAAATACTGTTTATTCGCAATAAATGTCAATATCTTGTTAGTAAAGCATTGCTATAAGAATTTTAATTTTGGATTCAAGTTATATTTGTTTGAATTATCCCTAAAGTGAAATGGTACCATTTATTTGGATTTATTTAGAAATCTTACTAGGTGGTAGGACTTTTCCGCATAGTTCGTCTAGGTAGGTACCAACGCTTTGCCAGTTATTCTGCCGCCAAGCAGTAGTGTACAAGCACTACTGCGTTCCGGTTTGAAGGGCACTGTAGCTAGTGAAATTACTGGGCAAATGAGACTTTATGACCTGATTACACAGTGTAGTAATCTGATTACTAGACTGGGTGATGTCTCAGGATGACGTGCACAGTGCAGTGTCACACGGCACTGTATTATTTTAAAGTTCCAAGTGACACTGCAACTGTTATGGGCGGCCGTGCCGCCTACAATCAGGTGAACGACTAGCTCGTCACGTCAATCATTCTCATAAAAAAAACTAAGTAATTTTCTACCGATTTTTACTACTAATAATAATAGGTGAGGTATTACTAGCTGTAAATGGCAATGAAGATCATATTATTAATAAAACTTTTCATAGATAAACAAAACGATTAAACAGGGATCTATAATATAAAACAGGCTTAATTCAAAGCTTTTTTATTTTGTGGTAATTTCATTAATATGCAGCGGGATTTGAGCTTGCACATTCCAACTCTCAAAAATATTTTACACTCCCAACTATATTGTGATTGCAATCCCTACAGACTGAAAATCCTTAGAACTATTTTTGTACCTACTAAGCAGCCATGGAAACATGCATAGAACCTTTGTTAGACAACCTAGTATTAATTTCGACACTATTTTCTGAGAACAAGGGCCAATTTCGGCCTATGACGAGTTATTCCGCTTTCTATTATTCAGTTTTTCACATATTGGCTCTTCTTGGCAGTAAAAATTTTTGTTTCTGTAATGAAGAAAATACAATATTAGGGCTATTAAGTTCATGAAGCCGGAAGCACCACCTTAGATTGGAGGACTAGTAAAATATGTACATCCTGTAATATTTGGATCTCAAATATAGATTAATATAAATAACATTGACAACATCTTAGTTTCTCTTCTACATCCTCCTGCAGCCTCTGTAACTAGCTAATATTGTAATATTTACCGTTCTTGAAGTGTTTACAGCAGGGGAGTTGCCACATTGATTCCTGGCGCAATGTCGTATAGCTTCGTCGTGGCTCTGAAATCTCTTATTGCAAAGCACACACTCGTATCTGAAACATTTGTGTTAGCTACTTAAGTAGGTACTAATGCTCATCTGCACTAGTTTTATGGCTCCTTAGTTTGCACTTACCTCTCTAGTTTCGGTTTCTCGTATTTGTCAAACTGATGTCAAGTCAACACACTAAATGCTGTACACTCATTGGTTGAAGCCGATGATTAACAGGCAATGAGCATTCAGTATTTGGTGTGCCAAGTTGACACTAGTTTAATTAAATAAACGTACGAAAAACATTGTTACGCGGCAACACTGGCAGAAAAGCTCATCAGCGTTTAGCCACTAGTCAAAAAAGAAGAAGGGATAAGAGATATACAGGATGTAATTGAATTCATTAGCATCCTTTGAAACCAAGCACCTACTCCTGACACCGGTCACGTGTGGACTAACATTTATGAAATCAAACGTATTTACTTTGGTATTCATTATAACACTAGAGAACAAGATAACCAACTTTATCAACTACTGTAGTATACAAATAACAAAAAAAAATTAAGCACTGTTTTTAACCCTTGCATACATTTTAACAAAAAAATGTAAAAGTATCAAAATCATTTGCGCCAACTACGTTAGACTCCGGCAGTATTCATGAGATAATTTACGAGTTTCGGAAGTCACTATTCTAATATGCCGCAAGCGTCTACTAAAAACAATCTACTACCTTAGCGCAACGTAATAAGATTGAGAACTGCGTAACGTCGCAACCTTCGCCACGCCTCCCGACCTTCCTGGCAATCTTGCGTCTCACTCCAACCAAACAATCGGCGCCGGCCCCCCGCCCGGCACGTCACTCGGTCATCGCACTTACAGCTGGTCGTCTATCACTACCTAATCTGTGGTCTCAGTCGTCAGGATAAAAGTGTTCTGTGGTCGTTACTCGCCAGCGCAGCGATACGGTCGCCGTGATAATTGATTGCAGATGCGATCGTATTGAATTCCGATTCAGATTTTTATTGCTTCCATAGGTACAATAGGTGGAATATAAAATTAAGTCTAGTTTCATATGGAAAGGCGCAGCAAATTTGGAGAGAGGAGGGCGACTTAGCAAAAGAATCAAAGTAATAAAGTAATTTCAAGTACCTACCTTCTTCTAATGTTTTATTTGATACCTACTTTTAATGATAATACGGACAATTTAGTGCTAACGCAAGTAATGTTGTACCGATCGTTTAAATACGCTATAACCATGTTACGTGGTGACTGGTGATTAAATTGTTTGTCTATCATTTATCAACTTAATTAACGAGTATTTTTCTAGGCACGTATTATCCATTTTTTAATTCCAAATAACTTTCTAAAGTCACAAATTATGTTGTTAGCAGGTACCATCAGTTTGAGTGTCCTAATATCAATTCGCCGGTCAATGTAACTATTAAGAAATAGTTTGTAGATTAGTTACACAATTGATTGGGTACCTACTTACTTGAGTTCTTAAGGTTTTAACTAGTGCAAATACCGTAAAACATTAGATCCTAGGATAACTGCGTCAGTTAGGTAGAGTCGAGTGTGATGGCGCGGGGCGCGGGACGGGCGGCCGGCAGGGCGCGCGGGCGTTCTGCTATTATTACTTTGTGGCCGTCGCGCGCCGTTTCTATGCCTACTTGTCATTGTAGTAGGTACGTATTGCGCGTTTGCGCACCGCAGTTTTTTGGTAGTAATCTTATTTTTTAATAGCAGTTTCAAATTTATTTTTATTTTTCATTCGATCTCTTTTCTCTATAATATCCATCAAAAAATGATGTGCAACTACATACTCAATTTATGCCAATGAATTCAATAACATCCTGTATATGCGTATGAAAGAGAGGTAATTAAATGATTTCAGCTTGGAAGTGTTGTGCACATGCTGAGATAATGCACGTACGTGCTGAGAAACTGCACAGCTACAGAGGAAGCTAGATACACATCAGGAATGCTGACACCAGTGGACGCACAGCATTCTACTCTTGATTTTATGAATGCCTCATCTGCATCAATACAACACCCAACATCAGCACCACTGGAGCGGTTGTGCCAGCAGCCTAGAGCCACATTCCAATGTTTTAAGGAGTTGGGGTGGCTCGGGTAGATGCTGGAGGGGGAAATGCACAATACACCCCAAGCGGGACGTCAGTGCAGGACTTAGCACCCCCACATCGAATAAGAAGTGTTGTGCAGGCAGATTCCCACTTTATTGCGTTGTAGCTAGCTATTTATAGCGAATCTTCTGTTGTCTCGTTTTGTACTTGGAGAAAGTATGTTCACGAGCTATGAACGAACTTTATAATTTTTGGCACCGGTAGTATCAAGTAAAGTTATATTACTACTAGGTAGAACACTAACCTGGTATAATGTCTGTAGTTATGTTCAGTCATGCTGCCAGGGTTTGGTATGAGTTGAGAGCAAATATCGCATATTACACCATCTCCTTCCCCCTGGAAATCAAAGAATAATATTATTTACACACAGCGCCATCTAGTGCCTAACTATGCAAGCTAGTTTTTTTTATGCTATTACCGCCAAATGCGGCTCTGCCACTGATCGCGAAGGAATATCACTCAAAAATGGAGAAATCATTTGAAAAAAAAAACAAATATCTTTTTAGAACAAACATTTCTATTGCTGTCTCACTCCTGCTGCACTTAGGAGTAAAGGTAGAAGTAAGAAAACAATATTTTCTTGGAGCTTTGAAGAATATGACGCTCCTAGAGGAGAAGCGTTTTTTATGCTCTGTGATACGAATATTAACATGCTTTTTTAAAATACTTATAGCACACTAAAGGCACCCCACATGTAAGGTGATGCTTTATGCAATAAATATTTTAAAGCTCCATTTGACAACATTAGGGATTTTGACAATTATTATTAGTAAAATAACCCTAAAATCACATCAATAAATTAATCAAGTCTCAACGTGCCGGTCCATGTTTCCTTTTGCTGTGGTCATCTAAGTTGTCTCTGTAGTTGAAACCGATGATACATGTTTCACATCTGAAATGGTATAAAAACATTTCAACGGCCTACAATTTTCAATGCTATAGGTCTGAATCAGACTGAAACTACCTTCGCAATTTCCCCCACTTTTTCCTGCCCAATGTTGCTAAGACTTCATCAAAATCTATGTGATACAGCTGAATTAAAAAGAAAGTTTTGGTTTTTCTTTGACAATTTACACATTTACACATCATCAACAGCTCACGCATCATGCTGAACATAGGCCTCCCCACAAAGCGCCATTTTGAGCGGCTGTCTCATGCATCCAACTGCTCCCTACGGTTTTAACGACCGTCAGTCCACCACAAGCATAAAGTAAAGTATTTTATGGTATGAGTATTGCAGCTCATATCCATCATCAAATAACAATTTAACATCAAACAACAAAAATTTTACAATAAGGAATAATTTCTGTTTTAAAATAGATAAGTACCTAAATTTATATCTGAGGTAAGCACTAGACTGAGCCTGGAGTACTCGCTCCCTGTTTAACTCATCTTGACTTAGTTTTATTCTTCTTACTACAAGAGGATTGTTGCTTTTCTTTCCCTTTACTGTAACAGAAAATAGGCCTTTATACTCTTCTCACTTTCACCTTTCTGCCACAAGTGTAGTAAGAATGAGATGGCAATAAGAATGTCACTTGTTATTAGAACTTTTTGCGTTTACCTTTCTTAGGCTTTATTAATTTTCTTATTGTCTTTGGTCTAATTTCAGTTTGAATTAAAGGAGGCATACTATCCAATTTGATTTCAGAAATGTCAGATGGATTTGTTTCTTTCCCCATCAATTCTGGACTTAAATCTAAACTATCATAGAACATTTTGTCCGGCCCGTCTATCTCTATTTCTAGGGATTTAGAGTTGTTTAACAATCCATTATCCAAGTCTGTCAAGTTTTTGGCGGGAACTAGAGGGAGATCGGTTAAAATCTCTTTGCTCAACAAACTAGGCTCTAAAAAAGATAAGTGTTCTCCGTTCAAAAATTGTAACTGGCTGCCGATTGTAACAAAATTTTGATTGTTACGTTCTAGTATTTCCAGTGCTGTTTTTATGTTTTTATTTACTTCTATATTCAAACTGTTTTGATCATGAATTAAATCTTCGTTTGTCATGTTTGGTATTTCATCACTGAAATTTTCTTCCAAATTTGAACCGTTTTGTATTTCTATTATGTTGTAGTTATCTTCCATAGAGTTATTGCTATCAATTATATTGGTCTGTGTGTCTAGGTCCGGTGGTAAGTGTATATAATCTACAACTTTTTGTACAATCAAACTATTCATCCTTTTCTTGTTTACTGTTGTGTTTGTATACATCTGAAAGAGATACATATAATATTTTACACACATGCAACAAACAGCTTTAAAAACCAACGCATATCATTACATAAAAAAGTTCCTGCGTTAAAAAAAACAGCAGCCCTACCACGTAAGCATTCTGGTAATGAACATCGCCTGCTGTCCTGCTTGCACCAATGTACACACCCTTGAGTGTGAGCAAGAGAGCACACGATTACGATTGCCACCGGGCTTAGGCAGTAAGGCCACTGGTTAGATACTTACTCCAGAGAGCAATATCTCATAACTCTCTATTACTTGTTTTTGGAAATATTTTATTTTCTTCAATATAGAATGACACTGGAGGCATACTAGCTGGTTGAATTGTTTGAGCTGAAAAAAAATCAATAGATTTCATTAAATACTTACATTATTTTTATCTAACACATGATGTGAGAATACAGAGTATAATGTGGCTCAGTGAAGAATTATTAAATGGCAAAGTATACCTTTCTCCAAATAGATCTGTAACGCAGCTATATTTTTGGGGACCTGTCCATTTGGCTGTATCTCATGAACCGTGATATTTAGAGAGCCATAGATTTATATATCAGGATATGCCCGAAGGAACATTTTATTTTGTCAAAACGGCGTGGGAAAAGTCAGCGCCATCTATTAGATTTCGCGTGAACTACGACAAGTTGAGAAAATTAGGTGCCTATCGCTGCCATTATGTCCGTCAATGTTTATGTTTACAATGATTATTCCAAATATAAATTCGATTATTTTGTTACAAAACAGAGTGTAATATTGAAAATATTGAATTACTTGAGGTAAGAAACTTGGTCTTTCTTTTTACTGCACTATTGAGTATAGATTGTGCAACCCTTCACCATACAACTTGGCATATTTTGTTTATGACATTCGACCGATGCCTTCTAACTTCCATCACAGACTGAGCGCTAGTGGATGCCAATCTGTGAAATTGGCTCCCACTTTGAAGCGACGTTTTAACCTGTCATTAGGCTTGTCCTTAATATATATGTCTATGTAGACAGCTGAAATTTTCACAGATGATGTATTTCTGTTGCCACTATAACAACAAATACTAAAAATCAGAATAAACTAGATATTTATGGGGGCTCCCATACAACAAACGCGATTTTTTGCTTATTTTTATGGATAATGATACGGAACCCTTCATGGATCTGCGGACTCACACTTTGCCGGTTATTTATTTTTGATATTAAACTACTTATATTGGAGTCATACTGAACAGCCTTTAAGCATTCACTGCTAAATATAGGGCTCACAAGAGGTTTGGTTTGACATAATCACTACCCTTGTCAGGCGTCTTGGTGACCTGCACCCATAGACATATATATTAAGGACAGGCCTAATGACTGGTTATAGGTCGCTTCAAAGTGGGAGCCGATTTCACAGATTGGCATCCACTAGCGCTCAGTCTGTGATGGAAGTTAGAAGGCATCGGTCGAATGTCACAAACAAAATATGCCAAGTTGCATTGTGAAGGGTTGCACAATCTATACTCAAAAGAAAGACCAAGTTTCTTACCTCAAGTAATTCAATATTTTCAATATTACACTCTGTTTTGTAACAAAATAATCGAATTTATATTTGGAATAATCATTGTAAACATAAACATTGACGGACATAATGGCAGCGATAGGCACCTAATTTTCTCAACTTATCGTAGTTCACGCGAAATCTAATAGATGGCGCTGACTTTTCCCACGCCATTTTGACAAAATAATATGTTCCTTCGGGCATATCCTGATATATAAATCTATGCCTGCACCCCTATTCCCAACCCTTCGAAAACTTTTCGATTCGAAATCTACACTCTCCGTCTCCTTCATTCTAAAATTTCTAAATGTAGATGAAAGAGACGGATAGCGTGAATTTCGAATCGAAACGTTTTCGATGGGTTGGGGAATAGGAGTGCAGGACAGGGTTGTTGCGGATCCCGATTTTTTTACATCCGCGGATGCGGATTTATGATGGGTCACATCCGCGGAAGCGGATGCGGATGTTTATAATCTTATTTAAATATAGTATATGAATGAAGAATTAAAACAATGATAAAGTAATTATTAACATTTTTATGAATGAAAATTGGAAGTATTAAGGTAGAACGTTTCACTCAGTTGAAGTAGCAGTGGACGGGCCACATTGCTCGTGGAGCTGACAACCGATGGATAAGAAAGGTTCTCAAGTGGCGACCACGAACTGGAAGACGCAGTGTAGGCCGGCCCCCAACTAGGTGAACCGACGACTTGGTCAGAATCGTGTGGAGTCGATGGATGCAGGGGGCAAAAAGCCGCTCAAAGTGGCACTCTTTGGGGGAGGCTTATCTTCAGCAGTGGACGCCTTCAGGCTGATGATTAATTATGTTACACTCAGCGCGACAAATTCAAATTATCATGCGTTTTTTTGTGATTTGTTGCTAAACTAATGATATTTAGGATTAGGTGATACTTTTAATCCTAATTTGTTGACACATTCTACTTATTTACGGAAAACAAGTTTTTATATAATCACGTTGAATAATAAAGTTATGATGTTTTTTGTTATGATTAGCAAAAAACGCAAGAAAGTTTTTTATGGTTCCGTATTCAGGGTAAAGCGAACTCTATTACTAACGCTCCGCTATCTATCTATCTGTCTGTCCGTCTCTCACCAGGCCCTCTCTCATGAACCGTGATATTTATACAGTTGAAATTTTCACAGTAGATATATTTCTGTTGGCGCTATAACAACAAATACTAAAACATAAAATAAATATTTAAGGGGGCTCGCATACATCAAACGAGATTTTTTGCTCGTTTTTATAGATAATGGTACGAAACCCTTTTTGCGGGAGTCCGACTCGCACTCAGTCGATAACTTTTTTCTAAAATCATGGGGTCCCATCAGGTACAAAAGAAAAATTACCCGAACTTGAAAAAAATGTAGTAATCGTGCCTAGGTTAGAGAGTTACTATTTAGTGTCTAGTGTATTCATTTGGCCCAATACTTCGCCAACACGCAATAAATGTCACATGATAATCTTGCGTTATGCAGAAATAAAATAATTTGTAAAATAGCCCGCGTTATTCCGTTGTATGGGATGAGGCATCTGTACTGTAGGTATTATATCTGTGCTTAAGTAAAGAATATTGTTATAAAACGATAAACATTACTTATAATCTAATATATACCGGTGTAACATACTGGCCTTTACCTAGCGATTTTAATTTAATAAGCTGAGCTAAAACTGATATGTATAAAGACTTCATTTAAACAATTATTTACACACAATCTCTGTATCACAATAACAACTCTCAAAATATCTATATATTATACGAAAGTAATATAGAGCACCAGCCCAAACAAACACGTAATGATTAATTTATAAGAAATAATTGTTGCACCCGCCACTTTCTTTCTTGTTGCAACTTGTATGACATCCGCATCCGCATATGATTAATGCGGATGCGGATGTCCAAATCTATGCGGAAGCTCCGCATTTGCAGATGCGGATGCGGTTATCCGCAACATCCCTGGACCACATTAGATTAAAATGCTGATTGAGGCTTGGTTCATTTTCAGCCATGCTGCCAGAGAGTAGGTACTTCCCTGGATATTCCCATAACTGGCTGTTATGGTAGGGACATAGGGCACCCGCGGATAGTGATGGGATGGTCCTATTTTTACACCGAGAGGCGGGATCCCACAACAATAACATGGTTTTTTTTAATGAGATTGAATGACGTGACAAGCTAGTCGTTCACCTAATGTTAAGCAATACGGCTGCCCATAACAGTTGCAGTGTCACTCGAAACTTTAAAATAATAAAGTTTCGCGTGACACAGCACGTCATCCTGAGACATCACACAGCCTAGTAATCAGATTACTGCACTGTGTGATCAAGGGGTCTGGCAAAGATACCAACCACTAACGCTAACGCCTCACACTAACTCCAAAATGTACAGGAGGTCTAGCAAAGATACCAACCACTAACGCTAACGCCAAACACTAACTCCAAAATGTACTGATATGACATTTCGGAAATCGCCAACTTTTCCGTAGCGAATGTCATTTCAATACATTTTTGGAGTTAGCGTTAGCGATTGGGATAATTGCTAGACCCCCAGGTCTTAAGTCTCATTTGCCTAGTAATTTCACTAGCTACAATGCCCTTCAAACCGGAACACAGTAGTGCTTGCACACTACTGCTTGGCGGCAGAATAAATGGCAAAGCGGTGGTACCTACCTAGACGAACTTTGCAGAAAAGTCCTACCACCTAGTGAAAGTGGGTTTATGTAATTAATTATACTTAGTATTAAAAATACCTGTGGTTTATCAAATGCATATAAATAATCACTGTGTTCGCATTTTTCCAACTCTAACATCGGGCCTTCTCTATCGAGACAACAAATGCAAAACGGATTGAAGGACTGTATCGTCTTCGTTATGTCCTGATTTAACCCAAAATCTTCGAAATTTAGGAGTAATAAGCGAGACATCATTCAAAAAACTACTGTAAAACTTAGAAATAGTAAACGTAAATAAATAAAATAAACAAAGTAAATTACTGCCAGTGTTGCCAGCGACTGATAGTAAAAAGTATTAAGTAACACGAGACAGCTCAAAAAGTAACATTTTCACAAGAAAAGTAACATGAAGTACTTTTTATTCTTATATTTTGGCTCCACACTTAGTGTATTTAGCCAGTGTCAAGTATTGTAAATTTTTCATCATGTTAATAGAATATTTCACATGAAGTCAAGCCTTAGTCATAGTCAAAGTCCGATCTAAGTCAGGTAGTCATATTCCAGTCTCAGTCATGCTCCAGTAAAGTGGTGGCAATTTTACTAGAAGCTTCTATGGAATATTGGAAGCAACACGGAAAATCATGTTTCACCACATTATCACTTTCCCACACTCATGCTCGTAATTCAGCACTTAATGCGTAAAACGCCACCAATTTTAAACATTAACACTGGAAAAAGCACAAGTTTTGAGGAATAATACAATGCAACGACGTGATGTTTCCGCGTTCCCGCCAAAACTCCATGAAGTACTTATTATTCGAACGAATTCTTTATTGGTGCGTTCGGTTTCACAATAGGCTAGTTGGCTGCTATATTTTTGTTGCATAAATTAGTAATATTCCTCAGAAATAAACAAAATCAGTCTGGGTTATGAAAATAGTTGATGTCACTTGCTAAAAGCATTGGCGCATACATTAGGGTTTAGGGGGGCCATGGGAGCTCCATACTCGCGACTCTCAGATGGATTTTTAGCATACCAGCAATAATAAATAAATAAATAAGTGTGGATATATGACACAGCGCCTTCTAGCCCCAAACTCTAAGCATAGCTTGCACTATGTCACTATGGGAACCAGATAACGAATATAATACTTAGATATTACTTTTTGTTTTAATTGCATTCATTTTAAACCTCCTTTAACCCTAGAGTGCTCGCACTATGAGCATTTTGCCGCCCTCTGCAAACAAATGTTAATATTTATTATAAATAATTAAACGTGCGTGTCGCGCGCGGCGGCAAATTGCTAACCGTGCAAGCACTCGCGTAAGTATAATTTATGTGTTTATTTTTGGCATAAATGTTGAAATGTTTAGATCTTGAGTTATTTATACTGTTATTTGCGCTAATTTAAATGCAAATAAGATGTTGTAATGGTTATATCATCATCATCATCATCATCATTAACAGCCTGAAGTCGTCCACTGCTGAACATAGGCCTCCCCCAGGGAGCGCCACTTAGAGCGGCTGCTCGCCTCCTGCATCCATGGTTATATCATGGTTTGATTATTTCTTAAATATCATTTTGCTCCAAAGAATGTACCTATTTGCGAAAAATCTGTCTGGCCATAATTAAACCACAAATATAACAAAAAAATCTTTCGTGGTTTTTGTAAAAAACATAAAGACACAATTTAACCAGATTTATACCACTGAACTACTAGAAAATTCCTCTAAAATATGCATAGTTCGTCCAAATGTCATGTAAAATAGATGGACAAAAAAGGGTGCAATGTATACTGTATGTATTTGTTTGAAAGACTATTGCGCTTACACATACAATGGAGATAGTGGAAACATATAAACTTTAGCTGGTTAGCATTGTTTTTAAGTTTTTTATAATTTTATGTAAATATGTCCCTAAAAATTTGAAAATACCCCAAAGCTGCTTTTAAATCCAATTTTCCAGATATATTCTTACATAACATGAATTAATATAGCATTTTCCAAAAGTGCTTCATTTCGATCCTCTTGTAAATATTTTAAAATTCGTTTAATTACAAATATGGTTAATATGCATTTTGATATGGGCGGAAAAATGCTCTACACGCGCTCACTAACGTTACACGGAAAGGCACGACTACTCTAGGGTTAAGAAAATAATACTTATACAGATGTTTTTAATAGCAAACAATTAGCCTATTATTTTTTGTTTGTGGGGTAATGGTATTTTGGTCGTAAAAGTAACATAAAGTAACATTTTGAGTCGTGTAACAATGAATGTAACATGAGAAGGTCAAAAGTAACGTAAAATGTTACAAAAGTAACATTCTGGCAACGCTGATTACTACCAAAGAGTATATAATACCTATTCTAGGAATTACTACCACAGATTACTAATTTACTACCAAAGAGTATATAATTTACTACGTTTTTTTACTATATTATTTTTCTCTTTGTTTACTACCACAGATATGTGACAGATATTTCCACTCAATTTCTGTGTTAGTCTGTGACTGTAATAATCATATGCTTCACAGGTTAAAGAAAAAAAACAAGTATCCTTTCCATCAACATAGTATTATATGGACGGCAGACATTCACAAAACGCCTGTCCATTTTCTGTTGGTGTGAGTATTTAAATATGCATTAGTATGCGTGAGTAGGGAAGTGACCCCTATTACACAATATATCGATATATAATAAACCTAACCAAACAGTGCTGCAGAATTTCGATACTTTTTAGTTTTAATACAATAAAGAAAATTAGATATTCGTAGAACCAGAAGACGCAGCTTAGGCCGGCCCCCACTTGGTGGACCGACGATCTGGTGAAAACTACGGGGAGCTGATTTATGCAGGAGGCGAGTGTCCGCTCAAGGTGGCACTCTATGGGGAAGGCCTATGTTCAGCAGTTGACGTCTTCGGGCTGTTAATGATGATAATGATGATGATGACCCTAGTAAAAGTATATTGAAACATTATATGAAATAACGTTTGCAAGTAACATTTTTATATGTGTGTTGCCAGTGATGACTTATGGAACTGAGACGTGGTCTCTAACTGTTGGCCTCATTACTAAGCTCAAAGTCGCGCAACGAGCTATGGAGAGAGCAATGCTCGGTGTTTCCCTGCGAAATAAGATCCGAAATGAGGAGATCCGCAGAAGAACTAAAGTGACCGATGTGGCTCTTAGGATTAACAAGTTGAAATGGCAATGGGCAGGCCACATCGCTCGTAGAGCTGACAACCGATGGTTGAAAGGTTTTCGAGTGGCGACCACGAACTGAAAGACGCAGCGTAGGCCGGCCCCCCACTAGGTGGACCGACGACCTGGTGAAAGCCGCGGGGAGCCGATGGATGCAGGAGGCGAGCAGCCGCTCTAAGTGGCGCTCCCTGGGGGAGGCCTATGATCAGCAGTGGACGTCTTCAGGCTGTTCAAATAACATTGTTCCATAATAGTTAGTTTTTATTTTATATTCGCGTTTTCTTATTCTATTCATTAAAATGATGGTTAAATTTGTAAAAAGGGTTCCGTACCATTATCTATAAAAACGAGCAAAAAATCACGTTTGTTGTATTGAAGCCCCTATATTTATTTTAGGGAAAAATATAGGGGAAAAGGATGAATGGATGGGACGGGTGCGCCTGTCTCCCTTCGCCGTCCCATCTATTCATCCTTTTTCCCTATATTTTTCACTTTTGCTTCTATCTTACCCATAAACAGGGTAAGGCATAAAACTAATAAACCCGTGCGAAACCGGGGCGGGTCAGCTAGTTTATTATTAATTTCATAACTCATATTAAAGCCAGACGACACTGGCCTACCTATTGTATTTTATAAAAGTAGGTTAGGTGCCTATTTTTAAATTGCCAGATTTACACCTACTTTTTCATTCTGTTTGCACTTTGATCTTAATCCATTCAGCCACTTTTAAGGAAAGAGATTTTCTACTTTTTAATCTCCCCAAAACCAAAGTAATTTTGTGCAAATGTATGAAGATTTATGAATATCGACAAAATGTAATGGACAGTGTAGGTACATCACTATTCGAGAGGCGTAAAATCGCCCATCCCAAAAATATCAATTAAAGCATTAAATCTTTCAGTAATTGCATTCGCATGGTAATTATACGGTGGAAAAAACGTATATTCTTAATATGAAATGCATATTTACTTCGAAACTTCGATGTTTAATATAAAAATAGCCAGTAAACTTTAACGTATAAAATGATGATTCTGGTTTTCCTTCGACTCCTCGGGTTACTCTTGATGCACAAAACACAGCACAACACGACACAATTTCACTATTGATACAATATTTAGCCCTAATAACAATATAATCACTAAATTTTCACGTTTTATGCTCTCGCATTTAATTTCATGACACACCAAACTGTCAGAACATGACACGCGGTGTCGGTAAGGCGACGTTGCCGTACCGACATTCGCTTTCTCGCATACTCTATGCGACGATTCGTGTATTAGACAGAGATACAAGACAGTATGTTTACACGAAGGATGCGGAGCGGCAACGCCGCATTGGCAGATTTTGGCTCTCTCCATAGACCTCCATGATCCTTTCAGAGTCAGAGTCAATCCAGTGCTGTCATTTTAGCACTTTGGCGCTATATCTAGCACTTTTTTGATTATTCTAACACACAATTAAACATATAGGTGAAGCACTATTATCTTTACGGTGACACTGGGGCAGCATCTACATTAAAGGTTTTATACCCAATGTGAGAAACCCGCTTCATAAACTGAATTATTTCTTTATCTTCTATTTAATAAAATATTATTAAATAATTTAGCGCAAGCGCCATTTGGATACGCTCACGCTGCCGATAACACTGCGCTAAAATCTACCATTTTTATGTTATAATATAGCTGAGTGCGTTGCGCTGATTTTCTGAACGGCTATTGGGCCCAGGGTTGCCAGATTTACAATTTAAATCGTATTTGTACGACTCTTCGGCTTTTTTACTGATGTACGATCGGTAGACCAAGATCGTACGGAAAACGTACAACTCTTATTTATTGGCTGAAACATTTTGGTACAACTCCCGTCCATCCATCTCTATAACCACTTCTACTGATGTTTGGTGCCTAAATAAATAAATAATAAGATTTATTTGATCTATGACTGACGCAGGGAATAGATTGACGAATGGTGCAGTTTTCTCAACATTATTGATATAATTAATCGTACTTTAAACAAACAATGACGAGTTTTGAAGCCTGGGGCCGTACTGTGAGCTCTTAGCGCGATTCAAATCAGAGCGTATATTGGATCGCAATGTTTTTTTGAATGAATATTTTGACACGCGACCCAAACTAGGCTCTCTTTTGAATCGCACTTAGAGCTCACAGTACGGCCCCAGATCAAACAACAGTTCGAAAATAATATCTCCTCTCTCGTGAAAGCGTTTGGTTGTATACGTATCCGCTCAGGCGCTTCAACCACATGTGCGGCCGGCATCGCGCAACGTGGACCGCTCCCCCTACAATTGTGGCTTACAGCTGATTGCGCTACTAGGGATGGCAATCAATTTTTAGAGATGTTCCTCGTTATAAATCGACTAAAATTGAAACCAGTTGAACACCACTATCGAATAAAGTAAAAGTCTCTATAGTTCAGGAGAAAAAAAAAACGCCTCAGTCTAAATAGCATCTCGCGCCGAGCCGGCGCGCGCCGGCGACGGAGTAATTTCTTTTAGGTACGGCGGAGCGTCAATTATTATGTATAGTGTTGTTGTGTGTGTTTTTTATACTGCAACACACGTAAAAATGCATTTGTTTAGATAGCCAAGTAATGCTACTTATCAAAACTAGTTTTGAAATTTTAGAACACTGTTTAGTTTATTAGTATAAACCGTAAATATGCCGCTTTGGGACCTACCTACGCCCGCCGCACTGCGCCTGAGTGGGTATTAAAATTTAAATTTTGTGTGACATCTTGAATCTTCGATAAATACGTATTTTCTTAAATTCTTTAAATTTTGTATGACTGCAACATTCTATTCTAGTGCAAACTGTGAATTTGTAAACTGGTATTCAGTGAAGTCAATTTAATTTAAAAAAACTTAGAAATTTATTTTATTACTTAGTATATTTAATGAAACTCTGAACGGAACATTACGAGGCTGAAATTGTAAAAAGTTTAAGCAAATAGTAGAAAATATTAATCGTTTTTGGGGGACAACATCATAAAACTCGTTGTACGATTTTTATGATGTTGTCCCTTTTTTATTTCAATATTGGCCTGGTATACGACCTTTTTGTACCTGGCCTGGCGTACGACCACGCATTTTTTGAGCCTGGCAGCCCTGATTGGGCCATGCTTCTATGAGACGTTTATTTATAAAAAAAACTAGTTCCGCTTATATGGCGTAGTAACGACGTATTTCAAACATGGTCGTAGTTTCAAACCACGGATAATAAAAAAATTCAGTTGAGTGGATCACAGAGTACGTTGTCGATTTGTCGATAAAAAGCCATTGGAGTATATGCCTTCCATAAAATAAGGATAGAATACTAAACTCGATACATAATTATCTTAACAATGACAAAACATAAACCCCCCATTTTAACGCCATCTATCGGATCTTTGCAAAATTACAGTTTTTTTTTATAAAACGCCTCATTAGCATATTATTTTTCTCTATGCTATTGTATTGGCTAATTTTGAATTTTGGAATTGGATCTGGCAGCGCTAGGTTGCAGTGTGGTCAACGTAGGCGATATATCGCCATTTAAGCTACTCAGGACTAGGAACTGGCGACGTAAAAATCTGATTGCCGACTGGTCACCTTTTAGGCTACCTCAGGGACAAGTCATTTGAATTAACCAAATCGTTAATAAACACCTTTCATAAAAATTATAGCCACCTTGAGGTCTGAAATTCAATAAAGACGAATAAAATTAAGTTAGAATGTTGATGTTATGACGTGAACATGACTAATAAATCTACAAAAAGTAATTTAATTGATTTTGTATTGTAAAAGCTATGTAAACAAGACGAACTTTGTGTAAAAGTCACTTGAACGACTGGTAAAACTTAGTCGTTCTGTCAACATAATTCACAGTATAAATCATATCGCCTTAGCCTACCTATTATCTGTAAAGTGTTAAAATCTTTAGTAAAAAAACTGGCCAAAACTGGCAACGAATTAAAGAAAATCATTCAAAATTTGCCATTTTATACTAACATAAAAATAAATAACTTTGACGAAAGCCTTGTCTTGTTATTGCTGGTGCCTTGTCTTGTTATAGGTAGCTGGTGGACGAAACATTATTGATCTATACCCCGTTCCAAAATCTTAGATACATATATGTCTCCAAAAGTTATAAGTGACATGCCAGTTGTATGAAACCTTTTTCCCTTGTGAAAAATATTTTTTATTGATTTTGATTCTTAACAACTCATCTGTTTGTTTGTACAGTTATTTATGTTTATGTTTATTCAAAGGCTTCCCACGGCCGCTTTTTGACTGGCGACAGATTTTTCGTTCTTGACAACGACAAGGTCCTTGAGGTTGACAGATTGGCTGAGGATCCATTTAACAAACGAATTTCAGGATGAAATTACTGAAACTTAACAAAAATGGACCAAACATTTATAATAAAATTGTGCAAATGCAGAATATTCGCGTTCGAGAGAGAAGGCAAGGGAATATGGGAATAGGGTGAATGGGTGAAGGTGAAGGCGAATTCATCGATTCATCCTTTTCCCTAATCTGCCTATTATACTGAGATAAGGCGTGAAACTAATAAACACGTGCCAAGACGGACGCGTCAGCTTTTAAAAAAGAAAGTTCGTCAAAAACTACTATTTTACTTCATTTTAACGTTTGAGGCTTAGGCTACTTTTTTAGGCGACAGGACCTAAAATTCGGCTACTTTAGGCTACTTAAGCTGGGAAAAATGGCGAAATTAGTTGTCGCGCAATCGTAAACAGGCTATTCAATCTTCATACAAAGTAATTGGCAATAAGTAATATGACGTCACATGTTAAAAAAACTACACATTTTAAATCATTTTCATAGATGGCAGTATTGACCAAAAAGTATATAATGCATAAAAATCATCAAGAAATGAAACGTGCCCTTCGTATAAATTTCTTCTATTTGGTTAGTTTTTTTCTAACTACCAAAAAGACAAAAAAAATTAGAATCAAACAGATTTGAAAAAATATTCTGGTCAAAATATTTATAATTTTGTGAAAATATATAATCATGGCCAAATTTGTCTTTTTTTCTTAATATTAGTTGCCTGATACATATACATTAAATTTTATGGTAATTTTGAAATTTATTTGTGTGGTAAGACTTAATAAAATGCCATTTATTGTCAGTGACATGACATTTGTCAATTGTTTTACCACAGGGTAGTACGTTGGGGCCATCTTTGTTTCTCGTATACATTAATGAGCTTTGCAAAACCACCTTTCCAGGAATGGAGCTTTTGATGTTTGCAGATGATACAGTACTTCTGTTCCACGATAGGTCTTGGGATTCGGTTGCTGCACTAGCCGAAAAGGGACTCTCTAAAGTCATTTCTTGGCTGGAAGATAGTCTCTTGTCACTTAATATCAGTAAGACAAAATACATTTGCTTTAGCAAAACAGCGGCATTAACTCCCGCCACAAATTTCAACCTCACTATTCATACATTTCCATGTAACCGTACAGTTAATGATATGAATGGTGACTGCCACTGTAAGTGTGATAAGTTGGCTCGTGTTACAACTATTAAATACTTAGGAGTGACCATTGACGCAAACCTCAATTGGAACTGCCACACTGCCACCCTCTCTGCAAGAATTAGAAAATTAATTCATTTATTTAAAAACCTGCGGACAGTAGCAAATCATATGCTTTTGATACAAACCTACAAAGCATTATGTGAATGCATCATTAACTACTGCATCTGCATCTGGGGAAATACTGCCAAAACACATCTTATAACAGTAGAAAGAGCTGTACTCAAAGTACTAATGCACTTACCCTACAGACACCCCACAACAGATGTATATGAAAAAGCGCAGGTGCTTACTGTAAGAAAACTTTTTATTTATCAAGCATTGAGGAGATACCATAAAAATATTGTGCCTTACTTACCTACCACAAGTAAACGCGTTGATCGGTGTCCTGTGCCACGTGCTCGAAGTAAATTTGGTCAAAGACACTTTGATGTTGTAGCTCCCCACCTGTACAATAAATTAAATAGTGAATTAAAAGTTAAAAAGTACTCAAATAATGAAATTAAAAAAGTAATACTCATCTGGCTTAAACAATTTGATTATGACGGTGTGGAAAGTATGTTATCCAAAATGTGAATTCCAACTAATAATAATAATCCTGGTCAAAATAAGTTTTTTTTTGTTTATGTATAATTATATATTTTATCCTATTCAAAATATTTTGTTCAACTTTTGTCCGCAGGACAAGCAGGGGCTTATGATGGGTATTTCTATAACTTTATGTCCCTATCATGTTCTCTCTACACTTCATTACGTACCCTCTTGCCCCTCACCACCTCGCGCGCAAATACCCCTAACACACACCCGTACGCACAAGCATAAAACCCCACCCTCTTACCCTCCCTAACACACCCTTTCTCACCCACACCCTCACACACACCCCCTCATACACACATAAACACCCACACACCCCCACACACACACACACAGGCACACCTGAATCCCATACGAAACTTACATAATACAACACTACATGCACACGGGGTAGCCTATTAATTTGTTTTTACAATAATAAATCTGTTACTTACTTAGACTAGTTTATATTAATAAGTGTATTTAAACTTTATGGTTTGTTATTATTGACTACTAATGTGCCTCATTATGGGAGAAGACGCCGGACCCCGAAACACAGTTTTCAACTAGTTCGGGGACCGGAGGCTTCGTATAAAAATGTTTGTACCTAAATTATGTCAATAAATATTTGATTGATTGATTGATTGATTGATTGATTGTTTTTGTCCGTCAGCCATGATTTTTTTTATTTTTGGGTTTATTTTATTTTACATGGAATTTATTAATATTTGCAGTCCTTCTTACATTAAAATATTCTACTTATTTGAAACGGTAAAGCCGGCAGGCAAACTTTCATCTCCGGCTCTGGTAAAATATCACTGTTCCGGCTTCAACAGAATTACTATATATATATCTGGGGCTGTATGGTGAGCTCTCAAAACCAAGCATGCTGCTAAGAGCAACTCACCAGCCCAGCCACTCAAACCAGCCAGCCAGCCACAAACAACTAATAGTGAAGAGATACCAGCCACGAAACTTGTCGCGCTGGCGCATGGCGGTTTGGCGGTCACAACGTGCAACGCCTATTGTGTTGCACCTATTTTAACTGCTTGATTTGTACGGCCAACGGCCCCTGATATCCGCTTGCAAAATGAAAGATTTCATCAAGATCTTCATTTCATATGACAGCTGTCAAACTTAAAAAAGGCTATAACTCTGAAACTAGGAGTCCTAGACTAGTGGTTTCTTTGCAAAAGTGAAAGATCTCATCAAGATCTTCCTTTCATGTGACAGCTGTCAAACTTAAAAAGGCTATAACTTTGAAACTAGGGGTCCTATACTAGTGGTTTCATTGCAAAAGTAAAAGATCTCATCAAGATCTTCATTTCATGTGAAAGCTGTCAAACTTAAAAAGACTATAACTCTGAAACTAGTGGTGCTAGACTAGTGGTGTTTTTGCAAAAATGAAAGATTTCATCAAGATCTCCATTTCATGTGACAGTTGTCAAAATTAAAAAGGCTATAACTCTGAAACTAGGGGTCCTAGACTAGTGGTTTCTTTGCAAAAGTGAAAGATCTCATCAAGATCTTCCTTTCGTGTGACAGCTGTCAAACTTAAAAAGGCTATAACTCTGAAACTAGGGGTCCTAGACTAGTGGTTTCATTGCAAAAGTGAAAGATCTCATCAAGATCTTCATTTCGTGTGACAGCTGTCAAACTTATAAAGGTTATAACTCTGAAACAAGTGAACCTAGACTAGTGGTGTCTTTCCAAAAATGAAAGATCACATCAAGATCTCCATTTCATGTAACAGCTGTCAAACTTAAAAAGGCTATAACTCTGAAACTAGTTTTTCTAGACTAGTGGTTTCTTTGCATAAATGGAAGATCTCATCAAGATCTTCATTTCGTGTGACAGCTGTCAAACTTAAAAGGGCTATAACTCTGAAACAAGTGAACCTAAACCAGTGGTGTCTTTGCAAAAATGAAAGATCTCATCAAGATCTTTATTTCACTTGACAGCTGTCAAACTCAGAAAGAACCCACGTGCATGAATGCTAAGTACCTACTTGTTAAGAATAACCCCCATATTCTTATTCCTAATTGTTATTACGAGATTACTCCACTCGACTCAACTTCGCATTAACCTCATTTTCATGTTTTGGTAGTTTTAATTGGCAATATATAATCTTATCCCTAGGTCTATGTTCCGCAGTGGACGTCTACGGGCTGTTGATGATGATATATAGTCAACTTGACATTTCCTCGTTAATTCTTCTCAAGCGAGGGAAGCGAAACAATTGTCGACTCGACGTACGTCACGATGTACCTTGAGTTTCCCTCAAAGTTGAGTGGAAGTCGAGTAAAGGGTTTTTGGCAAAATGTTTTAGAATACGGGGGCTAGCCTTTTTAAGAATGTGTCTTTCTACGAATATGCTATTTCTTGAATTAGGCATATTGCGAACAAATCCATTTACGAGTATAGGGCATTTTGCAAACAACCCCAATGTCTAGTAAACTACTGTTTTATCAGCACTGGGTGACGGATAAATTATACTTAACAAGTTGTAAGATTATAATTTGATTAGCCAATTTTTATTTTTTCATCTTATTGCAGAGTACAATAATAATTATCCTCTCTTCCTCTTAACTTCCATCTTTCCATTTTGGAATACTATTAGCCTTTATTCAAAATAACTTAATAACTTAATAAAAATAACTTAATAACTTGGGTAGTGGCTATATTATGTCAAAACTTGTGTATATATGATGGACTTTTTGATGTTAGCAAATATATAGCGTATTTATATCTTTTATTTGTTTCTTTCAGAAAAGCTGGTGCTTGTTCTCCTAAAACAAAAAAACATAATTATGAGAGTATCTCGGGTCCTGTGAAACCGAATTTTGTATTTAGAAGTTAGTTTAAGCACAAATTAAACTTAGTAAATACCGTAAGGTGGAGCTAGGGCGTAGGATCACCGACAAAGGTTGACCATTGCCATTCAGCGTGGCAATGCAGCAAGCGTTATGGGCACTTTTGCACCAGGAACAATAAGGGGCGGGTTATTGGACGTTAGTTGTAATGTTTCAGAATAAGATATTTGATTATTATTGTAATTTAAATTATAATTATTTGACCAATTAATTGTGAAACTAATGTCATACTGTAATTGACTATAGAAGACTGGGTTATCTACTCTACTGTAATACATATAACTTGAGTTATTTTAAGAAATTCTGTAAAAACCAGATAAACAAACCATTATTACTTAAAAAAATTACAAATAAAATAATGACATTGGTAGTAGTAGGATTCGGTGATAATTTTGACCAACATTTTTTTTTTATGTATAGTTAGTAGTAGCTCTGCCTTCTGAACTCAGATGTGGATCGATTGCCATCCGGGAAAAATATTTGTGCGATGAACATCGATGTTTGTTCTGCGTCTGGGTGTTATATTGTATTTTATGTATTTATTAACAAACAAAAAAGTATTTAAGTTTTATATTAGTTATCTGGTTCCCATAGTACAAGCTATGCTTTGTCGGAGCTAGATGCCGCTGTGTGAAATATTCACACGTATTTATTGATTTATTTCTACTGAACTAAACTATACTTAAAAACATTACAACTAAAAATACGTTAAATACCTTGGAGGCAAAAGTGCCTAGAATGCTGGCAACATTACCACATTGATTGGCAATGCTTATCGTTTGTGCAAAATAAAAGCCAGCATTCTGGTCACTTGATGCCTCTACCAAACATTTGGCCGAACGTTTTCTTTTTTGTATAAATTATGTTTTTGCATTATTGTCTCGCTTTCTATACTAAACTACTACATTTCCCCAATATGTTATGAACATCTGCTTTCATAGCACCACATAAATTACTTTTACTTTATTATGTGAGTGGACTTTTTTCTATAAAAACCAAATTTGTTGGATGGGTAGTGTTTCTGACAGGGTTAGGGCGTAAAATTAACCAACCCGTGTTAAACTTAAAGTGTCCTGTAACATTCAATGTTATCTAAGGTTATTAAGGTCAATAAATATTTGTGGTTCTGATCCAATATTAAAACTATGTTTCATTTATGAATTCAGCATGAATTGTTGATTGCTCCAGATTGATTCCTAAAAATAATTAATGTTAGCTTGCTAGCCACAAATAATTCCCAGTTTTAATATTCCTACACATAATAATATACTTCATGCATATAGATACATAACTGTGTTATAGTACTATGCCTCTATTCTTATATACCTGTAATATTTTAGGGGGACATGTACTCATAGCTATTAGCAATTTTTACTATAAGGCCAAACTATAAACTATAAGGAAAAATCTGCTTTTCTATTTATTAGTCCAGGGTTCAATGAACTATGTATGGAACAGCTGATTTTATATTATGCTATTTTGGGGTTGGTCTTTTAGGAAAAATTGTTTAGAGTGATGAATACATTAACCCCCTTAATATATAGCAGTGTATAACTGCATTAAAAATACAAGTGTATACATTGGCTTTATTTTTTTTTTTAATATGGAGGATTAGTTCTGTAGACGTAAACCAGAAGGCGCTTAAAGAGTTGCCACTTTTGGCTGCCGAGAGAGGCCTCTATTTCAGTCTTTACCAATGTACTCCATAGAGTAACTTATGTACTCTGTGATCGTAAATTCGTTTTGATTCGTTAATTTCGCTTTAATTTCAGCTCAATTAGTCCAATAATTTGCATTTATGTGCTGCGTAGATTATTTAGTGTGTCAGCTTACATGGTTTGCAAAGTCCTGTATTGTTTTTTAAAAATACATGTTCTGGTAGTCATCCGATCCGTAGCACAAAAACATCTTTGTCGTGCTATCTACAAAGACTTGTAATAGGGCGAATTCTGTGGCTATCTATTGTTGTAACTGTTGTTTTGTAACCCCGTAAATAGTTATTCAATTTCCCATGGAGTCATGGTCGTGAACACACCTGTCACATCTGTGTAAACTGTGCAACCGTCCATAGTGATAACCGTAAGTTGTACTTTATTATATATTGCATTCCATAACGGATTTGAAGGTCTTTTCAATTAGGTAGGTACTCTTGTATTCATGGTAGATTGTTCAAATCCAGAAACAGCTTGTTTTACAGACAAATCGTAAACAAATAAAAGTTTACCCTTTGTTTTGATGTGACTGCATGCATTGCATTCCAGACTAATTTTTTATTCATGCTAAAACGCGCGTGCTACAAGTTTGAAAATGGAATAAATCCATATTATAATCCAGCTGTTGTGTAATGTAAAATTGCTAATTTTTAATGCTTATGAGTGAGTTGTATGTTAAATGCACAGAGCTATGAAACAAATGACACTTCGCCTATATATAGAGACGAAATCAATCATATTATTGCTGCCGAACTTCGGTACGAGGTACTCCTCTGTGTCAGTTTGACATTATAGGGTAATTTCGCTAGTTTCCGACCACTTAGTGGAGTTGTCAAGTTTAGGTTGCATAATAAAATGTACCAGTATCATTTTTTGACTTGGTGCTACTAAGCTACGTTTCAAATATTATACTCTATATTTTTATCAGATTATCAATCATTTTTTAAAATAACCCACCCTTTTATAAGTATCTAAACCAAAGGCTAACAGTAACTATTTTGCTAGTTTTCGATCACTAAATTATGTTTACGACCACTTTTTCGCTAGTTTCCTACCACTATAAATTGAAAGACGTAGGTGCCTGACTGCCTGTGGTAAATAAATGATAGAAACAATGATCAGAAAGTCTTCTTTAGATCCTCTGTCTTGTATTTTCATGATTTCTCCAGCTTTGAGGCACTTACTCATATAAAAAAAGCATGACCTTTTTTACTGAGACCGCCAAAAATTATTTAAGGATATGCCTGAAAAATTCAGCTATAACAAAAAAATATTGGCTAACGTAGTTTATTTATTTATTTATTTATTTATGAGAAGATCAACAGCTAATACATTTGTTATATTGTACAAGAGTTAAATTACAAAAAAAGGCCAATAACAGAACTTCCTTAAACATAGTTATGTTTACAAACTAAATACGCTACTTTATTTTGTAATAAAGGCAGCCCACATTACACCCTGGGCGAGAAATATTCAATGATGGTTCGATCAGTTGGTCACGCCTATTTTGCGACCACCAGCATTAATCGTTTTTTTTTAATCGTGTCTGATTTAATTAGTTAAACTTAAAAAGTAATCGACTATTTATGTACTTTTATATGTAAATAAATACGTATTTATAATGTTTTTGATATAGTTTGCTTTTGCGGTCGAATAGCATTTTTCTGCAGCTGGATTAGTTTTCGACCACGAGTGATTTTGGGTATCTGTAGTTTTTATACCAGATGGTGGATAAACGTGGTCGAAAACTGGCAGTTAAAATGTATGTGCTTTTAAGCTTCAAAGCTTTAAAATAGAATTGGGGATTTTTCGTATAATATTTGTTACAAAACTGAACCTATTTGGACACAATTGTGTAGGCATAATATATTTTAGAGATGTGTTCACCGCAAGCTTTTTATTTTTTGTATTTTTTCATCAAATGTACATTAAACGGTCGGATATAGGAAGTGGTCGCAAAACCGGCGAACTTACCCTATGGCAGAAGTACCGATAGTGATGTAATGCGTTGGTTAACCTTATAATTATCGATACATCGATAGTTTCTATTATGCCATCCGGAAATTGGTTACAATAAGTTCTAAATGTTTTCAATTTATTTTGTGGTTAAATTGACTTCTACTAATTAAACTTTTAATATCTTTTATGTTTATTAGGTTTCCTACAGATCCTAATATAAAAGATAAATAGATATTCGCAACTGGACAGTGCAATTGGTTTCCTCAAAAACATGATACGGTTTGCTCTCAGCATTTTGAAGCTGAATGTTTTATGAAAATGTCTAACCATATACGTTTATATTTTGACGCTATTCCCACATTGAAACTCTATCCTATTTTTAACGAGGTACTAGGTGGACCGATGACCTAAACCGCGGGGAGCCGGTGGATGCAGGAGGCGAGCAGCCGTTCAAAGTGGCACTTTCTGGGGGAGGCTTATGTTCAGCTGTGGACATCTACGGGCTGATGATGATGACTATAATTTCTCTTATCCGCATTTATTATTTGATGAGGACATTATAATGATGTGGCGTGCTCGCGCATGAAAGAGTTTTCATGTAGCCTCCATGGAGCTATTAAAAAAAGAAGGAGGGAATCCCGTCTGATCCGAAACTGAAGCTCCCTTAGGAAGCCGGAACGCTTCGTACGTACGAGCGGAACACGCACACGCTCACATCAAATGCAGCCGGTCGCCCTACTTTCAGCTGACACACATATGTAATATGTCCGCCATTTTGGGCTTCAGTTCGATGTCAATCAAAACTCAATCCTTTTTTTTTATTTCATCCATGGTAGCCTCATAGAAAACCATTGCTCTTGATTGCTAAGGACAACTGATCTCGTTGATTCTACGTAAGAATCTACGTCTTAGTCGATATTGCATGAAAAAATTCACTTGCTTTTTATTTTGTAAATAGCTGTAAATTAAAATATACATCGCATGGTGAGCTGAAAAATTACCTTTATTTACTGCCAAACTAAGGACCTCCTTCTATTAAATAAGTGTTTACCGACAACACCTCAATGATACTCAATATTATTATTATTTTTCCTAAAAATTCATCTGATAATTGTATTTTCAGATGAATTCTATCAAAAAGAAACATGACGCAACAAATGAATCTTCAGCAAAACGTGTTACCTATATATTTGGAGTTTTAATATATGTTTTCGTTTTATAACTTGTTATGTTTCTTCTATTTCAAACTTTAGTTTATAGATATAATTATACTATCACACATCATCAGCCGGCAGACGTCCACTGCTAAACACTGCCTCCCCCATAAAACCTCACTTTGGACGCCTATCGGATTTGCTTCTTTATAACCATAAACTGACGATAAACTACCTCTATACTTATTTATTTATATTTATTTATTTATTTTAGATTTATACCGGTATGTTTATCGGCTGGCCATTGTCGACCCAGAATAGAGTATAATAGAATAAAATAACACTATTACACATAGAAATACGCACAAAAGGCACAAAAGATATAGGTAGGTACTAAAGTGTACCTAATGATACAATCAGGTAAGAGGTACCTTACCGCGTACTTAACTCATATCAAACTATCGATAAAAATATATCAACTCAACCCACAGCACGTTTTGCTGACAGCAGTGGCACTAATGACAAGACAATTGCTATATATGTCATCTGCGCAGGTAAACCATAGAGGTTTCATTGTAATACCTGACACGCTTGAATTGTATGAGAAGTGTCGAAAAGGCGCCTCTATGTAGAGGGGAAGCGGTTTTTTTTTTGCTCTGTGGTTAAATGGATTTTATGTACAAACAAGCTAACCAGTTTCAAAATAAACTTCTTTCATAAATAATACACAAAGAAATAACTAAAAAAATATTTTCAACACTTTATTCTAAAAAATTTTTCATACTGATTAGTGCTCACATTATAAACTACAAGTGCACTGAAAAGATATACACGCATCAGCTAAACAGCTGCTAGTCTATTACGAATAATAATAATAATAATATAGTATCTTATAGCGAAGAGCCTCGACCAACACCTCGAGAGGCTCTCGCTAGACAGCTGGATCAAGGGTCAGATTCAGAAGGTGGTACTCCTTGACACGGCACGTATTGTCAGGAGGTTCCTCACTCTGCAGCCCTGACCACCGGTAGCTTGGGCCCTGCCCCGCTGCCAGCGGCACTCTAGGTTTAGGTTTTTTTATAGTATTTTTGTAATGTATTTTTATATAAGTATTATAAAAAAACAAAAACTTAAGAAAGACAAATAAATGAATGAATGAATAATAATAATATTTTTGTTATATTATTTGTGTAACATATTTTTATATCAATATTATAAAAGAACTTAAACTTAAGAAAAGAAAATAAACGAGTGAATAATAATAATACATAAAATATTTTCTTAATTTTAAAAAGTTCAATTATTTCAAGTATACAGGGTTACAGGAAAAATTGTGCTAGATCCGCTAAGGGCGTGGAGTTCCCACCATTTCTAATTTATTTCACTATGAAACACCCTAGCCTAAACTTATAATATTATTTTTAGATATCCGTTAGAAAAAAATACAGATTCAAATATTTTTTTATTTCTTAACTTTCACTTGTCTACTATAGTATATTAAATATTATATTATGTACTATTTTATTGATTGACGTCCCAAAGCATCTTATTACACATGTAAAAATGCAATAATAATAATAATAAGATGCACAAAATATTTAAAAAAAAAAATTAAAAGTCGAATATTTCGAAAAGGGTTAAGTTTAGGCTAGGGTGTTTCATAGTGAAATAAGTCAGAAATGATGGGTACTCCACGCCCTTAACGGATCTAGCACGATTTTTTCTGTAACCCTGTATATAGAACAAAATGCATCGGAAAGCTTATTAGGACAATGAGCAAGCTCTATCTCTAGGTAAATTCTACCATAATATAGTATCAACATAAATGAAAACCGACGGTGATCCTTTTTTTACGTTCTTAATAAGCACCAGTGTGTGTCACATCATACTAAAATAGAATTTGCACCATTCGTTGTTACAGAACTAAGCAAAACAAAAGAAGTACAAAATGGAAACGTTACAACAAAACAACCATCGCACAGACAACATGAACAATGAAGTGTCATCAACGTCTAGCGAAGATATGAACGATACTGTCAGCAAGTTTAATAATTTCTACAAGTCTCGGTACACAGATAATGCTGCTTCGGATAATGAGGTACGTAGATATTTGTGTCAATTTGGTTGAAACTGTAATTGCCATCGCTCCAATACGCTCCACAGCTGGGCTACTTCTCTCTTCTCACAGGGTGAGTGTAGACCATAACCCAGCATGTGGGACTAGTGCGAGTTGGTGGATGTCACATGTTGAGAGTTTTGGCATGGTTTCTCTCACCGTTACAAGAGCGACTTTAAATTCGGCACAAAACCTAAACACATGTGATGCTGTGTCGGTTGGGAAGTTGCATGAGCTACCTTCAAGTCACACT
The DNA here is from genome assembly GCA_963580505.1 of Ennomos erosarius. NCBI lineage: Eukaryota > Metazoa > Arthropoda > Insecta > Lepidoptera > Geometridae > Ennomos > Ennomos erosarius. Next base: position 3,431,868 of record OY757006.1, on the reverse strand, counting down.
TCCTCTAGCCTGTCTTCATTATGCAACATTTGTTTCTTTCTCAGGTGCTTGAACCGAGACGGCCAATTCAGCCTCGGAGTCACTACAAAAGCATGGGAAATATAAACGAGGCGTACAAAGGTAGAATCCAGAACAGCATAAGCAATGTCGATATTAGTCTGAACAACCATGAAATAAAGAAATACGACACATTACAAATACCTATAGTGGGGTATGAAGTTATGGAGGAACGGGCAAGGTAGTATTTTCATTCACTTTTTCTCTTATCCTCAAATAACGGTCAAATTATTTGTGTTCAAAACATTAGAGCAAAGAAATATCCCACCGAATCCAACCATTAATCAGGAATACGCGTTTGACATTTGCTACTGTTTATCTGACCAATCACAGCTTGGCAGCAATTCGTTGACCAATCACAGTGGCGCATTTCTTTCCAGCCCTGACCCAGACGGATCAGTCGATTACAATATACATACTTCGCACTAGAAATGCCTCAAATACATTTGTACTTCATTAATACCATCTAATTGCTTTTTCCCCTGAACAATATCCAATAGCAAGTGCAATTAATTATCATATGGTGCGCATTATAAATAATATTACTAGAACATTTTTTATTTCAGATTTACAATCTTCAAACTAAAAGTAGAAGATGACAAGCGGGACCAATCATGGCTAGTATTCCGTAGATACACAGATTTTGTCCGTCTGTACTCCAGGATAAAATCTGAGCAGCCAAACATCCTGCTTCCTCTTCCAGGCAAGCGGTGGTTCCGAGACAACTTCGAACCTGCATTCTTAGAGGATAGGGTACGTGGTCTCCAAATATTTGTGAATGCTATACTCAAAAAGCTGCCCAATCACCCTGTTGTTAGAGATTTCTTTTGCTTGGATGAGCCTCCGCAGGTTTTCAGTTACCAACCTGAAGTTCAAGCAGCATACGGTGCATTAGAAGATAGTATAGGGACGCTTAAAATGCAGCTAAAACAAAAAGATGCTACAGTCTCTCATTTGCAGAAAAGACTGGCTCAACTCGAATTGGAGAGAAAAAATTGTCCAAATTGTAGTACAAAAAGTAATGTTTCAAGTACAAAGTGATATTTTTATATTAGGATGTCGATGTGCAGTAGGGTTGCGGAAACGTCGATGGTTTCGATATCGATGGTTTTAGAAAAGTTACGATATTGATAGTTCATTATATCGACAAGAATCGTCTCTATCGGTATTATTATTGCTCATTATGCAGTACGCCCAATACTTCTGCTGCGTGTGCTATAGATAACATAACTAATTTTCGAATTTCGTATAGCATTGTCTTCTTCAAATGCAATAAAATGAAGAAGACAGAAATAGTTGGCGCTGCTAGTATGGTAAATAATGTTATCTCAGTCTAGTAAACAAATGGTAGCTAATAAATATAATTCCGTCTCCAGTGGTGTTCTTTATAAATAAGTACGTTTTAAACTAAATACAACAAACTAATGTACAAAGTTCTAAATAGGGATGTGACGGACGAACTAGTTCTTTCGAATATCCGATATCGTCAGATCGTTTAACTAAGTCGTGTACACAAGTGCTCTAAAATATCAGCGATCCGATCTGAGGCATTTCACTAAACTACTCAGATGATTTTTTTAAATCCTATCTTTGCTTTTTGATTAGCTATTGGCTGCAATTTCGTAAATTTTTGTCAAATTATCGCCACAAAATCTTAATTTGGACTATTTAGAACATTACAAAACGAAAAACAAGTGTTCTCAAGTGATGCGCCTATACGCACGTACAGGATACCATTTTTATTTAGATAGGTAGTTCATTAATTAACGCGAGTATTAAGACAATAAACTACACTCTTATGGGTAATGGGACTAAAATTAACAGGTTACTTTCTTCCTTTGGTGAATATATTACTTTAAAAAAGTAAAGATGTCTCGGCCGATATTGATTGTATCGGTATCGATATCGGATATCGATAGTCGTTACATCTCTAATCCTTAATGTAATCAGCATATTTTGAAGAAAAATAACACATACTTTATTACAAACGAATTTCTACCTGAATTGTACAAAACACGTTTTTGATATCCGCATTTATTAAAACGATATTTTTGTATCAAAATATTATTATCATCATTAGTAAGTAAGTAAATGAATGAACATATTGTATTAGTGATAAATTAATAATATATCAATTAGTTACTCATGCTAGAATTTACTTTAGATTATTTTAAATATACGACCAAAAATGTATTTTTAATGTTAATTAGTCTATTAGAAAACAGGCATTTTTGAACTGTGAGCCGCATAACAATGGGTTCCACAGACTAAAAATAATAGAAGAACAGTTTTATATAAAACGAAGGCCTAAAAATTTCTGGATTACACTATGGTTCCCATAGAAAAAAAAATTACTAACAGGGTTATCTCCACAGACTATTATACGCTAACGCTTGTTTATCTCATTACCAATGTTTGTGACATTGAGTATTGCCAGTCTTTTATTTGTACAGTACTTATCCTAATCGGAACATCGGATTAGCCAACCACGCAACGCAAAACATTTGGAAAATTATTGTTTTCAAGCAGTGGCGCTTCAAATTGCAATAATTTAATTTTTCTTTTGAAGAAATGGTCTCAGCGTTTTTAGTTCAGAATCTGCCAAGTAATAAAAAAATATAGGGTGCTAAAATTGTAATTTTATTACTTTATTGTACATAAAAGGGTTATTTGTAATTAACCTAAAATCTGTATGCTTATAAATCATATCACTGCGTCTGCACTAATGTTTAAAGTCCTAAGTTCGTACTTATCCCTCAATGACGTACCTACTGCAACGCATTTGGGTATGTTCCAGAGAGATAAGTGCGAACTTAAGAGTTGTCAAACTTTAGTGCAGACGGGCGTGACAACTTATGCTTTACATTTCAATAAAATTACAAAACAAATCCCAGGTTTTAAGGGAGTTACAAATAAGATGTATAAGGTAGTTAATAATGTTGTTATCATTTACTTTAATATGAACTTAGTCGAAATGAACTCATGACAAGAAATAAGTGAGAATGTAATAAAGTATTACTTATAAAAAAATTGTCTTGTAAAATCCATTTGGGTGTAACCTTCTTGGTCATAAAAAAATTGAAAGCACACCAACTGTGCCATTGACTATAGATCCAGTCAACCAACGATACAACTTTCTCTCGTACAAAAATTAGTAGTTTATTTCAACTGCTAATCCTACGAGGAAGCGGGACACCCAAGGTGTCTTGCTCCATCCTGCTCTGTCCTATGTAATTTCGTATGACTTTGTCTCGTTTTGTTACCTCGCCCCCTGCCCGCGTAGGTGAGTCGTGTTTGTACGAGAAGTTATGTTCACGAGCTATCAACGGGCTTTATAATCTTTGGACTGTGCACTTAGAAATGCGTATGACGCATTTATACACATTTGTCTGTGACACAGATAACGAAATTATTAAATTTAGAATAGAGTGCGATCTAAACTTAATGGGGGCTGTGACCGTCGGCGCGGAACGCTGCGCAGTAGTATAAATTGAAAATTTTGATGTTGGGGCTTGCAGCTGACTTCACGTCCGGCATTGAGTTTAAATCACACTTTACTATACTCTCTGTCGCGCGGTCTGTTGTTGTTCACCATGATGCATGAATTAATATTTTTAAAATTTAATACACTATTTTTTTTTTGATACTTATCCACCTTTATGTTTTACTACTTATTATAAGATTTAAATTGCATGTATTTTTTTTAAATGTAAACCAGTTTACGAGCTTGACGTTCTTTTTTTTTTTTTTTTTTATCGATAGGCTAACATTTGACCACGGTCTCACCTGATGGTAAGTGATGACGCGGTCGACGATGGAGCATGCTTGCCTAGAAGATACCGGTTCACTCTAGCCTTAAAAACTCCCAGATTATATTTGTCAGGAAACAATGAACAACGTTCGCCTGGAGCTAAGCGTCTGGCCGCTCATAACAGTTGCAGTGTCACTGGAACTCTGTATTGCGTAACACTGCACTGCGCACTACATATTGAAATAAAGTTTTGCAGTGAGTTAAATAAAAACTATTTTTTTTAATGTAATATTACGTATATACCGCCTTTACCATCGTGCTGGATTTCATACAGATATTTTACCTATATTATCTGCCTACATTCGAATGGACTCTTATAGTGCGATTAAAATTTAATGGCGGCTGTGAAGGTTGGCGCTGCGCAGTAGCAAAAAGGACAGGACTTTTTTGTATGGAACTTTGGTGTTTAATCTAATAGTACACAATTAATGTCAAATGAAAGTTTATTATGCCGGAATCATAATATTCTTATAAAAAAATTATTCACACCTCCGATTTTTTTATAATTGGTTTTAAACTAAAATATTTATTGCTTGCAACACTGGAGCTGAAAAACTGAATGTTTTATATTATCTGTACCAACAGTTTACTTGTGGTTGTATCACAAAGTAACAATTGTTTTTTCTGTAACCTATGGGTTTTATCCAATGATTAGCAAAAAAATCGAGTTTTAGCATTTCGTGCCATACTATTAAAAATCAAAATCGGAGGTTTCGAAAAATCCAAAATTATTACAGATTAACTTTATGTGTAACCCTGTATCTTATGCCACTATTATCATTTCGATTATATTTAACACCCACTTATAATCCTCTCCTTTGATGTGTGCGGTTTGCGCAGCGTCCCGTACGCTTGCAGCGCACTTCTCAACCGCCATTTAGTTTGAATCACACTATAGGTGTAGTACAGACAGCACAGTTCACAAGCGTTAATCTGGCGGGTTAAATCTTAATTGCAATTCTGTGGTATTCATTAAATGTATTATAATTAGTTATAATTAATTAAAGAAAATGAATGTACAAGCAATATTATAAAATGTGCCTTAAATAAGCATAAGTTAAGCATTTATGAGATGATGGAAATGTAAGATAAAAGCTAATTTGAATAAAAATAAATATTTACATAAGAAAGTTCGTTTTATTAACATTATTTGTAATTTTAAGTCCGTGAAATGTGGAATTCTTTTTCTGGCCTCATTAAATAGAGATTATTAGGATTCCGTACCAAAGGGTAAAACGAACCCTATTACCATGGGGTCTCATCAGGTACAAACAAAAAATAGCCAGAACGTGAAAAAAATGTAGTGATCGTATCGCGAGCGTTACTAGTTAGTGTCCAGTGTATTCATTTGGCCCAATATTTCGCCAACACGCAATAAATGTCGCTTGATAATCTTACGATATGCAGAAATAAAATAATTCGTAAAATAGCCCGCGTTATTCCGTTGTATGGGATGAGGCATCTGTACTGTAGGTATTATATTATCTGGGCTATTACTAAGGCTCCGCTGTCCGTCTGTCACCAGGCTGTATCTCATGAACCGAGACACTTTAGACAGATTAACTTTTCACAGGTGTTGTATTTCTGTTGTCGCTATAACAACAAATACTAATAAATAAAGGGGGCTTCCATAGAACAAACCTGATTTTTATGCTGGTTTTTATAGATAATGGTATGGAATGGAACCCCTCGTGCGCGAGTCCGACTCGCACTTGGCCGGTTATTTACCCGACCAGACATTTCGACCGGCGTTTTCTGTCGCTTTTCTACTGCTGTTGCTACCAGAGTATGTTGCTACTGCGAACTTTTACACAATTCGGGGGCGGCGGCATGAGCGACATATTACAAGGTAACAATGAAAGTTTTCTTTCATTGTTATACAACCCTATTCGGAATCTTTTTTGAATGCGATTTTAAATATTCTATCACTTAAAAATCTGTGCCTTTGCGCGTCCCTGAGCGTAGATTCTAATAAATATATTATTATTATTTTTAGCCCGGTTTGTCCCACTGCAGGGCAAAGGCCTCCCTACCCTCCTTCCACTCCTCGCGATCTAAAGCTCTAATAGTCCAATCGTTGCTGTGAAAATCTTGTTCATCCCGCCATCTTCGTCTGACGTTCGGTGGAGCCCACTCTGTAGTGAGTTTGGCCTACAGCTCGCCCGAAATGCGCCAAACGTGCCCCGCCCAGTTCCATTTTAGTTTGGCAGCTTTTTGACCAACGTCAGCGATTTGAGTTTTGGTTTTAATAAATATAAATGAAACAAAATAAATTTTTTACGAAGTCATATTTTCAATTTCATCGCACACTAAAAACTTATGTTAATAAATGCTTACGATTATAATAATACATTTTCACAATAATGATAAATAGTACAAAAGTATTAAATTAAAACTGTTGATTTATATTTTTATTTTTTATAAATTCTCTAAGATTGATACATTGAAATCGATTAATAATAAGCCTATTAAAAATATTATTAAAAAATAAATTGTTCTATTAAATCAATATTTGTACAAGGTGACCGTGAATTGATATGTTATCGCGAAAGGGAGCAAATCTACACCCCAAGGTAGACAATGTTTCTTCCACGACTTTACTAAATTAATAGTTTTTCATTGAAGAAATGTCGTGTAAAGTTTACGTTCGAAAATAGCCTTAGCGCAGCTGGGTGGTTGAACTTCGTCCTTGACCGAGTTCACATAAACGAGTTTAAAGACCTGTGTTTAGAAATGAATTTATAGTATCTTGTTAACTCTCGTAGCAATCGTGTCGGCAATTTTGTGAGTGAATTTATTTTTTATAATGGAAGTTTGGAAACACTCAGTTTCAAGTAAGGCTCTCACAACTTGTAGGGTATCATGGTCCCATTCCCCCCACTTCGGGATAACATACCAATTCAAGGTCACCTTGTACATCGAAAAAACCTTAGTAGTTCTAATATCTACAATATTTAAAAAAAATTGCCAGATCTTGCATTCAGTTCTTTTAATCAATAAGCATTTATCTACGATGTTCCTAGTTATGTACTATGTGTCCCTACGTAGCGCCATTAATTATCTCAAACGCTTTATGATCTTATAAGAAATGCAGATACAATAGGATCAGTTATATTCCTCTTTTGTAGTATTATAAATCAGTATGTTCTAACCCAGGCGTAAGAAACGCCGCCACTACCCCAATGGTTCTATCCCCCAACGGTTTTATCAATTACATAGGGAACTCTATATCGACAGGGTATTCGAGGGGTGTTTCTGCCGGTACCATGGTCAGTTCCGGAGGTCTGTCGTCTTTCCTCTTCTTCGCGATCGGATAACGCTTGGTCTTTAGGTTGAGGTGTACCTGCAAATAAGTGATTAATTTTTAGCCGTTTTCAAGTCAAGAGTGGCAGTGGGCAGACCACATTACTCGTTGAACTGACAACCGATGGGGAAGAAAGGTTCTCGAGTGGCGACCACGAACCGGGAGCAGCGTAGGCTCCTCACTAGGGGGACCGACGACCTGGTGAAGCCGCGGGGAGCTGCTGGATGCAGGATTAAGTTAAGTAACCACTCAATGTGGCGTTCTTTTGAAGAAGCCTAAGTTCAGCAGTGGTCTTGAAACTGATGATAATGAGGTTAAAATTGCCGTGTAGTCCCGGTTACGAATATGACCACCCCATCTCTTCCCGTGGGTGCCGGAAGAGCTGGCTAAGGGAATATCCAGGGAATAGGCAGCAGCGTTGTCCTCGGTCTTCATTACAGAATGACGTGCGTAGTGCAGCGTCGCGCGAAACTTCATATTCCAAGATACTGCAATAGGCATGACAAATTTTTTTTTTTGGAAAAATTAATTATATTCCTCAAAAGATAAACATTTGTGAAAACAAAAATTAGATATCTCAAAAAATGACCAAGTTACAAGCATTTTAAAAACCGGAATAGAAAGAGATAGCTCAAACGGCCAGTGACGTCAGAGGAAGGTCGTTATAGTACCTCATTACTAAGCTGTGGTAGCTTTTCATACAATCTCTTTGGCATGTGACGTCACGAGTAGATTTTTCATAGTAACTGTGGGGGCGCTCTGTTTCGCGAGAACGGGACAGGAGATGCCTTCTATAGTAACTTTAAAAGCTTATTACTCCATGATTTATTTACCAATTTTGCTTTTTCAATTATTGCATTCATTTTTAATCTTCTCTATGAAAGTAACATTTACTTGTTCATTTTTAATACAAGCCATCGTGCCTATTGTTATGTGCGTTAACATCAGGCGAACAACTAGCTTGTCACGTCATTTCCTAGCATAAAAAATGTAGTAAACACCTGTAAAAAACGGTTTTGATAGTAAAGTAATGTTACCTGTCGATTATGCTTGTACAAATTGGATTGTTGAGAGAAAGTTGTGGGGCAGTACTCGCAGATGAAAGGTCTTTCACCAGTGTGCGTTCTAATGTGGGACTCCAGCTGGACTTTGGTCTGAAACAAAATATAGAACAATTAAGTTCACGAGTAAAATTGTACTTACATAACATTATTTTATTTAAATTAAGAAAAACTTAAACGTTTCTTTTTTTTATATTTTGGCTCCACACATAGTGTATTTAGCCAGTGTCAAGTATTATATTTTCGTGTTATAAAATATTTCACGCAAAGTCATAGTCCAGTCTAAGTCACGCTCCAGCAAACTGGTGGCAACTTTACTAGAAGCTTCTATGGAGTTTTGGAAGCAACACGAAAAATCACGTTTCACCACATTATATCACTTGCCCTCCCTCATGCTCGTAATTCAGCACTTAATGTGTAAAGCGCCACCAATTTTAAACATTAACACTGGAAAAAGCAAAAGTTTTGAAAAATAATACAATGCAACGACGTGAACTCTTCCGCGTTCCCGCCAAAACTCTTCCGTTTTTTTATTTGTTTCCACATCAACAACAGGGGCGTTATTCGCTATGACACATGAGATTCCTTGCCAATAACGCGTGACGTGTAACATGCTCCAAACGTAAACGCGGGCTTTAATTTTAACGCGCCACGACATGGAATTAACATGGAATCAAAAAATTGTATTCTGTATGCCACGCGTTAGATTGTTCTTCTTCTTCTTCAATTAGTGGCTTTTAATGGCTTTCAATCGCTTTTTTGCAATAATTCTGCCAATGTCACGTGAGTAAAAATTATACGGTTATGTCAAGTCAAAGTCATATTTTTTCAGTCTAACGCCAACAGTAAATGGTGGAAATTTTACTGAAGGCTCTAAAAAAGGCCGTTGAAGCAAAAACGAAAATGCATGGTTGTATGATCTTAAAACCATTTTCCAACACTCGTGCACTTTCACGAACACTTAACGGATAATAATCCACCCTTATTACACATTAAAGTTCAAGATACACTAGTTTGGAAAAATAAATTCAAAATTCACAACCGCCGTTGCCGGATTTTCTTCAAAAGCCGTTAGATTGTTTGTGCCCAGTGTTTTCTATTATTTGACGTGCATGTAACGTGTGTTGTCGTGTTTGTCAAATTTGACAACGGCATACAGAATAGCATTTTAAAACTATTCCACGAAGATATCGTAACGCGTCGCGTTACGTGCGAGAATGGTCATACGGAATAAGGGCCCAGGAAGGTATCCACTGCTGAACACAGGCCTCCCCCATAAAGCGACATTTTAGTCGCTTATTCGCAAAATAGACGATCGAGACCAACCACCGACCAAGGTCACATTTGTCTCACCCTGGTCGAGTTGGTGTAAAATCCGACCGTGTGCATGGTGGTTGGCATGGGGTCTCATCAAGTACAAAAGAAAAATAGCCCGAACTTGAAAAAAATGTAGTAATCGTGTCTAGAGAGTTACTAGTTAGTGTCCAGTGTATTCATTTGGCCCAATACTTCGCCAACACGCAATAAATGTCGCTTGATAATCTTGCGTTATGCAGAAATAAAATAATTCGTAAAATAGCCCGCGTTATTCCGTTGTATGGGATGAGGCATCTGTACTTAGGTATTATATTATCTGGGGTGGTTGGCGACCGAATGATGACACCAACCCGACCAAGGTGAGAGAAATATGACCTTGGTCGGTGGTTGGTCCCGATCGTCTATTTGGCTTTTTATGTACTACCCCGGCGGTTATTTACTATTCCAGCAGTGACTTACTACCACAGCGGTTATTTACTACCTCAGCTGTTATTTACTATCCCAGCGATTATCTACTTCCACAGCGATTGTCTACTGCCCCATCTGTTGTGTGAAACTGGGGAACATGTGACGGGCCCGATAGCTCAGTTGGTAGTATCCCTGCCTTCTGAACTGAGACCTGTGGGTGCGATTCCTACCCAGGACAAACATTTGTGTGATGAAAATAGATGTTTGTTCTGCGTCTGGGTGTTATATTGTATTCTGTGTATGGATTTACAAACAAAAAAGTATATAAGTATTGTATCAGTTATCTGGTTCCCATAGTACAAGCTATGCTTAGTTTGGGGCTAGATGGCGCTGTGTGAAATGTCCACACATATTTATTTTATTTATTATCTACTGCTCTACTGCCCCAGCAGTTATCTACTACCCCAGCGGTTATTTACCACCCTAGCCATGATTTACTGCCCTACGGTTATTTACTAGGTACTCCAGCAGTTATCTACTACCCCAGCGGTTATTTACTACTCCAACAGTTATCTACAACCCTTACTACTACCCCATTTACTCATTATACTAACCGGGAATCCTTTACCGCAATGGTGACACATTTTGTTGTTAGGTCTTCCTTTATGCACGTTCCGTATATGCTGGTCTAAGTTTACACGGTTTTTTGATGTCTGGAACATTCAAATTGGTAACTTGTAGTTCTGCAAACAATCGCCTTCGCGAGAAAAAGCTTTTTGGTATAATTTGGTTGGAAGTTGGCTTTTTAAGTATATAGCCTTTTTAATATTTCTGCCAAATATAATAAAATTAGTCGATATTTGGTGAATAATAAATAACTTTGTCTGAGATAAAGAAAATGTCTTACATCTTGCCAACTATTGATAGATTTTGTTCACATTTGAAACACTTGTTTAGAATTATTACTGAATTTTTCTGCCAATTTTTAATAAAATTTACCAGTAAATGACGTCACACCAAACTTCCGCCTTTTGGGGAAAATACAATCAAAAAACGCCAACGACAAATAATCTATGAAATTAAAGAATAGAACATGTATAAAATACCAAGTTTCATAGAGATTAGTTAAAATTACTACCTGTACGAGTACCAACATTTATTGTTATTATTATATCCGGACAGACGAAAGCTTTCGCTTGTCCGGACAATTAAAGATTTCAGGTACATTTTGACCAATTACGACGAAAGGATAGTTGCGATTTCATTACCTTTAAACATATCTGACATTGGTAAGTCTTATGTAGGTGCTTTTCTTCAATATGATCTCGAAGTTTAGTTTTATCTGAAAACCGTCTGTTGCAATGATCGCAAATAAACCTGAAATTATAATATATTATAAAATAATAATTAAAAAAAAAACCCAAAAATAAAATCCTTATAATTTTTAGGGTTCCATACCCAATGGATAAAATGGACTCTATTACTAAGGTACCGCTGTCCGTCTGTCCCCAGGCTGTATCTCATGAACCGTGATAGACAGTTGAAATGTTCACAGATGATGTATTTCTGTTGCCGCTATAACAACAAACACTAAAAAACCGAATAATATTTAAAAATATTTATATTATTTATTTATAAATATTTAAAATGGGCAAAGGGGGACCGTGATTTTTTGTCCCTTTTATTATTTATTTATTTATTGAACACCAGCATAATGTACACTGTTACAATATATAAAAACATTATTTGATAAGGGCTACAATGTTATTACAATTATTGGCGAAGACTGCATGCAAGTAGATTAAGCAAGTAAGCGGTTTGATTGATAATGATACGGAACCCTACGTGCGCGTGTCAGACTCGCACTTGGCCGGTTCTTATTATTTATGACTATACAATACATATACAGAATGAATTTTTCAAATGGCCGTGGTAGGTTAATGAAACCCAAAACTATAAGAAATAGCAAAAAGGACTCAAGGAGTCTCGGGTCGAGATTAAAACTGTATTAATTCAATTCTTTTATATAATTTTTATTTATAAATAATAGTAAATAAATAAATATGTGTGGACATTACACACAGCGCCATCTAGCCCCAAACTAAGCAAAGCTTGTACTATGGGAACCTGATAACTGATATAATACTTAGATACTTTTTTCTTTGTTTGTAAATACATACATAGAATACAATATAACACCCAGACACAAAACAAACATCTATGTTCATCACACAAATGTTTGTCCTCGGTGGGAATCGAACCCACAGCCCTCAGTTCTGAAGGCAGAGCTACTACCAACTGAGCTATCGGGCCCGTCAATTTTAACTTGTACATACCTAAAGTCGTCTTTAGTGACGTGTTTCAAGCTATTATTCATATGACGTTGGTAAGAGCCGAGGGACGCGAAGCTGACGCTGCATAGAGCGCAATACGCCGCGCCTGATGTTGGCTTATTCTATAAAAATAACCTTACTTTACAAGCTGCATAAGACGAGCTATAAAAATCGACATGTCTCCTCCAGCTGTTGATGTAATAAAAATGCTTACCTTTGCATCATCATTAACAGCCTGAAGACGTCCACTGCTGAACATAGGCCTCCCCCAGGGAGCGCCACTTTGAGCGGCTGCTCGCCTCCTGCATCTATCGGCTCCCCGCGGCTTTCACCAGGTCGTCGGTCCACCTAGTAGGAAACCTACGCTGCTTCCAGTTCGTGGTCGCCACTCGAGAACCTTTCTTCCCCATCGGTTGTCAGTTCTACGAGCGATGTGGCCTGCCCATTGCCATTTCAACTTGCTAATCCTAAGAGTTACCTTTGCATCGTGCGTGTCCAAATGTCGCTTAAGACTGTTCTTCCAACGGAAAACCTTGTCGCAATGGTTGCAAGGAAACATGTTTCGTAACTCGTGTACAGCACTGAAAAATGGTGTCGATTCAGTTATGTTATAATATTTGAAAAATTGCATAAACTGACTTTGATCGTCTTTATTTCATACTGAAATGTCCATTCATTGAACTAACGAGACTAACAAGGGTTCAGTCATCATCATCATTATTAACAGCCTGAAGACGTCCACTGCTGAACATAGGCCTCCCCCAGGAAGCGCCACTTAGAGCGGCTGCTCGCCTCCTGCATCCATCGGCTCCCCGCGGCTTTCACCAGGTCGTCGGTCCACCTAGTGGGGGGCCGGCCTACGCTGCGTCTCCCGGTTCGTGGTCGCCACTCGAGAACCTTTCTTCCCCATCGGTTGTCAGTTCTACGAGCGATGTGGCCTGCCCATTGCCATTCCAACTTGCTAATCCTAAGAGCTACATCGGTCACTTTAGTTCTCCTGCGGATCTCCTCATTTCGGATCCTATCTCGCAGGGAAACACCGAGCATTGCTCTCTCCATAGCTCGTTGCGCGACTTTGAGCTTAGTAATGAGGCCAACAGTTAGAGGCCACGTCTCAGTTCCATAAGTCATCACAGGGTTCAGTAGTTCAATCGAAATATTTCATTTAACTCTATTTTAACACAGACTAAGATTGGTTGGTTGATTGGTTTTTTTTTCTTATACCAAGATTTTTAAATTTAAAATCTTAGTATAACTGTATTTATTTATTTATTTATTTATATTTATAGTTTTTGAATTGCCAAAAACCAAACAACAAGACTTTTTTCTCTCACTAGTTCAATGAAACAATTTGTTTAAACTATAATTATACTCGAATGTCTCTAGTTTTTAACACAGTGTCGTATATTTATTTCCATTCCCTGTGCGAAGGAAACCCCGGTGTCACCCCGCCGTGGCCAAGACCCCAACATTACCCAACATGTGACATCACCAACACGCACTAGATCCCAGCCGTGGGAATACATTGGGCTGATGACGATCATCATTTATGTTTTAAAAACATAAAATCTTGCCTTTACCTTCGCTCTATGTATCTGAAATGTGCCTATTATTTGTATAAAGCACCCATATCTGTTTAAAAAGCAAAATTAGGTTGTAAAACGAAGTCGAAATGTCCATGAGCTATATGTTCCGATACAAAGGCTCCAATTAAACAGTCAAAATGTAAATTGTATGGCAATTAAAGTATTCAATAAATTACCTGACATTTTCAAAATACACGACATCAATGAATTTAAGAAAATTATTTGACTTCCTGCTGGATAAATGTTATTACTCTGTTAAAGACTTTCTAAATGACGCGTCGATTAGTAATTATAGATATAGATTAGTCTGACCAATTTAATGTATAATACGTTTTGTTAATAATTAAAAATTCAATAATAATAACTATAATTATTAAATTACTCAAGCTCATTATTAACACTGACATAATGATGTAATTAAATTAAGTTAAACCCAATTTGAATATTTGTACGCCTGCACCTATAGGGAGAATTTTGTTGGAAGAATTATGTGCTATTCCATCTTTGCAATACTGTAACCCAAAATTCTTACAAATAAATTATTTCATTTCATTTCATCATCATCATCATCATCATCATCATCATCATCATCATCGTCAACATGGTCCGACCATCATCTCGCGTGCTGGGTTGATGGATGTTACATGTTGGGCTAATATACGGTATACAATACAATAAACATGTATGTACTATGTATGCGGTATACAATAAACATGATGACCACAATTTTTTTGCAGAAATTAAAAAAATTCCTCAAAAGATAAACATTCGACAAAACAAAAATAAAATATCTCAAAAAATGACCAAGTTACAAGCATTTTGAGAACCGGAATAGAAAGAGATAGCTCAAACGGCCAGTGACGTCCGAGCTGGGTCGTTCATAGTACTTCATTACTAATCTGTGGTAGCTTTACATACAACCTTTTTGGCATGTGACGTCGCGAGTGGATTTTTCATAGTAACTGCGTAGGCGCTCTGTTTCGCGAGAAAGGGACAGGTGCTCCCATCAAAAACTTTAAAAGCTTATTACTCCGTGATCTATTTATCGATTTTACTTATTTTTTCAATTATTGCATTCATTTTTAATCTTCTTTATGAAAGTAATATTTACTTGTTCTTTTTTATAGTAGTCATCATGCCTATTTAAAATAAACCCTCACAACTTATATAGTTTAAATAACTCACAGTCTATGATTGAGCAGGCCACCTCTGTGTCTGAAAGTTTTGTCGCATTCCGTACATTGCAGCCTCGACTTGTGCGTGCCTGTGTGGTAGCGATGGGAATCGATCGAGCTGTAGGAAAAGGTATCGACGATTTAATTGACAGAATGAAAAAAAAAAGGAAGTAAGAAAAGAAATAAAAGAAAAAAAGAAAGAAACGTGATATATGACAGGAGAGAAAGTAAAGTAAGAATAGTGAGACAAGAAAGAAGAGAAAGTAAAGTAAAAATAGTGAGACAAGAAAGAAAAGAAAGAAAAGAAAGAAAAGAAAGAAAAGAAAGAAAAGAAAGAAAAGAAAAGAAATAAAAAGAAAAGAAAGAAAAGAAAGAAAAGAAAGAAAAGAAAGAAAAGAAAGAAAAGAAAGAAAAGAAAGAAAAGAAAGAAAAGAAAAGAAATAAAAAGAAAAGAAAGAAAAGAAAGAAAAGAAAGAAAAGAAAGAAAAGAAAGAAAAGAAAGAAAAGAAAGAAAAGAAAGAAAAGAAAGAAAAGAAAGAAAAGAAAGAGAAGAAAATAGAGAAAAAAAGAATTTCGCCTTATGTTAAGCGTCACGGCTGCCCATAACAGATTGCAAGTATCACTTACTTGGATATTTTCCCGCAGTCTCTGCACTTGTATTTCTTGAGCGATATGTCGTGAGATGTGTAGTAATGTTGCTGCATTACTTTCATATCCATTGTGCGTTTCTGGCATATGCTGCATTCGTATCTGATATTAATTAAATAATAATAGTAATTCTGCGAACAGTAGACTGGGGAGCACAAACATATGTAACAATTTGTGATATTAACAATATCACAAACAGTTGTGATAACATCAAACACTTCTTTTTTTTTATAAATAAATAAATATCTGTTGACATTTCACTCAGCGCCATCTAGCCCCCAAACTAAGCATAGCTTATACTATGGGAATTGGGAACCAGATAACTGATACAATACTTATATACTTTTTTGTTTGTAAATACATACATAGAATACAATATAACACCCAGACGCAGAACAAGCATCTATGTTCATCACACAAATGTTTGTCCCGGGTAGGAATCGAACCCACAGCCCCAGTTCAGAAGGCAGGGATACTACCAACTGAGCTATCGGGCCCGTCTTTGCAACGATATGAGTATCTATGTACCTAATGTGTATCTAATGTACTAAATATTCCTGCCAAATATCAAAACGGTCTGCTACGTTATATTTATTATGCCTAGGTACTGTAGAATGTCTCAAAGTCAGACCTAACGCCCTATTAATTTTGACAACATCTTGACCGGGTTGGCTTATACTTGAACCCCCTCTAAAAATTTAAATGTTTCTGCCAAATGTTACCATGTTTACTAGGTGATAGGACTTTTCACTAGGTGGTAGGACCTTACTAGGTGGTAGGACTTTTCTGCAAAGTTCGTCTAGGTAGGTACCACTGTTTTGCCAGTTATTCTACCGCCGAGCAGTAGTGTGCAAGCACTACTGTGTTCCGGTTTGAAGGGCATTGTAGCTCGTGAAATTACTGGGCAAATGAGACTTTATGACCTGATTACAAAGTCTAGTAATTCTTCTGATTACTAGACTGTGTGATGTCTCAGGATTACGTGCGCAGTGCAGTGTCACGCGAAACTTTATTATTTTAAAGTACGGAGTGACACTGCAACTGTTATGGGCGGCCGTGTCACTTAACATCAGGTGAACGACATGCTCGTCACGTCATTCCTCCCATAAAAAATAACAAAATCGGCCAATAAATGGCGCCGCAGGAAACTTCTGCCTTTTAAGAGGAAATACAGCTTTGACAAAAATCTCCTCCTTACTAATAAACACTGCATATCTTAGAGCATTTAACCAAAGGAGATGTGAACGTTATAATCCGCAAGCACCAATTTCTGCCAATTTCTACGGGGACGAGGTAGACACGCATAGCACACCATCCTAAAACACGCACACCGTTATATAATCTAGCGTAGCAATGTTTACACACACACTATGATATTGTAGATGACCATATAGCGCCATATGACCGGCAGAGGGGTACGCCTTGCCACCTTCTTTTATAAATTCTCTAAGCTGCATATCAATGGAATAGCTCAGTGTTTTGTCTTGTTTTACCTTTACCTATTTCGAGCATTATAAAGAGAAACAAATCATAAAATAAACTTCATCTTCTTCTTCTTCTCGTGTAGCCAAGTATTTAGTCCTAGTGTCAGAATTTTTAACATATAACTATTGTTCCTCTACATCATCATCAGCCCGTAGATGTTCACTGCTGAACATAGGCCTCCCCCAGAGAGGGCCACTTTGATCGGCTGCTCGCCTCCTGCATCCATCGGCTCCCCGCGGTTTTCACCAGGTCGTCAGTGCACCTAGTAATCTGCCTACGCTGCGCCTTCCGGTTCGTGGTCGCCACTCGAGAACCTTTCTTCCCCATCGGTTGTCAGTTTTGCGAGCGATGTGGCCTGCCCATTGCCATTTCAACTGGCTAACTTTAAGGGCTATATCGGTCACTTAGTCCTTCTGCGGATTTCCTCGTTCCGGATCTTATCTTGCAGGGAAACACCGAGCATAGCTCTCTCCATAGCTCGTTGCGCGACTTTCAGGTTACTAATGAGGCCAACAGTAAGAGACCACGTTACAGTTCCATATGTCATCACTGGCAACACACACTGATTGAAAACCTTTGTGTTGTTCCTCTACATAACGTTTAATTAAATACAATAATTGCAAAAGTTAGAAAGAAAATAAAATAAAATTACCGTCTCATGTGCCGCTTATAGTGTGTAGTGAAAGAGTCGACCGAACTCAAAACGGTTTTGCAAATGGGGCAGGTGAAGTTGCCTATCTCCTGAAATATTACAAACATTACTAAAATAATAGTGAATGTTACGACAATAATAATGAATGTTACGTAAATAATATAAGTGAATGCTTACGAAAATAATAATGGATGTTACGAAAATATTATATTAGAATTAGAGATTATTAGTTATATTGTATTAGAAATTAATTTGTCTTATTTATGTAATATTATAAAAATATATTTGTGTGGACATTTCACACAGCGACATCTAGCCCCAAACTAAGCATACCTTGTACTATGGGAACTGCATAACTGATACAATACTTATATACTTTTTTTGTTTGTAAATACATACATAGAATACAATATAACACCCAGACGCAGAACAAACATCTATGTTCATCACATAAATGTTTGTCCTTGGTAGGAATCGAACCCACAGGTCTCAGTTCAAATGGCAGGGATACTACCAACTGAGCTATCGGGCCCGTCAATTATGTAAGCACTTATCTAATTGCCAACTTACCGGCGAATGTTTATTGATCAAATGAGTTTTATATGACTTGTCATAATTGAACCCCAGTATGCAAGTCTCGCATTTATACTCCGCGTTTACATAGTTGTCTTTGGTAAATTCTCTCTCTCTTTCTAGCAGCATCTCTTCGTATGCTAAATCTATGGTTTGTATGCCGGGTATGTCTACTGATATTACCTGAAAATATATAAATATATGTACTTATTATTACTAAAATCTATGGTAAAGAAAACCATTGTCCGGAAACAGAGACGCTTACTCTTTTTCTGTGATTAAAGTCCATGTTAGGAACGTATGGGATGGATAACGCACGTATACTTAGACTTTGAAAATGTCTAAAAATTATAAATTAAAAAAAAATGTTTTTATTGTTTTTTTTTTAATTTAAGCGTTAAAATAATTACAAAAACTCACTTCTTTAAACTTCTTAGCTTTCTTCTTTTTCACTTTCCCTTTGATTCGCTTACTTTTTTTTAATTTAGTTTTTTCCTTACTACTTTTCACTTCGCCGATGATCGACTGGATCTCGTTGGCGATTTCATCTAAATTATCTACATTCACCGATTCCGGATCTTCTATATGCCCCTCTGAGAAATCCGTATCTAAAACAATATAAAAATTTGCAAATACATATACAGGGTTACAGGAAAAATCGTGCTAGATCCGTTAAGGGCGTGAAGTACCCATCATTTCTGACTTATTTCACTATGAAACACCCTAGCCTAAACTTAACCCTTTTCGAAATATTCGACTTTTAATTTATTTTTTTTAAATATTTTGTGTGTCTTATTATTATTATTATTGCATTTTTACATGTGTAATAAGATGCTTTGGGACGTCAATCAATAAAATAGTACATAATATAATATTTAATAGACTATAGTAGACAAGTGAAAGTTAAGAAATAAAAAAATATTTGAATCTGTATTTTTTTCTAACGGATATCTAAAAATAATATTATAAGTTTAGGCTAGGGTGTTTCATAGTGAAATAAATTAGAAATGGTGGGAACTCCACGCCCTTAGCGGATCTAGCACAATTTTTCCTGTAACCCTGTATATATCTTTCTTTCTTGTCGTTCCCTCACTGACGAGGATCGTGACCACGTGGAAATAAGGCCCTCCAACGCAATCGTGCGCTGTAGTTTCTCCTGTTGCCTCCTTAATGCTATCAGACCATCGTCCTGGTAAGCGACCCCTGGGGCGTATTCCTTGCATTTGACCCGCTATTAGTGATTTTTCGAGGTCGTGTCTCTGAGATCGCATAATGTGGCCGAAGAAGCTTGCCTGACGTTCCTGGCACACAGTGTAGAGTCGTTTGGTGATGCTGAGCTCTTGGAGAATAGATATATTCGTTCTCCTGGCAGTCCATGGTATCTTCAGCATGCGTCTCCAGCACCACATCTCGAATGCATTTACTTTGTTTTCCTCTCGACTCTTGAGGCACCAGGTTTACGCACCATACAGGAAAATAGAGAAGATCAAGAAGCGAACCTAACGTATTTTGGTGGCACGGCGAATACTTTTGTTCTTCCATATTTTATTCAGACTAGACATCACGCTCTTAGCCATTCCCATCCGACGAGAGAGTTCCGCCTTCACTGGTAATGAGCGAGCCAAGCTAGAGAAATTTTTCAACCTTCTCATAATCTTTTAAAGCTAGTGATGGTTGTAGCTTTTGACCCCGGTCCACCAATATTATATATTATATATTATAAATACATATATACTATACTAAAATTTTTCAAATTATGTGCGGAATGTTTCTTTGTTGTAACACCGGTGAAGGAAACCCCGATGACACCCCACCATGGCCAAGCCCCCAACATTCCCCAACATGTGACATCCACCACACTAGTCCCACATGCTGAAATATGGGCTACACTCACCCTGGGAGAGGAGGGAAATGGCCCAACTGTGGGAAGTTGGGAACATATAGGCTTATGATAAGTGTGGAGTGCACCAAGCCTGGCTATACTAACCTCCTCCTACAAAGTCTTCAGCCTTCAGCTCATCCTTCACATACACCTCCTGTGTGCTCTGGTACTCCTGTGGTATATTTATGTAAGACGGGCTGGCATTGCGTTTTTCAACTATATTTACTTTCATTGCAACCACTTTTGTCTTCTGTGGACAAGATATTGACAATATACAGGATGTAATTTAATTCATTAGCATAAATTGAGCCCATGATAGTACATCATTTATAGATGATTATTAAAGAGTAAAGAGTGTAAATGAAATAATTTTTATTGAAAATTATGAAGATTGCCGCGGCGCCTAACGCAGTTGGCACGGATGATTTTAATACATTTAAACGTTTTTATACCTTATATGTACTTACTAAAAACATTAATTCATTATTTTAATTAAATTTTGTATTGTAGCATTTGATTAAGTAAGTTATTCCATTTTTTGGAGTTATTATTATTAACAAACCAATGTTTTAGATTTCAAAAATTTTGGTCCACACGTGACCTGTATCAGGAGTAGGTATCTAGTTTCAAAGGATGCTAATGAATTCAATTACACCCAGTATAAGGCAGGCATGTTAAACCTGCGGCCCTAAATGCATTTGTTGGAGGCATGATCCATTTTTAAGAACGGCCTCCTTTAAGTATGTTTTCCTCAGCGCGGCAAATTCAAATTTTCTTATTTTCTTGCGTTGTTTGCCAATCATAGCTTAATTACTCAACGAGATTACATGGCAAATGATGATGTGAATGGCAAAAACCCCAAGAAAATATGAATTTGCCGCGCTGAATGAAACATTCCGCCTTAAGAAAATGCCAGTGTCAAAATCACAAATAACAGGTATACCGATAAAATGAGAATTCAGACAGAATTTGAAATTTACCCCCGTACTCTTAAAACATTTCACCAAAAATCCTTCACTTAACTTCCACTTAACTTTGAGGGAAACTCAAGGTACATCGCGACGTACCTTGAGTTGACAGTTGCTTCGCTTCCCTCGTTTGAGAAAAATTTACGCAGAAATGTCAAGTTGATTATCATTGTCATTTAAAAATGCCAAAACACAAAAATGAGGTTAATGCGAGGTTGAATCGAGTGGAGTAATCTCGTGGTAACGACTTAGAATATAGGGGTTAAGCTCCAAGATAATTTACGGAGAGGGAGAGGAAGGACTAGCTCATATGCTGTGGGGGATGCTGTGGTGGATGCTGCGGCTGCCCTTGCATAACCATCCACACGTGCTGTACCAAGATCTGCTAGCCTCCAGTGCCCCAGTGTTGTGGCTGTATGGTCAGAGTGGGTGCGACAATATATTGGCGATATGTTAAATATTGCTTGTCTGTGCATTTCCGTGCTTCAATAAAATGTTAGCATCCACACAAATGTGTTCTTACAAATGATAATTTAATCGTTTTATTAAACATAATACTTTCCTTACCAAAATATCATTAGATCTTTTCTCATCCAAGCATTTATCATCAACATCAAAGGTGTAGTCCGGTTCAATGCTGATACTCTCATTGGTTTTGATCTTCAACCGAGGTGGTCGAGACACATCTGTTAGCAGGCATTCGTGGAGATTCTGTGGAATATGTTGTCTCATAAATGTTTGAAATTGGTCCTTATTAAGAGGTTGGTAGAGACTGTTCAAAAATACCATTTTGGTTGGCAACACTGGAGGAAGGGGTGTCAGCTGAACCATTAGCCTATCATGATGGCTGCCGGATAGTTTGGTAAAGTAATATAGAGTTTTAGGGGGTAATTTGGGCGGTATAGCAGGGTCCTAAAAGCAGTGAATTACTTTACTAGGTGGTAGGACTTTTCTGCAAAGTTCGTCTAGGTAGGTACCACTGCTTTGCCAGTTATTCTGCCGCCAAGCAGCAGTGTGCAAGCACTACTGTGTTCCGGTTTGAAGGGCATTGTAGCTAGTGAAATTACTGGGCAAATGAGACTTTATGACCTAATTACACAGTTTAGTAATCTGATTACTAGACTGTGTGCTGTCTCAGGATGACGTGCACAGTGCAGTGTCACGCGAAACTTTATTATTTTAAAGTACCGAGTGACACTGTAACTGCTATGGGTGGCCGTGTCGCTTAACATCAGGTGAATGACTAGCTCGTCAAGTCATTCATTCTCATAAAATCAAAAATTACTGAAGCATTAAAACATATCATTCTCGCTAGTGCAAACTGTATTGAATAGTTGTGGAAGATATAAGGAATTACGAAAGTAGAAGAGGTTTCCCATGTGTTTCGCTTCAGTATTATAATGGGGACAAAAGAAAAATAGCCCGTACTTGAAAAATATGTAGTAATCGTGTCTAGAGAGTTACTAGTTAGTGTCCAGTGTATTCATTTGGCCCAATACTTCGCCAACACGCAATAAATGTCGCTTGATAATCTTGCCTTATGCAGAAATAAAATAATTCGTAAAATAGCCCGCGTTATTCCGTTGTATTTGATGAGATCTGTACTGTAGGTATTATATTATCTGGGGTAGTATCTAGAATTTGATAGACCAATTACAAATTATTTAATTTTTAGTATTCAGTGGGCCTAGCAAGGATATTTACGTGCGCGTAAGTGTAACGTTAGCGTACGTCAGTTGTATGGCATTTGATCAGCGCCTCATACAATTGCCTTACGTTAACGTTACACTTACGCGTAAATATTCGTGCTAGGCCTACTGGTTTTGATTTGTAAAAGTGGTAAAAGTGTAGCGAGTGTGCCAGTCTAGAGTAACTTCAGTATATTACATACTTGTCACTCCAAACTTGTCTTGTAGATAAGCGCACATTCTCACATAGGTAAAATAGGCATGATGACTAATATTAAAAATGAACAAGTAAATATTACTTTTACAAAGAAGATTAACAATGAATGCAATAATTGAAAAATTAAACATATGTAATTGGTAAATAAATCACGGAGTAATAAACTTTTAAAGTTTCTACAGGAAGCATCTCCTGTCCCTTTCTCGCGAAACAGAGCCACAGTTACTATAAAAATCCACTTGTGACATCACATGCCAAAGAGATTGTATGAAAAGCTACCACAGCTTAGTAATGAGGTACTATAACGACCTTCCTCTGACGTCACTGGCCGTTTGAGCTATCTCTTTCTATTCTGGTTTTTAAAATGCTTGTAACTTGGTAATTTTTTGAGATATTTAATTTTTGTTTTCACAAATGTTTATCTTTTGAGTAATATAATTAATTTATCCAATAATTTTTTTTTATCATCATGCCTATTACTCACACTGTCACTATTGTTCTAAATCTACCTACATACACCACAAACTTTAAATTTGTGGTGCATATGTGTGTAAAACTATACATAAAAAAAATTGTGTGAAACTGGGGAACATGTGATGGGCCTGATAGCTCAGATGGTTGTACTGCCTTCTGAACTGAGGGCTGTGGGTTCGATTCCTACCCAGGACAAACATTTGTGTGATGAACATAGATGTTTGTTCTGTGTCTGGGTGTTATATTGTATTCTATGTATGAATTTACAAACAAAAAAATATCTAAGTATTATATCAGTTATCTGGTTCCTATAGTACAAGCTTTGCTCAGTTTGGGGCCAAATGGCACTGTGTGAAATGTCCACACATATTTATTATTATTATTTTAGCTGCTGAGTGAATAAAAGTAGAATACCTCGCTAGTATATGACATGAGTATCCGATATGAATCTTTAACTTGCTCACGGAAGTCCAATGATTTCTTTAGTAGAAGTTTACACTCCCAGCAGATGCTGGGCAGCACTGTTGGCAACCCGCATAGCTGAAGCAGAGAATGCGACATTATTTTCTTCTCAAAAGCCATTTTAGGCTTATTCTATAGTTTATTTACTTACTGGTATTTCACTCAATGTACTAAGGTAGAACTGCTTTAGTTTTTCGTTTGTAATCTGGTACAGAGTCCTTCCAACACATAGGCAAGCATTACAGAGCAGTTGAAATGATATTTCTTCTTTTATATTATCCATAATGCGGTAAATAAATCGAAAACACGAAATTAACTTTCCCTTCCTTAACTTATTTCTGAAAACATAAAATTACAAATTGTGTACGTTCTATGAAAAGAAAGATCATTAACGTGTGGAAGTAATATAAATCTATGATGTAATGTAATACACAGGTAACTAACAGAAGTTCACTTTCTTTTTTTAAAACTTTTGCAGAAAATCTAAGCAGCTACTTTACATCATCATTAACAGCCTTAAGACTTCCACTGCTGAACATAGGCCCCCAGGGAGTGACACTTACGAGCGGCTGCTCGCCTTCTGCATCCATCGGCTCCCCGCGGCTTTCACCAGGTCGTCGGTCCACCTAGCAAGGGGCCGGCCTACGCTGCGTCTTCCAGTTCGTGGTCGCCACTATAGAACCTTTCTTCCCCATCGGTTGTCAGTTCTACGAGCGATGTGGCCTGCCCATTGCCATTCCAACTTGCTAATCCTAAGAGCTACTTTGGTCAATTTAGTTCTCCTGCGGATCTCCTCATTTCGGATCTTATCTCGCAGGGAAATACCGAGCATTGCTCTCTCCATAGCTCCTACCTACCTTACGTTGAATTGAAATAGAAGTTGAATATTTTTAGGGGCATTTTTATGAGTACACGGTTGAATTTGTAATCTAGAACAAACAAATTAAACAGGCCGAAGTCACCAAAATCAAAACTAAGTAACAAAAAATTAATCAAATCACAACAAAGCAATAACAAACAAAATCGAAGTAACAGAGGCATTTTGTTTTGTTTTTTTTTTTTCTTGACGAGATGAGGATGACAAAACTTGACAACTTGACAATGACAAGTAACATTATTGGGTGGATTCCAGTAGCTGCCAAGAATGCCAAGAACGAAAATAACCAGAAAAGTGCGAGTCGGTTTCGCGCAGGAGCGGTTCCGTACCAATATCTAAAAAAAGGAAAAAATCACGTTTATTGTATGGGAGCCCCCTTAAATATTTACTTTATTCTGTTTTATGTATTAGTTGTTACGGCGGCAACAGAAATACATCATCTGTGAACAACTCTCTAGTGGTTACGGTTCATGTTCGGTTCTGTTATGGTTCAGTTCTGGTGACGGATGGACAGATGGACAGACAGGCAGACAGGCAGACAAACAGACAGATGGACAGCGGAAACTTAGTAATAGGGTTCGCTTTACTCTTTCGGTACGGAACCCTGAAAACGATCACATCAACTGTCAAAAGACTACTTCTTCTTCTTATTCTCATAGTCACAGTGATCACTTTTATTACTAGTGGACCGACTTTTTGTGATCGAAATTAACAACAACTGGAACGCACCTATTAATTGAAAACAATGCTACCAACTATGATTCTATGTTGATGCTACCAACTCTAAAAACTCAAAATAGCACAGATATCAGACAGACTAATCCATGGAGGTCTATGGAGAGAGCCAAAATCTGGCAATGTGGCGTTGCCGCTCCGCATCCTTCGTGTAAACATACTGTCTTGTATCTCTGTCTAATACACGAATCGTCGCATAGAGTATGCGAGAAAGCGAATGTTGGTACGGCAACGTCGCCTTACCGACACCGCGTGTCATGTTCTGACAGTTTGGTGTGTCATGAAATTAAATGCGAGAGCATAAAACGTGAAAATTTAGTGATTATATTGTTATTAGGGCTAAATATTGTATCAATAGTGAAATTGTGTCGTGTTGTGCTGTGTTTTGTGCATCAAGAGTAACCCGAGGAGTCGAAGGAAAACCAGAATCATCATTTTATACGTTAAAGTTTACTGACTATTTTTATGTTAAACATCGAAGTTTCGAAGTAAATATGCATTTCATATTAAGAATATACGTTTTTTCCACCGTATAATTACCATGCGATTGCAATTACTGAAAGATTTAATGCTTTAATTGATATTTTTGGGATGGGCGATTTTACGCCCTTCGAATAGTGATGTACCTACACTGTCCATTACATTTTGTCGATATTCGTAAATCTTCATACATTTGCACAAAATTACTTTGGTTTTGGGGAGATTAAAAAGTAGAAAGTCTCTTTCCTTAAAAGTGGCTGAATGAATTTAGATCAAAGTGCAAACAGAATGAAAAAGTAGGTGTAAATCTGGCAATTTAAAAATAGGCACCTAACCTACTTTTATAAAATACAATAGGTAGGCCAGTGTCGTCTGGCTTCAATATGTGTTATGAAATTAATAATAAACTAGCTGACCCGCCCCGGTTTCGCACGGGTTTATTAGTTTTATGCATAACCCTGTTTATCGGTAAGAGAGAAGCAAAAGTGAAAAATATAGGGGAAAAGGATGAATAGATGGGACGTCGAAGGGAGACAGGCGCACCCGTCCCATCCATTTATCCTTTTCCCCTATATTTTCCCTAAAATAAATATAGGGGCTTCAATACAACAAACGTGATTTTTTGCTCGTTTTTATAGATAATGGTACGGAACCCTTTTTACAAATTTAACCATCATTTTAATGCGAATGTAAAATAAAAACTAACTATTATGGAACTATGTAATTTGAACAGCCTGAAGACGTCCACTGCTGATCATAGGCCTCCCCCAGGGAGCGCCACTTAGAGCGGCTGCTCGCCTCCTGCATCCATCGGCTCCCCGCGGCTTTCACCAGGTCATCGGTCCACCTAGTGGGGGGCCGGCCTACGCTGCGTCTTTCAGTTCGTGGTCGCCACTCGAAAACCTTTCTTCCCATCGGTTGTCAGCTCTACGAGCGATGTGGCCTGCCCATTGCCATTTCAACTTGTTAATCCTAAGAGCCATATTGGTCACTTTAGTTCTTCTGCGGATCTCCTCATTTCGGATCTTATCTCGCAGGGAAACACCGAGCATTGCTCTCTCCATAGCTCGTTGCGCGACTTTGAGCTTAGTAATGAAGCCAACAGTTAGAGACCACGTCTCAGTTCCATAAGTCATCACTGGCAACACGCATATAAAAATGTTACTTACAAACGTTATTTCATATAATGTTTCAATATACTTTTACTAGGGTCATCATCATCATTATCATCATTAACAGCCCGAAGACGTCAACTGCTGAACATAGGCCTTCCCCATAGAGTGCCACCTTGAGCGGCCACTCGCCTCCTGCATCAATCAGCTCCCCGTAGTTTTCACCAGATCGTCGGTCCACCAAGTGGGGGCCGGCCTAAGCTGCGCCTTCTGGTTCTACGAATATCTAATTTTCTTTATTGTATTAAAACTAAAAAGTATCGAAATTCTGCAGCACTGTTTGGTTAGGTTTATTATATATCGATATATTGTGTAATAGGGGTCACTTCCCTACTCACGCATACTAATGCATATTTAAATACTCACACCAACAGAAAATGGACAGGCGTTTTGTGAATGTCCGCCGTCCATATGATTCTATGTTGATGGACTAATCAATTTATTTTATTACAGAGTCACGGAATTCCCCCTATTACATAGGTCATAAAAAGTCTTTGTACAGAGTATAGAGTATAAAATAAAATGCATGGTAAACCACGTTTCACCGTAGCTTTTTCACCTGGTTTTCATCCTGCTGCAAACGACAATCATCAAGCTGTGAACGCAAATATAATGAGGCGTTTTATTAAAAAAAAAAGCTGTAATTTTATAAAGATCCGATAGATGGCGTTAAAATGGGGGTTTTACGTTGTCCTTGTTAAGATAATTATGTATCGAGTTTAGTATTCTATCCTTATTTTATGGAAGGCGTATACTTTAATGGCTTTCTATCGACAAAACGACAACGTGCACTGTGATTCATTCAACTGAATTCGTCTTTTTCTTGTACTCCGTGGTTTGAAGCTTCGACCATGTTTGAAATACGTCGTTACTACGCCATCTAGTAAGAGATTCGGAACTAGTTTTTTAATTTGTGGCGGTACTGTATGACCATGCAACCTTATTGCTTCTATGTTAAGAAACTATGATTCGAATATTGTTCGGTGATAGGCGAGTTTTGATCGCGGCTGTCAGAGAGGTAAAAAAATAGACACAGAATTTTTCATGGATACCACAGATTCCAAATAATATTTTAATTTATGTAAAATTAATATATCAATGCGACCTGCTGCTGTTAGTGGTGGACGATAATTCCCACCTGTAAGTGTCCAATAATCGCATGTAAGAGCTACACTTTAGTTCCCACTGTAACGCGTATCACCAGCCATGAATAAACCGAGATAATGAGCTAAGTATTCCCTGTTTTCATTCCTACGACACCCCCGCATTTCTGTCAAGAGAAGTAACGAGTGGAGGTTTCCAGTGGGGGAAATAGTTTACCCCACGAACCGAACGAGTCGCAACGGGATCTCCACCATTTTTACAATTTAAATAAAACGTCTCATTCCCACGTGGCCGTGGCCCGCAGCCACAGATCGACTAGTCTTCGCATCGCGGTGCGTGCGCGGCGCAAATGTAGAGCAAAGAGCGGGCTTAATGTCTTTTTTTTATGGCAATTGTTTGGCACAGTTTTGCCAGTGTCATGTCAAAAGAGAAATAAAAACATTTGAATTTAGGGTATCTGAAACAAAACAAAAATATCCTATAACTACTGTGTAGTTACACAACATTATTACAATAAATGAGCAAAATGTACAATGAAGACAATAGGGCTTAATGTGGCTAAGTGCATTTAAAAGTTTTAAAAATTTATAGATGCTCTAGGGCTTAATGTACAAAATTTGAAAAAAGTACAAATGAAAAAAAACTTTATTTTGTATTTAATCATAGCAACACTGTGTAAAGCAGCCATTTTGTGGTGTCGCATTCGCGTTGCAAATTCCTCTTCAATTTTCGTCTATTTTACATGGGAGTGTTGCTTTTTGTTGTGATTTGAAAAGTATTCAAAACAAATTAAAATAGCTCCGGCATAATTTTTTCAAAGTTAAATAAATAGGTAATATGGAGCAAGACGCGGATCAGGGTTACAGAACTGTCTGTTCCACCTGCCTTAGCGGCGATAGGGACCTATTCTCTCTCACTGCGGTCCCACAAGTCGACCAAATATTCCGTTTGTTGATGTACGATTTCGCGCGAGAACGCGTAAGTATTTAAAACTTCACAAACTTTTGTCCTGGTAAACATTTTATTGAAAGACACCGTAACCTACATTGCTTCCTGTTACATAAAAGCCAGTACACTCCCATATCCCAGGGTATAAACTCTTACACGAAAAAAACATGCGCCTTCCTCAAATACATATAATATTCAACTGCAGAGCTTGACTCCTGGGGATAGATTACTCACCTCACACTCAATATTTGAGAAAATTCCAGTCTATTAAATATCTAAGTTTATTTTTTAGTTTAAAAAACATAAATATTAAGAATAACTTTCATATTGATAATATTAGGGATGGATTCACTTACCACATTTGATTACAGCTAGAAATTGCAGAGATAGCGGACCTCATATGCTGGGAGTGCCTTGCCATGTTCAAAAAGGTGTATAAATTCAAATGGCAAGTCCACAATGCCCAAGAACATCTACGGGTCTTAGCGTTGAGTCATACACAGGAGGTAATAAGAAGCTGCATTAATTTTTAAATACTTACACTTTTCTCAATGCAGGATTGATCACCCTACAATGTTAGAATAGAAATAAGGGTGCCTTTTTTTCAAAATACCTACGTATTTTAAATATTAGATAAAGTATAATCAAATATAACCGAGTGATGTAGTTTTTTTGTCATTCAAATTAAAGTGCAAGTATACTGACTTGTAAATGTGGTAATAATAGCAATTTGCATTAAAATTTTGACCTTTTGTCACCCGCTTGGGTGACACAGACAAAATAATTGTCTTTCCCCATTTTCACCCCACTTGACAAGTAAGCAAATATGAAATAATGGTATGAAACGGGAAAGACAATGTTGTCTACCGTCCATGCTAACCCAGCAGCTGCTCCATAAAGTAACGGAGTTTGACTAGTATGCTGTATGGTGTATATTAATACACTTTTTTCATATTACAGACAATGGACCATACGTACATGTCCCAGTCTCTCTCCTCATTAGTCATCGAAACAAAGACTGAATACGACAAGATATTCTTTGATTACGCGTCGAACCCGGAATGCACTCAGTATGTGGTCTCATCAATACCGGTCACCATTGGCTCCGATGTGAAGAATGAACAGTATGAGCTGCAATGTATGCAGGACAATATTAGTTTGGACGTTGATGAACAAAACATGTTGGAGGGTGAGTGTGGTTGATGATTTAATCTCTTGAGGTCTGACGATTCCGTAAAAAAGGCAGGGAGCCGGTGGATACATGAGGCGAGTAGCCGCTCAAGGTGGCACTCTGGGGAGGCTCATGTTCAGCAGTGGACGTCTTCA
Organism: Ennomos erosarius; assembly: GCA_963580505.1. NCBI lineage: Eukaryota > Metazoa > Arthropoda > Insecta > Lepidoptera > Geometridae > Ennomos > Ennomos erosarius. Next base: position 3,401,125 of record OY757006.1, on the reverse strand, counting down.
GGCTGTTAATTATGATTATGATGATGATGATGATGATGATGATGACAATTAAATAAATAAATAAATTTAAAACGAACCCTATTATTACAGTTTCGCTGCTCATCTGTCTGTCCGTCTGTCACCAGGCTGTATCTCATGAACTGTGGTAGACAGTTACACAGTTGAAATCTTCACAAATTGTGTCGCTATAACAACAAATACTATAAAAATTAGAATAAAATAAATATTTAAGGGGCTCCCATACAACAAACGTGAATTTTTGGTGGTTTTTAACTTGTTTTGTATTAATATGTTTTTTTTAAGATTTACAATGTTCAAGCTTTTTTTGGGACAAATAGTAAGTCATTTAATAACTTCAAAAGTGTTGCAATGTGCGAGCGAGATAGAGGATCTAGGTTGAGTATTTTTTTAACTTAATAGACCCGCATTTTACCGCAATCTCACCTGATGGATTTCTACGATGGCACATTCTTGCCTAGAAGATACCTATTCACTACCACCTTTTTTAATCATTTCTTTAATTTAATTTGGATGTAACACTATGAACAATATTTAACAATAAACACAATAACATTCAGCGTTCATCCTAAAACTAGTGAACACAGCATGCAACTTGAGGAGTATGCATTTATGCATTTTATTTTTCAGTGCCCGAGATAGTTCTCGATGGAGCAAGCACAGGCGTGTTCTCGCATATTGTAGTGGATGCAAGCTCTCTGGCTACCAATAGATTTACTGGGAACGTGCCGCATATCACTATTGAGTATGTTCTTGTTGACATATTAATTTTAAAGTAAAGGAAAATGTATTTTTTATGAGAATAAGTGACGTAGTGAGCTAGTCGTTCACCTGATGTTAAGCGACACTGCTGCCCATAACAGTTGCGTTGCCATTATCACTTGGTACTATGAAATAATAAAGTTTCGCGTGACACTGCATAGCGCATGTCATCCGGAGACATCACACAGTCTAGCAATCAAATTACTAGACTGTGAGATCAGTCATAACGTCTCATTTGCCCAGTAACTTTACTAGCTACCATGCCTTTCAAACCGGAACACAGTAATGCTTGCACACTACTGCAAGACGGCAGAATAACTGGCAAAGCGGTGGTACCTACTGCACACATCTTCCTGACAGTCTAGTTATAAGATTTCTAGACATGTTCAGTTTTCTTGTTTGTTAACAGTTCGTCAGTTTTGGGTTAAAAGTTGTTCCATTTATGGTCAAAAGTTGTCTAGTGTCTTGGTAAAAAGTTGTTCAGTATCTTGGTAAAAAGTTGTTCAGTGTCTTGGTCAAAATTTGTTCATTGTTTTGGTCAAAAATTGTTGTCAACACTGAACAAGTTTTGACTAAAACACTAAATAAACAATTAGAAATTAATCATTATCAATTTGCAGGCCAATGACAGTAACACCAAAATCAGAACCTGTTATAATGGAAACAAAACCTAAAGTGGAAAAGTCTAAACCCAAGCCCGGTTATGTCACGGAATATATGACCGAAGAGGAAATGATGGCTACAAGGTAATAAATATGAATACAAATCAACAGCAATCGTGAAAACTGTGATTAAAATCATAAGAAGACATAGTAATCAGCTTTAAAGAAAAAAGAAAGAGACAGTTGAAACTTGCAGCTGCGTCACTAATTATTACTTCTTAGCACAAACATCTAATAGTAGCTGTGAGGTAGCTCCAAACGATCTGTTTTGCGAGAAAGGGACAGTTAATGCCCCTTCCAGAAACTTTAATACCATACTACTTCAACATTTTTCGAATTTATTTTTTAACCTATTTATTTATTTATCGAACACCAACATAATGTACACTATTAAATGCCATAGGAATACAAACATTATTTTATAAAGGATAAGTATGATTACAATAAATTACTGGCGAAGACTGCATTCTACATTTTACTTTGATTCATTTGTGATGTGATATTTTGTGAATATTTTTAAATTTTATTTTATTGTTAATGCTTCAAATAATTTCTTTACGTTAAAACTATTAAATAGGTAATCAGTTTTATAACTATTTTAGAGAAGAAGCCAAAAAGAAGCTGCAGTACGCCAGTTCTGTATACAAATGTGAGCTATGTATCATCGGATTTTACACGCAACAGCAGGTCGAGGAGCATTTCGAAACCGCGCACAGAGCTGTGAGTAAACTCTGTCCCTAATATCACTACCCCTACTATCCCTATACATCCCAATCCCTATATCCACTGATCTCTATTATACAAGTATGCTGCATAGACGATGTCGTATAAATATTGAGAATTTCTTATGCCGATTTGAAGCGCCACTCTCGAGTGTCCGGAGAACTATAATTTGAAAATCCTTTGCGTTTCGGGGTGGAGAGGAGGAGAATGCAACCCCCCCTGCATTCTCCTCCTCTCCACCCCGAATGTTTCCCTGGATATTTCCTTAGCCGGCTCTTACAGCACCCACGGGAAGGAGGGATGGAGAATCAACACAGGATACTTTTTATTTTAGGGTTAACCGGGCTAGTAAACAATATTTCAAACAAAACATAATTTGAATTAGATTTTTTTTAGAAATTTCATGACGAGTGTAGTCTAAATTTTGGTTTTGAAATAGTGAGTGTTAGTAAAGTATAGATTGTTTACAGAAACCAGGGCTGGATTCGTGCAAGATTTGCTACCTATTCATAGAAGAGTCCAAACTGAACACCCATGTGACACAACACCATCTGCGATATAGTTGCAAGCTATGCTCACATGTTGAATACAATGCACGTTTGATACAACTCCATGTGAACACACACATGATGAAGTCTGTACCGCAAGCCGTTATCAAGATAGAGGGGTCCAACCCTACAAAGGTGAGTCAAATTTGTTGAAATTTTGACCAAAAGTGGTTTAAGAGTTTTGTTAATAGTTAAGATATTAAATAAAAATTCATTCCATAATGTTCTAAAGTTGTTCAGTTTTAGGTCAAAAGTTGTTCAGTATTTTAGTTAAAATCTGTTCAGTGTTCAGGTCAAAGGTCATATTTTATTCCATTCGTGGTCAAAAGTTGTTCAGATTGTGGTCAAAAGCTACACAGATTATACATAAATATCCATTCCACAGTTGTCAAAAGTGGTTCAGTTTTTTGGTCAAAAGTTGTTCAGTATTTTAGCAAAAGTGGTCCAGTGTTTGGGTCAAAGGTTATTCCATTTTAGGTTAAATGTTGTTCCGTATGTGGTTAAAAGGTATAGTGTGTGAGGCAAATGTATGGAAATGAAATGAAATAATAAAAATAAATAACGAAATATGTGTGGACACTTCAACACAGCGCCATCTAGCCCCAAACTAAGCATAGCTTGTACTATGGGAACCAGATAACTGATACAATACTTATATACTTTTTTTTTGTTTGTAAATACATAGAAAAAGAAATACATATAAATGAAATGAAATCTTTATTTGCTCGAATATAGGTTACATAGATGGTCACAAATTATTCACGTTTCTCTATACTCAACATTTCAGTTATGCAAATATTTGGGATTTATCTACCTAATTACAATTTTCTAAATTTGTCAAATTTAATAATACCTAAGTATACCCACATTTAACACATTTAACTTTTTATTATGATTTTACCAGTAGTACCTAAATCTAAAATTTCATGTAAGTATACATAAATTAATAACAATAGAATTACGTGGTAGATAACTTGAGGTCAAACAATAGATAAATCACAATTTACACATGAAAATTTAAATTTGAAATATTCTGGCACAGACACAATATATTAATGTTAATGTTATATTTACAAATAAACAAGTAAAATAATAAGTAAATTTTTACATATGAATTTAAACTTAAAGTAGTCGTCAACTGAATAAAAACATCTATCACACAGCCAATTGTAATGTTTTCGGTTAAATTCTAGGTCACTTAATTCTCTATAGCTTTTTGGTAATTTATTATAGATCTTTACTGCCATGATGCAGCAATTCTTATCGCACATTTTAAGTCTGAATCGCGGCATAACCAATGGTTTTTGTGCAATGGTTCTTTTAAGTGCAGAATTCTTATCATTTTCAAACAGTGAATAATTTTTCTTGACAAATTTGCTCATTTCGTATATATACAGTGACGGAAGTGTAAGCAGTTTTTCTTTAATAAATACAGGTCTGCAAGAATCCATCCATCATAGATTAAAAATTGATCTGATACACTTCTTTTGAACTATAAAAGCTCTTGAGACATCCAAGTTTTTTTTTAATGCTTAAGTGGGCTTACTTTTGACAATATCTCATCTGATGGAAAGTGATGATGCGGTCTATGTACGAGCACGTTTGCCCATGAGGTGCCTATTCACTCTTGATTTTTAGTGTTATGGTCAAAAGTTGTTTAGATGGGTAAAAGTTGTTTATTTGTTAACCAAAAGACCAGTTCAGATTTTTTCAAATGTTTATCGACTATGTGTCAATTATCCCAAAAATAACGCGATGAACACTGAACACATAATAACATTTGCCAACCCCCATACTAAATGGAAAATGTGTTAAAGTTTTTAACAAAAATTTGTTCATTTCTTCAAAACTTGTTCAGAAATCTTCTCACATTACAGTCTTGAGCTTTATATTTGTGTGATGAACATGAAGTTTGTTCTGCGTCTGGGTGTTATATTGTATTCTATGTATGTATTTACAAACAAAAAGTAGCTAAGTGTATCAGGGATCTGGTTCCCATAGTACAAGCTATGCGTAGTTTGGGGCTAGATGACACTGTGTGAAATGTTCACACATATTTATTCTTTTTTTTAAACAGAGTAATAAGAAGAAGAAATCGAAGCAGGCTGCCAACGACCCGCCCAAACCTGGTGACTTAAGAAAGCTACTCTCCAAAACTACTATTGAAGGTTACAAATGTTTAGAATGCGATATGTTTTTCAAGTAAGTTATTTCTACTATAATAATCCCTTTTTAGGTTTCCGTACCCAAAGGGTAAAACTGACCCTGTTACTAAGACTTCGCTTTGCCCGTCTGTCTTTCTCTCCGTCTGTCACCAGGCTGTATCTCATGAACCGTGATAGTTAGACAGTTGAAATTTTTTCAGATGATGTATTTCTGTTGCCGCTATAACAACAAATACTAAAAAACAGAATATTAAAAGAGGCTCACATACACAAAACGTGATTTTGTGCTCGATTTCATAGATAATGTACGGAACCTATCGTGCGCAAGTCCCACTCGCACTTGGCTAGTTTTTAAGGTTATCTACCTGTTTTCAAGACATTTCATGATATTGCAAAAATAATTCCTGTGCCCAAAAAAACTGCTTCGCTCGCGCCTTAGTATTCTAATCTGTTACGGCTTTTATGTATTATTACTTTATATAGATTTATTTTTCTCTAATCTGTGCACGGAGTACAAGGAAATGTCAAATTCAGTTGAGTGGATCGCAGAGTACGTTGTCGATTTGTCAATAGAAAGCCATTACATTTATATGCCTTCCATAAAATAAGGGTAGAATACTAAACTCGATACATTATTATCTTAACAATGGCAGAACATAAAACCGCCGTTTTAACGCCATCTGTTGGGTGTTTATAAAATTACAGCTTTTTTTTTTAATAAAACTCCTCATTGGTAACTGTATGTACAATTGTACATCATCATCAGCCCGTAGACGTCTACTGCTGAACATAGGCCACCCCCAGAGAGCGCCACATTGAGCGGCTACTCGCCTCCTGCATCCATCGGCTCCCCGCGGTTTTCACCAGGGCGGTTATTCTCTATGGAAACACAGATTCCACACGATACGAAACCACGTCGTTATCGTGTCTTGTTCAAATCGTGTCACAGCGTCAGATATGCCTTCACTTTACATTGAAGTTATCTTTATTTTGAATAAAACATATTGACATAAGAGGTTATATCTTTAGATGTGTTGATGTTTCGGAACGCGTCTCGGTAAAACATACGATTTTTGACAGTTCAAATCACGCCAATTCCAAATTCATTTCGCGCGGTTTTGTTTTCGTTTCATAGAGAATACAGTTTCGCAGATTTCTTATGTAAGACAAGGAATTCGCGTGATTTCGAAGTAAGGAATCGATACGGAATAATGGCCCAGGTCGTCGGTCCACCTATTGAGGGCTCTGCCTACGCTGCTCTTTCCGGTTCGTGGTCGCCACTCGAGAACCTTTCTTCCCCATCGGTTGTCAGTTCTACGAGCGATGTGGTCTGCCCATTGCCATTTCAACTTGCTAATCCTAAGAGCTACATCGGTCACTTTAGTCCTTCTGCGGAGTTCCTCGTTCCGGATCTCATCTCGCAGGGAAACACCGAGCATAGCTCTCTCCATAGCTAGCATGTACATGTAAACACCTATTTCATGAAATAGCCCTCTCATCATGGTAACCCTGAATTTGTTACAGAAATTCTCGTGCTCGTAAAAACCACGTAGCTAGATTCCACAGAGAAGGCCTCCAGTGCGATCACTGCTTAAAGAGATTCGTTAATAAAACCACGCTGGCTACACATTTGAGGTAACTATAGTTTACACCTCACTCCCGACCTCTACCCATGGGGTTTTTTAGAAGGAATGACGGGACGAGCTAGCCGTTCCACTAATGTTAAGCGATACGGCTGCCTATAACAGTTGCACTGCACTGCGCACGTCGTCCTGAGACATCACACAGTCTACGCTGTGTAACTAGGTCATAAAGTCTCATTTTCCCAGTAATTTCACTAGTACAATGCCCTTCAAACTGGAACACAGTAGTGCTTGTACAGTACTGCTTTGCGGTGGAAATATGTGTGGACATTTAACACAGCGCCATCTATCCCCAAACTAAGCATAGCTTGTACTATGGGAACCAGATAACTGATATAATACTTATATACATTTTTGTTTGTAAATACATACATAGAATACAATATATCACCCAGACGCAGAACAAGCATCTATGTTCATCACTCAAATGTTTGTCCGGTAGAAATCGAACCCACAGCCCTCAGTTCAGAAGGCAGGGATACTACCAACTGAGCTATCGGGCCCGTCTCATAACTGGCAAAACGGTGGTACCTACCTAGACGTTCTTTGCAGTAAAGTCCTACCGACAATAGCTTGTTTCATTTAAATCGAAAGTTAAATTACTGTGCAAATGACACTTTATCACGTGAAACTCAATATAACTTAGAGGTCCGAGTGGCCCTGCGACTGTTATGGGCGGCTGTGATGCTTAACATCAAGCGAACGACTAGCTCGTCACGTCTTTCAAATAACATACAAAATGATTTCATGGTTTAAAAAACAAGTTATATTTTATTTTTTAATTCACAGGTTACACGAAGGCCCATTACCCCGAGAAGAATGCCCGATTTGTCACAAAATGGTGCGCTCCATACAATTAAAATATCACATACAACGGCACGAGAGCAAGAGTCGTTACGAGTGCACCGATTGTAAAAAGACCTTCTCACACCTGGCTACCTATCACGCGCATTTAAAGTACTCCAGGGCGCATGCCACCGATCAAGTATTGAAGTAAGTGAGCAAAAATATTTTCGCTCGCTTCGCTCACACTCATTTTATTGTAGTTAGATTGCGATGATCATACATTATGATGCAGCTTAAGATGAGGTAGGTTTGCTTGTCAGAAAAGGTTTGTGATTTCGCTCGCTTTGCTCATACTCACCATAACTCATATGTAATTTGAGAGGTTTTGTTTGCTTGATAGGTAAAATTTGCTGTTTCGCTCGCCTTGCTCATACTCATAGGTACATAAGAATGCAATGACTGAGGGGTTTTGTTTCCTGTCAGGTAAAATCAGTGATTTCGCTCAGGTTCGCTCATTTGGCCCGTCTTACTTTTGTTTTTTACAATTTATAGGCATAGCATTTGACCACTGTCTCACCTGATGGTAAGTAATGACGGGGCCTACTTTTAAATATGTAGGATTTAGGCTGTTAGATACTTCACTAATTTAAGGGTTTTAGAACATGTTCATGCAAAGTATGTAATTTCTTGTTACATATGCGCTCGCTTCGCTCCTCCAACTTTCAGCTAAGTTACACACACCGCACAACTTACAAAACGATCACAACAATCCCAAAATAAACTTTTTGTTCGTTTTACCGTTTTTTAGATATGAACTTTAATTTTTTTTTTTAGATTTCCATGTCCAATGTGCAATAAAGGATACCCGAGTAAAGAGACGATGCAGGACCATTTCAACTATCAGCATTTAGGCAAAACATCACACAAGTGCCCTATCTGTGATAAGGTAAGGGACATACGAAAAATCTGGCTAAACCGGGCTCTCAAGACTCAAGAGTAACATTGCAAATCTTAAACATAAATATCATTGGGCGCCCAAGATACAGGCTTGTCCTAGTTTGGAGCCCGTAGTTAATTATAATTTTGAATTAGTATTATGCTATGCCATAGTTTATAAGTATTATTTTGAAATAATGCATGTGTTGCGGCGATAAGGTTGCTTTTAGTTTGTGTGGTCTTAAGAAAGTAAACAAGCGTGTGCTCTCGACAAGGTATATTGCTAGACTAAATAAGATCATACAGGTACGTGAATTATAAAGAAACTGTTCGATATATAACTATAATCTAACTAGGTACGTCTGTATGTCTGTCATTAAAGTAAATCTACTAATTTGACTGAACATAAACCGCCCACCAAAGGACTATATGAGTCCTTTTAAAAACTTATATAGGCTTGATCATGCAAGGTGGGTGTGAATTTACAAAGAATTTACACTAATCAGTCTCAATCGGCAAAGCACATAACTTAGAAACACATCGTTTCACTATGTTGTCACCACTTTTTACACTATACACTCGGGTGAGTCCATCTGGGCCAGGGTGCTTATCAATTATTCTTCCTAAGGCCCACTTGCCAGGTGGCAAGTTGTCTTGTTTGATTAAAACAATGTCTCCATTGTTGAACTCGCCTGTCCGCTTTAGCCATTTAGGTCTTTGCTGCAGTCGGGACAGGTACTCTTTCTGCCATTGGCGCCAAAAGTCATTTAAAAGTTTTTGACAATGTTGCCAGCGTGCCAAATTGCTGATGTTTACATTCTGTAAACTCGCGCTAGGTACTGTAACTGGTGCTTCTCCAATTAAGAAATGTCCAGGCGTCAATGGCTGCATCTTAGCATCAGAGAGATCGATTGGACACAACGGGCGAGAATTGAGACAAGCTTCGATCTCGCAGAGAACTGTGGACATCTCTTCAAAGGTAAGGTGCGTTCTTAGAACCTTTTTTAGATGTTGTTTCATCGATCGAACGCCTGCCTCCCAGAGGCCTCCGAAGTTTGGTGAGTAAGCTGGAATGAAGTGCCACTGTGTGCCATCATTTGCAAGAGTATCGCTTATTTCGCCATCAAATTGTAATCGCGCTTCATTCCAGGTATCGGTTAGCTCTTTGTTTGCGCCAACAAAATTTCGTCCTTGGTCACTCCATAAGTGGGCGCATTGCCCTCTACGTGCGCAAAACCTTTTGAATGCACCGATAAAAGCTTGCGATGTCAAGTCTCCAACCAGCTCCAGGTGGATCGCTTTGGTCGACATACATATAAAAATAGCGATGTATGCCTTAACAGTCTTTGCTCCTCTGCCCTTATTAAATAAAATCTGAAACGGGCCAGCAAAATCCACTCCTGAATTGACAAACGGTCGTGATGGGGTCACGCGTACTGTCGGCAGATCTCCCATGAGCTGTGTTTTTGGCCTTGCATTTTGTTTGGCACATATCAAACATCGATGGACATATTGTTTGACTAGTCCTTTCGCGCGTAGAATCCAGTATTTGGACCTGAGGTAGCACAACATCAATTGGATTCCTCCGTGCAACGTCTTAGCGTGAGCTTCAGCGACAATCAGTGAGGTAAGTTTGCTTTCTTTGCTAAGTATGATTGGATGCTTGCTTTCATCATCCATTGTGTGTGCATGTCTTAACCTTCCACCTACTCTTAGGATTTCATTTTCGTCTAAATACGGATTTAGTGACTTCAGCTTGCTTGTTCTTTTAACTTCTTTTTTTCTCTTTAAAGCTTCAATTTCCTCTGGAAAGTCCTTTCCTTGTGCTATTTTTATACTTGTCTTCATCGCATTTTCTAGTTCCTCTGTTGTAAAATTTGCATCTATGTCTTCTTTTCTCTTCTTGTAATTTAGAAATCTTTTGCAATAGCTTATCACTCTTAAAAGTTCCTTCAGTGTAGTACACTCTTCAAATTGTTTTGACATATCTGTGTGTGTCTCTCCTTCCTTTTCCGTAATCATCAGAGCTTGTATTGTCTTCTTCCTTTGTTCCAACTCTGTCGGTATGATATTTGGTCTTGTGAATTGTATATTTTCTTTCGACAACCATTCTGGTCCCTTCCACCAAAGATCGCAATTCTTTAAATCTTTTACTGACATGCCTCTTGTCGCTATGTCCGCAGGATTGTCTTGAGATTGTACGTGGTGCCACTGACTGCTGTTGACGTTGGATGTGATTTCAACAACCCGATTAGCTACAAATGGCTTCCATCTTGAGGGTTCTCCAAATAGCCAAGAAATTACTATCGATGAATCAGTCCAAGCGAAAACTTGTGATGCCGGTATTCTCATCGCTTGCGTTACTTGTTTCAATAGCCTTGAGAGTAGCAGAGCACCGCATAGTTCAAGTCTCGGTAAGGAAACTGTTTTCAGTGGAGCAACTCTCGTTCTTGCGGCAATGAGTGATGTCTTGTACGAACCATCTTCGGTTTTGACTCTGCAGAAAACTACAGCAGCATACGCTTGAATTGAAGCATCACTAAAGCCGTGAATTTGGATTGTATTTTTGTTATCTTCAGATGTTCCGAGCCACCTGTCAACATCAATCTCGTTCACGTTGATTAAGTCATGGCGAATCTTGATCCACTCGTTCTTCAATGTTGGTTTGAGATCTTCGTCCCATGAAACTTTCTCTAGCCATAGCTTTTGAATGAGAATCTTTGCCATCACTATACAGGGCGCTATCCATCCTACTGGATCGAACAGCTTTTGTACGTCGGCGAGAATACTGCGCTTCGTGATCACGTCGCTGACAGCAGGTAAGTTTAGGTTATACTCAAAGCGATCGTGTCCCAGATTCCATTGTATACCCAGTGCTTTGATTACTCCATCTACCTTGAGTTTTAAGTTAGCGTTGGTTGATCTCTCACTTGGTTCTATACTTTGCATGAACTCAGCGCTGTTTGAACACCATTTTTTCAACTCAAAGCCGCCTCGACGTAGTAGTTCTTTTAAGTCTTGGCTGACTTGAATGGCTTCTTTTGGTGAGTCGCAACCAGACATGACGTCATCTATGTAAAAATCTTCTCTCAGAACCCGTGCAGCATCAGGATACTTGTCACCTTCATCTATAGCCAGTTGCATGAGTGTCTTTACAGCTAAATACGGTGCTGAAGCTGTGCCGAAGGTAACTGTTAAGAGTCTATAATCCTTAATGGGCTCTTTTGGATCACTTCTCCATAGGATTCTTTGGAAATCAGCATGGTCTTTATGTATGAGGATCATTCTGTACATCTTTTCGATGTCTGCCACGAAACAAATCGCGTGAGTGCGCCATCTCATAATGACACTTCTTAGGTCTTCTTGCAGTGTTGGTCCTGTAAGAAGTTCATCGTTCAAGGCTACTTCTACTTCTCGGCAGGAACCATCGAAAACGACACGAGTTCGGGACGTTTGCTTGTCTTCGCGGATCACGGCGTGGTGAGGTAAGTACACCGATTTATTTTTTATTTCTTTTTCAGGTACTTCGTCTATATGCTTTAGCTCTTTATATTCTTCTATCACCTTCGTATAATCTTCTTTCAGCTTTGCATTCTTACTAAATCTTCTTTCTAGTTGCATGAATCTTTTTAAAGCTATGTCTCTTGTGTTTGCTTCAGGTGATTTTGGATTATCTGTTTTGAATGGTAGCTTGACTATGTATCTTCCTTCTTTATTTCTCGCATATGTTTTTTCATAGATTTCTTCACATAGCCGTTCTTCTCTTGTGTGATTCCTCTTCGAATCTGTATCTATTTCCCATATTGTTTTTAGTAAATCATCTATATTTGCTTCTTTGTGTGTGATGGCCGACAAGGACTTCTCTTTTGTAGTTAGTTTCATATTAGTTCCTCCCATTATGATCCATCCCAGGCTGGTTCTTTGCGCGCATGGTGTACCCGGGGGACCCTTGATTAATCCTTGTTTCAGTATAGTTGAATACTCGTCTACACCCAATAGCAAATCCATGGATCCAGATGCATAAAAGTTTGGATCTGCCAGATTGAGGTTCTTCACGTGTGACCATTCACTTGCTGGCTTCGCCTTTGAAGGTAAGTTTGTTGTCAAATGCCCAGACATTACATAGGCTCTTATAGGTAGTTCGAAATCAGGTTCCCAGCGTGATAGAACGCGGACTTCAACTTCCTGCTTAACTCGTACCTTCATAGACTCCATGCCAGTGACTATTAGATTTACTTGCTTGCGCTCTAGTTTCAGAGCTTGCGCCGCCCTTGCACTAATGAAACTTGCTTGTGAGCCGGGGTCGATGAGCGCCTTGAGCACAGTGGTGTGTCCATTTTCTCCCTTTAATATCACCACTGCGGTTGCCAATAAACTGATTTTACGCTCGTCTTCTTGGTGGCTCGCGATTGATGTGTGTACTTGTTTCACTTCTACATCTGCTTGGGTCGACGACGTCGGTTGATTAGTTTCCTGAGATGAGACCGGCGCATCTGCTTTTCTTGATTGATGTAGAAGAGTGTGGTGGCGTCTTTTACATATGCGACAGGACATCGACAAACGACACTTAAACGCCGAGTGCCCTGGAGTCAGGCAATTGTAGCACAGTTTGTTACTTTGTACGTATTGACTTCGCTCAGTAGGCTGCATTGCAGTAAATCCTTTACAATGGCTTAGGGTGTGATTTTCTTGACACATGACGCAGGCCTTCTCTGTAGTATTTACATGGAAAACTCGTTCTTTTATGATCTTCTCTCTTGGGGCTGATGACGGCGTGACAAGTTCTATAGTACGAAACTTGGATTCTAAAAACTTCTTTAAGTCGTCCCACTTTGACAGCTCTTCTCCACTTTGAGTATAGGCAAACTGTTCCCACTCTTTGTGTGACTCCGAGTCCAACTTCTGTACGACCAGAAATATTATTATAGGATCCCAAGAATCAGTCGGCACATCTAGATTTTTAAGGCTATTTATGACCTCAGTGGTGGTGTCCAGTAATGACTTCAACTGCGTGGCTGTTTGTGCAGTACATTTCTTTTGTGCAAATAATCGCTTCAATAGGGAATTTACTATAAGTCGCTTGTTACCGTAACGTTGATGTAAGGTAAGCCAGGCTTGTTCGTAGTTTATATTCGTCATTTGTATATGTCTAAGTAAGGCTGCTGCTTCACCCGTGATGCTCGTCTTCAAATAATGAAGCCTCTGTACGTTGGAAAGTGACGAGTTTTGATGCACCAATGATATAAACAAATCTTTATATGCGGGCCATTCTTCATAACATCCATTAAAAACCGGAAGTGAAATAGGTGGTAACTTCGCTTGTGAATTCGCTCGGGCCTCCATGGATGCGTCCCTGCTTCTGGCAGGCTCTGGTGTCCTCGAGCATGAAGCGGAAAGCATGTCCTTCAGATCACCAAGCATATTTAAATACAAATCTTCATAGGTATAGTATTCATCGCTCTTGAAGTAAGGTAACGCTTCGCGTTGCTCTCGATTTGTGTTGCGTAATAACTCTTGGTGAAGCTTCTTGAATGTAGTCCAATATTCTTCAATGCATTGTATTCGTGTTTGAATGTAGCCCCTTGTTAAACGTTGTTTAGGACATTTTTTCAAATTAATTTGCGTCTTCTTTAATAACTCGGCCGTATCTTCTAAACTTTTTATTAATTGTTCATTAGTTGCCATAGTTCGTCACAACACTAAATATTTTGTTCAATACGTATTCACACAATGTTTTATTCACAATGATCACAACTCGTAAACAACTTTATTCATAAAACTGCATAAAAGTATCATCGGCAGGTTGTTATCGCCACATCTATTGTTCTCCGCCCGGTCCTTCGAGATAGCTCAGGTGAACATCATCCGGCGCGATTGCGACCATATGTTGCGGCGATAAGGTTGCTTTTAGTTTGTGTGGTCTTAAGAAAGTAAACAAGCGTGTGCTCTCGACAAGGTATATTGCTAGACTAAATAAGATCATACAGGTACGTGAATTATAAAGAAACTGTTCGATATATAACTATAATCTAACTAGGTACGTCTGTATGTCTGTCATTAAAGTAAATCTACTAATTTGACTGAACAGCATGTTATAAACGGTGTTATTTTATATTTTTATTTTTATTGTGATTTGGATAAATTATCTTATCTTATCTTATCTTATCATCAGCTGAAGAAGTCCACTGCGGAACTTAGGCTCCCACAGAGCGCCACTTTGAGCGGCCGTTTGCCTTCTGCACCCATCGGCTTCCCGCGGACATAAACACACAAAACTTAAAAAATCAAACAAATACAATATAAAACACTGTTTTAAACTTTCACGGTTGTTTACCACGTTTTTAATAGTACTTACGGGATATTTACCGTGATTATAATCATATTTGAGTTCCCGATATTTCGGCACAGTTACATGCACCATTTTCACGGGTAGACTGAAGATGCGGGTGGATGATAAAAAGTTCGAAATGTTAGGAGCAGACATAACGGTCTACCCTCTTTCTTAGTCTTTTGTCTTTTAGTCGTGAAAATGGTGCATGTAACTGTGCCGAAATATCGGGAACTCAAAAATGATTCTAATCACGGTAAATATCCCGTAAGTACTATTAAATACTATATAACTTAATGCTATAAAGTTATCATACAATAAAAACAGGGTAGAGAGAAAAATATTTGATTCAGTTTATATAGGTAAATGAAAACTGGTCTGGGTTAATATTATATTCAATTTACGCAGCTATTCACCAAAATGTAAGTACATTTGTATGGAACTCTCAGTGCGCGAGTGTGATTCGCATTTAGCCATTTTTCTCGCTTTGTCTTTGATATGGAAATGGGCAGGCCTCATCGATCATAGAACTGACAACCGATGGGGAAGAAAGGTTCTCGAGTGGCGACCACGAATCGGAAGCAGCGTAGGCTTCCCAATAGGTGGACCGACCTGTCGAAAACCGCGGGGGTGCAGGAGGCAAGTAGCCGTTCAAAGTGGTGTTCTGTGGACTATGTTCAGCAGTGGACGTCTTCACGCTGTTGATGTTGGTGATGATTGTGATGATGATGGTTATTACAGCCGATAGCATCGCGAGCAAACGTCGAGAAACACATATCTAGAGTGCATGGACAGAAGAAGGAAAAGCCGAAGAATCACGTATGTCAGACTTGCGGGAAACCATTCGCGGTAAGATCAATAATTACCAATAGTTTCATATGTTATGGCATTGACTATAAATTAAGTTGACCAATGCTAGAACTTCTCCTCAAACGAAAATTGGTGGTGTATTTCAACCGGTAAACCTTTGCGAGGAAGCGGGATACCCGATGTGTTTTTTGTTCCATCCTGCTCTGTTGTACTTTCGTATGACTTTGTCTTGTTTATAGTCAGTAGTAGCGATGGCAATTAATGCGATTACGCGTAAATTTCATAAACATGCTTATTCACGAGTCTTAGCATGCTAATTGCTATTGCTATGCTATTTACTAAAATGAAATAGTAATGAAAAATGAAATGAAAAATGAACGAAACGAAAAATGAAATTTTTATTAAAATTTAAATTTAAAATGAACTAAATTAATGAAATGAAATTTCATATTTCACAGAATTTCGCAACTACATTTCATTTGCGAAATGCTAATTGAGTTTTCACATGCTAAAAATGAATGTGAATGCTAATTAATCCATCACTAGTCGGTTAGCTCTTTATGAACTATAAATTGTGGGCTTGATTCCCATTTACAACAAACATTTGTGTGATGACATCAATGTTTGTTCTGTGTCTGGGTGTTATATTTGTATTCTATACAGGTGTAATTTAATTCATTAGCATAAATTGAGCCCATGATAGTACATCATTTATAGATGATTACTAAAGAGTAAAGTGTGTAAATGAAAATGTTTTTATTGAAAATTATGAAGATTGCCGCGGCGCCTAACGCAGTTGGCACGGATGATTTTGATACATTTAAACGTTTTTATACCTTGTATGTAAAAAACGTACTTCATTATTTTAATTAAATGTTGTATTGTAGCATTTGATTAAGTAAGTCAGTCCATTTTTTGGAGTTATTATTATTACCAAACCGATGTATTAGAATTAAAAAAATGTTGGTCCACACGTGACCGGTATCAGGAGATACCTAGTTTCAAAGGATGCTAATGAATTCAATTACACCCAGTATATGTATTTACAAACAAAAAGTATCCAAGTATTGTATCAGTTATCCGGTTCCCATAGTACAAGATATGCTTAGTTTGCGGCTAGATGGCGCTGTGTGAAATGTCCACACATATTTATTTAATTTATGTTTCAGGATAGGAAAGCCTTACTGCAACATGAGGTAATACATTCAGGCGCGCGGCCGTTGACCTGCGACATTTGTCAGCAGACATTCAAACAGAAGGCGTCTCTTTATACGCACCGGAAGCGAGTGCATAAGGTATCATCATTATCATCGAAACTTTATTTTCTCAAAAGAAATTTACATTTCACTGCATGAGAAATTACACTTAGTTTACGTACATAATATTATAAACAATGCGCAATCGAAGCTTGATTAATAGGTTTAAAAACAGAAGCAAATTACAATATTATGATAGTAGAAAGGAGTTTTAGTGATGGGTGTGTTTATTATACCTAGATCATTCTATTTTTAGCTCCTCTTGCAGAGGTGGGTAGGTAGAAAAATAAATATCTTTGCGGATACGACGGTAAGAAACGCGCTTACCCACTGCCAAGTACAGGGTCGGACTTAGATTTTTCAAAAAACAAAAGTTTTTAGTATTGATTTAAACATGTTGTAATTTTTTGTCGTTTTAATATCGTTTGGGAGCTTATTAAAAAGTTGTGCTCCTTTAAAACATGTTTTTGTTGCCTCTTATGGACGTCATAACTGTCATCATTGTCATCAGTATCTGCACCATCATTGTCATATCATAATTATTATCATAATTGAGTATATTCAATATCATTGTCATCAATGTGATTATTTATCATAATTTTCACCATTGTCATCAATATGATTTATAATAAATAAATATAATAAAACGACGGGCCCGATAGCTCAGTTGGTAACCCTGCCTTCTGAACTGAGGGCTGTGGGTTCGATTTCTACCCAGGAGAAACATTTGTGTGATGAACATAGATGTTTGTTCTGTGTCTGGGTGTTATATTGTATTCTGTGTATGTATTTACAAACAAAAAAGTATCTAAGTATTATATCAGTTATATGGTTCCCATAGTACAAGCTATGCTTAGTTTGGGACTAGATGGCGCTGTGTGAAATGTCCACAATTTTTTTTACCAATATTTTCATCACCATTTTCATCAGTATCATCGTCACCATTGCCATTAATATGATTATATAATATACTCTTTTTTGTTGTTGTGATGTAGTAAGTAGTAGATACTACTTAGATTTTTTATTTATTTAGTTAAATAACTTTTGCTCATTTCCTTATGTACACGACTAACCTAGTTATTTCTCTGCACGCCTTGGTTGACGGGTAGAAAATGCTGCTAGCATTAAGTCCTCCTTTGTACACGTCATGTGCATAAAGTATTAATTAAAAAACATATACATCAAATATCATCGTCATCATTGTCATCAATATCATCGTCATCATTGTCATCAATATCATCGTCATCATTGTCATCAATATCATCGTCATCATTGTCATCAATATCATTTTCATCATTGTCATCAATATCATCGTCATCATTGTCATCAGTATCATCGTCATCATTGTCATCAATATCATCGTCATCATTGTCATCAATATCATTTTCATCCTTGTCATCAATATCATCGTCATCATTGTCACCAGTACCATCGTCACCTTTGTCATAATTATCATCAATTGTTGTCATATCTCTCTACATTATTATTAATTTTTTCAAAACCGTACTTTTGAATCTTTAAACAACATTGTGGAATGCAAATAAATAATCGAATTGAATTGTTTCTAGGAGTTTTGGCGGGAACGCGGAAATATTCACGTCGTTGCATTGTATTATTTCTCAAAACTTGTGCTTTTTCCAGTATTAATGTTTAAAATTGGTGGCGTTTTACGTATTATGTGCTGAATTACGAGCATGAGTGTGGGCAAGTGATATAATGTGGTGAAACGTGAGTTTTCGTGTTGCTTCCAAAATTCCATAGGAGCTTCTAGTAAAGTTGTCCACTACTTTACTGGTGCATGACTTAGACTGGACTACGACGACCTGACTTAGACTGGACTATGACTATGACTAACAGTTTACTTTACGTGATATATTCTTTAACGATGAAAAATAACAATACTTGACACTGGCTAAATACACTATGTGTGGAGCCAATTTTAAGAAAAAAAATTTGAATCTATTTTGACAAAGAATACAGCTAGTTAAAAATCATCTTTGCAGTTGGTTCAAAACAACAGTTTTCTCTGGTATATTGGATGGAGGCTGGAACTATTTATAAGTTTTCGCATATTACTCATACTCAATACTCAATTATTTATTGCAACATATGTACGTATATTTTTAATGCAGGCGGTATGTATGAGTGTGCAGGACATATGACCGCATTGGGGTATAGCAACAGTTAGGTCCAGGATCAGCAGGGTTACTCTTGACACTCGATTTCAATCGTAACTTGGGATTTGGAACGAAATCGTGGCATTTGGTACTCTTGAATCCGATACTAGCGCACGATTGGAATCTTTGTCCGTGGAATTTTATGGAACTAAATGGAATAGACTCCTTTCTAGACCAACCGTTTTTCGGTACTCTTGACGCGATTTGACGTTGACAAATTGAGCTTGAAGTCGAGTTTGCGATAGAATTTTTACAACTTTCAAAAGTTAACTTTTTTGCGTTCGAGTGCGTTGTGTTCGGAAGTAAAATGGCACGTTTGGCTCTTATTTTTAATATTTTGGACAAACATATACACAAAATATACACTCAGTCTTATTGATGACACAAACACAAACACATGATGCTTCTCATGGGCGGAGCGTAACACACCTTTTGCTATCGCTGTAAAAAATCCGCTAGAGCCTCCAGCTGTTGGTAGGTTGGCCTACTACTCATAATTCTAAGTTCCTGTTAGAACGGATGAATCATTAATTATTGTATCAGTAGTACAAACATCGATGTTCATCACACAAATGTTTGTCCTGAGTGGGAATCGAACCCACAGCCCTCAGATCAGAAGGCAGGGCTACCACCGACTGAGCTATCGGGCCGTCAAAATTCAAGGTTTACAGCTTACTTAAGCACCCAAAGTACCAATACCAATGGATAGACACTGTTCAGACACCGTCCGACTCCGACGCCACTATTGTTTCAAATCCTGAACTCTTGGTAAAAATTATACCAATTAATTTTTTTTTTATGGGAATGTGTGACGTGGCGAGCTGGTCGTTCACCTGATGTTAAGCAACATGGCCACCCATAACAGTTGCAGTGTCACTCGAAACTTTAAAATAATAAAGTTTCGCGTGACACTGCACTGCTCACGCCATCCCGAGACATCACCCAGTCTAGCAATCAGATTACTAGACTGTGTAATCAGGTCATAAAGTCTCATTTGCCCAGTAATTTCACTAGCTACAATGCCCTTCAAACCGGAACACAATAGTACTTGCACACTACTGCTTGGCGGCAGAATAACTGGCAAAGCGGTGGTACCTACCTAGACGAACTTTGCAAAATAGTCCTACCACCTAGTAAAATAATTTAGTAATAAGTATAATTTTAAGAAGTTGGCCGGTGAAAATGACTAAATGAGTAAGTATATTACTATGAACACTTTTACAAATTGAAACACTGAACACTATCTAAACAAATCTGAAAATAGCTGAGCCACACAGAACATTAATACTAGTTATTTTTTCAAGCCAACCTTTCATTGACATTTAGCCATTCTTGATATTATTCGTCGGTAAATAAACACTTTTATTATCTTGAAAGTGACTAAATATCATCAAAAGCGATGGTTTTTTGGTAAAGTATTTTTTATCACCGTTATTAATAAGGTGTTTGGTATTAGTATTTTCTATTATGTTGAGTATGGCAGCACTTACATAGTGTTATTCTTTTGTGAGTCACAATGTTAAGTCGATCGCAAATGCGATTTCAATTTCAAGCTCGATTTTGTTCAAGGGTACCAAATTATTTAACATTGGAATTGGGATTGATTCGTATTAGAATTTTAGTGAAATTGGGATTGGAGTCAAGAGTAACCCTGCTGGCCGATTCATTAAATAAATCTACAAAAAATCTTTGGGCAATGTTTTTACTAAAATGGCTTACTTTTATAAATCTGTCAAACTATAGTAGCATTTTTTTTTATCGGAAAGTCTTTCAAAACATTATTAAATACGGATTCTTTTTCTTCAGTGAGAATTTCTTTCGGGATTTTATTGTATATTTTTACTGCCATTATGTTGGGGTCTGAACTATGCATTTTTAACTTAGAACTTGGTACGGCGAGTTTGTGTTTGAAATCTTGTTTCATACCGTCGGGGCTGGTCTACTTCTTTTATAAAAACTGGGGGTATTTTTTAACAAATTTGCATGCTGCTAATTGATAAATTGACGTTATCGTTAATAATTTGAAATTAATAAATTGTGGTTTACAACTAGCTGGTTCTTTTATATTAACGAGGATTCGGACACAATATTTTTGGGAAATAAATAAGGTTATAGTAAATAAATTAATGTATTACATTCAAATATTTAATTACATTTTTCAGGTGTACCCGCAAAAGAAAGAAGTACATTACATACATAACGAAGGTGCTTCGTCTAACAGCTGAAACAAAGAGTAGGTCATTAAGACTCGTGACAAATACAGAATTCCCTTGAATGTAAGTGCGTAATTGAACAATGGGAAACAGTGGTAAAGACTAAAGATCAAGTGAATGGATTATGGTGCAACGTATTAGTGGTATAGCGGTAACTGACCTTCAAGTTCAAACTCCATTCGGTCCTGCAATAACTTTCAAGTTACGTACGGAATTGGCTCTCTTAAAGCCCGTATGAATAAAAAATGTGGGTAAGTCAAAATGTTCATAATAGTTATTTTCGATAACAACCAATATCAACCGATAAAATTCTTAAACAATTATTGTTAATTTATTCATAATGAATAGATGTAATTTTTTTTCTCTAACCATTCTTGTCGATTTTGAACCACGCCTACTTGAAAAGTCGGTGTATACCCATCTGTGCTCACGTTATGCTTGGTTGGTGATAAGTGGGAAATCCCCGTATTTATTAAAGACTTACTATACCTGGATCCTCTATCTCGCTCTCGCATTGCTACATTGTTGCAGCTCGGCTGTTAATCGTACGCAGGGCTGGGCAAAATACATGCTTTGCTTTAATTGAAATGAATGAAAAAATACTGTGTTGCAAGTAATTAAAATAAAAAAAATAATGATAAATAATAAAATATTTATTCAAAATTACATAAATGATGGAAGTGAAATAAATAAATCTACAAAGTGAGGTGCCTGTACTAGGAATAAACCTGTCACAGGCGGCATATTGCTTGTCATTACGAAGATACTAAAGGTACATGTAATTATTAACAATAGACTATTAACATTAAAACTGAAAATACATGCTTAAAGGCAACATACAAAAGTAAAACATAAAATTATATTTAAGCTAGTTTACTTATTAATTACTTAAACAGTGTACATATTTTAAATTAAAACAAAAATAGTAATTACGTCATAAACTTATTTAATATGCAGCAGTAATTCGGTCTGATCGTACGTCAGACCTTGTAAATGCTTATACATTATTAATTTAGTGCTAAAATAGTTGAGGTCATAGATAGATAATGTCTTATTTAGTTTATTGTACAAAAAAGGGCCAAGGAAAGAACTGGTTTGTGAAAACAAACTTTGACACAGAATGTTATGTACAAACAATATCTTTCCGTCTCTTTAGAGTTAGTAAGCAGTGCAGTTATGAAATACGAAATATCTTTGTAAGGTATTTGAAATACAAAATACAGTATTTTAGCTATTTTTGATTGAAATATAAAATAGAGATTACAAATTACAAAATAAGCACAGAGTTTCCACTAGTAGAAATTTAGTTTCCGGATTAAGAGTCCTAAATTAGGAGTGCCTATCGAGAAGCATAAATCACAGACATATAACAGTGAAATGTTGTTTAATAGTACTTACATGGAATATACAGGATGTTATTTAATTCATTAGCATAAATTGAGTACATGATAGTACATCATTTACTAATGATTATTAAAGAATAAAAAGTGCACATGAAATTATTCTTTATTGAAAATTATGAAGATTGCCGCGGCGCCTAACGCAGTTGGCACGGATGATTTTGATACCTTTCAACGTTTTATTACCTTGTATGTACTAATTAAAAACAGTAATTCATTATATTAATTAAAATTTGTATTGTATAATTTTATTTAGTAAGTTATCCCAGTTTCGGAGTTATTATTCTTACCAAACCAATGCCTTAGAATTCAAAAATTTTGGTCCACACGTGACCGGTATCAGCAGTAGGTACCTACCTAGTTTCAAAGGATGCTAATGAATTTAATTACACCCGGTATTTAGACACACCTAATAACTAAAACTTGAGCCTAAGCCTTGAGGTTTCTTATATCCATATGTAAATAGTTTACGGCTGTTGACAAATATGTCATTGAAATATTTGACGAATTCAGCAGTCGCGTGTATATTTTCAAATCCCTGTATTTATCTATATTTTCTCAACTTTATTTCAATGTATTTTTAATTTTTGGCAAATAAATTTGATTTGCTAATTGGACTTTCATGATTTGATTTTCATAGTCAATATGGCACCTCCGTAGTTTGTTCGCAAGGTGTACGCATTCTGATTCTTGAAGTTTGTGTAAGTTCCCAAGAAATTAATTCATTTTGAGCATTTGTTAAATTTACTTTATCAGTTAGGGCACAAGGCCCCGGCTCAACAGGCATTGTCTTCGCCTTTGCAGGGCGGGCCGGAGTCGAAGCGGCTTTACGGTCCCACCTACCGCGCAAGCTTGAAGGCAGTACAGCCCTTCCCTCCCATCCGGTGAGCGGCGTCTTTGTCCTTGTGCATGCAGGGAACCGCCGCTGAACATACGCTGGCCAAGCGGCCAGGCTGACCACAGCGATGGCAAAGTTACTGTGATCAACCTGGTTGGGGCATTTCGCCTACACGTGGCCTTCCTCCAGGCACTTAAAGCACACGAAGCGCGTTCGCACAAGTAGGCGGACCCTTGACCACCAGTGGTACTTTGGTTATTTTTTCCTAGCCATGGTCTACCACCAGTGGTGCCTCGGTTATTTTTTCCTAGCCATGGTCTACCACCAGTGGTGCTTCGGTTATTTTTTCCTAGCCATGGTCTACCACCAGTGGTGCTTCGGTTATTTTTTCCTAGCCATGGTCTACCACCAGTGGCACCTCGGTTATTTTTTCCTAGCCATGGTCTACCACTAGTGGCACCTTGGTTATTTTTTCCTAGCCATGGTCTATCACCAGTGGCACCTCGGTTATTTTTTCCTAACCATGGTTTACCACCAGTGGCACCTCGGTTATTTTTTCCTAACCGTGGTCTACCACCAGTGATACTTTGGTTACTTTTTCCTTACTGCGGCCCCACAGTTACTTTTCCTAACCTTGGTACATTACTACTTGAAATTTTTTAATGATTTTTGCTCAAATGAGCACTGCATCTTCACACAACGACTCAATTTTTCCAACAAAATAGTCATTTTCGCACATGAATATTATGAAATCGCCAATTTCGTAGCAAATTGGTGACTGGATATCCATATTATCTTTAGATTAGCTCTCTGTTGGTAGATACCTGGCGTACCTACTGTTATCTGTCGGGACGGGACGAGAATCAATAAACTCTTTCCGTCTTACCACAAAAGATTTAGACGCGCCTTAAACACTTGTTGAACAGTTGTTTCATAAATTCCATACCACAAATCCGTGTCTAACACTCGTTTAAGATAGACATGCGTTAAACCCGTGCTAAAATTTAAACATCCCCAACCCATAGTTTAAGAGGTGTTTAACTGTCGTCTTACCATAATTTTGAATAAAATAACTACTTACTTTAAAAAGTATTGGATAATAAATAGAGATATTTATTATTATATTAATAAACATCGTGAACAAGTTTACCCGTTTCAATATTATGATGATTATTTTTTTTAAAAGCGATACAAGTTTACAATAGATGTCGCCCGTACAATTACTTTAGATCGGGTAAAATTTGGTCCTCGTGGTGGATCTATAGATAAGCTCGGCATAAAAATGCATCCTAAAACTGAACTGAACACACGCATTATTTTCCTACGTCGCACTTTGTCAGTGATCATCCTTAAAGAACAATATAGAAATACTAATGGCGAGGCGAGCGAGGCATACTTGACCTGCCCTTTTCTTGGAGCACCCCACGCACACCAGCGCTGTCACCATAACACACACAGTCAAACTTCATGCTAATAACGTTCCGTTTTTTCTATGACGCTAACATGTATTGGATTTACAAAATGAGTTCTGCGTGGAATGAAACGTTTTGGTATGATGTTACCTTATTTAAAAAATGTGGATCGAGTTAGACAGTGTTTAAGTAAACACGGTATAAACATGGTTTTGTAGTACCAAAAATAAAACATCCGTTTTAGGAGCATTTAACTTTTAGACGCTGTCTAACTAAACATGTGTCAAAGCGATGTTTAAAATTTTTTTTGTGGTAAGACGGTTTGAAGGCGGTTTGGATCAGCTATCTCTGAAGTGTTTTATGATGGATCCGCTTCCACAATAGCCTTAATTCTTCATTTTCCACTTTGGACTCCGGCCGTCCACGGAGTTGGTTCTGAAGGTCGAAATTTCCAGAACGAAAACGTTGAAACCAAAAACGTACCGTGCTTTCTTTTGCGACACCAGCGCCGTACACATTATTAGTCCGATAGTTTATTGAAGTTCTAAGTAAATTGATTGTACAAACCGTTTCTAATATATCATAATTATTTCCAACATAATTATTTATTGCTTAGAATTAAGCATTTACATACACCGTCTGGGCGTTCTTCATAAAAGTCGTAGGTATATGTGACTAACCGGAGTTCTTTTTAAATAGGTAAAAATCAATAAAAGAGTATTATGACTAACTGGAATGGAATGTTTCAGTGATGGTCCCGTAGTAAAAGTGGTAGTATGGTGCGTCACAAAATGATTCCGGATATACAATACGTGACGAACGAACTTCTTATAACTCATCTTACAGCTTAGCATTATAAACTGTTTTATAACGTAGTGATTATATGTATTCTCTTTCCGTCTTACCACAAAAGATTTAGACGCGCCTTAAACACTTGTTGAACAGTTGTTTCATGAATTCCATACCACAAATCCGCGCCCAACGCTCGTTTAAGATAGACGGGCGTTAAACACCTGCTAAAATTTAAACATACTCAACCCTTAGTTTAAGAGGTGTTTAACTGTCGCTGTCACCATAACACATACAGTCAAACTTCACGCTAATAACGTTCCGTTTTTCTATGGTCACAGCTATGACGCTAACATGTATTGGATTTACAAAATGAGTTCTGCGCGGAATGAAACGATTCGTATAATATCACTTTATTTAAAAAATGCGGATCGAGTTAGACAGTGTTTAAGTAAACACAGTATAAACATGGTTTTGTAGTGACAAAAATAAAACATCCGTTTAAGGAGCATTTAACTTTTAGACGCTATCTAACTAAACATGTACCTAAGCGATGTTTAAAATTATTTTTGTGGTAAGACGGTTTATGTTTTATTGCAAATAGGCTATTCATAGCACTTTTGCAAGTCAAATTAAATTATTATAAACACTAAGCAGATAAAATCACAAAGCGCACAATGTGAATTATTATGACTATATAATAAATAGCAATCGTATTACAATAAGTTTTGAAAAAAAAAGAAAGTTCTCTCAGTGAAAGCAATCTGGCACAATGCAGAAACAACGATCCGAGTTAATTAGCTACGCCTTGCCGCCCACAACCTCTGCATCAGCAATGCTCTCTCATCCGCATTGCTGTCTGGGGTGGCTGTGATGAGCGATGCCTGGTTGTGCTGCAGCGCCTGCATGTCATCATCTGTCATCGTCGGTACTGGCACATTGCGCGTGTTGACCATAAGATCTTCGATAAGTATTGCGTGGACTGTATTTATGATGAGGCGCGGGGCAAGGACGTAGTCCAATGAAAATCCTGGATGATGTCACAACGGAGCTTATAATTTTCGTAATATCAAAAATTACATCGGAGCACTTTCTTAGGTTATTAATTTTCGTCTTCTGGGTGTCTGACATTGACAGCTAATTTTATTATTATTTAAAAAGTTATTAACGTCAAAGTAAAATACTTAAGTTGCCAGACATGAAAATATTACAAAAAATACTTTATGTTGCCAACAGCGCGCATTGGCTATGTTGTGAAGCACAGCACATGCATTCACTATCTTTACTTTTTGAGGAGTGTAATGAAGCACGCGATGTGCCAACAAACACCGCCAACGCGCTTTCAATACGCCGAAACACCTTTCAATGACATTACGGACGCTGCAGTGCATTTTTGTGTAATGCTCCTCAGGAGACCTTTCCGCTGCTCTTACAATTGGCGTCATCAGGTAAGGCCTTTGAGCAAATCTAGAGTCTCCTGAGAATAACATGAGTTTTATTAACTTTGCCTGTCTTGGTCGCTTAAATTTGCCCAAATACTACTACATAATAATAAGATAAAATCACCTAAGAGCCAGCACCTTTCTCCGGCTGAGTGGAGCTGCTCCATGTAGCTTTTAATTGGGCTTTGAGCCCAAATAAAACTATCATGGGCAGCACCACCATAAGATGCATCAACGTGTAGAATATTAAGATGCATATCACATGTCTGAAAGACAATTTTTATTATCAGTATCCTATTTGGCTATATACTTGTTTACCATAATTTAAAATATTTTTGGCCCCCCCCCCAAAAATATTTTAAATTATGGTAAACCGGTAGGGTATCCATTTATGTTGTTTTGTATCCAGTAATTTAAGCTTTCAAATCGGTTCAGCTGTTTTGGTGTGAAAGCCAGAGAAGATAAGACATGTTTCAATTTTATAAGCAGAGGGGTACTAGCTGCTCCTTGCTAGTTTGTCTGTGTGGAATTAGAGTTACAGTGGCTACACTCTCTGCCCTCAGTTAATATTTTGGACATGTAAAATCACAACTTACTGTCAACACATTAATAGAGTCGTATCTTTTTCTATTAAAAAAATGTCTCCTCATGATCAACCGGGCGGACGATGGCGATGTGGCTGGCATAAATAACCCCAGTTACTCCGGGAAACCCATGTTTGTCCATAAAACTAGGACAAGTGTAATGTTTTAACTAATTAGTTTTTACAGTAATTCACCAATCATTTAAAGGCTTCTATTCTAAGGGGAAAAGCTCCGCTGTCTATCTGTCTGTCTGTCCGTCCGTTTGTCACGGCTGTATCTCAACCATGATAATTAGACTGCGATAATGTCTACGTATTGAAAGCAACTTATAGATTGCATACTTAGTCTGCCATTAAGCATTCCCTTCTTTCTCTCTGAGATGGGAATTTTATGTACTTCAACAGGATTTCCCGGGAGTTCATGGCATTGGTGACCTCTTCCAAAAAATTCGACAATGTCGGTTGAGACATGTTATGAAGGTAAGAGGTACCAATGCCTCGGTGGTAGGAACCATGACCGTAAAACGCCAAAGCCGCTAGAATTTACAATTAGTAATATTATTAAATTATAATATAATTTAGGATGAAGGAAACCTATGGGTAGGTACTCTATGTAGTGTAGTGGCAGCACACATTACTTAGACACCCCTATTTCAATGACTGGACATGGAGTTCATTCAGTTGTTGGGGTTGTTCAATTTTGATATCTACTAATCTATCTAACGTTCAACTTTCTACCTCTATTTACTATAATTATTATTCATTGCTCCAGGTGCATTTTTATAACTTTACTTTGAGCTCGTCTCGTACAGCTGTGGCTCGTGACCTATATGGAAGATGTGGTATCACCAAACCCAACCCACATAGCTCCACATTAGTGGCTCCACATAGTTGCTGGAATGAGATTCTGGTCAGCCGAAACTGACGGACAAATTCATTGTCGGGTAGCAGCAACGGGTTGCTGTTATCCCTTAATGTCCGTCTCGTCAGTTTCAGCTACTTCTTTCGCCGCTCCTCCGCATTTACCAACAGCATTGCCCGCGACATTTCTAACTGAAAGAACGCAGTGTTGAGTTATACTGTAAACTTGGTAACCTACACAATACGTTTTTCACATGGTGACATGCTCGTAATATTATCGCTTACATTTTACAGTTTTGCGATGTAGGTAGGTACTTACTTATTTTGTTGGTATTATTTTAGTGTAAGGACTATGGAATATTATTTCACTATTATGTAATTTAAGGCACTTAATAAATTCCGAGACGTTAACTTGGGCGCAAGAAACAACCTCTACCCTGTTTCTATGGAGAATGTAATCCCTGCCGTCATTTCGGCTGATATCTATGTACGTGATCCTAAATGTTCATATCGATGAAATTTTTTTCTGTCAAATCCTTTTCTGTAGCAAACTTGTTGCAATCGAACTTTTATTGACTTTGATTGATACAGAATGTCGTACATAATCACAAAACTATAATAAATACATATTTCTTAATGAAACTGATAAAAGTTACATAATCACCCTGCTGATCACTGAACTTATAGTAGGTCAACTTGGGATTCGGAATGAAATCCGGGATATGTAAACCGAATTTATTTGCGCGGGAAATCTCTTTTACATAGGTATGACTCCGTACGGGGGGGTGAGGTGACTGAGGCGCGCACGTCGCGAGCGGGGTGTACATGCTAAAACTGCATCCTTGCATTTGCCTGCGACGTGTGCCTCTACACTCTCAATTCAGAACAGTCCGTAATGTCGGAATCCTTCATTGGAAAATGCTCTTCGTCTTTCACATCATCTGATGTTACTGAATCTAAACCTTTTTTAAGAAGTCTTCAGTTTAACCTCGAGCACTCCCATTTAAAGAAAACATTCGTTCGCGATTTTTCCGAGTCTATTTTGTTTTTTATTTTTAACTTAAGTCTATCCTACTTGAGTTATACGTTATCTTTTGTTTACTTTTCTTTATCCATCATTAAATCTTTCCATTTATCTGATGATAAAACTGATGGGATATATTCTTTTTTGCGATTTAAATTGGGAAGCTTTATTTCAGGCCGTTCAATGCAGCTTTTGAGTAAATCGTAGATTCTTCAGATGGCAAATTCTTGGTCGTTACTTTGAGGTTTGGAGACTTGCTATAGGCTGCAGAGCAATGCAATCCTTGAGTGGATGAGAAACCCAGTCTTCACAGCTATACACTGCAACTGCCGTCACTGACAAAGATTGTTACTCTTTTTCAGTACCAAGCTTTTTCTTCCGGACATTCTGAAGTTGGTAGCATTTAGCCTTTATATGGCCAGCCTTGCAGTAGTGACATACTTTCTTTTGACCATTTTTGATAATAAATCTGTATTAGTGTTGACGGGCCTGATAGCTCAGTTGGTAGTCCCGCTGCCTTCGTGAGCAAGCACTACTGTGTTCCGGTTTGAAGGGCATTGTAGCTAGTGAAATTACTGGGCAAATGGGACTTTAGGACCTGATTACACAGTATAGTAATCTGATTACTAGACTGTGTGATGTCTCAGGATGACGTGCGCAGTGCAGTGTCACGCAAAACTTTGTTATTTTAAAGTTCCGAGTGACACTGCAACTGTTATGGGCAGCCGTGTTGCTTAACTTCAGGTGAACGACTAGCTCGTCACGTCATTAATTCACATAAAAATAAAAAAAAAAGGTTGGAAAGAGTTGGAAGGCTAATAAAGACCAATGGAAGCGAAAGAAAGCCATTGTTCACGTGTTTCGGGTGTGGAGCACCCGTCGTATTCCTGCATGCGCTCGCGTTGATACTTTGGCTGACTGTCTTGTCTCACGCATACGTTTTGAGCGCCGACACTGGGTCAGGAAAAGCGGGGTGCGTTAGGTAGGGTGGTACTGCTTGGGATTGCTATACTTCATGTGATCCGTCCATTGAGGCGGTCCTGGCCAAAGACTCTATACCATGACTCGCGGTGCCGCTCTGCGACTCGCATGTGACACTACACATAGCTATTGGAACGCGATTTTAGATAACTGTGGTATAGCAGTAACGGTTGCTATCCCTTAACGTCCGTCTCGTCAGTTTCAACTGTTACGCCGCTCCTTGCATGGCCGCATGGGCCAACAGCATTGCACGCGACATTTCCAACTGAAAGAACGCAAAGTTATACCAACAAACTATATTTTCCACATAGTGACAAGCTCCTATTGTCATCGTACTTACTTATTTCGTAGTTGTATGATTAAGCTGTTATTTTATCATTTATTCTTCGATTTTTGTGGACTGTATGCGACGATTAAAAATTGGGTGAACAAATACGCGAATTTCTTAGGATCTAAGTAGAAGACTGTGCAACTCACCAGGAAATCCGCTGTGGCGGATTTGGACTGGAGTTTTGGTACCTTCCACTAAACTTTGGTTCGATCACTTACCGCGGAGTTAGTTTGGGTTACCTGACCAGTCAAGCGCGTACGCCGGCCGGTGTTCACACAGTCTTGAAATAGTATATTTAGGTGGTAATTTACACTCGCGATAGTTTAATAAGCGATAACGACAACAAATAAGGCTTCGCCCTCGACAAACTGCTATTATAGCACGAAAATTAAATAAGTTTACGAAAAACGATCCGCCCTTGAACGGCGGCGAAAACAACAAGACGGGGTTGCTAGTTAAAAAACTACTAAGTTGCCTGACATCTTAGGGATGCCAAGTCTTTTTTCACAAAATCAATACGGAAAGTGAACAGTAGTTATTGTTACGGTGAAAGTGCTATTAGCTATTAGGTCTAACTAATTAGCAATTAGCATATGTCAACCATTTCCACTCTGTACGTTTTAAGTTCCACTATGCTATGTACGTATATTGAAAATGTTTTCGCAAAATGTTCAATAGCTGCAGTTTTAAAAAATCCTCGTTGTTATGCTTCCTCCCTTTTTCCTTTATTTTCTTTCTAAGAGATGTGGCTACATCTCCACTGAGATCGTTTGACTAAAGATCAAGTTTGTCTAGCATAAATCGAAGCGCAGCGTCGGCTGCCAATAAGTTTGAATCTCTAAATAATAACATCACTAGTTTTTATTACATCCAAGCTGTAATGAATGTCATGAAGGTCTTGGATCTCTTGCTCTGCAAATTTTGCATTTGATTTTAAATCTAATAACGCTTTAAAAACGCATGTTTTTATTTTGAGAAATCGGTCTACTATTTCTGACTAGAGGCCTGACGCTAACTTCAAAATATATTGCAATGACATTAGCTGCGGAAAAGTAAGCGATTTCTGAAATGTCATTGCAATAAATTTTGGAGCTGGCGTTCGGCGTGAGCGCTAGCGGTTAGGGTCTTTGCTAGACCCGAAGCTATTCCATCGCGTTTTACAGTCCAGTATCAGGTCATGGTCAATATGCTTATCATGCTCTTCAAAAAGGTCTCTATGCAAAAAGTCGTTTCCCAAGATTTTATTAAAACTCCGATTCTTGAACTTTTCCATTTCATTTTCCCTTGCTTCTTCAGCGTCGGTATACGAGACATCCTCCTGGACTAGTTCTGGAGGTTTCACTGTTTTGTATAAAATATCGAGAATAAAATTTGATGAACAAGGCTTGTTGATTTCGTCTTGGGTGCAGTTAAAAGTGGTGTTCATCTCACGCCACTGGTTGATAGGCCAACTGATTGGTGACTGGTGGTACCAACATGCGTGATACTCGCAGGGGTACCGGTATACTACCGCCCAGAAAGTAGTCGAGCGGAAAGCGGAGGCATTCACATCCTCATGGATTAGTAATGCTAATCGGTCGCGGAGCGGAGCCGTGTTCCTGGCCAGCCGGGGTTGATGCAGGGACTGACAGCGGGCACCCTAAAACAGACTGTGATGTTCAGGAGGTGAGAACGTTGAACCTGTTTCTAAAAATTAAAAGAGAACTGAAATAAATCTGGTCGCTTTGGACATTATGATTAGCACGTTCCAGTCTTTTATACTCTGACCAATATAGATCACTGTTTCACAAACATATTTACCCTACACAATTGAGTCACATTCAGGTACTCCTTTTTTCCCTCAACCACTTTGTTTAATATCTACAAATATTTTTGTATATATCGCATATCGCCATCTAGCCCAAAACTAGACGAAGCTTTTGCCTTTGGAACTAGATAAATGATAGAACAGTTAAAAACGTTTAATTTGTAAATATATAACATGGTAAACTGCATTATAACAGTTCCAGAGAATATTGCAGCCATCCATCCGTGGCTGCGCCTGGACCGTTGGTGTGTTTAATTTTGAGTTCCGAGTGACACTGCCAATCTGTTATGGGTGGCTTTGTCGGTTAACATCACGCGAACGACTAGCTCGTCACGTCATTCGTTTACGTGAAAAAATAGTAATATTTTAGGTACTAGATTTTTTTTACTAGAATAAAACCAGTTAAATCACATCGATTTTTGGCAATTATTTTTCCCATGTTATATATTTAGGTTGAATTTGTAGTAAGTAAGTAGTGGTAAGATGTAGTTTTAAAGGTATTTTAACGGAATTTTCGCAAATTAATTTTATTGAATACCGGCAAATAGAATAACCGGGAGTCGAGACCATGGCAGTCCAGAGGTATCTTCAAAAATGTAATGCGCGAGCGTGATAGAGGATCCAGATATAGCGCGTCTTTAATGGGTGGGAAAGAGAAAATAAAAGAACTGATGTAATTATTATTATTATTGTAACTTTATTGGCGCAGGTTATACGAGGTAGAGAATTAAAAAAGCAATAATTAAAATATTGATAATTAATTTATAACAAATCTTATATTATTAATCGTTTATACAATGTATTTTATAATAAATATAGTTTAAGTTAATTATTAGTGGCGAATGAAAATCGTCGTAGATGTTTCTTATTATGTATAGGTTGTAAAAATAATAGTACACAGGTATTATAATAAATAAAACAATAAATCTTAGATAGGAAAATATAAATAATAAATACTTAGTTATTTTAATCGTACATGTGATTAAATGTAAAAAGGGGAATTTTTTTCAACCAGCCCCGTATAGTTTGGGAATAATTCTGTTATGTAAGAGTGTGGAACAAATTCAATGGCGGCTGTGAAGTGCGCTGCAAGTCTCCCGCACGCTGCTTACCTCTTCCCGCGCACATCTAATATTTGCTTCTGCGCAGTGTTTCGCATCGACTTCACAGCCGTCATTGAGTTTGCATCGCAATCTACTTCTTCTCGCTTAGTTGAAAACTCGCCTTGCATCTCACTTTGCAAGTTTTCAATGGTAGAATTTAACATTTAAATATGCTTATACGGAAGCAGGCATAATCATTCGCCGCCATTTTGAATTTTTGACATTTTTTTCATTGCGCGCGGTAACTGGAAATATATTCATAATGGCGTCGCACAGTGTGTAATTCTTATGATCTAGCGGGACAAAACCATTTAGCCAATGAAACATGACATAAGTAGGTACTTGCATGGTAATTATATCTATTGAAATAATTAAATATTTAATTTTTTTAACATACTAATTTGTATTGAACATTTACTTAAATTAACATTTTAAATTACAATTTAAATTTACAAAAGAGTAATGCGTGACATTGAAAGTAAGTAAATAACATAAAACATTTAATCATCCAAAACAAAAGAAATACAATAGAAAAAGTTAAGAAAATCATAACACAGTCATTAAATACATAAAAATAAATGTTAAAAGGTCAAAGACAAAATGAAACAAGAATATCTAGTGTAATTCCGCTAAAATAAAACTATAAGATTATCTATATTGGGAAAGCTGCAAGGGATTGTTGCTGGTAAATGTATGTGACAAAGAATAAGAAAAATATTTGTTATGACGGTTTTATTACAACAATCTGGGAAGGCTAAAATTGGTCCAACATTTGTTGCGCAGGATTAGGAAAAACCCAGAAAAACCTAATCAGACCAATGACAAATCGGTACGCTTATAAGAAATAAAATAAAAGTAAAATAATTTAACTTATAAATAATCTTAAATTAAATGACAGTAAAAAACTTACAAAACATCGATTCTAAAAAGTAATTTAACCGAATAATCAACTGAGAATAATAACAATTTTCAAGTACTATATGTGGAATCTGGAAAATAATTTTAAATAATTAAAATTTTAAAATCAATTTTTAAGTAGGGTCTAGTGTTCAACAATGAGCCACCGAAGATGTGGAAGATGTGGCTTGGGAATGTATGTCCTGATGCCTAGAAGACGATTGAATACCCGGAAGTGGAGCTGGCAATTTTATTCTAGGAAATATTATTACCGGTGGCAAAGCTTGTTCCGTCGCGCTGACAATGCAACAGGTTGTGACCAAAGTCCCTCGTTCACCACTAGTTACCTTTGCAACGTTCGTGCCCTTTCGTGCGAAACCTTTTCCTGGTCGTTGCACAGTGGTAGTGGCCGTTTCATCCAAGTTATAGACTCTTGTGTCATCAGCAAAACTAGGATGTCTTTTCATGGTAGATTTTAGGTTTTTGAAGAATTTTTCAAGGTTGTGCTTGTTAAAAGCAGTTGCTCTGGCAATGCTACAAGTCTCGGGCTTTCTCAGTGAAAGGATGTCTTTTTTTATATGATCTTAGCCATTCGACTCCGGCCATTTCTGTAGCCACCCATGATGGCCGATTTTTTTTATTGTTGGTTTTGGCCATTTGAAATGCTATGCGCCGGCAATCTTTTGAGGATATTTTATAAAATATTTGAGCACACAAAGAATTTTCATCCTCTCGTGTAAAAACCGCATTTACTTCGTAGTTTGGTGTCCAGCGTATTATGCCATCTGCATTCATTTTACTTATTTCTAAATACCTTACTGTTGCGTAGCACAAGTTGCACTCTTTATTTCTTTACTCTCTGATTCAATTAAATAAATGTATTTTCTTTCTTTCTTTCAAAAGGTCAAAGGCTAAGAATCACTATCGGACTCTTCGCATTGAATACTTTAGTTTTCAATACTGATCCTTGAGCTTAGCGGATGCGTTGAAACATGTGCACCAGAAACGACACATTCAGAGTTATTTTTATAGTCAATAGATGAATCTGCTCCATTACCAGAGGGAGTTACATTTGACTTTAACTCTGCTTCCTTTTCTCCTTGGTGCTTTTGGTGCAAACTTTTTGGGGCATAGTGATGTATGGTGTTGTCCACTGCAGTGGTAGCAGATTTTCTTAATCAAGCATTGTCTTCTCTGGTGGCCACCACGTAGGCAAATGTAGCATTTTCGTCACACTTCCTTTTTGCGCTGGGCAATGGACGGAAACTTCCAGCACAAACTCCGGCTACATTTGCAGAAATCACACTAGACCCTTCTTTTATTTCCCACTGCAGTGTAACCTCCTGAAGATGAGGGTCTTGAAACGGCAAATTTTTCTTCCTATCTTCTCCCATTGCATGTCCGGCATATCTTGCTTTCCGTACATGTAGGGCCTCAGTCGTAGACCCTTGAGCACTGTTCTCACTGTCAGAGGGGTTGAAGCTGGTTGCACATTCTCTCAGTTGCACTTATGATCTTTTCAAGAGCTGTTCTGAGATACTGCACACTTTGTTCATCTGCACACAGCAGGTCCACTTGGTACAGAATATACTCTGGGAACTTATACTAACCTGGTCGCGTGGAATGCCAAAATACCCTGGCTCGTTTCGTTCCACTGACCGGCTTTTACAGCCTGCCCTATCATCCATGGGCCGCGGTCCGAACAGCGAGAAGACTATAGACTAGCTTCTTCTCCCGTTAATGATCGAGTGGCAATTCCAAAACCTCAGGTGGTGACCGATGGATAGCCTTCGCGACACGTCTCGACACCATGTATATTATTTGATGTATAATTCTCTGGTTTCTTTAGAATATTAATTAAATTGGTCGCTGGTTATGGATTCTAATATTACATGCAAGAGCGTGATAAGCTCAACGTTGACACCTGTTATTTCGGCTGACTTTTCAGCCTTTTTCTGGCCTAGGCATAACAACTAACAAAATTAGCTCACTTTTAAATTTTTGTTGTACTTTCTTTTTTTTCGGCTACTTTATTTTGATTGTCAACTCCCGAGCCTGCCATGTTTTTATATCGAGACGATATGAAATGTGTAGAATACGTTAATAATAAAATCGTATCCAGGAATGCAGAGGTGACAAGCCCTGTGAAAGAAACTCATTTACAGTTTTTTCTATGATGAGTCCATCATTATTCATTTCACTTGGTTTTGTACCACATAAATTACAAGTTTGTGTGGATTCACAGGAAGCTACGCTACGATACTGCAAACTTTTCCATCAATCATGGAGAATATGGATGTTGGCTTCACTAAGACTTCTATAATTTTAGTTGGTGATAATGAGGTTACTTAGTCATTTATTTTATCAACTTTTATCTTCTTCACAGTTTCCTTAGCAAGTACAAACTTGATAGTACGACAATATCTAGTAGAAGATGGTGCAGGGTTTTTGCCACAAAAAATTTCTAACTCTTTGGTCGTTCTCTGTGTACATTTGAATAGCACCACCAACATCGTTTTCTTATCAGTTGTGACTCGCCTTCACCACCGAGACACTTCATGCACAGTACGGGGAGTAACCGTATATAGACTTGCCTTTTACCTACGATCTCAAGTCCCTCTATGCCAGGTTTGGTCCGCGAGTCGATGTGGTTTGCCGGGGTGTGGCCGCAATGACAGCATCTTGGCGAGAAATTGCAGGGAGTATCTGGTTCGGACATAATCTTTACAAGAAGACCGACTTCATGAAACCAATTGGGTCAATCAACTTTTTTACCCAAGCTTCGAAAATATTGGAGACTTTTTTTGAAAAACAAAGATCTAGTTTCGTCCGTTATAATTCGATTATATTGATTGAAATATCAACTATATTAATAATCCAAGAGAGCCACGACATCCATGCACTACTTTTGCTAAAATGAGCGAAATCTCACACTCATGTACCGAAAATTGTCTTTCGCGTTTCATTGGAAATTTATCAGGAATAAAACAAGGTTTGTTTGTTTAGTTTGTTTTATTTACTTTTGCATGCATAATCAATTACTTTGGTATAATCAGTCTTCATATTGAGATAATAATTAGAGTAAAATTGTTCAACATTTTGTCTTTCGCGTCTAAGTAAATTTATTTTCTCTAACTTTTGCATAATATAACGTAGGATATAAAAACATACGAAATTTACTTTTAGTCTCATGTTAAATATACTTCTGCATTATATAATTTAAAAAAAATGTTTGTTTATAAATTATTTTTCGAAAACATCAATTGTGGTCTCAAAAAGTAATGCTCTTCATCCAACTTGTCAGGTACTGGAAGAATTTTTATAATATCTTCATAATTCACATAGCTGACATCTGTCTTGTCTAGTCTAAACATCTTGGCGTCAGTACTAACTACACGAAGGAACATGACTTTTACGTCACCGTCTTCTTCCATCGGAGTCAAAGCCTTGCACACGTAAGAATAAATTGTTCTCTTTTTGTTGATTCAGTAAACTTTTACGTGCATAAAGTCGCCTTCTGACACCTGTCGTGGTTTATCCCAATTGCTTGTGGAAGCTACCTGCCTTTCTGGATCAACGTTTTCGGCTAATGAATTACCAGTAGTTATCAGTCTTTGGTTGTTAATCAGTGGGTCTCCATCGTCATTATCAGATCCATAAACTGTTGCATAAATGCTCCGACGGGGCGGCAAATTTTGGAGTTCTTTAAACATTACAAGTGGCACGTCTTCATCCGATTCAAAATAACCATCCGGAAGGTATCCAGAAGGCCTGAGACTCAGTTGTCTCGCAGAGTCCACGTTTGTTTGTTGCATAGCCTCGTTGTCGTTGGTTAGTTTGTACGTTTTTGGGTTAAGACAGTCGCAGAAACCTCTCTTCGACGATTCACAGAAGCAGGAAAGCTCTCTGTCATCATCATCATCATCATCATCATCATCATTAACAGCCTGAAGACGTCCACTGCTGAACATAGGCCTCCCCCAGGGAGCGCCACTTAGAGCGGCTGCTCGCCTCCTGCATCCATCGGCTCCCCGCGGCTTTCACCAGGTCGTCGGTCCACCTAGTGGGGGGCCGGCCTACGCTGCGTCTCTCGGTTCGTGGTCGCTTCGTCTTGAATAGTTTTTATCAGCATAATTTTGATCTTACTTTTCAGTTTCAATTGCTCGAAAAATTCTTCAGCGTTTTGTATGTCTGTTCCGGTGGCTACAATTTTGTCAGCAGTGCGTTTCAAAAACCCTCCAATCCCATCTGCTGGGCCTTTTCCATGGCCCGCTTCAAAAAAGGACCATGTAGTGGCAGTAAAGTCATACCCAAAATATTTTGTGCAAAGCAAATAAAAGTTTTGCTTTTGACGATATTGCGTCGATGGTCCATCAGAAAAGAAGTGAACTGTATCAACAGTTTTATATTCATTTTTTATCCAATCCAAAATGGGCTCTAAATGTGCCCAAATAGCTGCAGGTTGGTGGCAATTTGAAGAGGATACGGTGCAAAAAGAATTCGGCGTGAATTTATTCTCGGTGTTGTAAGTATACACCATCAATGTATGTAATGAAATTTGATTTCTTAACCCTCCAAAGTGATGGGACTGTATCTCCGTATGATGTTTACAATTGTAATTTTCGCTGAAGTCGACTACAACGGCACATTCATTCCGCAGGTTATTGATGTATTCCCGGAAGTTGTGAAACTTTTGAAAGCTATTAAATCTTTCTCAAATATTTTCCATAAATCTGACACTTCAGCTTTTTTTTCTTCTTTTAAATTTTTTATTAATTTTCTGTCTTTTTCGTATTTCCTTTCCCTTCTTACCCATTCGTTATATTTTAAACTTCCATCTATTTTCTCTAGAACGGGTTCGGTCTTAGTGTTTTCGCATGCCTTACAATCGTTGTACATGCAATCTTTTGACCTATCATTGCAAACAATTTTTTGAATTATTAAATTCAAATCGCAGGTGTTTAAAACTCCCAACTTTCTTTAATGCTTGGGCTTTGTACGTTATATTGCTGTGGGTTTTACACAAACATGTTTCTCGAGCATCAATTGACGGACTTACGATATAAAAGGGCCGATTTTTCAATAGTACGAGCATGGTATACCTGGATTTTCTTTTGTTAAATCGGTGTGAAGCTTTTTCATGCTATCCAATAAGTATCTTTTTTGCTTCTTGTTCCCGTTCTTTTTGAAAAAGTTATATTTACTTACCTGAGTTTTGCAGTATAGTGTTTTGGACTTAGTCTGTAAGCTATATTATGTAAATTTGATAGTAAATAAATAAATAAAAAAAAAAAAACAATAGTCATATTAGGTTTTGTCTAGGTAATCATAAAATTTACACATCGTGCTCGATATGGTTTTGAGTTGCGTTATGAATTAATATGTGTATGCGATATTATGCATAGAATGATGTATTAATAAATACGGCTAATTGTAAAATTTTGTATATTTATATTATTATTTTATTAAACCAATGATTATTAATTTTTGTGTTTTACTTTAATTCCCTTTTTTAATGTTAACCAAAGAGTATAGTATAACGCTTATCAGTCTGCTAGTGTGAAACAAACTCAATGGCGGCTGTGAAGTGCGCTGCAAGCCCCCCGTACCTTTTATTTTGCTACTGCGCAGCGTTTCTGCTTCACAGCCGCCCTTGAGTCTGAATCGCACTCTACTCTACCTATTCAAGAGATACAGATAGGTAATATATACTCTTTGAGCTACAGTTACAGACGTACCTAGAGGTCGAAAAGTATAGACAGATTAACACTGGAATTCATAGTCGAGGCGGGGGCTCCTCTAGAGGATGAATCGGGCGCTGTGCGGCAAATTCTAGCTTTATGCATTTCATAAACAAAAGCAGCCCCAAATCTGGCATGATGGGTGACATTTTGGCGCGACTTTTGATAGTTCAAAAGTCGCGTCAAAATGACACTCGACAGAATTTTCAAAGACAACTTGATCGAAATCGTAGAGTATTTAATTAAAATGCTTTTCAGTTAGGGGTTTCTCCAGCGATTGTTTATGAAAGTGAAAGAAGAATGATTCAGCATTTCACCTCTACGTAAAAGTGGAATGATAGATTTTGGGAGGTTTTTCAACCTTTGTTTATGAATACCACTGTTAGACCGTCCGTCCAGTCTAAATGTGGGACTTAATTCGTAGTTAACCTAATCAATGGTTAAAAATGCTAACAAATTCTAAGCAATGGTCAACATTTGAATGAATTTGTGCAGGAAACCGATGGCTGCAGGAGGCGAGCATCCGCTCAAAGAGGCGCTCTGTGGGACCTATGTTCAGCAATTGACGTCTTCCGACTGTTGATGATTCATCTGACAGAATTTCAGTTAATCAGTATAAACAGGCAGACAATATAAAATGCTGTTTTGGGGGTCAATTTCAAAGGCTTTAGTTGACAGCATGAAAATCTTCTGCTGCTTCTGCTGTGCTGTTCTTGTCAAATAGACGACAATGGAAGATCCGGATATACAGGATGTAATTTAATTCATTAGCATAAATTGAGCCCATGATAGTACATCATTTATAGATGATTATTAAAGAGTAAAGAGTGTAAATGAAAATGTTTTTATTGAAAATTATGAAGATTGCCGCGGCGCCTAACGCGGTTGGCACGGATGGTTTTGATACATTTAAACGTTTTTATACCTTGTATGTACTAATTAAAAACAGTACTTCATTATTGTAATTAAATTTCGTATTGTAGTATTTGATTAAGTAAGTTTTCCATTTTTTGGAGTTATTATTATTACCAAACCAATGTGTTAGAATTCAAAAATTTTGGTCCACACGTGACCTGTATCAGGAGTAGGTACCTAGTTTCAAAGGATGCTAATGAATTCAATTACACCCAGTATTTTTAGTATTTTAAAGATTGTCAACTAAATTCTTTGAAATTATGCCTATTGGAGGCTTCATAAATAGGGTCTCTTCTTTGGGTAAATACAAAAAAATTGATTTTTACATACTTTTATTTGTATTTATGTACAGCGTATTATACGTGGTCTTTATACAGAGCAAAAGTTATAAAGCCCGTTGATAGCTCGTGAACATAATTTCTCCTGCAAACACGACTCACTTGCGCGAGCAGGGGAAGTAACAAACGAGACAAACTACGAAATTACAAAGAACAGAGCAGGATGGAACAAGACACAATGGGTGTCCCGTTTCCTCTCATAGGATTACCGGTTGAAATACACCACTAACTTTCGTATGAGGGGAAGTTGTATCATTGGTTAGCTGGATTTATAGTCTATGATACGGAGCGATGAATTCTAGCCGTATGAGCAGAAAGGGCAGCTCTCTGTCTGAAAGCGCGACCGCAAGAGGTACAAGTTAAAGGGCGCGCTCCGCTGTGGACTCGCTCGTGTTCTATCAGGGTTTTCTTATCCTGGACATATGGAGAAAGATGGAGAATATTAATATTACATATGGAGAAATGTGGAAAACATTAAAATTATATATAAAGAGTGGAGAACATTAATATTACATATGGAGGTAAGTGGAGAATATTAATATTACATATGCAGAAAAGTGGAAAACATTAAAATTATATATAAAGAGTGGAGAACATTAATATTACATATGGAGGTAAGTAGAGAACATTAATATTACATATGGAGGTAAGTGGAGAGTATTAATATTATATAAGGAGAAAGTGGAGAAACATATATTAGTGGAGGGAGAAAGATTCTTCATATTTTGCTCGAGAGCTATGTACTAGCTGTAAATTCTTATCGAACAAAATGTGTACAGTACAATGACTGAAATTTGTTTAACTACCCTATACTAAAAATAACTAAAAAAAATTTATTGTAGTTAAAAGTTAATAGTTATTGTAAATAAATTAAATAAATATTAAAACATTTGTTTATAATTAATAAATAAATAAAAAATGACAATAATATATATGATGTCTATAATAACAGTGCAGCAATAATTACTTTGTATTTTAGGTATCGTATAAACAAAATTTTGTGTGAATGTTTGTTACCATCAATCTCCGTAACTACTGAACCAATTTTGATGAAATTCGGAATGCAGATAGCAATTAAGAAATGAAAAGAATATAGGTAGGTATACCTACCCTGAATACCCGTCCGCACTGTTGACATATTTTATCTTTAGCGTTCTCTTTAATTCCCTCATGGGTCCTTCGTACGTGTCTTCGAATACAACGTTTTGTCGCCAGACCCTAAAATAAAAAAAAAATTATAACCGACTTCAAAAATGATTGAGGATTTTATTTTGGTATTTTTTTTATTGATACCTCAGT
Source organism: Ennomos erosarius (assembly GCA_963580505.1). Lineage (NCBI taxonomy): Eukaryota > Metazoa > Arthropoda > Insecta > Lepidoptera > Geometridae > Ennomos > Ennomos erosarius. The sequence goes on along the minus strand of OY757006.1, from coordinate 3,358,337 downwards.
GGGCTAGCACGAATATTTACGCGCAGTAAGTGTAAAGTGATGAGGAGATTCACAGGAGAACAAAAATGACAGGTATAGCAAATCAGCAAGTTGAAATGGCAATGGGCGGGTCACATCGCTCGTAGAACTGACAACCGATGGGGAAGAAAGGTTCTCGAGTGGCGACCACGAACTGGAAGACGCAGCGTAGGCCGGCCCCCCACTTGGTGGAACGACGACCTTGTGAAAGCCGATAGATGCAGGAGGCGAGCAGCCGCTCTAAGTGGCGCTCCCTGGGGGAGGCCCATGTTCAGCAGTGGACGTCTCCAGGCTGTTAATGATGATGATAATGATGATGATGATGATGATGAAATGTAACGTTAGCGTACGTCAGTAGTATGACATTGATCAGCGCCCCATACAACTGGCTTACGTTAACGTTACGCTTAGTTGCGCGTAAATATTCGTGCTAGGCCTACAGAACTTTGTTTTTCATTTATTAATTACATATTACAGTGCAGTATACAATAGTTGCACCAAAAAACCACAGTAGGTTTGACATTTATAAACCGACTTAAAATTAATTTATAAATTGATTTGCATAATCAATTTTTTTTTTTAATAGATACTTTGGTTTTTTGTTGTAATATGTCATATTAATTAACACACCCAAATTGAGTGAAGTAGGTTAAAAAAAAATTTTTTTTTTGGTAAATTTGTCATGCCACTTAAAATTAGGTTGTTTTTCTATATTTTCTTACCTTGTCGCATATGGGGCACTTGTGCTCTGCCTGCCCCTTATGGTTGTAGTTGACATGATCGCGAAGCTCGCCACGAGATCTGTACCGTTTGGTGCAAAATGGACAACTGTGTCTGGAACAACACAAATATAGTGATGTAATTATTTGAATAAAGTCCTTAAGAAGTGGGGTTTCAACGCTTTAATTTCATGCTGAAAAGTTTTGCAGAGTCAAAGTACATGGTCATTGATAGAATCTGCATTTAATCAACTACCAAGATATCAACTCATGATAAAGATGTCAACTCATCACAACAGAAAGATCAACTCACTACAAGAAATATATACATAAACTTTCCACAAAGATTTCAGCTCCTCACAACAAAAATGTCAGCTCATCATTAAGATGTCAACTCACCCACAGCTAAGATGACAACTCATCACCAAGATGTGAACTCACCTACAAACGTCAACAGTGGCATGCGGCCGAGCATATTTAAGATGCGTCTCGTATGTCGCACGACTGACGAAACTTTTGTCGCACTCAACACACGTGTACCGCTGTCTATGCGAGTGAATGCGGGAGTGGGTTTTGACCAAGTCGACGCGTATCAACTTGTGGCATGTCGGGCATTCTTCCCGGGGCAATGGAGCTTGGTGGATTCTGAGGATGAATATTGGACATTCAAATTTTTGACCCTGTTTTTGTTGCTTTTATTATACAAGCTTTTTATTAGCTCGTAATGTTTGTAATTGTTGGATGATGGCATGGTTACCTGATTGACGTCACTCTAAATCCAATATGGCGGACGGCCCAACATGGCGGACTAGTAAAGTCATTCTTGTGTACGCCTACGACATGGGTATCAAATGAAAAAAACTGAGCCAAACACTAAACTGAACTGAGAAAAATACGAAAAAATTATTAATATGACTGAAATAAAACTTTTTTTTTATAATCTGAATGTTCTTATACTATTAATTAATTAATTTTTTTATACTATACTTATAATTATACCTTTCATGTCTCTCTAGGTTATTTTTGAAGGCGAATTTTTTATCGCACGAGATGCACTTGTATCCTTCTCTGTGCGCTTTTTGAACGTGTTTCCATCGGAGATCCTTATTTCTGAAATATTAGAGGAGGGGGCAATTATATTTCTGAAAATTTGCTGTCCCCTCGATAATAATGTGAAGTATCCACATTACATTACCACACGGTTTGCAAACAATCGCGTCCAATTTAATTAACGGAATTCGAAGCTCATTAGTATTTAAGCTCTGTAGGAGGATTTATTTCTTACTTTAGTTAGGACAACCCCGAATCCCACATTTCTATGTGATACAAGGTGACCTTGAATTGGTATGTTTGTAGGAAATGGGGGGACTGGGACCATGATACCCTACAAGTTGTGAGAGTCTTGCTTGAAACTGGGTGTTTCCAAACTTCCATGGTAAAACATAAATTCACTCGCAAAACTGCACGTGCGATCGCTACGAGAGTTAACATAAATTCATTTCTAAACACAGGTCGTTAAACTCATTTATGTGCACTCGGTCAAGGACGAAGTTCAACCACCCAGGTGCGCTAAGGCGTTTTTCGCACGTAAACTTTACATGGCATTTCTTCAACGAAAAACTATTAATTTAGTAAAGTCGTAGAAGAAACATTGTCTACCTTGGGGTGTAGATCTGATTACTAGACTGTGTGATGTCTCAGGATGACGTGCGCAGTGCAGTGTCACGCGAAACTTTATTATTTTAAAGTTCCGAGTGACACTGCAGCTGTTATGGGCGGCCGTATTGCTTAACATCAGGTGAACGACCAGCGTAACGTCATTCATTCCAATAAAAAAAAAAAAGATTTACCCCCTTTCGGGATAACATACCAATTCAAGGTCATCTTGTATAACCAATCGGTCAACACAAAGCATTTCATTTAATTCTTTATTGATTTGTATAGAAGAATAGTGAGGAATCAGATACTTACTGGAAATTCAAGTCACATTCAGCACAAGGGTATTTGGTAATATCATTCAACAGTGTCCCATTCACTTTTCTTTTTGATACCTGTAACATAAATACAAATACCCAGGGGTTTTGGAAAACGTCTAAAAGCCCCTATGGGGTTATAAAACGTTTTTTATATAACTCTTGCCTTGTATAGAAATTGCGTTAGGGTTGAGCCACACCTGTCAGCATGGACTCGTTTTTTTGTTTTATCTTTTTCGCCGCTCAGGATCGTCGTTTCCTAGAGCGAGTAAGAGCATGGAAGATGCCATACTGACAGATTTGGCTCAACAGGGCCTTGGTCAACTTTTACACACCGTGACAAAAAACCTTTGGTTATCATAACCAGATTGAAGATCCACTGCTGATGATGACATAATCCTCCCTCACAGAGCACCACTTTGAACGGCTGCTTGCGTACTGCATCTATCCGATCCCTACGGTTTTTAACTGATCGTCGGTCCACCTAGTGGGGGGACTACGCTGCGTTTTCCAGTTTGTGGTTGCCACTCGAGAACCTCGAGAAATCTATCTTTCTTCTCCATCGGCTGTCAGTTCTACAAGCTAATGAGATAAAATAATATTTCTTTTTACCTTTTTCTTAGACATCTCTTTGTGTTTGCTCTTCAAATGTCTAACTATGTCTGTGTGTGTGTATGACGTATGTGTACACAGCATACAGTTGTAACAGTGGTAGTGTGTTTGTTTGTGTGCATCTAATTCTTCTGTGTATATGTGACAGATATCGCATTGGCTGTAGTTTTCTTTCTGAAACAATTTTGAAAGTAAAACTATGTAATATTATTTATTTTTGTTTAGTTTTATTATCTATTATTATTAATACCTCTTTATGTAAATCTTTATGGATAAATAATTCTTCTTCTGTCTTAAATTCTATTAAACAATCTTTACATTTGAATACTGCATTGTCCATATCTTTCTTTCTCGCTTCCACACTTTTTAAAAATCCTTCTTCATCCATTGTTGATATTAAAAAATATTTACTGTATTTCATTTTTGTTTTCTTTTTCGAAAATGTTCTTCTTCTTAAATGTTCATGTACTGATGTTATATTTTCCAGTTCTATATTATTAATATGAGGTCTTGGTTTAATACATTTCTTTTTAGATGCAACTGACAATTTGCCAGTTTTTGTGGCTTTGCCATGTTCCATGTTACCTTTGCCATTTTTTGTGTTATCAATAATAGATTCCATGCTATCCTTACTGAGTTCTGTCTTAACTTTGCCACAGTCTATGTTATCATTGCCAGGATCGAAATCACCTTTGCTATGATATATTTTATCTTTGCCAGGGTTTATGTTACCTTTGCCAGGGTCTGTGTTGTCATTGCCAGAATCATCACTATCATTTTCATAGCAGAATATTATAAGGGGCACATCATCTGAGTCACTTTCTGTTTTAATATCTTTGACTGGACCACAGTCAATGAAATTTTCTGAAATTATCTCACTTGATTGGAACTCATAGTGTGCTGCATTGAATGTAGTAGTAGTCAATCTTGACAAAGCTTCAAATTTTATCTGGAAATTAAGGGAAGTTGTTTTTTTAATGATTTTTTATTTCAATAATTTTAGATTTTTTAGACTTTTCAGAAAAAGCCCATGTTCATCATCTTTAACAGCCTAACATCTACAGCTGAATATAGGTCTCCCCCAGAGAGTGCCACTTTGAGCAGCTGCTCGCCTCCTACATCCATCCCCGCTTTCACCAGATTATTGGTCCACCTAATGGGGGGCCAGCCTACACTGTGTCTTCTGCTTCGCAGTCGCCACTCAAGAACTTTTCTTCTCCATCGGTTGTCAGTTCTATGAGTGATGTGGCCTGCCCATTGCCATTTCAACTTGCTAATTCTAAGAGCTATATCGGTTACTTTAGTCCTCCTGCAGATTTCCTCACTTTGGATTTCATCTTGCAGGGAAACACCAAGCATAGCTCTCTCCATAGCCTGTTGCGCGAGTATTATGTGTATGTGTATGTGTTATGTTCTCATGACTACCTGATGTATTATACAATATATATGATATTAGGGTATAGTATAAAGACATACATTGTTCCATCCATCGGCAATGGCAGTTAACTGTTTCTGAGTGTTACATGCTTGAGTTTGGAACCTTTTGATCCTGCACATGACTGCGGAGCACTCCCAGCAGACTAGAAGACCAGCGACATCTTTGTAAAAACCATTCTGGAATATAGGCGAATTTTGATAGTAAATTGGTCTTTTCATTGGCTCGGGGTCGCTTAACTAGCAACGGGTGCGTTTAGTAGGTATAAAGTTACCTCACGCAAAAAGGGCCGCCGTGCGGCCTAGTTGCGGAAAAGGAGCCTGCACACCAAGTACCAAGGTATAACGTTAATTTGGTATTAGAATCATTGTATGTAGTCAGAATCCTCACCTTATAAGCTTCAGGATCTACTGTTAACAGCAAGTACAACAAGTTTACACCGTCAGGAATCCTGCAAAGTTGGCGTAGTTTGCGATCGGTGGATAGGCATGTACAGCATACACTTTTTATTGAGATTTCTGACATAATACAAGAGTTTTATGAATGGGATTTTCAAAAAAAATTCTACTTCACTTATTTAACACTTAGAACATGCGTAATATATAGTTTTCTGGCTGAAATCGAAGAAAACTATATGACCTTTCGCTTTTCATCAACACAAAACAAACTAAATAAATCCATTAAAATGTTTCTTTTTTCTTATATTTTGGCTCCACACATAGTGTATTTAGCCAGTGTCAAGTATTGTAATTTTTCATCGTTAAAGAATATATCACGTAAGATCAAGTCTTATAGTCATAGTCCAGTCTAAGTCAGGTAGTCGTAGTCCAGTCTAAGTTATGCTCCAGTAAAGTGATGGCAACTTTACTAGAAGCTTCTATGGAATTTTGGAAGCAGCACGAAAACTCACGTTTCACCACATTATATCACTTGCCCACACTCATGCTCGTAATTTAACAGTTAATGCGTAAAATGCCACAAATTTTAAACATTAATACTGGAAAAAGTACAAGTTTTTAGAAATAATACAATGCAACGACGTGAACATTTCCGCGTTCCCGCCAAAACTAGGTTGTCGTTCTGGATGTTGCAGTTTCAAAAAATAAATTAAGTAACAACGCACACTTGCGACAGTTTCTATTGTATTCGAAGAGCCGTTCACAGATTAGGTGGTGATACGACCCGTTGGCCAAATTGTGTACTTGTAATCTGTGGTAAATCTATCGGACGTAGTAAATTACATACTCTTTGGGTGTCACTACAGATAATAAAATAAATAATAAATAAATAAAACTATATATATCCAGTAAATTATATACTCTTTGACTATAAAAGCAAAGAGTATAGATAATAGCACAGAGTACATTGGTAAAAACTGAGAGATAATAGACCAAAAAAAAAACCCAGCCATTTCCGTCTTTACCAATGTACTCTGTGCAGCCAGCAAAAATAAATGGCGTTTATCGTTTACATTCTTTGTGAATTTTTCATAAATAAACACTTTTCTGGAATGTGAAAGACATTTTTATACACGAAACTATTGGCTCCATAGTTTAATTTTAATGTTTTATGAGAGTTACGTAACCGATTTTAGCTAAAATGAATATTGCGCTAATGTACGATGTGCCTGGCGAGCCAGCGGAACTGACTGCAGTGCCATTGCACGAGCAAGGTCCTCCGCCACAGCTGCATGATGAGCCCGCAGTCATCATCCACATGCAACCAGTAGCACCACAAGAAACTCCCCCGGCACCCGTAGAAAAGAAACCGAAAATGGAGAAAAAGAAAAAAGAAGCAATAGATGGGCAAGCGAAAGAAGTGATTTTCCGGGTAATAAAGTTTTTTGAAAGCGAAAAACAGAACAGAGGCTACGCATTTCCCGTTGAGAATGTAGTAAAGCGAGCTTGCGCGGCTACTGGCTTGTCAGAAAGCACTATAAAACGCATAAAACGGGATGGAATACGAGCCGAGGCGACACAGACAAAAATGACTGGTCCAAAGAAAAAACGAGTAAGAAAAACTAAAGTGCAACTTGATTACTTCCAGTTATGTGCACTGAGAGGTATAGTCAACAGTTACTCGGTGCGCAAAGAGGTTCCTACGTTAGGTAAGATATTAACAGCAGCGAGAAATGAGCTCAACTATACAGGAGGGAAGGAATCTCTACGGTTAATACTGTTGAATAAACTGGGTATAAAGTTCAAGAAGTGTGAGAAAAAGAATAAAAAGCCACCAGAACAGCCACCCCCACCTCCTCCCCCTATCCAACAGATGCAGCAAGCTATGCCGTCACATCCGCAGATGCAACAAATGAAACCTCAAGAGAATAATATGTGCGTGTATTCACATAATATGATGCCACATGTGCCTCCCGTCTCGTACTAGCAATTACAGCCTGTAACTTACTAGCAACCAAATATGGACTAATATTGGGAGACTGAAAAACATGTTTTTCGATTGATAATTAACTGGCTCACTTATAAAAGCCTCTTAAATAACAATGGTTATTAAAAACATGTTGAAATCAGCATCCTGTGTAATTCAGAACATAAAATTGAAGCTTAAACTATACTAGATGGTGACTTTTAAATTAATCAATTACATAATATAAATTGATTAATTAAAAAGTGATGATTGTTACAACAATTTCATATAGGTAGGACACCTTTTTAGGGGTTACCTACATGTTTTTATATTGAATTTAAATCACAGTTTAAAAAAAATCACAATCTAAGATGCCCCTTTTATGTCATTTGTATGTTTAACCAAATGCATGAAAAATGGAATAAAACAAATTTTAAGTTACAACGGGTTCTTTCATGAATAAAGCTGTAACTGACTCGACTTGATCTACATACAGTGATATTATCCACAAAAATAAAATCATTTTCTGTTGTTTTAGTATTCAGATTCAGAAAATTATTTACAAAGAAATCAAATCATAATATCCTATACTTATCAGCTCCTATTTTATGTGCCGAGTTACACATTGGTCATATTTTAAGTCAGTGAGACAGGCCGTTAAATAGGTGATAAGGGAGTGAAAATGGTGCAGTTTGTGTGACACTCCTAGACTTTTATGAATGAAACAGTACAGTGATAGATATAGAGGCATATTATTAAGATTTGTTTTTACAGCTTTAACTTTAAAATGGATTTTATGGTTTTCTGCTTTGGTGCTTACCAGAAGAAAGGATTTTTTATTTATGTTCAACTCTGGTAGCTTAATCAAATGGGCTCATGTCTGTTTTTACCAAACATCCCCTAAATTTAACTAAAAGCTACCTAAAATTTGACTTAAGAGTCCACGCCAAACTTAATGGCGTCTGTGAAGTCGGCGCAAAACGCTGCGCAGTAGCAAAAGCTAGATGTGCGCAGGAAGAGGTAAGCGGTGTGCGCAACGTGGCCTTACTTCACAGCCGACATTGAGTTTGGCGTAGGCTATACTTAAATTCCTTAAAGCTTTAGTTGTCCCTTAAACCCCTTAAACCATTGGAGAAAACAAAAATTACGGTTGCGTGTTGTATAAATATTTTTAACAGGGCGTTCAAAATTGGGGATGTTTGGTAAAAACGGGCATTATATATTTTATATTTTCATCAATTTGTCATATGTATACAGTCAAAATTCCTTTTTGGGACTGCTTTACTTAACTGGAAAATTACTTACTGGCGCCCGTACGGCAATATTTGGGGTCTGCTTATGTAACTTTGATGTAACAATGCACTGATCTCTATTTTATAATCTTTAAATAGTATATAGAGGTCAGTAAAACAATGCAAAGGTGATATGTGACTGAATCGCCATATTTGTAGCTTACCCAATCAATGTGAGTGCTGTACCCATATTATTGCCACAATTTTTGTTTCCTATTTTATTTTTCAATGTCTCCCCACTAGTGGGACAAATCTGGTGGAAAGAGAATCAACCTGAAATTTTCCGATATTTGTTCATTACTCTATAATGTGGGTTTTTATGCAATGGAGAACACAAATGGGCCAAAATATCTCTATCAAATACATCTTATGTCGGAACGTAGATCATGCACATTACATTACTTTTTATTTCACTTCAATACATGCAGTATTTCCGAAGTTATAACGAAGAGAAGTTTGAAGCCCTTTTTTGGATTTCCGAGATTTGCCGCGCTCATTATGACGTCACCCCCGCGCTCGTTTCGGTCACCTGCGGCGTGCTATTCGTGCAAACGAGTGCGCGACTATCGAATGACAACGGGGTTGGTCATCTGCCCGTGTTTTTAATAACCTTCGGGCGGAAATACGTATTTTGATCGTAAATATCGGTCAAATACCCTTTTTTAATCATCCATGTATTTATCTATAATTATTGTTTTAATTTTGCGTAGAATAAGTAGATAACTTCATTATATTAATGATAACTGTATTTATAGTATAGACTAAATAATTATGTATGATAAGGCTGAGTATTAAAATGTATTTTTAACAAAATAAAAATAATTCTAAGTTGTAAACACTTTTTTTTTCAGTAATCTAAACTTTAGTATTTATGCCCACAGAAATTGATCTTAAATAATTAGATAAAGCTCTGTGATTATTATACTTTAGGTAGTTTCTTGTGTGGAGTTAGTACCGAGTGGTCACAGTCTCTTTCTGTCACAGTTTTGCAAACCCATACAACGAGTCCAGCAGCCCTACCGTGTAAGCATTCTGGTAATGAACATCGCCTGCCATCCTGCTTGCGCCAATGTACAAGCCCTTGAGTGCGAGCAAGAGAGCACACGATTACGATTGCCACCGGGCTTACGCGGTAAGGCCACAGATCGGTCACACATTGAAAATAAATACGTTTATTCCAATTTTTCATATCGGCATCGGTCACACTTTTTTAATCACTCGTTTAAAAGTACAGTCAGATGAAAAAGTCTTTCACATCAGTCCTATATAAAATTACATAAGCCTTGATCACTCAAGATTATGTAATTTAAATCAAGAAAATCTCGCTTCTCTATGATAGGCCTTATAGGCCTTTTTTTGAAGGGTTAAATCTGTTGGTTTTTACTGACCTTTAACGCTGTAAAGGTCAGTAATAACCAGGCGGGAAGGCAGACGCTTATGGCGCCCAGCCAGCAAAAGTGGGAGACCATGGTACCCCTGGGGTGCGAGCCTCGGCTTTGGTCGTTGCCGGGATAAGAGGATCGATAAGGCTACGATTACGGCTATGGATTTCCATAGGGTCTACTGGCGTGGAAAGTCGCGACCATTCTAGCTAACCTACAGGGGGTAGGTCGACCTCGCCGGTGGGGTCTGTGTCTGATTGTGTTACGCCGGTATCCTATACCGGTGCTAAAATCAGTACGTGAGCCAGAAGAACTAGACTGAGGGTCTAGCAAAGATCCCAAGCGCTAACGCTAACCGCTAACGCCAAAATGTATTGGAATGACATTTCGGAAATCGCTTACTTTTCCGCAGCTAAATGTCATTTTAATACCTTTTTGGAGTTAGCGTTTGGCGTTTGGGATCTTTGCTAGACCCCTGGTCCGGTGATCCTAGCGCAGACAAAACAACGGCTGCTATAGGATCGTCCGGGTCGCTCAAGACGTGTCCGCGGCGGCGACGATGACGGAGACGTTCGCCGGGGTGCTCTATGATAGGCTGCGATATTGATATTTTGTAAGATAAATAACAAGTTTTTGATGTATAATATAAACCTCACAAATCACTAAATTTTAGAGTTCAACTAGAATGCTCTTGATTTTTTATAGATTTATTTACACTATTTCTTATTAATAAAATCACAGCCATAATACATAGCAATAATAATTCGTAATTATTGTATTAACAAGAGACGCTTCAGAAATGTATGCAACCTGGGCTACCTTTACCTACCTATATATAATTATGTAAGTCCGCTTACGCTATATTTTAAAATCGGTAACGATTATGTTTGTTTTGTCCTATCATTTTTTTATAAAGTATTTAGTTTAATTGCTTAAAACAAAAAAAAAATATTTTTATGCTCGCAACACTAAACCTTCAAAGATGGTTAAAGTAGTAGGGGCCGAGCATCAGATTAAAGCTGGACATTAGTTTTCTCTTTCTGATCTAGTATGGAACTTATGGAAGGATCCTTGGACAAGGACATTTTTTGTAGTGGTTATAAAAGCGTCTTTTACTTGAATTAAAAAAACAATAGCGCTCATAACATCTCGAGTTTAGCGAGAGTCATAAAAATGGGCTTTGACAAAACTGCATGTTAGGTCGATTACATTTTACTGATAGATGCCAAAAAGTAGCTTATTTAAATAGCTAGTGTTGCTGACTCTACTTTTGCTCATTTTTGGTACTTATGGAAAAGTGTGACCGATCGGTATACGATTTTTAAAAATATATTAAATTTTTGGAATATGTGACCGAACGGCCCTAGTTTTTTATGGATGACCGATCAGAACTGTGACCGATTAGTACTAACTCCTTGTGTGGAACTGCCAATGACTCTATAATTATAAAATAAACTATAAATAAATAAAAAGCATAATAAAAGTGTTAGTTAAAATCGTGTTTAATAAATTAATAAATTTCACTATTTACAATAATCTCAACAACATAAAATCTAAATAATTTTTAATCTGTCCCAACTGGCCAATGTTTGCTATTTATTACAAAACCACAATAGAGAAAAAAGTTTTTCTTTAATCTGTGCGCTACAATCTATGCAAAATGTAAATAATATAATATAGGAGAAAACTTTCCATTGGAACTGACAATTTCATACAAATAGATCTACTCAGTTATACTCTGGGGTTATACTAAGTTTCAGAATCGCCTGAACTGTACATAATAGGCATGATGACTAAAAATTTTTTTTGCTTAAATTATAAATATTCCTCAAAAGATAAACATTTGTGAAAACAAAAATAAAATATCTCAAAAAACGCCAAGTTACAAGCATTTTAAAAACCGGAATAGAAAGAGATAGCTCAAACGGCCAGTGACGTCAGAGCAATGTCGTCATAGTACCTCATTACTAAGCTGTGGTAGCTTTTCATACAATCTCTTTGGTATGTGACGTCACGAGTGGATTTTTCATAGTAACTGTGGGGGCGCTCTGTTTCGCGAGAAAGGGACAGGAGATGCTTCCTGTAGAAACTTTAAAAGCTTATTACTCCGTGATTTATTTACCGATTTTACATATTTTTTTCAATTATTGCATTCATTTTTAATCTTCTTTATGAAAGTATTATTTACTTGTTCATTTTTAATAGTAGTCTTCATGCCTATTTCCATGACTAGATACAATAAATTATTGGAAAAAAAAATTTAAAACAAGTTTATTATGTCATTATATATTTGTTCGTATTTATCTCAAAAAACCCTTTCATTTGATACATGAGCGTGCACAAAAAAGTTACTAATCAGCCATCTTGGGCCGTCCGCCATATTGGATTTAGTGACGTCAATTAGCTAACCATGCATTTCTGAACTAAACGTATGCACTTCTAAACCGGTTAGCAGTTATCCACTTTAAAATTCATTTGCATGATTTGACCCAAACATAATATATGACAAATATTGCAAGTTACTGGTAGGTATACTGGGTGTAATTGAATTCATTAGCATCCTTTGAAACTAACTCCTGATACCGGTCACGTGTGGACCAAAATTTTTGAATTCTAACACATTGGTTTTGTAATAATAATAACTCCAAAAAATGGAATAACTTAATCAAATGCTACAATACAAAATTTAATTAAAATAATGTAGTACTGTTTTTAATTAGTACATACAAGGTAAAAAACGTTTAGATGTATCAAAATCATCCGTGCCTACTGCGTTAGGCGCCGCGGCAATCTTCATAATTTTCAATAAAAATATTTTCATTTACACACTTTTACTGTTTGATAGTCTATAAATGATGTACTATCATGAGCTAAATTTATGCTAATGAATTAAATTACATCCTGTATAAGTGGCGCAGTCGGTAGGATCCATAGACCTAGCATCACTTCATGTCCTTATGCTGTGTCCTACAATGTGATTGCATAGCTTGTTTCTGTGTGAAGGCAGCCGTACAGAATGGACATTGATACGGCCTTTCGCCTGTGTGCGTGCGACGGTGGTTTAGAAGTATACGGTTTGTCTGAAAACAAAAAAAAAAACTTTAAAACGGCATTAAATCGACTTTTTTTTTTAAATCTGCTTTACCACAGTCACCTGGATCCGTGCTCTTTGTTACCTTATCATTTATTAATATTATAACTATTTTTTTTATTTCATTGAACAATTACCATATACGTGAGGGCAATTAAATACTTAATCTATTTTTTTTTATATTTTTTTAAATTATATTTTGGATTTCGATTTGTGCATACACCGCGAGCAGACCAGCTCCCCTTAATTAAATCTACTTTTATCACCTCCGCCGTTAATTGGACTAATGAGACTCAAAAGTCCCACTAGTGCAATGGAAGTAGAGAACATACTTGGATGATAAATAATCATCATCATCAAACAGCCTGAAGACGTCAACTGCTGCCAGAGAGCGCCACTTTGATGTGCTGCTCGCCTCCTGCATCGATCGGCTCCCCGTGGTTTCATCAGATCGTCGGTCCACCTAGTCTAAAGAGCCTACGCTGCGTCTTCCGGTTCGTGGTCGCCACTCGAGAACCTTTCTTCCCCATCGGTTGTCAGTTCTACGAGCGATGTGGCCTCTCATTGCCATTTCAACTTGCTAATTCTACGAGCTTTAATCACTTTAGTTCTCTGCGCCTCATCTCGCAAGGAAACATCGAGCATATATCTCTCCATAGTTACGCGACTTTGAGCTTACTAATGAGGCCAACAGTAAGAGACCACGTCTCAGCTCCAAAAGTCATCACTGGGAATAATTAATACTCACGGCAAATCCTCTGCCACACAGATCGCACATTTTGTCTTTGACCCTGGACACTTTAAGATGAACGTAGGTCTTGTGCTTCCTTAGACCGTAGCCATTTGCGAAAAACTGAAAAAATTAATTCGTTCTTCACACAGATTATATAAAAATTGATTTTATACATAGATCCTATAAAAAGTGGTTTTATACATAGATCCTATAAAAAGTGGTTTTATACATAGATCCTATAAAAAGTGGTTTTGTGCATAGATCCTATAAAAAGTGATTTTATACATAGATCCTATAAAAAGTGGTTTTATACATAGATCCTATAAAAAGTGGTTTTGTACATAGATCCTATAAAAAGTGGTTTTATACATAGATCCTATAAAAACTGATTTTATACATAGATCCTATAAAAAGTGATTTTATACATAGATCCTATAAAAAGTGGTTTTATACATAGATCCTATAAAAAGTGGTTTTATACATAGATCCTATAAAAAGTGGTTTTATACATAGATCCTATAAAAAGTGGTTTTATACATAGATCCTATAAAAAGTGGTTTTATACATAGATCCTATAAAAAGTGTTTTTTTTACATAGATCCTATAAAGTGATTTTATACATAGATCCTATAAAAAGTGGTTTTATACATAGATCCTATAAAAAGTGGTTTTATACATAGATCCTATAAAAAGTGGTTTTATACATAGATCCTATAAAAAGTGGTTTTATACATAGATCCTATAAAAAGTGGTTTTATACATAGATCCTATAAAAAGTGATTTTATACATAGATCCTAAAAAAAGTGGTTTTATACATAGATCCTATAAAAAGTGGTTTTATACATAGATCCTATAAAAAGTGGTTTTATACATAGATCCTATAAAAAGTGGTTTTATACATAGATCCTATAAAAAGTGGTTATATACATAGATCCTATAAAAAGTGGTTTTATACATAGATCCTATTAAAGTGTTTTCAAACACTACAGGGGGTCTAGCAAAGATTCCTTTCCATTAGCGTTAACGCCAAACGCTAACTCCAAAATGTATTGAAATGACAGCCCCTGCGGATAACTTTTCCGTGGCGAATGTCAAAGCTAATGTCATTCTCCATACAAGTTGAGTTATCGTTTGGCGTTAACGCTAATGGAAAGGGATCTTTGCTAGACCCCCAGGACCTGTGTGATTACACATATTATGTAATCTGTATCGATCGGTGCTAAGGGCATATTCCCAGTTGCCCCCGCATGGATTGCTCCCGGGACTCCCGGGTGGCAGTCAGGAAAATTTACGTCGTCGTGCAGACAAAAAATAGCTGGGGTTCCATTGGTACCTTTCGGTACAGTACCCTAAAAACGTAGAAATTACCTTATCGCATAATTCGCAGTAGTGTTTCGACTTCTTGGCATGATACAAGTTGTAATGGTTGTTCAGATAGTTCTTTCTTTTGAATATCTTACCACAATCGGGACATGGTAGCCTGCAAGACCAAAGTAAACTAGTAAAGCAGGCATGCAAAGACTAAAGTAAAGCGATCAAAAATCAAATTTTACTTATCAAGGAGTTAGGAGACTATAACCTTACCCCACCCAGTTACGATATTTTGGCGGCAAAATTATGGAAGAAAATACATTTATTCAAGATTATTATGAAAAGTAGTTGTTCTATGTGAAATAATAATATTTGGGGGGGGGGGGGGGGGGAGTAAATGTATTTACATTTTATTTTTCCTTTTCTCCCCACTGGTAGGTCAGCTGGTGGGGAGAAAACGAATGACCCGTGTCAACGTGTGTCAAAATGTATAATTTCGTTTCGTTTCTTTGAACGGATTTTACTTCCTGCTGCTTCTGGCCTGACCTTTGACTATAAATCCAGTTGAACAATGATACAACTTCCCCTCATACGAAAATTAGTGGTGCATTTCAATCGCTAATCCTATGAGAGGAAACGGGACACCCGTTGATGTCTTTTGTTCCATCCTGCTCTGTTCTTTGTAATTTCGTATGACTTTGTCTCGTTTTGTTACTCCGCCCCCTGCCCCCGCACGTGAGTCGTGTTTGTAGGAGAAATTATGTTCACGAGCTATTAATGGGCTTTATAATCTTTAGCCTTTGCTTTTAATACTTAAGCGAGGTCTACAGTTCAGCGCCAATATTCTGACGGGCCCCATAGCTCAGTTGGTAGTAACCCTGCCTTCTGAACTGAGGGCTGTGAGTTCGATTCCTACCCAGGACAAACATTTGTGTGATGAACATAGATGTTTGGTCTGCGTCTGGGTGTTATATTGTATTCTATGTATGTATTTACAAAACAAAAAATATATAAGTATTGTATCAGTTATCTGGTTTCCATAGTACAAGCTATGCTTAGTTTGGGGCTAGATGGCGCTGTGTGGAATGTCCACATATTTATTTACATTTTATTTAATGTTTATAACTCACATAATCCGTTTAACTTCAGTATGTTTAGGCGATATCTTCAAATGCTTTCTATACTTGCTAACGCTGGCGTACTGTTTGTCGCATTCAACGCAGTAAGCCATCTCGGGTCGTTCTTTAAACTTGTTTGGGTGAATTTCGTTGTTATGACGTTTGTATTGTCTGTAGTTTGGATACTGGCGATCGCAGTCTTTGCACGTGAATTTAGTATGGTGCGTTCTGAAAAATCCGGAATGGTACAATTAATTTTTTTATCAAAATTAATTTTTATAAAGCCTAAGACATATAAATAAAAAATCTTGCATAAAAATAACTACATTTTTGCATTGCGCAACCCGCACTTGGTCGTTTTTGAAAACATACAATTACCTGAATCATCATCATCAGCCTGATGTCCACTGCTGAACATAGTCCTCTCCCAATGAGTGCCACTTTGAGCGGCTGCTCGTGTCCTGCATCCATCGGCTCTCGTCGGTTTCACCAGATCGTCGGTCCACCCGGCACGAATGTTACATCTAAAATGGAAGCTTACAATACTTAAATTTTATTAAAAAAAAAAAAAAAAAAAAAATAACTTCCTTAACTTTTTTTTCTTTTCTTACTTTTTTAAATTTTAGCATGTTTTTTTTACCTGATATGTTTTTGTACTAATGTTTTACTCTTACAGGAAGCATTGCAATAATCGCAGATGTAGTTCTGATGCACTTCTTTGTAGTGGATACTGAAATGTAGTATTTTGCTGAAATAAAACAAAAATAAATGAATAACGAAAAACAGAAACAAGCTTTTCCTGTTCTTCTCAGCAAACCCTATCATTTGATAGCCATAACATGGCCGACATAAATAATGTCTAGACCGCCATATTGTGCCGTCCGCCATATTGGATTTATAATGACATCAGCACCCCTATTCCCAACCTATCGGAAACGTTTCGATTCGAAATCTACACTCTCCGTCTCTTTCATTCTAAATGTAGATGAAAAAGATGGAGAGTGTAGATTTCGAATCGAAAGGTTTCCGATAAGTTGTGAATAGGGGTGCAGTTCTATTCTAATCTAACCATGCGTTGTCTTCGAAACTAAACAGTTATGTAGGCATGTGCTAAATTTTCAATCGGTTGAGGATAACTGCTTTTGAATTCAGTTACAACATTTATCCGAACATACCATACATACTTACAAACAAAACTTGTAATAAATAATTGACACTGAGCGCCATCTAACGACGATCAATAAGCAACATTTGAATTTTTGAATGTCTCCACAAATTTATCTGTTTGTGTGGGTTTCACTTCAATAGGGTTGTACTGATTTTGGTGAAATTGTGCAAGCAATAGTTTTAGAGAACAAACCGCCCATTGTATTGTGTAACACTAGTCCATAAAGTTTCTTGTTTTTTGCATATTATGGGCAGCCAAGTCGCTTAACATCAGGTGAACGCCCAGCTCGTCACGTCATTCATTCTCATAAAAAACAATACAGACTTCTCTATCTAACTATCTATTGGCGATATTTCATCTGATATTGAGTGACTAAATATCCAAAGATGGCGCCACGCTACCTACGCTCACATTTGGAACTAACTGATAAATTTTATATTTTATTTTAATTTATTTGGCACACAATACAGAATATAACCAAATACAACAAGAAAAACAAAATTACATACATTTTGAGCTAGATTATATCATACCAAAACATGTGTACACAACATGATTAACAAAACTGTAAGAATCATGGAGTCCCATCCGTTACAAACGAAAAATAGCCCGAACTTGAAAAAAATGTAGTAATCGTGTCTAGAGAGTTACTAGTTAGTGTCCAGTGTATTCATTTGACCCAATA
The DNA here is from genome assembly GCA_963580505.1 of Ennomos erosarius. Lineage (NCBI taxonomy): Eukaryota > Metazoa > Arthropoda > Insecta > Lepidoptera > Geometridae > Ennomos > Ennomos erosarius. The sequence goes on along the minus strand of OY757006.1, from coordinate 3,340,435 downwards.
CTTCGCCAACGCAACAAATGTCACTTGATAATCTTGCGTTATGCAGAAATAAAATAATTCGTAAAATAGCCCGCGTTATTCCGTTGTATGGGATGAGGCATCTGTACTGTATGTATTATATTATCTGGGGTAAGAATACATTAGTAAACATATTTGATACATTGTATTTCTTACAGTAACATTTTGAATCTTAAATGCAAAAAAAAATACATATTAACAGCTGAAAAACCTCACCCAAACTGCAAATTGCAAAACTGACAGGCATATTTCTTTGTATGTGAATAGTTTAAATGGTTCTTCATGCCCCTAGGCCTGCATACATCGGTGCATATGTTGCATTTCGCTATAGGCGTATGCGCTCGCCAATGTTTCTCTAAAGCCTCAAGCGAGGGAAGAGTTTTATTGCAGAGAGTGCATTTGAATGTGCCTCCTTTCTGAAAAATAGAGTTATTTGATTGTCATCAGCTCTCGTGCTTTAGCAAATACATTGAAAAGTTTACTAGGAGGTAGGACTTTTCTGCAAAGTTCGTCTAGGTAGGTACACTGCCAGTTATTCTGCCGCCAAGCAGTAGTGTGCAAGCACTATTGTGTTCCTGTTAGAAGGGCATTGTAGCTAGTGAAATTACTGCGCAAATGAGACTTTATGACCCAGTGTAGTAATCTGATTACTAGACTTTATTTATTTTAAAGTTCCGAGTGACACTGCAACTGTTTTGGGCGGCCGTGTCGCTTAACATCAGGTGAACGACATGTTCACGTCATTCATTCTCATAAAAAAGTCTATGTAGCAGGGCCAAACGGGATTTGAACCAGCAGGCATCAGTTTGAAAGCTGCACGTGTTACCGCTAAGCCAAACCCGCTCATGTATATTTCGGGGGGTTTTTACAGGGATTTGTATAAGACTTATTTTGAACCTTTTTATAGTCCACGCGCATCTTCAGTCTACCCGCGTGAACATGGTGTATGTAACTGTGCCGAAATATCGCGAACTCAAAAATGATTCTATTCACGGTAAAAATGCCGTAAGTACTATTAAAATGTATGAGTTCTCATACATAAAACTAGAAGCAAAAGTTTTTATTTCTATCTCGTTCTATGTAATAGAAACTTATTTAGATTTACATATTTATATTATTAAGTGGTTACTCTGTGGGGGAAATCCGCAGGAGAACTAAAGTGACCGATGTAGCTCTTAGGATTAACAAGTTGAAATGGCAATGGGCAGGCCACATCGCTCGTAGAACTGACAACCGATGGGGAAGAAAGGTTCTCGAGTGGCGACCACGAACCGGAAGACGCAGCGTAGGCCAGCCCCCCACTAGGTGGACCGACGACCTGGTGAAAGCCGCGGGGAGCCGATGGATGCAGGAGGCGAGCAGCCGCTCTAAGTGGCGCTCCTTGGGGGAGGCCTATGTTCAGCAGTGGACGTCATCAGGCTGTTAATGATGATGAATGATGACTCTGTGGGGATAAAAATGATATTATTATTCTTAAGGGCCTGGGGGTCTAGCAAAGATTCCCTTCCATTAGCGTTAACGCCAAACGATAACTCAAAACGTTTGGGGATAACAGCCCCTGCGGAAAGCTTTTCCGCAGCTAATGCCAATGCTAATGGAAAGAAAAAGAAAGAAAGAAAATACATTTATTCAGGACATCACACAACACTACATCACAATACACAATAAAAATAACATAAGTACATAGAAAAATTAACATACAATATTTGCACCTATGATGCAATATTGTGTGATGTCATGACCAGGTCCCGACTCAGCATGCAATGGCATTCTCCAAACATTTTGGGGCTATCGTTTGGCGTTAACGCTAATGGAAAGGAGTCTTTGCTAGAACCCCAGAGGTCTGGCAAAGATTCCGAACGCTAACGGTAACGTCAAACACTAACTCCAAAATGTACTGAATGACATTTCGGAAATCGCTTACTTTTCCGCAGCTAATGTCATTTCAATACATTTTGAGAGTTAGCGTTTGGCGTTAGCGTTTGGGATCTTTACTAGAACTAGCTAGACTCCCTGGTTCAGCTGAATATAACCCTAAGTATTTGGAAGCCTCAAAAATATCGAAATGCGCGAGTGACATAGGTATAGGACTCAAGTAACATAACCCACAACCAACGTAGACTGTAAACATACCTTGTAATGATTCAAATTATTATGCCGTTTCAAGTCAAAACTCCTCATAAATCCAAGTTCACACGGCACACATTTATATTTAAACCGCGAATATTCACTAAACTTCCTTTCCTTACTCAAAAAGTGTTCCTCCATTTCCGCTTCACCAAATGTTATCATTGTAAAGTAATTTTGCACTTTGCCCCAATCTATTTTCTCTCTTTCTATCAGCGTTGCATACTGCTTGTAATAGCTTACGCTGTTGTCTCTAGATTTGATTAGTTTCCGTCTCCTTGCTCGAACCTTCTTCAACCCTTCGGATACGGGGATTTGAGCATCATAACCATGACCTTCATAACCATGACCGTCATTATAGTTAAGTTCGTCGTTATAATTGACAATGTCTACAGGTGATTGTGTATAGTTTATTTCAAGTTTGCTATCGGAAATATAATCCTCGACATAAGGGTCATATTCGGCGATATAATTTTCTTCTTTTATAATAGAATCTACATTTTCTACGTCAACTACAATGTCTATGTTCTCTTTGATTGGTAGTTCGAAGTCTATGAATTCTTCTTGGTTGGTTTCGTTTTGTTCTATTTTCTTTGTGTGCGTGTTTTCTAAATGTTGGTAGTCTTGATCGTAGTAGTATTTCCTTATTGTTGTCAGTTTCGATAATGTTACTGGATTATAATCCTAAAATTTACATACTTTTAAATGTATTAAGATTATATTTTTTATTTCACATACACACAACCACTCTCACAGACACACACAAACTCACCCCCACACAAATTGATACTCACTCACTTGAGTAGACAACATTGCATTTCATACCTACTTATACTACTACGCACTCACTTTAACAGTTAATTTGTATTAAACAGCTATTTTTTTACATTTACATACATACAGAAAAATAATTTCATGAACAACATGGATTGGATTGGAGAGTATAAACAAATCATAACCCAACCATGCATGCATTCAGCCTAATAACAAGAACTTAAACTAAAAAACCATGCAACCATTCTTAATCATGCCACCTTTCGAACAAATTAAAAACAAAAGTGGTACCATTTCCGCAGACATTATAATTATACAAGTTACATACTTACTACAGACATCTAAAGGTCACAGCTCATTAGAGCCACCCGGCACCCACTTCGCACCGCCTCGTCGCACGGCGTCCACTCGTTGTCGACAGTGGTCCACGGGTGGACGCCGCGTTGTCACCAATAAACGTCACGCGGTCAATCAGTGGACCCCGCGCGGTCAACGAGTGAACGCCGCGTGGTCAACGAGTGGACGTCGCTTGGTCCACGAATACTCGAGTAGTTTGCTAACGAGTAGTAGTCATCCTCGCGTGAATCATTCGCGAGCAGCGCGCATTCCACTCGGAACCCGCGCGTTGTCAATGCGCAGTCACCGCAAGGCAAGCATGCGAGCAGCGAGTTGTCACCGAGTGGTCCACCCGCTGTCTGCGCGTGGAGGGCGTACGACCGAGGCGATCCGGTGACGCTACGGAGTTGATATAGTGAGCGCATATCCATACAAGTCCATATAAAGAATACTAGCCGCAGGAGGCGAGGCGCTGCGGAGTGGGTGCTGGGTGGTTCTAATGAGCTGTGACCTTTATACTATACAGGTAGTATTAGATGTCTGTGGTACTTACCAATTCATACAGCATTTGCATTAAAACATTCTGTGCTTTTTTGAGCTGATTTTGGAATGATTTGAACTTTTTTAGCACCGCCATGCATTCCCAGCAGAATTTTATGTCTTCCACACTCTGAAATAAATGTAAATAAAATAGATATAAAGTAAACAAAAATTAAAGGGATTCACAGTCTGGCTGCTGAGAAAATTCATGATAGCTACAATAACATTGGCATTGTACTTAAAATGCTGAATTAAAATATAGCAAATTATATGTTTTGAATGAATATGATGCGTTTTTTTTCTCTATCTTGGACAGCATTAATTATTGGTATGCTTACCTTGCGTTCAGTCTAGGACTGGTAGCATTTTTGGCATTTGCAAAATTATCGTTGATGTAAAGCGATTGTTTTGGAAATTTTACCAATAATGCCAATTTTGATATTTTTGGCAGTTCACTATGCCATTTTTGACTGTTTTTGAGCTATCTGAACGGTGAACAAAAACAGCATGATTCCAAAGCAACCGCTGAATGTGATCATTTATGGAATTTTTTAACTGTAATTTTGCCACCTGTGGCTATCTGAACGGGCCTTTAGTATGCTATGGTAGTGTGAGTTAGGGGGAGTTATTGTTGTCAAAACCAGTGGAAAGCGGGAAATTATTATTATTTAACATGCTCTGGCCATTGACATGCTCACCACTAGCTAAATGACAAGCTGATCTCATTAATAAACTGTAACTGGAAAGGCAGTAATAAGACACAGGTAAGTACTTACATATATCATGCTGTCTTTCTGACTACCAATAAGATTTAGGAACATATCCGAATATGCTCCTAAAACCGTTATTTGACGGTCGTTGCTTAGACACCCATGGCACGCCACAATTAAGTTGTTTTCTGTCTTTATTTCATCCATTTCTGTTAGTTTTTGGGGATACTTTCACAAACAAACAAGTGTTGTAACTTTTCGTTTTAGTTTTGTATACCTACTTACCCTACACGAAAACTGATAAAGTAGTTTACATTAAGCATAGTTTGCTGTTCACAATACTTATAAAATGACTAAAATAATTGTATTATTAGGTTTTTATGATAAAAATTAAAAATCAAAACAAAAATTCGCAATCTGCAACGCAAAGCGGTTATCTAACTGTCATTTTATTTGATCTGTAATTGTCAATGTCATGTTTGTGGCTCTGACATTGACAGAGCAAATAAAAAATATTATCTCACTGATTAAAGAAAAGAAAGGAGTTTTGGCGGGAACGCGGAAAAATTCACGTCGTTGCATTGTATTCTTTTTCAAAACTTTTGCTTTTTCCAGTGTTAATGTTTAAAATTGGTGGCGTTTTACGCATTAAGTGCTGAATTACGAGCATGAGTGAGGGCAAGTGATATAATGTGGTGAAACGTGATTTTTCGTGTTGCTTCCAAAAACTCCATAGAAGCTTCTAGTAAAGTTGCCACCACTTTACTGGAGCATGACTTAGACTGGACTATGACTACCTGACTTAAACTGGACTATGACTATGACTAGGACATGACTTTGCGTGAATTATTTTACACGATGAAAATATAATACTTGACACTGGCTAAATACACTATGTGTGGAGCCAAAATATATAAAAAAAAGAAAATTACGCTATATAGATACCTCCACCAACCCAAACCCTAGCAAGCAAGCTCGCTCGCTGGGGTGGGGTATACAACGTGAAAACGCGATTAGATTTAGCTACTTTTAGTAAGCCGCTAAATACGCGAAATGATGCACAAACTAAAGAACATTTCTATGTGGATCACAACACTATTCTGAATTGCGTTTTGTATTACATTGCTTATTCATGAGGACTATACCTAAAAAATCTATCAGTGCTCAACTCGGCTGACCTAATCATGAACTTTAAAGATAGCCTTTTTACTGAAGTATTACGTAACTTATCAATAAGCAAAACTGATAATCAGGGTTAAATGAAAAATTTTGTCAACTTATTAAATATACATTTATTTATCTCCACACCAATAAACTTAAAACATAATTATCTACAAATAAGGGATTAGTATAGACCCGGATAATATAATACCTACAGTACAGATGCCTCATCCCATACAACGGAATAACTCGGGCTATTTTACAAATTATTTTGTCCTGCTTATAGCAAGATTATCAAGCGACATTTATTGCGTGTTGGCGAAGTATTGGGCCAAATGAATAGACTGAACACTAACTAGTAACGCTCACGACACGACCACTACATTTTTTTCGCATTTGGGCTATTTTTCGTTTGTACCTGATGAGACCCCATGGTATAGACAAACACGACATTTAACCTTATAGATCCTCCTATTGCTGTCTCACTCCCACGGCAGTTCAACATAATAAAAGAAGTGAGAAACAACATTCAAGTTTTTATTCGCCTTTCCAATGGCCCGCCTTGTAAAAAACAATTTATTATAATAGGTATTATAATTATAGTATATCAGTTATCTGGTCCCCATAGTACAAGCTAGGTTTAGTTTGGGGCTAGATGGCGCTGTGTGAAATGTCCACACATATTTATTAATACTTTCTAGCTTTCAGTTTCTTCAAGTAAATTGTTTGTGTTGCGTGCGCATATGCGTTTGCATCGCATATTTCTGTATGAACTTTGCGGAGCAATTAGGACATTTGTGTGGCCTTTCCCCAGTGTGCGTTCGTCTGTGGTTTACCATTATACGGTTGGACTGAAAAAAAAGTAATATACAGGGTTAAAAAACGAAAAAATTACAGGTTTCTGGTTAAAACCGAAGGGCGTGCGAATAGGACCACCCCATCTATTCCCGTGGGTGCCGTAAGAGCCGGTTGAGGGAATATCCAGGGAATAGACAGCATGCGTGGTGACCTTAGAGTATACAAGGTGACCTTGAATTAGTATGGTATCCCGAAAGAGGGTAAATCTACACCCCAAGGTAGACAATGTTTCTTCTACGACTTTACTAATTAATAATTTTTCATTGAAGAAATGCCATGTAAAGTTTACGTTCGAAAATAGCCTTAGCGCAGCTGGGTGGTTGAACTTCGTCCTTGACCGAGTGCACATAAATGAGTTTAACGACCTGTGTTCCGAAATGTATTTATAGTATCTTGTTAACTCTCGTAGCGATCGCACGTGCAATTTTGCGAGTGGATTTATTTTTTAACATGGAGGTTTTGGAACACCCAGTTGAAAGTAACGCTCTCTAATTTCGGGATAACATACCAATTCAAGGTCACCTTGTATAACTTTCACAGAGAAAACTCTTCATTTCATTTCAACCATTTCAACACTTTGTATGGAGTGAGTGAATAAGATTGACAGATTTGTATAGAAAAGACAGAGACAAAACGAGTCGAAAACATGGTACGGTGCTTATCGCATGCGTAGCTGATTACTATGTTTGTTTTTTTCTTTCGCCACTGACGTGGCAATACGTGTGAGCAGTACAAAGATATCATTTTGTTGATCTCTCTTTGAAGGTTATATACTCTAAGGTGGTGAGTATTATAAGCTGACTAGCCTAACGTCTCAGTTGGTAGTAGCCCTGCCTTCTGAACTGAGGGCTTTGGATTCGATTCCCACCCAGGACAAAAATTTTGTGTGATGAACATAGATGTTCGTTCTGTGTCTGGGTGTTATATTGTATTCTATGTATGTATTTACAAACAAAAAAGTATCTAAGTATTGTATCAGTTATCTGGTTCCCATAGTACAAGCTATGCTTAGTTTGGGGCTAGATGGCGCTGTGTGAAATGTCCAAACATATTTATTAAGCGTTCGAAGTGGCCTTTTAAAAAAAACGTGCAGTAAAATGCCGTATGAACGTAACCTAAGAAATAATACTTACAGTAAATGCCCTTCCACACAAGTCACATATTTTGTTTCTTTCTAGCTGCACCTTTTCATGCACATGTTTGTTGTGGACTTTTAACCCGAAACCTCTCGCAAAATACTGAAAAAAAAATGTTATGTTAATATTTTTTGTTATTTTTTCAATACTTCAATTATGTTTCTTTCTTTCTTTTATTTATTTTATTTTATTTTAAGATTTAAAGAAAACTTACAGCTACGTACAAGTGTATTTAAGTGAATATTAAAGAGGGCCAATTACAAGTTTCCATTAATAGGTAATATCAAGAATAATTAAGTACACTAGACAGACGGACGCACATACAAAAAAAAACAAACTTTATTATGTAGGTATATAATATACCTACCTAACTAAAAATACAATAACAAATAATCAACTGCATGATGCCAAAATTTTTATTTTGGAAAAATTAATAATATTCCTCAAAAGAAAACAAAAATAAAATATTTGAAAAAATGACCTGTAACTTAAATAGATAGCTCAAACGGCCAGTGACGTCGGAGGAAGGTCGTTCATAGTACCTCATTACTAAGCTGTGGTAGCTTTTCATACAATCTCTGGCATGTGACGTCACGAGTGGATTTTTCATAGTAACTGTGGGGGCGCTCTGTTTCGCGAGAAAGGGACAGGAGATGCCACCTGTAGAATCTTTAAAAGCTTATTACTCCGTGATTTATTTACTGATTTTGCTTATTTTTTCAATTATTGCATTCATTTTTAATCTTCTTTATGAAAGTAATATTTACTTGTTCATTTTTAATAGTAGTCATCAGGGCTATTACCAAAAATGCACTACTAATCAGCTTCTTCAGCTGAACATTCATCATACGCGGAATTTGCTTTCATCTGTCCGGATGTACATTGCATAGGATGTACGATTGAGTGTAACGAAAATTCAAGGTCTGTATATTGGTACATTTCGACGAAACTTGCTATGCAGTTTTTTATGTATTAATAATAAATAATAATAAAGAAATAATGGTGATTGCTCATTTTTTAATGAGATTTAATGATGTCACGAGCTAGTCGTTCACCTGATGTAAAGCGACACACCTGGTCATAACAGTTGCAGTGTCACTTAGGATTTTAAAATAATAGTTTCGCGTGTACTACGCACGTCTTCCTGAGACAGCATGGTCTAGGAATAAGTTTTCTACACTGTGTGACCTGGGGGTCTAGCAAAGATACCAACCACTAACGCTAACGCCAAACGCTAACTCCAAAATGTATTGAAATGACATTCGCTGCGGAAAAGTTAGCGATTTCCGATATGTCATTTCAGTACATTTTGGAGTTAGCGTTTGGCGTTTGCGTTCGTGGTTGGTATCTTTGCTAGACCCCCAAGTTATAAAGTCTCATTTGCCCAGTAATTTCACTAGCTTACAGTGCCCTTCATACCGGAATACAGTGGGTACCATCGCTTTGCCAGTTATTCTGCCACATACTTTTTATGTCTTATTTTACTTATTTTTTTGTTTTTTTTTTTTCAAATTTACATAGTAATTAATAATACTGACTTTATCGCACAATTCGCAGTAGAAGTTAGTTTTCTTGATATGGTACAGCTTGTAATGGTTGTTCATGTATGTGCTGCGCGCGAACGTTTTCCCACACTCAGGGCACGGTACCCTAAAACAAAACAGGTGAAACTAGAATCGCTCTTCCTATTTTCAACTTACCATTTTTAGGGTAGGGTAGAGTTAGTTCGTGTGTAGAATTTTATTTGAATCAGTTCAGCTGTTTTGCTAAATAATGTAGTGCAGTGAGTAGGAGAGTATAGTGGAGTAGGGGTGTAGGAAAGTAAAGTAAGAGGGTAAGTTGGGAAGGAGTAAAGTGAGTAGGAGAGTATTGTGAAGTAAGTAAGGGCGTAAGAAAGTAAAGGTATTAAAATAAGTAGGGGAGGAGTATAGTAAGTGGGAGAGTATTGTGAAGTAAGTAGGGGTGTAGGAAAGTAAAGGTATTGAAATAAGTAGGGGAGGAGAATAGTAAGTTGGGAAGGAGTAAAGTGAGTGGGAGAGTATTGTGAAGTAAGTAGGGGTGTAGGAAAGTAAAGGTATTGAAATAAGTAGGGGAGGAGTATAGTATGTTGGGAAGGAGTAAAGTGAGTGGGAGAGTATAGTGAAGTAAGTAAGGGTGTGGGAAAGTAAAGGTATTGAAATAAGTAGGGGAGGAGTATAGTAAGTTGGGAAGGAGTAAAGTGAGTGGGAGAGTATAGTGAAGTAAGTAAGGGTGTGGGAAAGTAAAGGTATTGAAATAAGTAGGGGAGGAGTATAGTAAGTTGGGAAGGAGTAAAGTGAGTGGGAGAGTATAGTGAAGTAAGTAAGGGTGTGGGAAAGTAAAGGTATTGAAATAAGTAGGGGAGGAGTATAGTAAGTTGGGAAGGAGTAAAGTGAGTGGGAGAGTATAGTGAAGTAAGGGTGTGGGAAAGTAAAGGTATTGAAATAAGTAGGGGAGGAGTATAGTAAGTTGGGAAGGAGTAAAGTGAGTGGGAGAGTATAGTGAAGTAAGTAAGGGTGTGGGAAAGTAAAGGTATTGAAATAAGTAGGGGAGGAGTATAGTAAGTTGGGAAGGAGTACAGTGAGTGGGAGAGTATTGTGAAGTAAGTAGGGGTGTAGGAAAGTAAAGGTTTTGAAATAAGTAGGGGAGGAGTATAGTATGTTGGGAAGGAGTAAAGTGAGTGGGAGAGTATAGTGAAGTAAGTAGGGGTGTAGGAGTATTAAAATAAGTAGGGGTGTAAGAAAGTAAGGGTAGTGAAGTAAGTAGAGAAGTAATAAGTGATACCTCTCCCGTTTGACCTCTACATGTTTGACGGAATCCTTAAGATGTTTTCTATATTTAGCAGCAGTTAGGAATTGTTTGTTGCATTCCACACAGAAACATGCTTCGGATGGGTCCTGAAAACAAAATATTATATTGCACTTGACTATTTAATTATTCCGACGATCTGGTGGAAGCCGATGGATGCAAGAGGCGAGGAGCCACTCAAAGTGATACTTTTTTTTGTGGGGAGGTCTATGTTCAGCGTTGAGCGTCTTCAGGCTGCTACTGATGATGATGATGATGATGATGATAAATAGTATAGAGAATATGATACCTCTTTTCTATTCACCAGCTGTGGGTGCATCAATACACAATGTTTCATGTACTGACATCTGTTCAGGTATGAACGGTTACAAATCACACAAAACGCTGGGATGTGCATGTTCCTGAAATAAATCATATTGAATCGTTTAAATGTAACCGGCCAAGTGCGAGTTGGACTCGTTGTATGGGAGCCCCGTTAAAAGTGAATTTTAGTCTGTTTTTACTATTTTTGTTATAGCGGCAACAGAAATACATTTATACTATATTATATACTAGGTGGTAGGACTTTTCTGCAAAGTTCGTCTAGGTAGGTACCACCGCTTTGCCAGTTATTCTGCCGCCAAGCAGTAGTGTGCAAGCACTACTGTGTTCCGGTTTGAAGGGCATTGTAGCTAGTGAAATTACTGGGCAAATGAGACTTTATGACCTGATTACACAGTGTAGTAATCTGATTACTAGACTGTGTGATGTCTCAGGATGACGTGCGCAGTGCAGTGTCACGCAAAACTTTATTATTTTAAAGTTCCGAGTGACACTGCAACTGTTATGGGCGGCCATATTGCTTAACATCAGGTGAACGACAAGCTCGTCACCTCATTCATTCTCATAAAAAAAAATTATCTGTGAAATTTTCAACTGTCTAACTATCACGGGCCCTGAGATACAGCCTGGTGACGGACGGACAGACAGACAAACAGGCAGACAGAGGGATAACCAGCAGAGCCTTAGGCTAAGGCTTTAGCCATATACCCTTTGGATACGGAATCCTAGAAAGGGGCTGTGAGGTGGACTTAAGAACCTATCTTCTGCAAGCATGCGCCACCGTTGACCGCGACATCACTTACCATCAACAAACATTAAAAAAAATGTGTTTTTAACATACCTAATATGATAAGCGATCCTGCTTTTACTCTTAAAATTCTTTTTACAATAATCGCAAGTGAACTTCATATGGGACTCGCGATAATGGGCGCCGAATGCTGTTACGGTCCTGAAGTACAAAAAGAAAATCAAAATTATTGTTTACTAGCTGACCCGCCCCGGCTTCGCACGGGTTAATTAGATAGATAGATAGATGAACTCTTTATTGAAACACCACATATACAGAAACACTCAATGTACACAAGCTTAAAACTAAGTGTCACAACGGGGGGTCTTATCGCTTAAAGCGATCTCTTCCAGACAACCCAGAAAACAGTGAAAAGAAACGAAAATAATGAGGACGGTGGTTTTTAGTACAGGAATAATTATAAAACTTTAGATGAAGTGGGTACTTAACTTCATAAAAAGGTGGGCAACTAGTCATAAACAATAGTTCAGTAAGTAAGTACAATAATAATAAAATAAATAAAATGCATGAATACATAAATATTTATAAATAAATAAACTTGATAATATAATATACATAAATACATACCTATATGAATAAATACATAAATATATACATACTTATGTGTATATGAATAAATACATAATACATACAATGTCCATACAATTAGTTTTAAGCCCTAACCCTGTTTATGGGTAAGAGAGAAGAGAAAGGTAAAAAAATAGGGGAAAAGGATGAATGGATGGGACGGTGAAGGCTGCATCTGCCTCTCTTCTATTGCCGTCCCATCCATTCATCCTTTTCCCCTATTTTTTTACCTTTCTCTTCTACCTTCCCTTCGACTGAGTATAAATTTTTATTTAATTTTTATTTCTTTTTTTTTATTGAACTTAAAATTGATATCCAAATATAATAGTAATATGCGAGCAAAAAATCTTGAATAAAAATTACATCCTTATTGCATGGGCAACCCGCACTTGGCCGTTTTAGAAAACAAAAAGTATCCTACATGTTATTCTGCGTAATTAGCTATTACAATACCAAATTTCAGCAAAATCCGTTCAGTGGTTGCAGCGTCATGCAACACACAGACAGACAATAATTCAAAAAAATTTTTTCTATATCTATATCGATTAAGAAGCATATCGCAGTCAAAATTTTCTAAAAATATACAATGTACAGATTAAGCCCAGTTACAGTTTTATTATATGTATTGATTTGCAACAACTTAAATTATCATCTTAATCAGCCTGAAGACATCCAAAAAAAGAAACGTAGAGGGTGGATTTCGAAATGGAACTGTAAAGAGTCCAGAATCAAAAACCGTGTAAATAAAAATAGATAATGGATCACTCAACCATGAGTAGGTATGTATAGAATAAATAAATATGGGAAAGATGAATGAGTGTGTGGAGTGAAAGAGTTCGTGGAGTGAATGAGTGAGTACAGTGAACGAGTGTATGGAGTGAATGAGTGAGTAAAGTGAGCAAATTTATAGAACATAGTTTCAACAAGAGTAGTGTTTCTGTGGCGCTTAGATGTTGCAACATTGTTATTACGATTTGTGATAATATTATCACAGAATTAATAGTACTACATTATAAAGGATGTAATTTAATTCATTAGCATAAATTGAGCTCATGATAGTACATAATTTATAGATGATTATTAAAGAGTAAAGAGTGTAAATGAAAATATTTTTATTAAAAATTATGAAGATTGCCGCGGCGCCTTACGAAGTTGGCACGGATGATTTTGATACATCTAAACGTTTTTATACCTTGCGTGTACTAATTAAAAACAGTACTTCATCATTTTAATTAAATTTTGTATTGTAGCATTTGATTAATAAAGTTATTCCATTTTTTGGAGTTATTATTACTATCAAACCAATGTGTTAGAATTCAAAAATATTGGTCCACACGTGACTGGTATCAGGAGTAGGTACTTAGTTTCAAAGGATGCTAATGAATTCAATTACACCCAGTAGATATTAAGAAAAAAGAAAACAAGGTTTAAGTTATGAGTGTATAAATTGTGTACTACTAACTATACTTCTACAATATAGTAGTGAATAAATAGTGTGTGTAGAGTGACTATAAACAAGTATACGTTTGAATAGCCTGACAGCTCTGCCTTCTGAATTGTAGCTGGCTGTGGGTTCGATCCCCACCCAGGACAAACATTTGTGCGATGAACATGTTATATTGTATTCAATGTAGTATGTATTTACAAACCAAAGGTATTACATAAGTTATCTGGTTCCCATAGTACAAGCTATGCTTAGTTTGGGGCTAGATGGCGCTGTGTGAAATGTCTACTCGTATTTATTTATATTTATTCGTGTTTACTTACCCAAACATCATTCTGCAGCTGCTACACGAGTATTGCTTCGTATGTGCCAAGTTCAAATGTTGTCTCGTTCCCCGAGGTCGCAATAGATGGTTACATATATTACATTTAGCTATGGGCGTGTGTTCGCGCCAGTGAATTTCCAAATCTGCTTGAGATGGCATCTCTTTGTGGCATAATAAGCATTTGTATGAGGTACCTGGCTGGAATACCATTTACTTTTAATACTGCAGCCTTTGTGGTGCAGTGGTTGAACAGGTTGGCTCATAACTCTGAGGCGGCAGGTTCAATTCCCGTAAGAGGACAAGTATTTGAGCACAGGAAACAAACGCCAATGAATTCAATGTGAATTGTGAAAGGAAACTTCAGCATTTTATAAAATGCTTAGGTAATTAGGTATATCATTATGTTCCTAATTCGTAGTCATATGAGAAACCCGCCCGGGAACCACGGTATCCATGAAGATTGCCTCTACCCTCACCTTGAATTGGTATGTTATCCCGAAAGGGGATAAATTTACAACCTTGGTAGACAATGTTAATTCTACGACTTTTCTAAATTAATAATTTTTCATTAAAGAAATGCCATGTAAAGTTTACGTTCGAATAGCCTTAGCGCAGCTGGGTGGTTGAACTTCGTCCTTGACCGACATAAATGAGTTTAACGGCCTGTGTTTAGAAATGAATTTATGGTATCTTGTTAACTCTCGTAGCAATCGCACGTGCAATTTTGCGAGTGGATTTATTTTTTACCACGGAGCTTTGGAAACACCCAGTTTCAAGTAAGGCTCTCACAACTTGTAGGGTATCATGGTCCCAGTCCCCCATTTCGGGATAACATACCAATTCAAGGTCACCTTGTATAGTTTATTCTTTCGCTACACTTTCAACAAGAGAAATGTGAGTGAGAAAGCAACATTTCTCCAGTTTACAGTCTTTTATATTATGCTGATTTTAGTTGTTATTAAACAAACTTACTTTACGATGATTTAGATTATTATGCCTCTTCATGTCAACCAGACTTTTATACCCCAATTTGCATCTTGCACAATTGTACTGGTATTTCGTATAATCCGAATAGTTTCTCTCCCTCGCAATTATTGTTGTTTCCATCTCTTTCTCATCCAAGTACACTTCAGTGAAGTAAGACTCTACATTACCCCATTCCACTTGTTTTCGTTCTACTAATTTAACATGTCCATTTCGTGTGCTCTCATATTTTTTCCAAACTTTTTTAGCAGCTTTAGACTTCTTTTTTGACGATATATCTTTGAGACCCACGTCTTCCTAGGATTTAAATGAAAGTGAGAATTTACTGTGGTATCAAGCAAAGTGTGTAAAGATTGCATCATCTACGAATAAATAGAAATAAGCAGCTGTTTGTAGGTAAGCACACCACTGGAGAAGGGCTGGACTGAAACAGCTGTTTTTTTTGTTTTAAATGTTTGTACAATTTTTTTATTAGGATTTTAACGGAAAATTGTTTCCTAGTATATTTCATAGTCAGAAAAACTGAATCACAGTTTTTTCTTGAATAGAATAGAATAGAATACGACGCAAGTTTATACAGTCACATAATATCATCACTTACTCATTCACTTACATAAGTGTATGAGTGTTCTGTGTGAATTAATGAGGGTTTGTGTACTCACTCTCACTCATTCACACAGCACACTCATATTCATATTAAAATAATGAATATCACTTAATGAACCTTTGAATCTTCCTTCTCAAATTTGTCCGGTTTTTCTCCAAAATCAAAATCATCTATATTATCATCAGCATCATCAAAATCATCATATTTATGTACACCATCCATATATTCATCTAAACCATCTTTTATATCAGTTATTCTGTCATTTCTACTGACATTATTGATGATACTGTCTGTGTTAACCATTTCAGGTATATTTTCGTCTATGTCAGTATTTATTAGTTCCGCTTTGATGGTTAGCTCTTCGAGTAAAACAGAGTCTGAATTGTCACTTTTATAGTGTTTCTTTTCTTTCCTTTTTGTTTTTTCTTGTTGTACTTCATATATATCAATGCATTTTGTCGTTGTTAATTTTGATAGTGGCTCCGGTGTTGTTTCCTGTAAATGGTTTCATTGTAAAGCTTCACACACATAAATAAATATGTTTGTGGACATTTCACACAGCGCCATCTAGCCCCAAACTAAGCAAAGCTTGTACCATGGGAACCAGATAGCTGATACAATACTTAGATGTATTAGATATGTTCGTCCCCAAGGTTTAAACCGTATCTACGGCTTTATCTTGGTTCAGCTGTTTATTTTTTTTAGACATATAAAATTAGAAATAAATAGAGGCACACAGATTTACCGAAAGAGGTAGCTATACACATCTTAGGTGACAAGCAGAGTGAGACAAATCATCAGTTTCTTTGACCAAATAATGTGTGGGAATACTCTCCATTTTGATTAAACGGAAGTTGAATAAAAATAACTAAATCAAAATGTACAACATCAGAATTTGACCAGTAACTTATACATGCTTTTTTACTGATTAACAGTCATGTTCTTTCCAGCATTGGGAACCAATTTATTAGTTAAATATTACATATAAGTGACCTTGGTATTTATTTTAGCCACCGTAAGATAAAACAACATGGATTAAGGCCAGGATATTCGTGATTTGTGCATCTTCTAAAGAATCAAATGGTTTTTTCATTCTATCTTGTTTTAATGTATTAAAACTTGTTTAAATTAATGTGATTGTGACATTTGTGATGCTATTCATAAAGTTTACGGTCAGATTTTTTGTAAGTTTGTTCAAAAATGATGCGATGCACAAGTGAGATAGAGGATACCCGTATATTCTGGCCTTAATGAATAATAACAGAAAAAAAAAAGTTGTTGAACACTCACCAGCCCATATAGAAACTGCAACAGCACATCTTGTGCTTTTATCAGCTGCATTTGAAATAGTTTGATTTTTTTTAGTTTTGCATGACATTCCCAACATAATTTAATGTCATTTGTGTCCTGAAATTTATCATAATATAGTAAGTAATTTAGGCCAATATGCAACACCTTTGACTGCATCACAGGGTCTCAACAGGTACAGATCTTAATGTTGTGAACATTACTAGTTAATGTCCAGTGTATTCGCCAACACGCAATAAATGTCGCTTGATAATCTTCATTATGCAGTAATAAAATAATTTGTAAAATAGCACACGTTATTCCGTTGTATGGGATGAGGAATCTGTACCGTAGGTATTATATTATACAGGGACTGCACTGTGGAAAATCAGGTGAGTTGCAGCCAAACCTTGGCCTATTCATACATAAAAAATATACACAAGATTGGCTCCCCGCGACTTTTCACTAAATTGTTGGTCTACCTGGGGGGCTGGCCTACGCTGCATCTTCCAGTTTAGAGACAGCAGTGGAGCAGTCGCTCAAGGTGGCACTCTCTGGAGGAGCCCTATGTTCAGCAGTGGACATCTTCAGACTGTTGATGTTGATGATGATGATGAAGGGATATATATACCAATGGGTTACCCACATCAAAGAGTAGAATAGTAACTACTAGGCTGTCCAGTGTCCACATGTCTAGAAAAACTAACTTTGAGCAAGATCACCCACAACATTCTTTATTACCTTTTTAATAAAGCAGTATACTTTGACTGTACTTACAAGAAGTAGGCTTTTTTTATTTCCAATAACACTCCAAAACAGCTCTGAGTTTTCAAGTAGTGACATTTGGCGATCGTTACTTAAGCACCCATGGCACAATATTTGATACTCTGTCTTTATTCCCTCCATTTCACAGTTTTTTTAATAACTTCAACTCTTGGTTAATGTCCTTTGTGACGAAGTAACCGAAAAGTTGGCTAGTATGGAACAAGGTAAGTCCGAAAGTTATTGATCATTGATTGACCACTGAACTTCACTGATGCGGAAGAAGGCTCTCTATCGCGAAGTTCTTTTCTCCAGTCACGATATTCCCGACTACGCAATTTACTAATTACAATAAAATTCATTGACAACACACAACACACAGTAAATATAAGCAAAAAACAAGCAAATAATTACGCAAACAAAACTTTAAGATTTTTGAATTGCCAGTATACGATTGAAATCTCCCGAAAAATGGCATAATATCATTATTACTTTTTACAACTTCTACCAGCGTGTACTGTGCACTGTGCAGTGTGTGTGCACCCGTAGCTTTCTTTTACATTATTTATGCCCCATCGCAGCTAAGTTAATTAAAATACAACTTGGCTAAGTAATGTAAGTAATCATTTTGTTGCTACGTCATGTGCCGTAAATAAAGAAGATAAATGTAATAAAAAACACAATCATCATCAAAGCAGTCGAATAACCTCTTAGCGTTATTTTCGAAATTTCACAATAGTCATTCCGGGTTGTTCCACTCGCAATGAAAGTGATCACTGTTAGCGTTTTGATAATTTGTTCCCTCGTTCCAGACGAAGTAAATTCCCAAAAGGGCCACTGAATTATGTCACTTTTTACCCAGACAAAGCAATTGGTCAAAATGATTGATCCAGTTCCATTGAAGTTCTAGACGAAATTTACAAAATTTTCGAATGGAATGGGGAAAGTGGGTAAAATAGTTTTGTTGTGTTTTGCTCTTGTAGTTTTAAGCAGTGACTGGAACCCATCCTTAAAGTAAACTCCACAATCTTTGAAGTAATTCATTAACTGGCAACTTTTTAGATTAATTTAGATGACAGTGACAGTTAATAATAATGACATTACCACAGACCAACATTACTTTGTAGTAACTTTTTTTTAAGGCGAGATTCCCGCGATTTTCTTATTAGGCCAGTGTCACAACACAATATCCGTGTCAAGTTTGGCGTTAAGGCACAAGTGAACAAGTGAAACATCAAGCAAGCACGTTTTTTGTTGGTATATAGCACAGAGCAAAAAAACGAAGTGTCATTTGTTTCATAGCTCTGTGGTATATAGCTATAAGTAGGTACCAAATAATAATTATTTTTTAGGTCTTTTCTTCATCATTAAATGGCGACAGAGGACACAATTTCAGACTTAAATTTTAGATATTTTCGTCAATAATAGGTGCCTACTTCAATCAGAATCACCAAACTTCAAACTTAAGCTCCAGATTGATCGGTGGATAGATAGATCATACATCTTAACTGTAAGAATGAGTGGACAAGTACGCACGTATCTAAATTTTCCCTTTTAGGGAGTTTCGGAGAGCTCTCACAAAATACGCCTTTTTAAGTTATTGTACTTAATTATTATTTTACTTTTCATTCATGGACAATTAGGCGTGCGTAAAGTGGTATGAAAAAGGTTTTGGTAAATACATAATACCTACCAAGCTTATAACAGAACATTTTCGTGTTTAAGGCCCTGACAGCCTGACAGGATCCAATGCGAGCACGTTTATTACAGCAGACAAACTTGAAACTTATTTTGTATCCTATAGGGTCGCTTTATGCATAGCAAAAATATGGCGATTACGTTGCGTTGCACTTCGACTTTTCCATTTTTGGGTACAAATAATTAGTTATAAAAGAAATGCTTATTGTTATAAAAAAATAAGCTTATAGACGGATGCATTGAAACATATCACTATGATTTATTTCAATGGGGTGTCTTATTATAATGTAACATTTTAGGACGTTTGAATGATTTTTTAGAGGTCACTTCACGATTTTTTTCCATCGAGAAAACTTTTCGTAAACGTGTTTCGGTTTCGGCAGATGGAAAGAAGATATGACCAGTATTAACGTGCATTTTTTTCAATCCTGTAAATGGTATACGTTTTGAGATAATCACGTTCAAAATAGTCGTTTTGGGAGCATTCAGCGCCTTAAGTACCTGCGCCGAAATGTTTTTTTTGGATCTTACCTATTGCTAGTTGCGCCTCGCAGTTTCACCTGCGGATATACACATCCTAAGTGTATATTATATAGATATGTTAAATCAGCGTATAAGCTATCTGCATTCCAAATTTCATCAAAATTGGTTTAGTAGTTACGGAGATAGGTACTTAAAGGGTAACAAACATTCAGTCGCACACCCTCTCGCACACAAACATTTACATATTTTATTATACATATTATGTTGTAAGTAGTTGCGTGTGCCCCGCGGTTCCACAAAATGTATCCTTTGTGTAATTCCCGCAATCTCTATTCCAAATTTCATCCAAATCCATCCAGATATGTGCTTTCTCAGGCTGGAAGAGAGTGTAGGTAGATAGGGTGTAGATATAGGTACATAATAGGTAAGTACACTACAATAAGCATGACGACTACTATTAAAAATGAACAAGTAAGTGTTACTTTCATAAAGAAGATTAAAAATGAATGCAATAAATGAAAAAATAAGTAAAATCGGTAAATAAATCACGGAGTTAAGCTTTTAAAGGTTCTACGGGAGGCATCTCCTGTCCCTTTCTCGCGAAACAGAGCGCCTCCACAGTTACTATGAAAAATCCACTCGCGACGTCACATCATGATTGTATAAAAAGTTACCACAGCTTAGTAATGAGGTACTGGAACGACCTTCCTCAGACGTCACTGGCCGTTTGATCTATCTCTTTCTTTTCTGGTTTTTAAAATGCTTGTAACTTGGTGATTTTTTGATATATTTAATTTTTGTTTACACAAATGTTTATCTTTTGAGGAATAAAATTAATTTAACAAAAATAAAATTGTCATGCCTATTCTTTACGATTTTGAAAGTATTCTACCTTTCTACCTAACCTTTCAAATGTTTTTTTTTATTAAACATGGATTTCTCTAACCTTAAAACCAAAAAAAATCTAATCGATCGGAAGAATAGAAACTCCTTTTATTGAGAGTCGGTTTTAAAAAATCAACAAAACTTGCAAGTGCGTCTTTACCTACAGTTCTTCACCCAGCTATATTGGGCAAGTTATTGATCGAGTGCAACACGCAGCATCCCCACTGGTCTAGTTGCAGTGCAATACGCGATTAACGAGGGGTGCTACCATTGGTTTGTTTTTATTTGTAAAAAATGACGTGAGGATGATGTTAAGCGGTATGGCGCCCATTACAGTTGAAGCTACATCTGAGCTGTAAATATGTTAATTGGCGTGACACTGCACTGCGCACGTCATCCTGAGACGTCAGGCATTAATATAGGTAATTAGGTATGTATAGTATGATTACTATTATAAGGTACTTAAATGCAGGATGCTGAAGAACAACAGTCACTCAAAACGGCGCCGGTTTGAGTGACCTATGTTCAGCAGTGCATGTAATCGGGCTGATAATGATGATGATGATAATGATGATGGTGACTTTGGGATAAAATATAACATTTGCCTAGATATTTTTTCGTTTGAATGGTCTCTCGTTTGACAAACATCTGATGGTTACCAACTGTCTAGTTTTTTTTTTTTTTTTTTTTTTATACTTAAATGGGGTCACGTTTGACAACATCTCACCTGATGGAAAGTGATGATGCGGTCTATGTTGGAGCACGTTTGCCCATGAGGTGCCTATTCACTCTTGATTTGAAGAGACCCAGATTGTAACGTGGAGTCCAGTATTAGGTTGCATTAAAAATAATACGCGTCCAAAATGTGATAAGATCATATGCAGTGATACAGTGAGTGTGTATTGTCGCGAGTTACGATCGAGTACGAATGCCAATAGTACCCGCAGTAAAAGACTGAGAAAGAGGGTAGACCGTTACGTCTGCTCCTAACATTTCGAACTTTTTATCATCCACCCGTATCTTCAGTCTACCCGTGAAAATGGTGCATGTAACTGTGCCGAAATATCGGGAACTCAAAAATGATTCTAATCACGGTAAATATCCCGTAAGTACTATTAAAATCTGATGGAAAGTGATGATGCGGTCTATGTCTATATCGCTAGCTGCAGTGCCCTTCAATGGATTCAAACCAAAACGCACGTACTTAGAGTGAGGTGGCTCTTCAAAAATATGACCTGAAAAATCTGTTATAAAACATAAGCAAATAGTAGCCCCTCGAAAAACAACGCCGCAAAATGCCAGGGTTCAAGCTACCTAAC
Source organism: Ennomos erosarius (assembly GCA_963580505.1). NCBI lineage: Eukaryota > Metazoa > Arthropoda > Insecta > Lepidoptera > Geometridae > Ennomos > Ennomos erosarius. The sequence goes on along the minus strand of OY757006.1, from coordinate 3,318,459 downwards.
GCTCCCTTCCCTTATTCACCTTCTTGTTCCCACCACACATTTTCCGCATACATCTATCTCTCTCTACCTTAGGGTGAGCTTCCCCATGATCGATTTTTCCCACATTCTCTCCGTAGTCCGCTACGAAGGCCGACGCCGGTTTTTCGTAATTTCCTGTTGATTTCCATGTGGCAATAAAATTTTTGAATTTCGAACATCAGAATTCGTATCGAGATTCCTTTGAAGTGGTGCGTTTTAAAAATCGATCTAATAGTGAAGTGAAGTTCTTGTGTGCATTTTGGAAAGCTAGACGCTGGGTAAGTTTTTTTTTATTTAATTATCTTTACATACTTTAGTACTATACATACGTGTACTTTGTGGTTTGCGAATTAAAATAATAGTATCCAATCAAAGTTTATTCGATTTTAGTTTTAAATAATTTCGATATGGCTTGAAATGGGCTCTGCTAAAATAGCTTTCGATACGGAGTAGGAAATCCATTACAGAATGCAGTTTTATCGGGATTCAAGCTTCTTAGGTACTTACCTACTTGGGGCATGTGTCCAGGTTTTATTTTACAACCTATTGTTTTATTTGCGATATATGAATGATATCTTTTCATTATTTTTCCCTGAATCACAAGCGGTCTTAAGAGCACTGATAATTTTTAACTGCGTAGGTAAGGCAATATTAACATGTATTATTATGTACTCTACATTAGTGATGGATTAATTAGCATTCGCATTAATATTTAGCATGTGAAAACTAAATTAGCATTTAAATTAGCGAGATTTAACGAAAATCAGGCTAATTAATCATGTAGACTCTACATTCACTGGATTTTCGATAAATCGGGGTACTAGTGGAATAAAATTCAGAAGAAAACATTAAATTAGGACAACTCGTAGGTAAGTACCTTACACCAGGTAAGTAATTAAGTAAATTGCGTTCGTTTGATTAAAATTAGGGCCCGAGTAATTAAGTTACTGTGTGCTTGGCTTACACTTGATTAAAACGAGCGGTAGAAATGAACAGAGGCATTAAACAAAATGATCCGTGACTGACATAGCCCATGGAATACCTAGACAACATTTCATTTTTGGAAGGTATCAAGACAATTATTTCGAAAAAAGCATCTCAACAAAGAGCTTCTAATTATAATATATCAGATTTTAATATTCCATATTTCTCAATTCATTATTAAAAGTTAAGGCTAAATAATAATGGACGTCCTAAGCCAATGACTGCCATAAAAAACGTGAAAGCAAATTCACGACATGCCTTAATTATCTCGTTATCTCTTTTGACGTGTGGACATACCAGTCCATCTGCATGGGTAACTACATGACCTTAGAAATCGACATATTATTATCTCGTCTCTCGAGAAACCGTTCGACCAATGAACGATCGCGCGGGTCACGTCATGAACCTTTTGTTGCGTTTTCATTGGTCCAATGGTTTCTCGAGAGAAGAGATATGTCGATTTCTAAGGTCATGCTACCCGTGATTCGCCAATGTGTATGTAGCTGTGGAAGTGTGACAGACCTGAAATCGTTTCAAAAGCTATGAACCTTGCAAATAGGTAATATCCGGAGAACTGCGACTGGAGTTAGGAAAAGGAAATTGGTTGCCTATAATTTGATATCGCTGGGGGATAGACTTTTGCAGCAAGGATCGAAATTGTAAAAATGGAATATGGCTGAACTTATAATAAAGACATGTAGGAAAGAGGTAGGTAGATTTAAAGTGTAGAAAATATAGAGAGACTTAATACAGAGCCTGTAGGCAGGTAGGTAATATTGTTGCTACAGGGGAAAAATAAAAAAACTTCGCTACAAAAAAATCGTTACAATAAAAGCTAAAAAAATAACGTAAAGTACTGACGCAAGATTTTTTACCCATTGCACATCACTAAAAGCAATTTCGTTCAAAAACATGAAAGGGTTTTGTTTTTAAATCCAGCCAGGCAGAACTTTAGTATGGTTAATGGGGCAGGAGGGAAGGATGCTAAACTGAAACACTAAAAGCGCGGGAAAACTAACCCCTAGTGGTTTTATACAGGGCTGTCAAACAGGATATTTACATACCTAAAAATGCAAGAGATAAAGTTTAGTTACGCTTGGGTACTTTCGGCACTGTTTTAGAGTCTGGCTAATGAAAGAAGAGACTGGAAACCGAGCGGCAAATTTAAAAACATCAGCATGGCAGCCCCAAACTAAGAAGAAAACTTGAAAATATTTATGTAAACGGTAAAACATAAAATCGTTTGAGGAATCAAAGCGAGATGTTCCAAGTTTTCTTAGTTTGGGCTGCCATGCTGATATTTTTTAAATTTGCCGCGTTTTTTCAGGCTCTACTTTCATTAGCCAGACTCTAGTATATTATGTTTTTACATTTTTAGTTTTGAAATCTATGCGGAGTAAAATAACTTCAAAAAAATTATAATAAGTAGGTACCTAAGATTGAGCGTTTGATGTGTTTAATTAAGATTAGCGACGTGCAAGAAAATTAAAATATCTATGCTTTTAGATTAGAATACAAATTTACGCAAAATAAATGGCGCTTCGCACTTAGATAAAGCGTTTTATTTGCTTTGTGTATAAAACCATAATCTAGCTTTAAATATCCGCAATAAAGCTCATCCTCACCGATTAAAAATTCAACAGATGAGGGTAGAAGCAGGTATTATTGTTTGCGTCTGACAAGTTGACATGTTGACAGCCCTAGCCCACGCAGGTAATGGCGTCATGGTTTACGCGGGAACACGCACCGCGTGAACAGCCCTTTGTGACGCGCTTTTGAACTTTTAACGAGGCGCGTGGCTGAATAGATTTTTTACCTTAGCCTGTTTTTATAAACATAGACAGTCAAACTCATAACCCTCCTTTTTTGGTAGTCGGGTAAAAATAGGGGGAAATCGGGGAATTGTTTTTTTTTCTCCTTTAATTTAATGTGATGCAAGCGAAGCGAGCGAAGTTCAAAACATTTCGCGCAAGGAGCACGTACATTATATATTATTAAGTAGTAGATAAATTAGATAGTTTAAGATTTGACGGCATTTTTTTTGCAATTTTAACAAGAAGCGGTCCACAGTCTCCCGTTTTTATGCAGGAACTTAAACGCTTTAAATTGAATATTAGGGATCGGGGTGCCTATTTTGACGTCAACCGACAAACTAAAACTGACGTATTTTCAAAACTTTTCTATTTTTTTAGTAACGCGCTATAGTTTTATTATGTGATTGTTATTATTAGATAAAGGTTTATGTTATGGTTTAAAAGTGAGTGATTTGGTCGTGTTTACTAAAAATTTAATAATAAAAAAATATTTACATAAGCACCTTATTAAAAAAAGGCCATTTTACTTGTATTTATTTTCATTGGCCATTTTAAATTTTATTTTAATTTAGTTTTTTTATGAGAATGAATGACGTGACGAGCTAGTCGTTCACCTGATGTTAAGCGACACGGCCGCCCATAACAGTTGCAGTATCACTCGGAACTTTAAAATAATAGAGCTTCGCGTGACACTGCACTGCGCACGTCATCCCGAGACATCACACAGTCTAGTAACCAGATTACTACACTGTGTAATCAGGTCATAAAGTCTCATTTGCCCAGAAATTTCACTAGCTACAATGCCTTTCAAACCAGAACACAGTAGTGCCTTGCACACTAACGGCGTCAGAATAACTGGCAAAGTAGACTTTGCAGAAAAGTCCTACCACCAAGTAATTTTAATTTTAGTTGTTTAATTGTTATTTAATATTAACTAGCTGACCCGCCCCGGCTTCACACGGGTTAATTAGTTTTAAGTCTTATCTCTGTTTATGCGTAAGAGAGAAGAGAAAGGTAAAAAATAGGGGAAATGGACCTGTCTCTTCTATCTTCCCGTCGACAGGGTCAGAATACAAAAAAAAAATTTATTTCTTCTGAAAAGATACAAGAAATGGATCTAAACGAAGTACTTATCTAAAACTAAAACTATCTAAGCTTATAACGGGGCCAATTTTAAAGGCTTTAGTTGACAGATCTAAAGCTTCTAAAACTGTTGCTGTCCTTGTCAAATAAATGGCAATGTAAAAGACGGATATATTTTTAGCATTTTTAAAACTGTCAGCTAAAGCCTTCAAAATTAGGCCTATAAGGTCTAATATACACTTATAAATAAAAAACTGCGTTTAAGTCGCTGTCTGCGGGTAAGGTGCCCAAAAAGCTGGCGACATTACCTCGTTGTATGGCCAAACTTAGTCTTTGACCGAGGTAAGAGCCAGCTCTTTGGTCTTTGTTTCTTCTTAACTTTATTTTATTGAAATTAAAATTGATAAACTAATATAATTATAATTACCAACAAAAAATCTTGAATAAAAATGACACTTTTTGCTTGGGCAACCCGCATTTGGCCGTTTTAGAAAACGAAAAGCCTATCCTAAATGTTATTCTGCATAATCAGCTATAATAACCATACTTTTCAGGCAAATCCGTTGAGTAGTTCCAGCGTGATGCGTGTTCAAAGGGACAGACAGACAGACAAAAATTTTTTTTTTAATTTTTATATTGACGGGCCCGATAGCTCAGTTGGTAGTATCCCTGCCTTCTGAACTGAGGGCTGTGGGTTCGATTCCTACTCAGGACAAACATTTGTATGATGAACATAGATGTTTGTTCTGCGTCTGGGTGTTATATTGTATTCTATGTATGTATTTACAAACAAAAACGTATCTAAGTATTGTATCAGTTATCTGGTTCCCATAGTACAAGCTATGCTTAGTTTGGGGCTAGATGGCGCTGTGTGAAATGTCCACACATATTTATTATTATTTATTATTATTTTACTTAGAAGTGTGAAGCAGGAGTTTTGGCAGGAACGCGGAAAAATTCACGTCATTGCATTTTACTAGTTTTCAAAACTTGTGCTTTATCTGGATAAAGTACAAGTTTTGAAAAATAGTAAACTGGTGTTAATGTTTTTTTTTTTTTAATGTGAATAGATGACGTGACGAGCCAGTCGTTCACCTTGCGTGCGTTTTACGCATTAAGTGCTGACTTACGACCATGAGTGATATAATGTGGTGAAACGTGATTTTTCGTGTTGCTTCCAAAACTCCATAGAAGCTTCTAGTAAACTTGCCACCACTTTGCTGGAGCATGACTTAGACTGGACTATAACTATGACTAGGACATGACTTTGCGTGAAATAATTTATAACACGATGAATTTATAATACTTGACACTGGCTAAATACACTATGTGTGGAGCCAAAATATAGAAAAAAAAGTGTTAAGCTTATTTGGCTCAACGCATCAGCATTGCAGTTCAACGAGGCGATGCTGCCTGCATGTTGGGTACGCTACCTACCGGCAGTGGGCTGGAGCATTTGGACTGTCTATAGGCCATCGTGGTCTATTATACAGTCCATATGTTCTTTGTAGTAGGTATAGTGTAGCTAGCATAGACATATATATTAAGGACAGGCGTAAGGACAGGTTAAAACGTCGCTTCAAAGTGGGAGCCAATTTCACAGATTGGCATCCACTAGCGCTCAGTCTGTGATGGAAGTTGGAAGGCATCGGTCGAATGTCACAAACAAAATATGCCAAGTTGTATTGTGAAGGGTTGCACAATCTATACTCAAAAGTGCAGTAAAAAGAAAGACCAAGTTTCTTACCTCAAGTAATTCAATATTTTCAATATTACACTCTGTTTTGTAACAAAATAATCGAATTTATATTTGGAATAATCATTGTAAACATTAACATTGACGGACATAATGGCAGCGACAGGCACCTAATTTTCTCAACTTGTCGTAGTTCACGTGAAATCTAATAGATGGCGCTGACTTTTCCCACGCCATTTTGACAAACTTAAATGTTCCTTCGGGCATATCCTGATATATAAATCTATGGTAGCTAGTTAGTTTAAGTTTAGTTTTTATTATTGTAGTAGTTAGCTTGAGCAATAAAGGCATATTACCCGTAAAAAAAAGCAATCTAAATGTTCAAAAAATTTTCAATGTACAGATTTAGCCCAGGTACAGTTTTATTATATGTATTGATATTGATGATTAAATGTTATTTTTCGTTAACAGCTAACAAATTCGGCATGAGGCGTTCGGTGTGAGATGGACGGCATACAAATGGAGCCCATCGGCAAATACAAGGCCGACAGAAACGGTTCCGCTAAAGGTAAAACTTTTTCTTTTTTTTTTGGCTCCACACATAGTGTTTTTAGCTATTGTCAAGTATTGTAATTATTCATCGTTAAAGAATATTAATAAAGAATATTAATAAAAGAATTACTAGAAACTTCTATGGAATTTTGGAAGCAACACGAAAACTCACGTTTCACCACATTATATCACTTGCCCTCACTCATGCTCGTAATTCAGCACTTAATGCGTAAAACGCCACCAATTTTAAACATTAACACTGGAAAAAGCACAAGTTTTGAGAAATAATACAATACAACGACGTGAACATTTCCGCGTTCCCGCCAAAACTCAAGGCAACACTTTAACAGCCGGAAGACGTCCACGGCGGTTATTCTCTATGGAAACACAGATTCCACACGATACGAAACCACGTCGTTATCGTGTCTTGTTCAAATCGTGTCACAGCGTTAGAAATCCCTTCACTTTTCATTAAGATTATTTATATTGTGAATAAAATATATCGATATAAGTGGTGGTAACTTTTGATATGTTGATGTTTCGGAACGCAACTCGGTAAAACATGTGATTTTTGACAGTTCAAATCGCGCCAATTCCAAATTCATTTCGCGCGGTTTTGTTGTCGTTTCATAGAGAATAGAATTTTGCAGTTTTCTTATGTAAGACAAGGAATTCGCGTGGTTTCGAAGTAAGGAATCGATAGAGAATGTGACGATATCATCCTCCTTCATCATAATTTCAGCTATTCACCTGCTTTCTTAGTTTTCGCATCAAATATTGGCCTCACATAATCTAGATTTAAATTCTAAATTAGAACATTACTCGCATTCTTTTCATTTTCCATACATTTTGGTCATTCTTCATTCAACCGCCAAGGCGGACAGTCCTCGTTTGTGCTTTAACAAATTTTTATAAGTTATCTGTTACTAACAGTTTAAAGTGCTATTTGTACCTCAAGTTATATTGTTACTACTACTTATTGGGAACAAGTGTGATCTTATTTTTCAGCATTTTGGACTATAATCATCATAAATTATTGTTACACGACACAATAAACTAAGAAACTAAGAAAGCAGGTGAAATGATGATGAAGGAGGATGACATCGTCACAATAAACCTTTCACAACATTCCAATTAGCTCCTGATTTCCCACTAGTACCTACGTGTTCCCGTGAGTGTCCTTCCCTTTTTGAGCTACCGGGAAGAAGCTTTGGGAGGACCTCCGGGACAAGAATAACCGCCCTGAACACAGGCCTCCATAAAATGACACTTTGAACGTTTATTCATAGAGGTTTGCTATAATCAGCACGCTTGACAGGCGGCTTGGTGATCGCAGATTGTAATGTACCGAGGAGTATGCTGCTGCCATTCCCTGGATATTCCCTCAGCCAGCTCTTACGGCATCCACGGGTAGATAAATAAATTGGTGGTATAGTGTGATTCAAACTTAATGGCGGCTGCGAAGTGCGCCCCGCACGCTGTGCACACCGCTTACCTCTTCCCGCGCACATCTAATTTTTGCTATTGCGCAGCGTTTCCGCCGACTTCACAGCCGCCATTGACTTGAATCGCACTCTACCAATACCATCCTAACGAACGAATTATTGATTTATTCCTTTGACTATTTATTGGAGTTTTGGCGGGAACTCGGAAAAGTTCACGTTGTTGCATTGTATTATTTCTCAAAACTTGTGCTTTTTCCAGTGTTAATGTTTAAATTGGTGGCGTTTTGCGCATTAAGTGCTGAATTACGAGCATGTGTGTGGGCAAGTGATATAATGTGGTGAAACGTGATTTTTCGTGTTGCTTCCAAAATTCCATAGAATCTTCTAGTAAAGTTGCCACCACTATACTGGAGCATAACTTAGACTGGAATATGACTCCTGACTTAGACTGGACTATGACTAAGACTTGACTTTACGTGAAATATTCTATTAACATGATGAAAAATTACAATACTTGACACTGGCTAAATACACTATGTGTGGAGCCAAAGTTAAAAAAAAACAAACTATTTATTGAAAGATTTCAGATAAGATTAGGATTAGGGTTAGGATTTTATTTTTGAGGGTTTTCGGAGTTTGAATTTTTGGGTTTAGGATTTCAGTTAAGTTTTTTGACGGTTTTGGTTGGATGATTTTTTAATTTTTATTTCACAACTCATAAACTACCGAACTGTTTGTAAAGAAAATTAAAAAGAATGAGAAGTAAGATTTATTTTTCCTTATTTATTTTTTTTATTTATAATTTTTCTTAAATTGTCTAATACCATTTTTTTGTTTGATTAGCAGCTGCTTGGCGTAACATGGTGGATCAAGATTTGGATGATGTCGCTTTTTTGGCTGGTGAGTATTAGAATAAGAATTAGGAAGTTGAAATGGCAATGGGCAGGCCACATCGCTCGCAGAACTGACAACCGATGGGGAAGATAGGTTCTCGAGTAGCGACCACGAACCGGGATACGCAGCGTAGGCCCCTTATTAGGTGGGCCGACGGTCTGGTGAAAGCTGCGGGAGCCGATGGATGCAGGAGGCGAGCAGCCGTTCAAAGTGGCTTTCTCTCTACAGGCTATTGATGATGAGTATTTCAAATATTTGTACTCATTTTTATCACATACATTTTATATGTTAACGAATGACGTGACGAGCTAGTCGTTCACCTGATGTTAAGCGACATGGCCGCCCATAACAGTTGCAGTGTCACTCGGATCTTTAAAAAAATCAAAGTTTCTCGTGACACTGCAACTGCACACGTCATCCTGAGACATCACACAGTTTAGTAATCAGATTACTAGACTGTGTTCAGGTCAAAAAGTTTCATTTGCCCAGTAATTTCACTAGCTTCAATGCCCTTCAAACCGGAACACAGTAGTGCTTGCACAGGTAACTTGGCGGCAGAATAACTGGCAAAGTGGTGGTACCTACCTAGACGAACTTTGCAGAAAAGTCCTACCACCTTCCTAATTTCCTTGATACTCTACTATTGGGACCAATTCACACGCTGTATAAAATAGGAATGACGACAAATTTTTTTTGTGATAAATTAATTATAATCCTCAAAAGATAAACATTTCTGAAAACAAAAATTAAATATCTAAAAAACTTACCAAGTTACAAGCATTTTAAAAACCGGAATAGAAAGAGATAGCTCAAACGGCCACTGACGTCAGAGCAATGTCGTTATAGTACCTCATTACTAAGCTGTGGTAGCTTTTCATACAATCTCTTTGGCATGTGACGTCACGAGTAGATTTTTCATAGTAACTGTGGGGGCGCTCTGTTTCGCGAGAAAGGGACAGGAGATGCCTCCTGTAGAATCTTTAAAAGCTTATTACTCCGTGATTTATTTACCGATTTTGCTTATTTTTTCAATTATTGCATTCATTTTTAATCTTCTTTATGAAAGTAATATTTATTTGTTCATTTTTAATAGTAGTCATCATGCCTATTGCCTACTTCAACCAGGCTTAACTTTGCTCCGTTGAATTTACTCCTTTGACGTCGCAATACTTGACACAGCCTTTCATTCAAATAAGACCTAGGTCTCTGAAAGGCCTAGGAATCTGCTAAGAATCAACTCTAACGAAGAGCTCAACCACTTGAAAAGCTAGGTTAGTGGTTATATGCTCTTTGAGATGTTATGAATGGTATGGCTCGAAGTAGCTGGTATTTGTGTTGCCGTCTCACTTTTACTAGAGTTTTGACGTAGCTGTGCGAGTGAGGTAGCTTTATTTTTTAGCTTTTTGAATGAGGGTGGTAAGTCGAGATTTGTGTCAAGAGGGATGTAGGCTTATTAAGGAGAGTGGAAGGATCTTGTTTCTTTTTGTTGGTTTATTTGTATTTTTTCCAGTTTTAAATATGTTATTATTATTGGATTAATTATGTAGAAAGCGCAGGATAAAAAGTTAAAAAGTATCCTATAAAAAGAGCATTTTCATTCGAGTACCTAACGACGTAAATTTAAAAAAAAAAAAAACGTCAAAAATTTTCTCGGATTTCTATGACTCGGCAGCATCGGAACTGGCAGACCTGATTTTTTACATGATTTTATGTCGGTTAACGATCTACGGATAGCCTATTGAAGTCATCGAGTACTTCAATAGGCTATCCGTAGATCGTTAACCGACATAAAATCATGTAAAAAATCAGGTCTGCCAGTTCCGATCCTGCCGAGTCATAGAAATCCGAGAAAATTTTTGACGTTTTTTTTTAAATTTACGTCGTAAGGTACTCGAATGAAAATGCTGGCAACATTTAACCATTGATTAATTACGTAAAAAAAATTGGTCTGCCATCGCACATCCTGCCGGAAGTACCTGGCAGACCCTTACGAAGTGTTCACACCATTTACCTGCCTCATCGAGTACCCCCATGAAAACTATGCCCATTAATAGCCAAGGTGTCCCTGATAATAGATTAAAAGGTCTGCCAGGTCTAAACTTGCAGGAACTTAGTGTTCAAAGCATTTGAAGTTGTATTTCCATGACCCGGCAGGACCGGAATTGGCAGACCTGGGGGGTCACCACAAGGTCTTATAGCTTTATTACTTCAATCGTAAATTGACAAATGACATAAAAGTAAGAATATTGTAATGTTCTTGACGCAGAGCAGTTTTGATGACGTCACGTTAAATCTTTGACTCAAATACAACTGTCATGTCATACCGTTAATCATGTTGACAGCGACGTGCGACAGTGATAAGCATTACTGTCTCGAACCATGATGGTTTTGTATTAGTTTGTGGTAAGCCACGCGTGCTAAAAGTCTATGTTATGCCCCAGATAATGTAATACCTACAGTACAGATGCCTCATCCCATACAACGGAATAACGCGGGCTATTTTACGAATTATTTTATTTCTACATAACGCAAGATTATCAAGCGACATTTATTGCGTGTTGGCGAAGTATTGGGCCAAATGAATACACTGGACACTAACTAGTAACTCTCTAGACACGATTATTAAATTTTTTTCAAGTTCGGGCTATTTTTCGTCTGTACCTGATGGGACCCCATGGTTATGCGTAGCACTTCTACATTCGTAGTAACATGCTTCTACGCGGGTGCTACGGTCTTATAATATGCGTAGCATTCTGCTACGGGCGTGCTACAGTCTTATATTGTTCTACAAAGTACTACTAACGTAGTAGTATATTGCTACGGGCGTGCTACGATCCTATACGATGCGTAGCAATTCTACAAGTGCAACATTCGTAGTATATTGCTGCTACGCGAGTGCTACAAACGTATTATTACATTTGGGGTGAAAAGTAGTATTAAATTCATCTGTATGCTTGAGACATTATACAAGGTGACCTTGAATTGGTATGTTATCCCGAAAGGGGGTAAATCTACACCCCAAGGTAGACAATGTTTCTTCTACGACTTTACTAAATTAATAGTTTTCTTTGTAGAAATGCCATGTAAAGTTTACGTTCGAAAATAGCCTTAGTGCAGCTGGGTGGTTGAACTTCGTCCTTGACCGAGTGCACATAAATGGGTTTAACGACCTTTGTTTAGAAATGAATCTAAAGAATCTTGTTGACTCTCATAGCGATCGCACGTGCAGTCTTGCAGGTGGATTTATTTTTTACCATGGAGGTTTGGAAACACTCAGTTTCAAGTAAGACTCTCACAATTTGTAGGGTATCATGGTCCCAGTCGGGACCTTCGCGATAACATACCAATTCAAGGTCACCTTGTATTATAATGAATTGAAATACATTTTATTTATTTTTATACTGCCGCATAGAGTTTTAGTTTTAGATCTTTTTGATACGTGATTTACAACTGTATATAATTTTTATTGTTTAATTTATTTTAATTTTTATTTTGTCTTTATTATTAGTATGTAGTCTACTTAGTTACTAATTTCATATAATTAAATATATTACTAAAACTTTATGCGGCTGTATAAAAATAAATAAAACGTATTAAATACATTAAATTTAATTAAATAAATTATTTAAAATAAAATTATAACTGGCACTTACAACCTCCCGGATATACGTGATATTTAATTGATGAGACGGGGTAGACCTAAGAGCCCTAGGTCTACCCCGCTTTCAGCTAATTAATCGCACAACAGCTAGGACCAACACTGCACATCACTTCCTCAGTAACAGAGTGGTTCGCAACTGGAACAGGCTGCCTGAAGAGGTCATAGCTGCCACCTCCGTCAACAACTTCAAGAACAAACTCGACGACTGGTTACGAGCTAACAAACTATCACTGTTACAAAAATTAAATTTGAATCCAACACTGTGGATATATCAACCAATAATCATCATCATCGTCATCATCAACAACCTAAAGACGTCCACTGCTGAACATAGGCCTCTCCCAGGAAGCGCCGCTTAGAGCGGCTGCTCGCCTCCTGCATCCATCGACTCCCCGCGGCTTTCACCAGATCGTCAGTCCACGTAGGGTAGGCCTACGCTGCGTCTTCCAGTTCGTGGTCGCCACTCGAGAACCTTTCTTCCCCATCGGTTGTCAGTTCTACGAGCGATGTGGCCTGCCCATTGCCATTTTCGAAGGGCCCGATAGCTCAGTTGGTAGTAACCCTGCCTTCTGAACTAAGGGTTCGATTCCTGCCCGGGACAAACATTTGTGTGATGAACTAAGATGTTTGTTCTGCGTCTGGGTGTTATATTATACAACAAAAGTATCTAAGTATTATATCAGTTATCAGCAAGGTGATTATGTATCTTGATTGCAACCAATAGAAACACAAAAATGTATGGATTTGACAGTTTCAATACGCAGTTAATGTGCATAGTTAGTATGAAAATTTTCATATTCGGAATGAAATTTCTCCTGTTGCATTGCTGTCAAAGTTACGTAATCACCACACTGGTTCCCATAGTACAAGGTTTGCTTAGTTTGGGGCTAGATGGCGCTGTGTGAAATGTCCACACATATTTATTACTAGCTACTACCCGCGGCGTTGCCACGCGTGGACTACATTATATATGGCTATTACGCTAATTATTATCCTTGATATTCCTGGACCAATTTTGATGAAATCTCCACTCATGGCTACTTAAATATAGAATTTTCGATGATATTTCGATAAGTATCATCGAACTCATGATTAATTAAAACCTATATTAAATTAAAATCTAGGCTTTCAAAACATTTTTACAATAGGGCAAAGTCTAGCAAAGATACCAACCGCTAACGTTAACGCCAAATACTAACTCCAAAATGTACTGAAATGACGTTTCGGAAATCGCTAACTTTCCGTAGCGAATGTCATTTCGATACATTTTTGGAGTTAGCGTGAGGCGTTAGCGTTAGTGATTGTGATCTTAGCTAGACCCCCAGGGCATTTTACATAACATGTTTCGTACACAGATTAGAGAAAAAATCTACTTCGTATCATTCCAAAGAGTATTATTATACTTCTGTATCATTCAAAGAGTATATAATTTATACGTAACGTAAGAGTATCATTGGCCCACTGCATTAGCCTATGGTGGTAATAGTATGCATTGGCCCTCAGACCTGTGGGCCAAACATAAACGTCATGTAATGACAAAAATAGGCGTAGCAAGGGTCAAGATTATACTCCCAAGGGTAAAGTTCTAACTATCACGGTTCATGAGATACAGCCTGGTGACAGACAGACAGACAGCCTGACAGACGTCGTCAGTCCGTTTTGGGTACGGAACCCTATTACTAAGGCTTCGCTGTCCGTCTGTCCGTCTGTCACCATCAGGCTGTATCTCATGAACCGTGATAGTTAGACAGCTGAAATCTTCACAGATGATAAATATATTTTTGTTGCCGCTATTACAAAAAATACAGAATAAAATAAGTATTTAACCCCTTAAATACTTATTTTATTCTGTATTTTAGTATTTTTTCTCTCTCATACATCAAACGTTTTTTTGCTAGTTTTTATAGATAATGATACGGAACCCTTCGTGCGCGAGCCCAACTCGCACTTGGCCGGTTATTTCTCTAATCTGCGGGCACTAAGTATAATTAACATGTTTGTATCTTGAATGCAATCGATTCATACTACTTACATATTATTTGATGGTATATCTATTTTACTCCAAAAACCCCAAACAACCTGCAAGGGCTTAAATAGAAAAACTAATAATGGTTAATCAAATCTAATAAATTGTAAAATTTCATTCTACTGTTTAATGCATATTACTACCGAAATTAACTTCTATTACTCTTTGTTCATGGCCTTACACACGTTTTTTTTCTTTAATTTGTGCCTCCAGATGGACTTTACGTGAAACATGTGAAATATTCAATAACAACACGACGAAAAATTACTATACTTAACACTGGCTAAATACACCATGTGTGGAGCCATAATACAACATAAAAAAAATTACTGTGACACAAACTAACCGTCAGTAGCCAAAAAAATTCACCATGAAGCGGCCATGTTGTATAAAATTCCGTCCGGTTTCGTAATGATATTTAATAATTTTGACCAAATTTTTTTAATGATATTTGTATTTTAATATATCCTATGTTGTGCGCTGGTTATTTCTAAGCATATTAGTGCAACCCGCATGAAAATCAGTTCAGTATCTAGGGATTTGTTCAATAACAAACAAACAAACAAACAAACAGCTACAAATTATTGTCCCTAGATGGCGTTAGATACGATAAATTAGAAAATGTATGGAGAAGGGTAAAAAGCCTTGTAGTCCTGCATCGCGGTTACGATATTTTTTGAACAATAGAACCTATGGGATAAATTAGTTTTGACATCATTATGTGTGTGTTCCATAGCGCATCAGAATTACACATTTATTATATGTAGGGAGTAGGGATTAATTATTTCACCTTGCTAATGCTAAGAGCCAACCAATAATAATAATAATGAATTCGTCACTTACAGACACAGATAAGGCCCGCGAGGCGCGTGAACTTCGAGACGCGCCGGTCGCGGTCTGCTCGCAACGCCGAGCGTTGTGTCTCGCCGCGCTCGTCTTCTCAGCTATATTCGCCAGCGCACTGCTCGTCGTCTACGCTACTCCACAACCTTGTAAGTATTTATATTTATTTTATGATAATGAATGACGTAACGATCTAGTCGTTCACCTGATGTTAAGCGACACGGCCGCCCAAACAGGGCGGTTATTCTCTATGGAAACACAGATTCCACACGATACGAAACCACGTCGTTATCGTGTTTCCTTCACTTTACATTAAAGTTATCTTTATTTTGAATAAGTTATATTGACATAAGTGGTCATATCTTTTGATGTGTTGATGTTTCGGAACGCGTCTCAGTAAAACATATGATTTTTGACAGTTCAAATCGCGCCAATTCCAAATTCATTTCGCGCGGTTTTGTTTTCGTTTCATAGAGAATACAGTTTTGCAGATTTCTTATGTAAGACAAGGAATTCGCGTGGTTTCGAAGTAATGAATCGATACGGAATAATGGCCCAGTTGCAGTGTCACTCGGAACTTTAAAATAATAAAGTTTTGTGTGACACTGCATTGCCTCATCACACAGTCTAGTAATCAGATTACTCGACTGTGAGATCTGGTTTTTAAAGTCTCATTTGCCCAGTAATTTCACTAGCTGCAATGCCTTTTAAGCCGGAACACAGTAGTGATACTGCTTGGTGGCAGAATAGCTTAGAAAGCGCTAAACGAACTTTGCAGAAAAGTCTGCTACCTATATAGGTAGTATAATTAGTAAACTAGTGAGTCTGTGAGCTGTAGACCTTGCGAGTTTGCAGAGCTTAAACACTGAAAGACAATTTTTTAGTCGGTTTTCTCTGTTCGAATGTGCAAACTGGCGTATCGCATTTCTCAACAAATCTGGATGAAACTTAGTAAGTTCAAAAAAGACAGGAAAATCGTTTGTCGTTGGCGACTTTTATTAGTGGGGCAGTTCCCAAAAAAGGGGGGAGGTTTCAGTAGCTTCATTTACCACCCTATTTTGATAATATGTATTTCGCAATTCCAAACAAGTATTTCTCATATAAGCAGAACCGGTCAATAGGTTGTCGAGATATAAGGCCGTGAGGTACTAAGTATCAGGCATGATGCTGTACTTGCAAAACCACAACCAGTGATGCGTGGTTGCAAAACCGTTGATGGTCGTGAGGTCTACTATTCGCAGAACTACTAGTAATTAACACTATTTGATTTTCAGACTGCCCCTGCGCGTCCGAGGCTACTGAGCTATCTGGACAGACACCTACTGATGCTGCATCCAACGAAGCGGCAGCAAATAAGTAAGAATATCCATAGAAACTATTAATTTAACTGTGTTCCAACCTCAGACTTTTTTGTTACTATATGTAGAGCAAGAGTGGCTTAGTGGTAATCCGTGAAACTTTCAAACCGACGCACCTAGGTTCAAATCCCGCTCGGCTGCACCAATGTCTTTTTAAGTTGGGGATTGTCACTACCTTTTACACCGGTAAAGGAAACCCCGGTGAGCACCCCGCCATGTCCGCGCCTCCCAACATTCCCCAACATGTGACATCTAACAACCCGCACTAGTCCCAGCTGTGGGAACATATTGGGCTGGTAAAGACACCATCATCATCACCACCATCACCATCATCATAATTATTATCACCATCATCATCATCATCATCGCCATCATCATGGTTGCCACTCGAGAACCTTTCCCATTGGTGGTCAGTTTTACAAGCGATGTGACCTACCCATTGCCATTTCAACTGGCTAATTCTAAATCAAATTCATATTTGTATCCAGGGAAAGGATAGCAAGCAACGGCATGGTGTTTCCATGGCGCGGTGCCAGGCTTCCGACATTCGTTATACCGAAACACTATAGCCTGTGGCTTCATCCAAATCTCACCACTGGGGAATTGAGGGGTAAGTTGAACCTGAAAGAATATAGTCTCTCTTGCCTGTCTGCCGAGGCTGTGATGTGGGAAAGTGATAGAATGACTGGCACTTATTGAATTTATAGATATTTTTTAATTATGTAGTGGGTTTATTCAAATGAGTAATGGTTTTGCGTAACTTTAGGCTCTAACAAACGAACTGCTAAAGGGCTGTCGGCATACTGAACTGTACCTATAGTTAAAGCCGCAATTACGAATGACTGTAATTACTTGCACTCATCTATTTTTGTTTCTAGTCATCATCTGTTTCTGTTGTTCTTTTTTAGGGTTCCGTACCCAAAGGGTAAAGCGAACCCTATTAGTAAGGCTCTGCTGCCTGTCTGTCTGTCTATCACCAGGCTGTATCACATGAACCGTGATAGACAGTTGAAACTTTACACAGTGCCGCTACAACAACAAACAAAAAACAGAATAAAATAAATATGTAAGAAGGCTCTCAAACAACAAACGTGATTTGTTTGCTCGTTTTTATAGATAATGGTACCGAACCCTTCATCCGATTCGTACTTGCCTGGTTATTTACAACTGACTAATTTTCGTAAATTTTAGAAGAATGCAATTTTTCACACATAAACAATTTACTGCTTCTATTCTTCGACTTCCTGTAAATGTAACTAGTTTATTTTTAGCTACAATGTCTCTAATAAAACCCTAACTGTTCCCAGGTGAAGTGTCTATAGACTTCAAAGTAGACCGAGATACCCTATTCGTTGTACTAAACGTTCGTGACATGAATGTGACCGAACGAGCGCTGTTCAAGTCTGGCGGTTCAATCGGACCTAAAGTCGCTAAAGTGTTGGACTACCCGCAAGCTGACCAAACTTATATCGAGTTTAAGGTGAGTAGCAAAATGGCTAAGATATTCTAACACGAGTGGTGTGGTGGTTGAGCATGTCGGCTCATAATCTGGAGGCGGTGGGTTTGATTCCTGCGACAGAACAAGCATTTGTGCATAGAAGATAGGCGCAAATACGTTGTTCTGTGTATGGGTGTTGTGGGATGGTCCTCGTAGTTTCTGAGTCCTAGATACAGGGAATCCTAGTTAGAGTCCGGGATCTATGTATGTGGTCATTGGGCGAAAAAAAATAACACTTGGCCAACCACCTAAAATAAGTAATAGCACGGGGTCCCATCAGGTACAAACTAAAAATAGCCCGAACTTGAAAAAATGTAGTAATCGTGTCTAGAGAGTTACTAGTTAGTGTCCAGTGTATTCATTTGGCCCAATACTTCGCCAACACGCAATAAATGTCGCTTGATAATGTTGCGTTATGCAGAAATCAAATAGCTCGTAAAATAGCCCGCGTTATTTCGTTGTATGGGATGAGGCATCTGATAGTGATGGATTGATTAGCATTCGCATTCATATTTAGCATGTGAAAACTCAATTAGCATTTCGCAAATGAAATGTAGTTGCGAAATTCTGTGAAATATGAAATTTTATTTCAATTAATTTAGTTCATTTTGAATTTAATTTTTAATATAAAGGGTCATTTAATGTTTAGGTTCAGTTTTCATTTCTTTTTCATTTCATTTTTCATTACAATTTTCATTTCATTTTTCATTTCATTTCTCATTTCATTTTTCATTTCATTTTTCATTTCTCATTTCAATTTTCATTTCATTTTAGCAAATAGCATAGCTAAAGCAATTAGCATGCTAAGACTCATGAATTAGCATGTTTATGAAATTTACGCAAAATCGCATTAACTACCATCGCTACTGTACGTATTATATAATCGGGGTTAATAGTCAAGAATAAATTATAAATAATTTCCAGGAAAAACTTCGCCGTAAATACAACTATACCTTGAGCCTACGTTTCATCACTCGATTGGAGAGGAACGACAAACAACGCGGCTTCTTCCTCACTGGGACACACAGACAGTGAGTAGCACTCTCTACACCCTACATTTAGGTTGAAAAACTAGGGGGGGGTTCATTAGTTTGACCTCTACTTTGTCTGTGGAACAGTTTGGCCCTCAAATGGATGTACCAATTTTATGCCCATTCCTAGTTGTAATCTAGCACAATACAAAGTAACATTATCGAGAGTTTACACACAATTTGTAAGGGAAAACTACCAAGTCAAAGATAATTTTGTTAAAACTGCATACATACGTAAGGCTATACATAAGTTGTGTTCTGAATGTACATAACTCTCAGGGACCGAGATCCTAGTTGCTTACTTATTTTTTTTTTTACTTTATAGTCGCTGTGCAGTTTCGAGATTCTGGCTGACACACGCTCGATCGACGTTCCCGTGCCTTGACGAGCCTAATTTCAGAGCCACGTTCAAATTGACCATCGTACGAGACAGGTAAAAACATTCAGAGAATCGATAAACTAACAGCCTATCACAGCGAGGCAGAGAAAATGCTCAGCTATGATTGGTCAACGCTCTGCTGTTATTGGTCAATACGATTTTGGTAGTAATAAACATTTTAAAGGAAATCGGAATGATGCCATCTTTTTGGCATGTAGTTCTATTTATTCTGTTGTTACAATTTGCCCTTTTGCCATGTTACATTAAGGCTTTGCCACACATACCAAAAACTATGCAGTCAATACAGTCATGAGTGGACTGCACAGTTCATAATTTTATTAGTCGCGGTTTAGTTTCACAGTGATTGCATCAGACAAAAATAAATCTAAATATATGTCCTGAAAATATTTCGTTTTTTAATTACAGATTCCACGTTTCCCTGACCAACATGCCGATTGTTGCAACAGAAGAGGCTGGATTCTATTTAGGGCATAGATTGGTAAGCCAAAAGTATTATTTAGTACACCATATTCAGTTTCATCATACTTATTTCATTTATTATTTATCAAATGGAATGATTTCAAAATGGACCTAATAAACCATAATAAAATTTTTAGGAACCGTACTTGTACTCACTGTATTATGGTTCTTTCCCCCAGCTAAGCTAAATGGCTGTTTCATAAACTTTTTGATAACTACTGAAATAAATATCTTATAAAGAAAGTTCCTACACCATAAAAGTCTTTCCTGACAATAGTCTTTAAACACCATGACATGAGCCTCCGTGGTGTGGTGGTTGAGAGTCGGCTCATATCCCGGAGGTGGGAAGTTCAATAACCGCGACAGGACAAGTATTTGTGCACTGAAAAAATAAAGCGCACATACTTGTTCTGCCTGGGTGTTATGGGACTAACCCCCGTATTCTAAAACATTTCACCAAAAATCCTTTACTTAACTTCCACTTAACTTTGAGGGAAACTCAAGGTACATCGCGACGTACCTTGAGTTGTCAGTTGCTTCGCTTCCCTCGTTTGAGAAAAATTTACGCAGAAATGTCAAGTTGATTATTATTGTCATTTAAAAATACCAAAACACAAAAATGAGGTTAATGCGAGGTTGAGTCGTGTGGAGTAATCTCGTGGTAACGACTTAGAATATGGGGGATAGTCTTCGTCGTTCCTGGGTCCCTAGATACAGGGAATCTTATTTAGGGTCCAGAATCTATGTATGTGATCGTTTATAAAAAAAATCCCCTTATTCTAGCTACAAGACGAGTTTGCAGTATCCCCCCCAATGCCCCCCCACATGACGTCAGTAGCGGTGTGCCGCCTGCAGCGCCGCGCTGCCCCCACTCCGCCCACGGACACGAACATTACCGAACTCTCCACGAATATGCCAGAAGATGATGTCTTACCCCCGCCAGAGATCAGCTTGTATAGCGACCGACAACTTATATTGGATGAGTCTGGGTAAGTCAGTTCACAGTGTCCCCAAACGCCCCCCTACATGACGCCAGTAGCGGTGTGCTCCTGCTCCGCCCACGGACACGAACATTACCGAACTATCCACGAACATGCCATGCAATGCCATCAGCTTGTATAGCGACCGACAACTTATATTGGATGAGTCTGGGTAAGTCAGTTCACAGTGTCCCCAAACGCCCCCCTACATGACGCCAGTAGCGGTGTGCTCCTGCTCCGCCCACGGACACGAACATTACCCAACTATCCACGAACATGCCTGAAGATGACGTGCTACCTCCGCCAGAGATCAGCTTGTATAGCGACCGACAAGTTATATTGGATGAATCTGAGTAAGTCATTGTTTGATAACCTCCATAGTTGCATCGAAACTGCAAATCGACTGCGTACCTACTCAACTTGCAGTTGCTGCGCAGAATAAACTGACTGCTCACTGGAGCAAACTGCGTTTTTGTAGCTGGCATGCAGTTCAAATGCTGCCATAACATAGAAAGTTAATGAGGTCTAAAAGTCTTAATAATTATGGTGGTGTGGGTCTAAAGTTAATGTTGTGTGCGAAAGAATAAGATATAGGCCCGAAAATTATGATGTAGTGCCTATTATAATAGTTCTTAATGCTTGTGACAAAATGGATTATCAGCAACTGTAGGTCAAAAATAGTGGCAAATAATGTAGAAAATGAAGTAACCATGGGTAAAACACCGTGGGTGTGAGTGACAGTGAGTGGGTGTGAAAAATTGACCAAAGTCTAGAAAACACTACGGAAATTATTAATATCAGAGTGAGAAAAAACCAAAGAGTTTGAATAAAATAATGTACCTAGGTGATATAAGAAAAATAACACCATTGCCATGCCACCATATCTATGTTCTTTTGTTTCAGGCCGTTGCTAGAATGGGTACAGAAGACCATACAGATGTTTGCGTTTGAACTGAACACATCTTATCCATTACCTAAATTTGGTAAGCCTCTTATTTTATACATTGAATTATTTTTACAGTGTATTTAGTTTGTTTTACAAATGATTTAACTTTTTATTCCAGATATAGTAGTAGTGGAAGGTGGGAATCCGTATTGTGAAGGATGGGGTCTCATAACCCTATCTCCTACGACACTGTCTGATACGAAGACGATTGCGAGACTATTGGCTCAACAAGTAAGCAAATAAAATGCTTTCATTTCACATACTTAAACTTAATGCCTACGTAAAATTCTAGTGAAGTAGCTAGGAATAATAATTTTATTATTCAATTTTCTGTAAGAGTTTGAGAAATAATGTAGCCACTAAGAAAAATGCACCTCTGCTCTATGATTGATCTCTGCCAAGCTTATAGCGTCGTAGGGTCGCTTCTTAGAGGACGAACATACACAATAAAAATGCAAATGACGTGTCCATAAAATTAAATGTACTATCGTATAATTTTTGGGGTAATGGGGCGTTTCACACCACGTGTGGTTCGCACCGCGGTGTAAATCGCCCAAGTGCCCTAAATGAATAGGCTCTTTCGCACCGCGGTGTGAACCACCTATGTATTTATTTTGGTTTGGGACATTCGCACCACTATCGAAAGAAAACAAAAAATTGTATGTTTTGGTCTCTTGTGCTGGCGCGTAGAAAATGCTTAGTGCAAACAACCTAAATACTAAAATGTCAATACAATTTTGTCAATGAGGCGTTTTATTAAAAATAAAGTGTAATTTTATAAATACCCGATAGATGCCATTCAAATGGGGGTTTTACAAGATAATTATGTATCGAGTTTAGTATCGTTTCCATTGTCCCGGAGGTCCCCCCAAAGCTTCTTCCCGGTAGTTCAGATAGGGGAGGGCGCTCACGGGAACACGTAGTATCTAGTGGGATATCCGGAACTATTGAAATGAAACTGTAGATCGCGGTGAACTGGGTTTATTGTAGCGTATAACAATAATTTAAGGTGGTTATGGTCTGAAATGCTGAAAATAAGATCACAACTTGTTCCCAATTGAACTTTTACGGAACAACTAGTAGTAACAATATAACTTTAAACTGTTAGTAACAGATATCTTATGAAAATTGGTTAAGCACAAACGAGGACTGTCCGCCTCGGCGGTTGAATGAAGAATGACCAAAATGTATGGAAAATGAAAAGAATGCGACTAATGTTCTAATTTAAAATTTAAATCTAGATTATGTGAGGCCAATATTTGATGCGAAAACTAAGAAAGCAGGTGAATAGCTGAAAGATGATGAAGGAGGATGACATCGTCACACCATATCCGAAGGGTACATTGTAGTATGATATTCTAGGATCGCAAGCAAAATCAGAATGAACGAAACAGCATTTGTCGAAATCTTTAAATATACAAAGTCTGTGATCCACTCAACTGAATTTGACATTTCCTTGTACTCTGTGGCTTGAAAGCTTTGAAATGCGTGGTTGCTATACTACGCTATCTAGTAAAAGACGCGAAACTAGTTTTTTAAATAAAACGCCTCATTAGAGGTAAATATAGTTTGAGTTCCGAGAATCTCAGGAAAAAAACAGGTAGCAATAGGGTATTTTCTGACAGCTGGTGGGGCGTAGTTCTACAGCCAAAAATAAATGGCGCAAGAGACCCGGTTTTTTTTCTCTTTGTGGCTGATTTTGCCCCTGTCATAGCGCACCTCAGTGTCACTTAGTTTACTTCGTTCTTCAAATTATGTTAAATAAAATATCCTGAATCATTCATAGTGCTCGAATGCCTTGAAAATGTAGTTTAGTCAATGAACTGTGCAATAAAGTATAAATGTAAATTTCATTTGAGCTATCAGAAAATGCCCTATTTCATGACATCTGTCAAAATGACATCTGTCAGAATGACATGTGTCAGAATGACATCTCTGAGAATGACAACTGTCAGAATGGCATCTGACAGAATGGCATATGTCAGAATGACATCTGTCAGAATGACGTCTGTTAAAATGACATCTGTCAAAATTACATCTGTCAAATTGACACATCGGTTATAACGACGCATCTGTCAAAGGATATGGCAATACTCCAAGCAAATTATGGAAATGGGTGGAATGGATTTTAGAAGTGGATAAAGCAGGAATAGGGTTGAAATGGCAATGGGCAGGCCACTTCGCTCGTAGAACTGACAACCGATGGGGAAGAAAGGTTCTCGCGAGTGGCGACCACGAACCGGAAGACACAGCGTAGGCCACCCCCCTCCCCCCCACTAGGTGAACTGACAATTTGGTGAAAGCCGCGGGGAGCCGATGGATGCAGGAGGCGAGCAGTCGCTCTAAGTGGCGCTCCCTGGGGGAGGCCTATGTTCAGCAGTGGACGTCTTCAGGCTGTTAATGATGATGATGATGGTGATAATGATGATGAAATTAGGAAAAAGACGAGATAAGAAGACAGTACTAATCCTAAGAAGTGAACAGTTTAGGAACACGATAGCGCTCAGTTGTATATAACACTTTTTGCTAGAGTGGTCACCCAACATAGTAGTGACCGCAGCGAAACACTTGCTTAGCTCTACCGATCGGTTAGGAACGGTTAGTTATGCTTCGCTATGAGCGCTACTATAGGAAGTGGTGGTCTTCCAGTAAATGTTATTATCATCAACAACCTGAAGACGTCCACTGCTGAACATAGGCTTCTTCCAGAAAGCGCCACTTAAAGCAGCTGCTTGCAGCTGCTTGCCTTCTGTATCCATCAACTACCCGTGGCCATCCATCAGATCGTCGGTTAGTGTGGGGCCGCCTACGCTGCAAAGTAAGTGTAAGACCAGAAAAACATTAAAAATTTATGTATGCCGACTAGAAAAAAGATATGATAAAATATCTACAAGAACGTAAACGATATTTTCGCATTCATAATATTAATGTGATAATAAATTGTTTTTATGAGTGAACGTTTTTCTGCCTGCCAGTACAATTTTACACTGTTTTTTTTCTTCTTTCGACAGTGGTGCGAATGTCCCAATCAAAAATAAATACATAGGCGGTTCACACCGCGGTGTGAATCGCCTAAGTGTTATAATAGCAGAGGTCGATTCACACCGCGGTGCGAAAGAGCCTATTCATTTAGGGCACTTGGGCGATTCACACCGTGGTGCGAACCACTCGTGGTGTGAAACGCTCCATTACCCAATTTTTGTCACTGCGACAATGTACCATTTATGTCAATATATTATTTCATTTCATTTCATAAGCTTTGCATCTGATTCAGCAAGTCGAAAGTATTCGGCACCCATTTCTGGCCACGGGATGCCGTATGGCTGATTTTGACGTTTCATTAACGCTGCTTGACGTGCTAGTGTGGTTGAGGCTCTTTAATATGTTTTTTTTTGTTAATCTTTCTTCAACTTCCAGTGGTTCGGAGGCCTAGTATCGCCTCGATGGTGGTCCTCCCAATGGTTGATGGGAGCGCTAACTTCGGTCCTCGCTGAAAGGGCACCTCCGTTCGCTGGGGAACCCACGGAGAGGGAACAAGACTCACTGCTGTTGGATCACATACTACCCGCACTTAGGTACGATTTTTTTTAGCAACAGACATAAAAAAGGAGGCTCTTAATTATTTACTTATACGATAAAGTTTTATTCGCATCCTGCCACCAAGCAATAGTGTGCACTACTGTGTTCCGGTTTGAAGAGCATTGTAGCTAGTGAAATTACTGGGCAAATGAGACTTTATGACCTGATTACACAGTGTAGTAATCTGATCACTAGACTGTGTGATGTCTCAGGATGACGTGCGCAGTGCAGTGTCACGCGAAACTTTATTATTTTAAAGTTCCGAGTAACACTGCAACTGTTATGGGCGGCCGTATTGCTTAACATCAGGTGAACGACCAGCTCGTCACGTCATTCATTCTCATAAAAAAAAAAAAAAAAAGGCGAACGACTATCTCGTCACGTCATTCATTTACATGAAAAACCCACACAAAATATTTGTGTCGTCCGCAGTTTACACACCAACTGTACAGCTCACTGCAGCTTTACAATCAGTCTGACAAGGCCCAAAACAAATGCAAACTTTTATATAATTCAATTTAATAGGCATGATAACTAAATTTTTTTTTTTGATAAATTATTTATGTTCCTGCATAATGATAAACCCTATAAACATTTGTGAAAACAAAAGTTAAATATCTCAAAAAATTACCAAGGTACAAGCATTTTAAAAACCGGAATAGAAAGAGATAGCTCAAACGGCCAGTGACGTATGAGCAAGGTCGTTATAGTACCACATTACTAAGCTGTGGTAGCTTTTCATACAATCTTTCATGTGACGTCACGAGTAGATTTTTCATAGTAACTGTGGGGGCGCTCTGTTTCGCGAGAAAGGGACAGGAGATGCCTCCTGTAGAAACTTTAAAAGCTTATTACTCCGTGATTTATTTACCGATTTTGCTTTGTTCATTTTTAATAGTCGTCATCATGCCTATTTTCCCTATTTAACATAGGAACTAAAAGTAAAGTATTACAAGTTTTGATTTTTCCCTATTTACATAGCAGTTATCTTGATGGATTCAGTATTTAAAATTAATTACAGGTTGGATTCCAGCAACTCAGTTCGAGCAGTAGCTTCGCCTAGACTTGAGAGAGCAGATATTGAAGCTGCAACTGATGAACTCTCTCTGCACAAGGTAATTAGCCGACTAATGGACGGAAGGATTTGTGGACGAACTTTCACAAATCCCCCATTAACGGGGAACTTTTTTCATTATTAACTGAAAAAAAACTGTGAAGCCAAGCCCTACCTATTCCAACCGGCGCATTATTCGCTACTGCTATGGGTAGCGGAAAACACCGCGGGGTTATTTTACGTGAAGTTTTGCTTTAGTTTCGCTTTAGCCGTGGAACTTCATACAAAATATTGCGCGGTATACCGCTACTTACAGTAGCGCACGTGGTTTGTATAAGCCTTAATAAAGGGTTATTCAAACCGACAATATAGCCATTGTTATGTACATGCTATGTTACTTCCAGGGAGCCGCAATAGTGAGTATGGCGATAGAGGCGGCGGGCGAGGCGGCGGGCCGCGCCGCGCTCGCGCGACTGTTGCGCGACCATCGCGCGGCCAGCGCCGACGCTAGGTGAGTTGTAGGAGAAATATAGAGTAAGTGAATGTGGGAGAGTGAGTGTGAAAAGTGAGAGTGGGGAAGAGTGAGATTGTGGGAGAGTGAGTTTAGTATGGTGAGATTGTTGGAGTGTAGGTGAGTGAGAATGTGGAAGGGGGATAGGTGGCGGTGTAAGAGGAGGGAGAGTGTGAGTGTGGATGAGTGAGAGTGCGGGAAGATGCGAGTGTGAGAGTGTAGGATAGTGATAGGGAGGGAGAATTTGAGTATGGGAGAGTGAGAGCGTGATAGAGTGAGTAAGGAGAGTAAGAGAGTAAGAGTGTGGGACAGTGAGTGTATGGGAGAGTATATACACACACAAACAGCAAACAACATCAATTTAAAGAAACGAATTTCTTTAACTTAATTGTTTTTCTCTTTCCCACCAGGGATTTATGGCGTGCGTTAGAGCGGGACGGATCAGAGGACATGGGCCACGCCCACGCGTGGGATGGGTGGTGCGAGCGTCCCGGACATCCGCTGCTATATGCTACTGTCGTGAGGAGTGATGTTGTTTTGAGACAAGAAAGGTGAAGATATTTTAACTTACGATAGTAAAGTTTCTTTTTTGTTAAGAAATGACGACGATCTAGTCATTCGACTGATGTTAGCGACACCGTCACCCATAACAGCTGCAGTGAAACTCGAGCTCCGAGTAGGTACCTATAATTACTTTTATCGACTTCATTATTTTTGGACATGCCTATTATTATATTATTCGGAAGATCCACAGGTTTAATTAATTATTTAGGTACTGTACAGTAGAATACATTTTAAAATAAATAATAAAGGAGAGGAAGAGATAGAAAGGGAGATGAGAGAGGTGAGAATAGGAGTAAAAAATGAGAGATGAAAGCATTTTTTTGCTATTGTATACACTGTGTACAATAGCAAAAATATACTCGAATGTGTGGTGGTTTAGCACGCACTGGGCCATTATTCCGTATCGATTCCTTACTTCGAAACCACGCGAATTCCTTGTCTTACATAAGAAATCTGCGAAACTGTATTCTCTATTAAACGAAAACAAAACCGCGCGAAATGAATTTGGAATTGGCGCAATTTTAACTGTCAAAAATCATATGTTTTACCGAGACGCGTTCCGAAACATCAACACATCAAAAGATATGATCACTTATATCAATATATTTTATTCAAAATAAAGATAACTTTAATGTAAAGTGAAGGTATATCTCACGCTGTGAAACGATTTGAACAAGACACGATAACGACGTGGTTTCGTATCGTGTGGAATCTGTGTTTCCATAGAGAATAACCACCCTGTTGTGTAAAAGTGCACCTGAATTGACTCGAAGGTATGGAATAGGCATGATGACTAACATTTTTTTTTGGATAAATTAAAAATATTCCTCAAAAGATAAACATTTGTGAAAACAAAAATAAAATATCTAAATAAACGACAAAGTTACAAGCATTTTTAAAACCGGAATAGAAAGAGATAGCTCAAACGGCCAGTGACGTCAGAGCAATGTCGTAACTCATTACTAAGCTATGGTAGCTTTACATACATTTCTTTGGCATGTGACGTCACGAGGGGATTTTTCATAGTAAATGTGGAGGCACTCTGTTTCGCGAGAAAGGACAGGAGATGCCTCCTGTAGAAACTTTAAAAGCTTATTACTCCGTGATTTATTTACCGATTTTACTTATTTTTTCAATTATTGCATTCATTTTTAATCTTCTTTATGAAAGTATTATTTACTTGTTCATTTTTAATAGTAGTCATCATGCCTATTCCGATTTTTGCCTCGCGGGCTACCGCAAATGTCTCCGCGGTCGACCGGTCGACCACGGTCGACGCTTTGGCCACCACTGGTATACAGTGTAAAATATTGAGAAAACTATATAAGAGTTTTCTGTTTTTTTACTGGTCTGTATTGTGATTTATTCTAATTTAATATAGAAAAACACTTTTAAAAGTACCTATCCCTGGGTTGTCTGGAAGAGATCGCTTTAAGCGATAAGACCGCTTATTGCACTTTGTGTTAAACTTGTGTGTATATTGATTGTTTTCTGTAAATGTGGTGTTTCAATAAAGAGTTTTATCTATCTATCTCTGTCAATGTTTCCTATAGTAGTACTTAACGCGTCTTATAAAAACATAATTTTCTTTCCATGCTAAGGTTCGTGATGTCAGCCGACCCCCCGGACCCTGATCCTCCGATGGTGAACAGCCTCCTCACCTCCGACCTGAGAGCTGATCTGGACGAGCTGTTCTATGAACCTGGTGAGGACGGAGCTTTACAATTTTTTCTGTTTTTAAAAATGATCTTACTTATGCTGGATAGACGATATCGTAAAAAAACGATTTCTTGTACCGATTTTTCTTAAGCAATCAGCGCCAAAATGGCGAAAATCAAACACCTTCAGTCATATTGGTTTTTATGAAGTCCAGCGTCTAGTACCTATACTGGATGTAATTAAAATCCTTAGCATCCTTTGGCATTCAAATCTAACGCATTGATTTTGTATTCTTAATAACTCCAAAAAATTTAATAACCTGCTTAATCAAATGCTACAGTACATAATTAATTAAAATGATGATGTGCTTACTGTGTTTAGTCAGTACATACAAGGTAAAAAAAACTTATAAAAGCATAAAACTCATTCGTGCCAACTACCTTAGTGCCGCGGCAATCTACATTTTCAATAAAAAAAAAACTGCACTCTTTTCTGTTTAATAATCATCAACAAATGATCTACTAACGCGTACCTACTTAATTTATGCTAATAAATTAATTGCACCTGTATAATAGATGTCAGTGGTTACCAATCTATCTCTTTCCCTTCTCAGAAAACTTCACATCATCAGAGGAAGACTACAACAGTACCACCACCCCCGCCCCCACCACCACGACCACCCGGCGCCCCACCCCGCGCCCCAAGCCGCCCCACAAGTGGGTGATCCCGGTCACATTCGTCGTCGGACCGCTGTGCGAGGAGGACGTCGAAAACGTCGCTAAAGTCTGGCGGAACTCTACTGAAGGACTTAATGGGACTTGGTAAGTTTTACCCAAAAATCCCTTCGCAGGAAAGAAGCGTGATGACTACTATTTTTTTGTTTCGTAAATTAATATTATTCCTCAGAAAATAAGCAGTCGTGAAAACAAAAATTAACAATCTCAAAAAATTACAAAGTTACAAGCATTTTACGATACAGGAATAGAAAGAGATGGCTCAAACATGCAGTGACGTCAGAATTTGGTCCTTTATAGTAGCTTATTACTAAGCTGTGGTAGCATACGAATTCTGACATGTGACGGCACTGTATGTGTTTATGTATAGTACTGTGGAGATGCTCTGTTTAGCAAGAAAGGGACAGCCAATACCCCGTCCAGAAGCATTAAAAGCTTATAACTCCGTGATTTATTTACCAATTTTACTTATTTTTTCAATTGTTGCATTCATTTTTTATCTACTCCATGAAAATAATGTTCACTTGTTCATTTTTAATAGTAGTCATCATGCGTATTGTAATAAGCGATTTGAGATCCTACGAAAGTTTATATGTGTATGAATGTTTGTTAACTTCTATCTGCGTAACTACTAAACTGTTTTTGATGAAATTTGGAATGCAAATAGCTTATTTATACTGCATTAACATATGTGGTAGATACTTTTTATCGGCGGGTGAAAGCGGGGCGCAACTAGACGCACATCACTCACTCAGAGTCATTAGGCAGTTAATGTGGACATTAACTGCCAAGTGACTAACACTGGAATTCATAGTCGAGGCGGGGGCTCCTCTAGAGGATGAATCAGACGCTGTGCGGCAAATTCTAGATTTATGCATTTCATAAACAAAAGCAGCCCCCAATCTGGCATGATGGGTGACATTTTGGCGCGACTTTTGATAGTTCAAAAGTCGCGTCAAAATGACACTCGACAGAATTTTCAAAGACAACTTGATTGAAATCGTAGAGTATTTAATTAAAATGCTTTTCAGTTAGGGGTTTCTCCAGCGATTGTTTATGAAAGTGAAAGAAGAATGATTCAGCATTTCACCTCTACGTAAAAGTGGAATGATAGATTTTGGGGGGTTTTTCAACCTTTGTTTATGAATACCACTGTTATACCAATAGACAATCTATTGTTACAGTGACCGACGGCTCTTACGATGGTTCTTATGGGAATTATTAAGTAATATTTTTGATTTCAGGTACGATGTGGTGAACGAAACTAAACAAGCCAAGTCAAAATGGGCGGAGAACATCACGCACTTGATATGGATGAACGAAACTGAAAGTAAGAACATTATTTAACATATTTCTAAAAACTCTATACCTATACCTATATATCATCATATTCATATTTTATTCCTTTTTTTATTTTTGCCTTTTATTTTATTTTCTAGGTGGTAGGACTTTCCTGCAAAGTTCATCTAGGTAGGTACCATCACTTTGCCAGTTATTCTGCCACCAAGCAGTGGTGTGCAAGCACTACTGTGTTCCGGCTTGAAGAGCATTGTGGCTAGTGAAATTACTGGGCAAATGAGACTTTATGACCTGATTACAGTGTAGTAATCTGATCACTACACTGCGTGATGTCTCAGGATGGCGATCGCAGTGCAGTGTCATGCGAAACTTTATTCTAAAGTTCCGAGTGACACAGCAACTGTTATGAGCGACCGTGTCGCTTAACATCAGGTGAACGACTAGCTCGTCACCATTCATTCTCATAAAAAAAGCAGTATTTAGTAAGGATTTAGTATTATTATGTGCTGCAGTGGGCTTATATGTGCTAATAACGATGATTATATTTAATTTGCTTCATTTCAACCTCTATTTAATTTTTTGTGAATTTTCAGTGACAATACCCGATCTTGGTAAGCACAAGTGGGTGAGATATAACGTGGGAGCGAGAGGGTTGTACAGAGTAGCACCACAAGACCCCACTGATGGAGAGGTAAGCCAATAAACGAGTGCAAAATACACAAACTCTCACCCTCTCACATATACTCTTTCATGTACTCACAATACATAACCTCACAAATACACACCCAACCCAAAAGAGATTGCTATTGCCCATTCCTTTAGCCGTTCTTACGCCATCCATTACGATAAAATGTCACCAGATCCATCATGGATTTACCTCCTTGAAACCGTTATTCCAGACAGCGGAAGCTGTGTCTTTACGGGTAGGTACTAAAGATAATGCTACTGTACATTCTCTGGATATTGCCTAAGCCGGCTCTTACAGCGGTAGTGGTTCTATTCTCGCACTGGGACCACACGGCTTCTATGGCCTATCTCTACGATGAAATGTCACCAGATCCATCATAGACCTGGCCCATGGATCTACCTACTTGGAACCGTTATTCCAGACAGCGGAAGCTGTGTCATTACGAGCTGCGGAGCTATACGACAGCGGAGCGCCGGCGGAACGCGCTTTGATGTTAGATGACGCGTTTGTTCTCAGCCGAGCTGGGAGGCTGCCCGCTAACAGGGCTATTGCAGCTGCTAGTGAGTTCTTATTTACTTTGTGTATAAGTTAAAAAGTGCAAATAGATGCAGGAGGCGAGCAGCCGCTCAAAGTGGTGCTCCTTGATCCCTCAAGCACCACTTTGAGCGGCTGCTGCCTATGTTAAGCGGTGGACATTTTCGGGCTGTTAATGATAATGATGATGATGATGATAAGTTTGAGCCTGTGCGTTGTTTTGTATGATAAAAACTCAAAAAACAGGAAGACGCACAAGTACCTTAAAAAAAATCAGATAACATAGGGGTAGTGGGGGCGTTTTTTGTATAATAAATAAATAAATAATATGCAAAAGTGCTATAAAATAGCCCGTTAATTGCAATATATCATTTGAGTTTGACTTTACAACTTTGAGGGTGTGTCACAATTGTGTATTTCTAGTGTGTGTAAGTGAGTATATATTTGCAAAAAAAAAACATAAAATTACAGTGCGAAAAATATAGCAATCCTAAATATAGATAAATAAATAAAATCTCTGTTACAAGCGATCTGGTACAACGCAGAAAAGAAAACTTCGATTACACACCTATAATAAGTATTATAATTTTCATCTACTTGCCTATTTTGAAACGCACTGTACCTAACAACACTTTTTTTATACAAGGTGACCTTGAATTAGTATGTTATCCCGAAACGGGAGGACTGGAAACATAATGCCCTACAAGTTGTGAGAGCCTTACTTGAATCTGGGTGTTTCAAAACCTCCATGGTAATAAATAAATCGACTCGCAAAATTGTTGGATCGCTACGAGAGTTAAAGAGATACTATAAATTCATTTGTAAACATAGGTCGTTAAACTCATTTATGTGCACTCGGTCAAGGACGAAGTTCAACCACCCAGCTGCGTTAAGGCAATTTTCGAACGTAAACTTTACATGGCCTTTCTTCAATGAAAAACTATTAATTTAATAAAGTCGTAGAAGAAACCATTGTCTACCATGGGCTGTAGATTTACCCCCTTTCGGGATAACATACCAATTCAAGGTCACCTTGTATATGTAAAACATTTGACCACTGTCTCGCCTGATAGAAAATGAGGACGCAGTTACGATCACAGATATTAGGTTACGATGGTTTATGCTTGCCTAGAAGATACCTGTTCACTAGACCTTCCATAAAAACAATGATGTAGCTATACAGGGTTACAGGAAAAATCGTGCTAGATCCGTTAAGAGCGTGGAGTACCCATCACTTCTGACTTATTTCACTATGAAACACCCTAGGCTAAACTTTACCCTTTTCGAGATATTCAATTTTTAATTTTTTCATTGAAATATTTTGTGTCTTCTTATTATTATTATTATTGCATTTTTACATGTGTAATAAGATGCTTTAGGACGTCAATCATTAAAATAGTACATAAGTTAATTGAATAGACCGTAGTAGACAAGTGAAAGTTAAGATATAAAAAAAATATTAGAAACTGTATTGTTTTCTAAGGGATATCTACAAAAATATTATTAGTTTAGCCTAGGGTGTTTCATAGTGAAATAAGTCAGAAATCATGGGTACTCCACGCTCTTAACGGATCTAGCACAATTTTTCCTGTAACCCTGTATATTATAAGGTCTAGTTTTCCCTTAGCCCGTCTAAGCACAGAGTACCACTGGGCGCCATGGCGCGTGGTTCTCGGCCACTTGTCGTGGTGGAGACAACTACTGCAACTGTGGGGCTCGGGCCCGCGCCTCACTGCATTGTTGGCGACGCTACATCGCGCCGCGCCTACTGGCCCGGAGCTACCGCCAGACCAACTGTGAGTAGCTATCAGACCTCCGTTTAGCAAAGATCCCAAACGCTAACGCTAAAGCCAAGCGTCAACTCCAAGACGTATTGGAACTGTGGAAAAGTTAGCCATTTCCGAAATGTCATTTCAATACATTTTGGAGTTACCGTTTAGCTTTGGTGTTTGGGATCTTTAAGATAAGATAAGATAAGATAATTTTTATTGCCAAAATGAAATGTTACAGTTTTGTTTCATAATATACAATGCAAGAATATACATTTCCTTCAGATCAAACTAGACTATGAGCCCCAAACTAAGCACGAAGCCTGTGTCTTGGGACTCTGGTGAAGTTAAACAGAATAAATAAATACGGAGAAAAAAAGTACATAAAAAGACAATTTTGAGTGGCAAAGTGGGTTTTGGGGTCTTTGCTAGACCCTCTGTCCTTACCTTACTTAGTTACTTCCCATTTCTTCTTTGTCCCTATTTCACTTTCAACACTTCCCTCTTTCCAATCTTCCCATTTTCCTCACTTCATTCTTCCCGAATCCCTAAGTTCACACTTCCCTATCAGGGTGGTTATTCTCTATGGAAACACAGATTCCACACGATTCGAAACCACGTCGTCGTTATCGTGTCTTGTTCAAATCGTGTCACTGCGTCAGATATACCTTCACTTTACATTAAAGTTATTTTTATTTTGAATAAAATATATTGAATACAAGTGGTCATATCTTTTGATGTGTTGATGTTTCGGAACGCGTCTCGGTAAAACATACGATTTTTGACAGTTCAAATCGCGCCAATTCCAAATTCATTTTGCGCGATTTTGTTTTCGTTTCATAGAGAATAACAGTTACGCAGATTTCTTATGTAAGACAAGGAATTCGCGTGGTTTCGAAGTAAGGAATCGATACGGAATAATGGCCCTGGTAACATAACTTCACATTTCACATTACTTTTCTCACATCAGCTCCTAGTTTCACTTCTGTACATTCTTCCGATCCTTAAAATATATACACTATGGTAAATGAGCAAAGTGTATATATGCGCCTCACTGCATTGTTGGGCACTCTACACCGCGTCGCGCCTTCTGGCCCGGAGCTACCGCCAGACCAACTGTGAGTACTTTCCACAGGGTCCACTCCTCCAGTGGACGTAGCCTACTTTCCACAGGGTCCACTCCTCCAGTGGACGTAGCCTACTTTCCACAGGGTCCACTCCTCCAGTGGACGTAGCCTACTTTCCACAGGGTCCACTCCACCGTAGGCCGTATGACCGTAACGTGAGACGAGTCGAGGGCTTATCATACTCACGAGTTTGTAAAAACCAATATCCACCCGTGTATCATATAACGTTTTTCAACACATTTGCGAGAAAAAAGTACAATAGGTACTGAAACAAACTGTTTATTAGTGGGAAAGTAGCAATAAACAATCTTTGACGTTTTTTTAATGTGAAAATCTAGTACCAGTTGCCACCACTCTACTAGAGCATGATTTAGACTGGACTATGACTATGACTAAGACTTGACTAAGTGTATAATTCTATAAATAAAACGATGAAATTTTTTACTGCAATAGCTACTTGGCACTGGTTAAATATGGCGCTAAACACTAATGTGTGGAGCCATAACATGTTAGAAGAAAAAATGTCTAAAATGGCGCCCATAAATTCACAATATTTCTATCATAATCTTATTCAATATTCTATCTAAATCTTATTAATAATTCGCAAATAATTATGCATATATATCCTCTGTCTCTTTGATCATCGATGCGAATAGACGTGTTTTTGAATTATTACAATAAACAAATAATATTCCGCTGAATCGTGACCTCGTTACCAACAGCCGGTAGTAACGTTTAACTAGGTCATATGCATAATGTGTTTCTTGTGGAAATGTTAAGTGTTTGAAAAGTAAACCACTTTAACGATTATTATGTAAGGCAGCCCCTTTACCCGGAGCGACAGGACTCCCCGCTCCCCGCCGCCGTCCTCACACGCAGGTTCTCCGTCTGCTCGTCGCCCTCAATCGTCATCGTCGAGCCAAAGAGATGTTGTTCCTGAAGTGGTCTCTACTCCGGAAATTCAAAGCTGGATGACCTCAATCGAGCAATGCCTTAATGAGGTATGCAATATCGCTTCTGAGGGCAAACTGAACTCGGAGCAGAAACTACGTATCAGCTCCCTTTGCCGAAAAGTAGGACACGGTACATCGCAGATGGCAGTGCAGTACCAATCCCTAAAGCTTAAAGCCGTCCAGTCTCACGCATCTATTCAAACCCTTAAAGACCAACTGGACTTATCGCAGTGCCTACAGGACCTTAAGCTGGCTATTGATGAGTCATCAAAACCTGCCTCGGGTGCCTCTTTTGCCGACATGGTTAAAAAAGGTACCAACAATTTTGTTCAGCCCATTAATTTAAATTCAGTGGCCATTTTTCCAAACAATAAGCTGCAGACAAGCGACGAGACAAAAACCCTTGTCCAAAAAATTATATGCCCAGAGCAGATGAAACTTCACGTGAGAGGCCTGCGCAAGACCAGAAACGGCGGCGTTATCATCAGCACTGACACGAAAGACGATATTGTGAAATTAAAACAATCGGTGCAGCTCACGAACTCAGGCCTTATTGTTGATGAACCTCATAAGCGGAATCCTAGAGTGGTGATTGTTGGAGTACCCACGGCAATGCAGGAAAAGGAAGTTTTTACCTGTTTGTATCATCAGAATTTAGCCGACAAACTTCAGGAATCTACCATGGAAACTTTTTTGACCTCGATTAAATTAAGCCATAAATCGGGTAAGAAAGATGCTGAAACCTGTAATTATGTTATTGAGGTATCTGCAGCTGTCCGTAAAGCCTTAATAACAAAAGAAAGAGTTTATATTAATTGGTCGTCTTGCCCTGTAAGGGATTTCACCTTGGTAACTAGATGTTTTAAGTGTCAGCAGTATGGTCATGCGGCCAAGTCATGTCGCCAAACAACCTCCACCTGCGGCCACTGTGGTGATCAAGGTCACTCAATAAAAGAGTGCCTGAAGAAGTCTGAGGAAGCAAAATGTGCTACTTGCTTGCACTTCAAAAAGCCAAGCAATCACACCACTGGTTTTTCTGAGTGCCCAGCAAAATTAATGGCAGAAAAAAGATATAATCAACTCCATCGATTATGAGGGCGCCTAGAGCGCCGCTTATTTTTAGTTGTTTTTAGCCTTAATTAGCGTATATATACTTATTGTATGGCCGACGACTTAATTAATGAATTAGATAATACTTATATTTACGACTCAAAGGTATGTGACACTGAAAACTGCAAACAATATCTTTCCAGTTATAAAAGCCCTTTAACAGTACTAACCCAGAACATCCGTAGTATATACAAAAATATCGATAGTCTTAATGTTTTCTTGCACAGGCTAAACATCGAGTGTGACGTAGTGGTTCTTACCGAATGTTGGCTCTCAAATCGTGAGGGGGCTCTCCCTGAATTATCAGGATACAATAGTTTCTACAGTGCTACATCGTTTAATCAGAACGATGGTGTCGTTTTATATACAAAAAAATCCCTACTTCTGACAGTCGATGAACCAAATGTTCAAGAATGCAATTGCTTGGTCGTTAAAATTGGTGTCGATATCGCAATTATTGTTATATATAGACCTCCTTCTTTTAGACAATTGGATCTCTTTCAAAATAGTCTTAATACGATATTACAAGACCTTTCCTCTTTTAAAAATATTATTTTAATTGGTGATATAAATATAAACATTAACTCGGAAAATAATGATTTAGGTCCAGGCGCACAGGATTACCTAAACCTATGCGCCTAACATGGACTTTTCCCTTCTCACACGTTGGCAACCCACCATAGTGGCTCTTGCTTTGATCACGTAATGCTCAAGTCCAAACGTCCGTGTTTAACGCTTGTAACTAACTCAACATTAACAGACCACTGCGCTGTCCTACTAACCCTCGATTTGTCGCTATCTAAGCATATTTCTCGCCCACAGCAAAAAACCAAAACAAACATGCTTAGCCTCGAACGTGATTTATGCAACATTGACTTTAATCCAGTTTACAATACTGCTGACGTAAATATCTCTTTAGATTATTTAATTAGCCAACTGCAAGGAGCAATTTTACGTAATACAACTGTTATTAAAGTTAGTAAGAAAAATTCTCCAAATAAACCGTGGATTACCCCGGGTCTTATTAGATGTATAAGGCACAGGGATAGACTACATAAGCGAGCTAAGCAATGTCCTGATAATTCTATTTTACAGTTATCTTATAAGAGATACAGAAACTACTGCAACAATCTATTAAAAACATTAAAAATCCAATATGACAAACAACAGCTACATCAAGCAGGAACGAATAGCAAACAACTATGGAAAGTCATTAAAAATGTTACTTTTACGGCAAATCAGCATAAATCAAATTCGAGTCTATTGCACACACACCCCTCCCCGCTTACCTCAGCTAATAGCGCAAATTCCTTTTTTGTCAATGTCGGGAAAAGTCTGGCTGAACAGATTCAAAGTAGAAATGATTACTCGCCACTAATCCTGACCAAGATACATAGCGGTAAGTCATTTGCTATGTTAGACCTAGATAATACTGAAGTAGAAAGGGTTATTTCTAGTTTGAAAAACAACCGATCTGCTGGGTGGGATATTATCAGCAATGATTTCCTAAAAAGATTTAAACATATTCTTGTTCCCCCTCTGACGCACATTTTCCAAATGTGTCTTTGTTATGGGAGTTTTCCGGAAGCTCTTAAGAAAGCTGTAGTCATCCCGATTCATAAATCAGGAAGAAAGGATCTCGTTACAAACTATAGACCTATCTCGTTATTACCATCACTCTCTAAAGTTTTGGAAAAAATAATTAACAACAGACTAGTAACGTTTTTAGAAAATAATTCCCCTGGCAGTTTGGTTTTAGATCTAAGTTGTCTACAGCAGACGCGGTACATCACTTAACTAGCTATGTCACCGAGGAACTTGGGAAAGGTAATAGAGTAACAGGGATTTTCCTCGATCTGGCCAAAGCTTTTGACACGATTTCCGTTCCTATCCTTCTGCGCAAACTAGAAGCACTAGGAATTCGAGGCACTTCGTTGAAAGTCTTTGGTGACTATCTTCAGGATCGGTATCAATGTGTCAAAATAGGTAACATCATCAGCACCGACATGAAAATTCCTCCCTTTGGAATTTCCGCAGGGAAGCATCCTTGGCCCTACCCTCTTCCTGGTATATATAAATGACCTCTGCAATTTAAGTCTAGAGCATGGCAAAATAATTTCATATGCTGATGACACCGCTCTAATTTTCTCCGCCTACTCCAGCACAGACGTACATAATTACGCGCAACGAGGTTTTAATGTAGTAAATAACTGGCTTAAGAGTAACCTACTAACACTAAATGCTGATAAAACGAAATTTATGTATTTTTGCATGCGTAAAATACAGGCGCTCTCAAACAATAATCAATTACGTGCACACTCCTGTGATAATACCCAGCCTGACGCGTGCTCTTGTCCACTGATTGGTAAAACTAATTTCATTAAATATCTTGGCATCATAATTGACGACACTCTTTCTTTCAAAAAACACATATCCACGCTAGCAAACAGAATACGTAAGTTAATGTTTGTCTTCAAAAAACTGCGCTATATTGTGGATAAAAAATCAACTATACAAATCTATCAAGCCCTGGGTCAATCTATCATTCAATACTGCGTTACATCTTGGGGTGGTGCACCGAAAACCGTAATGATAACTATTGAGCGAGCACAAAGAGCTATCCTGAAAGTAGCCACTTCCAAACCATTCCTATTTCCTACACGTTTACTGTATGAAAGCTGACGCACTGTTAGCACATCAGTGCGTCAGCTTTTCATATTGCACACTGTCCTAAAACAGCACACCACTTTAACGCACAATGCTGACCTTACTAATACTAAGAGACGGAAAGATATTGTATGCACGTCATTTTCTGAGTCAAAGTTTGTTTTCACAAACCGATTTTTTGCTTTCTTAGGGCCTTTTCTCTACAATAGACTAAATAAGAAATTATTCATTTACGACCGTAATTATTTTAGTGCTAAATTAATAGTTGCTGAGCACTTACTTTGTCTGTCCTACGATGAGACTGAACTATTATTTAATATTGACAAATAAGTACCTACGTTAAGTAGTATCAGTAAGTTAAGTAGTAACAATAACTTAGGAATTAATTATATTATTATTGTAACAAGTGATTCTAACTCGATTGTTAGTATTATTTTGTTTTAAATATTGTAAATAATTCTGTTACGTCACAGTCACGTATAGTATAATATTATTAGCACTCATGCCGCCTGTAAAACAGGTTTATTCCTAGTGCAGGCACCTATTCGTTTTAAGACTTCTATTGAATTTATAAGGTTTATACCTATTGTATCTCACTTGCTGTAATTTCTGAATAAATTTTTATTATTATTATTATTATTATTATGCAAATGGTGCCATGTGTTGAAAATTACAACTAATTGGTTTCATTTTCAAGTGAGACAAACATTCTCAGCAAACGCGCTTCCAAGGAGTTTCGTTAATTCAGCTTATTATTCTCGTAATGTGAAACTCTTTGGTGAACTTCTTGTATATTTTAATGGAAATTAAAAAGAAAACCGTAGATATTCTTTTCTCTAATCTGTGACCGTAATGGAACTCGCACGACGCCATTATACGACATTACATTATAGTAATTAGGTGAGAGTACCTATGTGTCCGCAAGGTCCGTTGTATGGTGCGTCATAGTTAAGTTTCGAATGCGTAAATGCATTTTTTGAGCAAATGTGTTGAAAACTTTTATTTCTTAATATCTCTGTAAGTAATGGTCCGATTTGGATAATTCAAAACGATATATCATTCTTGTGTCATAACGAATCACGTGGATACTAGTTAAGTTGAATTTGCTACAACTGTAAAAAAATGTAAAAAAAATACTGTACAGCAGCCCTACCACAAACTAATACAAAATCATCATGATTCGTGACAGTAATGCTTCAAGGTTACAATAATATTTTTCGAATTCGTACCATGAACTTATAAAGTATTCCGGCGCGAGAACGAGACGTCTACATTTTTATATAGCGTTATCACTGTCGCACGTCGGTGACAACATGATAAACGGTATGACATGACAGTAGGCCTAGCACGAATATTTACGCACGCGTAAGTGTAACGTTGACGTATGGCCCCCCTATTACGATTGCATCTGTCGCTCAACTGCTGTCAAAGTTCATACTATTTTGACAGCAGTTGAGCGGCAGACGCGCGTCAGCAGCGATGCTAGCTCAATCGT
Source organism: Ennomos erosarius (assembly GCA_963580505.1). Classification (NCBI taxonomy): domain Eukaryota; kingdom Metazoa; phylum Arthropoda; class Insecta; order Lepidoptera; family Geometridae; genus Ennomos; species Ennomos erosarius. The sequence goes on along the minus strand of OY757006.1, from coordinate 3,277,028 downwards.
AATAGAGGGGCAGATCAAATGCCATACAACTGCCTTACGTTAACGTTACACTTACGCGCGCGTAAATAATCGTGCTAGGCCTACTGTTGTATTTGAGTGAACGATTTAACGTGACGTCATCAAAACTGCTTTGCATCACCAACATTAAAATTTTTTTTTAGCAGCAACACGAAAATTCACGTTTCACCACATTATATCACTTGCCCTCACTCATGCTCGTAATTCAGCATTTAATGCGTAAAACGCCACCAATTTTAAACATTAACACTGGAAAAGCAAAAGTTTTGAAAAAAATACAATGCAACGACGTGAACTTTTCCGCGTTCCCGCCATAACTCCAATACAATATTCTTACTTTTATGTCATTTTTCAAAGTATGATTGAAGTAACAATGCTATAATACGTTGTGGTGACCCTGATCCTCATTACAGATGGCTAAGCGGCGCCCTTCTAACAGCGGGAGTGGAATGGGAAAATAAAGAAGTGACTAAACAAGCGTTGAAATTGTTCGACGCGTGGTTTGAGAAGAACGAAACCATCCAGGAGATATATCAAGAGGTGAGTCTAGATGAGCAGTGGCCTTACCGCGTAAGCCCGGTGGCAATCGTAATCGTGTGCTCTCTTGCTCACACTCAGGGGCTTGTACATTGGCGCAAGCAGGATGGCAGGCGATGTTCATTACCAGAATGCTTACGCGGTAGGGCTGCTGGTCATTCGTCTGCTACAGTTGGACGGACAGAGTGAACGAAACCATAGATTTTAAATCACTGTACTATTGCTGGGTATAGGTACTAGTTTTTTCAAAAAATTATATAATTAAAATATCTGCATTTTTATTCGCAAAACACTCAACAGGGATGTCCACACTAACATAACGTTCACCAAAGTAAAACAGGTTTCCAAACGCAGCAATCGTCGCGGTAGCCTTCTTGTACTTCCGAAGCCTCGAACGAATTATGGCAAAACAATGCTTACTGTTGAAGGAGCACAACTTTATAATAAAATACCCTCACATATTAAAAAGTTACGTTCATTTAACGTTTTCAAGAGGCAGTTGACTCAATACCTTGATGGCGGATCCACTGCCGAAGTAACTATTCTAAATTAAGTATCGATGCTAAATGTACCTAATATAATTTTACTTAGTACGTATTTATATAGTTACCTACCTACATTATTTTATGTGACGGCGAATGTATGTATGTATAATAATGTTCTCATGGAAGTGACATTGTCTTATTTGAGAATAAATTTCTTTAAACCTAAACCTAAATGCTGTGACGTGCGAGCTAGTCGTTCACCTGATGTTAAGCGATATGGCCGCCTATAAAAGTTGCAAGTGACCTCTAAAATGTAAAATATAAATTATAAAGTTTCGCGTCCCACTGATGAATATGAGACTAGTTAATTTTAAAATTCTTTATGTAGGTACCGTGTACAGACTTTATGACTGATTGCGCAGTCTAGTAATCTGATTACTAGACTGGGTGATGTCTCGGGATGGCGTTTGCAGTGCAGTGTCACGCGAAACTTTATTATTTTAAAGTTCCGAGTGACACTGCAGCTGTCATGGGCAGCCGTGTCGCTTAACATCAGGTGGATGACTAGCTCGTCCCGTCATTCGTTCCCATAAAAAAGTACTGTAATCTCAGGCATTATGCGATTAAGTAATTTTGGGTCATATTACGGTTTCAGTTATAATGAGAAAAAGTCGTTTTGGGATTGGGTATTTTGAAATTAGGTTGTAACGAACCGGATGCCAATATTTTATCTTAGTTGAAAACTTAAATTTATTACGTAAAAGCACAGATGATATATAAAACAGGTAACTTTTGCCCTTGGCCAATGCGTCATTTTAGGCAAAACATAACGTAACTGGTAAATAATGTAACCTTTTGAATCATTTTTTGTTTGTTTACCCTAGTTATAGTGGGTATATTATCTTCATCTACATCTCTCTTCACTTCCATCTCCATCTTCTACTCCCTCTAGATCCCTCCATTTCTATCGCTATCTCCCTTCATCTACATCACGAGATCCTCCCACATCTCTCTATCTTCATCGCTTTTTCTCTTCATATCCATCTCCAGATCCTTCTATATCTCTCTATCTCCCTCCATCTCTATCTCTATCTATAATGTAGAAATACTCCAGGCAGCACTAACAGCGGGTGTCCGTACACACGGTCTGGCCGCTTGGCGCGCGTGTTGGGTCGCGCTGGTGGGATCGTACTCGGCGCCGCGACCGCAGCTCGCACACCGCGCGGTGCTGGCCGCGCTCGCCTCGCCTGCTGACGACTGGCTTTTCTACAAGTTAGATACTTATTTACTAACAGCTTAGCTTTCTTGCATGTCATTTTACAGGACCCTAAAAAAGTTTCTTTTAAAAATTCATATCTTACTTTTTTGTTTTACGGCTAATAGATACATCATCATCATCAAGAGCCTGAAGACGTCTACTGCTGAACATAGGCCACCCAGTTTTCACTAGTTTATCGGTCCACCTAGTCGGCCTATACTGTGCCTTCCGGTTCGTAGTCGCCACTCGAGAACCGTTCTTCCCTATCGGTTGTCAGTTCTACAAGTAATGTGGCCTGCCCATTGCCATTTCAACTTGCTAATCCTAAGAGCTATGTCGGTCGCTACTAAAGTGTGGTAAATTAATCTGCAGATCTCCTCATTTTGGATCTTATCTCGCAGGGAAACACCCGAGCATTGCTCTCTCCAGCTCGTTGCGCGACTTTGAGCTTACTAATGAGGCCAACACTAAGAGACCACGTCTCCGTTCCATAAGTCATCACTGGCAACATTATTAATTGCTATCACGGTTCATGAGATAGGATCCGTTCTTTGGATACGGAACCCTAAAAATGAACAATCCCCACGCTGTTGCTCCGTAATCACCGTATGTGTGGCCACGGCTTAGAGATTAACATTCAAAGCACAAATTCAATCACCATATTGTACACAAGTTAATTTTTATTTAATTAGTAGTATCTAACTATCTACCGACCGTAAAAAAGAGCTAGTCGTGCCCGGTGGTAATAAAGTGGTAACACTCAGTCATTTTGGCAGAAATTACGTCACTTCTGGGGAGGCACCGGAACTGTGTCATTTTATAGCTTATAGTCTGTGTGCTTTCTCATGTAGGTTTTAAAGGGTATGAATGTATATTAGCTAAATAATTTTTTATTCTTCTGCAGATTCGCTTTCACAGCATTGTCAAACGAATCACAAAGGAATCGGGAGTGGAAACTATGGGTCACGACATTATTTGCTAGCGCTTGCAAGTAAGTAGTACATAACACACGGTGACTACTTATAGGGTAGACGGATAGACATACACAACAACCTACACAATACATTTAAATAAATTGTTTTTTTTCTATGCGAACTCTAATACCATAAGACGAATTTGTCTTAGAGCACCATTTGGTTTTGATCCTTTACGTTGAAACCGTTTCAGCTAAAACGTGATTCAATAAAGGAAACGTCTGAAAAGAGTATTAGAGATTACTATTGCTGTCGCAGTCCTACTGCACTTAAACACAATAGTGGAAGGACGTAAACAATATTTCCTATTTTTCGTAAGTATCGTTTTATCAATGACACGCATTAAATACTGGTTATGTGCGATAAAAAATAAGGATTGACCTTATTTGCCCAAACCCTAAAAAAAACTCAAAAGAAACTCAAACTAAACATACCTACTCCCCTTCATGCAGTATTAATAGTTATCAAATAATTTCACGGAGGAAGTTCTCAATTCAATTTTTTTATTTTTTTATATTTATCACCTCATCTCCTTCATTTATTAACCGATTAGGGAAACTTTTTATAGGATATAATATTTTAACATCAGTTCCCGAAGAAGTTTATCAACATCAGTTGCGCACATTGGTTGGTTGTTAAATTAATAATCTGGTAAACATAATATAATTATCATCCAAGTATTTCTCAGTATGAAATTAAGACGTTTCAAATAGAAAACCACTTTTTAAAAGAAATTATTTTCAAGACTATACAGTATAGGTTAATACTTTAGTTGCCTATATTGTCCGCTAGATGGCGCGGTGCAGCGGGTGTGTGGAGAATACTGAGGCCGCAGCCGGTCCTTCCTCCCGCCGCTCTACAGGCTGCTGCCAAATGTTTACATCAGCCACAGGACTACTACACTGTAAGTGTTTATTTAGTCATGGGTTCATTTTGTTTGTTGGTTCATTTTTTGGGTTCATTTGTTTATTGGTTCATTAACCCATAAAGGGTTCATTTTATTTATTAATTTAACTTGATTGGTTGTCATCATCATCAGCCTGAAGACATCCACTGCTGAACATAGGCATTCCCCAAAGCCACTTTGAATGGCTGCTCGCTTCCTGCATTCATCGGCTCCCTGCGGTTTAACACATTAGTAGTAAACCCATTATATAAAATCATTTTTCTTTTTTTTTTTCAATTATGGAGTAGGTATATTTTTGCTTCAGTTCAAAGAGCTTTTCGGCGAGATGAAAGGCGGCGCGGCGGCTTTGGACACGATAGCACTCAACGTAGCGTGGGTGGCTCGCGCCGACGCTGATCTACAGAGGTACTTCAGCGGTATAGATAAACGCACTGACAGCACTAATTAAATCTATCGTCTAAGATGTATGATCGATAAAACCTATCGTTGAAGATTATTGCAAGATGTATCATTAACAAAACGTCTCAGGCGAAATAAAATTTCATCAACAAAACCTATCTTGCAAGATATTCCATCAATGTAAAATGTATCATCAACAGTGACTAATCTAATAAACACACACCAAACACTAACAATTTGTTAATAATAATTTTTATATCGATGTAATTAAGTGTAATTAGTATTGATCAATTTTAGTTTCCAATTTAAAAAATAATATTTGGTTTTGTTTTCCATTTAATTTTTTCAGTTTATATTTGAGCTACGTTTTCAATTGTCTCTAAAATCGTATTTATTTGTTAATTTGCAAATTCCGATACTTATAACGAATATTTTTTATGCTCAAATAATATTACAATACAACATGGTATTGGAAGATGCTTATAATTAATTTAAATAAATTATAAAAATTATATAAGGCATTAATACATTAATGATCAAAATTATTGTATTAAGTATTTAGGACTTGTATTATAGGTATTTTATAAAGTCTTGAAGAATCCGATAGTTTATGACTCGTAATAGTGATCAGCCTATTTATAATATCGATCAGAAATATTTGATCACTGTTTATGTATTCTTAATGCCAATACTATGCCTTTAAGATAATTTACGTTGCCCATAGAATTTAAGCTTCCAGTATTAACTATAAAATATATAAAAATATAATATTACACAGTTATGTTGCGCACAGATTAAATATTTAATACGATTAAGAAAAATCCAGTTTCTATTCATGGTGTTTAAAAATTACACTTAATGTTTTGCTATGTAAACAATTTTATTTTAGTACTTGATATTATTAACATAATCTTGTAGAAAGTATTAGATTTTTAAGTCATTCCGTCTCATGTGCCTAACGATTAAACTCACAATAGCACATTTTATAAAAAGAAAATCCTTTACAGTGTATGTATTTTAACTAGAAATTCGCAAATTGTGGTACTCACTTTAACCACCCATCAATAGTCTTTTTGTACCTACCTAAACCATTTAAATGTGTGTATGTAAATCACACTTGACACTGTTATAGAATGTAATTTTTCATGACAACTCTTAGTACCTACATAATTCAGAACTTTCATGACATACATCTATAAATTACGACTTATACTCATCACCCATTAATTAAAAAATAGGTACAAAATATAGACTGTCTAAATCTAGATTTGGAATCTAAATCGTAGCTTTGTGTATTGTAATTAACGTATGCCATCAAGAAATTAAAAAAAAATAGTCGAACGTAACAAACCTAAACATTTTAAATATTATTCAACCAGCTGTACCTCATGAACAAAATACTAAATCCAAAAACCAAAACCCTAAAACTTTAACATTTTTAATTCCAATTGTTATTAATCAAAATATACTAGATGATAAAATTGTTAAAATCTCGTGTTTATATAAGGAACCATCTAAACTTCAAATCACAGTATTAATTAACTATAAAAACACGCATAAAAGTTATCATTATCATGCCGTCTTAATTATCTAGCTAGATCGTGACCAAAAATTGTATGAAAAAAACTTTTGGTATATTTTTGTAGAAATAAAAACTTTTTACGAGGAAATTTTCTAGTTTAGTATTTCGAAAATTGTTCCGACCAGTAGAAATATCAAAATTGGTTGTGTGCGCTATACAAGCTGTCCAGTGTTACCACATGCCAGGATCTTACCCGAAAATATTGTATATGTTAACTTTTAGCGGGTATTTAGCTTGATATACTGATTTTTTATGTAAATATTAACAAAAAATTACCCATTCGTATAAGATATTAGTTGACCTAAACATGATTATTGAAAATCATTTGTCAAGGAAGGCTAAGTAAAATCTCGTTCAAGGCCTTACCTTTAGACGATTTACTACTATCGATTTTAACTATCGGGAAACGACAGTAGGTAAGCATGTCTCATACAAAACATATGACAGTCAAGAGATATAGACAGTGGTGAATAATGCACATCGATTTCGTAGAGCGTTGTCTCTTTAGCTCAAGACGAGATAATCGGCTTAGTAAGGCGTCTCTGTCACTCACATGGAGATAGTCGGCTTCGTAGAGCGTCGTCTCTATCACTCACACGGAGATAGTAGACTTTGTAGAGTGCCTACCTACCTACTCTAAGAATAGTCATAGAGCAATAGAGACGTCTCTAGCTCTTTGACTACTCTAGCCCAATGTGTATTATTTACCGACAGTACCTGTACTTTTTTTGCGTCCGTATTGGTCAGTAAAATACGGATCCTATGATTTTATTTTCTTTCCTATTCTGTCTTCTTTGATTATAATAAGTACTCATTATAATACCTAGTTATTAATGTATAGCAATCTATGTTATGTAGTTTCTTTGATAAGTCAAAAAGGTGTATATTACCCAACTTTTAAAATTTTACCAGACGTTCGAGCTAAAAGGCAAAAGTGCAACTAATCAGCAATAAGCTGGTTATTCATTTCACGAATATTTCTGTGTACAAAATTAACTATCTATTTAAAAGGATTTTTAACAAAAAATTCCTATGAGATACAACTGCCTCCATAAGGTTTCGAGTTTTTAAACAAATAGTAAATACCTCCTTAGATATAACTAAATAATAATTTTGTCACCGTAAAATAGAAATGATTTTAGTCAATTTATTTCTTTTCTAATCTGTAGTTTTTTATATTTTATATCCAATAATTGTTAGCAAAATATTAAAAAAAAAACATTATATTTATTACCTACATCTCTTTTTTGTAAGACATTATGTTTAGAATAGAATAGAATAATTTTTATTGTTAAGCTGCGTACCTACATGATATTTTAGGGTGCTAAGTTATTCAGTTCGAACAGTTTTGTCCATACGTACGTTTGCCCGGTACCTACATATAAATTTTATAGTTTAGTTTAGTAGAAAATTACAATTTTGTTTAGTAACGAAATGATTTTTTTATTATTTTTAAATCATAACACTCATGTCTGATTGGAATATCAACTGTGTAACTATGTCTTTAAGAACCAAATTGAATGTAGCATTTTTGTATCAGCTTTTGTAATAAACTTTCCAAATGTATTGATAATGTTTGTTTTTATTCATTGTCCCACAATGCTTGTTTTTATGTGTTATACATATCTTTATATCATTTATTAATATTTTTTTTAACGTTGAAATAAAAGTCTTCGAAAATAGATCTAATGAGAAAATAAATTCTAACTAGATCCATCATGGATCTGGCCCATGGATCTACTGAGAATGAAGCTATCGTGCGGCGCATGACTACAATGTGTAAACTTAATCGTGCGAATGAAACTAAAATATAATAATAAGTATGCCAACTAGTTTTTATAACCTACTCGAGTTTTGTTGTAAGTACCTACTAAATAGTGTGTCAATTCATACTGCCATCTACTTGTGAGCCAAGTTATACCCACCATCTAAGTATAAACTGTTAAAGTTACGTAAGTCTTAATAACGTTAAACTTTGTTTTAAATACTACTTAGTTTATAATATAAGTACCTATGTATTCTTATTGTATAATGTATGTATAGAATATACACAATGAATGTTTAGTGGGTATGTACCTAATTCTTAAGCAATAGTGAGTGCTTACGATGTTCGAGTAGGTAGGCCTTGCATATCCGAAATAAATTTCATTTCATTTCATTTCATTTATTATTAGAATCTGAGCCTGTATACTTTCCTCTGGGGCCGTTAAACCAAAAAGTACCTAATCGGTGGTATTCATCTTCATCCCAGTGATACCTTTGAAAGAAAAAAAAATCAAAATTTTATTTTACGCCATGAACACGCATGGATTTTCACGTCAAGGAAAAGCGGTCAGGAATTTAATAAATTATGTAAGTAAATTGAACTAACGTTAAACCTTCGTTGAACACTGCTTAAACATTGATTGATGTACGTTTAAGAATAGCAGACTGGTTTTAAACATTGATTAAACTTAACTATCGTTAACGAACAGTGGTTTTGACACGCTTTTAAATCCATTTAACTCTTGCTTAGATTATTTAACTGCCATCACGAGATGAGAGCTGATCATCACAGGCAAAGTGGAAGGGAAAAAGCCCTGTGGACGAAGTCCATTGCGCTGGTCTGACCAAATCCGCACCACACTCGACATCAAAGTAGGTACACGAAGCCATGATGGCGAACAATCGTCAGAGACAAAGTGATCTGTGGAGGGGGTCACGACCCTCAGCACTGAGGAAAACGCAGCAAGGAGGAGGAGAATTGCTGACGCGCGTCTGCCGGTCAACTGCGGTCAAAATTATATAATTATAATTATGAACTTTGACAGCAGAGTTTTGGCGGAAAGTTCACGTCGTTGCATTGTATTATTTTTCAAAACTTTTGCTTTTTCCAGTATTAATGTTTAAAATTGGTGGCGTTTTACGCATTAAGTGCTGAATTACGAGCATGTTTGAGGGCAAGTGATATAATGTGGTAAAACGTGATTTTTCGTGTTGCTTACAAAACTCCATAGAAGCTTCTGGTAAAGTTGCCACCGCTTTGCTACAGCATGACTTAGACTGGTCTGTGACTATGACTAGGACATGACTTTGCGTGAAATATTTTATAATACGATGAAAATATAATACTTGACACTGGCTAAATACATTATGTGTGGAGCCAAATTATAAGAAAAAAAAAAACTTTGACAGCAGTTGGACGGCAGACGCCCGTCACTAGCTCTGCTAGCTCAATCGTAATCGGGGGGCTGGAAACTTGAGATAAGTACCTACCAACATGGATGAAATATCTTTTTTTATTAGCTCCATGCCTACCAACTAATTATACTTAGTATCTAAACTTCCAAATTAAGGTCTTTAATCTATAGCATTTTTTAATTAAAACATACCTTCAGTGAGCATACCTTTTCGGCAGAAAATCTGATATTCTTCTTCTGAAATCAGCAACATTGTACATATTATTTCCTTGCATGTACACGTATTTCTCATTCCCTTTAGCTTTCGGTTTGGGCCTCCTCGTCGTTAGTTCTATACTGGTATCGCCTTCCATGTCCATATCACTGGCTTCATTATCATCATTTGCAACGATTACTGCCTTTTTTTCTGCACTATTATCAGAATCATTGTTTTTCCCACTACCAGAATCACTATCATTATTCTTGCCATGATCACTATCAGAGTCCTGATCATAATTTTGAAGATTGTCATCAGAAATCACTTTGTATCTAGAAGGTTTATAAACATATTCATCTGAATCACTTGAATCTGAACTAGCTTTGGTTCTAACATCTGTAGTAAACGGTCTTCGAAATGGAGCATTGTCATTGTCAGCCTTCCTAAATCCATCTCTTATTGGTAGATTTTTTCGGAAGCCTTCAAACGCTCTGAAGTCATCAATATCCACGTAGTTATCGGCGAAACTGCTCGCTGATCTTACTAAGTCTTTAACATCAAGGTAGTCTTGAGAGAATCTACTTAAATCAACCGATTCATAAACTTCACTAGTACGTTTGTTATAGTTATCATAAGCTGGGTGAGTTTTATCGTTTCTTTTCATTGCACTGTCTTCGGGGTTTTTGTCACGTTTGAGAGTTTTGAAGCATTTTATTTGTTGGATGTTGTTGCCATACATGCTGCCGAAGAGTCTTTGACACAGATTTTTGTGCAGCTTCGTCTTCTTCGAATCAGTAACGGATAGTTTTTGTTTAGTGAATATTGGTGGTAGTGTTGGCTGGAAGCGGTCCTCGTAATCCTCCTCCGCAATAGAATAATAATCATCATAATTATTCAATGGTAAGTCGTTTTCATGTGGAACGTCAACTACGTAAATGTTTGCAGCTTCTATCACTTTCACTGAAAGTAATACAAAATTATGATGATTTACCTATATACAAAATGACCTTGAATTGGTATGTTATCCAGAAAGAGGGTAAATCTACACCTCAATGTAGACAATGTTTCTCCTACGACTTTACTAAATTAATAGTTTTTCATTGAAGAAATGTCGTGTAAAGTTTACGTTCGAAGATAGCCTTAGCGCAGCTGGGTGGTTGAATTATGTCATTGACCGAGTGCACATAAATGCGTTTAACGACCTGTGCTTAGAATTGAATTTATGGTATCTTGTTAACTCTCGTAGCGATCGCACGTAAAATTTTGCGAGTGTATTTATTTTTTACCATGGAGTTTTGAAAACACCCAGTTTCAAGCAAGGCTCTCCCAACTTGTAGGGTATCATGGTCCCAGTCCCCCTGTTTCGGGATAACATACCAATTCAAGGTCACCTTGTATAGCAGTAGGTATGTCGCCTGCTTGATACTGATGATACTAGAGACGGTCAGATGCGGGTTCTAGCTCGTGATTCATTACATTAAAAATTATCTAAAGTTACGGTAAGCAAATGTACCAAGTACAAGATTAAAACTCATTATAAAATGTACCTTGGAACTTAAAGTATAATCTGACTAAGTACTTACAAGACGTGAAACATATGAAAGACCAAAATAAAGGTCTGAAATAATTCATTTTCAACTAACATTACAGCATTTTAATCAAAGGAAAAGAAAATAAAAAATACTGAAAAGTAATAAGCCGGCACGAGGTACATGCTCAACTGTAATTGATTTGTATATGAATTTTATAAACTTCTATGATTTTTTTGTTGTCTGTCTGTTTATCAGGGATAAGTAGTAGCGATGCCAATTAATGCGATTTTGCGTAAACTTCACAAACATGCTAATTCACGAGTCTTAGCATGGTAATTGCTATTGCTATGCTATTTGCTAAAATGAAATGAAATGGAAATGAAATGAAATATGAAATGAAAATTGAAATGAAAAATGAAATGAAACTTTATATCAAAAATTAAATTCAAAATCAAACAAATGAATTGAAATTTCATATTTCACAGAATTTCGAAACTAAATTTCATTTGCTAAATGCTAATTGATCGCATGCTAAAAATTAATGCGAATGCTAATTATTCCATCATAAGTAGGTAGTACCTACGTACCTAATTTGCCGTTAGATCACGTACACTATTCTGTAATCACGTACAAGCTAGAATTATTATATATGGCATTATAAACTTCAATAAAAATAAAAAACGATAAAACAAAAATAAAAAAGAAAATTGATTTTTGGAGCTTTATTTTGAGTTCGGGTAACTACTTACCAGAAGTACGGGAGTACGGGAGAGTTTCGTTTAGCTAGACCCACAATGACCACAGTCAATTATCATTAACAACCTGAAGACGTCTCCTGCTGAACATAGGCCCGCCCCAGACAGCGCCATTTCGAGCGGCTGCTCGCCTCCTACATCTACCGGCCATCATTCTAAAACCTTTCTTCCTTATCGGTTGTCAGTTCTGCGACTGATGTGGCCTGCCCATTGCCATAATCCTCAGTAGGTAAAATTTTTGTATCTGTGAATGCAGGCAAACCAGCGAGCAGTGGATAGTGTTCTCAATTAATTGAATTTATAATTGGAGTTGCTTCCGGCGATTAAAATACGTCTTAATAGTTTGTAAAACGAGAAAATTTAATGAGATTTTTTATCATAGTTTGGTATGCCGTAGGTACTTTGGTGAAGTCTATTTTTTTAAATAATTTGTAGGCGTAACATTTGACCACTGTCTCACTCACCTGGTGGTAAGTGATGACGCCTTTTTTAGTCGGTAGGTACCACGATGGTTAGCTTATAATTAGAAATAACGATAAATTATTTATTTATTTTTGTTACCAAAGCTCGTAGATTAGGTACCTATACCTACCTAGTAGGCCGGTGGGCTTTACTCTTTAACTCATTATGACTAAAAGTAGCTCAAGAGTTAAGATAGAAAAGGGAACCTAGAGTTGCATTAGAGGCAGGGTCTGGTAAGCGAAAGCTGGGAGGCAGGGTTTGGGACGCTATATAAAACTAAAAGGCAATAATGGGGACCGAAAGTTGGAAGCCAGGATATGTGCGAGACTTAACTTCATTTTTAGTTGATTTTTGAATATTTACTCTTATTCTAAGGTGTGAGAGCATATGGGTAGGTACATTTACAGATTTTAAACTAGCTAAATGCTCTTGAACTCCAATTAGACGGGCCAGATAGCTCAGTTGGTAGTAACCCTGCCTTCTGAACTGAGCTGTGGGTTCGATTCCTACCCAGGACAAACATTTGTGTGATGAACATGTTTGTTCTGCGTCTGGGTGTTATATTGTATTCTATGTATCTATTTACAAACAAAAAGTATCTAAGTATTGTATCAGTTATCTGGTTCCCATAGTACAAGCTTTGCTTAGTTTGGGGCTAGATGGCGCTGTGTGAAATGTCCACACATATTTATTTATTTATTATTATTATTTAATTCTCCATTAAAAAGCGACACGCTCGTGTATGTGACGTGTGGGTGTGTACTAACACGTACTAGGGGTCTCTAGCAAAGATACCAACCACTAACGCTAACGCCTCACGCTAACTCTAAATTGTAGTGAAATTACATTTCGGAAATCGCTAACTTTTCCGCAGCGAATGTCATTGCAATACATTTTGGAGTTAGCGTGAGGCGTTAGCGTTAATGGTTGGTATCTTTGCTAGACCCCCTGACCTGAAAGCGCTTCACGTGCCGCCCGCAAGCTGCTCAAATAGTGCGCGCAAACTGCCAGTTTGCACACATCAAATTGCTGCTATTTTACAGTTTGTTATTTGCGCGTGGCTGTACACGCGCGGCTATTGCGCCGTTCACGCGCGTTGTCTAACCTACCTTGCGACCATGCAATACATGAGCGCAGCCCGCGATCGTCAATCGCCTGTACTGATTTGGCTGAAATTCTGCAGACAGATGGCTGATTGGTACTTCAAGACTAATTTATTATACCTACACTTGGAAAACTATTCAATAGCGGGTGAAACCGCGAAACATCTCCAGTAAAGTAGGTAAATAAAACAATAAATTATTACGTCAAAATTTAGTGCTTCCACTGTTATCTCATAGTCCTGTTCAGCCAAAAGTTGTCGCGATGCAACTTATTTTTGTTATTGCCCCAAATTCATCCACGTGCATCCGTTCGCATTCGTCTGTTATTCTAAAACCGCCGACTTCTCCATAATCTAGCATTTCTGGCAACTCCGATTTCCTACTCAGGTCTTTAACATCTAGGTAATCTTGGGAAAATCTTGTTAGGTCGTCGAACGGATACCTCGGCCTTCTAACAAGTTTTTGATGACGCAATTCATTGTGATAAGGTAGGAGTTTCAATTTGTGTCCACCATTGTTTGATCGTTCCTTTATACTATCAAGACATCTTTTCCATTGCGATTTCCCCCCGTATATGCTTCCGAAAACCCTGTTGCAGTCATGGCGGGATGCAACCGGCGGTTTTTTAGAGTTGCCAGATAAAGTTTGCAAATATTTCTCCACGTTTGTATATTCTCTAGGTTGTCTGTGTTTTGAAGCGAATTCATAATCGTAATCGGACACACTTATTGGATCGTAATCGTCGTAATTCTGCAGTAGTTGAACGTCATCCTTGTTTGGATCCAAAGCATCAAGAAGGTCGACTTGTGCAGACTTTGTCCCTAATACTGAAACTGTAATAGAATCAATTCTATAGGAAAGATACTGCATGCTGTAGGTATTTCATTAATATTATCAATATTAACCTCAACCCCCCTCCCACACATGAAGAGCTTACTGGATGGTAGAATTAGGTAAGTACCATGCCATGCTATGCATCAAGCACGTCCTAGGCCTGAAGTCTGTTTGTTTTCCTATGCACAAACTTAAGCTTGTTCTATCGCAAAAATCGAAACCGCCATCTTCTAAATTAAGACGACTTGCTCAACCACCGCACCACAGAGGTTCTAATTAAGGCTTTACATTCTACCGAGTGCTGTTGCGATGTTCATCAAATGAGGTCTATGGTACCTGAGTATTTTTGCCTCTCTTCACGTAATTAAGGTAAGTAGGTATAAGGCTAGCAAATTGCCTAATTGCAGTAGATATAGTTAGAACTGATGAGTAAGCTCAAAGTCGCACAGCGAGCTATGGAGAGAGCTATGCTCGGTGTTTCCTTGCGAGACAAGATCCGAAATGAGGAGATCCGCAAGAGAACTATATTAACCGATATAGCTTTCAGAATCAGCAAGTTGAAGTGGCAGTGGGCGGGCCACATCGCTCGTAGAACTCACAACCGTTAGGGAAGACAGGTTCTGGAGTGGCGACCACGAACTGGAAGACGCAGCGTAGATCGGCCCCCTACTAGGTGGACCGACGACCTGGTCAGAACCGTGGGAGCCGATGGATGCAAGAGGCAAGCAGTCAAGGTGGCGCTTTTTGGGGGAGGCCTATGTTCAGCAGTGGACATCTTCAGGCTGATGATGGTGATGATAATAGTTAGAACAATGTTTACAAAAAATCCTTGTATAATAGGCATGATGACTAACATTTTTTTTTGCATTCGTTTTTAATCTTCTTTATGAAAGTATTATTTACTTGTTCATTTTCAATAGTAGTCATCATGGCTATTAACGATAAAATACTTACGTGATATTACAATGAAATAGGAACAAAGCAAAAGGTTTTTTAAATACGCCATTTCATTCACAGTTATCACCACATTTAGAAATAAATAAAATATAGTAGGTAATTGAGTAAAAACAAAATGAAAACTATAAATTCAATATTAGGTACACTATATTATACATGTTACCGTGTAATTGCGTTTCTATAAATATAAGAAACTAAATAATGCAAGGTGTTCAAATGTTTGTCTGTCTGTCTTAATACAGGATGTAATTTAATTCATTAGCATAAACTGACCCCATGATACTACATCATTTATAGATGATTATTAACGAGTAAAAGTGTGTAAATGAAAATATTTTTATTGAAAATTATGAAGATTGCCGCGGCGCCTAACGCAGTTGGCACGGATGATTTTGATACATTTAAAAGTTTTTATACCTTGAATACTAATTAAAAACAGTACTACATTATTTTAATTAAATTTTGTATTGTAGCATTTGATTAAGTAAGTTATTCCATTTTTGGAGTTAGAATTCAATAATTTTGGTCCACACGTGACCGGTATCAGGATTAGGTACTTAGTTTCAAAGGATGCTAATGAATTCAATTACACCCAGTATAAGCTAGATTCTGTCCTTACACTAGAAAATCGAAATTATATTATTATCATCGTCATCATCAACAGCCTGAAGACGTCTACTGGTGAACATAGGCCTCCCCCAAAGAGCGCCACTTTGAGCAGCTGCTCGCCTCCTGCATCCATCCAAACCTATATTATAAGATATAAAATAACAAAAATGCCTCTAACATACATTTCCCAAAACTGCAACAAAATTTTTGCTTTAATAAATATAATTTAACTAAACTTAACACTTAACTTTGAAATTTAACATTATATTTTGTACATGAATGCAAATAAATGAATATGAATATGAATTTGATTACGGTACAAAAAATACGATGAAAAATATTTCAAAACTCAATAGGCATGATGACTATTATTCAAAATGAACAAGTAAATGTTACTTTCATAAATAAGATTAAAAATGAAGGCAATAATTGAAAAAATAAGCAAAATCGGTAAGTAAATCACGGAGTAATAAGCTTTTAAAGTTTCTGTAGGGCGCATCTCCTGTCCCTTTCTCGCGAAACAGAGCGCTTCACAGTTACTATGAAAAATCCACTCGTGACGTCACATGCCAAAGTGATTGTATGTAAAGCTACCACAGCTTAGTAATGAGGTACTATGAATGACCTTGCTCTGACGTCACTGGCCGTTTGAGCTATCTCTTTCTATTCCGGTTTTTAAAATGTTTGTAACTTTGTCATTTTTTGACACAACATAACATTACATAATATATAAAACACTCAGATACTAAGCTATTACACTAAACAACTAAACTAATTTATAAAACCAAACTACTACCAAACTAAGGCTGAGTTGCACCAGCTTACTTTAACTCTAACTTTAACGCTAACTATAACCGTTCCACGCTTCGCGGGGCGGGCTAATGTCAAAATTTGACCGTAACTTTAACCGTGATTATGGTGCAACTCAGCCTAAAACTATAAAATTAATAATACCTATAATACAAAACGAATCTAACAAACCACTGTCAGTAGGCAAAGTGGCCAAAATGCTGGCAGCATTGCCACGTTGAATGGAAATTTGAGAAATGTAATTTTTGTTTTCACAAATGTTTATCTTTTGAGAAATATTATTGATTTATGCATAAAAGTTTTTAGTCATCATGCCTATTACATTTTTTTTTCTATTTTTGTTTTTTCAAAGATACCCGGCTGCAATGGGGCTTTAGCCGGGTTATGTGTCCACTAAAACCCTCCCGGTGGCCTACCTCGGTGCATGGCAGAGGGCTCCGGGATCTCCTACGGAACGCACCGGTGCCCTCGTCGCACTTGCCAAAGCACATCCGTGGGGTGACTGATGGTCTGTCATCCGCAAAATCATGCAAGCCCCACGTTTCGTCCGGGCTTCCACCCTAGAAAGGGATCTGAAAATGGAGTCGGTGGAAGCCCACATTAGAAGACTGACAGGAGCGCTGTTTGAGAGGGCAGACGCGTCGGGGTGGTCTCACATTAGGGAGATCGCCCCATACCACAGAAGACCACCCGATAGGAAAGGGTTCCCAAGAGACCTCGTCGCTAGCGATAGCGACGAGTCGGATGACGGGTCGTTGTCGCCACAGGACTGAGCCGGTCGCTGGGTCGTTTTGTCGGGCCTCACCCGGTACCGCCGGGGGTCTCACCCGACACGGACGACTCGCCCGGCTCGCACGGTCTAGTGGCGACCCCGCCATCCCCCATCTGAAGAGCCAACAACACCCGGACAGACCTTAAACCCCCCCCCAAGAGGGGAAAACCACAGCCTTCAATAAGGCACCCCAAGGACCCGCGCATATTCATGCGCGGCGCAAAGAAACCCTGGACAGGGGGCAAAGCGCCCCAAAACCAGCACCTCGCGCCCACACAGGGTCTGCGAGAAGAGGATGAAGGTGGTCTGTCACCCCCTAAGCCTCATGGCGCTAACGTGATGCACGCCACATGCGTCACTGTGTATTTTTTCCACAACTCTAGCCACCCCGAGAGTGGCGAGCCGGTTGGTCTCCTCAAAGTTCTCCCCGTCGGCGAGCACCAACGTGTCATCTGCGTAGCACACGATATTCACACCTATGGGGAGACTGATGCGTAAGACTGCATCATATGCGATGTTCCACAAGAGTGGTCCGAGCACCGACCCCTGTGAAACACCGCAATTTACTTCCCTTCGATGGAGCTGTCCATCTGTACCCATGTACTGCACGTACCTCTCTCGCAAGTAGTCCCGAACGACGAACTGCAGGTAGATGGGCACTTCATGGTATTCGAGTGCCCCTCTGATCGTCCCCCAAGGTATGGAGTTAAAAGCGTTGACTATGTCAAGGCTAATTGCCTGCATCACCCTGCCTTGAGATACCGCCTGCTCAGACAGTGTTCGGACGCGCAATATTGCGTCCACGGTTGATCTCCCTGGTCGAAAACCAAACTGGTTATCTGACAGATCGGGACCAGCCCTCCACAAATGAGAGTAGAGACGGGCGGCAATTACCCTTTCAAATGATTTACCAGCCTCATCTAACAGACATATAGGACGATACGCCGATGGAGAATCCGCTGGCCTACCTTCTTTTCTTAAAAGGACCAACTTGGCCTCCTTCCAACCAGTGGGGAATATGCCATTTTGGAAGCAACTGTAAAACAGCTGCTTCAAGTGATCCCCTAGGCCTGCAGAGAGTGCTAGCACCCAAGCCCGACCCGGGATTCCGTCAGGGCCTGGTGCTGTGTTACGTGCCTTAAGGCGTGTCACAGCTCTCTCCAACTCCCGGTCAGTCACCGCAAGTTCACTAGACCAGATGTTCGGATCACGTGGCGCCACTAAGGATACTGCTGTACTGTCCTGGACCCTGGGGAACAACGTGTCCACCACGCGATCAACGAAGTCAGGGTCTAAGGTTTCTGTCAATGGGGAACCCATGGGCGCAGTTTGCCCAGAACGGCTTTGTAAGGTCGCCCCCATGGGTTCCTCTCTAGTCCCTCTAAAAGCTCCTTCCAGGACCGAGTGCGAGCGTCCTGAATTGCAAGTTGGAGTGCAACCGTCGCTCTCCTATACTCATCGTATGCAGCCTGCTTCTCATCAGCTGTAGCTTGCCTTCTCCTCCGGGATCTGGTGTAGTGGCGTCGGGAGGCAAGGCACTCCTCGCGTACCTGCGCTATCTCTGATGACCACCAGTACACCGCTTCGTGTTTGGGTGGTCTGGCCCGGGGCATCGAGGCATCGCAAATCGATGTCATAGCATCCCGGCACCAGATTGCTTTCAGCTCAGGGTCAAACAGGTCCTCGCCATCTTGGTCTGCCATCCAAGCTGCGACGATAGCCGCGGCTGTGAGCAGATCCCTATCAAGTCGCTTTAGAGACCATCGATTATGCCTATTACCTAACCTAACCTAACTAAACCAAACTAGGTAACAACTTATAGGTAAGTACTAGATACACCTAACCAAACCAAAAACAGGCAAATCCGCGTATCGATACTAGTCTTAAACCCCTGAGATTGTACATAATAGTTTCCAATGGTTATTTATAGTGAATCATGGCTTGTAGAATTAGAAATTATTATTTTTGAACATTGGGTAATTATACCTACCTACTTATAGCTGGTAATTCTCAATATTAATACATACATGCATTGAGGTATTATTACGAATATAAAATCGCATATTAATACTAGGTATTATGTGTGTGTGTGGACATTTCACACAGCGCCATCTAGCCCCAAACTAAGCATAGCTTGTACTATGGGGACCAGATAACTGATATAATACTTATATAATTTTTTTTGTTTGTAAATACATACATAGAATACAATATAACACCCAGACGCAGAACAAACATCTATGTTCATCACACAAATGTTTGTCCTGGGTAGGAATCGAACCCACAGCCCTCAGTTCAGAAGCCAGGGATACTACCAACTGCGCTATCGGGCCCGTCCAATTATATTGTACTACCTTTCTTAAGAATTATTATTCGTTAGGTACTTATGTAGTATCTTATGTGTTTATTTTGGTGTGCAATAAAGTATTCTTCTATTCTAGTCCATATTATCTGGGATAATACTGACGCAGCGTACTAAATGCATACTTGTGAATTTTTCAGTAGATAATGTGCCAAGCACCTATAATAATAAAAATACCTAGCACCCAACAATAACATGCTTACTAGATCCCGGACCCTAACTAGGATTCCCTGTATCTAGAGACCCAGGAACTCCGAAGAACATGCTTCCACAACACCCAGACACGGAACTACCTACCCCCTATTCCGATTCACGCTGAAATCGCTATCATCGCTCACAACGCTCACGTTGATTATTCAGCGTTCCGATTTAGGTATCGCGCTCACGACTTTGAGCGCTGTCAATGACTCAGAATAACCAATCACGGACGGCGATATCGCAAGATGGCGTCGGTCATGACGGTGACAAAGATTTCATTGTCGCGCTCACGGCCATTCGGTACGTGTTTTTAACGCGATAATATCGATATTATTGATTTTAGCGTGTCTCGGAATACGGCCGTTGTAGGTACATGCGCGTTCATGGTGCACAAATATACTTGTCCTGTCGCGGGTGTGCATTTTTTTCAATCCTGTAAATGGTATACGTTTTGAGATAATCACGTTCAAAATAGTCGATTTGGGAGCATTCAGCGCCTTAAGGTTTGTATCTCACTGCAAGTTATACTATATTTTACCATCATCATCATCATCATCATCGACAGCCTAAAGACCTCCACCCGCTTCACCATAAAATGTAACTTTGGAAGCATATCATAGCAGTTTGCTATAACCACCTCGCTTGACAGGCGGCTTGGTGATCGCAGATTTTAATGTACCGAAGAGAATAGTGCAGCCCATTCCCTGGATATTCCCTTAGCTGGCTTACGGCACCCATCAGGACTTGCGGGTTGGTGGATGTCACATGTTGGGGAATGTTGGGGGCTTGGCCATGGCGGGGTGTTACCGGGGTTCCCTTCGCCGGTGTAACAGCGAGGCGAATTCTTCACATAACTTAAAATGTCATTAATGCAGGACCATGGATGAAATAAAAAAAAAGTATTGAGTTTTGATTGACATCGAGTGAAGCCCAAAATGGCAGACGTAAGGCGACCGGCTGCATATGATGTGAGTGTGTGCGTGCCCCGCTCGTACGTACGAAGCGTTCCGGCTTCCTAAGGGTGCTTCAGTTTCGGATCAGACGGGATTCCCTCCATCTTTTTATTAGCTCAATGTGGAGGACCAAACGGATTTGAACGGGTGGTTGTTCTCTATGAAATTCAGATTCCACACGATAGGAAACCACGTCGTTATCGTGTCTTGTTCAAATCGTGTCACAGCGTTAGATATACCTTCACTTTAAATTAAAGTTATCTTTATTTTGAATAAAATATATTGACATAAGTGGTCATATCTTTTGATGTTGATGTTTCGGAACACGTCTCGGTAGGACGTATGTTTTGTTTGTCCCGGGTAGGAATCGAACCCACAGCCCTCAGTTCAGAAGGCAGGAATACTACCAACTGAGACTACTATTGGGCCCGTCAATTCCAAATTCATTTCGCGCGGTTTTGTTTACGTTTCATAGAGAATAGACTTTTGCAGATTTCTTATGTAAGACAAGGAATTCTCGTGTTTTCGAAGTAAGGAATCGATAGAGTAAAGGCTCAGTTGAATATGGGGTTTATGCTATACAATAAAACTAACAAAATAATCATGAAAATAATATATTCACTGGATAAAACAACAAAAAAAATAACAATCTATAATAATATTACCTAAATCGCGACATTCCACACAGTAATTAATTAATTATAATTATGTTGCATTAAAACAATTAGGGAAAGTACAATCGTGTATTCAGTAGCAATTAAAATTATTTACATTAAAGGAATAATAATGCTTATAGAATGGCAACCCAGTCCTGCAATATTTTTAACACTGGCAATCCAACATGCAAAAGGTTTAAATATGATATTTTGACAAATTACCCATTTGGTAACACAAAACTACACAATGGTAATATTTTACCATTTTTTAACTCGGCCAGAATACGCTCTATTAAGTATCTCGAAAGATTTTATGACTCTACTTCATTTCAATTTAATTTAGTAACTGGCAACAATACATTAATACTTTGCAAGAGCACAAGCTGGCAACATTCATTCATATGTCAAAGTTGGTTATTTGAAAATTAACAGTAGTCCAAAGAAAGACACGTATTGGCATGTGCAGTCGGAATATACGCTTAAGGCGATTTTTTAGATTTACGTAAAACCATTTTAAAAAAGTAAGTATCTGAGTATAAACAATCATCGATTCAATTTACTATTAAAATATAATTTAATCATTATAAATCACATGATTAAAAAGATTATATTCGAGCAAAATATTTTTTATATTTTAAATTAACTGGCTAAAGCTAAACTTAAAGTGGAGCTGTCCTCTTCTTATAAAGGGGAAGCGAAAAGGATAGCGATATTTTTATTTCGATTAGATTTAGCGACTACAGAATTGCCACTAATAGGTTGAATAATATAATACCTACAGTACAGATGCCTCATCCCATACAACGGAATAACGCGGGCTATTTTACAAATTATTTTATTTCTGCATAACGCAAGATTATCAAGCGATATTTATTGCGTGTTGGCGAAGTATTGGGCCAAATGAATACTAACTAGGTAACTTTCTAGACATGATTTGTCCACCCAAAATTTTTTAATTTGATCGATTTATAATTCGAAAATATTTTGCTTCTAAATAATAAAACCGAAGTAAAATAACAAAATTCTTAACTCTATAAGAATCGATGCTCACTTTTTATAAAGGCTACCTTATTTACGCTAATTTACAATAAAATTTGGTATCTATTTTAATTATAATAATACAAGGTGACCTTGCTATCCCGAAATGGGGGGACTGGGACAATGATACCCTACAAGTTGTTGTTGTTGTTACTTGAAACTGGGTGTTTCCAAACTTCCATGATAAAAAATAAATCCATTCGCAAAATTGCACGTGCGATCGCTACGAGAGTTAACAAGATACTATGAATTCATTTCTAAACACAGGTCGTTAAACTCATTTATGTGCACTCGGTCAAGGACGAAGTTCAACCCAGCTGCGCTAAGGCTATTTTCGAACGTAAACTTTACATGGCATTTCTTCAATGAAAATCTATTAATTTAGTAAAGTCGTAGAAGAAACATTGTCTACCTTGGGGTATAGATTTACCCCCTTTCGGGATAACATATCAATTCAAGGTCACCTTGTATGCATTAAAACGAAGGCAAATATTTTACAACCAATAATAATAATAATATTTGTAAAGGCAAAATTAGAATCACGGGCGGGACTCGAACCTGCATCCATCCATCCCTCAAGCCGGGATATGCTTTACTTAAGCTACCGTGTCCGAATTTTTTCTTCACCTTTACAACCAACTTACGGGGTTGGTAGCGTATCGCGGCTTGATGGATGCGGGTTCGAGTCCCGCTCGCGATTCTAATTCTTCCTTTACGAATTTATATGTAGATAACGCTGAGCAGGCGACTGCTCATAATTATACGTAATCTTATTGAAATTTGTATGAAAATAATGTGTGGAACAAACACATTCAACTTTTAGCTAACGACCTACATAAAAATTTTGGTCAGTAATTAAATTTATTGAAAAAAATCTGTAACTCGATTATTTATGTAGCAACAATAGTAATTGATACTTCCAACTAATAACTTTTAAATTAAAAATCTATTTCAATCTTATCAAACTCATGCCTTGTTTTTTAAACTAAAAATAATTTAAAATATTGTCTATCATTAAATCCAACACAGAGCTATGAAACAAAAGGCGATTTAGGGAGCGTTTTTTTTGCTTTGTGAAATCCAATAATGTTGTTATTGAGAAAATTAATAATATTCATTGAATTAATAACATCTGCTGGGCTACCACAAGCTAATACAAACCAAACATGTGTCATGGCATTATTATTTCAAGGTTACAATAATATTGTTCGAATCCGTACCATGAACTTATAAAGTATTCCTGCGTGTGAACGAGACGCCTACATTTTTATATGGCGTTATCACTGTCGCACGTCAGTGTCAATATGATTTAAAGGTATGACATGACAGTTGTATTTGAGTGAACAATTTAACGTGACGTCATCAAAACTGCTCTGGCTCTGCAACATTAAAGTATTCAAAGTATACTTACTTTTATGTCATTTGTCAATGTATGATTGCAGTAGTATTGAAAGAATAATGCTATAAGACGTTGTGGTTGCCCCGCAGACCTGGCTCACTCCGCGCTTTACATGTGACCGGCCCATCTATTACCGGCTGGGTTATTTCGTAATTTGCAACAAGTTTGCAACAGGCGTAAATTTCGCAATCATTGCTGTCAAACATGACTTGGCAGAAAAGTGACGTTTGACAGCAATCGATGAACAAAAAAGTTCATTCTTTTGTTTCCATCTATTGCTGTTCTGGGCGGTTATTCTCTATGAAAACACAGATTCCACACGATACGAAGCCATGTCGTTATCGTGTCTTGTTCAAATCGTGTCACAGCGTCAGATATACCTTCACTTTACATTAAAGTTATCTTTATTTTGAATAAAATATATTGTCATAAGTGGTCATATCTTTTGATGAGTTGATGTTTCGGAACGCGTCTCTGTAAAACATACGATTTTTGACAGTTCAAATCGCGCCAATTCTCGAATTCCTTGTCTTACATAAGAAATCTGTGAAACTGTATTCTCTATGAAACGAAAACAAAACCGCGCGAAATGAATTTGGAATTGGCGCGATTTGAACTGTCAAAAGTCGTATGTTTTACCGAGACGCGTTCCGAAACATAAACACATCAAAAGATATGACTTATGTCAATATATTTTATTCAAATTAAAGATAACTTTAATGTAAAGTGAAGGCATATCTGACGCTGTGACACGATTTGAACAAGCCACGATAACGACGTGGTTTCGTATCGTGTGGAATCTGTGTTTCCATAGAGTATAACCGCCCAGTTGCTAGTGGCGCTAGTATCAAAGGCCGAAGTTTATTCAGCGACAGGCGGACATCTTGCGACCGATTGCTAAGTGTTCGCGGTCACTTTGCTAACTGCTGGTGCTTAGCTACTTCGCGAATTTTACGTAATACAGTTGCGGGTCGTGCCGTTAGAGGAGCGCCGCTATACCGGTAGAACGGGAGGGAACGTTTAGGGCACGCTTGTAGCTGTGCGACCTGAACTACACTTTATTGTGTTGTAGCTAGAGTCGGTATTTGTTTATGTGACTGCGGAGTGAAGCTTCTGTTACTATTCTGTGATAAATTTAAAATAATAAACAATTTGATCTGAGTTGCTATTCGAAAAAAATTAAATTAATAGGAATATGTTCGGTTTTCTTAAGATTAGCTATTATTGTATAATTTAAATTTAATATTAATTAAATACAATTAAAACAAACATTGGGAAGCTCGGGCCAAATATTACCTAAAATTGTCCTTATAGAGGCGTAAAAATGTCAAACTATGAATTTTTTAATTTTTATTAAATAAAATTTTTTGTTTAGCATGTCACATTTGCAGCACATTTTTTGCTGCCAAATGAAATTTTACGCCATATTATTTGTATAATACAAAAATATAACACATCTCAGTAAAATTATACTAATTAAAATTAATATTTACTGTCTTTTTGGAACGAAAATATTCGACTTAAAAGGATTCAAACTTACGTTAAATTTATAATAGCTTTTATACAGCGCCATCGGATCCATAATTTCAAAAGAAAAAAGACCAATATGATAAATGAATAATAATTATGGTAAAATCAATCAAATATTTCATTGCACATAATTAATAATTACAAACTAATTTGGTCGATGTACTAACGTAAAGATGATAAGATGGCAACACAGTATAATGTTAAGTTGACAAAAAAAAAATTCCCTACCCGTTCCTACCCTTTTTCCTTTTTTTGATGGCCCTCAAAGGGTTAATTATTTTTACATCATAATATTTTTAGAAAGCGCTTTATCAAAGTGATGCGTGAATTTGAAGTGCATTGAAAAAATATTTCAAGTTTAAAAATATGACAATTTTATTCTGTCGTTGTTTACGTTGGATGGTTAGCAGTTTTCATATGCTTATAGGTTGGTATCTACCCAGCTTTACAGCGCTAACGAACGCTTTTTGGTCGATGTCAAGATAAGAAGTCTTTATTATTTGGTAATGCAATACTAAGAAATTTAAACAAGAGCTGTGCATTTAGATTTTTTAAACTGCATTTTCTTAATTAATTTTTATTAATCAAGTTATCGTTTTTTTGTTTCTAGAAGCTTTTATCCATTTCAGACCATTGGAGATGAGTCGACAAATTGAAATTGTCACATTTAAATAACATATAGAAAATATAGGACAATTTTTTTTATTATATCCGAAAATATTTATTATTTTACAAATCCGAAATACGCAGAAAGTATACATAAGCATTATAGTTTATATTATATTTCATATAATTAATTAACAACTTACAGTGGCTGGCGAATAATATGACACGCTGATTATAATTATTTATATTTGATTAAATTACTTATTGAAAACAGAAGCTATTTTACTGCATTATTATTTAAATTATTGCAGAATTATTATTACCACATGATTACAAACATTCTCAATGTCAAAAAATAGGAAGTTATGCCAAAACGTTCAAAAACTGATGTCTTTTTGGTACTTTAAAAACATTTTAATAACTCAACGCCTGCCGAATCGCAACTGAGTACAAAAGAGACTTACGTATTTGCAGCTCATTTGAGTTGCATAATATCACACGAACCTTATTATTCAAGACACTTTCGTTTTAAAAACCAAAACTGAATTAATTTATTAAATTATTATTTCATACTGTATCGGTACAGAATCACAAATTTGTTCATTTATAATTTATATATTTTTTTAATCAGCGTGCTATATATCGCATCATACACTGCACTACTATATTGTCAAGACGACATTGTCTCCGTGTGAATGCCATTATAAATATTTCCATAGCGAGCAATATGTAAAAGCTATAATTATATACAATTAATTTTCTATTCCATATTACATCCCGGCACTGTACAGTAATTAAGTCAAAGACAAGTACTCTGCTTCTGTGCACGAACAAGTCACGTTCTAGCATCAATGGAAATTCAGTCTTTCTGGTAGAAAAGCCAGTTGAGTAATGCCTGTAAGACAATTGCCAGTACAAATCCCCCGAATAAGTCCCACGAGTGGGAAGTGGTGGGCGCCCTGCCCACGTTTTGGGGTCTGTAAGCGGTTACCCGCTGGTTTTCGCTTATGGCTGCAACGTTTCTGTTAAGTCGTTCTATGGCAAGTGTCTGTTCTCTTAATGAAGCGTCTATTGCGTGGAGAGTTTGTTTTAATGTTCGTCTGTGAATAGAGAAATAGCTCTGTGAAATCGTGTCATCAGTGAGTTAATTTTTGTGACGAATTGTGGTCAATATCAGACTTAATTGTGGACATTATCATACCTTTAGTGAACACTCTTATATTGAAATGTCAACTGTCACTATGTGGATAGAAGACGACATATCTTTTTTTTCTTATATTTTGGCTCCACACATAGTGTATTTAGCCAGTGTCAAGTATTGTAATTTTTCATCGTTAAAGAATATATCACGTAAAGTCAAGTCTAAGTCATAGTCCAGTCTAAGTCAGGTAGTCGTAGTCTAAGTCATGCTCCAGTAAAATGGTGGCTTTACTAGAAGCTTCTATGGAATTTTGGAAGCAACACGAAAACTCACGTTTCACCACATTATATCACTTGCCCACACTCATGCTCGTAATTCAGCACTTAATGCGTAAAACGCCACCAATTTTAAACATGAATACTGGAAAAAACACAAGTTTTGCGAAATAATACAATTAAACGAGTGAACATTTCCGCGTTCCCGCCAAATCTCCACGACATATCTTTTCTTTAAGAAAGCTTACATCAACCACTCACACACCCAAACTACAACTACGGTCAACAAACATCAACTAGTGTAGCACTCCAACTTAAGATCCCACATAACAACTTTAGCAATTACCACACCGAACCATCAATCACTCTCAAACCCAAACATCAACGAACTTTCAAACCTCAACTTCAACCAATCTCACACACAAACATCAACCACACTGTCACCCAAACGTCAACCACTCTCACACCCCATTATCAAATACTGTCACACCCAAACAGCAACCAGTATCAAACCACATCATTCGAACTCTATCTACTCTTCTTCACCCCAACTTCAGCCTCATTCGCACCCAAAATTATAACACTTTCATCTCTCAATTTTAACCACTGTCACATCCCAACATCAACCACTCGAATACCCCAGCCTTAAGATACTTTTCATTTCATTTTATTATCACACTCCAACGTCACACAACCACATCAATTTGATTAAAAGTTTTACACCGAAACGTCAACCAGTATCACACCCAAACTAAACCAATGTCACACCCAAACATCAACCAATTCCACGCCCAAACATCAACCGATTTCACACCCAAATATCCACCTCTCACACACCCAAACAACACACACTATCTCGTCAAACCACAGCCACAAATCTCACGTTTTATATATACTCACGAGGTAGGTTTGACAGTCCTGCTATGCGCCAGTTCGTCATGTGTATCGGAGTCGCTTTGCTTGTGGTCGCGGCGGGGCGGGGGCGCAGGCGCGGGGGGCGAAGCACCCACTTCTATTGGGACTCCACGGACCGATTGTATTATAAAGTCCTCTTCGAACTCTATCTGTTCTTCTGGTTGCCATGCACTGTGGATTGGGGAAGTTTTTTTTTGAATGGCGTGACGATCTAGTCGTTCACCTGATGTTAAGCGACACGGGAAATAACAGTTGCAGCGGAACTTTAAAGCTATAAAGTTTCGTGTGACACTACTTTGTGCTGCTCGTCATCATGAGACATCACACAGTCTAGTAATCAGACTCACAGACTGGTCATAAAGTTAAGCTAGTGAAAGTACTGGGCAAATCTCATTTGCCCAGTAATTTCACTAGTTACAATGCCGTTCAAACCGGAACACAGTAGTGCTTGCACACTACTGTTTGGCGGCAGAATAACTGGCAAAGCGGCGGTACCTACCTAGACGAACTTTGCAGATAAGTCCTCAAAATAGATTTCCACATACAACAATAAAAAAAATTAACATGCCCCATTTAAAAAAATGACTGAATTTTAGAGTCCCGTACCCAAAGGGTAAAACGGACCCTATTACTAAGGCTCCGCTGTCCATCCGTCACCAGGCTGTATCTCATGAACCTTTTTTTAGTTAGACAGTTGAAATTTACAAAGATGATGTATTTCTGTTGCCGCTATAACATATACAAAAAACCAGAACAAAATAAATATTTAAGAGGGCTCCCATACAACAAGCGTGATTTTTTTTGTAAATTTTATAGATAAAGGTACGGAACCCTTCGTGCGCGAGTCCGACTCGCATTAGTCCGGTTATTTAATATAACTCACGTGGTATTAATATGGTTGTACTGCCACCCCTGGTCTATAAACCCTTCTGGCGATGGAACCAATGAATGTCGGAACAAGCGCGGAGTCCACGAAGCGAGCTGCATTTTGGCGCGCGTTCGCTGTGCCTCCTCTATTATTGTCTTCTGCTCTGTGGCCGCTATCTGATCACAGATAAACAATCACAGTTTAGATCACAGAGCACTAAAAAACATTTCGCACCCAGATAGAGGCACCTATTGACTTTAGTTATCACCAACAGCTTGAAGACGGCCACTGTTGAACATAGGCTTCCTCAACAGAGAGCCACTTTGAGCGGCTGCTCGGCTCCTGCATCCATCGGCTTCCCGCGGTTTCCGTTGTCGGTCCACCTAGTGGGGGGACTACGCTGCGGCTACCACCCGACCCCTTTACAATCACATTATAGTAACACTAGTACCTACAACTTTCTGAGAAAAAAAAAACAAAACAACATAAGGGAAAGACATAGGCCCTATTCCGATTCACGCTAAAATCGATAATATCGACATTATCGCGCTAAAAACGCGTACCGACGTAAACGTCATGACCGACGCCATCTTGCGATATCGCCGTCCGTGATTGGTCCCGAGTCATTAACAGCGGTCAAAGTCATTGAGCGCAATATCTGAATCGGAACGCTGAAAAATCAACGTGAGCGCTGGGAGCACTATGAGCGATTTTAGCGAGACTACGGGGATAGTAGAAATCAGAAATTGTATAAAAATTTAGATAAATTGTAGTGAAAGAACCATGACAATTGACTTAAGTTTAAAATATGAATTTCTGAGTTTTTTTTAGTTCGGACGTGGTCGCCGACTGTTAGATACATAGATAAAAAATGCTTTATTGCACAATCAACAAAAATGTACATAGGCGAACTTAATTCTAGAGACTGTTGCCCTTATTTGTAAGCTCAAAGTCACGGAGCTATGAAGAGAACAATGCTCGGATGTTTCCCTGCGAGATAAAATCCGGAAGGAGGCGATTTGAAGAACTAAAGTGACCGATACAGCTTTTAGGATTAGCAAGTTGAAAAGACAATGGGCAGGCCGAACGAAACTGACAACCGATGGGGAAGAAAGGTTCACTATTTATTTATTGATCTAGTACTACTGGTCCAATGTTTCGCTATCACTGGCTGTAGACTTATAAACCGGCCAAGTCTTGATCTATCAGCTCGTTATATTCATCTTTTAATAATATAAGGGGCCATAGATAAATATTTTTATTTAAATCGTTTTTACTATCTCCCGTGTGTAAACTTTCGCCGATCTGTAAAAATTAGTTCCACATAGTTATTGCCACTGACCTTGTTTCGTGAGATGGATTCTAACAAGGGAACCAGATAACTGATAGAATACTTACATAATTTTTCGTTTGTAAATACATACATAGAATACAATAGGTATTGAGATAAAACTTTTCATTCCCTAAGTTCCATTTAAGGGCCGAAAAAGGCCAACTTTGGGTGGGTTCCGAATTTGAGAAATATTTCCACATTCAATTATCCTTACCTGGTCATCATTGGCGATGGCCTCGGAAACCTTGAGCCAAAGCCTTTGAGACTCAAACTCGAGTTGCTGGTCCAACTTCATCAGGTACCTTGGTAGACGCTGGTCTTTTAGGATCGCCACGTCCAACAGATTGGATTCTTCCTGGAGGTGATTGTGATTAAAGATGAATAATTATATTTGCATATAATATTTTTATTTTAGAGTTCCGGTAGGTATCGCGCAAGTACACGTGACGGCCCGTCTGACCGGGTCGGTCCGCGCGTGACGTTAGAGGAGCGCCGCTATACCGGTAGAACGGGAGGGAACGTTTAGGGCACGCTTGTAGCTGTGCGACCTGAACTACACTTTATTGTGTTGTAGCTAGAGTCGATATTTGTTTAAGTGACTTCGCGGAGTGAACCTTCTGTACATGTGCTAGTGCAGTATAGGATTAACAATGACACTTATTACAATAGACCTAAAGTTCATTTTCACCTCAGCAGCTCAAACAGGCACCCTTTACTGCGAGGAAACAGTGTGCAAAATCGTATTTTGCTCACTGCGTGAGACAAAGTGATTTTTTAATATTATGACTTTGCGGTAAGTATACAGGATGTAATTTAATTCGTTAGCATAAATGGAGCCCATGATAGTACATCATTTATAGATGATTTATTAAAGAGTAAAGAGTGTAAATGAAATAATTTTTATTGAATATTATGAAGATTGCCGCGGCGCCTAACGCAGTTGGCACGGATGATTTTGATACATTTTAACGTTTTTATACCTTGTATGTACTAATTAAAAACAGAAATTCATTATTTTAATTAAATTTTGTATTGTAGCATTGGATTAAGTAAATTATTAAATTTTTTGGAGTTATTATTATTACCAAACCAACGTGTTAAAATTCAATAATTTTGGTCCACGCGTGACCGGTATCAGGAGTTGGCACCTAGTTTCAAAGGATGCTAATGGATTCAATTACACCCAGTATTTAGCCAGCTTTAGGGAGTTTTGGAGAGAACTTAATTTTTTCTTCTTTTTCTTTTTCGTAGTCATATTTTTGGCGGGAATGCGATAGTGTTTCGTTACTAGGTAAGTACCTACCTGGTAATGTTCTCACTGCTGAGGTGAAAAGTTGTCTGTGCTACTCGAGAGCAAAGTTTTTGCATCAACTTTGCTCTCATATTGCACAAACAACTATTTCTCCACTCACCCCAGTCTTTTTGTCTTTGATATCGATCCTTCCGTCCCAATACCCGTCGACCGTCGCTATCGTGTCCTTCCCTTTTTTTATTCGTCCGGATATCGCGTTCGTTTGATCGGCACTGCTTAGGAACGACTGAAAAAAACAAAATTTACTAGCAGTTCTGCGAACAGTAGAAAGTAACAAGTATTCATCCTAAACGGCGTGGCAGAAAATATCCCCCATTTTTGGAGGAAAAACACTTTCAATCAAAAACCGCCGACGGCAAATAAATATATGATATTGTAAATTCGTTAAAATTAGTTGAAAAATACGTTCTGTTGGGTTACTCTTGAATCCAATCTCAATTTCACTCAAATTCTAATCCGAATCAATCACCAATACCTTTTCTTCTCGTGTAGGCAAGTGGTCAGCCCTGGTGTCAGAATTTTTAGGCCGAATTTAAAGGCTTCTGACTTGGCTTCACGACTAACGATAACAGCCGGGACCGACGGCTTAACGTGCCCTCCGGGGGCATGTTCCCAAAGTCGAAGCGCTTAGTAGCGACCGTCTTCAAAAAACATGTCAGAATAAAATTTACATTTTCATCTTGGATCCTTTTCTTTCACGTACTGGTTACCTTTTGTTTAGCTCTTAACTCAGAACCTGTATATAATGCAGTGGTCATATTCATATTTTGAAATTGATCGGAGTAACATTAGGTACCTAATATCGGCAGGCTGTGACATTCTTTAACCTATATCTGATTAGAATTCCCCGTTAATAGATATAACCAATCCGTAAGCGAAGCTTCATCACAATCGGTTCACGTATATCCTCTCGTCTACACAAACACAATACAAAATACGCACAAAATAAATACCTCACATCACTGACACTCATCTACCCTCACTTCCGTACCACAATCAAGCACACTTGCACAGAATACCTATCTCATAAGGAACGTAAGAGGGTAGATCCTGCGACACAGGCACGCCTAGTGCGGGATCTAAGTCTCCTGAATAATTATGTAATACTTACATAAGTCGTACCTACCTTTTAATTTGTAATACACATTTATATACTTATACTTATCCATACTATATCTTGTCAGTGTACCTACTTGTGTTGTTGTGTAGAGAAAGAAAGAAAGAAAGAAAGGATCTCAACGGAATGTCAATAACATATCCCCATCCTCTCCCCTCCACCCACTCTCATCCACCTTCCATGGGGTGGGGGAAAGAAGAATACAATAGCATCGGACCCCCACACTACGCATTCTCACGCCTATACCTTCAATAAACAAAAACGTGCCCTCCGAATCAATCACCAATTCAATGTTAAATAATTTGGTAAAAGCGCGGATGGCGTAGAAATGAGTCGATTACATTTAGTTTCATAAAATTCCATGGACAAATATTCCAATCGTGCGCTAGTATCGGATTTAAGAGTACCAAATGCCACGATTTCGTTCCAAATCCCAAATTACGATTGAAATCGGGTGTCAAGTAAAACCTTCCTAAGAAAGAAAGAAGAGAACTCTAGAAGAATAAAAAAAAGAAAGTTGAGTAGAAGTGTGCCCTGCTGTAAGCGAGTACCGAAATCCGGACAGACGAAAGCAGGCGAGTTGAAGTGAAGACTTCGCTTGTTTGGACAACGTAAATCAAAGGTCGTAACTACAACAACAGTTCAACTTACCCTTAATTTGAACTCTATATCAGCTTGGTATCCCGTCTCAGCACACATTATATGCACCTGGAAAGGAAAAGTAGATAAATGATATTTTTTTTCTAAAGATTAATTTGTAAAGAAATAATTAGAATCACGAGCGGGGATTGAACCCGCATCCATCTATCCCTCAAGCCGGGATATGCTTTACTTAAGCTACCGTGACAAGTGGGCTCCCCCCATTTCGGGATAATATACCAATTCAAGGTCACCTTGTATAAGTATAATACTTAAATTTATATTACAACTCACCTTGCCTCCAAGTTCCATGCTAAGGGTGCCAATAACAAGTCCTTTGCAATGCGCGTATGGCGCAGTGGTTACGTACGTCTCTCCCCATTGAAGCAAGTGAACCCGGGCGCAGCCTTCTAATATCGCAGACGTTGAGTTGCCTGAAAATGTAAAAAAAAAACATCTGAAATATTTCAACTTTTCTAAAACTTAGTGTATTTAGAGGAAAAGTTAGTATAGTCACAGTAAAACCTAGTACGTTAGCAATACAACTAAGTACGTTAATAGTAAAACATAGTAAACTAACACTAAAACTGAGTAAATTTACAGTAAAACTTAGTATGATAACTGCAAAATAAATACGTTAGCAATACAACTAACTAGGTTTTTTTTTATGAGAATGAATGACGTTGCGAGCTTGTCGTTCACGTAATGTTAAGCAATACGGCCGCCCATAACAGTTGCAGTGTCACTCAGAACTTTAAAATAATAAAGTTTTGCGTGACACTGCACTGCGCACGTCATCCTGAGACATCACACAGTCTAGTAATCAGATTACTACACTGTGTAATCAGGTCACAAAGTCTCATTTGCACAGTAATTTCACTAGCTACAATGCCATTCAAACCGGAACACAGTAGTGATTGCACACTACTGCTTGGCGGCAGGATAACTGGCAAAGCGGTGGTACCTACCTAGACGAACTTTGCAGAAAAGTCCTACCACCTAGTAAAACATAGTAAGCTAACACTAAAACTAAGTGAATTAACAGTAAGACTTAGTACGTCAACAGTAAAACTAAGTACATTAACATTAAACCATGGTCCGTTAACAGTATAATTTAGTTAACTTACCGTAAAACTTAGACCTTGCTAACAAGCTGCCCTCTATGACGAAGCCTTCTTGTCTATTCGAAACGTAAAACGCCGAGATCGGTGGGTGATGGGATACCTAGAAAAAAAAACTGCATTCACCATCCATCATCATCGTCATAGTCCATCTTATCACTATCATCAAATCGAATGCCAACATCTTTAAAAAAAATATTGTCAATAAATTATTGTAATATAGTGTGTCGTCTATTAAACGGGGTTGTTTTAAGTTTGACGCTGATTTCTGACAGTGTGCGAGTAATAGATTTTAAAATTTTTCAAAATTCAAGTTGATTTTGTTTTGCGTTCATTGTTTTTTTAATGTTAACTTATAGGAAGACTTAGCGCTTCGTTCTCTATATTCGATTAAAGTTAAGATTACCTTAGCCAGTGAGTAATACTGATCGGGACGTAAAGCCGGCGAGTAGTTCTTCCCAGTTTCACGAACGAAAACAGAGTTTCGATCAGCTACTCAGTGGGTAAAAATTTAGGATGATCTGTAGCAACGTCAACTGTTCATTTCGTTCGTTCAATAGTCACCCTGACTGCTGTCAGTGACGCCATTTTGGGTTTGTTTTTTATTTTTTTTTGACATTTTTATGTGCCAGCTATATGCTGCGGTGCGGTAGGTGCCCTTCAAAGAGTATTTATTCCCTACCTAAAAAACAGTAAGTAGGTAAGGTATTACCTTTACAAAATAGGGTATCAACTAATTAATGTAATGAGGAATATATTACGAATTTAGATTACAGACCTATAGGTACCTGAAATATGGTTTTATCTTGACGCAATAAAAAAATTAAAACAACACAAAACAAAAATATCATAATATTATATATGTAAGTATTTAAACATATTATAATTGAACAAAAACTTTTTTAGTAGTGATCATCATCATAATCATCAGCCTGAAGACGTCTACTGCTGAACATAGGCCTCCTCCAAAGAGCACCACTTTGAGCGGCTGCTAGCTTCCAGTATCCATCGGCTTCCCACGGTTCTAAGCGGACTGTTTTAGTAATTAAATACAATGATTTCTATATTCATAAGTATCTGATCTCGAAATAGAAACGAATAGTCGATGTTTTTATAGCAGTAGCGTAATCAACATGGTTGGTACTTTTCAGTTCCGTAGATCTCAGTATTTGTGGCATGCAAACTATAATAATAAATTACAAACACATGCGAGCTTGCAACAAGTTTTGCTATAGCCGTCGGTTAACCGTACTAATCGGCAGCTGATGTGTCCTGTAAGTAGCAGCCTGGTTTACGGGTCGGCTAGCGCTACTCGGACATTCTGAAATTCGTTACTGCAGTTACAAGTGACATTACGTGGTGGCTAGCCAACTCGGAACTTTACTCGAATATACAGAACGAAGGCCTCAGTATGGTTACTGTTACACATGTGAGTTAACAGTAAATCTTAGTACGTCAACAATAGAACATAGTTCGTCAACAGTAAAGATTAGTATGTTAACATTAAAATTTAGTACCAACGTTAACCTTAAAACTTGATAGTTTAACATGAGTGACGTGACGCTAGTCGTTCACCTGATGTTAAGCGACACGGCCGCCCATAACAGTTGCAGTGTCACTCATAACTCTTAGATATCAAGTTTCGCGTGACACTGCACTGAGATATCACACAGTCACACACACACACACACAGTCTAGTAATCTTTTTCTTTTTTTCTTCTTTTTTTTAATCAAGGGCCGTACTGTGAGCTCTAAGCGCGATTCAAATGAGAGCCTATATTGGGTCGCTTGTCAAAATATTCATACAAAAAACATTGCGATCCAAAATACGCTCTGATTTGAATCGCGCTAAGAGCTCACAGTACGGCCCCAGGTCATAAAGTCTCATTTGCACAGTAATTTCACTTGCTACAAATAAATGCGGAACTTTTACTAGTCATTTACAAGGTAAATAATCAACAGCTCTTCAGAAATTCTTAAATGAGGCCGTAGTTTTTCAGCATTAGGCTGTAAGTCCACTCACCTGCTCTGCGATATAATAAGTATAGCTGTTATGATGCTTCCAACAGCATCTGAAGGTCTCTCCTAGCACTGGATTGTAAGGTTTTTTAAGGCCTTTCGGTTTCCGATACAACCCCGACAGGTACCAGCGTAGGACGCATTTGAACCGCTGATACGGGTCCTCTAGGTTTTGGGCCCTGGATAATGAAGTTTAAAATATAAATTGAGATGGTAACGATAAAAGGATCTGCAAAATCAGGGTAAGGATTTTTTTTTTAAATACCGTATTATTCAAATTTTATTTTGTCCAGATTTCAACATTTTTTTTTGCTTTTATAAAATCGGGTCTATAATGAGGCCCACCAAAGGCATTTTAATTTTATATCCAACAAAATGTAATGATTTTTTTTTTATGAGAATGAATGACGTGACGAGCTAGTCAAAAAATTAAATAAAAAAATTAATAAAATAATTTCTACAAAAAGCTTACGCGTAACATTAAAAGTATAAAAAACCCGTTCAATTAATTGTTTTTTACCTTATTTTATAACATTAAGGGGGGTAAACTATTTGAGTATTTAGTTATTTATCTGTATTTACTTTATCAATGAAATTGTTTTGCACCGCCGTTTATTCTCTCTACTGATACTGTCCATCCAAAGGTTGTCTGTAAGAGATCGCTGTCAGCGATAAGACCGCCCATTTTTGCACTAGTACGTAAATTTTATTGTGTTTCTATTTGTATGTTTTATTTGTGAAACAATAAAGAGTTCTCTATCTATCTATCTATCTATCTATCTAAACATGCATTTTTTAATTACAGAAAATTGAAACTAACTTTTTGTTCGGCTACTTCTCACTACCACCTACTACCTTAAGTACTAACAACTCTGACAGACAGACAGACAGACAACAAATTCAAAAAAAATTGTTTCTTTTTCTATATCTATTAAGAAGTGTAATTACACCTGTAAAGAAGAAGCTACAACCTACAAGTAGTACTTACTGGGACAGTATATCCGCATGGTAGTAACTATCGGCCAGCTTGTCCAGAAACGAGCGGGGTTCCAGTATGAAAGTCGGCAGCACGACCTTGCTTAAATCCATGCCGGGTCGGACCTGCTTCAGCAGGAACCAGAGCAACGACTTGTTCTCTTCACCCACTTCTTCTACCAGCTCTCCCGCCTGGAGATTAAGAAGAAGAATGTATGAAACTCGAGGAGTTTAGAAAAAACTTCGTAGTTACAATATGAGTTTAAGAGAAGAGGCAAGCAATTTTCATGTTTCATTTTATAGAGGTTAAGTTTTATTTTGAGGGACAGGAAGTAGTTGGAATTCGTCAACTGTTTTGTATTACATGCTGAGCAACCTTGGGATGCGAGCTGTTTTAGACTTGGGCAACTCATGAGAGAACGATAAAAATGAAACATTTCACTTCAAGTGAGCCAATCTATCACCAGCTCACTTGCTTTAAAAATATATCACTAGCTTATTTTAAGATTCATTTTCGCGCTGATTACTAAATGACTACTGAGATGGGTGTCGGATGAACGGTACTAGTGAGCGAGCCACTCAGGCAGGTAGTCGGGCGTTGGCGTGCTGAAGCCATGTGTGAGAGAGAGATAAGTAGCTATGGCTGAGAGAGATCATATAACACTCTGTCAAACCCTAGCTATATGTTACTGTGTATCTTTAGCTCAGGACAAATTTACGGGTTATGATAAGACGAAAAAATTGTTCATTCACTGAGCTAAATGAGTTAGTGAGCTAAATGAGTGATATGTATCCTTTGATAGAAATGACGCGAATCTTTCTTTTCTTTTCAATGATACATTCTGCGCAAGTCTAAGCTGTTTGGAAAAGAAAATCAGGAAAAAATTGAAAGTATCCTACTCACTGCCCCAACATTTCAGCCAGGATTTTTTTGGAGGTTCCACCTGGCCTTAATTTTAACCTGATCTGTGGCCAGAGTTGTGCTGACACAGTATTCAGTACCACAAAGTTACAAAAAGGTTCAAAATTTAACCATAGTCACTGCACCAATCTGTATCTTCTATGTAGCAGAAGTCGTATCCTACAACGCCCTAGCTTATGTCCAGATTTGGGCTAACACACTATAGCACTACGGTAACATATCTTCCACATATCCGGAACCACATTCATCTGTCTGTGTCAAGCTTTGGGCTAACACAGATCTAGGAATACGGCAATACAGACTATATTAAGACAGATTAGATCCTACTCATTGCGCTAACATCTGCCTGCATCTTCTACATATCCGAAACCACATTCATCTGTCTGTGTCAAGCTTTGGGCTAACACAGATCTAGAAATACGGCAATACAGACTATATTAAGACAGATTAGATCCTACTCACTGCGCTAACATCTGCCTGCATCTTCTACATATCCGGAACCACATTCATCTGTCTGTCAAGCTTTGGGCTAACACAGATCTAGAAATACGGCAATACAGACTATATTAAGACAGATTAGATCCTACTCACTGCGCTAACATCTGCCTGCATCTTCTACATATCCGGAACCACATTCATCTGTCTGTGTCAAGCTTTGGGCTAACACAGATCTAGAAATACGGCAATACAGACTATATTAAGACAGATCAGATCCTACTCACTGCGCTAACATCTGCCTGCATCTTCTACATATGTAGAACCACATTTTTTTATGAGAATGAATGACGTGACTATCTTGTCGTTAACCTGATGTTAAGCGACACGGCCGCCCATAACAGTTGCAGTGTCACTCGGAACTTAGTTCCGCGTGACACTGCACTGCGCACGTCATCCTGAGACATCACACAGTCTAGTAATCAGATTACTAGACTATGAGAGCAGGTCATAAAGTCTCATTTTCCCAGTAATTTAGCTACAATGCCCTTCAAACCGGAACACAATAGTGCTTGCACGCTACTGCTTGGCGGCTGAATAACTGTCAAAGCGGTGGTAGCTACCTAGACGAACTTTGCAGAAAGGTCCTACCAGTCATCAGTATCTAGGAGTACGCTACCATAGACTTAGGTGAGAAAGGTCATATCCTACTCACTGCGCCAACGTCTCTGTCCGGATCCTCTACGTAGGTGGCTTCTACTCTCGCCAGCACGATGTCTTTGGCATCAGAGTGCCGCGCCGGGGTCATCGCGCCACGGGACCCTTCGCTGTCCGTGTCAGACGCAGCGCCGGCGAGCTCTGTAGTATCAGGGATGGGGGGTGCTTAGCTAGCAACATTACTTACTATTACTTGTTATTTTTACTTTAGCTATTTGTCGAGTACTTGTGCATTTAACCACTGGCATATCTGAGTCGTAATGTTTTTAGCGCGATTAATTAATTATTATAGAAATATTTTTAGTGTTCAAATCATGAAAGTTAAATGATAGAATATAGCATGACTATGTAATTTTACATTGTAATTCTACCTGTGTTTCTTTAGCGAAAGCGATATATACGCTGAGTGCGATTCAAAATCAATGGCGGCTGTAAACTCGGCGCAAAACGCTGCATAGTAACAAACATTAAAATGTGCATGGGCAGCGGGAAGCGGGGAGCGCAGCGTGGGCGGCTTTCAGGACACTTCACAGCCGCCATTAACTTTGATCTCGCTCTACCCATTGGATTTTTCTTATCGTACAAGGAATGGCCTTATTAGACAGATGGTAGAGGACTCAACTGCACAGATGATAGTGGCAATTAGTTCTCAGGAAATCTGAACAATAGTTTTCCTACTCCAACAACCGTTTAGAAGGTGTAGTGCGAGAGAGATGACAATGGTTTTTTGGTGATGGTAATAGAATTTGCTATTCTGAGACCATAAAGCATAGTCGCGTAAATCAGCTAGTTTATATATACCTAAACGGGCGTTACAACCTTGCAACAATCTAGCTTTATTCAACTCTCTATTATGCAATGTTGCTATGATTTTCTGGATTTGTATTATTTTCCAAAACATGTGATATTTAGTTATTGTCGATTGTAAACTGATAAATGTTCGTAAACGTACACGAGTGCAGACAAATAGTAGAGTAAAAGATGTGAAATTCAGTAAACTATCCACTACTCGACCGTGGCTTCTAGAACTTATAGATTATTTTAAATGTGGACAATAGGCATGATGACTAAATTTTTTTTTGCATACTTTAAAAATATTCCGCAAAAGGTAAACATTTGTGAAAACAAAAATAAAATATCTCAAAAAACGACAAAGTTACAAGCATTTCAAAAACCGGAATAGAAAGAGATAGCTCAAACGGCCAGTGACGTCAGAGCAATGTCATCATAGTACCTCATTACTAAGCTGTGGTAGCTTTACATACAATATCTTTGGGATGTGACGTCAGGAGTGGATTTTTCATAGTAACTGTGGGGGCGCTCTGTTTCGCGAGAAAGGGACAGGAGATGCCACCTGTAGAAACTTGAAAAGCTTATTACTCCGTGATTTATTTACCGATTTTACTTATTTTTTCAATTATTGCATTCATTTTTAATCTTCTTTATGAAAGTAATATTTACTTGTTCATTTTTAATAGTAGTCATCATGCCTATTTAGTCTGAATTATATTCACCCTTGTTTCTGGCCAAATAAAAAATATATTCACAAATCCACAAAAAAATAATTGAAAACGGGTTTTATCTGTGACCCCGAGTAATTTTCACGTCTTCTTTGGGCCTTAAATCAAGATTTAAACCCTAAATTCAATGACCATTATAAAAAAATTGAATTTTTGAATCGAATTTCAACTAACCTCCATTGCTTGACAAAACCCGCTTACAGCTGTTCAGTGTAACTTTGTACCCTCCATTTACAACTTTGGTAAAGTCTGACAGAATAGCGGAATCGACAGAGAACTTCCTATCCAAGGACAAGCTGGAGAAAGCTGCTGGCTCCGAGAACTGTCTGGTCAGCTTCTTCTGTCTCCTTAATAGATTGAAGATGCTGGATCTTCTTCTTTCCGCTTTGGGGCTTTTATTGGTCTTCATTTTGGCCGCGAAGAGTATATCTGTCTCGTGCTCCATGGTTCTTCTGATCATATAGGGCACTGGGACTTAGTCTGACCTGGCCGTAAGGTTAAGCCGCTCGAAGATTTGTCCACTGAAGATTTCGATAAATCGGGATTTCTTCCAATATTACATGTTCAACGATTTCGACTCATTTCTTCAGATTTCGTAGGCACATGTTCGTTTTAAGCCATCCTGGTTGCCGACGAGTTATTAAGCCATGTTGGCCTTTTGAATCACTTAGTCCTTGTCATTTTGGTTTTTACTTTTAACTGTGTAGATAATTTTCCGCTTAAGTTTTGTTCACTTAGTACTAGTAAAGGTTAAGTTAGATCTTTATAGAGCTTGTACTATTACGTATTATTATAGGGTAACCTTTTTATGATTTGACTAATCTACCCTCTCTATCACACGCAGGATGACGAAGAGGGATAGTGTAGACTTTAAACAAGAACCATACTAATGGATTGTAAATCGGCACCCCTATTCTCAATCCATCGATAACGTTTCGTTTCGAAACTTACGCTATACGTCTCCTTTATCTACATTTAGAATGAAAGAGACGGAGAATGAAGATTTCGAATCGAAACATTTTCGATACGTTATAGGGGTGCTGGTGTACATTTAACAGAGAGTATATTTAACAGAGAGAAAATATGGTTAAGAGAATAAAGGAAAAGAAGGATAGAAGAGGTCGAGTGGGAGGAGCTTGTCGAAGGTTGGAAGAGATCACCTTTACTGATAAGATCGGCCATTGTGATACCTATAATACTGTAATATAAAGTTTTTATTTTGTGTTTATTGTACGTATGTATAATAAAGATTGTTCTGTTCTATTATATAATGATGTTAATAAGTATCTTTTGGTACAACTTATTTGTTATGCTATCCTCAAACACGGTTCATTTGATATGTTTTGATGACATCACACACGTATTCAGAAACGTGCATAGACCTAAACTATTTTCACAACAAACGTGCGCACGTGCGTATCATACACAGACGTGTGTGCCAGACAAACCTACTGAATATGTCACAACTGCGTCGTTTAATGCATTCGAATGGAACTGAAATGTGGTGATAATAGACAGGTTTCATAGTAACTGATAGCAGTAACACAAGTTCATATATCGAGACATATTTAAGTTTGTATGTTGTTCAAAGGTATCTATGAAAAAGTGACGCCATCAATCAATCAATCAATCAAATCGTTAATTTGCTAAAATACATTTATAGTATAGGTGTCACGACGTTTCGCGATGCCATAGACAATATTATGAAGTTGGCAACACTGAGGGATTGGAAAGTCTGCTAGTGTGCGCAACCACGTGAGTCATTTGTTCAGTAAGTTTAAATATGGCGGATACAGAATAAGATTAGTTCTCAGTTCAGTTTAAATCGGTGTGCGATCCTGAGGAAGTCTAGACCAGCGGATAAATGTTAAGTACTTATTTATATACCTAAAAGACATTAATTTGCAATCACTAATTAAAGAGATTACTTAAACCTTTTATAATTGTTTTATAACAGCTTAGCCCATGTGCTCCAGGATATTCTGTGTGGGCATGTAGAAGCCTACCTGCCTAGCCCATAAGCTCATTATTTATGATTCTATGCGGGTTTAGCCGACCTAGGTACCTAGCCCATGTGCTCCATGATTTACGTACGGGTGCAGCCCACCAACCTAGCCCATGTGCTCTATCATTGGTGGGTGCAGCCCACTTGCCTAGCCCATGTGCTCCATGATTTGTGTACGGGTGCAGCCCACCACCTAGCCCATGTGCTCTATCATTGGTGGGTGCAGCCCACTTACCTAGCCCATGTGCTCCATGATTTGTGTACGGGTGCAGCCCACCACCTAGCCCATGTGCTTTATCATTGGTGGGTGCAGCCCACTGACCTAGCCCATGTGCTCCATGATTTGTGTACGGGTGCAGCCCACTTACCTAGCCCATGTGCTCTATTATTGGTGGGTGCAGCCCACTGACCTAGCCCATGTGCTCCATGATTTGTGTACGGGTGCAGCCCACCAACCTAGCCCATGTGCTCTATCATTGGTGGGTGCAGCCTACTGACCTAGCCCATGTGCTCCATGATTTGTGTACGGGTGCAGCCCACCAACCTAGCCTATGTGCTCTATCATTGGTGGGTGCAGCCCACTGACCTAGCCCATGTGCTCCATGATTTGTGTACGGGTGCAGCCCACCAACCTAGCCCATGTGCTCTATCATTGGTGGGTGCAGCCCACTGACCTAGCCCATGTGCTCCATGATTTGTGTACGGGTGCAGCTCACCAACCTAGCCCATGTGCTCTATCATTGGTGGGTGCAGCCCACTGACCTAGCCCATGTGCTCCATGATTTGTGTACGGGTGCAGCCCACCAACCTAGCCCATGTGCTCTATCATTGGTGGGTGCAGCCCACTGACCTAGCCCATGTGCTCCATGATTTGTGTACGGGTGCAGCCCACTTACCTAGCCCATGTGCTCTATGATTTATGTGTAATGTTTGTTTAATAGGATTCAGTCACTTCAGCCTAGTACTTAGGGGTCACTGCTTGGTGGTGGAAGCCTTGCATGACCCCCTTTCCAACTTCCAACTTTTACAGATTGCACAGCGGTTCCAGTCTCTCTGTCCATTCAAATCATATTGCGAAGCAGATATATTAAGGG
Source organism: Ennomos erosarius (assembly GCA_963580505.1). Classification (NCBI taxonomy): domain Eukaryota; kingdom Metazoa; phylum Arthropoda; class Insecta; order Lepidoptera; family Geometridae; genus Ennomos; species Ennomos erosarius. The sequence goes on along the minus strand of OY757006.1, from coordinate 3,232,509 downwards.
GAAGGAGGAGGAGTACAAGAGAAATGAAAGTCCTCTGATACAGCAGGCATTTTGGTAAGCTGGATACACACCCAAACAATTCAATATATTTTTAAATTTGCCATTATATACCATACGACTTTATAATCAGATCGCGACTATGTCGGAGCTGTATGTCTTGCCATAGTATAGGTGCCTTCGCGTTAGACTATAATACATTCCTTTATGTGACGTAAATAGTGTTGTGGCAGGCAAATCGCTAAGAATGGTCGCGACAATAGGTCTTACAAAAAGTTTTGCTCATGTACAAATGTTATTTAATTAACTATTTTTATAATTTATAAGTAAATATTTGTACAGAATTCACTATAATCTTTAACAGTATAAAAACAGTTGTATTGAAGCCAATCTGTCAGACATTTCTTTTAATATTATTGTCATTTGTGTTTATTATTATAAACTGATGTGCACCTGTTACATTTTTCTTATAATGTCTTTACGAGTAGGCCCATATGTTGAGTCCCCACAGCAGCCCGCGTAGTACATACGGTAGACAAAATTGACTTTCCCCTTTTTATGTCCCTTTCATACATGCTTGCTTGTCAAGTGGAGTAAACAGGGGAAAGATAATTTTGTCTACCGTCCGTGCTAACTCAGCTGGGCCACTTCCCTCCTCTCGAAGGACGAGTGTAGACATACCCCAGCATGCGGGACTAGTGCGGGTTGGAGGATGTCACTTGTTTGGGAATGTTGGGGGCTTGGCCATGGCGGGGTGCTCACCAGGGTTTCCTTCACCGGTGTAAGAGGGAGTGCGAATTTCGCACATCATTTAAAAAGTCATTAGAGCAGGACTGAACAGGATTCAAACTTAAGAGAATTTTAGTATAGAAATGCGAAATTTGCGTATTTTTTAAGAGTTATTGAATAGTTCAGTATTCAGTATTCATTTATTTACTTACGAAAGTAGGTGATATAAAAGTGTTACAAAAATGTGTAGTCCGCTACATCCTGCCAATGAGGCATGTAAATCTGCAGATGATTTTTTTTTCAATTCTATTTAAACTATCACATAACACTTAATAGTGCATAGTGTTCATTATGGACACCGTTCACGATATAAAACTCAAATTCTAACGTAATTAAATATAAAGAAATTGTACGCAAAAATAACACTTATGCGTTTTTGTCGTTGCGCGGGATTGCCCTTACTGTATGTATGTATAGTGTCTACCACCTTCTCTCAGACTACCTGATAAGGATTATATCTTCTTATCATCCAGACAGTGATTACCGGAACTGTATTGTTATGTTGTTAAAATGGGAGGTTTTTCAATTCGATTGTATTTGACCAAATATGTAGTAACTGATAAAGTTTAAAGATTTATTAAAATTCGTAAATGTTAATAAAATAAATAAAACCAATTATTTAATGTTTACTACCTCAGAGCTCTGTTATTTATTTATTTTATTTATTAACCGATTCGGAAAATTCTATTTTAATTTAAGAACTTCTTTAATTGTAAGTATGTGTGTTTTCCCCACTGATCTTTATTATACAAAAAAGTACACTGTAGACGCAAGCAAGTAGACGATTTCGTACAAAAATTGAGAATTTCTTGTGCCGACTTGAAGCGCCACTCCGAGTGACCAGAGAACTATAACTTGAAAACCCATTGCGTTGATTGGTCGCTTTGAAAGTGTGGATCCTGTGATTGGTTGGTTAAATTAGTTCCAATTACTCTCACGATGTCACTCATAACAATCAGCACCAAAATGCTTACTTCCCTCAAAGCCAACATGGCGACAATCAAATATGTACCCCCCGTAGGTTAGCTAGAATGGTCGCGACGTTCCATAGGGTCCACTCCTCCAGCGGACTGCATCGACCTACCTCTCGATATTATATACGTAAATATCATTCTAAATATGTAACTCTAGACTTAATATTATCTATCATTATCAAACAGGTTTTCTAGAAATCTAGACTTGCAAGGTCAGACCTCAGCATTTATTGTGTGACCTAAAAGTGTCAACTCGAGAGTATAACCTTGTAAAGTAGCTAGTTCATATTAGATCGTTCATTTTAGACAAAGATTATAAAGCCCGTTGATAGCTCGTGAACATAATATCTCCTACAAACACGACTCACTTGCGCGGGCAGGAGGCGGAGTAACGAAACGAGACAAACTCATACGGAATTACAAAGAACAGAGCAGGATGGAACAGCAGACAGATTGGGTGTCCCGCTTGCTCTCATAGGTAAATGGTTGAAATACACCACAAATTTTCGTATGAGAGGAAGTTGTATCACTGGTCAACTTGATTTATAGTCTATGATTTTAGACAATGCAAGGCCCGGTCCTTTTGATTGATATAGCAATACTTTATCAATTGTATCGTATGTGATTATGAGACGGTAATGATGATGATATTGATATATAAATGAAACGCTGTTTGCTGTTAAGCACATCACTTGAGAATGCCTGGAGCGGGTTTAATTGATTTTTGTTAGGGTTCCGAACCCTATTACTAAGGCTCCGCTGTCAGTCAGTCTGTCACCGGCCTGTAATTACGTATCGGGGAACGATACTAGATTTTTTCAGGTTCTTTTCATATTTTTAACTTATTTCGGTAGTTGTAACAATGTCTGATTTGTTGGTACTCAAACATAGGGCACACACAATACGGATGTACACGAAACACAGTATTATGAAATGAGTTACGTCATCCACAATGTAGGTACACTGATAAAGCAGATTTGAGTTTTCTTTTTATATTTGGTAATTGTTGAGGTATATAGCTTTATGAGAGAATGGATTTAAAAATGTAAGTACATACTTATACAGTTTTAGATTTTATCAAAATCTGGAATGACACTACTTAACATTCTTGCCCACTCATCGACTTTATGCTTTTTTACTTACTTTTATTTATTTTATTTTGTGAATAGGCATGATGACAATTTTTTTTTTTTTTTTGGATAAAAGATAAACATTTGTGAAAACAAAAATTAAATATCTCAAAAAATGTACCAAGTTACAAGCATTTTAAACACCGGAATAGAAAGAGATAGCTCAAACGGCCAGTGACGTTAGAGGAAGGTCGTTAAGTACCTCATTACTAAGCTGTGGTAGCTTTTCATACAATCTCTTCGGCATGTGACGTCACGAGTAGATTTTTCATAGTAACTGTGGGGGCGCTCTGTTTCGCGAGAAAGGGACAGGAGATGCCTCCTGTAGAAACTTTAAAAGCTTATTACTCCGTGATTTATATACCAATTTTGCTTATTTTTCAATTATTGCATTCATTTTTAATTTTCTTTATGAAATTATTATTTACTTGTTCAATTTTAATAGTAGTCATCATGCCTATTGGCTTCCGGATCGCAGTTGTAAAGAATTTATTAAACACCATATTTTTCCCTACCCCTACTAATATTTCTAAAACTGAAAGTTGTTTTTGTTTATCTGTAGTGATGTGACGAATTAGATGAAATGTTGTACAAAGATTGCTGATTGTCAACATCTATAGGGTATAGCTGAAGTGATGCCGTAAGGCGAATTTAGTTTGATTTATTTTTCATCACCATCATCATCATCAACAGCCTGAAGACGTCCACTGCTGAACATAGGCCTCGCCAGAGAGCATCACCTTGAGCGTTTTAATTTTAGTCTCGACGTAAAATGACGAGCTTGGTCGACGTTCACCTGATGTTAAGCGGCACGACCACCCATAACAGTTGCAGACGTTGCATTGTCACTCGGAACTTTAAAATAATATAGTTTCGCGTGACACTGCACTGCGCACGTAATCCTGAGATTTCACACAGTCTAGTAATCAGATTACTGGACTATGGGATCAGGTCATAAAGTCCCATTTCCCTAACTGCACTGCCGTTCAAACCGGAACACAGTAGTGCTTGCACTCTACTGCTCGGCGGCAGAATAACTGGCAAAGCGGTGGTACCTGCCTAGACGAACTTTGCAGAAGAGTCGAGTCCTACCATCATCATCATCATCAACAGCCTGAAGACGTCCACTGCTGAACATAGGCCTTCCCCCCGGGAGCACCACTTAGAGCGGCTGCTCGCCTCCTGCATCCATCGGCTCCCCGCGGCTTTCACCAGGTCGTCGGTCCACCTAGTGGGGGGCCCGTCTACGCTGCGTCTTCCAGTTCGTGGTCGCCACTCGAGAACCTTTCTTCCCCATCGGTTGTCAGTTCTACGAGCGATGTGGCCTGCCCATTGCCATTTCAACTTGCTAATCCTAAGAGCTACATCGGTCACTTTAGTTCTCCTGCGGATCTCCTCATTTCGGATCTTATCTCGCAGGGAAACACCGAGCATTGCTCTCTCCATAGCTCGTTGCGCGACTCTGAGCTTAGTAATGAGGCCAACAGTTAAAGACCACGTCTCAGTTCCATAAGTCATCACTGGCAACACACATTGATTGAAAACTTTTGTTTTCAGGCTTTGTGGTATTTTGGACAAAAAAAAAGATAGGTCGAAGCTTCCCGAACGCTGCCCAGCCGAGTTGGATTCTTCGGGCGATCTCTTTGTCGAAGTAGATCTACCCAATTGAGTCCTACCAACTAGTCTTTAATTTACTAAAAATATATGCGTCTCTTACTTTGTCGTCTATTTGACAAGAACAGCAATAATTTTAGATGTTACAGTTTAAAAAAAACCTTTGAAATTGGCCCTATAGAGCACGTAAAACAAATAAGCTTTTGTACTACTGTCGAAAACTAAAAACTTTAACGAGCATGTAACGTGTACGTGTTTGTAAATGAAGTAATGTCCAAGTTAAGAATAAATTAGTAGGCGAGTACGTAAATAGCTATGTTTGTGTAACGAACAAGGTTGGTAAAGTTGTCGTAATTTTTTTTATACTGAGGGTCTGATACGCCTAAGATTTTGTTGTTATAAAGTTTTTAAATTTAGTAAAACCACAGAGTACAAATTTTTATTGTCTGACAACCGATGGGTGGCGATTTCGAAGTGAAAGACGCAAGGCCCCCCACTAAGCAGACCGACGATCTGGTGAAAACCGCGGGGAGTCGATGGATGCAAGAGGTAAGCAGCCGCTCAAAGTGGCGCTCTCTAGAGCAGGCCTATGTTCACCAGTGGACGTCTTCAGGCTGATGATGATGATCATAGTATGTATCGTAGTACCCTGGGATCCAGATATACTGAGATGTCTCTCAGTATATCAGTACCCTGTTACCTTACAACCCTGGCATCCTAGAAGGGTATTCAAGCTGCCACACAGTTGTGAAATGTCAAATTTTTATTAGTTTTAAATCCGCTGAAAACCGATTGCAGTGTCACTCAGAACTCAAAATTAAAGTTTTGGTGTGACACTGCGCATTACGCACGTCATTCTGAGACATCATCACATCACACAGTCTCGAAAAGATTAAGTAGACTGTGAGACCATATCGAATTAAAAAACCATTAAAAAGGGTTTAGCATGACCTCAATCGACTTTATCATACTGAGAACATACTTGGATACATAACTTTTAGGGTTCCGTACCCAAAGGGTAAAGCGAACCACTAAGGCTCCGCTGCCACTTTCTAATTATCTTTGGGTACGGAACCCTAAAACATTCAAACTGAAAACCTCCTACTTTTTCAAAGTCGGTCTGAAGAGATAATCATAACGCGTGTTCACACTGTTATCGTTCAAATCACAGGTATTCGCTGACCTATTAAAGTTAATGTCGGATTAAGGTAATCAGATGCAAACATAGCTTATCTGCGCGTATTATCAACAGAACTCTAATCAGCTAGGATTAGGACCTTAAATGATAAAACCTTTTATACGTGTTGACTATAACAACAGATAATATAATACTTACAGTACAGATACCTCATCCCATACAACGGAGCAATTTTACGAATTATCTAATTACCGCATAACGCAAGTTTAGCAAGCGACATGTATTGCGTGTTGGCGAGGTATTGGGCTAAATCATTGACTATAAATCCAGACAACCAACGATACAACTTCCCCTCGTACGAAAATTACTAGTGTATTTCAACTGCTAATCCTACGAGAAGAAGCGGGATACCCAATGTATCTTTTGCTCCATCCTGCTCTTTCCTTAGTAATTTCGTATGAGTTTGTCTCGTTATGTTACCTCGCCCCCTGCCCCCGTAGGTGAGTCGTGTTTGTACGAGAAATTATGTTCACGAGCTATCAACGGGCTTTATAATCTTTGGGCTAAATGAATAGGACACTAACTACGCCCAGTAGGCCTAGCACGAATATTTACGCGCGCGTAAGTGTAACATTAACTAACAGTTGTATGGGGCGCCGCCCGATCAAATGCCATACAACTGCCTTACGTTAACATTACACTTCATCATCATCATCATCATCAACAGCCTGAAGACGTCCACTGTTGAACATAGGCCTCAACCAGGTCATTACACTTACGCGCGCGTAAATATTCGTGCTAGGCCTACTGGACACGATCGCTACATTTTTCTCACGTTCGGGCAATTTTTTTCAACGTGTATTAAAGTGTTATATATGTTGACAGCCTCCGTGGTGTGGTGATTGAGCAGGTCGGCTCATAACCCGGAGGTGGCGGGTTCGATTCCCGCGACAGAACAAGTATTTATGCCCGAAAAAAAAAAAAAGAAGCGCAAATACTTGTTCTGTGTCTGGGTGTTGTGGGACCATGGTCCTCGTAGTTCCTGGGTCCCTAGATACAGGGAATCCTAGTTAGGGTCCAGGATCTATGTATGTGATCGTTGGGCGTTATTTATATAAGCCAGATTTCTTGTTGTCAATGATTTGGCAACCTGAATTAAAGTTTGGCTACGAAGTATCAAGTATACTTATGGCCTTACTGAATTGGCATCTTGAGTTCATGTTTGGCTTCGAGGAATCAAGTTTACTTAGGTATGGCCTTACTGACTTGGCATCTTGAGTTCATGTTTGGCTTCAAGGAATCAAGTTTACTTATGGCCTGTCTGACTTGGCATCTTGAGTTATGTTTGGCTTCAAGGAATCAAGTTTACTTAGGTATGGTCTCATTGGCTTGGCCTCTTGAGTTTATGTTTGGCTTCAAGGATTCAAGTTTACTTATGGCCTTACTGAATTGGCATCTTGAGTTCATGTTTGGCTTCAAGGAATCAAGTTTACTTAGGTATGGTCTCATTGGCTTGGCCTCTTGAGTTTATGTTTGGCTTCAAGGATTCAAGTTTACTTATGGCCTTACTGAATTGGCATCTTGAGTTCATGTTTGGCTTCAAGGAATCAAGTTTACTTAGGTATGGTCTCATTGGCTTGGCCTCTTGGGTTAATGTTTGGCTTCAAGGAATCAAGTTTACTTATGACCTTACTGATTTGGCATCTTGAGTTAAAGTTTGACTTTAAGGAACTAAGTTTACTTATGTCCCGCTAGCTTGGCATCTTGATTTAATTTGGCAACGAGGAATTAAGTTTACTTATGGCATGGCCTTACTGACGTGGTATCTTGAGTTAAAGTTTGACTTCAAGGAACTAAGTTTACTTATGCCCTGACTAGCTTAGAATCTTGAGTTAATTTGGCTTTAAGGAATTAAGTTTACTTATCGCCTTACTAACTTGGCATCTTGAGTTAATTTGGCTTTAAGGAATTAAGTTTACTTAAGACCTTATAACTTGGCATCTGAGTTATTTGGCTTCAAGGAACTAAGTATACTTATGCCCTGGCTGGCTTGGAATCTTGAGTTAATTTGGCTGGAATTAAGTTTACTTATGGCCTTACTGACCCAAACCCAAACTCGTTTAGAAATAGCTGTTGCTGCTGTAGCAAAAATATATGGCCACGGAGTACCTACCAACCGAATCTTCTGTACTCTATGGTACCTAGCTACTATTATTAATTTCGTATGCTTAGCATTATTTTTCCATACCAGAGTTATGCAGCATATTCCTTATAAATTATAACCTTCTAGTAGATAACCTAAGAGGGTAGACGTGTATGTATGTTTGTAAATTACAGATTTATCCTTAGTGTTTTCCTCATTTTAAAACGTAAGTTCATAAGTTATATCATACTCGTATATGTATTTTGAAAGCGTGTCTGAAATAATAGCGAATCAGGGGGTCTAGCAAAGACGCCTCGTTAGTCGTTGGTATCTTTGAGGCGTTAGGCCTCACGCTAACTCCAAAATGTATTGAAATGACATTAGCTGTGGAAAAGTTAGCGATTTCCGAAATGTCATTTCAGTACATTTTGGAGGTAGCGTTTGGCGAGAGGGAGCTTTGCTAGACCCTCAGGTACAGCAGCAACGTGCCCTTCGGAGACCAGCCCCCTATTACGGACGAAATAACAGCGCTGCTGACGCGCATCTGCCGCTCAACTGCTGTCAGCTCAGCAGTGCTGCTAGCTCCTTCGTAATAGGGGGCTGGTCTCCGAAGGGCACGTTGCCGCTGGTGTAAGGCTGTAAGCTATTGTGTATTTTTTGGTGTTGTGGGCAATGAATGCACCAGGAAAAAAAAATTCTAATAAGTATGAACATTTTGGCGTAGTCTTCATCTCGCGGCTCCTATGAGCGCAAGGAGCTGGTTCTGAGGCGCTTTGCCCCCTGCCCAGGGTTGCATTCGCCGCACATGAACATGCGCGGGGCTTTTGGGTGCCTTGGACCGTGGTCCCTGTAGATCCTAGATACAGGGATACAGGGTAGTTAAAATCCATAAAAATGGTATAACCGCAAGAACACCAGCGGTTTTTCTTGAATCACTTTTAATGAGCTTCAATGCCTAACATACAATACAATACAAAAATACTTTATTGAACACAAAAAAAAAACAACAATACACATAATACAACATAAAGAATGGTAGAACAACGGGCGGCCTTATAGCATAAAGCGATTTCTTCCAGGCTACCTTTGCTAACATTGTATTATCTGTGGCTCAATATTTTGATGGTAGAGGAAAAGGAGAGGACTAAGCGTAAAATTAGTCAGTCAAGGTCAGCTAACAATAAACATATTATACCAACTCTTTAACAACTTTATTAAGATTACATAAATAGTGTGAAAAAAATCAGGTTTCCAACTCAATGCAAAAGACACAGTGGCCTTGGATGTCACGCTCACTAACTGACTCATCAAAACATTAGAGGTGCCGCCCGGTGGCCTAGAACCGCGAAGTTATTACCACAGAGCTAGCTTGAACTACAAAAATCCGGCCAAGTGCGAGCCAGACTCGAGCACGAAGGATTCCGTACCATTATCTATAAAAACGAGCAAAAGAATCACGTTTGTTATATGGGAGCCCCCTTAAATATTTATTTCATTCTGGTTTTTAGAATTTGTTGTTGTAGCGGCAATAGAAATACATCATCTGTGAAAATTTCAACTGCCTATCACGGTTCGGCACGTGCAGGTCATCGAAATGGGCCTCCTGCTATTACCTGTCTGCACTAAAATTTGACAGCTTCTATATTCGACCTTATCCCTTTAAGAAGTACTTTCTGCATCACATTTGGGTATTACGTAATAGAAAGATAAGTGCTAACTTAAAAGCTGTTAAATTTTAGTGCAGACCGGCATTAGCGGCCTAAAAATATCATTTTGTATTCCAAAAAGACCGGTATGTTTTTGTTGGTTAACGAGATGAAAAGGTGAGACGTCTAGGTTATATCAATATGAAAAGAACGATTTATTTATGAAAATATAATTAGTTACTTACTAGAAAAGTGCAACTATCAAGGCCAATATAATGATTTTAAAGTTCATTTAGTTTGTCTGCACTGCTGCAGTAACTAGTAATGAAAAATTACACTTTCCGATCGCGAGCGTTGTCTACGTAATATTTGTGTTTCTAAGCCAAACTCAAATAAAATGGATACCAGAGATCGCGTACCTACATAAATGCATAACTAATTACTAAGTATGCTCATGCAAAACGGTAGAGTATAGAGAAAATTTCCATTAATTTTTACCAAAAACCCACGTATTTCGTACGACAAATTGTGAGCGTAGCACTTAATTTTTATATGTCTATTTGTGTGAAGCTAGTGTCTATTCTTCCTGTTTTTTTATATCTGTGGTTGTTAACGTTAAATCTACATATTTCAATAACAAATTACCCAAACTAATTATTCAGAAAGGAAAATGTTTTAATTTTACAATCTATTGTATTTTAATGAGTATCTCGGAAGATACTAATAGTTTATTTAATGGTACTCAATTTGTGTTGAGTTTAAATTTAAATTATACTTACTTACTGTAAATTTTTATTTTTATTTACTATGCTCAATTTATGTACTTAGAATTATTTTATTCTATTTTATATTGTATGTGTATCTAGAAAACTAATTTCATTTTATTTCATTTAATTAAAAATAACATTTTTTATGAGAATGAATGACGTTACAAGCTAGTCGTTCACCTGATGTTAAACGACACGGCCGCCCATAACTTATCACAAAATTTCCCTAAATAAATTAATAGTGTGGATCAGCGATAACACAAGCATCTTCCAAACCAACGCAACCTCCTTCAAATCCCACAACGGCCCTGCACTGTGCGCAATTTACGCTTGCTTTTAAAATAGTAAAAAGAACGTCAATCACATCGTGAGTAAACCGGCATGTCAATTATCAATCTCAAGACGTGTCACCAATACGCGCTTGGCCACAGTCTACACCCTGTGACACAAAGCCCATATTGAGCTACTGTTGATGATGAATTTGATGATGATGATGAGACAAAAAATCACACACGTCAATATAACACACAAATATCACAGCTTTTTAAACACTATCACTTAATTTTATACACATAGTAACACTAACATCACACAAAGTAACATCAAAATGTTACTATTTCAAAGAACAGACGCGTATTATCTCTCGTTATCAGAACAAACAAATATTAATAATTAGGGAGACACGTCCGCGCGGTATCGCGTCTGATAAGGTACTGAATTATTATTGTTGGTTGTATTATGGTGCGACGTACAGATCTGTAGCAGTATGGCCGCTGGGGAGATGAGATCATGTGATGTGAGATGCGTATTTAAAATAAAGTTTTTTGGCTTATTGAATACGCATAATTTGCATAATTATGTAACTTTACTTCTTAATGACTAAATTTGTAATCACTTCATACTAATATTATAAATTAATGGAAAAGTTTATTTGTGCGTGTGTTCGTTCCCACTTCACACCTCAATTATACCTGGGCCATTATTCTGTATCGATTCCTTACTTCGAAACCATGCGAATTCCTTGTCTTACATAAGAAATCTGCAAAACTCTATTCTCTATGAAACGAAAATAAAACCGCGCGAAATGAATTTGGAATTGGCGCGATTTACTTAGGCTTAGTTTTACTTTGTATAATATTCGTCCGTGATGTCATGAATATGGGTTCCGTCTGAAAACCAGTAACTGGGGCTGTGACCTGCAACCTCAGTTGTATGCTGAGCTGGAACCTATTCCTGACATGACATAATGTTGCACATAATGTTCCTACCACTGTAATTATTGTCATATTTCTATTGTATTTATATAATCTGTGTTGCATTGTGTATGTCACGAATAAATATATTTCATTTCATTTCATTTATTTTAACTGTCAAAAATCACATGTTTTACAGAGATGCGTTCCGAAACATCAACCACATCAAAAGCTACCACCACTTATGTCAATATGTTTTGTTCAAAATAAAAATAACATTATGTAAAGTAAAGTTACTCCTAACGCTGTAACACGATTTGAACAAGACACGATAACGACGTAGTTTCGTATCGTGTGGAATCTGCGTTTAAATAGAGAAAAAACCGCCCTGAACGGATTTGAATCAATTCTGTTTTTTTTTAATAAAATAATAAAAAAAAAATATGTGTGGACATTTTACACAGCGCCATCTAGCCCCTCTAATGATATTTTATACGCTGCCGCTGGCTTAACACTGATACTTTTCATTCTCGAGTAAAATCACGGGCCGCAGCTAGTGTCTTTGTAAATATGAACAACTAAAGCCACGTCAAAAGTGACCGATGTAGCTCTTAGGATTGGCAAGTTGAAATGGCAATGGGCAGGCCACATCGCTCGTAGAATTGACAACCGATGGGGAAGAAAGGTTCTCGAGTGGCGACCACGAACTGGAAGACGCAGCGTAGGCCGGCCCCCCACTAGGTGGACCGACGACCTGGTGAAAGCCGCGGGGAGCCGATGGATGCAGGAGGCGAGCAGCCGCTCTAAGTGGCGCTCCCTGGGGGAGGCCTATGTTCAGCAGTGGACGTCTTCAGGCTGTTAATGATGATGATGATGATGAAAGCCACGTCAAAAAATCGTTATATTACATCCATTCACATATTAACTACGTTATTTGATTTAAAAATCGGTTTTATGTAAAAAAAATTTACTGGAGACACCAGTGTGAATACTGACAACAGTACTAACATAGCTTTGTAAAAGCAAAATGTATACGAAAATGCGTAATAAACCTACAAAACATTGCAACAGCCATACTGCTTATACGGCCACAACAAATTTACTATGCAAGACAACTATTTTTATAAATAACATGACTGACTGCCTTATTGTATGTTTGATGTGAATTTCATTAGATGTTTTCTTAGGATAGAAAGATTGTTTGTAAGTAATTGTCCTTAATAAATAATGCTTAACAATCACATACATACATAGCATTGAGTGAGTCGGACTCGCGCACGAAGGGTTCCGTACCATTATCTATAAAAACGACCGAAAAAATCACGTTTGTTGAATGGGAGCCCCCTTAAATATTTATTTTATTCCGTTTAGGATTTGTGGATATAGCCGCAACAGAAATACATCATCTGTGAATATTTCAACAACTGTCACGGTTCCTGCAGCCTGTGTGCTGTGATACGGCCTAGTGACAGACGGATAGACAGATAGACGGCCAGCAGACAGTAAGAGCGTCCACTTTACCCTTTGGGTACGGAACCCTGAAAAAGGACCGGAACCGACTGTTTTAATTTTATACTGAGAAGTATTTGTCTTCTTCTTCTCGTGTAGGCAAGTAGTCAGCCATCGTGTCAGAATTTTCAGGGCGCTCAAAGGCTTGAACTTCGTTTTCGACAACAACCGAGACCAACGGCTTACGTGCCTTCCGAAGCAGAGTTGGGCATGAGCGATTTTTTATTAAAATGATATGTGAATGGAATCTCGACTTGACCCGACCGACCCGATCGACAATGGGCATGATGACTAAAATTTTTTTTTGCATAAATTAAAAATATTCCTCAAAAGATAAACATTTGTGAAAACAAAAATAAAATATCTCAAAAAACGGCAAAGTTACAAGCATTTTAAAAACCGGAATAGAAAGAGATAGCTCAAACGGACAGTGACGTCAGAGCAATGTCGTCATAGTACCTCATTACTAAGCTGTGGTAGCTTTACATACAATATCTCTGGCATGTAACGTCAGGAGTGGATTTTTCATAGTAACTGTGGGGGCGCAAGGGACAGAAGATGCCTCCTATAGAAACTTTAAAAGCTTATTACTCCGTGATTTATTTACCGATTTTACTTATTTTTTCAATTATTGCTTTCATTTTTAATCTTCTTTATGAAATTATTATTTACTTGTTCATTTTTAATAGTAGTCATCATGCCTATTGTGCGCCAATCTCTAATACCGGCTTCAGTCTTGAAATTTAACTAAACCCACAAAACCGTTGAACCGCTAAATATGATATCATCGAGTGACGCCATCAAGGCACATTTCAAGCAGATGTTGTCCACTAGATCTGTGATCGGTGACTCACAAACCTTCAATTAACACTTTGAAACAGCAAATGAATATAGACTAGAAAAAGAAGCACTGACAACCTCCTGAGGGTTCCTGTACCTCCTCGATAGCTCAGTTGGTAGTAGCCCTGCCTTCTGAACTGAGGGCTGTGGGTTCGATTCCTACCCAGGACGAACATTTGTGTGAGGAACATAGATGTTCTGTGTCTGGGTGTTATAATGTATTCTATGTATGTATTAACAAACAAAAAGTATCTAAGTATTGTATCAGTTATCTGGTTCCCATAGTACAAGCTATGCTTAGTTTGGGGCTAACTGGCGCTGTGTGAAATGTCCACACATATTTATTCATTTATTTATTTATCCTAAGCACCCCCTGTGTCATTGACTATAAATCCAGTTGACCTACAACTTCCCCTCATACTAAAATTAGTGGTGTATTTCAACCGCTAATCCTATGCGAGGAAACGCGACAGCACGACACCTAATGTGTCCTTTGTTCCATCCTGCTCTGTTCTCTGTAATTTCGTATGACTTTGTCTCGATTTGTTACTTCGCCCCGTACCTGCGCAAGCGAGTCGTGTTTGTAGGAGAAATTATCTTCACGAGCTATCAACGGGCTTTATATTTGCTCTGTGTATAGCCATACCCGATAGCTATACTAGGTGGTGGGTGAGGTGTTCTCTGGTGAGCCGATGGATGCAGGAGACAAGCAGCCGCTCAAAGTAGCGCTCTGTGTGGAAGGGGGGTGTTTAGCAGTCGACGTCTTCAGGCTGATGAAGATACCAGAACTTTACTGCAAAATTCGTCTAGGTCAAAACAAAAAAGTATCCAAGTATTCTATCAAGTTACCTGGACATAGTACAAGCTATGCTTCGTTTGGGGCCCATATTAGTTTATTCTAATCTCGGTTTAATCTTAATGCCAGTGTTTTTTTTTTCAAGAAGTCCATTGAACTACCACAATAACATTGAATTCCAGCCTTACTAAAAGTTCGCGTAACGAGATACCTACAATTCAACGAAATCTCACTTATTTGCATTGGCATTCATTATCTCTGTTTGTTTACTGTGTAAGCGAAAAAACTGAGATTACAGAAGCTAAGCTTCGTACAATGCGCACTCGTGACGCTCATGTTATGTCGTTACTATTTGACGGGCCCGATAGCTCAGTTGTTAGTATCCCTGCCTTCTGAACTGAGGGCTGTGGGTACGATTCCTACCCAGGACAAACATTGGTGAAATGAACATAGATGTTTGTTTTGTGTCTGGGTGTTATAATGTATTCTATGTATGTATTTACAAACAAAAAGGATCTAAGTATTATTATATAGTTATCTGGTTCCCATAGTACAAGCTATGCTTAGTTTGGGGCTAGATGGCGCTGTGTGAAATGTCCACACATGTTTATTACTTATTTATTTGTTATTTAGGGTTCCGTACGCCCAAGGGTAAAGCGAACCTTACTACCAAGGCTCCGCTGTCTGTCTGTCACCAGGCTGCTTCTCACGAACCGTGATAGTTAAGCCAGTCGATATTTTCACATTTTAGTATTTGCTATTTTTTATCTCTTTTTAGCATAATACTGCCTAATAAAAAAGAAAACGTGTAACTCACTAATGTCAAACTGCACTTGTAGGGCCGGAGTAACGTAACCGCATCGTGACGACACTTCTTCTTAGCGAGTCGATGGCAAAGTTTTTACCTAAATAGTTGCGGCCCAGAACCTGGCTACGTCAACTGCATTGCTGGTGGCATCCATAAGGTCCTGCATCGAGCAATTGGCGGGACATACAGGACACGTTGTTAGGTGGGCCATGGTTTGAGCCGCTCCGCACAAACATTGAAGGGTCTGCTGAGAATCCCCATTTAGACATGTTGTCCTTGCTGCGGCCAACCTGAGTCCGAAGAACTGATGACACTGAACCGGCCCCAACGGAAGATTAGCGCTGGTTTTACGACCAGCGTTATGCTGAGTTGGGACCGATTTGTGGCAAATGGACTGTAGTTAATCATATTTTGTACTTGTTTATGTTTTTTGTCGCAAATATATTTTTTTTCTTTCTTTCTTTGTAAACTTGGTGCAGTAAGTGCGGAGTTATCGTTTGATCACGAATTTTACAACACTGAGTTTACTCGCCGAGTCCGGAGTTCGATTTCACGTGAGACCGATGGGTCTATTCCACTATGATCACCTGGGAATATGATCACTGGTGATCATTGTCAACTCGATTTAAGCTATTAATTCGATATTCTTAAATCACCCAGTAAAATAAATAATAAATGAATCGCCCCGTTCGAAATTAGTAGTGGCTTATAAAGTATGGAGTACCAGGAGACCAGAATTACTGTGAAAGTAAAGGTGGAATAATAATTATATGGGAGTAATCTCGATGTATTGACTCTGAATGTCAGCCTTAGTGGTATGGTATTTTAAGAGCTGTGTAGGGGCACAGAATGCTAACGCAGCTGAAATAGTTCCGCGCCGCTCTGACCTCCTCAGTCGTCTCTCCACCACAACCGCGTCATGTACTTAGTTTATTATCTTGTTTCATCTGCATGTATTTTTACCGTTTTCAATATACAGGGTTACAGGAAAAATTGTGCTAGATCCGTTAAGGGCGTGGAGTACCCATCATTTCTGATTTATTTCACTATGAAACACCCTAGCCTAAACTTAACCCTTTTCGAGATATTCGACTTTTAATATTTTTATTGAAAATTGCCGATTTTTAGGCTACAAAATTTAATTTTGTTTATTTTGTGTGTCTTATTATTATTATTATTGCATTTTTACATGTGTAATAAGATGCTTTAGGACGTCAATCATTAAAATAGTACAAAAGTTAACTGAATAGACCGTAGTAGACAAGTGAAAGTTAAGAACTAAAAAAAATATTAGAAACTGTAATTTTCTCTGAGGGATATCTAAAAAAAATATTATGGCAGTTGTTCGGCAGATGTGTTTTAAAATATCTCGTTTCATCAGCTATCTAACGAGGTACAATAATCTAGGGTTTGTATTACATTTCATGGAAAAAAAATAGTTGGGACGCTCCAGGTAAGCAGTTCTAATGGTCTCGCGCCTATTGTCCTTCAAGTTAAGACACACCGTGCGAGCGAGACAAGTGACGTTTTATGTAGGTGCGAATGAAAGAAAAAATGTGTAGAGACTGGTTAGGGCTGGGAATGCAACAGGGGGTATTGTTTTGGTTGTCAGTCTGCTTTTGTGCTTCGTACATAGTAGATGTGTTATCGTTTTGCTTTATTTCTCGACTTGGCTGTGATTCTGGACTTTTTCTTCTGATTGTTGTGATTACTGTGCTTGTTAACCGGACTTTGATTTGTACCTGTGATACGGAATTGTTGAAGATGACGTCCTACACACCTGAGGAATATGCTGATAATATGCTTATTTGTTACGGATACTGCGATTGTGTGTCTGCGCAAGCTCGCAACGAATACATAACTCGCTACCCCGGTCGTCGAGTGCCGGATGTGGCCGTTTTTGACAGAGCTTATCGAAGACTTCGAGAAACTGGCTCTGTTTTGAGACGAAATACAGACATGGGAAGACCACGAATTGACGACGAAGAACAGGACAATGACAATGAGATGGTGCAACGCTTTCGAACGGATCCGACTACTTCCACTAATATTGTTGCCCGTGATCTGGGACTTTCGCAATGGAGAGTGTGGTTTACAGTGCATACTGCTGGCCTATACCCGTACCATTACACGCCGGTACACGTTATTGAAGAAGGAGACCCTGCGAGAAGACTGGACTTTTGCAGATTTATGCTAAATGCTGACGTAGAAGACCCAGATTTCCTAAGAAATATCTTGTGGACGGATGAGTCCAAATTTGATAAAGATGGCATAACCAACTATCACAACGCCCATTACTGGGCCCCAAAAGAACTAAGGAATCCCAATAAGAAAAGAGTGAAAGATGGAACCCAACGAAGATTCAGCGTGAATGTGAATTGGACCTTACTTTCTCCCGGATAATCTAAATGGGGAAAGCTACGAAAATTTCCTGAGAGCAGATTTGAGTGATATGCTGGATGATCTGCCACTCAACCTGATGAGGGACATGTGGTTCCAACACGATGGCTGCCCTGCCCATTTCAGAAGAAGTGTCAGAGACTGGCTGGACACAAATTACCAAAACAAATGGATAGGACGAAGTGGGCCGTTGCCATGGCCAGCAAGGAGTCCGGACCTAACCCCCATGGATTTTCATGTGTGGGGGCTCATGAAAAGTCTTAGTGTACAGCGAGCCAAATCCAGTTTCGTCTGTGGAAGACTTAAGAGAAAGGATTGTGAATGCAGCAAATAAAATGAGGACCACGTTGACCACTGGAGTAGTGAAGACTGGTCTCCGTAGAAGAATGCGACAATGTATCAGAAATAGAGGCGGCCATGTTGAACATGAACTGTAGAATAAGAAAAAGTTTTGTGAAAACCTTTAAAAAATGACATTGCATGCTTACCTATTGTTTTATTTTGCTTTATAGGGCTAAGTATACATTTTCTTCTCCACTGTCGCCTATGAAACTAAATTATTTTCAATGCATTTGAATAAAATCCTAGATTATTATACCTCGTTAGATAGCTAATGAAACGTAGATATTTTAAAACACATCTGCCGAACAACTGCCATAATATTTTTTTTAGATATCCCTTAGAGAAAAATACAGTTTCTAATATTTATTTTTAATTCTTAACTTTCACTTGTCTACTACGGTCTATTCAGTTAACTTATGTACTATTTTAATGATTGACGTCCTAAAGCATCTTATTACACACGTAAAAATGCAATAATAATAATAATAATAAGACACACAAATAAACAAAATTAA
Source organism: Ennomos erosarius (assembly GCA_963580505.1). NCBI lineage: Eukaryota > Metazoa > Arthropoda > Insecta > Lepidoptera > Geometridae > Ennomos > Ennomos erosarius. The sequence continues at coordinate 3,213,908 of OY757006.1, read as the reverse complement.
ATTTTGTAGCCTAAAAATTGGCAATTTTCAATAAAAATATTAAAAGTCGAATATCTCGAAAAGGGTGAAGTTTAGGCTAGGGTGTTTCATAGTGAAATAAGTCAGAAATGATGGGTACTCCACGCCCTTAACGGATCTAGCACAATTTTTCCTGTAACCCTGTATATTTATTTGTTCCCGAAAATCGTTGTTTACTTGGAGTCCACCGCACCATGAATAGGAACACGCATGAGCATGAAGACCGGCAAGACCTTAACGCCACAAGCTGTCATATTAAGATGCAGCCATTTCGCGATCTAGTAAATTAAGCCAGTCTAGTTAATCAAAGCCTCTATCAAACCTTGTAATACAACTACACAGGTAAAATAAATACAGTTACGTAGCGCAATATGTCTAGCTAGCAAAGCAACTAGCGCGTAAAAAGTTGTCTACAATATATCGTCGGCCAATAGATAAAGGGCATAATTATGGTTAGACTTAGGCACTTTGATATTCCGGAGCGTTCTATAAGATGTCTGGGCATTTTATGTAATGGCGGAATTCCATGATTTCTTATCCAAAAAAAACTGGGCATATCATTTAAAGTCAAAGTAGCTGAGAAAAATTATTCTAAATTAATTTTGATGCATTTTTTTTTTATACCAACTGACCATGATGTTGTTTTCTCAGTCGCTCTATACTTTTGAAAGAGCGGTGGAAAAGAGACAAATAGATTTTAGCTATTACTTATCTTTCCGAAAACGCAACTGACAATGCCATGAACAATCTATTCAGTTGGATTTTCGCTATCCTCACAACAACACAACGCGAGAAAAGGCTTTATTAAAAAGAGACAGGTAGCTATGTATGGGCAAGTGGATTTCAGCTTGAAATTTCTTACTATAATGAAATGACAGTGCAATCAACTTGTCGAATGGATTTTCTGTCTCTTTCTAACAACGCAAGAAATGACCTTATTAAAAGAAGATAGGCAGTTCTGTATAGACACATGGATTTCAGCGAATTACTATCCTTTCCATAATGAAACGACAGTGCACACTGCGTTTAAATTGTCGAATGGATTTTCTGTCTCTTACAGAAAATGCGAGAAATGGCCTTATCAGAAAAAGACCGACAGCTCTGTATCCAAATCTATTCGGCCGACGTAACACCGCATTACCAGTCCTAACGATCTTCCCAGCGACATAAACGTTTTGCGAAGTGAAACGGTCGTCTTTCCTCTCGCTCTGGCTCGCTTCGAACGAAGCAGAAGGCAGGTTGTCGTAGTCTATTAGAGAGTATTTGAGAGGCGTCGGCGACGGTAGTTCAGAGTAAGTCGGCGACTTTCTAAAAATATTATAACTTTTTTAGATACAATAATGCACACCCTACGTTTAATGCTATGCCTGTACCAATGTCCTGTACTTACGTAACACAGAAATGTCATATCCATATTGATTATTATTATAATGAAATTATCGATGTTTAAATATTTCGTTGTTTATCGGTTAGAAAAGGTGATGGCTAACAATTGTACGAATGTTGGTCCCAATCTTGGAATTTCATTGTACCTGCGTAAATTATAAATATAGATCTCATTTCAAAGAACTAACTATGTCATAATAGCACGTAACCTTCTATAATATTATAACTAACTATTTGTGGCTGCAATTTAAAACAGATCGAAATTGCTACAAATTAAGTTCATCAGCACAATCAGCACCATATTGTACATACGTCCCGCACATTTAGTAATACAGGGCTAATTTCAATTTATTTGTCACTTTTTAATACTTAACTTACTTGTAATAATCATCCTCATATATTTTAATAAGACACTTACCTATAATCAATATCGTACGCATCATCGGTAGAGGTGGAACTGTAAACTTTCCTGAAACGCTCCAGAGATGGTGCTGTTTTCGTTATAATTATATTCTCGGGCGTATCGCAGATCACTTCGGAACGTTCGACCTTGCGTTTTTTAGGCAATTTTGTCTTTAGAAACACGTCATCGTTCTCCGAATCCGTCTTCACGCCGGAATCACGCAAAGGTATGCGTTTCTGGGTCAAAAATTTTGTAGACGGAGTGGAGCTTCGTCTTCTTGGAAACGTCGCCATGAACTTTATTAGATTTTCTTCTATTAGCGTTGTCGGTGAGGGTAGTTTTTCCCGGGTTTTCTCTAGAGACACCGGCAGCTTGGGTAAGTCGAAGCAGCGTAGGATCGGCGATTTCTTTATTTCTACCCTCATAGGGCTAGATGCTAAGCTTTTGCTAGTCAAAGTTTTCGTTTTAGGCACTGACATTTCTTTCACGGAAGAAGTGCTGGCTGCGTTCCTTTCGAATATGTCTTTCTTTAAAAAGTCTAAAAATCCTTCCTTCTTTTCCGTATCGGATTGCGAATCGGAGGAATCGTTTTTGGACATCATTTCTATTGATTCAACAAACTGCGTCCATTTCGAGGTTTTCCTAGGTTTTGGTTTTTTCGATGCGTCGGTGTGAGGTTTAGTTTCTTGACTGTGTGGGGTGTCAAATATTGATAATAGTGGTGAACTGCACGGTGGACGGTCTGTTATTAACGCTTAATATTTGGATTTTCGCGTTGGTTTAGTAATTTGGTCGTTAGCAAAGAGTTATAAGACATTTCATTCACATTATCAGACGGAAATGTTTTAGCAATGTTTTGGAAAATAATACAAATAACACAAGATTTTTAACGTGTTGTAACGTAAATTCGTTGTATTACATGTTACCCACATTTTGGAAAATAAGACATTACAGAGAATGTTTAAGGTTCATTTTAGATTAAAACGGTTTCGTAGCAAATATTTATAGCAAAGTACGTTATAATTAGCACATCACACATTGGTAGCATACAAAGTGCGTTGGAAATAAAGAAAACATAATTTAGTTACCTTTGCGAACGGGTTTAATTTAGTAAAGGCTAAACACTCAATAAAAAATTATAAATTAAATATAATTGAAAGCCAACTTTTCCCAGGATTCGAAAACAATTTAAAACTGTACATTATCCATAAACAAAAGTAAGCAAATATAGTAAACTTTGAATGAAATTCATCAAAGGCGCGAGGCTACTCAAGGTGTCATAAATTCTTTTGCTTCAACACAGTATCGGAGGCAACCGCTTACCATCAGGCAAAGCGTCTGCTCTTTGATTCAATTTCAAATGCATACGTACAAAATACGAAGAAACTTACTCTCCGACCGACCTGGTATTGAAATTCATTGTACAGGGTCTAGCCCAAAAATTACCATATCCTTTAGTTTTTGTAATATAAGTACTAGCTGAACCGCCCGGCTTCGCACGGAATAATTAGGTTTACGCCGTAACCCTGTTACGTACTTGTATTACCTTATTGCACTACCTATTAATCCCTAATTTTTTGAAAATATAATAATAGCCCGTCACCCGAGGATAATGTAGCTTCCCAACAGTGTAAAATTTTTCATCTCGGTTTTTTAGTTTCGGAGCCTATTCATAGCAAACAAACAAATAAACAATAAACAAACAAACAAACCAACAAACAATCAAATCTTTCCTAAAGGGAAAATACTTGTTTGTTTGTTTGTTTGTTTGTTTGTTTGTTTGTTTGTTTGTTTGTTTGTTTGTTTGCTATGAATAGGCACTGAAACTAAAACAACAGTCAAATCTTTCCTAAGGAGAAAAGATTTGATTGTTTGTTTGTTTAATATTGTTATAGATAGAAACTTACCGTGCTCATTGAAGTGTTTCTCTAACTCCTCATGAGATATATTGACTTGCGTTGCTGGCGCTTCTGCTGCGACGGTTTGCTCCGGCCGCGACCGGGAACATCTGAAATGGGACTTTATTTATAGAGCCATACGGTTTATATTGGCAAAGCAGTTTTACTAGGTGATTGGACCTTTCAGCGAAATTCGTCTAGGTAGGTACCGCCGTTTTGTCAGTTATTCTGCAGCTGCCGCCAAGCAGTAGTGTGCAAGTCAAGCACTACTAAAGTACGGACGTCTTCAGGGTATTGATGATGATTATGATGAATCTTTTGTTTATCGCCTTTGGTATTCAGAGTACAAAGATGTAAAACAATCTTATGCTTTAGCACTCATATCTTTTTTCCTCTGGGTTCGATTGCTATGACTGTTGACGCCGCATAGGTATATATTTCTCATTCAAATTATATTGATATGGTATCATTGGCTTGATGAGTATATTGCCTCCCTTTCCCTCCCATTCTTATACGACAACCGTCGCAAGGGAAGGATCTTCGTACGCGAATTATGCGCATAAGCCTCTTTGTGAAGTGATATTCCGCTGAACTATTTTACGTGTTAAGAATACTTATACTTAATGTGAAATAAGTGTTGGTGCACCAAAAACATTGACAAAATTGGACAGTGGTTTGCAATCGGACGCCATCGACGATCGACCAGAGGTATTGGACAATCAGGACGCTCTGGAAAGGTCCAGAGCGTCCTGGATTGTCCAATACCTCTGGTGGATAAAGGAATTCCACGCACCTTCACTCCACCTAGGTACTCCTGAGAAGGCCCAGGAGTACCTAGGTGGAGTGAAGGTGAAGAGTGGTTTGCAATCGGACGCCATCGACGATCGATCAGAGGCATTGGACAATCTAGGACGCTCTGGAAAGGTCCAGAGCGTCCTCTGGTGGATAAAGTAATTCCATGCACCTTCGTGTGCGTGCGTGGAATTCCTTTATCCTAGTCCTAAGCATTTGCTCATCGTAGTTGTGATACCATTTGTCGTAACCAGCCGCCTTACTATTCTAAATTACACCTAAGTCCAAGTCTTCTAAGTCCACCCTCTTATTAATTTACCGCCCTAAGCCTTAGGGCATATAACGCATCTTTGCTATCACAAAACTAATTTGGGTCATAGCAATGATGTTTTAGTAAAAAATGATTGTATAAATGAGATATACAACGTGGCATATGTTTGGGCAATGACTTTGTTTTTGAGCCCTGCAATTTGCATTATCCTTTCAACTGTTTATCACGGTTCGTGAGATATAGCCTGGTGACAGACGGACAGACAAACAGACAGGCGGACAGCGGAGCCTTAGTAATAGGGTCCGTTTTAACCTTTGGTTACGGAACCCTAAAAAATTTGTGTTTACAGCTTTTTTAGGGTTCCATTAGATTTTACTAAAAAATAATCATCAATCAATCAATATAAATATTTAATAAAACTGTAACTAAACCTATACATTGAATATTTTCTGAAAATTTTGACTACTTTACATTTCTTAATCGATATAAAAACAAACATTTTTTTTAATTTTTTGTGTCTATCTGTCTGTCCCTTTGAACAAGCGTCACGCTGGAACTACTGAACGGATGAGAACCAGATAACTGATACAATACATAGATACTTTTTTGTTTGTAAACACAAACATAGAATACAATATAACACCCAGACGCAGAACAAACGTCTCTGTTCATCACACAAATGTTTGTCCCGGGTAGGAATCGAAGCTACTACCAACTGAGCTATCGGGCCCGTCTATTGGAGGTAGGGGTACTGTAAATAAAAGAAGTAAGTTACCTGAGCATAGCATTACTGCATCGTAACGCTAGTTCTAGCCTGTCCAACCAACCGTGGCCGGCAGTTTGCGACGGGGCGCGAAATATCAAGTGCGCGGTTGGTAATGGCTGAACAACTGCTCCTGTGAAATAATACATCATCAGCTACGTAAGCACAGATAAGAATAGAATAGAATAGAATAGAAGAATGCTTTATTGCACACCAAATATACACATAGATACATAACAACACGAAAAAAATATACACAAGGGTAGTACAATGGGCGGTCTTATCGCTTAAAGCGATCTCTTCCAGACAACCTTTGGATGGATAGAAACATATTATGAATTAGGGAGGTTGGCGATGTACAGTAAATACAAATATTAGAAATGAAAACGAATCCTAAAACTACTAAAATACATATAATACAACATAACATACATAAACATACACATATTATACATACATACTATTACAAAATAGATATATATATATATATATATATAAATACCTACGCATTAAACATACATATACTTAATTAAAATATAATACTAGCTGAGATTGGATAAGTAGTGCGTCTTTACCATAGTTTTGAAAACTGACAAGGTCTTTGCTTGCCTGATAGGCACCGGGAGTTCATTCCAGAGCATGACAGCTTGCACGGAAAAAGATTTATGGTAGAATTGGGACGTATGGACAGGAGGTTTCAAAAGCAGGTTCTCGGAACTACGTAAGGAGCGAGCATGGGACTGGTGAAGAAACCTGAAACGTTCTTTCAGGTAGGGAGGAGTGGAGGGGAGAAATAGGATGCTATATAGAAGGGAAAGAATGTGAGTATTCCGGCGAAGGCGGATTGGTAACCATTTGAGCTTGTTACGGAATTGTGAGATGTGGTCAAACTTACGTAAACCAAATATGAAACGAATGCAAAAGTTTTGCAGACGTTCAAGTTTGTTGAGTTGCTCTTCGGTTAAGTCCAAATAGCAGGCATCGGCGTAATCTAATATCGGAAGGAGAAGAGATTGAGCGAGAGCAGTTTTGGTGGTAATAGGAAGGAAATTACGCAATCGGCGCAAAGAACCAGCAGAAGCAAAAACCTTCCGGCTAACTTCAGTCAGCTGAGGTTGCCAGGAAAGCTGCCTATCTATGATTATGCCTAAATTCTTGACCGTTTTGCTAATCTCAATAGGTATGCCGTCGAACATTACGTGCGGAACCAGTCAATTTTGGAAATCATTCGTGAGCTGCCTATGACAATGGTTTGCGTTTTTGATGGATTGACTGATATGCCATAGGATCTGCTCCACTGCAAAATTCTATAATAATATAATACTCAAAGTACAGATACCTCATCCCATACAACGGAATAACGCGGGCTATTTTACGAATTATTTTATTTCTGCATAACGCAAGATTATCAAGCATTAATACACTGGACACTAAATAGTAACTCTCTAGACACGATCACTACGTATTCTTCAAGTTCGGGCTATTTTTCGTTTGTACCCGATGCTGATGAGACCCCGTGGCGTAAGCAATACAAAGTGACCTTGAATTGGTATGTCATCCCGAAAGGGGGTAAATCTACACCCCAAGGTAGACAATGCTTATTCTACGACTTTACTAAATTAATAGTTTTTCATTGAAGAAATGCCATGTAAAGTTTACGTTCGAAAATAGCCGTAGCGCAACTGGGTGGTTGAACTTCGTCCTTGACCGAGTGCACATAAATGATTTCAACAACCTGTGTTTAGAAATGAATTTATAGTATCTTGTTAACTCTCGTAGCGATCGCACGTGCAATTATGTGAGTGAATTTATTTTTTACCATGAAGGTTTGGAAACACCCAGTTTCAAGTAAGGCTCTCACAACTTGTGGGCTATCATGATCCCAGTTCCCTTCTTGCGGGATAACATACCAATTCAAGGTCACCTTGTATAGTAGAACTATTTTCTAAAAATTACCCAAAGTTTTTTTTGTGGAGGAAGTTGTGTTCTCTCTCTCTCTCTCTCTCTCTCTCTCTCTATTGGGTTTAAAATATGTAAGTGTAACTACAGAAAATAAAGAGCTTTTCATCAATATACAGTGTGTACAAAAATAATTAAATCATTAAAAAATTACAAACCTGTAAAAGATTGCTTCATATAGCTCTATACATCGATTATTAAATCGATTTCGCTTTTTTAATCATCATCATCATCACCATCATCACAATAGCTATCTAGGTAGCTAAATTTGTTTCTTACCAATAGTTTCGTTGTGTGGCCCCCGCGGTGCCCAGATACTCTGCTCCAGAGGATGATAGAGCTTGAAACAGAATCCGTCCTTCTTAGAGGGACGCTCGATCACTTGGCAAGATGTTAGTAAAACTGTGCCGACCCAATGGCTGCTCTGTAAATAAAAAAGTTACGTATTTAGGTTTTTGGCGGGAACGCGAAAAAGTTCACGTCATTGCATTGTATTATTTCTCAAAACTCATTCTTTTTCCAGTGTTAATATTTAAAACTGGTGGCGTTTTACGCATCAAGTGCTGAATTACGAGCAAGAGTGTGGGCAAGTGATATAATGTAGTGAAACATGGTTTTTCGTGTAGCTTCCAAAATTCGATAGAAGCTTCTAGTAAAGATGCCACCAGTTTACTGGGGCATGACTTAGACTGGACTACGACTGCCCAGACTGTGACTAGGACTTGATTTTACATGAAATGTTCTATAGGTCGATGTAAAATTACAGTATGTCTGGAACTAGGTTTAAGGCATATTATACCAAACAAGCTGTATTGTTTCCTGTGTTAAATAAAAACAAACTTAATACTGGCTAAATACACTATGTGTGGAGCCAAAATATAAGAGATATGGCTTACCTTTACTTTATGTGTTTTATAAAGGAGCAGTAGACCCGGCTTTAAAACACACCACAGTTTCGTCCATGACTTAAGTGAACCACGGACCTGGAATAAAATTGCACTCTGTTGGTTTATTGTTTATATCTGGTAAGATGCGCCAAGATGCATCAATATCTGGTGAGATGCAGCAAGATGCATCAATATCTGGTAAGATGCAACAAGATGCATCATTATCAGAGCCCACAAACTAATACAAAACCATCATGGTTCGTAACAGTAATGCTTCAAGGTTACAATAATATTGTTTGAATTAGTACCGTGAACTTATAAAGTATTCCTGCGTGAGAACCAGACGTCTACATTTTTATATAGCGTTATCACTGTCGCGCGTCGGTGTCAACATGATGTATTTGAGTGAACGATTTAACGTGACGTCATCAAAACTGCTCTGCGTAAACTTACTTTTAGGTCATTTTTCAAAGTATGATTGAAATAATAATGCTATAAAAGGTTGTGGTAGGCCTGCTGGTAATATGCAGCAAGATGCATCAATATCTGGTAAGATGCAGCAAAATAAATCAATATCTGGTAAGATACGCCAAGATTCATCAATATCTGGTAAGATGCGCCAAGATTCATCTATATCTGGTAAGATGCAGCAACATGAATCAATATCTGGTAAGATACGCCAAGATGCAAAAAGATTAAGTAAAATGCGACCAGATCTAGTATTGAGAACTTTTCTGCAAAGTTCGTCTACATAGATAGACCACCGCTTTGCCACCAAGCAGTAGTGTGCAAGCACTCCTATGTTCCAGTTAGAAGGAAATTACAGTTATATAATACAGCGTAATGACGCAGTGTTTACACTCCTACTATGATAATGTGTATGACCAAGTAGCGCCATATGACCAGCATAGGGGTACGCCATTGACTATAATCTAAGCATTATACTGACCTTAAGCCAATCAGCGAGGAGCACGACCGAGGGGTCTTCTATGGAATGCAACAGTGCTGAGGCAGCTCGTTTCTTCTCCCTTCTATAATGCTGCCGCTGTGCTTTGTAGCTTTCCTTTCTGGACAGCGCCGTTGCAGGCCTGGACACTGTGCCGACCGCTGTTTCCGATGACTGGAAGGTGGAAATTATCGATTTAGAAGTTAGACTATTATACAAGGTGACCTTGAATTGGTATGTTATCCCGAAATGGGGGAACTGGGACCATGATACCCTAGTTGTGAGAGCCTTACTTGCATCTAGGTTTTTCGAAATCTTCATGGTAAAAAATAAATCCACTCGCAAAATTGCACGTGCGATCGCTAAGAGAGTTATCAAGATACTATGAATTCATTTCTAAACACAGGTCGTTAAACTCATTTATGTGCACTCGGTCAAGGACGAAGTTCAACCATACAGCTGCGCTAAGGCTATTTTCGAACGTAAACTATACATGGCATTTCTTCAATGAAAAACTATTAATTTAGTTAGAAGAAACATTGTCTACCTTGGGGTGTAGATTTACCCCCTTTCGGGATAACATACCAATTTAAGGCCACCTTGTATAGAAGTGGCCAATTTTAAGATCATAAAATATCCTAAATAAATGTTACGTAAATACTTATTTATAACCATACAAAGACACCAAGTATCATCAAAATCAGTTAAGTAATTTCAGCGCGATGCACGTCCGAAGGACAGACAAAAAACTTTAAAAAAATTCTATACGCATTTTATACACTGCGATTAAAATATTCACACATATCCAATGATCAGATGACCGAGCGAAGCGTCCCCGTTTCAGCTCTGGGCCATTATTCTCTATGAAAACACAGATTCCACACGATACGAAACCACGTCGTTATCGTGTCTTGTTCAAATCGTGTCACAGCCATAGAAATACCTTCACTTTACATTAAAGTTATTTTTATTTTTAATAAAATATATTGACATAGTGGTGGTAACTTTTGATGTGTTGATGTTTCGGAACACCTCTCGGTAAAACATGTGGTTTTTGACATTTCATATCGCGCCAATTCAAAATTCATTTCGCGCGGTTTTGTTTTCGTTTCATAGAGAATAGTTTTGCAGATTTCTTATGTAAGACAAGGAATTCGCGTGATTTCGAAGTAAGGAATCGTTACGGAATAATGGCTCTGGGCAAAAACGATCTCTCATGTCCTGCTGTTCTCCTCTACAGGTCGAATTTTTTAATCGATCGATTCTCGTGAATTATTTTAATTTTTTTCGTTGTAACAGGATTTTTTCAAAATGGCCGAGTTATGGGGGTTCAAAAGTTAAAGAATGTCATCAAAAGAACAGGAAAAGATCCCGTAACCTAAGCCGCATTAAAGAATATCATATCCCAAAGACAGACTCGCAGAGCCACTAGTTATAACTATGTATAGTTTGTATACCTTATCAGAGGAAGTGCCGTCTGGTGGGTGGCCTCTGCCGTCACCAGAAGCAGGGGTGAGGATGCCACCACCAGGCGAGCGAGGAGGCGGAGTCACAGCTGCCTGTTCACCTGAAACCAAATGTTATAAAGCCAATAGGTTAGGATTTAGGTATAGTCAATGCTTGGAATCAAACCTTCACATCAGCTTATTCACATTTTCACAGCTGGGACGATCTTGGGCGACCCCATAATAACCTACGCGAGTCGGACTAGCGCACAAAGGGTTCCGCACCATTATTTATAAAAACGAATAAAAAAAATCACGTTTGGGAGCTAACTTGAACTATAAAAATTCAGCCAAGTGCGAGTCGGATTATCGCACGTATGGTTTCATACCATTATCTATGAAAACGCGCAAAAAAAATCACGTTTGTTGTAAGGGAGCCCCCTTAAATAATTATTTTATTGTTTTTTTAGTATTTGCTGTAAATACATCATTAAAAAAAAAAACATACACACGAATTGGAACCTCCTTTTTTAAAGTTGGTTGAGTATGACGTACCGATCATCATTAGAGATGTGACGTCATTCATAAGGAAATTGACCGGGAATCGCCCACAACGCTGCGACAGTAGGAGTAAATAACTTCTATTTACATCATCGCACACAGGAAATATTAATTTATATCGTTTATGCGCTTTAAAGCCATCAAATTTTTGTCTCGCTCGCACTAAGAAGTTTTGATTAACTTCTGGAGAAGCGTATAAGCCCTTATCCAAAGATTATAAAGCCCGTTGATAGCTCGTGAACGTAACTTCTCGTACAAACACGACTCACCTACGGGGGCAGGGGGCGAGATAACAAAACGAGACAAAGTCATACGAAATTATAAAGGACAGAGCAGGATGGAACAAAAGGCACATTAGGTGTCCCGCTTCCTGTCGTAGGATTAGAAGTTGAAATAAACTACTAATTTTCGTACGAGGGGAAGTTGTATCGTTGGTCAACTGGATTTATAGGCAATGCCCTTGTCCATACAAAAAGTTACAATGCTATTTCATCTCTAAATGTGAATAACATTTAGAGATGGAAAAGATTTCGATGATTGTTTTTATATGTTGTCTACTTAGTAAAAAACAATGCTCGTACGCATAGATTTATATATCGAGATATGCCCGAAGGAACATTTTATTTTGTCAAAATGGCGTGGGAAAAGTCAGCGCCATCTATTAGATTTCGCGTGAACTACGACAAGTTGAGAAAATTAGGTGCCTATCGCTGCCATTATGTCCGTCAATGTTTATGTTTACAATGATCATTCCAAATATAAATTCGATTATTTTGTTACAAAACAGAGTGTAATATTGAAAATATTGAATTACTTGAGGTAAGAAACTTGGTCTTTCTTTTTACTGCACTTTTGAGTATAGATTGTGCAGCCCTTCACAATACAACTTGGCATATTATGTTTGTGACATTTGACCGATGCCTTCTAACTTCCATCACAGACTGAGCGCTAGTGTATGCCAATCTGTGAAATTGGCTCCCACTTTGAAGCGACGTTTTAACCTGTCATTAGGCCTGTCCTTAATATATATGTCTATGCTCGTACGTATTCCCTTTTTAAGTTTTTACAATATATTTCGTATTTATAGTCACCTAAAGTTACGAATTTTCGGAGCGAAAATTATGACTTAGAAAAGTATTGTAACAAAACGCGAAACATATTTCGAAAAAAACCAAGACGTACATGCATAGATTATATCTAAAGGATTGACACCAAAATCAAAAGTTTTTGTTAAGTTTTAGAGAGTGAAATGCGTTGGCGCCCGAAACGCTAAAATGTAGGCAAATTCACTCATGGGCTCTACTGTCTCTATCATACGTGTGGAGAGCAGAGCGACGGCAATAACATTTTCAAACACCAGACCTCTAGTAACTAGAATGCGCATCGCGAGATAACTTATCGTCGCTGTTAGAGTGAGACACACTTAGGCGCCACCATAGCCTTGTCACGGTCTCTCAGGTGTCGAGAAATTTTTGTCTCGATGCCATAGACATATATATAAGGACAGGCCTAATGACAGATTAAACCGTCGCTTCAAAGAGGGAGTCAAGTTCACAGATTGGCATCCACTAGCGCCCAGTCTGTGTTGGAAGTGAGAAGATATCGGTCGTGTGTCTCAAAGAAAATATGCCAAGTTGTGTTGTGAAGGGTTGCACAAACTACACTCTAAAGTGCAATAAAAAGAAATACAAAGTTTCTTACCACAATTAAGTCAATATTTTCAATATTACACTCCGTTTTGTACGAAAATAATCGAATTTATATTTGGGATAATCATTGTAAACAAAACATTGACGGACATAATGGCAGCGTTTAATTTCTCAACTCATCGTAGTTCCTGAGTAATCTAAGAGATAGCGCTGACTTTTCCCCACACCATTTTGAGTAAATAAAATGTTCCTTCGGGCATATCCTGATATATAGATCTATGCTCCGTGCGCATGCCAGCGAGGATAGTCCTCTTAATAAGAGTGTGAATTTCCAAAGTGAATGTTGTACATGTGGCCACGCCGTACTTGTTGCATATATCAGTCCCATTGAATTAAAATAGTATGTGGGTTTTGGCGGGAACGCGGAAAAGTTCACGTACGCATTGTATTATTTCTCAAAACTTGTGCTTTTTCCAGTGTTAATTGTTTAAAATTGGTGGCGTTTACGCATTTCTGAATTACGAGCATGAGTGTGGGCAAGTGATATAATGTGGTGAAACGTGTTTTTTTTTGGTGTTTCTTCCAAAATTCCATAGACTGGACTATGACTACCCGACTTAGACTGGACTATGACTTTGACTAAGACTTGACTTAACGTGAAATATGAACACTATGAAAAATTACAATACCTGACACTGGCTAAATACACTATGTGTGGAGCCAAAATATAGGGGAAAAAAAATTGTAGTTTTAAGACTTTTAAGTTAATATATGTGAGAGATTGTATCGATGTATTTCGCTAATTACCAGCGTCATGTATCCCGGTGGCTTAGTAAGAAGCTAGAGAATGAATGTAGTGAACGACTTGATGACTTCGTTCGCGAATAAACTAATCTAAGAGTCAGTAGTTCGGTCGGTGTAGGAATGGATTCATTCTATGTCTAACCGTCGGCGGCACCGCTGTGTGCACTGACTTCTACATAGTATACTTATAAGTTCCTTGCTTCTATCAGTTTTCGTCATGGCTGATGACGGTGAGATCGACGGCGAAGAAAACCTTTTTCAATCTCCGACAGCAGCGGTGGGATCGGAACAACATGGCTCCAGTATGTCTAATACGGCTAAGAAGAAAAACGACGATCCCGCTTTCGACCGTGCCGAACAAACTACGCTTTGTGACAAAGAAAACAGCGCACAGTTTACGGAAAGTGATCCCACTAACCTTCCTTCCGCTATGTGGGCATCATTTTTTCGTGGTATGGAAAATTTTCGCGTCAACGAAACCGGAAAAACTTCTCCTAAGGCGAATACAAAGAAAATGAAACCATGTGAAGTTTACATTCCCTCTTTCGATCCTGATGATTGTGAATTCACGGCGGTGCAGTGGTGTGAAGAAATAGATCACCATCGGATGCAGAACGAGTGGACCGACTACGAGACAAGAAACGCTGCGTTTACACATTTACGCGGACGTGCTCGTAAGTGGGCATCGAAATCGTATCCTCTCTGCAAGACCTGGGATGAAGCGAAGGAACGTTTTTCGCGTCAGTTTGCTGCTACGAAGAGGTTCCACGATCTTTTTCGGGACATGGTGCAGTACACGAGTGACAAGGCCGCGACCTACGTTGAATATTCGACCAACAAACTGGCGATGATTGACAGGCTGGAATCGGGCTGGAGCGAGGCAAACAAAATAGAAGTTGTAATCTCAGGTATCGTCGATAACCAGGTACGTTCCGATTTGTTAAAAAATACGCCTACAGACTTTGTGAATCTCGACAGGCACCTCGGTACCTACTCTAATATTAAAAGCTTAAAGCGGTCAGACTCATTAAATTTTGTTCCGAGTGAACAAAAAAGGCGAAAGGTAGATTCATCCGACCGTACTAACATTGTTTGTCATAACTGTGACATAAAATCGGACATTACAAACGCAACTGTAAGGCTAAAACTCAAGTACAGGCCTCCTCTACCAGTGGAGAGTCTTCTCGATCAACGCCCAAACCTATTGAGAAGAATGTTCATTGTAGTTACTGTAACAAAGTGGGGCACACCGAGCAAGTCTGTTTTACTAAACAAAGGGACGCTAAAAGTAAACATTAAATAAAGTCTGTCAATGTGTGTTTACAATCTTAGGCCCCGCTTATTGAAATAAACATAGATGGATTTAAGTTACAAGCTCTTGTAGATAGCGGCTCTGATTGTTCTCTTATTTGTAAGCGTGTTGCTGACGAAATAAAAGGTAACCGACGCTTCGAGTTTACACGCCTTACGGGTATCGGCTGTGCCTCTGCTTATTCATTCTCGCGTATCACACTGCCAATTCGAATTAAGGGTGTTTACGTTGAGGTAAGCTTCGTTGTCGTAGATTCTCACGTTTTGCCCCACGATGTCATTATAGGGCGTGATGTTTTTACTCGACCTGGGTTAAGCCTTGTGATGAACAACAGTGGTGTCCGTCCACGTCGTTCGCGAAGTCCACGCGGAAGTTTACGCCATACAAAGTACTGATATGGCGAAACTTGACACCGATTTGACAGACCCTGGAGACATTAATCGATTACGGTCCATTATCGAAAGCTATAATGATAACTTTGTAAAAGGGAATTCGCAAACGGTAGTTACGACAGGTGAAATCGAAATTAGACTCAAAAATCCGAATAAAATTGTGCAGCACCACCCTTGCCGTTTGTTTAGCGCCCACCGAGCGCGAGGCGATGAAAGATCAAATCGTGTTACAGCGTTGGGAGTACTTTTACTTTACATAAAGTTGTTTTATTTTGAATGAAATATATTGGCAAAGTGGTGGTAGCTTTTGATGTGGTTGATGTTTCGGAACGCATCTCGGTAAAACATGTGATTTTTGACAGTTCAAGTCGCGCCAATTTCAGGTTCATTTTGCGCGGTTTTATTTTCGTTTCATAGAGAATAGAATGTTGCTGATTTTTTATGTAAGACAAAGAATTCGCGTGGTTTCGAAGTAATGAATTGATATAGAATTATGGCCCTGATCGTGAAATCGAAGTTCATAACTTCATACGGATTCTAGCCCGCTTGGTTATGGTGCTGTGCTCGCTCAGAAATTTGAAAATCAGCTCAAAGTTGTCGAGTATTACAGTCAGAGAACTACAGAGGTTGAGAGTCACTATCATAGCTATGAGCTGGAAACTCTGGCCTTCTTCAGGCATTATTTGCTCGGTAGACGGTTCAAAGTCGTAACGGACTGTACCTAATAGCTTAAAGGCTTCTCGTCACAAGAAAGACTTGTTACCCCGGGTGCACAGATGGTGGGCGTTTCTGCAAGGTTCTGACTTTGAGGTAGAGTATCGTAAGGGCGAAAGAATTCCCCACGTAGATTTTCTTAGTAGGAACCCGATTGCACCCACCACCTGTTCGACCCAGGTGAACGTTGTGCGGATTCGTGATGATTGGTTGCAAGTCGAGCAACGGCTTGATCCCGATATTAAGAAGATTATTGAGGCTCTAGAAAACGACACTTTGAAGCCGGGTTTGAGGTCTAGTACACATTGAAAAATAATTTACTATACAAAAATTTTCAAGTCAACAAGAAAACATTGTCTCGTGTGATAATCCCCAAAAATTTCCGATGGCAAGTAATACAACGATTTCATGACGATCTCAAACATTTGGGTTGGGATAAAACTTACCAACATTTTTGGAACATTTTTGGTTCCCCAATATGGCAGTCTGCGTGAGAACTTACGTAGATCGGTGTTTATCATGCAAAGTCAATAAGAAACCTTCAGGCGCAAGGTAGTCGATTCTACACCCTATTGACAAAGTCCGCCCTAGGTGAGATTCAATTGGCCATTAACTGTACCGTATCCAGAAGTACGGGGAAAAGTCCGCTGCAGATGTTAATGGGTTGTAATAAAAGTCCACCGCGAATCAATGCTTTAGTCCACGAATATGAGAAACTCGATCTCTTTGAAGTTAGAGAGCAGGCTAAGGTCAGAATGGACGAGCAAGCACGTCTTGACAAAGCCCGTTATGATAAAGGCAAAGCAAAAGTGCCTCCATTTGACGTCGGCGACATTGTACTAGTAGAAAAGAACCCGAGAGTTAACACTAAGCCAGGTGAGAAGTTTTCCAGTCCATGTAAAATTATCGAGGTTTGTGATAACGAAAGATACAAAGTGGGACCGATATCCGGAGGACGTGCTCAGTACGTTTGTCACGAAAAGTTACATAGGTATCCTTCAAGCTTACCTGATCTGTCTAATGAACTAGACCATGTTTCTGATATTACATCAGAAAGTAAAGACTTAAAGAGATAAGTGAATTGTAAAAAAAAAACACGATTTTGTTTATAAATTAACAAACTATTACACAAAGAACTGTTTTACAAAATTGAGCGTATATGAGTGTTAAGCACATATTGCTTTATTGTTTCGTTTTGTTTATTCTTTTGTTTTATCATCCTATCATTCCTTTGTTTATTTTATTTCTTTAAAATAACAATCTATTGATTTTGTTCATAGGTTTAAGTAAGTATTCTAGCAGTGTACTTTAAACAAAAAAAAAAGTATAAGGTATTGTCGAACGAAAGTTAGTTTTTCTTTTGTTTCTCTCACTCTCTCCTGAAATATTTACCAAACATACTGAACATTACCGGAAACTTCGTCCTTCACGTGTCGCATTGGAAGCTTAGCGCTTCGTGCATTTATGTACTTCGGGAGTCCGCACTTCATGTATTGGCGTACACTGGAAGCCCCGTGCTTCATGTACTGGTGTATATTGGAAGCTCAGCGCTTCATGTAATGCTGTACATTGGAAGCTCAGCGCTTCATGTATTGGTGTACATTGGAAGCTCAGCGCTTCATGTATTGATGTACTTTGGAAGCTCAGCGCTTCATGTATTGGTGTTCATTGGAAGCTCAGCGCTTCATGTATTGATGTTCATCGGAAGCTCAGCGCTTCATGTAATGGTGTACATTGGAAGCTCAGCGCTTCATGTATTGGTGTTCATTGGAAGCTCAGCGCTTCATGTATTGGTGTACTTCAGAAGTTCCGCGCTTCATGCCGTGATGTACATTGGAAGCTCCGCGCTTCATGTAGTAGTGTATTTCGTGCCGCCGCTATTGGAGCAGGGGTCGCGCGAGAGCGCGCTGCCTGTCAGAATGGCCGTGTGAGAGATTGTATCGATGTATTTCGCTAATTACCAGCGTCATGTATCCCGGTGGCTTAGTAAGAAGCTAGAGAATGAATGTAGTGAACGACTTGATGACTTCGTTCGCGAATAAACTAATCTAAGAGTCAGTAGTTCGGTCGGTGTAGGAATGGATTCATTCTATGTCTAACCGTCGGCGGCACCGCTATGTGCACTGACTTCTACATAGTATACTTATAAGTTCCTTGCTTCTATCAGTTTTCGTCATGGCTGATGACGGTGAGATCGACGGCGAAGAAAACCTTTTTCAATCTCCGACATATATTTGGGATATGGTTGTGCTATTTATAAATAAGCAAAGTACTGGTACCGATACTTACTGTAGGTGGGAGGTGTCGCCGGCGCAGTAGCTGGCAGGATAACGTTCAGAGGCGGCTGGTGGTGTTTCTGAAATGTTTAATGTTTATAAACTACCTGCATAAACTATTACGTCTACTGTGGCTGAACTACAGTTAGGGGGGACACTTACGCGGTCTTGGCTTTTGCCGAACCGAATGGGCCGGCCTGCCTTAGTATGTTACCAGCCAAGTCATGGTATATTTTGTTGATCATGACGAGTCCTTATGTCCCTTATAATTTTATTCCTTTTTTCCTATTTTTTTTTTAACGATGACAGCGCCCGTAGTCTTTGGCCATTCATTGTTTTCCTTGTATGCGTCAGTCCGATCTATGATGTTATGGCGTAGCGATGGCAATTAATGCGATTTTGCGTAAATATCATAAACATGCTAATTCACGAGTCTTAACATGCTAATTGCTATTGCTATGATATTTGCTAAAATAAAATTGAAATGAAAAAGAAAAATAAAATGAAAAATTATATGAAAAAAGAAATGAAAACTGAATTGAAACAAGAAATGAAACTTCATGTTAAAAATTAAATTCAAAATGAACTAAACTAATTGAAATGTCATATTTCACAG
The DNA here is from genome assembly GCA_963580505.1 of Ennomos erosarius. Classification (NCBI taxonomy): domain Eukaryota; kingdom Metazoa; phylum Arthropoda; class Insecta; order Lepidoptera; family Geometridae; genus Ennomos; species Ennomos erosarius. The sequence goes on along the minus strand of OY757006.1, from coordinate 3,194,816 downwards.
AATTTCGCAACTACATTTCATTTGCGAAATGCTAATTGAGTTTTCACATGCTAAAAATGAATGTGAATGCTAATTAATCCATCACTAGTTTGGCGTGGCGTAAATTAACTGTAATTATTTCTATGTACTTATGTAGTGCACACACCGCGGTTTTAATAGGCTAGTTTTCTGATATTAAAAATTGACAAGTTAATAATATTATCATAGAGTAGGTTAAAAATAAATGCAAATAATGAAAAAAAAAACCAGTAAAATGGGTAAATAAATCACGGAGTAATATGAGTAGTGTCCCTTTCTCGCCAAACAGAACTTCTACACAGTTACTATGAAAAAGCACGTTGTGATGTCACGTGCCAGAGATTGTATGTAAAGCTACCACAGCTTAGTAATGAGGTACTATGAAGGAGCAAGAACTGACGTCACTGCACGTTTGAACTGTCTCTTTCTATTCCTGTGTTTTTAGGATTTTATTTGTTTTCTTTAACATACATATCGACGACGTTGTTCGAAGAACTCGTAACTAACAAAAACCAAATTTCACAGGAGGCGAAAAAAACTGTTCCATTTTCTACTTACTTATTTTATGAAAGTTTGTAGTAGTACAATGTATGTTTAAATAGAAGGCAAATTAGATACTGGCATTGTTTTTAGGTTTGAACAAGCGGTTTGCAAGTTAATGTTAGTTACGAGTTATTGGTTTCACCAGTGTCCACTTAAAATCTTTTTTGTTGGTGTTACAAGACTTTAGCTCATGCTGTTATCATCTCCTATTTACTAACAGGAGTTTGTTAGTAACAGGAGATATTAGCAGCAAAACTGGAACAAACGTAACTAAAGCGATATTTGTTGTAACAAGTTAGGATGTATTAGCAGTTCTTATTGACCTACATGTTACAGCGATTTAAGGAGCTATTTAGACGATTAATTTGTAACGTTTTTTTAACGGGCTAATGCTGTTTTTCTCTACCGACTTTTACAGCGTCACCGGGCGGGAGGGCAGGCGCTTAAAGCACCCAGCCGACAAAAGTGGGGGCAACTAGCTCAAGGGCACCCCTGGGGTGCGAGCCTCGGCTTGGGCTGTTGCCGGGATAAGAGGATCGAGAAGGCTACGTCCGCTGGAGGAGTGGACCCTATGAAAAGTCGCGACCATTCTAGCTAACCTACGGGGGGTACGTCGACCTCGCCGGCGGGGTCGGTGTCTGATTGTGTTACGGTGGTATCCTATACCGGTGCCGAAATCGGTACCTGAGCCAGAAAGGCTCGACTGGTCCGGTGATCCTAGCGCAGCCAAAACAACGGCTGCTATAGGATCTTCCGGGTCGCTCAATACGTTTCTTGGGCGGCGACGACGAGGTGACTTTGAGCGTTATTTTCCAGAAAACCTTATAGGAGTTTTCACCAGTCGATGTAAAATTGGATTCTAAGTTAGAAAGGCATAGATAACTCATTTGGGCTGTAGTGTCGGTTAGGAGGTCTTTGAACATCGTCGTCGATATATATTATTAAACCATCACATTTATAATATTAGTAGATAACACATCCGCAACTCACCCGTCCACCGATGAAGTTCGGAGTAGAAGTGTGGAACTGCGCGCAATCAGGCCTCAACGCCGGCGAAGAGGGGGTGGTAGAAGGGGACGAGGGTTCGACTGCAGGAGAGGTACTCATGGTCAGGCTTGGGACGTCACCACATGGCTGGATGGGGGGGAAAGGGAAGGAAGACCTATGGGAGCATCTCTTGGTCGACAGCTTCGGATCTTCAACGCAATTAATCGGCTGCAGCGTGGGCTTTGCGTTAAATGGTTGCGGCGCAATTGGTTCGGTGCTTGGTCGCGACGCAATTGGTTCGATGTTTGGTTGCAGCGCAATTGGTTCGGCGTTTGGTTGCGGCGCAATTGAATCGGTGTTTGGTTGCGGCGCAATGGGTTCGCCGTTAATTGGTTGAGACGCAATTGTGCTGGTTAGTTGCGGGAGCGGGTTTAATGATGCAATGATTGTAGTTTAAATTGTAAAATATTTTATTATTGCAATAAAGATTTCACAAAAAAAAATCATGAATACGTTTGTTTTTTATTAAAATATTTAATGCATAGATTTATGATTATTTTAAAAATCAAACATGTCATTTAAAATATCAAAGATAATAATATCATATCATGATATATAATGTCAAGGATATTTAAATAGACTTGATTATTAAGTGCAAGTGAATTTATTCAATAAAAACATAACATTAAAAACCATAATTAAAACACAGTTGATTATTAATTAAAATGTATTTTAATTTTTAATTTTAGAATTGGAATGAGTTTTTAAGGTACATTGGAATGTCAATTGGGAACAGGTAAAGGGAATTAGGGGCAATCGTTCGGAATTTCCTGTAGACAACAATATTATTCAATTAATACTTACACAGAGTAGTCTTTATTTTTATTTATTTAATGTAAGGGAAAACTTGAATCACGAACGGTATTTGAGCCCGCAACCATGCGTAAAGCAGGGGACCCTGCTTATCTTTCACCTTTAATAACTAACTTAAGAGATCCGGACATGAGATTACCAGTCACGGTATCATTCTTTAGGGATGAATAGATGCGGATTCAAATCCCACTCGTGATAATATCAATCATTAACATAAAAAATATCCAATATCATACAACACAATACAGGGTGTCCGGTGTTGTTATGATCATCACTATCATCGGCAGCCTGAAGACATCCACTGCTGAACATAGGCCTCCCCCAGAGAGCACCACCTCGAGCGGCTGCTTGCCTCCGGCATCCATCGGCTCCCCGCGGTTTTCACCAGACCGTCGGTCCACCTAGTAGGGGGCCTGCCTTCGCTGCGTTTTCGGTTCGAGTTCTCTGCGTCTCCTCATTCCGGCTCTTATCTCGCAGGGAAACACCGAGCATAGCTCTCTCCATAGCTCGTTGCGCGACTTGAGCTTACTAATGGGCCAACAGTAAGAGACCACGTCTCAGTTCCATAAGTCATCACTGGCAACACACACTGAAAACCTTTTACCTTTTATTGTTAAAATAATGTATGTATACAAATCACGTGACGAGCTAGTCGTTCGCGAGGTGTTAAACATCACGACTCGGTAGTTTTGAGTGAGTATAGATAAGAAATAGTTCAAACTATTCGATAACTTTCTGCATAAATAGACAATAATAAAACGGTACCTCCATTTCAAGGACTCGTATTACTTATTAGTTTTGCAAATGAATGTAACTGATGCTTTTATTTGCTGCCAGCCCTGGCAGGCCCCAGTCCATGTCAACAACTATTCATACAGCGCCGAAACGAAGTACATTATATATAGATTCATAGATCACTGCCGAGATCAACTGAGTTAGGTTACGAAATTCTGACGCTCAACTTGTAGCAAGTTCATCTTTTTCAGATTTATATATGACAATAAAAGTTAAAAACTCGAAAAGTACCTAAGTATATGAAAATATGCTTACAACCCCTGCGAAAACATGCCCGTGTCCCGTAGTCTAGGAATGTGAAAGTATGGGATGATGAATAAAACCGGCCAAGTGCGAGTCGGACTCGCACACGTAGGGTTCCGTACCATCATCTATAAAAACGAGGAAAAGATTACGTTTGTTGTATGGGAGCCCCCTAAATATTTATTTTATTCTGTTGTTAGTATTTGTTGTTATGGTGTCAACAGAAATTAATCATCTATGTCAATTTCAACTATCTAACTATCACGGTTCATGAGATACAGCCTGGTGACATACAGACAGACAGGCGGAACCTTAGGAGCTCCATTTACCCCTAAAAATGAAACCCGTTGCACGTGTTTCATTAAAAAAGTATTTCACACATCTTCTCAAATATGTAGGTTAAAATCCCCGGATAGGAAGTGCCGCTGATAACAGCCATAACAACTTTGATAAGGTGTATCGCTAGTCGACAATTCCATACATCGTGATGATCGATTAATGCTTGAAGAACAATACGTATGATTGTAAATCCTTGCCTCGCATAATAACACCTCGTACTGGGGTAGGACTTTACTGCAAAGTTCGTCCAGGTAGGTACCACCGCTTTGCCAGTTATCCTGCCGCCATGGAGCTATTAAAAAAAGAAGGAGGGAATCCCGTCTGATCCGAAACTGAAGCACTCTTAGGAAGACGGAACGCTTCGTACGTACGAGCGGAACACGCACACACTCACATCATATGAAGCCGGTCGCCCTACTTTCATCTGACACACATGTGTAATTTGTCCGCCATTTTGGGCTTCAGTTCGATGTCAATCAAAACTCAATCCTTCTTTTTTTTATTTCATCCATGCCTGCCGCTAAGTAACGCGTGCAAGCACTACTGTGTTCCGGTTTGAAGGGCATTGTAGCCAGTGAAATTACTGGGCAAATGAGACTTTATGATCTGATCTCAGTCTAGTAGTCTTATGAATAGACTGTGTGAAGTCTTAGGATGAAGTGTGCAGTGCATGATGATTTCTACTTTTAATTGAGTTGCTTGGGATTAACTTCGGTTTAGGCTTCGGCCACACCGGCACATCAAGTAGGGTCAGTGAAGCGTCAAAATCAGCCATACGGTAACCATCGCTGCCCGTGTACGTAGAAAGCCACGCCGGGATCCGAGCGAGCAGCAATGGTACCATATATTTCCGTGCTGATGTCGCTCCGCAGACGCGCCAGTGGGGGTGAAATTTTGTAGCAAATCAATAAAAGGTAAAATTAAAATTGAACAGCTGTCACTCCGATATGCAATTGTGCAATTCAAGGCCTTCGATAATGTGGAGCTGGGGCTGGTTGGATGGAAGCAAAGCGAGGCCAACATAGAATACTTTTTAATCCCGGAAAATTTGAATTCTTCCTGGTTTAGACGAAAGTTAATGGTAAACCGGTACGACTCTAGTATGGAATAAATAATTTATTTTACCGTAAAGTATTAAGTCTATGGTATAGTAGACTGATGTCACGCTATCTACAATGAAGAGAACGGACTCAGTACACATTGAATAGAGACGGATTTTTATACTTTCGACCCCTAGTCTTTATTATTATTAAAAGTTAGTACTTAAATGAAATAACAGACACGCAAATTAATTTCTACATATTTTTTAATTTTGATTTTAATGCGTTAGAGAATGTAGATATTTTTTTCGGTAGTTAAAGTGCAACCTATTAATTTAGCTTCACTTTGAATATCCAAAATAAAATTTTAATTAGAAGCCAGAAAGAAATCATCGCGTTTCAGTCTTTTTTTATGGTAGTCATAGTAAAGTTAGGCTTCACATGACGTTTAACATGCCTCGCTTCGTTTTTTAACAATTACTTGTTTATTTTTTTATTTAGAGGCATAGCATTTAACAATATTTTAACAAGACTTTTGTTAAAATGTTGTTAACTATCGTTTTTTTTATTATATGAGCTGTATAGGTATAGAGGATAATCTCGAAATGGTATTCAAACGGTACCTTCCAAAAAAATGAAATGCTGTCCATATAACAACCACTAAAATATCCCCGATAAAATACAAGAAGTGGTCACCCTCGCCACAGACTGGCGGCGGCCCCGAAATTCGGACCGTCTCGTCAACACGGCTGTAGCTCGGAACCTTGACCTAGTCTAATTACTATTGTTTCTTTTGCTACTGATTTCGTTTATCTAAATATTTAAAATACTTGACGTCTCCATTTAAACTGGGTTTTATTGAACGAGCGAGCGCGAAGCGTCTCTAGGGTCTAGCAAAGATCCATTTCCATCGATAACTCAAAAATGTTGGGAGTGACATTACTGCGTGATGTCCCTTTTCCGCAGGTAATGTCATTCTCATACACTTTGAATTATCGATTGGCGTAAATGGTAATGGAAAGGGGTCTTTGCTTTCCTCGGTTCCAGTTTGAGCAAAAACGGGGGGTGTCCGGTTGTTTTGTTATCCTTTTCTCCGGGCTAGCATGCGCACCGCGACAAAATTATTTCGACGCTTGTTCTCGTGAAAGACCGTGACAAGGCTATGGTAGCGCCTAAGTGTGTCTCACTCTAACAGCGACGACAAGTTTTCTCGCGGTGCGCATTCTAGGCCATTATACCAATTCTCGTGAACTTTTGTAGTCGTGAGGAGGGATTTTTATTACGATTCTGGATATGAAAATTTTTCAAATGCGCGACGGTTGTTGGAGAAACTAAAAACTCAGCAGTGGACTTTTGGATGATGCGCGCGTTTTGATTATGATTAATTAGTAAAGAGGTCGGTGTTCTGTACATTTCAAGTTTGTACATTGCACTTTGTCTGATAAAAATCGTTATCACAGAATCACAGACCGATATCGATGCAATTTCTTATCATTAAACAACGGAAGTACAATAACTCTTTGTTGGGCCCTTCCATCCTTCTTTTTTAGGCGTTTGGATAAACAATAAAAGCGCACAACTGTGTTGCCAATAACACTTGCAGTGTCACTCGGAACTTTAATACAATAAAGATTCGCGTGACACTGCACTGCGCACGTCATCCTAAGACATCACAGTCTAGTAATCAGATTACTAGCTAGACTATATGATCAGGTACATTAACCCTTCCGAAATGAGGAGATCCGCAGGAGAACTAAAGTGACCGATATAGCTCTTAGGATTAGCAAGTTGAAATGGCAATGGGCAGGCCACATCGCTCGTAGAACTGACAACCGATGGGGAAGAAAGGTTCTCGAGTGGCAATCACGACCCACTAGGTGGACCAACGTGCTGGTGAAAGCCGCAGGTGCAGGCACTCAAAGTGGAGCTCTATGGAGGAGGCCTATGTTCAGCAGGGGACGTCTTCAGGCTGATGATGATGATCATGATGATTAAGCAACATACCAGGTCAAATAACAGATCAAGGAGTAAATAGTTAGCGAGCCAAACAGGCGATAACACCGCTAACATTGTTTGCACATGTTAATTGATATTTAATTCGAACTACATTCGTAATGAGAGATGCGCAAGAACCGGCTTTTTTAAGATTGGCTTACGTTTGGCTATATTTCATCATTATCTACAGCCTTTTACCTTCCACTGCTGGGTATAGGCCTCTCTTGTATTATGCCATTCGCTTCGGTCCTTTTTTTGAGGGGGGGAAATGCCCTCGCACTTCCCTGCCACCACGGGGGTGATGGCAGGGGGTATGTGGGACTCAAACTGACTAAAACCCCCCGGGTGAGATAGGGTCACGCTGGCATTCACTATCTCGCCCCAGCGGTAGGCCCTTTCGGGCCTCTGCGCCAGTGGGTGGGTAACCTTCCAACTCAGTTACCCACCATTCGCTTCGGTCCTGTGCCAATGTAGTCCAGCCGGGCTAGCATGTGCACCGCAACAAAATTATCTCGCCACTTTATCTCGTGACATGGCTATGGTAGCGCCTGAGTGTGTCTCATTCTCACAGCGATGCTGTGAGCATGTTCAACCATCAGGGGCCGTACTGTGAGCTCTAAGCGCGATTCAAAAGAGAGCCTATATTGGGTCGCTTGTCAAAATATTCATACAAAAAAAACATTGCGATCCAATATACGGTCTGATTTGAATCGCGCTAAGAGCTCACAGTACGGCCCCTGGTTCCATCCACGACTTTGACTATGACGTCGATCTTTCTGCCAGGCGACCGACACTGCGCTTGCCTGGTCTTGACCACCACTCTGTTAGTGCCACTCCACCTGTCGTCACCACGCCTGGCCAAGTGTCCTGCCCAACTCTATTTCAACTCCATTTGATAGTTTCCTGCGTCTCAAACCTTTGTTCTGCGCATGGCTCCCTCTTTGGCTCTCTGCGCAACTCGGATTTTGTGCACAGCCTCATGGGTAAGAGTCCATGTCTCGGCACCATATTTCATGGTGGGCAGTACACACTGGTTAAGGCGGGTTTTCAGACACAGTGGGATTTGGCGCGATTTTAGTATGTCGTCCAACTTGGCTACATTTAGCCTGATGTTATTGCTTTCGACGATGTAGCACTAGGTGGTAGGATTTTACTGCAAAGTTCGTGTACGTAGGTAGTCAGTTATACTGTATCACTGTGTTCCGGTTTGAAGGGCATTGCTAGTGAAATTGCTGGGCAAATGAGACTTTATGACCTGATTAAACAGTGTAGTAATCTGATTACTAGACTGTGTGATGTCTCAGGATGACGTGCGCAGTGCCGTGTCACGCGAAACTTTATTATTTCAAAGTTCCGAGTGACACTGCAACTGTTTTGGGCGGCCGTATTGCTTAACATCAGGTGAACGACCAGCTCGTCACGTCATTCATTCCCATAAAAAAAAAATTACCTCATCGGCTGGATGTAGCGAACTAATAATTTGTAGGAATATTGCAGCAAAGAGGATATAATCGGAGTGTCAAATCGGAGGTGCTAGAGGATACGTGTTTCAGTGAGATAATCCGGAAAATAATTGCCTTTACTAAGTGAAAACCATCTTTCAAGCGGATTTCTTGACATCTAACTGTGTATTAACATTTAACTTGGTGAAGGTGGTAAGTTTTATGTACTAATACAGTTGTTTGTTTCGCCGCTTACTAACCTTTTTTCTTGACAAGATGGAGGTGGAGGAGGTGCCTCCGAAACCTCCTGACCCAACTCATACCCCAATGAGTAAGGATTCGCAATCTGCCCCCAAACGCCGTTTGGAATCAGATTCTGCTGAACAAGTTGGTGCCAAAAAAACGGTTACCAGTGTAGATATGGCTGCAGCTTCTATCCAGACTATATACGTCCACCCGAGTGTTGTTGTGGGCTCTCAGGCTTACTCTAATATGGACAAAGGTCCTTTCATTGTCCATGTTTCTCGCGTCGAACCAGATCCCGCCGCAGGACTGTCAATCCGCCCAATTAAATTTGGGCAGTTTTTGTCGAATAACAGGATCATCAATATCTGTCCAGATGGCGTGAAACGTGTAGGTAGAAACAAAATAGCCGTGGAGTTTTGCTCCCACTTGGATGCGAATGGCTTCATTAATAATCCATTGTTAAGCCAGAATAAGTACATAGCAACAATTCCCAGTTACAACATCACCCGCATGGGTCTGGTCCGTGATGTTCCTGTAGATATTTCTATGGAAGAATTTGCCGAGAGTGTTGTTCTCCCCAATGGCTGCGGACATATTTTAAAAGCTCGCCGACTGAATAGGAAAGTCATTAACGATGGTAAGCCTTCCTGGGTTCCTACCCAAACAGTAGTCCTGACATTCCGTGGGCAAATGCTGCCTGAAAGAATATTCTCCTTCCACACATCCATGCGCGTGGAGATTTACCAATACCCAACAGTCCAATGCCTCAACTGCTGCCGATTTGGCCACATCAAAGCGCAGTGTAGGTCTAAGCCAAGGTGCTTCCGCTGCACCCAGCCCCATCCAGGAGATTCATGTGATGTCACTGAAGCAGATGCTACTTGCCTGTACTGCTCGGGCCGCCACTTTGCTTCCAATAAGTGCTGCCCGGAGCAGAGCAGACAGGCATCCATTAAAAAAACAATGGCAGAAGAAGGTATTTCTTATGAAGAAGCTGCTTATAGGTTCCCTCAAGTATACCGGCTCTACACAGAGGTGACCCAGGCTCATACTTCTCCGCAACCACAAGGTTCCCTCACCACAAATGTTAACCCTACCTCTTCCTCCCAGTCCTATACAAAAACAGTGTATGCCACTCGTACCCCTAGAGCCCCATTAGGAAAATCCTATGATAAGGTGGCACACCAGGCTATCATAGCGGATGTCCCATCTGTTATGCCTAATGGTTGTGCGTTACAAAACCCCTCCCCACCTGTATCCCCTCAAAATGATAATCTTATTCAATTACTTCTCAAGATCATTATTGATCTGATTTCACATAATAACTCATCATTACCGTCCAACGTTGCCAGCACACTTACCACTCTTACTTCCCTTTTAGGTCAATATGGATCAGGTATCAGTTCTGCAATGGAACAGCCAAAGTCTGCGTCCAAAGACGCATGAATTAAACCACCTTATTTCAAAGTTCCGCCCGTCGGTCATTGCCGTCTCGGAGACATGGTTGGTGCCCGGTTCTCGATTCAGAGTTCCGGGCTACTCCTGCCTACGGGACGACAGGGCTGACGGGTATGGAGGTTGTGCACTGTTAATAAGACGCAACCTTCCTTTCTCACAAATCTCTCTCCCCACCCTTTCCCCAGACATAAACATCACAGTTGTAAGAGCTTTTGACATTTCCTTTGTTTCTATTTATATTCCCCACCCGAATGGTTCTTTAATTCCTGATATTTTATTAGCCATCTCTTCCGTCCCTTCTCCCATTCTTTTAATGGGGGACTTTAATGCCCATCATACATCTTGGGGCTCCAGTAATTCAGACTCTTTTGGTTATCTCTTAATTGAGTTGCTAGATGAGGCTAATCTCTGTGTCATAAATGATGGTTCTCCCACTCGTAGGGTCAGACCATCTCAAAATCCTAGAAGCGCAGTAGACCTATCAATTTGCTCTCCCTCTCTTTCCTCTGTTCTAACATGGAGGACATTAAATTCCTCACACGGCAGTGACCATTTTCCCATTTTAATTAACATTGCTAACAGATCATTGCCGGTTCGTAATTATTCACCCTCCCTTAAGTATAGACTTTGTGGAGCTGATTGGTCTGCATACTCATCATCTCTTGACCTCAAAATTGATCTCATTTCTCCTTTTAATCCCCTTGACCCTCTTCAAGCATATGCAAACTTTATTGATTCCATCACTTCTACTGCTGACTTACTTTTTCCATTGAAAAAGTCTCCCACATTCAATGTTTCCACTCCTTGGTGGGACTCTGAATGCACTAAAGTTGTTAAGGAAAGACATGAGGCAGAGCTTAACTATAATTCATCCATGACCATGGTGAACTTCTTCTCATACCAAAAGAAAGCAGCGAAAGCCAAACGAACACTCTCATCTAAGAAGAAGCAGGGTTGGCTTAATTTCTGTGAAGGCCTGTCCCCTCGAACTCCTTCTTCTCTGGTATGGAGACAAATTCGCCGATTCAGAGGTTCCTACACTGCTCAGAATTTAACTTCGAATGACCCATCGTCATGGATAGAAATTTTCGCTGGTAAATTAGCCCCCCCCTCTGTGCCTTCATTTGACTCTTTGCCAACTCCTCCTGTTTATCTCCCCGCACAGGGTCCTTTTGACTCCGACTTCTCATTCTCAGAACTACAGCTGGCCCTGGATGGGCTGGTGGATTCCTCCCCTGGTATAGATGGGATACCTTACTCCTTCTTGCTCAATGCGTCAACTAAATGTAAACATTTCCTTTTAGATTTAATTAATTCATTTTACAATTCGGGTATCATCCCTGAGACATGGAAAACTCAAATTATAATCCCAATCCCTAAACCAGGAAAAAATTTATCTGATCCCAATAGTAGGAGACCTATCGCTTTGTCGTCAGTGTTGGCTAAAATAACAGAGCATCTAATTAAGCATCGCCTAGAGTGGTTTGTAGAGAGTAAAGGATTAGTTGCAATCACACAGAATGGTTTTCGTAAGGGGTATAGCACTTATGACAGTCTTGGAATGTTGACAACAGACATCCACATCTCTTACCGTAACAAAGAATACCTAGTGGGAGCTTTCCTGGATATAGTCTCAGCCTATGACAACGTATCTCTTCCAGTACTCAGGAACAAGTTGTTCAAGCTGAATATTCCTGTGAAGATAGTACGTTTTATCAGCAACCTTTTAATGGAAAGGACTATTAAAATCAAATGTGAAGGTACATTCCTTGCTAACAGGATGATTTGGAAGGGTCTCCCCCAAGGATCCGTTTTGAGTCCTCTCCTCTATAGCCTGTACACCCATGACCTTGAGCATTCGGTGTTATCATACTGTAAAATCCTTCAATACGCTGACGATTTGGCTCTCTATGTGTCTGCTAAAACTTCTGATGAGGCCACATCCCGATTAAATAATGCCCTTTTCCATTTGAATGCTTGGCTGACTGATCATGGTCTGTCACTTTCAGCCTCTAAGTGCAAAGCTATAGTATTTACAAAGAAAAAAGTTATTCCTCCCATAGAATTAATGATAAACGATCAAATTATCCCACAAGACAACCATGTTAAATTTCTTGGGGTTTTTCTGGACTCTAGGATGAATGGCGTGTTTCACACTGATTACATTTCCAAAAAGTGTGAACAAAATGTTAATATATTGCGATCTCTATCAGGAGTATGGTGGGGAGCTCACCCCTTTACACAGAAGTTACTTTATAATGCTATTATACGTAGTCACCTAGATTATGGAACTTTTTTCTTTTTTTTTTTTTTTTTTTTTTTTTTATGAGAATGAATGATGTGACGAGCTGGTCGTTCACCTGATGTTAAGCAATACGGCCGCCCATAACAGTTGCAGTGTCTTAGACCCCTGTAATAAATCGTCACTATCAAAACTCTGTAAAATCCAATCCAAATGCTTAAGAATAATTCTGGGAGCAATGAAATCCTCACCAATTAATGCTATGCAAGTTGAGTGTGTTGATCCACCTCTTCACCTCAGACGTCAACTTATGTCAGATAGATTTTTTTATAAACTCGCCCAAAATTCTTCCCATCCCATTCTCCCAATGCTCAGACAGTTGCTAACCCTTGCTGAATCTCAGGGCTACCACTCTCTACATGATCTTCCTTGCCTTCTGCGCAGCTACAAAAAACTCTATTCTATACCATTTCCTATTCTACAGTTACCTTCTAACCCCCTTTTCCTATTACCATATGAAGCTCTAATTTACCAACCCCCAGTTCTTCTGGACTTTGGAATAAATAAAGACTCCCTAGAATCAGATAAAATATTTAAATTTAATATGATAACCTCCTATGATGGTTGGACTCCTATATTTACAGACGCTTCTAAAATGGAAAGCAACAGTCCGGTAGGTGCCGCTGTTTGGATTCCCTCATCCCGAATCATACTAAGTTTTAAATGTCCTCCTGTTACTTCTGTATTTACCGCTGAATCCATAGCTATCCTTGAAGCCATTATTTTCATTAAAACTCATCACTTAAACAATATAATAATTTTCTCTGACTCAAAATCTTGTCTTCAAGCTATTCTTACAAATCCTTTTCGATCTAAGACTAGGTTCCCATCAATTTTAAAAATTAGAGAAGAACTATTTAGCTGTAGCCAATTAGGAATTAATATTATAATAGCGTGGATTCCAGGACATAAAGGAATTGCGGGCAATGAATCTGCTGACGCGTGCGCTAGACAGGCTATCCGCGTGGGTACTTCAGATCATTATAAAATTTATCTCCACGACCTAAGTGCATCTGTTATGCCTCAAATGAAAAATGCGTGGACTAGGGAATGGCAAATTTCTAAAACTTTTAAGGGTCGATTTTACAGTGAAATACAGACGGAAATCCCAACTAAACCATGGTTTTTCAAATTTAAAAAGGCTGATAAAATCCCTACGTCAGTAGTATGTCGACTTCGACTCGGACACGCATGTACTCCTGTCCATTTGGCCAAAATTCGGGTTAGGGATCACTCCCTGTGTGAGTGTGGTTTAGACGAGGGAAACATGGACCATCTCTTTTTCGAATGTCAGAAGCTGCGGTTGTCTCTGTATGATATCCTCCCCTCTAAGATCCCCCGCCCCACTTCCATGAAATCTCTCCTTTCACTTGCCCATTCTTCTTTTGTTTATTTTCTTTGTAAATTTATTTCTAGTAATAAAATTAAGTTATAAACACAATATAACTAATATTATGGTGTGTTATACCTTGTATATCAAATAATTATAATATATACTATATTTATATACATATATATATATATTTATATGTGCTTATGTGATTGTTTTATTTGTTTTGTCGTAGATAAGAATCCCTTGAACCTGGAAGCCGGAGTTTGATTCTCCCCCTTTTTTACACCGTACCTACAAGCTGTGCAGACAGATTATTCTCCATCACTTGTCTTCCTAGTATAGTACGTGACACTGGCAAAATTGCGACATCACTCCGTCGCAGAGGCCATAATCAAGAAGTCAAGTCAAGTCAAATAATTTGTAACACATACTTTCGCAAGTAAATAAATGAATACTGAATACTGAAATGACACAAATCTTATCCTATCTCTCACATCCCAAACACATTGCAGAGTAGGTACAACATAAATAAGTGCGAACTTAAGAGCTGACAAACTTAGTGCAAACCGGCATAAATAGTGTTAGCATGGGGTCTCATCAGGTACAAACGAAAAATTGCCTGAACGTGAAAAAGATGTAGTGATCGTGTCGCAAGCGTTCCTAGTTAGTGTCCAGTGTATTCATTAAGCCCAATACTTCGCCAACACGCAATAGATGTTGCTTGCTAATCTTGCGTTACGCAGAAATGAAATAATTCTTAAAATAGCCCGAGTTATTCCGTTGTATGGGACAAGGCATCTGACTCCTACTATTAAGTGTTCTCTGATAACTTTGATAAAAACAAACTAAAACGGCAGATCAAACATTTCTCAGTTTTACTGTATCATAAAATCAAAATCAAAGAATGTTTGCAAACAAACATTCAGTCATTGTTGTTGTTTCAAATATTTGCAAAACATTCTTACAAGGCATTATGAATATTATGATACATCTTCAAACAGTCATGGTATGTTTACAATCATCAATTTTAAACTTGATAATAAAGTTATCTCTCTCTCTCTCTCTAAGAATAATTATGAATTACCTTTAGTTTCCTGAAATTTCCTAATATCCTGCTCACTTCACTTCTAATGCTAATTATTAGTGTTATACTAGTTGAGGAAAAGGAGCCCGCACACCAAATATTAAGTAAGTACCAAGTAGTGTTATACGTTTTACGTTTGTCTGTCTGTCCGTATTTAAATTTAAACTATATAACGATTTTGTATGTTCAAGCATAACGGCTGAATCATAAAGCTCTCTGTTACAATCAAGATAGGGGACTATTGAATGTTTTAAAACATACCTTAGTGAATCATACTGATAAAAGAAAATCAATAACAATGATATTTTACTACCTAGTTATAATGATTATATCTCTATAATATCACCTTACTAGCCTCGAAGAAAGGTGTCTGCGTAGTGACCTCATTGAGACATTTAAAATTATAACTGGTAATTACAATCTCCCGGATATACATGATATTTATTTGATGCGACAAGGCAGACCTACACGGGGGCACTCACTGCTAATTAATTGCACAACAGCTAGGACCAACACTGCACATCACTTCCTCAGTAACAGAGTGGTTCGCAACTGGAACAGGCTGCCTGAAGAGGTCATTGCTGCCACCTCCATGAACAACTTCAAGTACAAACTCGACAACTCGTTACGAGCTAACAAACTATCACTGTTACAAAAATGAACTTTAAAAGTGAATCCAACACTGTGGATATTAACACATCAGCAGTCACGCTGCTCATCTATCAACCAATAATAATAATATCAAGCTATACCTAAGATAATAGTTATTTTCTCTACAATTTTTTTACTATTAATATACAGGGTTACAGGAAAAATTGTGCTAGATCCGTTAAGAGCGTGGAGTACCCATGATTTCTGACTTATTTCACTATGAAACACCCTAGGCTAAACTAATAATATTTTTGTAGATATCCCTTAGAAAACAATACAGTTTCTAATATTTTTTTTATATCTTAACTTTCACTTGTCTACTACGGTCTATTCAATTAACTTATGTACTATTTTAATGATTGACGTCCTAAAGCATCTTATTACACATGTAAAAATGCAATAATAATAATAATAAGAAGACACAAAATATTTCAATGAAAAAATTAAAAATTGAATATCTCGAAAAGGGTAAAGTTTAGCCTAGGGTGTTTCATAGTGAAATAAGTCAGAAGTGATGGGTACTCCACGCTCTTAACGGATCTAGCACAATTTTTCCTGTAACCCTGTATAACTTTTATGATTTAATTTAAATAACATTTTATAACTTAACAGGCCTGCATTTGACCGCAACCTCACCTGATGTAAAGCAACGATGTGGTCTATGATGGTACATGCTTGCCTCTAATGATTGTTGTCTACTGATTTTAACTTTTCGGATCCTATGGGGTCAAGGTCACCTTATTGACAGCTGCAATTAAGTTTTGCCAAGCCAAAACGTTGGCTCCGTTAGGGACGAATTAGGGTCCGAGGTCAACTAGATCTACTTCATTGACAGCTGCAATTACGTTTATTATTCGGGAACTGCAAGCCGAAAGGTTAAGGCTGTGCTGTACACCTAACACTAGGGTAAAACATTATCACTTTTATATCCACTTTTTAATCTGTAAAATCAGATTTTCCGGACATCAAGACGCACGGAAACACGGCATCCGTATATGGTAGAGATTCCTCGAATACGTACAAAGCGGTTTGATTCTTCGTTTATAATTCGGACAGCGAAGGAATGGAACACCTTACCAGCGTCATTGTTTCCTGACAAATATAATCTGGGAGTTTTTAAGGCTAGAGTGAACCGGTATCTTCTAGGCAAGCATGCTCCATCGTCGACCTTGTCATCACTTACCATCAGGTGAGACCATGGTCAAATGTTAGCCTAATGATGATAAAAAAAAAAAAAAAAGATAAAACAACAAAGGTCTTCCTCTCCAGTCCTTGGGGTACCTAAACTCTATAGATTCTAGACCACTTGGCACTATTTTGATGTAATTGAGTTTTAGACTATTGTTCAACCAAAGTGAATGACCTACTCAACAATGTTAATTAGATTATAACAAAACTAGCACAAGTTAGACTTATATTGGTTACTATTCTGAAAATTTAAGCCATTTTCAGTATCAAATGAGTTTTAGTAGTAATTTAGAGGTACAATACCATATTACCACTACATGCAACAACAATCATCCCATGGTAGTTTAGAACTACTTTTTATGTAATAATATTTCAGTATGCAACTCGGTAGTCTAATTGGAATCTTTTTTGTTTATTTATAACAATAAATAAAGAATACTCACAGTCACGGAGCGATTCGTTCATGAAAAAAGCAATCTTCTGATATTTCTAGTGAACTGATTGGCATATCAACAGAACACGAACCGTCCCAAAGATGTTAATAATATTAAAGCGTAAACTTAACGTAAACGTCTGCAAACACCGCAAAGCCACACAGCATTAAACCACCCTAATTATAAGTCCTCAGAAGAAAATAGTGGTATAATGATGTTACTGCCGCAAAACAATAATAACCAAAATGCTGATAACAACGGTCACACATACACAAAACTGTATCACATAGCAGGTGCACTGTTTATTGTCCCAAAAAATTATGTAGAACGCTACGCATATATTAAAAACAGAGAAAAATGGAAAATTTAATCCAATATAATTGCCTTTTTACAAATTTTACGATTGACAATTTTGATAAATTGAATGACATTGACGTGCTATCTAGGTATGTTCCGTTCCGATACTAGTAAATACGAGTAGTAAGTATTCGATACTTTTCTTTTGATACCAAATACATAAGTACTTTTTAGCATCGAGTCATTCTTTTTATTTTAATTACATGGTATCGGAAAGAAAGAAAGAAAGTACTAATATCGAATTGAATCAATGCTCATAAGTTAAAACAAGATAAAATCGTTAGTGTAGTAATTAGTTTATGTTTTTTAATTAGACGGAGTAAACTGACAGATCGTAATGTCACTTTTCGAAATAATGCTGCCTTCTTCTAACTCGTAGTGATTGATCTGTACCAGCTCTTTATAAGTTAAAGGATCGGAACTATATTAAAAAACATTAAATAAATAAAAATAGCTAGAAAACTGATTTACTGATAGTAAATCATAAATTGATTTACTAAGAGGACCATACTGGTATTTGAAAATGTTATCGCCGTCGCTCTGTTCTACACACGTATTTTATAGACATTATACTCTCGAAAACTATGATTCAAATATTGTTCGGTGACAGGCGAGTTTTGATCGCGGCTGTCAGAGAGGTAAAAAAATAGACACAGAGTTTTTCATGAATACCACAGATTCCAAATAATATTTTAATTTATGTAAAATTAATATATCAATGCGACCTGCTGCTGTTAGTGGTGGATGATAATTCCCACCTGTAAGTGTCCAATAATCGCATGTAAGAGCTACACTTTGGTTCCCACTGTAACGCGTATCACCAGCCAAGAATAACCCGAGCTAAGTATTCCCTGTTTTCATTCCTACGACACCCCCGCATTTCTGTCAAGAGAAGTAACGAGTGGAGGTTTCCAGTGGGGGAAATATAATTATGTATCGAGTTAAGTATCCTATCCTTATTTTATGGAAGGCGTATACTCTAATGGCTTTCTATCGACAAATCGATAACGTACTCTGTGATCGACTCAACTGAATTTGACATTTCCTTGTATTCTGTGGTTTAAAACTACGACCATGTTTGAAATACGTCGTTACTGCGCCATCTAGTAACAAAAGCGGAACCAGTTTTTTTTTAAATAAAACGTCTCTTTAATTTTAATCACAAATAACGCAGAAATTACGATTTTAAGAAGTGGTTTGGAAAGTACACAATCATAAAATAGATCTTTAAACAGAATAAATCCGTGAACTAATCACTCTTACCACATCACTATTTATTTTACATAAGAAAGTGGTAACATCGGTAATTTCAGTTTTCTCCGTCTAATTAGGAAATAGGGTATAGTGATTGGACCTAGGAATGATGTAAAATATCTCTGAATAAAATATCGAAACCAAATAACTCATTATTCGGTTATAAGAAGAATTATTCGGTCATGATACTATACAGGAACAGCACTAGCTAGTTTGACCATAGGCACACCAAGTTTTACTTTTTTCTTTTTTTATGTCCGTTTTGAAGATCGATGTTCATGTCAATGTCTTTTTTGGTCTTATCATTTATTTAATTTGACATTTGACAACCTCAGCTAGCGTCTTAAAATATGCTTTAAAAGCATATTCCGAGCTTAAAAGCCAAAGTCGTAGTAAATTATATACTCTTTGGTCAAAATCTGTTACTGTCACTACTCACTATTATTAATCAAAAAAGAAGAAGACAATAAAATCAAATTCATATCTTTGTTTTTATTTATTGGTATTTGGATTATGTATTTTGAATTTAATTATATATCAGTGTAAAGGCAGGCATAAACATGTCTGCTTTTTTGTGTTTCGTATGCCACAGTACAGTTAATGCCGACACCAATGAGGACACGCGTGAAAAGTATAGAGAAATTATTGGATTGAATGTACGTTTTGTGTTTCTATCTTATAATCAATCGCTTTACCTTTCTAAGGCCTCTTCTTATTTTAAAAGATGATGCATGTCTATTATTCATAATAAATTGTGCTCACTATAAGTCAGATTAGGCTGTTTGTAATCAGCCTGGGTTTTGCCGGCAAACAAACTGTTGCACTCGAAATCACTTGTTTTTTGTACCAAAGTTTTCTGGGCCCTTAACTTTTGTATTTAGAATAGAATAGAATAGAAATACATTTATTCAATACTTGCTTAAAGATAAGATACAAGAAAATATTCATGTGGCGTCGCAAGAAGTTTTTATTTCTTTTCTTCGTGCTCTCTGCGAGAGCATTCGAAATTAGAACATAGAAAAAAATAACAAATGAAAGTTGTTTACTTTTTGACAGAGTCAATCACGACGAAAATTTCGGTTCGGCAAGGGTATATTTCGTAAGCTCTTGGACAATAAATAAGTGTTATTTAGTATCGTGCAGTCTTTAATTACCAAAGTGGTGACCCTCGGAACGTGAAGGAGCCCGTGTCTACACACCAACGTGGTTACCACGGCCAGAGTGGTGACCAAAGTTGAGTTACCAAAGCGGTGACTCCTTCGTACAACGCACCTAAACGCTGCGGAATTTCACAGGCTCTATACATATTGGGAGATACTAGCAGCGCGCGAAGCTGACGAGTGACGTCGCACTGCACGGCACGACTGCACTGCACGGCGCTGGCGAGTTCGCGACGTGCAACGCTGACGACGTGCGACGCCCCCCTTGCGAGCGCTTTCTTCGGGGAGCAGTATAACGCCCGTGGTCGTGCAACTGGAGCTGCACTCAACGCTACCTAGAGCCAGGTGACCCGCGGACTAAGACGATCATTTTCTGGATGTCAAGAGGTACCAAACATTGATATTATTTCGTTCGTGTTGGTGATGGAATAATTTGCGTGCATGCGAACATTGAGATAACAGATAACAAGTAGTCACGGTATAAAGTGTTTGTCCAAATATTTTTTGTGCCGTATTCAAATTTATGATTTTTTGTACATTGATAAGGTTTACTTAAGGTGACGGTACATTGTTTATTTAAGGCGGAGCGGATTAATGTTATTTTTTATACAACTTTTATACTGACCTTATTTTATAGTTACTGTTTTATGCTTGCCTTTTTATATACGCATGTTACCTTGCACGCACACCACACCCTCATTTTTTTTCTCTCTCTTTCGGGTTGATTTTGCTTTTTTTCGGTGCACATTCTCGTTTGACTTTCCTACCGATTTTGGTGGTACAGCATGAGTGATAGTGAGGTTGACGAATTTAGGCCTGCTTCTACACTACCGCCGAATCACGACCAACCTGGCACGAGCGGCATGGAAAGGATGATCGTAAATAGGGTATCCATCCGCACCCCTCCTTTTTGTAAGGACCGTCCTGCGTTATGGTTTGCTAGTCTAGAGGCGCAATTTAGTATCAATAATATTACGCAAGAATTGACAAAATTTAATTTTGCAATTGCGCATCTGGACACCAACTGCACTAGGGAAGTAGAAGACATCATTATACAGCCACCGAAGGTACTGCCATATACAAAATTACGAGACGCGATAATTTCTAGGTTTTCCGACTCTCGCGAACAAAAGGTCAGACGCGTACTGGAAAAAGAGCAGATCGGTGACAGGAAGCCGTCATCTTTCCTGCGGCACCTTAAATCTTTAGCGGGGCCTACATTTCCTGATGAGCTTATGAAAACTATTTGGATGGGCCGGCTACCACGTTTTCTCCAAACAGTTCTGGCAGCCCAGCGGTTGGAGGAATTAGGAGAGCTTAGCGAGTTAGCAGACAGTTTGATGGAAGTTAATGCTCCATCCACATTGGAGGTTTATTCCAGTCATGCGAACTCAACACCACCGCTAGCGGATGATGACAGCACAGTACAACAGCTGGTTAAAAAAGTGAATGAGCTTACACGCATTGTTGCATCGCTCGCTACTACTAGTGACCATGGTCGTGCGCGCTCCAACCGTAGTCTTAGCCGTAGTCGTTCACGTCCACGCAACCCGGAACTGTGTTTTTACCACGACCGATTTGCAGCTAAAGCACGCAAGTGCGTACCGCCCTGCAATTGGTCCGGTGCTTCACCTAACATCCAGGGAAACCAGAGCAGCGGTCGGTAGAGGCGACAGCCGATTGCTCTACATCAAGTCGCCGTCTTTTCGTAAACGATCGGTATTCAAACCAAAAATTTTTGGTCGATACTGGTTCGGACTTATGCTGCATACCGCGTCGGTATGTTAATAACCGCACATACGAACCACAGCCATATGATTTAGTTGCTGCAAATGGTACTAAAATTAGCACTTATGGTTTGGTGCAGCTAAATCTATGTTTAGGGTTAGGCGCGAGTTTAAGTGGAGTTTCGTAGTGGCAGACGTAGAGAGCGGCATTATAGGCTCGGATTTTTTGTCACACTACCACTTGCTACCTGACTGCACCCAAGGCAGACTGCGTGATGGCAAGACTGGACTTTCTTCTGCCGCAGATCTTTGTGCAGCAGACCAACCAAGCGTCAAGGTAGTATCCTTGCCTGACTCGCCATACACTGCGATTCTGGCTAGGTACCCAAGTATCACGCGACCACCTGGAGCACCACGGGAACCTAAACATACCACCGTGCACTACATTAATACAACGGATGGTCCCCCCGTTACAGCTCGACCGCGCCGCCTTGCACCCTTGAAGCTCCGCATCGCGAAGAAAGAGTTCGAGGATATGGTTCACGCTGGTACTGCTCAACCTTCGAGCAGCTCATGGTCCTCTCCATTACACCTCGCACCCAAAAAGGATTCCACGTGGCGTCCTTGCGGAGATTACCGTGCGTTGAACGCCCGCACTATTCCAGATTGTTACCCCGTTCGGCATATAGGTGATTTTGCGCACAATTTAGCTGGCTCTACTGTGTTTAGCACAATAGACCTAGTTAAAGCCTACCAGCAAATCCCAGTCCATCCAGGTGACATCTGCAAAACGGCAATCATTACACCGTTTGGGTTGTACGAATTTCCGTACATGACCTTTGGGTTGCGTAACGCGGGACAGACATTTCAGCGATTTATCGATGAAGTGGTGCGAGGCCTAGACTTCTGCTTTGCATACGTAGATGACATCCTAGTGTACTCCAGCAGTCCAGCACAGCATGCAGAACACCTGGAAATTTTATTCCAGAGGCTGCACGACTATGGAGTTGTCATCAACGTCACTAAGAGCATTTTTGGAGCAGAAGAAGTCTCGTTCCTTGGCTATCGCATCAATGCAGCAGGCACACGTCCACCAGAGGACAGAATTCAAGCTCTGGTGGAATATCCGCAACCCAAGACTGTACAAGGCATGCGCAGGTTCATTGGCATGGCGAATTATTATCGTCGTTTTTTACCCGATGCAGCTAAGTATCAGGCGCCGTTAATCGACGCCGTTACTGCAATACAAGGCAAAGGCAATAAGCCGTTTATATGGACGCCTGAGCTCGAGGAGTGTTTTGAAGCCTGCAAGAGGAGCTTAATGTCCGCTACTATCTTAGCTCATCCGGACTGCAATGCTTCGCTTGGCCTATTCACAGACGCCTCGAGCACTCATGTGGGTTCATGCCTTCAGCAACGCATCGACGACAAAAACGACTGGCAACCACTGGCCTACTTTAGCAAGAAGCTTAACGCTAAGTAGGCACAGTGGCCCGCGTACTACCGCGAACTCTTGGTGTGTATGAGAGCGTGCAGCATTTTAGGCACATTTTAGAAGCCCAGCATGCGACCATATACACAGACCACAAGCCGCTTATTTATGCTTTTGTACAGCGACGGGAGAAGTTGCCACCCGTACAGCTGAATCAGCTGTCATTTATCAGCCAATTCACCACGGACATAGTCCACATCAAAGGCATTGATAATGTCGTAGCTGATGCCATGTCTCGCGTCGAGTCGATCTCGCTGGAAGAAGATTACGCTGCACTCGCTGAATCTCAAGATACTGACGAAGAACTAGCCAAAGTGCGCGGCAATTCTTCACTCAAACTGGAACCTATCGTCATTCCAGGCACTAATGTCTCCGTTTTATGTGACACATCCACTGGTCGACCACGTCCCTATCTGACGTTACCTTTTCGACGCGCCACATTTGACCGCTGTCACAACCTCAGCCACCCTGGCGTGCGGGCAACCGTTCGCTTGGTGACTGAGCGCTACGTTTGGCCGAACATTAACTCGGACTGTAGCAAGTGGGCGCGCTCTTGTCTTGAATGTCAGCGCAGTAAGGTTACCCGACACATTACGTCGCCTCTCGGGCATTTTGGTACACCTTCTGGCAGATTCAAGCACATCCACATTGATATCATAGGACCGCTACCGTATTCCGGTGGATATAATTATTGTCTCACCGCTATCGACAGGTACACGCGGTGGCCTGAGGTATGGCCTATGACGTCAATAACTGCAGAGGAAGTGGCAGAGACGTTAGTATCCGGTTGGATATCTCGTTTTGGAGTACCCAGCGTTATAACAACTGACCAAGGACGCCAATTTGAGTCCGCGTTGTTTAAACGTCTCCTAAATGTATGCGCCACAAAACGAATTCGCACCACCAGCTACCACCCTTGCGCAAACGGCATGGTGGAGCGCATGCACCGCCAGCTTAAGGCATCGCTAATGTGCCATGCTAACACATGGACAAGAGCGTTGCCACTTGTTCTCCTCGGCATGAGGACGGCCCTCAAGGAGGATTTAAAATTATCTTCTGCTGAGCTGGTCTATGGGGAGACACTCCGTTTGCCTGGTGAACTCATAGTGCCTCCAGAAGTACCTGCAAGTCCTAGTGACATCGCGGATTTTGTCACGGATCTAAGACGTGGTATGGAAGCTCTACGTCCCATACCCGCTTCTCGGCACGCTGAACCATCGCATTTTATCTACAAAGATTTAGCTACAGCGACGCACGTATTTCTTCGCGACGACACGGTTCGCCGCCCATTACAGCCTCCATATTCCGGACCGCATCGGATCCTTAAGAGGTCGGATAAGACATTAACCTTGGTTGTAAATGGGAAGGAATCTACCGTTAGTGTAGATCGGGTGAAGCCTGCGCATCTGGATCCTGGTCTAACATTAAGTAGTGGTGCATCATCTACTCCGCCCGTGCCAGCTCCAGCTGTAGTCGCAGCTCCTGCCTCAACACCTGCTCCGGTTACCACCAGGGCTGGTAGGAGGGTTAGATTTAAAGAAGTGCTTGACTTGTAATTATAGTTTATTTTTATTTTTTTCTAAATCAGTTTTTCCTTCTCCGTGGGGGGGTGATGTGGCGTCGCAAGAAGTTTTTATTTCTTTTCTTCGTGCTCTCTGCGAGAGCATTCGAAATTAGAACATAGAAAAAAATAACAAATGAAAGTTGTTTACTTTTTGACAGAGTCAATCACGACGAAAATTTCGGTTCGGCAAGGGTATATTTCGTAAGCTCTTGGACAATAAATAAGTGTTATTTAGTATCGTGCAGTCTTTAATTACCAAATTCACACACAATATTTACACTTAATATTCTAATACGTTCTTTACATTTTACTTCGAATTACAACGCAAATTAGCTAACATATATTTTACAAAGAATTCAACCAATTCTGTAATTACAATCTAGACTTATGCTTTTTTAGAAAGTTTGATGCCTGATGCCTAATGCCTATTTTCTGATCTTTACAATCAACATACCTTTACCTTAGAATATTTACTCTATAGAAGTAAAGATATTATATGTAGTACTCAAAATTCTGTAGAAGTAGTTTCCGTTTGCCCCTTTTAGATAGTAATAGCAGTGGGAGTGAGAAAGCAATAAGAGTATCTTTTCTTTTCATGTATTTTATGGCATGTGCTTTTTTTGAGACAGCCTCTGTGGTGTGGTATTTGAGCAAGTCGGCTCATAGCCTGGAGGTGGCAGGTTCGATTCTCGTGACAGGACAAAGTATTTGTGGACAGGATAAACAAGCGCAAATCTTGTGCGATGTGTGACCTAAATGCTGGCACTTATCTGGGTCAACGCATCAGCATTGCAATTCAATGAGGCAATGCTGCCAGCATGTTGGGCATGCTACCTACTGGTAGTGGGCTGGAGCATTTGGACTGTCTATAGGTCATCCTGGCTAGTTACAGTTCAAATGTTATTTGTAGTATAGGTAGTGTAATAGTAGTTCTAGTTCATGTAGTAGTTAGTTAGAGTAATAAAGGCATTTTGTCTGTTTCTATCACTGGGTGTTGTGGTAGCACGGTCCTCGTAGTTCCTGGGTCCCTAGTTACAGGGGATCCTAGTTAGGGTACGGGATCTAATAGTATGTTATTGTTGGTCACCAAGTTCTGTGTTGTCCCCAGCTATGTCCAGACTCGCAGTTGTGTTACATCTGCTGCCATTTCCTAAACAAGATGTGTTTGTTTAAATCAATATGTCTGAAGAGGAGCCTTGAGTATCCTGTGTTATTTAGGTAAGAAATTTGCAATCAAGAAGGAGAAAAAAAAAATTATTCTCCATCATCATCAACAGCATGAAGACATCCACTGCTGAACATAGGCCTCCCCTAGAGACCGCCACCTTGAGTGGCTGCTCGCCTCCTTCATCCATCTGCTCCCTGTGGCTTTCAACAGATCGTCGGTCCACTCTATTAGTGGGCCACGGGCCACAAAAGGGACGAGACCAACTTGTAAAATTGCTGAAAATAGTAACTTTGTAATAAAAAAATTCATTTTTGACTTTTCCAATTGCCTCAATTTTATAATTAAAAATATGCGGCTGCATACTCACTTTCCCAGTCTTACTTGAAAGCGAACGAAATTTAAAAAATCTCATTACTTTTATGTTTTCTTTATTTTTTTTCTTAATAGAATCGCCCAACCCATTTCCTGCTCCCGCGGTGAATCAGGTATACATTTATCCATACAACTAAAACATAATCTCAATAACACAAAACCACATAAATTATTTCCCCTTTTCTAGTGAGCGAGGCACAATTAATTTGCAACGAAGCGACATGACAGTCGCAATACTATGCCCTGAAGACATATGCCTTCAACATCTGAATACTAGATACCATTTTTACAACAACAATGAGAACTCCCAGACTGATTTCGACGAAAATAACTACTGTGATCTTCAAGATGAAAGAATTTTTGACGATGGCACCAATATGGATACAGAAATAATCAATGGGCTACATAATGAAGACTACTTATTCAATATCAAGGGCAATATCGAAGATACATTGTTTAACGAAGAAATCCTACCAAACTTAGAGCCCGTACAAATAACTCAAAATGATTTAGTCAGCAGCGAATGGACTAAGAACGATGCAATGGACACAGTGAATAGAAACGATAACGTGTTATTAGAACTACACAATCAGAAAAACGATATTGTAATAGAAGAAACAATACCTATCATTAATCCGATACAAATTCAAAACATACAAGTCGTTGCTTTAGATAACACCATTAATTTAAACGAAATAATCTTAGTTAACGATTTAGTTGAAAACCCCGAAGATAATATAGAGACTTTAATTAAAACCGCTGAAAATGATATCGCAGAAATCACTGAAAAGAGTTTGAGAGAGAGTTTAGAAAACAATGTCGCTAATGCAGACGTTAATCCTGATTTAAATTTGAACTTGCCGTCGGAAGAACAAAACCATCCGTTGAACTTCGAAGAGTTATACAAACAACATAAGCAGTTAGTTGAAACGAACTTAGGAGATGCAAAGCCAGTGAAAAGAAGAAAAAACCATTTCGAAAAGATAGTACTCAGTGTGAAAGAACAGAAGATGGAGCTGGAAGCATCGAGGAAAGAAGACAAATATATTTCGGCCAGTTTTAAATGCTATCATTGCGCCGCGTATTTTCATTTTAAGGATACGTATCAAGCGCACATGATGAGGCACGAAGAGGTAAAGATTACGTACTACTACTACTGCTATTTTAGCTCGCTGTTACACCGTGGACAATGGCTTGATATGCAAGTAATGACTAAAAAGGCTTTAGGTAAATTAAAAACAATAATAATCCATATTTTATACAAGGTGACCTTGAATTGGTATGTTATCCCGAAAGGGAATAAATCTACACCCCAAGGTAGACAATGATTCTCTTACTAAATTAATAGTTTTTCATTAAAAAAATGCTATGTGCTATTCGAAAATAGCGTTAGCGCAGCTGGGTGGTTGAACTTCGTCCTTGACCGAGTGCACATAAATGAGTTTAACGACCTGTGTTTAGAAATTAATTTATGGTATATTGTTGACTCTCGTAGCGATCGCACGTGCAATTTTGATTTGCATTTGGAAACACGCAGTTTCAAGTAAGGCTCTCACAACATGTAGGGTATCATGGTCCCAGTCCCCCCATTTCGGGAAACATACCAATTTAAGGTCACCTTGTATGTATGTATTTTTTCAGTCTAATGGCGAACACCGTTGTACGATTTGCTCGCTTCGCTTCGCCAACCCAGCTGTACTTCGAAAACACAAGCAAAATCACGGCGCTCGGTACAAATGTAAGAAATGCTCGGAGGTTGTTAGAGTGAGACAGCGCGCTACACACGTCAGACATTGTTTTCGGAAGAAAAAGGATAGCGTCACTTGTCATTTGTGCGGGAATGTCTTCCAGTAAGTATTTGCTCGAGCGAAGCGAGCGAATTTCCAGCGGCGCTGCCCATATAAAAAGTCCTAAATAACCGGTCAAGTGTTTCGTGCCATTATCTATACAAACGAGCAAAAAATCACATTTGTTCTATGACAGTCCCCTTAAATATTTTTTCTATTCTGTTTTTTAGTATAGTGGCAATAGAAATACATCATCTGTGAGAATTTCAACTGTCTAACTATCACGGTTCATGAGATACAGCCTGGTGACAGACGGACAGCGGAGCCTTAGTAATAGGGTTGGCTTTACCGTTCAGGTACGGCACCCTAAAAAGTAACACAATATTTGCGAAATAGAATTTTGTGTAAATTTTTTTCAGGGGTACACATAATTTCCAACAGCATATGAAACGCTACCATCAAATAAGGACAGCTAACAAGAGTTACCTCTGCAACATTTGTGGCAAAGAATACAACAATCCGGGAGCAGTCAGAACCCATATGCTGTATGTATATCGCCTACTCACTCTTCCGCTTTTGTCCACTATCATCAAAAGCTTGAAGGTCCACTGCTGAACATGGCCTCCTTTAGAGTGATACTTTGAGTGACGGCTTGCTTTCTGCATCCATCGGCTCCTGGTTTCACCAGGTTCTTCCGTTTCGTGGTCTCCACTCGAGAACCTATGTTCCCCATCGGTTGTCAGTTCTACGAGCGATGTGGCCTGCCCATTGCCATTTCAACTTGCTAAATCTAAGAGCTATATCGGTCACTTTAGTTCTCATTCCGGATCTTATCTCGCAGGGAAACACCGAGCAAAGCTCTCTCCATAGCGCGATTTTAAGCTTATTAATGAGGCCAACAGTAAGAGACCACGTCTCAGGCTTTGCTGTAAAATTCTGTTTTGATTATTCTATTTCAGCACACATATAAATAGAAAATTCAACTGTGATGAATGTTCTTCGACATTCAGCAGCCCTTACACGTTGAATCAGCACAAGAAAAAGCATGAGTTAAAGGAAAAAGAAGTGCATTATTGTGATATGTGTAATGTCAGCTATAGCACAAGGAAAAGCCTTATGGCTCACAAGAGGAACGCGTTGGCGCATAAGGAGAGTATGTAAGTAGCTTTATTAAACCCCACTGAAGTTCACAAATCTTAAGTTTACACATATCTCTTTAGGACATACTCAAGTCGTTGAAAACATTTATTGTATGTCTAACTCACACTTGGCCGATTTTTAGTGTTTGGTCGTTCTAATTTTAACGATTCTCACCATCACCTTCGTGTCAAATTTTATTTAGTCCTTTCGACGAGACTTCTATTTTTGTAACCAACATGTATAAAAACATATATAAATAAAAAAATAGTATAAACTAGTCGTAGTAACCCGCTATCAGGGCTGTTATTCTGTATCGATTCCTTACTTCGAAACCACGCGAATTCCTTGTCTTACATAAGAAATCTGCAAAAGTCTATTCTCTATAAAACGAAAACAAAGCCGCGCGAAATGAATTCGGAATTGGCCCAGGGCGGTTATTCTCTATGGTAACACAGATTCCACACGATTCCAAACCACGTCGTTATCGTGTCTTGTTCAAATCGTGTCAAAGCGTTCACCTTACAGTAAAATTATCTTTATTTTGAATAAAATATATTGACATAAGTGGTCATATCTTTAGACGTGTTGATGTTTCGCAACGCGTCTCAGTAGAACATATGATTTTTGGCAGTTCAAATCTCGCCAATTCTAAATTCATTTCACGCGGTTTCGTTTTGAGTTCATAGAGAATAGACTTTTGTAGATTTCTTATCTAAGACAAGGAATTCGCGTGGTTTCGAAGTAAAGAATCGATACGGAATAATGGCCCAGTTTAAACTGTCAAAAATCATATGTTTTACCGAGACGCGTTCCGAAACATCAACACATCAAAGGCAAAGACTTTTTATCTAGACCACTAATACGAAATTAAAGCAGGGCAAAACCGTACACACCACTTTGGGTGTGATTGATTCTCAGCTGTCAAAATCAAAATCAGTCGTTACTTGGGTGCTTTTGAATACATACCAAAAAAATGCCGTCTTGCGTGATAAAACTGTGCCAAAATCACTCGAAGCACGAATCACAGAAGCACACGATCACATTTCACTTGTAAGTGGCCTTAATCATGTATTTTTATAAGATTATTTTATTTATTTCTATTTGACGATAAGATAGAACTATTTCACAATAAAAAGTTGACATGTCAAAATCAGTATTGCCACACGACATCTGAATAATTACCCGATTTCTTTTGTATGGATTTCCAACAGATCCATGTCTAGCTGATCATTGGATAAAAGTAGTTCGAAAAAGTCGAAATGAAGATTGGTGGAAACCTAATACTCGCTCAACAATATGTTCAGCGCATTTCTACAGTAAAGAACACACAGAACACAGAAGTGCAATTACTGAAAATAGTTTTATTGTCAACTATAAACGTTCCACGCGCCCACTGTTTTTCCATTTTTAAGGTTTTTTTTTATCCTAAAATATGAAACATTATTTTGGTTGAGGCCCAGGGGGCCTAGCAAAGATCACAATCGCTAACGCTAACGCCTCACGCTCACTCCAAAAATGTATCGAAATGACATTCGCTACGGAAAAGTTAGCGATTCCCGAAATGTCATTTCAGTACATTTTGGACTTAGCGTTTGGCGTTAGCGTTAGTGGTTGGTATCTTTGCTAGACCCCCTGTACCTACATAACTGCTATTCTTTAATCCCTTTAACTTGGTAATATTGAAAAACTCGTGAGTTATTAAAAGAAATGTTGGATAAACTGCTGGTTTTACTTAATTTGAATCCTTTTTATTAAAAGATTGCATGAGCTATCTATAGACCTTTTTCTTTTCTATAGATAGTATTATGATGGTAATTAATTTTATTATTTTATATTTTTTTAATGTAGGCGTTATATAATTTTAATTATTTACATTTTACATCTAGCTAGATTTTTATTTTGGTACCCGACTAAATCGGGTAATACTATTTATATGGTATGTTGAAAGAGGAACTGACACTAGAAGAAAAAAAAATGTGCTCTATGGTTTGCTTCATGTTCAAACAAGGTTAAGTATGGAGACTTCGGTTCTGGACCTTTGTAATAGGGGGAATTCTGTGATCAAAGGGTATGACCACTTATGTCAATATATTTTATTCAAAATAAAGATAACTTTAATTTAAAGCGAAGGTATATCTAACGCTGTGGCACGATTTGAGCAAGACACGATAACGACGTGGTTTTGAATCGTGTGGAATCTGTGTTTCCATAGAGAATAACCGCCCAGCTATTTTACAATAAATAGTTGAATAATAATTAAGGACTAAATAAAATCTGACACGTAGGTGACGATGAGAATCGTAAGAATGAGAATTGTTGTTAAAATATACTGCTGTCGTTAAGCAGTAGTGTGCAAGAACTACTGTATTCCGATTTGAAGGTGCAAATTGGGCAAATGAGACTTTCTGGTCAAGAAATTTTGCTACCAGAATGTGTTGATGTCTCCGGATGGTACACAGTGCAGCGGAACTACGTTTTGAACCTCCGAGCGACACTGCAACTATTACAGGCGGCTGCGGCGCTTAACATCAGGTGGACGACTAGCTCATCACGTCATTTATTAACAAAATCTTATTTACAACCTCCGTGGTGATTGGGCAGGTCGGCTCACAATCCGGAGGCGGCGGGTTCCATTCAGGAATTTCGGGGACAAATATTTGTGCACAGGAAAAGCGCAAATACTTGTCCTATGTTTGGGTGTTGTGGGATAGTCCTCGTAGTTCCTGGGGACATAGTTACAGGAGATCCTTTAGGGTCCAGGATCTATGTATGTGATCGTTGGGCGTTATTCATATTTTGTTTAACAGTTACAGATGCGCTGTATGCGATCGCGTTTGCCCTTCCCTCCACGCTCTTCACTCACATTCCGCGACTATGCACGCTCGTTTGAGACATTTGGAGTGTGCTATCTGTGGTTCCAAATACTCTACTAAGAAGGTACGTACTTACACATAGTGGATACTTTACTAACACAGATAATTCACTAAAAGTGTTAGCCTATTCTACACCACACATTAGATACTCCACTAAAAATGTTAGCCTAATCTACACCATACAGTAGATACTCCAGTAAAAGTGTTAGCCTATTGTCTAACACATAGTAGATTACTCCACTAAAAGTGTTAACCTATTATAACAAATTTTATAAAGCTAGATAGGACGGCAAAGAACGTTTAGGTACCACCGCTTTGCCAGTTATTCTGCCGCCAAGCAGTAGTGTGCAAGCACTACTGTGTTCCGGTTTGAAGGGCACTGTAGCTAGTGAAATTATTTGGCAAATGAGACTTGTAATCTGATTACTGGACTTTGTGATGTCTCAGGACGACGTGCGCAGTGTCACGCGAAACTGTTATTTTAAAGTTCCGAGTGACACTGCAACTGTTAAGTTGGACGTGTCGCTTAACATCAGGTGGACGACTAGCTCGTCACGTCAATAATTATCATTAAAAAAATGATTTTTTTCAGGCAATGGTGAGGCATATGACCGGCCATAGGAATGAAAGGAAAAGGCCGCTATGTCACTCTTGTGGAGCTAGCTTTAAGGTAACACTTTTCTCAGGTTTTCCAATAATTTTATGTACATACTAACTGACCCGGCCCGGCTTCGCACGGGTTAAATAGTTTTAAGTCCTACCCCTGTTTATGGGTAAGAGAGAAGGGAAAGGTAAAAAGGGGGAAAAGGATGAATGGATGGGACGGTGAAGGGAGGCTATTGCCTGTATTTCTTCTATCATCCTTTTCCTCTAGTTTTTTACCTTTCTCTTCTATTTTCTCTTCGACAGGGTTATTTTTTTTATTGAAATTATTATTGATATCCAAATATAATAATATTATGAGAACAAAAAATCTTGAATATCTATTACATCCTTATTGCATGGGCAACCCGCACTTGGCCGTTTTTGAAAACAAAAAGTATCCTAAATGTTATTCTGCATAATTAGCTATTACAATACTAAATTT
This sequence comes from Ennomos erosarius, assembly GCA_963580505.1. Classification (NCBI taxonomy): domain Eukaryota; kingdom Metazoa; phylum Arthropoda; class Insecta; order Lepidoptera; family Geometridae; genus Ennomos; species Ennomos erosarius. The sequence goes on along the minus strand of OY757006.1, from coordinate 3,161,864 downwards.
CAGCAAAATCCGTTCAGTGGTTGCAGCGTGATTCTTGTTCAAAGGGACAGACAGACAGACGAAACATAAAAAAAATTGTTTGTTTTTATATCGATTAAGAAGTGTAAAGCAGACAAAGTTTTCAAAAAATTATAAATGTATAGATTTAGACCCGTTACAGTTTTATTATGCAAGGTGACCTTGAATTAGTATCCCGAAATGGGGGGACTGGGACCATGATCACTGCACTGATGGGAGAGCCTTACTTGAAACTGAGTGTTACCAAACCTCCATGGTAAAAATAAATCCATTCGCAAAATTGCATTTGCGATCGCTACGAGAGTTAACAAGATACTATAAATTCATTTCTAAACACATGTCGTTAAACTCATTTATGTGCATTTGGTCAAGGACGAAATTCAACCACCCAGCTGCCCTAAGGCTATTTTCGAACGTAAACTTTACATGGCATTTCTTCAATGAAAAACTATTAATTTAGTAAAGTCGTAGAAAAAACATTGCATACCTTGGGGTGTAGATTTACCCCCTTTCGAGATAACATACCAATTCAAGATCACCTTGTATGTATTGATAGTTTTTTATTTTTATTTATACTTATCCTGTCGATGGGAAGAGGGTTAGAACGTAAAACTAATTAACCCGTGCGAAGCCGGGGCGAGTCAACTAGTATTATTTAAAATGTTCACTGTTCAACACAGTCCTCCTCCATGTAATGCCACTTTGGACGACTATCGTACAGGCGGCATAACCGTCACGCTTGACAGGCTGCTCGGTGATCGCAGATTATAATGTACCGAGGAGACAGCTGATGCACATTCCCTGGATATTCCCTCAACCGGCTCTCACGGCCACGGGAAGAGATGGGGTGGTCCTATTCTCCACTTGGTCACACACTTTTCTTAACACTTTTTTTTTTTTCTTTTTTCAGAGTACTGAAGTACTGAAGAAGCATTTAATAAAAGTGTGCGAGAAGAAGAAGGAACAACCACCCACTTATGAGTTCGATTAATGGAATAAATCTGTAATTTTTATGAACGTAAAACCTAGTCGCTTAGATGGGTGACCGCTAGTGGCATTTAGAACTGAATGCGGTTATTTGCAAGCAGAAATACTTTAAAACTCAGACTTAAAGAATTAGTTAGATGGCGCGAACTATAGATAGAACTAAAGCATAAGTTTAAGTGCGCACTTAAGTTTGAGTTCGCTCTATGACGTACATACTGCAACGCATTTAGGTACGTTCTAGAGAGATAAGTGTGACTTAAGAGCTGACAAAGTTCAGTGCAGACGGGGATTAAACTGCTATGTGTATAATTAGTAATTGAAAGTTAAAACCCCGTGAATTTTAAAATTTCCTCATGTGATATAATTCTGTCTCTTTCGGACATCAGATGTCTGATAAAGACAGCGATATGTCTATCTAATTTTTTAAGTCAGAGTTCCGCAACTTATTAATGTACCAAAGATAATATCAAAATTAGTATTTCTGTAGAAATATGCATTTACACTAAAATAACATATTAAGCATATTTTAGATATTTTCTCTTGCTATACATACTTAATCCCAGATAATATAATATCTACAGTACTTAATAAACAATTATATTCATATTAATCATGCCACTTTATAATTATTATAACGCAATGTTATAAATAAATAATGATATTGAATCAAAAAAACCGACACAAAGAAATTTTGAAAATAAAAATGTATCAATTTCTAAATTGAGTACTTTTATTTAAAAAAACTTAGCTCGGATACTTAGTGAAGGTTGATTATTACGTTAGCTACGATCATCTACTTGGATGGGTGACCACTACAAAAGTGGTGTTTCTCAGTATGCGACTAGGGCCATTATTCCGTATCGATTCCTTACTTCGAAACCACGCGAATTCCTTGTCTTACATAAGAAATCTGTGAAACGAAAACAAAACCGCGCGAAATGAATTTGGAATTGGCGCGATTTGAACTGTCAAAAATCGTGTGTTTTACCGAGACGCGTTCCGAAACATCAGCACATCAAAAGATATGACCACTTATGTCAATATATTTTATACAAAATAAAGATAACTTTAATGTAAAGTGAAGGTATATCTGACGCTGTGACACGATTTGAACAAGACACGATAACGACGTGGTTTCGTATCGTGTGGAATCTGTGTTTCCATAGAGAGTAACCGCCCTGTAGAAATCAGTTGGACATACGAAATCATTTTTGCCCCAAGCTGAAATGGTGACGTTTTGCGCTTGCTTGGACAAATAGTGTGTTTGAAATAAAATTCCTAGTTATTCTGCTGCCAAGCAGTAGTGTGCAAGCACTACGTGTTCACGTTTGAAGGGCATTGTAGCTATTGTAATTGAGACTTATTATCTCATAATCTATTTTAGACTGTGTGGTGTCTCAGGATGACATGCGCAGTGCAGTGTCACGCGAAACTAAAGTTCCGAGTGACACTGCAACTGTTATGGGCGGCCGTGCCGCTTAACATCAAGTGAGCGACTGGCTCGTTACGTCATTTACATTAAAAAAATCTAAGGTTTTCCTAAAATAATAGTCTATGGGGTAGGAATAAATAGGTCAACGAAATCATCTGAAATAAGTATTGAATCAAAAATTCATATCAACTTTTAAACAGCTTTATTTTTAATTACAAATTGATTATAATCAAGTACCTATACATTATTATTTACAGTTTACTTAGTTTAAAAAATACTAGACGGCGCGTGGTTCTTCGCTACTCTTTAATTTACATCGATGAGACTAGATGGCGCTCTTCAGGTGAAATAAAACATTTTAATTTAAATTGTTTATGTTTTACCTCAAGAGCGCTATCTAGTTTCATCCATGTAAAACAGAGTAGCGAAGGACCAAAATCCAACATTATCAATTTCAGATTCTGGACTTGGTTTTGGTTTTTAATGTTCAATTTTGGTTCTCCACTACTCTTTGATAGACATCGATGTAACTAGATAGATGAAAAATGTTAACTTTTGCCTTAAAAGCGCCATCTAGATTCATCGACGTAAAACAGAGTAGCGAAGTATAAAATCAAAAATTTTAAATCCATGTTTTCATTTTAAAGCGCCATTTAGTTGCATCAATGTAAAACAAATAGTAGCGAAGGACCGGAATCAAATTTGCATCACATTAAAGCATTTCAGGGCGTTATAAGAGATTAAGCTATATCCATCCATACATCCTACGATCAATTTATTTAAAATTACGCTACAATTAGAAATGACACTAGTTCTTTCTTGGCTATTGTCATCTGTGCACACTTTATAGTCTGGATTCCACTTTTTCCTCCAAATATCCATGATACTACTTTTTTTTAGAACTTTATCTTCCTGAGTAGAGCTTTGACTCAAATTCTGACTGTTTTTAGTATGTTTTTGTAATAAAATTTCCAATATATGAAATATGTAGCATATATTTTCAATTCGGTCGATGTTTTCAATTTCATACAACAAGTCTTTAGTAGTTAGGTCAGTGTGCAGGTTTTCCAGTATGCATGTGACTTTTTCTATTGTATATTTTTGTATGTGTATAGAATTGGTTAGGAGTATTAGTCTTTGGATCATTTCGTCCTTTTCCATTAACTGAAATAAATGAAGGTCAACATTTTGTAGGTGCATGCACTGGCAGTAAATATACAGATGAAGTTAGAGGGAGATAAACCGCTAGCTATGGCTTCGGAGAGCACCGTCTCTATCACTCGGAAAAAGACAATTAAATAGGAGCCGATGGATGCAGGAAGCGAGATGCCGCTCAAGGTGGCGCTCTCTGGGGGAGGCCTATATTCAGCAGTGGACGTCTTCAGGCTGTTGGTGATGGTGATGATGATGATGATGGTATTCTCACCTGGTTTTCACCGCCATTATGTTCGTAGATATTACTCAAATATGATTGTATAGTGTCCAATAACTCTTCTAAAAACCTTGGATACTTTTCTTCATCGTGTAACTTATCTACAAGTAGACCTAAAACCTGGAAAAATTTTCTATAGAGTTGACCATTCCATGAAGTTAACGAAAAAATCTGACATTCAAATGACATTTGTCTATGATCTGACACTGAAACATCAGTGAAGATACCGCCATCTGTAATTGTGTTTCATACTTACCATAGAGATTTCACTGGTAATATCGTGAGTAGTCACCACTAGAGGGCACTCTGTGATGTAACTAAAGAGGCTATGTGCGGACTGATCTAGCCAAGCACTGGGTTGGGAGTGTTGAGATGCTGAAAAAAAAACAACTGTTACCAACCAAAGACAGGTGTCGTAGCTTAGTTCGTAGTAGCTCGTGTCTTCAGCAGCTGCTCAAAGTGGCGCTCTTTTTTTTATGAGAATGAATGACGTGACGAGCTGGGGCTAATTCTCGGGTAGTAGATAAAATATCACTTTCGATAAATATCACAAAAAATGTCAAATTATCTATTGAATGATCATTTTATGTGTTGTCATGACGTCATAATAGATAAATATCTACTGAAAACCGGTAGATATGTTCGGAGTACTCGACATTGAAATAGCTACCATTCGATATTATATCACAAAAACTGTCAAAATTATCTATTGAATGAATATTTCTGCATTATCGAGAAGCCGCCATTATCACGTTAGATAAATATCTATGAAAACCAGTAGATATGCAACGAGTGGTCCGGAGCAGTCGATATTGAAATATCGAACGTGATGTAATCGCAAACGTCAAGTCAAGCAACGAAAGTGTCATAATGATCAACTTTAAATAGTTTGCTTTGCTTATTTACATTTGTGTGAAGAAATATAAACGGCCAAGTGCGAGATGGACTCGCGCACTGATGGTTTGTTTTAATGTACTAGGGATGCGCCGAACATGGATTTTTGAACCGAACCGAATAACGAACATTATTCGGTTTAGAGCTTACCAAACCGAATATTCGGCCGAGCTATTCGGTTCATTTTACACGAATTTTCCTATAATGAGACGTTTTATTTAAAAGAAAACCAGTTCCGCTTCTATTACTAGATGGCGTAGTAACGACGTATTTTAAACATGGTCGTAGTTTCAAACCACAGAGTACAAGGAAACGTCAAATTCAGTTGAATGGATCACAGAGTACGTTGTCGATTTGTCGATAGTAAGCCATCAGAGTATATGCCTTCCATAAAATAAGGATAGGAGACAAACTCGACACATAATTATCTTAATAATGACAGAACATAAAACCCACATTTAAACGCCATCTATTGGGTCTTTAAAAAATTACAGCTTTTTTTTTTTAATAAAACCCCTCATTCTTGACCCAAAAAAATTATTCAAATTAGTTGCTACAACTACAAACAGTTAGTTCACAAAATATCATAATTTTATGGTGACCAAGCGTTTAGGGCCTAGATAGAGCATGTTATCAGTATCTAGAAAAACTGTTAGAATGTGCTAAGTGTTCGGATTATCTTAGAATGATTTCCCATAAAAGATAATTTTGGAAGTATTTAACGGAAAGTTTTAATACAATATTCGGTAATTATTCGGCACTTTAACCGATTATTCGGCAAAATACCGAACATTGAAAAACATGCCGAATATTCGGTGCATCCCTATAATGTACCAACATTTATGATTATACCAAATGAAATAGCACCTTAAATTTAACAAGTAGATAGTGGTGGAAAATCTTTATTGCTAGTCCAACTCGCACTTGGTCGATTATATCACTCTGGGTACGGAAATTTAAAAAAAATGCGTTCATAAACGGAAGTAATCAAAACAACGGCTAGGTTGTCAATTAATTTTACTAAACTATTAAACTACTAAACTAAACTATTTAAAGTTGATCATTATGACACTTTCGTTGCTTGACTTGACGTTTGCGATTACATCACGTTCGATATTTCAATATCGACTGCTCCGGACCACTCGTTGCATATCTACTGGTTTTCATAGATATTTATCTAACGTGATAATGGCGGCTTCTCGATAATGCAGAAATATTCATTCAATAGATAATTTTGACAGTTTTTGTGATATAATATCGAATGGTAGCTATTTCAATGTCGAGTACTCCGAACATATCTACCGGTTTTCAGTAGATATTTATCTATTATGACGTCATAACAACACATAAAATGATCATTCAATAGATAATTTGACATTTTTTGTGATATTTATCGAAAGTGATATTTTATCTACTACCCGAGAATTAGCCCCAGCTCGTCACGTCATTCATTCTCATAAAAAAAAGAGCGCCACTTTGAGCAGCTGCTGAAGACAGTTATCTACTACCCGAGAATTAGCACCCAGGTCATAAAGTCTCATTGGCCCAGTAATTTCACTAGGTACAATGCCCTTCAAACCGGAACACAGTAGTGCTTGCACCCTACTGCTTAACGGCAGAATAACTGGCAAAGCGGTGGTACCTACCTAGACGAACTTTGCAGTAAAGTCCTACCACCTAGTATAGCTCTGTAGAGGAGGCCTGTTTAACAGTGGACGTGTTTAGGCTAATGATGATGATGATGATTTTCAGTCACTCCATTCATACGAGATTCTTACCTCTAAATGAACTTTTTGACTGGGAGTTACTTTTATATCCTGTGTCGTTTGAATTTTCTACGCTTGTATTTTCACATCTTCTAACGTACGTTTTGACTTTATTCAGTTCTTCGATTACTTTAAAAGGTATCAACTCTATTTGAGAGTCTGTCCACTCGTCTTCTACATCCATTTTTGAATCATCAAAATTGGTACAGCCTTCAATTGTTGCGTTTTGTGAATTATTAAAATTGGCACCGCTTTTATTTGTTGCTGTTTTGTTTTCTGTCTCTACTGTTATAGGTTTAGCAAGGTCTACTTGCATGCTGTCGAAATTATCAGCATTGACACAGTCTTTAATTAACCCTGATGCTGGCATGTTCATTAGAAGATCGTTCTCAGTTATTTTAATTTCATTTGCTAATGGTGTCTTATCAAAATTGCTATTTCTTTCGGCCACTGCTATATTGTTAGAATTCCTATCAAATTCTGTACAGATTTTACTATTTACTGAAGTTTGAAATTCAAAGTACTTATTCATATTCTGTGCACATTGTGAAAATGCCAAGCTACTTTCGTTTTGACTGCAATTCGTTGATAGCGTTGGAAAATTCGTTATTTGTGATTTCGTAACTGTCTCAGCACTATTTTTCAGATCGTTATTTTTAATAGCATTAGCACAGGTTTCGCTATTATTAACCATTTGGCTGTTATTTTTACATGACGTCACATAGCTAGTTAATTGCGATTCTTGTGAAAATATATCGTCGTCAATATAAACAGCTTTTCTTTGAGTATTCTTTCCATTATCTTTGTTAATATTTTTAGCATCGTTAATCATTTGATTGGCATTATTCGGTAAAATCGAAAAGTCAGTTCTCTGTGCTTCTTGAGAAAATATATCATAATACATTTCTTTTTGTTGAGAGTTCATGTGTATATCTTTGTTTTGGTTGTCCTGTCTATTTTTATTGCTTCCATAAATATATTTGTCTTCTATAACGATAGCATCATTAAATTGACTTTCGCTATAATGCGTACAGCATGTCAAATCTTCCATAGTATTCATAAGTGGTGAATCTTTAGAGATTTCGACGATTTTATCTTGGCCTTCAAAAACTGTGTTAGGTTTATAAGTTACAAACATATTTGCCACGTTTTGGTATATAGTTTTGTATTCCTTTGTGTTCCGATAGTCTCTTATAGTATTTTGTGACTTGAGCTCTATATTACAACAGCTTTCATTAATTGAATTGTTCTTCCCCGTATTAAGTTTGGTATCAGAAGTGTTAAATCCTGTTGTACTAGTAGTATACTGGTTTTTCTTCTCATTCCTATCATTTACTTTATATTTAACTGCATGTAAGTTAAAATTTTGTATACTCTTTTCAATTTGACTATCTTTATGACATGGATTTTGGTTTTTGCTATAGTCATTATGATTTTTTTGACTAAAATCGTATGTGCCTGCATTTGGTAAAATATCTAAGCTTTCACTCAAAGTTGCATCATTTATAGTCAAACATTGAGTATTGTCACCTTCATCTTGAGTCGATTTTGATGGATTTTCATTAGTAACTCCCTGAAAAACAATATTAAGTGGTTATGCATATAGGTATCTTTAAAGTGTAATAGTTGTAGCAACTTTCTCTAGGCCACTAGTGGGATGGGCTCGCTCAAGGAATAAATCTTTTTGACAGAAGCTTTTTTCAAATTATTCTAAGTAGTGTTATTGTGATATAACTTTTCTAATGAAGATCTTACCATTTCCGCATTCAACCAATTATCATCAACATTTTTCAATAGCTCCATTACCTCTACCAAACTGCTTCTTTCTATTCCTGTCTCTGTCACATTACAATTTGCATCTCTTTCTTCAAAGTTTTGTAAAACCGTGACACTGTCATCTAAATTTTCTGTTTCAGTCATTTGAACATCGTTAATTTCATTACGGTCAAAGGTTTTGTCATTTTCATTATCGGTTGGTTGGTAATCTTGTAATTTATTACGGTTTTGGTCTATATTAATACTGAAATTGCTTAAATCTTTTGCGTCCTTAATTTTTGCTTCGTTTCGTTTCATTTTATCATTTTCTTTACACGCCTGATCATTATTCGTTATATTGTCATTGTTTATATTAAATTCAATAGAAACTTTGTCCGTTTCGTCAATTTGAAAATCGTCACTGCATATGCTAACGCTTAGATTGTCTATGTCCATTTGATCTTCTTTTAATTTACTGCACAGTGATTGTATGTGATCCTGTAAGCTAATATTTTCAGGTTTTGTTCTTATGATGGCTATTGATATGGCTAGACGATATCTTTGGGCTATGTGAGTTACTGGAAATGAAAAATATGTTTATGATACAACACAATGTTGCCAAGTGCGGTCTGGGACGCGGTCTATGCGGTCGTGTCACAAGCACTTCACTACCGCGCTACTATATATATATACATATAATATTCTATAATTTTTAGGGTTCCGTACCGAAAAGGTGAAAGTGAACCGTATTACTAAGGCTCCGATGTCCGTCAGTCTGTCTGTCTGCCCATCTGTCACCAGGCTGTATCTCATGAACCGTGATAGTTAGACAGTTGGAAGTTTCAGACATGTACTTCTGTTGCCGCTATAACAACAAATAAAAAAAACAGAATAAAATAAATATATAAAAGAGGCTCATAAGTAATACAACAAACATGAATTTTTTGCTCGTTTTTGAGGATAATGGTACGGAACCCTTCGTGAAGGAGTCCGACTCGCACTTGGCAGGTTTTTATATTATTTTAGAGTTTTTACACAATGTAGCAGAAGTCAGCGCCGCGCTATGCCTGCAATGGGAACTGAACTTATTTCACTAGAACAGTAGTTAAATAAGTAAGTTTGATTTGATAATAAAATGCGTGTCATTAACTAACTTAGAAGTCATAACGCACCAGACAGAGTGCCAAACAGTAAAGAAAGAAAGAAAATACATTTAATCAGGACATTACACAACACTACATTACAATACACAATAAAAATAACATAAGTAAATAGAAAAATCAATACAATATTGGCTCATATTGGTAAAATGTAATATTGTGTGATGTCATGACTAGGTCCCGACTCAGCATGCAATTAAGGTCAAAAAATGACCTTAATAACTGATTTTCAGTCGGAACCTACTTCCTGACATCACGAACCCCTGAGACAAAGACAGACTTAACACCTACATATATAATATACATATAACTAATTACTATACATTTACATAAAAAACACCCTATCTAATCGAAAAAAATAAATAAAAGGTAAATAATATAAAGTAGCAGATGTACAGACAAAGACAAAATCAACACGAAACACAACAATGCACTCTTAGCTATGACAAAAAAAAATTATGACTACTAGCTCGATTTATTAGCAAATTTAAATTCATTTACGTAAGTTTGCCAAAATTATGTAATAGGGCGAATTCTGTGCATGCAGGTATAGAATTAGATCTAGTGCAGCATAGATTAAAAAATATGTACCTTCCTATTCATGAATTAATATCTTTGGAGTTTACAAACAAAATAAATATAAGTTGTATTGTTATCGAACTCACCATAATCGTCGTAACTCATTGTATCATATTATTAATATAATTATTTTGATAGGCACTTGATAAAATATAACTTATAAATAAGGGATAGGTATGTCGTAAAAATAATCAAACTTTTAATAAAATAACATAACACACTTAATACGTACGAAAACTTAAAACTTTGGTTTCGCGCCATATCTTTTTAAAAATTAGGTCCTTACTGGAGAACAGCATTGGTCAAATTAAATATTCTAATTTCGTAAGGTAGCGGCCATTGGTTGGCTTTTTTCTCTAATTGGTGATTGGCCTAACAAAAGTTTTTTTTACTTATAAATATTTTATTATGTTTGGCTCTGCGTGATTAGCGTATAAAGTCAGTGCCAAGTTTACATCATCAGCACAGAGTTATAATAATCTGTATTCTATAATTATTATTTATTGCTAAGCTATTATTTATTATTAAGCTGCATAAATTGTTTTTACACCTTGATAACGGGATTATGGTATACATGGGGGGAGGGCTATTTATTTATTATTTATTTATTTATTTACCAATAGCAAAGATCCCTTTCCATTAGCGTTAATACCAAATGATAACTCTAAAAATTGGCGTTAACGCTAATGAAAAGGCTTCTCGCTCCCCACGCTTCATGAGACTTGCTTGTGGGAATATTCTAGGTCTGTGCATGTAATAGAAGACCAAAAATCATGAGCAAAGACTTCCTATGTACCACAACTAACCTCATAAATTCCTTATCATGACCATAGATTTTATTGTCAGATTCACTTCTATTTATTTTGACATGTTTATGACAAAGTGTAATATTCACAACTATTTTTCATGCTAAATTCATAAAATATACCTAGCTGCTCGTTATTGATATAAGCTGATTTTGTTACCAGTTTCCATCCAGTTTCCAATGAATGCATAAAGTATTATATTGAATATAAAATGATTTATAATATTAATGACAGTAAAACTATTTACACTAAAAATGGCTCTATACACTATATTGTTTGGACTAAGTATATTTATGATAGCGTTGGTGATGGCAATCATAAAGAAAATGTTTTTTCGCTGGAAAGAAGAACACAAAATAGATAGGATGTGCAAAGTAGCGAATGTGGAACACCCCAGTAAGTAATCTTCAGTATGGTACTTTTAGTAAATACAAACAATGTTTAGTATAGTAAGGGGCAACTAACTTGCTCCCTGGATATGTGGAAAGACCCCATCATGACCTGCGCTGCTAAATCAAAGTAGGTTATAAATCATGCACACTTCGTGTCTTGCCAGAGCTCAACTTGTTTTCCCGTCTTTAGTGGTTTGGGGTAATTTACTCAAAAATACGACATAAATGCAACATTGCTGGCCCTAGGCTAGGGCCTAGAGGGGAGGGGGTAGAACAAGATTTTATGCCTTATGTAATTTCGCTCCATCAACCCCTTCAAGCTGTCTCAGAAGGGCAGGGGTTCTACTAAAGATACCAACCACTAACGCTAACGCCAAACGCTGACTCCAAAATGTACTGAAATGACATTTCGGAAATCACTAACTTTTCCGCAGTGAATGTCATTTCAATACATTTTTGGAGTTAGCGTGAGGCGATAGCGTTAGCGTTAGGGATTTTGCTAGACCCCCAGACACCTTATAATTTATGACTCACTGCACAAAATACAGAGGTGTACTTAGTTAAACATAAACTTATAATAATTTTCAGCTGTCAGCATCATGATATTTAACGACAAGTGTGTATTCAGAAAGAGGATGTATCCTGAAAATATACACGTCTACGACATCATCAGCAAGAGTGATATCAGCTTGCTGAAAAAAAATGAGGAGGCATCTTACGAATAAATCGAATAAAAACGATCGCTAATCATAATCATTTCATTAGTAAATTAATAATTATTATGCTTTTGACAAATAATTTTAATATTTGTTTTTATTTTACATCCCAAAAGTTTCAACTATAAAAAACCTAATTTTTTTTTCATGGCACTGTAATGTTCTTATTTTTCCCGCGGGTGGCTTCGGTCTTCGCTCTTTGATGCCGAAAGCAGTCAACGCCATATACGCTATTTATTTTAATGATATCAGTATCGGAAAGAAGTTTTGCGTTTTGGCCGAGAGATTTCATTGTTCTGCCGTCTGGGTCCTAGAAAGAAGATAAACGTAATATAAAACCAGTCTGTTACTTTGAGGAAAGCGATCAAGATTCGCTCGTAATTTGTTTTTTTTTCGTACCATCCCCTTTAATGTGGCAACGGTAGAGATGCCCGTTCGTCCCATTTGCCGCCAAAACTGCCAGGCGGGGTGCGTCGCACTCGCGTAATCGTATGGCAAGGGAAGCGTGGCGTCCGATCGAATCATCTCGAAATGGTGTAGTTTGTCTGTGGATTATATTTATTTTTTTAAATAAAAAGTAATGAACGATAACGGAATGAACAGATTAATTAGTCAAGAATTTAAATCACGAACGGGGTTTGAACCCGCATCCACTCGTTCTTAAAGCCAGCCGTACGGCGATACTGCTATAAAAACCTGTTTTTATTTAAAGATAAGTGGATGAAATCTTTATTGAAAACACTATTTTACAGAAAAATGTAGTGGGAAATCTTTTGTAGGTGTCACTATGGGTGGTCTTATCGCTTATAGCGATGTCTTTCAGACAACCCAGTATGTATGTGTATGACATTACCGGCGGAAAAATTATTTCCGCAGGTAATGTCGTTCCTATATGTTTGCGGCCTTATTAATAAACTCGTATAGTAGCTTTACATTAGATTTTCCAATTTTTGTATTTTTTGTCATTGGAATATTGAACTCGATTGAAAAAACAAAAGCCGGTTCAACTAGTCCAAAGCTCCACGTGTCAGGCCGTTGGAACATGGAGCTAATAAAAAATGAAGGAGGGAATCCCGTCTGATCCGAAACTGAAGCACCCTTAGGAAGCCGGAATGCTTCGTACGTACGAGCGGGGTACGCACACACATCATTTGCAGCCGGTCGCCATACTTTCATTTGACACACATATGTAATATGTCCGCCGTTTTGGGCTTCAGTTCGATGTCAATCAAAACTCAATCCTTCTTTTTTTGAATGATCATTTGGCGTTAACGCTAATGGAAAGGGATCTTTGCTGGACCCCTAGACTCGAGAGGTCTACAGCTCACAAGAACCACTAGTAAGTATAGGTAGAACGTGAGTCTAACTTAATGGCGGCTGTAAAGTGCTCTGTAAGCCCCCGCACGTTGCGCACACCACTTACCTCTTCTCGCGCACAGCTAATTTTTTCTACTGCGCAGAGTTTCGCATCGAACGCACAGCCGCCATTAAGTTTGGATCGCACTCTACTTACCAGGTCGCACATGTCGCATATGCACCCGGATATACTTGTCCCGGTCGTGGCGAGCAACTTCGAAGTAAAAGCCGAGCATTGCCATGACCATCATGGCCGCATGTTGCCGGTGTTGCCCACCGCGGAACAACTCTATGGCGCCAAATCTCTGGATACAAAAATAAAGAACAAAATTATTCAAATTACATTTAGTAAAGAGGCCTTATTAGCACATTTCAAATGAAGACCTAAGCCCCAGCCTAAAGCCTCAAGTAGGTAATTTGTGCGCTAAAAGGTTAAGGCCGCAGTTTATACCTACCCCTATACATCCAAATAATTTCGTAGGTACTAAGGGTTACCTACATAGAAATGGACAATTGACCAAACCGACTGGAGGGTACTGATAATAACTTAGTCAAAACAATTATTATGTCTCACTGCAAAAATTAGAAACCAAGTGCGAGTCGGTCTTGCGCACGAAGGGTTCCGTACCGATATCTATAAAAACGAGCAATAAAATCACATTTGTTGTATGGGAGCCCCTTTAAATATTTATTTTATTCTGTTTTTATTTGTTGTTATAGCGGCAACAGAAATACATCATCTCCGCTGTCAAGAACGGACAGCGGAGTTTGGGTTACGGAACCCTAAAAATGAAATAAAATAGGTATTTGATGATTGAAATCAAACTTAGGTTACTCAGACATAATGACCAAGTCCTTGCTACATACTACGTACAGAATGGCTAATACAGTTTACTACAGTGATATATCTATTCTGTGACTTTTGAAAGTTTGCCTACACATAGATACTACATATACAATATTCAGTCAAAGATATTATAATAGTTTCTTCATGCATAACTTGATGTATTTTTTTCTTGGGTCTGCTTCTTCATTTACCCGATTTGATCGGGTGATACTTTTCATATGGTACGCTGGTACTGACAGAACTAAGGTAAAACTGACATAAAAAAGTTCGTAATCTATGATCATAGGCAATATTTGCTTGACTTTTTACCGAGGTTTGTATGGGGAGTTCGGTTCTGGACCTATGTAAATAGGGGGAACTCTGTGATATATAGTATATATATATATTTCCATCTCTGCAGCAGAGCAGCCACTACTTTCGCAAATTCACACATCCTAACCTAACCACCGACTCGCGAGTAATACTTTGGGAAAAAGGACAAGGAAGCTACAAAATGAAACGAAGTCACGATTTTTATTTTTATTTATTTATTCTCTCATCTTTGGTACACACAATTAAGTTTTATTAAAACTATCTGTTGATCTACCTAGACTGCGGTGCGACACAAAATCAATGGCAGCTGTGAAGTCGGCGCGAAACGCGGAATGTGCGCGGGAAGAAGTAAACGGTTTGCGCAGCGTGCGGGGAGCTTGCAGCACACTTCACAGCTGCCATTGACTTTGTTTCACACTCTACTCATTTGCGTCTATTCTCAACAGTTAGTACAATTAACTGAACTAAAACCTATGTAGCTCTATTCCAATCTTCAACATTCCTACCCAAGAGTGTAGGGATTCGTAGCTTTACATCTTCAATATACGAAGGGAAAATGACCTCTAAGCGGACATAATGGCAAGGTATCTCCATTTCCTTTAAATTCTGCTTAACTCCTTGTAGAGATCCTTTGTTTGGTTATAGATGCAAAGACTCTTCGTTAAAATTGGTGTGACGCTCACTCCGCTGCCTTTTAGCCTGATGCTCCCAAGGGTATATCTTCTTCAACACCCCTGACCATTTCTGCATCAGCTCAGTCAGCTTCCTCTCAAAATCTTTTCGAAGGTTATCTTCGTCCAACCACTCCAATGCTTTTTCGCATTCTTCCAGCATATAGGTCTTCTCTTTTGGATTCAACACCTGATCTTTGTCTTTGATTGTATGTTTGACTCCAAAGATGAAGGTTTCTAATCTGTTTCTGGCTTCAAGACGGTTTTTGTTTTCTCTATCCTCGAAGCGAAATGCTTCAGCTTTAGCAAGCATGTTTCCGATTTCCGGTTGCTTCAGTCTGTGTTCGTTTCGAATTATGATAGATTCAAAGTTGCCTGTAATACGATCGCGAGCAGTCACGCTTAGAATACCGTTGTAGTCCACGTCGAAAGTTACGTCAACTTTGGCGACGCCTCTGGGTGCCAGTGGAATGCCTTTCAAGTCGAAAACTCCAAGTAGATTATTGTCTTTCGTCAAGCTACGTTCTCCTTCAAATATTTCAATAGTCATGCTGCTTTGGTTGTCTTCTAAAGTCGTAAGGTCCGTCGTTCTTTTGCATGGTATTGTAGTGTTTCTTTCTACGATTTTGAGCATAACCCCTCTCGCTGTCTCTACTCCTAAAGACAGCGGAACGACGTCGAATAAACTCAAGTCTTTAATGTTTTCGTGTCGTTGCCCGCTCAGCTTAGCAGCTTGAATCGCAGCCCCACAAGCCACAGCTTCGTCTGGATTAACAGGAGCTGTTAGAGTTACACCTTTGAAGAATTCTTGAAGCATAGTTCGGACTTTTGGTATTCTGGTACTTCCCCCAACCAGAATTACTTGTTGTATATCAGATTTTCGCAGTTTGGCGTCGTTGATCGCCTTTTGTACGGGACCGAGAGTGTCTTCAAACAAATCCACGCACAAGTCTTCAAATAAATCCCGGGTGATTGTTCCAGCATAATCAATACCATTGAACAACGACTCCACAGTAACCATTGCTTCGGTAGCCGACGTAAGGAATCTTTTGACTTTTTCAGCTGCTATCTTCAAACGTCTCAAGGATCGGGCATTTCCTGTAATGTCCATATGGAACCTCTTTCGGAAGTCTTCAGCGAAATACGCGACCATTCTGTTGTCAAAGTCCTCGCCTCCCAATCTTGTGTTACCGGCTGTAGATTTGACCTTGTACAAAGAGTTTTCGATATTCAAAACTGATGCGTCGAAGGTACCACCTCCTAAATCATAAACTAGAACGTGTGTGTTTGCGACGTTCTTGTTCAGTCCGTAAGCCAAGGCGGCTGCGGTTGGCTCATTGGTAATCCTCAGCACTTTCAAATCAGCAATGGTAGCAGCGGTTCTTGTTGCGTGTCGCTGCGAGTCGTTGAAGTAAGCTGGCACTGCGATGACTGCATACTCTACCCTAGTACCTAAAAAAGCTTCTGCAATCTCCTTCATCCTGAAAAGTATCATACTGCTTATTTCCTCAGGCGCAAAACGTTTTTTCTCACCTTTATATTCGACTACAACAATTGGCTTACCGTTATCGTTAAGAACCCTGAATGGCCAATGGCGGAGGTCCATTTGGAATCCAACATCATCATATCGCCGACCAATGAGACGTTTTGTGCCAAAAATCGTGTTCCAAGGATTGATAGCAGCTTGATTACGCGCGGATTCTCCTATTAGACGCTCCGTTTCTGTAAAAGCAACGTATGAAGGCGTCGTCCGCTCCCCGTGCTCGTTAGCAATTACTTCCACCACGCCTTGGCGCCAAAAAGCCACGCAAGAGGTTGTAGTTCCCAAGTCGATGCCTATTGCCGCCATTTTTTTACTCCTTCGTACGTCTTCAAAGTTCGAAATACCACGCTTTCCCGCGGTCCGGTGGTATTTATACTGTCGGCCAATGGGTGTCCAGAACTTTCGACAACACGAATGTTCCGGCCAATCAAAGAGCTGCGTCAATCGATATTTCTAGAGTTGGGTTGCCATATGCCGGAACAAAATTACCTACAACTACACTGCATCTATATTTTATCCAGACTGTTGTTTAATAGCATAATATTATATTTCAGCGGCTTTCAAATGTCAATTCATGTCATGGCGTTATTTCTGATTTTCTCCGCTACAATATCCAAAAATATCAATAGAATTGTGTGATATAACTTTTATCACAATTAAATTAAGGTCTTGCTCTATAAATAATCAATGCTTAAAATATCCTGTCAACTGCTCCCTGGCGTGAAATGTCACGAAATGAGGCAAGTCATTTTAGGTCTTGCTTAAATTTAACTTTTAAAGGTTTAGTTAAGATCGTGATGATAATTTCAAGTCAATACATTTATGTCATTTTGATATATTAACATACTTATTTTATATTATTGACGCATCTTGATTTAAAGCTATGTAAAGTATTTGAAATAAGCACCTGCTTATCACTATTGACTTTGGTGAAAGAAAATCTTGTTAATACACTAATAAACAGTAATTTATAGTCAATCCCCATGAGATTGTAAGCTCCATCAAATGCCTACCGTAAAAGCTTAGTCACTTTACATTCTATGATTTTACTATTTTTTTAAAATACTAAATAGTTGTTCTCCATCATGACTACTCTAGGTTAATAATATTTTTACATTAAGCTATGTCAGCATTGTCAGCCATAATACTGAGCAGGTCGCACATGTTCGTTCACACCACTGCGACATTTAGTTTTTCCACATAATGTTGTAAATTTCACCAGCATGGTAACCCAGTTCATTCGACCCTCGGTTTTAACGTCATTCATCATTTGTCCTTCACGCACCTATTACCTTGAATCATCAATCTATCTCACTCGTTCTTTATTGAGAGTTGCTAGAGTAAAAACACACAAACAAAATGGTAGTAAATATAACGAGGTTTCTGGTGTACTGATTATACGAACCTTCTTATATTATCAGTAGGTATATTGTTTGTTGTTTTTGTTGTGCAGTTTTTAAAAAACATTAATTAGACGATGATTAGAATATGAGGTATGTTTATGTTGTAAAAAAATACTTTACATATTACACCCATAGACGTAATATATTCTAATGAGCAAAATAGACGATCGGGACCAACCACCGACCAGGGTCACATTTGTTTCACCTTGGTCGGGTTGGTGTAAAATCGATGATTTTGATGTGATGGTGGTTAGCGACCGAATGAAGACACCTTATACGCTATATACGTTATAAACTCCTATCCTATAAAGTAAGTAATAAGTTTTGGTACCTACATAATTATTTAAATTAGATCATCACCAACATTCTGAAGACGTCCACTGCTGTTCATAGGCCTCCCCCAAGGATCGCCACTTTGAGCGGCTGCTCGCCTCCTGCATCCATCGGCACCCCGTGTTAAATTAAATAGTAAGTAGGTTACCTCTGTACGAAAAAATGAACTAACCTGCTTCCCTCCAACGCGTCCAGTGACGTAATCAGGGCTTTTATCTATCAGGATATAGTCTTCGAAACGTTCCGTATCTTCAGGCTTAATCTCTACCATCTTGACACAGGTTTTTACCTTCAGAATTTTGTTCACCGCTGCCAGACGCCTACGCATATCACTTAAGTCATCTGTGGGAAATCAATCTTTGTAAAATGAAATCTACAGGTTAACGAATAGCGCAGTCTTATGATATGTATAATTGGTTACAAAAAACTACCAATAACTTTAGTCTTAGGCCTTCGTTCTCTATATTCGAGTAAAGTTCCGAGTTGGCTAGCCACCACGTAATGTCACTTTAAACTGCAGTAACGAATTTCAGAATGTCAGAGTAGCGCTAGCCGACCCGTAAACCAGGCTGCTACTTACAGGACACATCAGCTGCCGATTAGTACGGTTAACCGACGGCTATAGCAAAACTTATTGCAAGCTCGCATGTGTTTGTAATTTATTATTATAGTTTGCATGCCACAAATACTGAGATCTACGGAACTAAAAAGTACCAACCCTGTTGATTACGCTTCTGTTATAAAAACATCGACTATTCGTTTCTATTTCGAGATCAGATACTTATGAATATAGAAATCATTGTATTTAATTACTAAAACAGTCCGCTCAGAACCGTGGGAAGCCGATGGATACTGGAAGCTAGCAGCCGCTCAAAGTGGTGCTCTTTGGAGGAGGCCTATGTTCAGCAGTAGACGTCTTCAGGCTGATGATTATGACGATGATGAATACTAAAAAAGTTTTTGCTGAATTATAATATGTTTAAATACTTATATAATAAAATGATATTTTTGTTTTGTGTTGTTTTAATTTTTATTATGCGTCAAGATAAAACCATATTTCAGGTACCTATAGGTATGTAATCTAAATTCGTATTACATTCCTCATTACATTAATTTAATTAGTTGATACCCTTTTTTGTGTTAGCCATATTTTGTGAGACTGTCATATTTTTACACTTCTTCTAAATTATTTTTAAATTAAATCCAATAAACAGTTGTTTAACGACTATACCACTCCCACTGCGTCATTCTGGTGGAATGCCCCCGGGGATTCAGTATAAATACAGCTCAATTTGAGTAAGACGAACATTCTGTTCCCGGCGACGCTGACGGCAAGTACTCTGAAGTATCTGTTGTATTATCCTCGTTGCTAAATTGAAACTGTCACGTCATGAAATGACCAATTGCTGACTTATTTAATTATTCTACTTCTGAGCTGTTTATAGTTCCGAAGTGGATTGCTCTTCACTCCTACGTAAATTATGTTGCGTACAGGCGTTGTTATGCCTAAATTGTTCTACAGACCGTGAGGCATAGCTTCTCTGTGCCGTTTTTGTGTTGAGGTGCGTTCGCGCACCTTAATTGTGTTTTAAGTTTCGCAGAGAATGAATCCAGGCCGACGAAGCTAGTGCTGGTTGTGCTTTGGTGCCTTGATATGCGCCATGCTGCCTTGCTGCTTTTATGGGCGCCATGCTGCCTGGTGCATTGGCGCTTTGATGTGCGCCATGCTGCTGGTACTGTTGCATTGGTGCCTTGATGTGCGCCATGTGTCTGGTGCGTTCATGTCCTGACGCGCCATACTGCTGGTGGCGCCTTCGCGTCTTGATGCACGCGCGCGCGCTTGGTGCGTCTGTGGACGCCATGCTGCTGCTAGTGGCGCTTTCGTGACTGATGCGCCATTACTGCTGCTACTGGTGCATTGATGCGCTCAATACTGTGCGCCTTGTTGCTGCTAGTGGTGCGACTGATGCGCACCACTAGCAGCTACCATGCTGCTGGTGGTACCTTGTGCCTTGATGCGTGCCATGCTGCTGATGGTGCCTTCGCATCTTGATGTGCGCCATGCGGCTGCTTCTGGTGCCTCGGCGCCTTGTTGTGTGCAGCCTGTGGTGCCAGCCGTGTGTGCAGCCCACGGTGCCAGCCGTGTGTGCAGCCCACGGTGCCAGCCGTGTGTGCAGCCCACGGTGCCAGCCGTGTGTGCAGCCCACGGTGCCAGCCGTGTGTGCAGCCCACGGTGCCAGCCGTGTGTGCAGCCCACGGTGCCAGCCGTGTGTGCAGCCCACGGAGCCAGCCGTGTGTGCAGCCCACGGTGCCAGCCGTGTGTGCAGCCCACGGTGCCAGCCGTGTGTGCAGCCTGTGGGGCCGAGCGTGCAGCCTGTGGTGCCGAGCGTGCAGCCTGTGGTGCCGAGCGTGCAGCCTGTGGTGCCGAACGTGCAGCCTGTGGTGCCGGGCCTATATGCAGCCTGTAGTGCCAGCCGTGTGTGCAGCCTGTGGTGCCAGCCGTGTGTGCAGCCTGTGGTGCCAGCCGTGTGTGCAGCCTGTGGTGCCAGCCGTGTTTGCAGCCTACGGTGCTGGGCCTATATGCGGCCTGTGGTGCCAGCCGTGTGTGCAGCCTGTGGTGCCGAGCGTGCAGCCTGTGGTGCCAGCCGTGTGTGCGGCCTGTGGTGCCAGCCGTGTGTGCGGCCTGTGGTGCCAGCCGTGTGTGCGGCCTGTGGTGCCAGCCGTGTGTGCGGCCTGTGGTGCCAGCCGTGTGTGCGGCCTGTGGTGCCAGCCGTGTGTGCGGCCTGTGGTGCCAGCCGTGTGTGCGGCCTGTGGTGCCAGCCGTGTGTGCGGCCTGTGGTGCCAGCCGTGTGTGCGGCCTGTGGTGCCAGCCGTGTGTGCGGCCTGTGGTGCCAGCCGTGTGTGCTGCCTGGGGTGCCGATCGTGCAGCCTGTGGTGCCCGGCCTATATGCAGCCTGTGGTGACCGGCCTATATGCAGCCTGTGGTGACCGGCCTATATGCAGCCTGTGGTGACCGGCCTATATGCAGCCTGTGGTGACCGGCCTATATGCAGCCTGTGGTGACCGGCCTATATGCAGCCTGTGGTGACCGGCCTATATGCAGCCTGTGGTGACCGGCCTATATGCAGCCTGTGGTGACCGGCCTATATGCAGCCTGTGGTGACCGGCCTATATGCAGCCTGTGGTGACCGGCCTATATGCAGCCTGTGGTGACCGGCCTATATGCAGCCTGTGGTGACCGGCCTATATGCAGCCTGTGGTGACCGGCCTATATGCAGCCTGTGGTGACCGGCCTATATGCAGCCTGTGGTGCCGGGTGTGTGTGGTGCTGGGCGTATATGCAACGCTTAACACTATGGCATGTACTTACGCTTGACATAATATGGCGTGGACTTACGCTTGACATAATATGGCGTGGACTTACGCTTGACGTAATATGGCGTGGACTTACGCTTGACGTAATATGGCGTGGACTTACGCTTGACGTAATATGGCGTGGACTTACGCTTGACGTAATATGGCGTGGACTTACGCTTGACGTAATATGGCGTGGACTTACGCTTGACGTAATATGGCGTGGACTTACGCTTGACGTAATATGGCGTGGACTTACGCTTGACGTAATATGGCGTAGACATGCGCTTATTATGTTTGACTGGCATTATACGTCTTACGCTTAATAATATGGCGAGTACTTACTTACGCTTGAGATTATATCGTTGATGTTTGACACAATATGGCGTGAACTTACGCCCGAGATTATGACGTTTATGTTTATCTCTATGGCATACTTTACTTACGCTTAATAGTATGGCGTGTACTTTGAATTTTGACGTTTTCGGTAATACGGCGTGTACTTACGCTTCAGATTATGACGTTTATTCATGTTTACTCACGTTTGAGATTATAAGGTTTATTTATGTATGCCACTATGGCAGATCTTCTTCTTATTTAAGAGGCTTGCTCTTGTCGGTGGAGTAATCGCCATCTTTCTCTATCTTCTGCCAATGCTTGGCATATACTTACGCTTAATAATATGGCGTTTATGTTTGATATTATGGCGTATACTGACGCTTGACATGATTGCGTGTACTTGCGCGACGTTTTGGCAGTATGGCGTGTACTTACGCTTCAGATTATGACGATTTTCGTGTACTTACGCTTGACAATATAGCGTGTACTTAAACCTAGATTATGACGTTTGAACAATGTGGCGTATACTTACGCTTAAGATTATGATGTTTGTGCAATATGGCGTGGACTTACTCCTAAGGGGTATTACCTTAGTTTTGGTATATCAGATTTACCTGAGGACAGGTATGGATTCAGGACAGCCAACTGTTAGCCATATTTTGTGAGACTGTCATATTTTTACACTTCTTCTAAATTATTTTCAAATTAAATCCAATAAACAGTTGTTTAACGACTATACCACTCCCACTGCGTCATTCTGGCGGAATGCCCCCGGGGATTCAGTATAAATACAGCTCAATTTGAGTAAGACGAACATTCTGTTCCCGGCGACGCTGACAGCAAGTACTCTGAAGTATCTGTTGTATTATCCTCGTTGCTAAATTGAAACTGTCACGTCATGAAATGACCAATTGCTGACTTATTTAATTATTCTACTTCTGAGCTGTTTATATTTGTAAAGGTAAATCCTTACCTACTTACTGTTTTTAGGTAGGGAATAAATACTCTTTGAAGGGCATCTACCGCACCGCAGCATATAAATATGTAAAAAAAAAATAAAAAACGAACCCAAAATGGCGTCACTGACAGCAGTCAGGGTGACTATTGAACGAACGAAATGAACAGTTGACGTTGCTACAGATCACCCTAAATTTTTACCCACTGAGTAGCTGATCGAAACTCTGTTTTCGTTCGTGAAACTGGGAAGAACTACTCGACGCCTTTACGTCCCGATCAGTATTACTCACTGGCCAGCCAACTCGGAACTTTACTCGGATATAGAGAACGAAGGCCTTAATTTTATAGGTGACAATGGCAACCATTTAGGAGAAAAAAGATAAATAAATCGGTAAACTGTCTTGTATCCTCTACTTAATAATTATGTCTAAATGTAAACGGTTGCCATATTGAATAATTGATACGTGCTCCTGCTGCAAAACCACCAGCACCAGAGTGAGAGTATGGCACCGTCGCGCCGTGTCGCAGCGTTGCCAACATTTAAACTTAAGGCGTCTTCTTCTTTCCTACAAATTTTGGAACGTGCCGGAAGAGGACAAGAGATTCAAAAACTTACAAGTAGTATCCTCCTGTATCATGAAATAGAGTTTTCCATCGGGCCACATCCTTTCTGCGTAAAAATCTTGATTCTTTTTAGACAGCGTCACAGTTTTCGGTAACCCTGACTCTTTAACCCTCTTTTGTTTTTTGTGTTTCTTTATTGAACTACGACAGAATAAGTATTATTTTATTTTCGAACTTATTATAATTTATCATTAGGTATATTTTTACTAGAAGAAAAGACCGAGAATAGTCAGCTAAGGTTTGGTCCCGCTCGGCCTGCTTGCTTTTCAAGTTAGTATGGATTTTGCACCCGCTCTTACAATGGTGAAGAAAAACTTCTTCAGCAGGTATCTTCAAGGCATGCCATGCACCACCCCAGGCCGCGTCATCACTTTTACACTCACATGTGAGACTGGTTAAATGCTACGCCCATATTTTACAGCTCACGTACCTACTTGTCGTCACGAAGTTGACTTTGTGACAGACAAAGTGGGTTACGCGTAAGAGATGCAAGATCAATATGTTCTATCTCGTTTTATCTCAGCCTAAGTTGAATATCGCTCGTTCTTTCTTTTCGTAGTGACGTCATCGATGCTCCTTCTCCAGAGTAAATATTCTAAGGTAGTTACAGATTCGCACCCGCGTGTTTTTACCTGCTCTGTCGATCTAACAAATTAATAATGGCCTACAAAGTAACCGCTAAATGGACTATTCCACATGTCCCTACCAACATAACCATATCACCTCACCCTCTTGAGTAACCGTTTGACCAATGACAACGCAGCAAAGGTTTACGACGTGACCCGCGCGATCGTTCATTGGTCAATTTCTATAGAGAGAAATATAAGAACCCGTTAAGAGCGGAACCATTTTCACTTTTTCTACCGCCATAGTATGGAATTACCACATCTATAGCTAGGCTATTGAATTACCTTTCATCCCTTTCTGGCAAGCCTTCTTTTCCCTGTTTCTCTCGATATTTATTTTTATTTTTATGAACATGCGTTTCTTTTGGTGCTTCATCGCTTGCATTGTCGTCTACTGGAACTTCTAATTTGCCTAGTTTAGCTTTGTTATATGTATTTTTGACTTTCTCTCTGCTTTGACTAGCAACATCTTCATTGTCATCCATACTACCATCATCCTGAGCTTTTACGGGTTCTATAAGACTTTTTTTCTTAGAAACTGCATATTTTTCTGTACCCTCATCGCTGTCTTGACTTGGACCTACATCGGAACCATCTAAAGCTAGAGTTTCTAAGTGTTCAGGATGTTTCTTTTTCTTTACAAGTGTATAACTTTCTTCTATTCCATCACTGTCTTCACTGACATCGTCATCATCTGCTGGAGCTAAGTGCTTAGCGATATTCTTTTTTACCGGACCCCTGATTTTATCATTACGTATGTACTTAGATTCTTTAATACTATATTTTTCTTTCCTATTGCCTCTTTTTGGTTTTATTATTGTAGGCGTTTCTCGTATTGACTCGCTGTCTTCATCTTCGGACTGGTATGCAGCATGCTTACCCCTGCAACGAATTTCTCAGCCAGAAATTATTGACCAACGGATCTTTTCTTTTATATAAGTAGGCTATGTTATAATTTCCAGTATTATAATAGTTAGTACCTAAAAGTGGTGGATGTAGCATGCTGGCCTCCACCTACTTTTCGTTGTTTAATTCAAAGATTTGTAGTTGTAGCTGATGTTCTAAGTTTACTGAGTTATTTATTTGTATATCATCATCATCTTCATCATCGTCATCATCATTGACCATCATGTCAGATTTTATGTGAAATCGAGATCATGAACTCAATAATCACAAATGTTTACAGCTAGAAATAGTATAATATTTACAGCGGTTATCACGACATCGTCATTTTCAGTAAGTACATCTACTTTATTGTCAGTCCTTGATCCTTACTGTTTTTCCTTATCGTCGTCTCTTTCTACCTTAGGAATTAATATAAGGAAGCAAACGCGAACCAAGCCACTTGAGCCAGTAAATTAACACCGACTTAAGTTCATTCGTAGATGAGTCCAAACATTTAAAAACTACGTTCATTTCCGATAAACCAGATAATAGCTGTAACGAATCAAAAATCAAGGAAGACTAGCATAAATGAAAGAAGGTATAATAGAATGACGCTTTATTTTCAAACGAAAAATTTCTTACCTATTGTGTTTTCCATGGAAAGACCTTCTGTCGATTGGGTCGTACTTCGGCTTCCTCTTACCATCACGCAGGCCTGGTGACATCGTTCCCATTCGAAGAATACTTTTTTCCTCTACATTTCTAGCATTTTCTACCTTTGTCTCTACTTCCTTTACTTCTGCTGCTGGCGTTTTCTTAGCCTCTGCCACTACATTTTTTTTCTCTTCCCTTTCTTTTTTTTTATCAACTTCTACTGCTTTCTTTTCTTCTCTTTCTCTTTCTGCTGTCTTGTCAGATGTTTTTGTATCTTGAACATCTTTACTTTTTACGTTGTCATCTGCGGCTTTTTCACTTGTTTCTGACTTATTTGCTACGACATTCCTTTCTGGTGGTTTATCGGTGGCAGTAGTAGCTTCTGCTTCTCTTTTCCTTCTAGCAGCCTGCTTAGTATCTCCAGACTCCTCTGTATCGTTTCTAGCTCTACCATATTGGACTGCCTTGTGGGAATGATGGACTTGAGTAGCAAATTGGATTATAGGTCTATGTTGTGTGGAATATTGGACTGCTCCGGACTTAGTCGACCTATATGATTCCCTGCATCTGGGGTCCCTCGAATGCATGCAACCATATCTCTGATAACCTTCTTTTGTCCCAGATTCTTCGCAGAACTTCGTGAGATTAACGACAGCATCATTAACAATACCTTGAGCGTAATCAGTAATCACATAAATTATACCTAGTATATCAGAAGTATTTTTAGTAACTTTTATGTCTCCAGTTCTTGCTACAGCTTTAGTATTTTTGTTACAGTATTTTTCTCTGGCATTATTCAAAGCCAGCGATGAAACTTTGTGTATCTGTTCAACGACTTCCTGTACTTCATTATCAATACCTAGCTCTTTCAGTATAGGAGTTATATTATTTGATAGGATTTCTGGTGGAGGTGTAATGTCTGGATTGACACGTAAGCTTTTCGTTACCATTACGTCTTCTGCATCTCGTTTTCTTCTTACAAATGCTTGGTTATTATTTGAGTCTTCTTCAGCATTGTGTAGGTCATTCCCTACTTCTCTTTTCCTTCTAGCTACGCCAGGGTATGATTGGCAAAGCTCGATTTTCTCTTGTCGGTCTCTGGCCCTACATTCTGGTCCGTAAACTAATTCTATCTTTTTTATGTCGGTAGGGGATAGATCGATGCGCGTTTGCTGGATATTTTCATCCTATAAAAATATTTAGTTAGTACAGAATAACTTTGAAGTTTGGGACTACGAAAACGGTATTAAATTTTTCATACAGTTTAAATAACCTTAGATACGTTGCCGTGCTGCTCTTTTAACCATCAATGTTCAGTTGGACATTCGACTTTTGTCCTTTGCGTTTATATTGGTTTTAAATGGGGATCGAAAGGAACAAATACTTATAATAACGAATGAGAAGCTTTAACAATCTTACGTTTTAATGTAACGATTCATTAAATAGGATTTTATGTAATTGAAAATCCTATTTAATAGTACGAAATTCGAAATAATTCTGTCTGTCTGTCTCTTCGTTACCTTTTTACGCCTCAATCGCTGAACAGAATTTGATTTAATTCGGTATTTAGATTGAACCCTGGACCTAGGAACTAGGATCTCCTGTATCTAGGGCCCAGGAACTACGAGGACCATGCTCCCACAACACCCAGACATAACAAGTATTTATGCTTTTTTCCTGTGCACAAATACTTGTCCTGTCGCGAGAATCGAACCCGCCGCCTCCGGTTTGTGAGCCGACCTGCACAACCATTGTTAAGACGCTGACAGGACCCAATGCGAGCACGTTTATTACAGCAGCCAAACATGAACCGTATCTTGTGTGTATAAAATAGAGTCCCTTTGTGCGTAGCAAAAATACGGCAACTACGTTGCGTTGCGTTCGACTTTTCCATTTTTCGGTACAAATAATTAGTTATAAAAGAAACGCTTATTGTTACAATAAAAATAAGGTTACAGACAGATGTATAGAAACATAACTTATCATTATGATTTATTTGAACGGGGTGTCATATTATAATGTAACATTTTAGGGCGTTTGAATGATTTTTTAGAGGTCACTTCACGATTTTTTTCTATCGAGAAAACTTTTCGTAAACGTGTTTTGGTTTCTGCAGATGGAAAGGAGATATGATCAGTATTAACATGCATTTTTTTCAATCCTGTAAATGGTATAAGTTTTGAGATAATCACGTTCAAAATAGTCGATTTCGGAGTATTCAGCGCCTTAATGTCGAATAGTATCTTAGAGTATACATAAGCATAGTTTGCTTATGTATACCTACTCTAATAGTAGGTATGTATAGCAGTCGTACCTTGAAAATAATCGTTCTGTGCCCGTTCTTGCTATAATCCCGGTTGCCGAAATGCGTCACGCTGTGTATATCATAGGGCAGATATCGCAGCTCTTGCGGCAGTGTCTCCTCTTTGGTGAATAGATCGATTGAACCTTGGAAATGTTTGACATTAATTTATCGAGTGCCTTCATTTATTAGAGTAAGAGCGAGAGACACTTTTTAGGGTCTTTTCTCAAAAGATAAAGCGACCCCTAATTCTAAGGCTCCGCTGTCCATTTATCTGTCTATCTAGCTGTCTGTCCGTCTGTCACCAGGCTGTATCTCATGAATTGTTGGATATATCTATTCAGTGTGTGTAGTCGGTATGTACAAGAGACATTTAGACATACGTTAAAATTTTGATTCATCATCATCATCATCAACAGCCTGGAGACGCCCACTGTTGAAAAATTCCCTCCCCAGAGTGCCACTTTGAGCGGCAACTCGCCTTCTGCATCCATCGACAAAAAAAAAATTATGAATAACACGCGTAAAAACAAAGGATCGTTACCGTCATAATAACATTGTTTATTTATCAAGTTATTTACAAAACTATAGCAAACATGATAAAAATACTGGTAAAAGAACAATGCTCTTCGTTATCAAGTAATTGTAAATAATATGTGAGCATTGAGTTATTTATATCAGACATGTCACAACGAACAATAATTTATTGTTATTTTATCATATTTATTTACACCATCTGTTATTTTTACTGTAACTATCTACTTTAAACCCGTTGAGAGTAAATTAATGAATGTGAGATTTTAACTTTCATTATTTTACTCTCAATGCCTAGGGTTGACACTATCTTGCAAGTTTAGCTCGAAGGACCAACCCGAACGATCAAATGTTGCTCCTTCGAGCCGGATTAGAATAACTAATTTATTTCAAGAATAACATCATTCGCCAGTGTCATGATATTGGATTATGTTTAGCTAATTTCCCCTTTTGGGAGATTTTGTTATCACTTCCAATAAGAAGTGAAAAAATGGCTAATTTTGTGTGTTTGTTTATTGGCTTTCACGCGAAAATGGTTGGACAGATTTGCATTGAAATTTTGCACACGGATACATTTTATTTGTAAGATTAACATAGGGTACTTGTATCTCGAAGTTTTCCCGCGGAAAACCACAGTTGTAAATAATGTAAATTTTATTTCACTAAAAAAGTACAAAATAAATTATTGTGCCAGTTATAAATATGTATTGTTACACACAGGTTTAATCTATCAGAATAACAATGAGTAGGTATCTAGGTATATAATAAGTAGACATAATATTGAAATACAATTTTATACTCGACAGTCTGTAGCTATCTATTACATACGTGCATACAGCAGTAAATAATGCAGTTCGAGCTAGAGGGAGATAATCGGCTAGTTTAGAGCCCTCTCAACTGCAGTTTTCTTTCAATACACTTCAAATCATCATAACCTTATGCAGATGACAAAGCGATAACAAAGGCTCCGCTGTCGGCTGAGACGGGGGCGATCCAGCAGCCCCAGCTATATCCAAATGCGTATACTTTACGTTCTTGTCTTCCAATCCACCCACTTTGATCAGGAACCCAGCAGCCAATTGATGGTTCCTCCCTTTAGCGTCCGTATCGTACTGCACCAAGTCGTCTCCTTTACATTTCCCATTATTAATGGTCAAGTCTTCTGGTCTGACTGTAGATACTTCTACACCTTCAGAGACGCGCGAAGCACTAAGCTGAAGGCGGCTAGAATGGCTAGTGGCTTTAGCACTGTAGTTATCCATAGCAGCCGTATAGTTTCCATAGCATGCTCTAGCATGACCAGTCAAGGTCGCAATGGTGTAAATATGGGGGTTCAGCTCATTTAGAGCCATTTCTGAGGCTTTGAACAGAGCATCAGCCATCGCGAGTCTGCCTTCAGCATCTGTGTTGGTCACCCTAACAGTTTTACCACTTTTGGACAGG
Source organism: Ennomos erosarius (assembly GCA_963580505.1). Lineage (NCBI taxonomy): Eukaryota > Metazoa > Arthropoda > Insecta > Lepidoptera > Geometridae > Ennomos > Ennomos erosarius. The sequence continues at coordinate 3,131,744 of OY757006.1, read as the reverse complement.
AGTAGCTCGTCTGCTACGTACGAGTTGGAGCCAACGGAGTTTCTGCAAAGGCATAGCACTCCAATGACTTTTAAATGCGGAGGTTTGAGGATAGAGCAAGCTTTTAGGAAGCCGGCTACAGCTGCAGCGCCGCATTTGTCGAAGGACATGCCGGCCATTTTACCAGAAATCTTGATATCAGCACCACCGGTATCGTAAGTCACTCCCTTGCCGACAAGCATCAGTGTTTCTGTAACTCTTGCCATGTCAGAAGGCTTGTACTCAATTTCAACCACTCTAGGTTTGTGTCGGTCGACGTGAGTCGAAGCTCTAGCCACTGCCGCTAGTAAAGGATAATCCTTTTCAATATCTTCGTACTCAGCAATGACATTCACGGTAATATTACTGTCTCCTTTGAAGGATTCTTTAACATACTCCACGATGTGACCAGGGGCCATTCTTTCAGGGTCGCCTCCTGAGATGTCTCTTGTAAAAACCCTGGATCTTTCCAACGCAATAGCGTTCCTTACGATCTTCTCGAAGGCTTCAGTCTTCTTCTCTTCAGCGTGAAGACCGATGCGCAAGAAATTCCTCGGATGATCTCTTTCTCTTATCTGCAGTGGCACGTACAGAGCTTCGAAAGCTCCTAAGATGCTGACGAGCTGTCCATCAGGGAAAGCCAGGACGTTCTGCACAACTAGCAATGGTTTCTTAGCGCCGGAGTCTAAGGCTCTGACCATACCTTTGAAAGCTGCTTCTTTGACAACCCTAGCATCGTGATAGGGCGTGATCTTCCCAGTGGGAGATAGAATGATTCTTCCTCCAGATACATAATCGCAGTTCCACACAGTTGCAACTTTGTGAATATGCTTGTCCAATTTGGAGATTTTATCTATGAAACTGCTGATATGTTTCGGTAGAGGCACGTTCAATTCTTCGGGATAGAGAATTAAAATCACCGCATCGTAGTCGTCCGATTGTAGGTTTGTCTCTATAAATATGTTTTCGTATAATTTGAATTCTTGTAGTGTACATTCCATTGTGGTTTCGCAATTGTTTTTATCTTCGTTCACTTGTTTTAATGAAACAACAACCACGTACCGAGGTTAGCACAGCACTGGCTGATAATCGAGGTAGAAAACAACATTAATTTTACCATTTATGTAGGTACAGTAATTTGTTTTAGTTTATCAGCGTTATTTTTTTAATTTACAGATTGTGTTGCTCGAATACAGAAGTGGATAAGTGTTCTGTTGTTAGTTTTATCAGAAGAAAACAGCTTATCAGTATTAATACAAAGGATTATTAACCTTAAGTAAACTTAGATAACCTTCGTTGTATCTTGATCGAACACAGCCTACTTACTGCATTGATATAATATCGGTACTGTTGCTTAGGCCAAGGTAAGCAGAAGTTGCTACGCCAATTCTAAGCCAATGATTGAGTACGAACGAACTAAACTGGTTAGGTACACTTTCACATTAGTGATCGAAACAAGTTTTTGTGCGCATGCGCGAGACCGCTGTGACTGAGGCAGTCAAAACGTGTGCGCCAAAACGTTTTAGGCTATTTGTACCCGTTACCGAATCTACTTATTTTTGGCCGACGTCCACGTAATACACAAATAACTTTCAGTTTATCAATGAATAACTCCCATACTATTAGAAACGATACGAATGCGAGATGCAACTCTGGCAACGTTGAAAATATGGCCGACATTTTGCGAATTGCAATTCTGCAAAAGTATCGTGTCGGGCCGTGGATAAGTTCGCAGTTCGCACATTCGCAGCAATGTGTTTCATCCATTATTTAGAATGATTAGCGATTGTATTGGGTAGGGATTTGTATTTTTGCTTTGAGGCCTTTAAAGGTAAATAAGGTTTCTAGGTCTAGGCCACAAGCGGATCAGCCTAAGTTGGCTATTAGTCAGTGTCATAAGTAAGCCATAAATTTTATTTCCATGCATAAGGCCACTGCGTCTAAAACCCCATAGTTCGGCTCAAACTGAATTTCCAAAGGGTTTTCTTTATACAGGATGTAATTGAATTCATTAGCATCTTTTGAAACTAGGTACCTACTCCTGATACCGGTCATGTGTGGACCAAAATTTTTGAATTCTAACACATTGGTTTGTTAATAATAATAACTCCAAAAAATGGAATAACTTACTTAATCAAATGCTACAATACAAAATTTAATTAAAATAATAAATTACTGTTTTAATTAGTACATACAAGGTAAAAAAACGTTTAGATGTATCGAAATCATCCGTGCCAACTGCGTTAGGCGCCGCGGCAATCTTCATAATTTTCAATAAAAATACTTTCATTTACACTCTTTACTCTTTAATAATCATCTATAAATGATGTACTATCAAGGGCTCAATTTATGCTAATGAATTAAATTACACCTGTATACTGGCAGGTTAAAGGCTGTGTCTTGAGAGAATGAATTAAAAACATCCCAAAGTAATTTAGCAACAGCATTTTAATTTTTTTTTTGTTTGGTACTTTTTAATTCATTTTTGTTCGTCGTCAACAACCTGAAAACGTCCACTGCTAAACATAGGCCTCCCCCATAGAGCGGCTGCTCGCCTCCTGCATCCATCCGCTCCCTGCGGTTGTCCCAGATTTAACACTAAGTCAAACCGGAATACAGTAGTAATTACACATTACTGCTTGGCGGCAGAATAAGTAGCAAAGCGGTGGTCCTACCTAGACTTTAACCTTTGCAGAAAAGTACTAGCTCCATCACCTAGTATTTACCTATTGTTATTAGGTGCTAAGTATTATAATATAAGCACCTAAGTACTTTAAATAGGGTTATAATTTTAAAAAACTCACCGGTTTCAATATTTTCATGCAGCACTGTTATCTCGGAATCCCTGTCAGGGCGGTTGTGTTCAAATGGGAAACCTAGAGCCTTCATTATTATCATGTCTATATGTGGCGATTTGAGACACTCGTAGCCAAGTGGGACGAGCTGGAAAGGATGGTGATGGTAAGCGATGATTAGCTTAGTTAAGACTTGCGATCCAAGGGTGTGGGTTCGAATCCCGAAAATCAATTTGCAAATAGTTTGTAGGGCAAAAATCTGTGTGTTTTCTATATTTATAAGTAGCATAAAAACATCATCTGTGAAAATTTCGCACTGTCTAACTATCACGGTTCATGAGATATAGCCTGGTGACAGACGGACCGCGGAGCCTTAGTAGTAGGGTTCGCTTTACCCTTTGGTACGGAACCCTAACAAGAGTTAAGTAGTCACGAAAATTAAAAGGACATTGTGTGAATTACTTACTTGCCTAAATCATGGGGTCATCAGGTACAAACGAAAAATAGCCCGAACTTGAAAAAAATGTAGTAATCATGTCTAGTTAGTGTCCAGTGTATTCATTTGGCCCAATACTTCGCCAACACGCAATAAATGTCGCTTGCTAATCTTTCGTTATGCAGAAATAAAATTATTCGTAAAATAGCCCGCGTTATTCCGTTGTATGGGATGAGGCATCTGTACTGTAGGTATTATATTATCTGAGCCTAAATATTTAGGTACTTACTTTATTTACGAGTCTACAAAGAAGTACCCACCATATGCCACTTTCTTGCTCACTGTAACGGCAGTGAGCAATAAAATGGGCAGAGTGAGTATGAAGTAAGTATTTGCATTGCGTTGAACACCAACCATTCACATAATCACGCTGCCCATATCTTGCTCACTTTTCTGCAGAGAGCTCAATGTAAATGAGAGATACTCACATGCGGAGTAAATATAGAATGTCCACCTGTTCCCAATTTGCACCTCTTCGATCCTTCAGGGTTCACGAATGTGAGGACCTCATCGGTGGACGCTGGCTTGGCCATCACTGGCTTGAATTTTATGCAGGTCTTGAAAGCGAACATTGCGAGGGCGTTGAGGATATTCAGGGTCTGTTCGTGGTCTGCAGAGGAGTTATGCTATATATCCATCATCATTATCATCAGCGTATAGTCCTCTGCTGGACATAGGCCTCTTATTCTATTTGGAGGCGGTAAGTCTGTAAATCAGCTATCAAACATAAGTGCATACGGGCACTTTTCGGTGAAATTGCAAGTATGGACAATGATTTTTTTTATGTAAGCTATGGCGTGACGATCTGGTCGTTCGCCTGGTGTTAAGCGCCACGACCGCCCTGGGCCATTATTCCGTATCGATTCCTTACTTCAAAACCACACGAATTCCTTGTCTTACATAAGAAATCCGCGAAACTGTATTCTCTATGAAACGAAAACGAAACCGCGTGAAATGAATTTGGAATTGGCGCGATTTGAACTGTCAAAAATTGTATGTTTTACCGAGACGCGTTCCGAAACATCAACACATCAAAACACATGACGACTTATGTCAATATATTTTATTCAAAATAAAGATAACTGTAATGTAAAGTGAAGGTATATCTGACGCTGTGACACGATTTGAACAAGACACGATAACGACATGGTTTCGTATCGTGTGGAATCTGTGTTTCCATAGAGAATAACCGCCCTGAACACATTGCAGTGTCTCTCGGAACCTAAAATTAAAGTTTCGCGTGATACCGCGCACGTCATCCTGAGACATCCCACTTACAAAAGATTTCTAGACTGTGAGATCAGATCATAAGTTCATTTGCCCAGTAATTTCATCATAAGCTATAATGCCCTTTAAACCGATCATCATCAACCGCCTGAAGATGTTTCAGCTCAAAGTAGCACCGATCATATGGCGGTAAATTCATCGATTGGAAACAGCCTCAGTGACCTAGAAGACTAAATGAAACCTTGAGAGAATGATCACCAACCCGTCGTGACGGCGTGGTGATTTTACGGCTAAAACCCTGCCTAATTATGAAGTTAGGAACTCACCGAAATGTTCAGGGTTCACGTAAAAAGGCACTGTCGCATTACGCCAGACGGCGTAAGTTTTCGGCGAAATCGCTGTTTTAAGAAAAATTTTGTTAATATTGCTGAAGAAATACCCAAAGCCCGTCACACACGTAGCTATAATATATATTAATATATTTACATACAATTTACCATATATTTTCCATACATATTTCCGAGGGACCGCACACGCAGCTATAATATCTATTATAGCTGCGTGTCCGTTCCCTTGAAAATTGCGCAATATATTATTGTATATTAATATATATTATAGCTACGTGTGTGACGGGCTTAACCCTATCTGACAGCCTCCGTGGTGTGGTGGTTGAACAGATCGGCTCATAACCCGAAGGCGGCGGGTTCGATTCCCGCGACAGGACAAGTATTTGTGCACAGGAAAAAAAAGCGCAAATACTTGTTGTGTCTGAGTGTTGTGGCACCATGGTCCTCGTAGTTCCTGGGTCCCTAGATACAGGGAAACTAGGGTCCTGTATCTATGTATGTGATCGTTGGGCGTTAATTATTAATTACTATCTAGGTACCTATAAGTTCCAGTAAATAATAAGAGAACGCTGTACGAAGCCGACAATCTCCTCAAACTTGCTTGTCGAATGATGACTTGAGCGCTTTTCCGACCAACTCATCATCAAGAGCCTGACGACGTCTTCTGCTGGACATAGGACTCCCCAACAGAGCGCCTCTATCAGCAGCTGCTTACCCCCTTCACCCATCGGCTCTCCGCGGTTTTGATCAGTCGTCGGCCCACCTAATGGGTAAGGTCGGTCTACGCTGCCCGTTGGGTGTATCAGCCTTTCTTTCACACCCAGCAGCGCTCGCTCTTACACCGGTGAAGGAAACCCCGGTGACACGCCGCCGCCATGCCCGCGCCCCAACATGTGACATCCACCAACCCGCACTAGTCCCGCGTGCTGGGTATGTCTACACTCGCCCTGGAAGAGAGAGCCTGCTCGACTGCTTAGTTTTATCTCTAGTTAAAAAATAATAGAATATCTTACCATTTTGACTATTCAAATTAACAGCCTCATATTTTGTTAAAACTATTGTGAAAATATTAATTAAAATTATTACACCCAAACATTTCTGCACCATTTTCGATTAAATTGAAATCGAAGTGAAAAGCAGTTTTAATTTTAGTGGTATTTTTATGGTTATGATTTTTATTGGGGCGTAAAAAAACATAACGCAATTTTGATAGAAAATGTTGGTCAAGATTGTTTTAGGATTCCGTACGTAATTTTTCATTTGAATGTTTTGAAATAAAATATAAATTATAATTTTTTTTATTCCTTTACCGGCTCGCACAGGAAGTGATGTGTGGTCCTACTCACACACCACTGGGACCACATGGCAAATGCTACACGGTGCTAGCTATGTTTATGGTTTCTAAAATCCTAAAAAAAAATACGATTGGCCCCTCGAAGCGTAATTTTTCAATGCTCCGTGGTGTGAATGTTTGTTACATTGTCCGTAACTACTGGACCGATTTTTAACCATGGGTGAAACTGCAACTAATTTTCGATAACATGCTTAAATAAAATACCTACTATTACATACTAAATTTACATTTATTTACAATTAATCTTACATTGTTTTTATCTCTGGCAACCCTAACAACTTTCTTACAGCCATACCGTAACCTTTTAAAGTAACCTCACTTTCACCATCATTGAAAATACTTGACACTGCATTTTTATATTCAGTAGCGTTAGGAATTTGCGTTATGTCAAAGTTTTTGTACTCTTCAACAGTAAGAGACCGTGCTTCGTTGTTGTTCTTCAAATGCCAATTAACCAGAGCTTGTTTTGAAGCATTATTGTCCCAGTCGTAGTACTCCATATCCGTTTCCGACTTATCCTTTTCCCAGTCTTCAAGATTCCATGCTTCATGATAGCATGCGGTTAATAAATACTCAACGTAATCCTGATTCTGTTTTCTAACGGGGCAACGGTCAGCTGCGATCGTTACCAAATCCGTCTCTTTGTTGTACCTATCACCAACTAACCTCAAGAACTTATCTCGTGCATGTTTGTCAAGATTTAAAGAAGATAACTTGACACGTAAATTGACAATTCTGGCAAGAGGATTCCGAATAGACGGACTAGCGTGACAGTAATCTGATGTGATTATTTCTACTGGATAATGTTTCTCGATGGATTCTTCTGAGTTTAGTAATTTTGGCCATTCCGTACAGAACTGTTTTAATGCTTCGCATTGTTGTTTGATGACAGGTGGAGTGAGATGTAAGAAGTTTGGTATCTTCATGAGTTCTGCATTAGCTTTCTTGCCCGGCGGGGCTTGGCCTTTGGGTACGTAGCCCTGACGAATAGGCAGGGGTACTGACGATGGGTGGAAGGATTTCGGTCCCGGCCAGACATTTCCCCAACTCTGAAAATGTATAATCATACGATTAAGAACTAAAACGTAATTGTTTCACAGATGTCAATGAAGATGATTATTTATACTATAACCAATTGCTTATTTATTGTAGTAAAAACAAATTAAATAGGTACCTACTTTGATTTGGGGAAACTGTAGATAATTATGTAAAGTTGATTTCAATTTTTTTAATTTTGTTTTTATGTTTTTAATTTTTATAAATAAAAATTGTGTGACTACATAATCATTATTACATACAAAGGTATACCAAGCCATAGTGTAATAAATACTACTAGTGAGTCAACTCAGCAACTAGACGGAGCAAAGATGGTGTGCGTTATGAATGAGAATGGCGTCCCCCTCCTGCCTGCGCCGTCTGGTGTAGTACCGGCTTCACTGGCTTACCGGTACGCGGTAGCACCACTACGGTCGAGACGGCCTTTTAGGTATATTGCGGTATAACAAAGGAGTTGACCCACGATTAGTATTTACTACACTATGGCGAAGTGCTAAAAATCCCATAACCCAGTATTTGGTACATCACTTTCAGCAGTTTGGTTTTCAAATCAAAATTAAAGATATGTCATCCATATAATGAAAGTAAGAGATTTTAACACCTTTTATGAAAAGGATTTTATTTGTATGAATAAATTATTCAAACTATACTAGATCATCAATAGCCTGCCACCACACCACCACCACCACCACTGCTGAACATAGCATAGACCTCCTCCAGAGTACAATCTTGAGCAGCTGCTTACCTAATAAAATTAATAAGATAAAAACTTCCAGTCACTGCTTGGAACAGATAATGAATTGGTTGATAGACTACTTTTTGACAACCCTTTACAAGGTTCCAATTTTTAGTTGAATGCACACTGTAATTTATTAATATTACCAATTTATAAAAACTGATTTTATCTTAGTCCGAGTTAGATACTAGCATAATAGAGATCAGTGGAGTTATGTAAAAGTGCCAGCCATCATCTAGACCACACTTGCAACAAGAATGGAGCCTCACCCTGTTCCTGAACCTGATCTTAGCAAGAAAAACTGTAGAACAAACATGCCTCCAACGAGAAATGAGAACGTATTTAAAAGAACTGTGGCATTATCAAAATTACCAAATTACGGGTTCTACATACCTGATCTGTAGGCATCACGTCAGCTCTGTCTGGCTGTATATCAGCCCTACGAATAATCCTTCTTTGTTGTTTTGTTCTAGTCTTCAAAATATCTAACACACGGAACTCTTCATCTTCATCGCCCTTTTTTAGTTTTGTATCGGCCGTGGTAGAGTTCAGCCGCCAAAGCTTAATGTTGTAGACCGGGGCGAAGCCCCCTGGTCGACAATGTTTGATGAAAATGCTCATTTTCATGTATTTTTCTACGAAAATTAGAGTTTTAGTTGCATTTCGTTCGTCTCCGTAGTCTCCGACGTTTTTGAGGTTATGAAACAAAACACAGAGAACTTTGTGAAATAAAATTACTTATGTTTAATTAGGGTGCGATCCAGTTCATGTTATTTTTGCCATTTTCGTTATTTTCGATCACAAAAGTCGTTCCATTAGCAATAAAAGTGTCACTGTGTTTGGGAGTATTTGTCAGTATTTGACAGTTTGAATGTGATCGTTTTTGGCGTTCTTGGCATTCTTAGCATGTACTGGAACACACCCTTAATCATGTTCAACAAAACTTCATAATACTCTTTGCAAAACTTCAACCTTCTAAATTATTTTTTTTCTATAGCCATAATAAAAAATTTGGTGTTTTCTGACAGCCATCTGACAGCTTTCAAAACGTGTTTTTACAGCCAAAGACAGATGGCGATGGCGGTCTTTGAAGAAAATCCGACAATGGCGGTTGTGAATTTTGAATTTATTTTTTAAAACTAGTGTATCTTGAACTTTAATGTGTAATAAGGGTGGATTAATATCCGTTGAGTGTTCGTGAATGTGCACGAGTGTTGGCAAATGGTTTCAAGATCATAAAACCATGCATTTTCGTTTTTGCTTCAACGGCCTTTTTTAGAGCCTTCAGTAAAATATCCACCATTTTACTGTTGGCGTTTTGACTGACAAAATATGACTTTGACTTGGCATAACCGTACAAATTTTACTCACTTGACATTGGCAGAATTATTGCAAACTAGCGATAGAAAGCCATTAAACAAGAAGAAGAAGAAGAAGATGGCGATGGCGTTGAAATCACCCCTGGACGTTTTTTTTTCGCATTCTGGCTTTGGTCTCTGTAATAGTGCAGTGCTCAGTGTCTCTGGACTGTGGTGGTCTTTGGGTTCCCTAAGGAACTTATACGTATACTATACCTCTGGAATGATTACCACAGACTAACAAGGAATCAAACATTATACAATACTACTCTTTAACTATAAAAACAATAAAGCCGATAATAGGCTGCATCGTGTCAAGAGAGAAACGCGGTCCGAAGGAGGTAGGTAACGTGAGAGCCCGCTGTCTTTTTCTTAAGTATACCAGTGCAAAACAATATTCTAACTTGGTAGGAATATTTTTTAATAGTTCATAAAGGTTTTATAACACAAGAAGCTCTTTCTATTGTTTCGGACTGGAGTTCCTTCAACTACATAGGATTTCTAATGAATATACTTTTATGGAAACCTGTAGGTATTAGATTATTATCTGTGATGCGAACATTAGTAGAATATGCTTACGCCAAATGTGTCAACTGTAGAAGAAGTAAGATGTCGGCTACATGGATGAAATAAAAAAAGATTTTTTTTTTATTAGCTCCATGGTCGGTCATATTTATTATTGTTTTGAGTAAGTGCCTAGTACAAGCAAAACGGACGCGTATTTTCGTTTATTTTTCGTCATCCTGAAAAAATTATCTTTAAAAAATGTTGCATCGAGGGTTATTGCAATGAATCATATGCTGAAAGCGGGTTGCTTTCCTCTATGTTAGTGCATTTTGATATTATCACTTCTCTAGTGGGTAGGGTGACCATGATATTGAGTAGTTCATAAACGAAGCTATTAAAATGATCAATTTAATATTAATTTTAACAGCATCTTAAATCAGCCTATGACTAAAGAAGAAGAGTATTGTAATATTATATACCCATAGCCTACATATTATTATGAGTACTTAGTATGGTTATGTAAAATTAAATAAATGTAATTATTTGTTGACTTATTTCATAATCGTTTCTATGGCAACATACCTATAGTCTACACATCTAGGGTAGTAGGTAATACGTGCTAGGTAAGGGTCTGAGGCATAGGCCGTCGTCGATAGATCGTCGTCTCCAGGATGGCGTACCCCAACGGATTACGGAAACGACAAGTGATATGATGGTAGGTACCGTTTGGCGATGACGATGGGGGTTTTTCGATGTAGGTCATAAAAATCCAAGATGGCGGATTCAAAATGGCAGCCATTTTCAAAGTTCGATTTCGCTGGTATTTTGATTTTCAGAGCTCCAGGGTGTCTATTTTGGGGTTAGCGTTTGGGATCTTTGCTAGACCCCCAGGTTCAATATAAATAATTATGAAGAAAATGGCGATCCGCATCCGAATAAAGATCCGTATCTTTACTTTTGGAGGAAAATCGATATCTAGAGGACCCAGGAGGTGGTCAAATATTGACAAAACCGTGTCATATTTCAATATTGCCGTCATACATTGTGAAATAGAAATTGCTTTTTTCATGCTAAAATGGGCATACATTTGACAACAACTCACCTTTTTCGTTTATCGCGTATGGTATTGCCATACACACACCTGGCCAAGATATTGACAGATGTCAGTTTGACAATCTTCTTTTGACAGAATGACAAATGCCAAACTTTTCAACAAATGTCAATATTTTTTCTACCTACCAAATGCGACGACAAGCGAAGCGAGGAGGAACTTCAACTAACCACTACATTTTTTTTATTTCAAGTTTCAACTGTGTACAAGTCATCCGCTTTCGACCCTCTCATTTCGCAAGTTCTTATAACGTTTAATAAAAATATGGAATGCCACGATTCACACATGCAGGAACACTACTTTGAGCGGCTGATTGCTTGCATCCAACAGCTCCCTCAGGTTGTCAATAGATCGTCCGGTCGTCCTACTTTGCCTCTTCGACTTCGAGTTTGGTGATGCTATTCGAAAACCTTTCTTTCACGTGTATGTATGTTTGTATTTACCTATGTTTCAGCGTAACGCCTAAACAATTTTGAATTACTAGGGATTGAAGACCTCTTCAAACTAGATGTGCCCCGCGGCTTCAGCTGAAGCCGTGGGGCACATTTTATAGTCACCCTACTGAAAAAGACAAGAGCTCGCACGTCCCTATCTCCATTGGGCCGTGTTTCCAACCGCCGTAGGCATTCCAGAGATATATATAAGTTCCTTGACCGCGGCCTGTGTGACTGCTGTCACATCAAGACAAGGCCGCGGACATCATTCTATGTTGATGTGACAGATTGTCTTTGTTAAAGATTAGAGAAAAGCAATCGATTAAAAAATATAATTACGTTTCTATCTACGCAGTATCGATTGTTTTTCTTCATAAACATAACCAAATTCCAACTTTAATGAAGCAGACACTTAGAGCATTTTTATAAATGCTCTAAGAGCAAACAGCAGTAGCATAGCATTCGCAAGCAATGCAATAGGCAATAGATATTCATCAGCACAATAACTGTATAGCTCTGTATGTTTGATCTGTCGATCTTTGTATAATATAATAGTCTGTACAACATCTACCCCACCCATAATAGCTACAAATTCAAGGCCCTTTGTTAGCCTTTTTATTGCTACTTATAAAAAGATAAAATTATTGGTAAGTACCCGCTTCAAAAAACTCCATATTAATCATATTGAAGTTTAGGAAACAAGAACGCTATTTGTCAACGTCAAATCCTGTCACAGCTGCCCAGCTGCGGCTGGGTGGGACGAAAAGTTACTCTATGGTACGCGTGTCGCATCCTCGATTCCTCGCAACTACCCACCCGGTAGGTGCTATCCGACCGAATTTAAAACCACCCAAGCAATTTGCCGAAAACAGTTACATTGGCGTATTTTTACAAGTTAGAACGAGACACGCAGCTTGTAACGTCAGTATACTAAAAACGGCTGGCTCTACGTAAAGCGGGATTCGTCCTTTCAGTTTTTTCATTCATTTTTGTCCCATTTTGTGAATGGAGTGTGAATTTTTGTGTTTTACCTGCATGCATTTTAATTTTTCGTATAGATTGTGAAAGTTGTGATGAAATATTTTAAACATGTCTGAAGGTAGAAAGAGGAGTAGAAAGTCTAAATTGGTGGTGCGAACCGATGATGTTTTTGACGAAACAGAAAACACAGTTTTGCAGGTAGGTACACCACCATTTTGTGAGCAACTAATGATTGCGAAATTTACGTAGTGCGTTTATAGTGCGTTTTATTTTTGTTTTCAAGAATTCTTCGTATGTTTTTGAAATCATCGTACACTCGTTAGTTGAGATTCCGATGCATATTTTGTGGAATTTATTTGAAATATGTAGACGTGGTTGCAAATAGGTGCGCGCGCATCAAGGTTATTCGCGGGTAGTAAAATCTGAAATTTTCGGGTAAGCATTTATTTTTTTTAACAAAATACCCTCAATTAATTAAGAACTATTGATAAGTTATGACCTAATAACATGTTTATTAAAATAAAAACGTCAACATACAAAAGATTCCTTTTCATGATTTTCAAGCAAGAAAGTTTTAAGTATACTATTTTTCAAGACATTTAATTTCAGTGCACAATGCACTAGAGAGCGTTCGATATTTGAAATATATTTAATTCCATGGTTGTCAGAACACAGAAGTTACACAACATAATATTTTGGCTTGTACTAGATTGATTCTATTTTTAGAATTGAACAACTTGTAACCTTTTGATTCTACCTACATTTTCTTTATTTACAAGGTTTCCAAATGATTACTTTGATATTTCTATTTGTTGATATTGCATTTTACAAAACTACCACAGATATGAATTCTCAATTTATTGAATTTCTAAATCTAAAGCAACCAAACCTAAAATGTTTTTTGTTATTGTTTGATGTGGTTTTGTTGTGTATATGTTAATAAAAATCTTTTAAATTAGATTTTACTGTGACTGGCTAATATGACAGTTTTAACCATGTTTTTTATTAAATTATAATATGACCTTGATACCACCGAAGACTTAGCAGATCATCAGAGAATTCCTTAACCCAATGAATGCTTATAATAGAGAAAAATATTGATTGAACACCATGTTGATTAAAATAACAACAATGCACATAACACTGACTAACAAAGGTAGAACAACAGGCAGCCTTACAACACCAAGTAATTTCCTCCAGACTACCTTTGAACAGCAAACTGTAAATAGTATGGTTGTTGTATGTTTAACATTCCTTGCATTAAATACATTGTAATATCATGGGTTCCCATCAGGTACAAATAAAAAATAGCCCGAACTTGAAAAAAATGTAGTAATCATGTCTAGAGAGTTACTAATTAGTGTCCAATGTATTCTTTTGGCCCAATACTTCGCCAAATAAATGTCGCTTGTTAATCTTGCGTTATACAGAAAAAAATAAATAATGAAAATGAGGTTTTTTGACCTGTAGTTAAGGTAACCAAGGGTTAAAAACTTTGACTTTGGTTATAATTTGAATACTCAATACTCAATTATTTATTGTAACATTTGTTCAAATTATTGACCATTTGGTTACTTAACTATGGAAAAACCCAGCCTAAATCTCCGGAGTCTGTCCGACTGTCCTATACACAGCATGACTGGATAATAGGTAGCCGGCTGAATATTTCAAAGAATATCCATTATTATGGTGAATTGACTAAGAAATAATAAAAATGACAAAAACAATTAAATTAAAAACATGTTTTTTTAAAGATTTTTGATATCTAAAAAAAGGTAATACATACAAGCCTGAAACTTGGTAGTGCATAGATATACTCTGTAGTATAACAACAAATATAACTTTAAATATAACTGACCAAATGCTAGTTGGAATTGTGATAAAGGTTTTGAAAGGTTTCGACGAGCCCGATAGCTCAGTTGGCAGAATCCCTGCCTTCTGAACTGAGGGCTGTGGGTTCGATTCCTACCCGGGACAAACATTTGTGTGATGAACATAGATGTTTGTTCTGCATCTGGGTGTTATATATTGTATTCTATGTATGTATTTACACACAAAAAGTATCTAAGTATTATATCAGTTATCTGGTTCCCATAGTACAACATATGCTTAGTTTTGGGCTAGATGGCGCTGTGTGAAATGTCCACACATATTTATTTATTAAAAAAAGACTGAATGGTATTTTGGTATTTATGGTCCACCATCTTGAATTTCATTCAAATATACCCAACCACTTGTGAACCTATATTTTCAAATATTTTATTTAGTTTTGGCTCTTTATAAAAAGATGTCTGGCTGTTCTCCTCTGCAGATCGCATATTTCTCAATAGATTCTCGTAATATTTTCTGAGCAGATGGGAAGCTCCATGAGTTAAAACGTTAAAATAATGCAACTTAAAAATTTCCTATATATATTTTGTTTAGTGTGATTTGCACTGTAAATCCATTCCATGATAGGAAAAAATAGCTATTCAGTTTTAAGGCGAAGGGTAGCGCCACATAAGCAGGTTGAAACTCGTTCAAAGAAACATCGACCTTAACGTCGTAGACTTAAATATCAATTCAGTCTGAACTTCCGTGTGGCGCTTACGACAAAAACACGCACGAAATGACTGATTTTGGAGGTTATTAATTAATATCTATGTTTGTATGGTATTTTTCAAAGTTAAGTGTGTTTGTTGAAGACGCAGCGTAAGCCGGCCCCCCACTTGGTGGACCGACGATCTGATGAAAACCGCGGGGTGGCGATGGATGCAGGAGGCGAGTGGCCGCTCAAAGTGGCGCTCGATAGGGGAGGCCTATGTTCAGCAGTGGACGTCTTCGGGCTGTTAATGATTATGATATACTATTATTTTAATTTAAACAATATATTTGATAGAAACTAATTTTTTGAGGTAATTTTGCGATTTTTTTCTATAGAGGTGAATTTATTTATCTTGTATTTGCGTTCATCACAACCAAGTTAATGAAATGAAGTACATGATATATGCTCTAATTTCGTCAGGAAACGGACAGAAAAACACTTTGTTTGCCCTACCCTTACCCTTAGCTACAGCCCCAACTACGCGGCATGCGACACCCATCGCTGCCCGTGTTCGTAGACAGCCGTGCCGCGATCGCCGCGGGCAGCGATGGATGCTTCATAGTTTCGCGTTGTGAACGCTCTCGATTAGCAGACGCACAGGTGTGGTTGATGCTAGCTTTGCAAAGACACTATCCACCACTAGTGGCTTAGCGAGCTGTAGACCTCGCGACCACAGCGGCCCGTCATCATCAAAAAGCCTGAAGACGTCCACTGCTGAACGAAGGCCTCCCCCAGAGAGCGCCACTGAGCGGCTGCTCTCCTTCATCCATCGGCTCCCCGCGGCTTTCACCAAATCGTCGGTCCACCTAGTGTGGCCTACGCTGCGTCTTCCTGTTCGTGGTCGGCACTCGAGAACCTTTCTTCCCCATCGGTTGTCAGTTCTACGAGCGACGTGGCCTGTCCATTGCCACTTCAACTTGCTAATTCAAAGAGCTATATCGGTAACTTTAGTTCCGCGGTACTCCTCATTTCGGATCTTATCTCGCAGCTACCTGTTGTTGCAAATATTTTCCATTTTCAGAAACTTCCTAAGCTTTCACAACCCAAGATTCTGGACCATACGTACTCCCGTAATGTTCCAACAGCTACTGCCATCGAGCTTTCTGTCCAAGTTGAGGTCGAAGAGTTTGACGAGTCCATAATGAATACCGACGGCGAAGACGCGAAAGAACAACAACCGGCCACCATCAATCCAGGAACTTCGGTTGTTACTAAAAATTCGAGAGGAGTATCCTTGATACAAGTGCTACAAGTCGACTTGGAGCGCATGTACAAAATCGCAAACCACATAGCATGGAGTTCAACGAATCCAGCGGATAAATTCTTCGGTATCGAAATAAAGAATATTTGGGGACGTTTTATTACACCAGACGATGACAAAGACCCTCATGAGGAGTTGTTGCAGAAAGCTCTGTATAACTGGGGAACAATAACTGGACGAGTTTGGAAGGAAAGTCCCATGTATTACCAGTGCCTTCTATGTAAACTTGCATGGTGGCGCCTTGAACCGTTCCGAACTCACATCCGTATCCATAATCCGGGTACACTGAAAGTGTTTCACCAGGAAACCCATCATGAAACGCTAATAGTTGCCAGTGTAACTGTTATTAAGGCGGTAGCGTACATAAAATGCGAAGGGGATTGCTACCGTTGCGGTAACGCATTCGACTACCATGTGACCGCTCCTCACAAACAATACACTTGTCTTGAATGCTACGCGAACCTTCCAACATGTTCTATGTTGAAGCACCACCAAGCGGTGTGCTTGCGGACGCTAAGCATAACGCAGGTACCTGAAGAACAATGCACGATATGCTTCTGTCGGTTTCAAACGGCAAACCTCCTTGAGAAACACATGAGTACAGCCCATCTTGTGCGATCAGACGATCCGGTTCAGGTGTCGATCAAAACCTGTACGACATGTAAGAAACGGTATCATCATTTTCTAATGCACATGTGTACTAGGAGCTCGTTGACTGCATCTTGCCCTCATTGCTATAGGAAGTTCTCAACGAAAATGCTCTGCGAATTTCACACAGCAACAAGTGATACTAATGTCAAATGCACCATATGTGGTACGGTTTTAAGTAGGAGGTGCATGGAGACGGAGCATATGCTGACGCATACGGATCAGTACCAAAGGGCGTACAAATGTGTCAATGCACAATGCTCTCCGACCACACTGTTCCTGGATGACAAATCAGTGCGGCTTCACAAAGTTTTACATCATAAGCAGAAGCTTGACAAGCGAAGGGCATACTGTGAGATGGTAAGTTTCATGAAGAATAGACTGGACTACAGAGAAAAAAAAGCTTTCTCAGTGAAGCGTCATTTGTTTCATAGCTCTGTGGACTGGACTATAACTACTTGACTTAGACTGGACTATGACTTGACTTTCCGTGAAATATTCTATAACACGATGAATAATCACAATACTTGACACTGGCCAAATACACTATGTGTGGAGCCAAAATATAAAGAAAACGGGGTATCTGTAGTTAATGGTTAAAAACTAACTTTTGACCATTGGTTAGTTAAGGCAAGCAATGGTCAGTTAGAGTTTTTGACCATTGGTTACCTTCTACAGATAAAAAAATCCACTCTTAGGTTCAATTTGTTAAGTCCGATAAATAGCGGAACCGGTTCTTATATTTGGAATTGATATAATTGAACCACGCCCATGTGCTTTAAATATACGGAACATCACACAGTCTAGTAATTAGATTACTACACTGTAATAAGAAAAGCATGTCTTGGCTCAAGGGACGGATGGCTGAAGGTCCAAACTTTTCTTTAACGATGGTAGCAAATTTTTTTGATGGAAATAAAATTTACGACCTGCTTGCAATAACTTAGCCAGTAATCGCGAAATAAGTTAAACAATAATTGTTTTCAGGTGGTTATACCGCAGAAGATTGTTAGTAGCGAATCAATCCAACATTTGGATTACGAACTGACCTCGCAAGGTACGGCTATCAGTAAAGGTAGAAACAAAAGTAAGTTTTACTTTTTTGTTTATTAACCCACACTACTAATACCAGGTTTGGGAAGGTGCTTTGATGTGAAAGAGGGAAGATGAGGTACTAGCTCTCGAAAATTGTCCGGCTGAATTGAGTGCAACGCACATAATTTGCCGTGCGAAATTAAAATACAAGTACGCGTATTGAGCGACTATTAAATACGGGCATAGAATTAAGAAGATTAAATCCGTAAAGACTTTACATAAAAACACCTCCGCTGTAGATCTAAAATTTTGAATAAAAAAATAAAAATAAGAATTGCCTCTCTATCTCACTTTTACCTATCTCTTCTCAGACTTCTCACGAAATAAATTAAACCTTGTTTTATTATTTAATCTACGGTTTAAAGTAGATTGTAATTTAAAACACACATGAAACTAGAGCGCGCCGGGCTTGACTTTGCTGGGCCTTTTTTGGCTAACGAATGTGAGTGAGGAACCCATCTTCTCTTTTCATTACATCTATGACAGCATGGGTTGTGAATTTTATTTCTGCAATGAGGTTGCCCTTGTCCATTTTATATGTTATACTTATTTTTATTTGTGGTTTCACGCAATTTTGGTAGACATTATTGCTTGTGCATGAACTGCCTACTTTTGTGTTGTTTTATTCTCTTCCCGTCTGCACCACTTGGCAGCTTTTAGGTTCACACTTATTTCTTATTTTTTAATGTTTTTTTAATTATGTGGTGTACTTATAATGAGTTTAACTATCCCTAGCTATTTAAACTGTGAAATGCATAAAATTGGGCGCTGAATGCTCCCAAATCGGCTATTTTGAACGTGATTATCTCAAAACGTATACCATTTACAGGATTGAAAAAAATCACGTTAATACTGGTCATATCTTCTTTCCATCTGCAGAAACCTAAACACGTTTACGAAGAGTTTTCTCGATGGAAAAAAATCGTGAAGTGACCTCTAAAAAATCATTCAAACGTCCTAAAATGTTACATTATAATAAGACACCCCATTGAAATAAATCATAGTGATAAGCTATGTTTCAATGCATCCGTCTATAAGCTTATTTTTTTATAACAATAAGCATTTCTTTTATAACTAATTATTTGTACTGAAAAATGGAAAAGTCGAAGTGCAACGCAACGTAATCGCCATATTTTTGCTATGCATAAAGCGACTCTAAGGTAAAAAATAAGTTTCAAGTTTGTCTGCTGTAATAAACATGCTCGCATTGGGTCCTGTCAGGCCTTAATATGATTTTTGGATTATTTCAGTTACTTTAACATGCAATTAAGTTTTTTAGTTTAATTAAGGAATTCTTGTTAATTACAGAAATAGAAGCGTTGGAAAAAAGCAACCCACCTAAAGCTGTGTACAAAAATAAAAATGCTCGAAACAACAGAAAAATTACAAATGAGGATTTTAATATAAAACAGGTAAGTAATATAAAATTTAAACTGTTATGGTCGCCCACGTTTTTTTAAAATATGGTCCGATAGCTCAGTTGGTAGTAGCCCTGAACTGACGGCTGTGGGTTCGATTCCTACCCAGGACAAATACTTAAATAAATAAATAAATATCTGTGGACATTTCACACAGCGCCATCTAGCCCCAAACTATATTGTGTGACGAACATAGATGTTTGTTCTGCGTGGGTGCTATATTGTATTCTATGTATGTATTAACAAACAAAAAAGTATCTAAGTATTATATCAGTTATCTGGTTCCCATAGTACAAGCTTTGCTTAGTTTGGGGCTAGATGGCGCTGTGTGAAATGTCCACACGTATTTATTTATTTTATTGTTTATTATCGGCAACAAATAAATGACATGGTAAATAACATCCCATCTGTTATGAGCAACCGTGGCGCTTAACATCAGGCGAACGACTAGCTCGTCCCGTCCTTCGTTTACATAAAAAATAATAATAAAAAATAATTTATTTGATGCTTTATTTCCCTTTTTCGTAAGTAAATTCCGTTATTTCATATTCATAAAAGTCGAAATGCGCGAGCGAGATAGTGGATCCACGAATATAACAGCCTTAACATTTTCAAAACTCTTTGTTTACATCATGGGGTTCCATCAGGTACAAACGAAAAATAGCCAACTTGTAGTAATCGTGTCTAGAGAGTTACTAGTTAGTGTCCAGTGAATTCATTTGGCCCAATACTTCGCCAACACGCAATAAATGTCGCGTGATAATCTTGCGTTATGCAGAAATAAAATAATTCGTAAAATAGCCCGCGTTATTCCGTTGTATGGGATGAGGCATCTAGATTACATATTTTAACCCCTCACGAAAACAGCAAGGGGTTATAAATTTAACGTGTCCCAGCGGCATCGTATCTCCCGAACGGATGAGGAGATTTTTATTCTGTTTGGAAATACTTGATTAAGTTCAATCTTAACTTTTTGTAAGGGGTTGCAGGTTTCTTGGTCGTTTATTACATTATTCTTCATATATTTCAGGTAATGCAATCATTACCGATCGCCGAAGACAGCCAGGATCAAGATTATGCAGCAATGGACTACGAACAAATGCTTACAAACGTGTTCAAAGTGTCGGACAGTGTGCTAAATGCTAAGCCGATTTTGAGCAGTCTTGGTAAGTGACATAGAGATAGGATGTAGGAATTCTAACTCTGGGGTAAGTGGTAAACCCCCGGTTTGAGAATAGGGCCACCCCATCTCTTCCCGTGGCCGTAAGAGCCGGCTGAGGGAATATCCAGGGAATGGGCTGCAGCATTCCTCTCGGTATATTAAAATCATCTGTGATCACCAACTGTGATGAATATCGATGTTTGTTCTGTGTCTGGTGTTATATTGTATTTACCAAAAAAAATTATTTAAGTATTCTATCAGTTATCTGGTTCCCATAGTACAAGCTATGCTTAGTTTGGGGCTAGATGGCGCTGTGTGAAATGCCCACATGATTATTATTTATTTTATGTCTGTATCTATTATCTATCCCCAGAAATAAACACAACTCAAATCAAAATCGAGCCAGTCGATGAAATTGATTTCGAAAACCAGATAGACATTCTGGAAAACCCTGTTACAATAAAGGAGGAACCGATGGAATTTCCAACGGAGCAGTGTGAGATTAACCAAATGTGCCTTAACCTGAAAGACTCAATTGACATCAAAACCGAACCAATAGACTGCGAAATGGACAACATGTATGATGAAAACATAATATCTGCCATAAAAATGGAACCCGAAGTACTGGGAATGGAATTACTGAAACCCACAGACATAAAAAAGGAATTCTTTGAACCAACTGATAAAAGAAAGGAATTAATAGAAGCAACGAACATTCAAATTATGGATACATACTCTGAAAGCCCTACGGTTGAAACTCCGGTTGCACCTGTCAAAGAGAAGCCAGCCAAAAATATAGTAAAGACTAATAAAAACAACAAACGTGCGAAACGAAGTATTAAGAAAAAAGAAGCAGTTAGAAAGTACTACGTATTTAAACATGATCCTAAATTGAGACAATACAAAAGCTGTAGTCAGAAAAAATTGATACAGAATGTTAAAACCGATCAGAACAACTTAACACAGAACGCTAAAGTCGATCAGAACGCCAAACTAGAACAGATAGAGTTGACACAGAACGCTAAATCGGAACCTGATGAATCAACAGAGAATGCTAACTCAGAACAGGATGACTTAACAGAATTTAGCAAGTACTACGTATTTAAACAAGATTCGAAAATGAAAAAGTACAAACGCTATAAGTCTGAACAGAATGTTAAAGCCGATCAGAAAAACTCAACACAGGATGCTAAAATCGATCAGAATACTAAATCTGAACCTAATGAATCAACACAAAATGCTAAATCGGAACTGGATGAATCAACACAAAATGCTAAATCGGAACTGAATGAATCAACACAGAATGCTAAATCAGAGCAGAATGAATCAACACAGATTGTTAAAGTTGAAGAGAATGCTAAATCAGAGCAGAATGAATCGACACAGATTGTTAAAGTCGAAGAGAATGCTAACTCAAATCAAACCGAATCAAAACAAGACACGGACCAAAGAAAACCAAAATTACTGAAAAAAATTACAAAGGTTAACCCAAACAATATGAAAATTAAGAGGCTGAGACTAAATAGGGATGGAATAAGACAGGTCAAAATATACACATGTAATAAGTGCGGATATTCAGATATACACAAGCTTTACCGACTACATGTTAAGTCGGATTGCATGAAGACTTGGATCAGTGTCGCTAGCTACAAATGTACCAAATGCGATACTTCGTATCCTACCATGAAGATGTATACAACACATTTTCTAAAGCATGGATACGCTATATTACAATGTCCAGTGTGTACGGTCAAGTTTGAGTCGCTGAAAGAACTTTTAGTACATTTCCCAAAGCATTACAGACAGAGTTTCGTTAGTTGTTTTCTTATTAATTCGACAATGGAGGTGTCTACTAAGAAACAGCAGAGGTGAGAGTAATTAAAAAAGCGGCCAAGTGCGAGCCGGATCCGCGCATGAAGGGTTCCGTACCTAGCTATAAAAACGAGTAAAAAATCACGTTTGTTTTGTTTGGGAGCCCTCTTAAATATTTATTTTATTCTGTTTTAAAGTATTTGTTCTTATAGCGGTAACAGAAATACACCATCTTCGGAACTTTCATCTGTCGAACTATCACGGTTCATGAGATACAAGCCTGGTGAGTGGTGACAAAGGGTAAAACGGACCCTATTACTAAGACTTTGCTGTCCGTCTGACTGTCTGACCATTTGTCACCAGGCTATAACTGTATCTCATAAACTGTGATAGTTTAGTTAACATTTGAAATTTTCATAAATTACGTATTTTTGTTGCCGCTACAACAACAAAATACTAAAAAACATAAAAAAAAATATTAAATTATATTGTGAAATAACTGGGCAAATGAGACTTTATGACCTGATTACACAGTGTAGTGATCTGATTACTAGATTGATGTCTCAGGATGACGTGCGCAGTGCAGTGTCACGCGAAACTTTATTATTTTAAAGTTCAGAGTGACACTGCAACTGTTATGGGCGGCCGTGTCGCTTAACATCAGGTGAACGACTAGCTCGTCACGTCATTCATTATCATAAAAAAAAATTATGGAGGCTCCCATACAACAAACGTGACTTTTTGCTCGTTTTTATAGATAATGGTACGGAACCCTTCATGCGCGAGTCCGACTCTCACTTGGACGGTTATTTAAGAAATTTAATTTTCGTTTTCGCGATTGCTTATTTTTTGAAAAACGTTTATATATGCATTAAAAATTATTTATTTACCTGTTACAGGTGTAACATTTGCCGAAAAGTAGTACCTCCCGCACACGCGTTCGCTCACTGGGAGAGCCACTTGAAACTGAAACCTGTTGTAAAATCAGAACCAAATGTCGAAGCTGAAGAATCAGGTGTCAAAGTCGCGGGGAAAAAGATGTTGGCACCACCAATTCTGAATATGGCTTTGCGTGAGTAAATAGTACATTACTGCAACGGACTGCAATGGGTGGGTTTCTGGCCGCTATGAAAGATGGCCGAGAGGTCCAGGGCCCCAAGTCTGCTATTTCATTAATGGTACCATAATGACAGATAATGACACTAATGGTACTCTACAAACAGTAAGTAGACTACCTATACCCATATAACCATAAGTAGACTAGACTATTCCTAACAAATTGAGACTTCCACTTATTTTACCTTATTTCTCATTGTGAAAGAACGTGCTGAATTTTTTTTTTTTTTTTTTTTAGTTTGATACACTTATTCTTTTATTTATTAGTACAAAAACTTAAATAACAATATATATACACTAAACTAAACAACTTAAATATAAACCTATCTTAATAAATATATACACCTAACTAAAAACGAAAACCCTATGAAAAAAAAGATATGCCGCAAAAAAAAAAAAAAAAAAAAAACTAACTTCCACTTATCAAAACGGATATATGTAGTCGGAATAGTTATGCAATGTCAATTCGGATATTTAATAAATTGCCCGAGTCAATGAGATGCCTGTACATAAGTTTAAGGTTAAATTATCTGCTTGGCTGTTAGAAAAATGTTTACCTCTAAAATTTAATCCTATGACATAATCTAATATACTTATGATCATTGACATTTTAAGTTTAATTGAGGGGTCCGATAGCTCAGTTGGTAGTAGCCCTGCCTTCTGAACTGAGGGCTGTGGGTTTGATTCCTGCCCGGGACAAACATTTGTGTGATGAACATAGATGTTTGTTCTGCGTCTGGGTGTTATATTGTATTCTATGTATGCATTTACAAACAAAAAAGTATATAAGGATTGTATCAGTTATCTGGTTCCCTTAGTACAAGCTATGCTTAGTTTGGGGCTAGATGGCGTAGTGTAAAAGGTCCACACATATTGAAAAAAAAAATTATATCAGCATTATTTTACCAATTAAATAACTATAATGACATAGGGACGTAGGTACCTAATTTTGCATGCCAAATTTGGTGATGTGTCGACCAGTTTTATTTATATGTATCCACCTTGTATGACCACATATAAGCAAATAAATATATTTCATTTCATTACTATAGTGTCAAAATCTGTCATTATGGAACCATTCATGGATAAGCTGGAATAAAGGCTGAGACTGAAGGGCGGCCAAGCTTGATGGCTGAGATGGAGCTACGCTAAGCTCGAGGCCATCATAGAGCGGTCAGCAGGGCAGTCATTGCAGACTACGGCTTGTATAGTGCTTTGCTCAATAATGCGAGTAATTAAAAATATGGAACTCATTAAATAATTAACTTCATTTCGATTCATTTTATTTTCACCCACTTTTATGCACTTTGGTCAATCAATCAATCAATCAAATCGTTTATTTGCTAAAATACATGTATAGTATAGGTCTTACAAAAAGTTTTGCTCATGTATTTAGTCTGCAAGCAGACGTGCAAATGTTATTTAATAACTAATCACAAATTTTATAATTTATAGGTAAATATTTGTACAGAATTCATTATAATCCTTAACACTATAAAAACAGTTGCATTGAAGCCAGTCAGTCAAACATTTCTTAAATTTGTTACCTTCTAATATTTTTATGTCGTTTGGAATGTTATTGTAAACGGATGTGCACATGTTATATACGTTTTTCTTATATATGTCTTTACGAGCAGGAGGTTGATATAATAAGTTAGCAAACTTTGTCCTTTTTTGGCGGGTCATAACTTCACCATGCTTCTTAAACAACTCAGGGTGTTCTTTCGTAAAAATACAAATTTCTTTAATATACATAGACGGTAAAGGGAGTACATTGCATCTTCTAAACAGAGGTCTACAGCTATCTAAAAACCAAGCCTTATTTATTACCCTAATACATCTCTTTTGTATCTTAAAGACTCTGTTCATGTCCATTTTAAACCCTTTTGAACCACTGAACCATTTGGATCCATTTTGATTCGACCGCGTCATCACTTACCATTAGGTGAGGCTGTCGATTAGCCTATCAATGATAAAAAATGGAAAGTGTCGCTCGGATAAAGTTTCTGGTGACACTGCACCATGCACATCAATCTGAGTCCTGAGACATCACACGGTCTAGTAATAAGATTAGTAGACTGCGAGAATTGATCACATTTAAGTCTCATTTCATCTCACAGTAATTTAATTAGCTACAAAGTCCTTTGACCCGAAGCACAGTAGTGCTTGCGTTTATTCCCAGAAGTAAATGAAGGTAGTTTTGTAACAGATTTATTGAGACTTTCTCAATAGTTCCGTGGAACAAAGTACTACGGAACTTCTGGGATTAAACGAGTGTGTGTCGTTGTGCGCTACAGACTTTCGAATCGGCAAATAGAAATGCTTGCACACTACTGCGTGGCTGCAGAATAACTAATAAATATGTGTGGACATTTCACACAGCGCCATCTAGCCCCAAACTAAGCATAGCTATGGGAACCAGATAACTGATACAATTAAATACTTCTATACTTTTTTTGTTTGTAAATACATACATAAAATACAATATAACACCCAGACGCAGAACAAACATCTATGTTCATCACACAAATGTTTGTCCTGGGTAGGAATCGAAACCGCAGCCCTCAGTTCAGAAGGCAGGGATACCTACCTAGACGAACTGCAGAAAAGTCCTGTCACCTAGTAAAGTACAAGCATTGCTTAGTTTGGAGCTAGATGGCGCTGTGTGAATCAACAAATATTGATCATAGGGTCGGTTCCAGTTGGTGTTATTTCCTTTATTTACGATCACAAAAAGTCGTTCCACTCACACAGTTTGAATGTGATCGTTTTTTGTTCTCGGCATTCTTAGCAGGTACTGGAACGCACCCATAACTATTGTTTAATTTAAAAAGGTTTTTATTAACAAATAAAATTACCTCCAGAGCAACTACGTTCGGTGCTGCACGAAAAAGAATGTATGGTTTGCGGACGAATGTTCGGCCGAAGGTACGACTGTAAAAGGCACCTGATAGAACATTTGTTGCTTGATGCACACAGCAAGCGCGTGACCATGGACAATAACGCGTTTAGGTATGTATTTAGGTCTTTGATGAGGGAAGTAAGAGGATGTGAAACATGGTCACGTGACGTGCGGCACTTTTTCACCACAATATGCCGCCCCATTGTTTACTCCGTTTGACAGTTGACGCTAGTTGACGACTGACGTACTAGCTCAAAATCCCACCAGAACATGGCGGATTTTTTGCCGCAGGGGCGGTCTCATGTGACGTCAGAGACAAATTATTATCAAAAATGAAAGTTGAAACGGAACACTTGTCTCTTTTTAGCACGTTCAAAATGGTATTGGGTAAAATGAAATGATACTATTTTTGTCGATTCTTTAACGAAGTTGACCCTATAAATATAACATATTCTGTGTAGTTAGCTTTATGCCACATCCTCTTACTTCCCTCATCAAAGATTTGGTATGTTTTTTTTTAATACTAGATAGGCTTGCGTTTGATCACAAAACATATTTATACAAGTCTTCTTTTACCTATCATTTGCTATCTTCGAGTCTTAGCCATACCCCAGATAATATAATACCTAAAGTACAGATGCCTCATCCCATACAACGGAACAACGCGGGCTATTTTACTAATTAAAAAAAGAGTCAAAAAGAGTTAATCAAAGAGTTTAACTAACGTATGGCCATGGGGTCCCATCAGGTACAAACAAAAAGTAGCCCGAACTTGAAAGAAATGTAGTAATCGTGTCTAGAGAGTTACTAGTTAGTGTCCAGTGTATTCATTTGGCCCAATACTTCGCCAACACGTCGCTTGATAATCTTGCGTTATGCAGAAATAAAATAATTCGTAAAATAGCCCGCGTTATTCCGTTGTATGGGATGAGGCATCTGTACTGTAAGTATCACAGACATTGAGATCTGTGTTATCACTAAAAAATCACATTCTTTAACTTCAACTCTTGGTTAATAGCCTTTGTGGAGAGGTGACCACAATTTTTAAATTTCTGTTATTTTTTTATTCTGCAGGTGTCAAATCTGTCAAGAAGAGTTTACACGCACGGATTTTTACAAATTCCATATGAGAGAGCATGGAGCCATGCCAGTCTATAAATGCGAATTGTGCAACAAAACATTCAGCGACTCTAGCAACTTCGCTAAACACAAGAAAATTCATAGCTCAAAGGTAAACACTAAATAAAACGGCCAACGATCACATACATAGATCCTGTATTTTACATAGATCCATTGTAAAATACAATATAAAAATATGAAACAAAATGACGTCAATGTAAAGTTTCTTGTAGCTTCTTCTTTACAGATGTAATTGAAGCTACGGATCGGAGTTGTCTATTCTGCATTGTGCCGGATTGCTTGCACCTGTAGTGGACGAGAGAACTTCTTTTTGTTCAAACACTTATTGTGATATCTGTGATAGGCTTGCCATTATACAGGGTGTAATTGAATTCATTAGCATCCTTTGAAACTAGGTACCTACTCCTGATACCGGTCACGTGTGGACCAAAATTTTTGAATTCTAACACATTGGTTTGGTAATAATAATAACTCCAAAAAATGGAATAACTTACTTAATCAAATGCTACAATACAAAATTTAATTAAAATAATGAAGTACTGTTTTTAATTAGTACATACAAGGTCTAAAAACGTTTAAATGTATCAAAATCATCCGTGCCAACCGCGTTAGGCGCCGCGGCAATCTTCATAATTTTCAATAAAAATATTTTCATTTACACTCTTTACTCTTTAATAATCATCTATAAATGATGTACTATCATGGGCTCAATTTATGCTAATGAATTAAATTACATCCTGTATAGTAATAATAATTGACATTGTGCACTTTGTGATTTTATCTGCTCAGTAAATTATAATAATTTAATTTG
The DNA here is from genome assembly GCA_963580505.1 of Ennomos erosarius. NCBI lineage: Eukaryota > Metazoa > Arthropoda > Insecta > Lepidoptera > Geometridae > Ennomos > Ennomos erosarius. The sequence goes on along the minus strand of OY757006.1, from coordinate 3,103,375 downwards.
ACTCGTAAAAGTGCTTCGAATAGCCTATTTGCAATAAAACACTGAGAAAATTTTGACTGCAGTATGCTTCTTAGTCGATATAGAAATAGAATAATTTTATTTGCATCTTTCCAAAATTCAAAATTTTTCGTTGCTAATTTTAAATAAATAACGCCCAACGATCACATACATCAGATCCTGGACCCTAACTAGGATTCCCTGTATCTAGGGGCTCAGGAACTACGAGGACTATCCCACAACACCCAGACACATCAAGTATTTGCGCTTTTTTTTCTGTGTACAAATACTAGTCCTGGCGCGGAATCGAACCCACTACCTCCGGGTTATGACCTAACTAACTCAACCACAACACCACAAAGGCTGTCAAATATCGACTTACGCCCATATACTTTGAACTAACTCACCATCATCAACAGCCTAAAAACGTCAATGTAGCGCCACTTTGATTGGCTGCTCACCTCTTGCTTCCATCGGCTCCTATTTTCCCCAGATCGTCGGGCCACCTATTGGGGGGCCTACGCTGCTTTCGGTTCGTGGTCGCCACTCGAGAACCTTTCTTCCCCATCGGTTGTCAGTTCTACGAGCGATGTGGCCTGCCCATTGCCATTTCAACTTGCTAATCCTAAGAGCTACATAGGTCACTTTAGTTCTTTTAATCTCCTCATTTCGGAACTAATTACTAATACCATGGTGTCCCATCAGGTACAAAAGAAAAATAGCCCGAACTTGAAAAAAATGTAGTGATCGTGTCTAGAGAGTTACTAGTTAGTGTCCAGTGTATTCATTTGGCCCAATACTTCGCCAACACGCAACAAATGTCGCTTGATAATCTTGCGTTATGCAGAAATAAAATAATTCGTAAAATAGCCCGCGTTATTCCGTTGTATGGGATGAGGCATCTGTACTGTAGGTATTATATTATCTGGGCTAATACTAAATGCACAGATATAATAGTTACCTACTACTAAATGGTACTAGTAGTTACATAACCTACTAAGAATTTGACTAAATAAGTACTACTAGACGATGAGTAATTTGCCTTATTTTTTCAGGTGCTCATATGTGATATTTGCCAAAAGAAATTCCACGCGAAGACATCGCTCGTGAGACATATAATGGTAAGATTTTTATCTCTTTTTATTTAATCATCATCAACAATCATCAATTTATTGTTATAAAGAACAAGCTTTGATTTGATTATATTTTATTTGACATTATTTTATCTTCGTTTAGTACAAATCTAAACATATAATATTTTTTATTAAAATAAGCGTTTATTACTATTTAAATTAATTAACAAAAATGAGCACTGCCGCTAGGTAAAAAGATGGTGGGAAGAAGGGCTTGCCATTGGCAGAATACAAAATCTAACATCGCAGTGTTGCTACTTTTTAACTAATAATTTTATCTAACTAAATAATAATTAAATTTGCTTATTTTAATACAAAATATTATATGTTTAGATTCGTACTAAACAATCTTCAAGAAAGTTAAACATTTGACATAAAAATAATTTGACTAAGTATATCACATTCCGCATGTAACATTACTCAAATATTGTTTATTAACGGTAAATTGACCATGGAAGTTAGAATCTTACTATCCGCATGTGTTATTTATTGAAGTCATACTTTTAAATGTTAATAAAATTTCAATAAACTTAGGTATAACATTGCACACCACTGTCGTGGTAGAATGTACGAGCTATGTAATTATATACTACATTCTGCAATAAATGATATTCTATTCTATTCCATTCTATTCTATCAGCGTGCAGATGTCCACTGCCTCTGTCGTTCTTTCTTATTCTTATTCTTATTCGATGTGGGGGTGCTAAGTCCTGCACTGACGTCCCGCTTGGGGTGTATTGTGCATTTCCCCCTCCAGCATCTACCCGAGCCACCCCAACTCCTTAAAACAATGGAGTGTGGCTCTAGGCTGCTGGCACAACTGCTCCAGTGGTGCTGATGTTGGGTGTTCCGTCGTTCTTTGTCCAGTAATTTTATTAACGTCATAGTCTTATTTGCCCAGTAATTTCATTAAAGTCAATTTCTCTGTACAATATTTTAACTGATTTGTCCAGATTTACACTAAAGTCATAAAGTCTCATTAGTCCAGTAATTTCACTAAGGTCATAAAGTCTCATTAGTCCAGTAATCACATCAAGTTCATAGTCTTATTTGTCCAGTAATTTCATTTAATTATACCTAGTATTATTTGTTCAGTAGTTTTCTAAATTGTACTCAGTCTTATTTGTTCAATAATTTCACTACTACAACACAAATGGATAATGTTTTCTGAAATAAAAACATATTGATTGATTGATTGACTAAGGCCATAGTCTCATTTGACCAGTAATTTCAATAAGGTCAAGGTCTCATTTGTCCAGTAATTTTACTATAATAATATTATTTATGGCGTACAATAAATTTATTGTATTGACAGATACATCAAGTCACGGACCCGATCAAATGCGACCACTGCGACAAACTATTCTACGCACCCTCCCAGTACCGAAAACACATTAAGGTAATTGTCAATACACTGTGGACAATAATGATAATATTCGTTTAAAATAACCGGCTAAGTGCGAGTCGGACTCGAGCACGAAGGGTTCCGTTAACTATAAAAACGAGCAAATAATCACGTTTGTTGTATAAGAGCCCCTTTAAATATTTATTTTACTGTTTTGCATGATGAATCGGAAATACATCATCTGTGAAAATGTCAACTGTCTAACCATCACGGTTCATAAGATACAGCCGGGTGACAGACGGACAGCGGAGCCTTAGTAATAGGGTTGGCTTTACCCTTTTGGTACGGGACCCTAAAAAGGATAAAATTGTTTCTGGATATTAGTTTATCAGTAAGGAAGTGATAATAATAAATCCAAGTATATATTCAGTATGAAGTTAAAGCTATCGAAGTCGGCTTAATAAAGGTTATTAATAATTTTGTACATAAATAGATAATAATAATTGAATAACTCGCAACGACCACATACATAGATCCAATAATCAATAATCATTTATTTAATAATATAACATTACACGTCAATGAGGATCCAGTTTTAACTAGACATAAAATAATACAACATAAAATTGAACAACTAAAATACACGTCAATTAAAAATAATTAATAATTCATAATAAGTTAAATAAAATTCAAATGATAATTAATATTACTTATAAAATGTATAAAATGAATGTACGGTAATTAAAATCAACACACAATATTTATAAATTCGTCTACCAGTCAGTGACAACCAGTGAATCTAGCACGAATATTTACGGGCGCGTAAGTGTAACGTTAACGTAAGGCAGTTGTACGGCGTTTGATCTGCTCCCTAATACGATTGAGCTAGCAGCGCTGCTGACGCTTGTCGGCCGCTCAACTGCTGTCAAATTTGTATGAACTTTGACATCAGTTGCCGCGCCTTACGTTAACGTTACACTTACGCGCGCGTAATTATTCGTGCTAGGCCTACTGGACCCTACTAGGATCCCCTGTATCCAGGAACTTCGAGGGCCATGGTCCCACAACACCCAGACACAGAACAACGTATTTGCTCATTTTTTCTGTGCATACACACAGTGCACAAATACTTTTCCTGTCGCGGAAATCAAACTTACCGCCTCCGAGTTATGAGCCGACCTGCTCAACCACCACGCCACGGAGGCTGACACTAGATTTCTAGTAGTAATATTGAATCTGCTAATCTGCGCGAAGACTATCAGGCAGTCAAATATTTTGTAAGAAAATTAGAATCACGAGCGGGTATTGAACCCGCATCCATCCATCCCTCAAGCCGGGATATGCTTTACTTAAGCTACCGTAACAAGTGGTCTCATGTCCGAATTTTTCCTTCTTTTACAACCAACTTACGGGGTTGGCGTTACTGCTATTAAAATCATCATCATGAACAGCCTGTAGACGTCCACTGCTGAACATAGGCCTCCCCCAGGCAACGCCACTTTGCACGGCTGCTTGCCTCCTGCATCCATCAGTGGGCCTAGCACGAATATTTACGCGCGCGTAAATGTAACGTTAACGTAAGCCAGTTGTATGGCGTTTGATTTGCCCCCCTATTACGATTGAGCTAGCAGCGCTGCTGACGCGCGTCTGCCGCTCAACTCCTGTCAAAATTGTATGAACTTTGAAAGCAGTTGAGCGGCAGACGCAATCGTAATAGGGGGGTTTTACGTTAACGTTACACTTACGCCCGCGTAAATATTCGTGCTAGGCCTACGGCTCCCCGCGTTTTTCACCAGATGGTCCGGTCCACCAAAACAATATTTAAATATTTTTTTTAATTCATTTGCTTTATAAAGCAGGTGCTCCATACGCGGTCCCGGTTTAGATGCGTGCTATGCGACATGTACTTCGATACGTTACGGGATAAGTGGGACCACGCGTGGGCCCAGCATCGCGAGCGGAAGCACCAGGCTGACTGTCCCGTTTGTTCCAAGTCGTACAGGTGAGATAAAAAAACATAAGTGTGGCTTACACATTGAAACTCAATTCCATTTTTTTTTAATATCAGATTTATTTCTTATAATTTTTTTTTATTATAATTTTTTGTAATTGGGGTTAAAATGACTTCTATATCCTTAATTTCATACTGAGAAATACTTGGATGCAATATATATATTCCAGTTAAATAACTAAAAAAAATCAAAATTGATGATTCAATTTTTCAAACTACTGAACCGATTTTGATGTTATTTCTATGGAACCATTCAGGGCGGTTATTCTCTATTGAAACACAGATTCCACACGATACGAAACCACGTCGTTATCGTGTCTTGTTCAAATTGTGTCAGCGTTAGATATACCTTCACTTTACATTAAAGTTATCTTTATTTTGAATAAAATATATTGACATAAGTGGTGGTAACTTTTGATGTGTTGATGTTTCGGAACGCGTCTCAGTAAAACAAATTATTTTTGACAGTTCAAATCGCGTCAATTCCAAATTCATTTCGCGCGGTTTTGTTTTCGTTTCATAGAGAATAGTTTTGCAGATTTCTTATGTGAGACAAGGAATTCGCGTGGTTTCGAAGTAATGAATCGATACGGAATAAGGGCCCTGAAAGTATATATATTTCTTCACAAATTATTTTCTAAATAAATGTGTGGACATTTCACACAGCGCCATCTAGCCCCAAACTAAGCATAGCTTGTACTATGGGAACCAGATAACTGATATAATACTTAGATACTTTTTGTTTGTAAATGCATACATAGAATACAATATAACACCCAGACGCAGAACAATCATCTATGTTCATCACACAAATGTTTGTTCTGGGTGGGCATCGAACCCACAGCCCTCAGTTCAGAAGGCAGGCATATATTAATTACTTATCTTTTGTGTTAATTATTTTTTCAGACGATTCGTAGACGTGAAACGGCACGCAAAAGCAGAACACAATGTAGATCTGGCATTCTTCAATATCGGAGACGACATCAAAGTGACCACAAAAACCAAAGTGTTCTGCAAAATTAAAAAAAAGAAAGGCGAAACTATTTTAGTACCAGCGGATTGTGTCGACTTTCACAAATGAAATTTAACCGACTGCGGCAAAGAAGAGTAATGATTTGTAAATGAAATGTCAATGCGAAGGGACAGCGGTGACTCGGCATTCTAGAGAGAGATGGGTATAGGATTCAATCGAATTTTAATGAATTTTTTATGTAAACAAATGACGTGACGAGCTAGTCGCTTAACGTCAGGCAAACCTGATGTTAAGCGTCATGGCTGCAGTTGCAGTAGGAACTAAAGTTCCGCGTGACACTGCACTGCACACGTCATCCTGAGACATCACACAGTCTAGTAATCAGATTACTACACTGTGTAATCAGATCTTAATCTCACAAATCGAGGGCAAAAATGATTATTTAGGTTTAGGTCATGGAGGAAATAAAAAAAAGAAAGATTGAGTTTTGATTGACATCGTGAAGCCCAAAATGGCGGACATATTACATATGTGTGTCAGATGAATGAAGGGCGACCGGCTGCATATGATGTGAGTGTGTGCGTGCCCCGCTCGTACGTACGAAGCGTTCCGGCTTCCTAAGGGTGCTTCAGTTTTGGATCAGACGGGATTCCCTCCTTCTTTTTTTATTAGCTCCATGGATTCAACGTTAACTTTTGATTAATGGTTTTTGTGCGGCTGAATGTAAGGTATGAACTTGGACACTTTATTAGCTCCATGGTTTAGGTTATTATTGTTATATAGTATCTCTTTTATTGCGCGAACCATGATTTATGTTATTATGTATGACTTGCAGGCTGTATTTTTCATAATAATAATACTGTTTATTTAATATTAGTTTATTTTTACTCTATGTATATAAGTTATTAATTTTTTTTTCTATGGCATGGATGCTATGTAACTTTGACATGTTTTTTGTTTACCAATTATTATTACTATTGTAAAATTGTAGTTAGAAAAATAAAACGTTGACATGAATTCGCTGGATGGTATGAAGGTTAAAAATATTTTGATAATACTTTTAAGTTTCGTGTTAATAAAATTATTATATTGTGTTTTTTATATTAATTATTGTTTCTTTTATAAATTACACGTTACAACCGCTGGAAACTGCTTAACCAGGCCTTCCCATAAAACGCCAAGGGGAATATCCTGCCCATTCCCTGGAGTTTTTAAAACTTTTTTTATTTATTTTTTTATTAATGTTTAAGAGAAACAAACAGTACAATATTTAGCGTAATTAACTAATTTTACTTACACTTAAACCAATAAAGTTTCTACGTATTAATCAAACTTGAATGAAAAATCACCTATAGTAAGTACATATCTACCACTTTATTTGAAATATCTGAAAAGTGATTTCAAATCGCTACGAAATTAAGAAAACAAGAACCAAAAGAAAAATTAAATGAAAGGATCCTACTGATGAGATTTAAGTTAACAAATTTAGATAAGGTTAACATAAGTTTAGCCGGCTATTACGGCATCCACGAGAAGAGATGGGGTGGTCCTATATTTTCACTCTGCCAATGGTGTTGGTTGCTATTCAGGATAAGTGTTCTGTGGTTGCTATGCGCTATTTGGGAATGAAAGATTATTTCTATACTATATAGGTTACATACTTTCCATTAATTTAAATTGTTCACCTATTTTTATGCCTAATAAATTTTCATTTTCATTTTCATACTCTTTGAATAATTTGACGGGCCCGATAGCTCAGTTGGTTGTAGCCCTGCCTTCTAAACTGAGGGCTGTGGGTTCGATTCCTATCCAGGATAAACATTTGTGTGATGAACATATGTGCTTGTTCTGCGTCTGGGTGTTATATTGTATTCTATGTATGTATTTACAAACAAAAAAGTATCTAAGTATTATATCAGTTATCTGGTTCCCATAGTACAAGCTTTGCTTAGTTTGGGGCTAGATGGCGCTGTGTGAAATGTCCACACATATTTATTTATTTATTTATTATTATTTAATTTACTTTATATCATTAAAATCTAACGAACAGGCCTATATCGACCAGAGCAGCTGTACCAGCAGTCTAGTTAGAGCCTCGCTTCACTATTTTAAGGAGTTGGGTTGGCTTGGGTAGTTTGCTGGAGGGGAAATGCACAATACACCCCAAGCGGGATGTCAGTGCAGGATATTACTCCCTTGTAGAATGAGAAGTCTTTATCTAAGTAGGACGTTTAGGACTACTGTAGATGTAAAATGTAGATAACCTAGCCTATCGACTTCTGGTAAAAAACTTACTTTAGAAGGGTTATTCCTAACGGGTTTTTCCTTTTTCCCCCACCAGTGGGGAGGAAAGAACAAAAATAAAAAGTAAATACCTCTCCTCCCCACTGTGAAACGTAAAATTTGCCAGTGGGTAGGAGTACGAGAGGCCGGTTTTCATAATTTCCTGGATAAATAAAAATATTTTAACCAAACGTATTTATAACCGACGCTTCTGGTAAAGGAGAAATGAATAAGACTGAGATACAGAAGAAACTCGATTATCCGGACCACCATAAATTAACGTAGATATTTAGATAATGGGGAAGAAAGGTTCCTAGAGTGGCGACCACGAACCGGAAGACGCAGCGTAGGCCCCCCACTAGGTGGACCGACGACCTGGTGAAAGCCGCGGGGAGCCGATGGATGCAGGAGGCGAGTAGCCGCTCAGTGGCGCTCCCGGGGGGAGGCCTATGTTCAGCAGTAGACGTCTTCAGGCTGTTAATGATGATTTAGATAATAAGTTTTAATCATTAAAAGTGGCGGTTGCGCGCCAAAATCCCATGATTAAGGATCCAGATTTTCAATTATCCGAACGCCTTCCGACAACAATAATTAATCCGTTTAATCAAGTTTCCACTGTAGTTAAATTTACTAGCGTAACAATACCTATAGATTGATCGAATGATATAAAGTTGGTATCATCATCAACAGACCCCTCTATTCACTTTCTGAACCATAATGCAATGCGAGTCGTAGGGTAGGCTCGCCCTCTCAAGCGTTGTCAAAGGAGCATAGATTTATATTTGCCCGAAGGAACATTTTATTTTGTCAAAATGGCGTGGGAAAAGTCAGCGCCATCTATTAGATTTCGCGTGAACTACGACAAGTTGAGAAAATTAGGTGCCTATCGCTGCCATTATGTCCGTCAATGTTTATGTTTACAATGATTATCCCAAATATAAATTCGATTATTTTGTTACAAAACAGAGTGCAATAGTGAAAATATTGAAATTACTTGAGGTAAGAAACATGGTCTTTCTTTTTACTGCACTTTTGAGTATAGATTGTGCGACCCTTCACCATACAACATCACAATACGGCATATTTTGTTTGTGACATTCGACCGATGCCTTCTAACTTCCATCACAGACTGAGCGGTAGTGGATGCCAATCTGTGAAATTGGCTCCCACTTTGAAGCGACCTCTAACCAGTCATTAGGCCTGTCCTTAATATATGTCTATGCAAAGGAGACTATCTCTAAAGCCTAGCATAAATACAGGAAGACAAATAAAAACAAGCAGTCCGTTTTATTATTAATTTATTTATCAATATAATAATATGTATAGTTATTATAATAATGTATTACTTACAGCCATAAGGTGCGTCTGCGGAAGCTCCCGACCGTGCGCAACAATTCATTACTTTAATCAATAAAAACTGAATATTTTGGAAAAAAAATTACACCACTTAGATTTCACACAAACAAGAAGTATAATGAAAGAATTTAAAACCGCCGCAGACGCTAGCAAGCAACCTTAAAAAACATATTTCCTTAATTTTTTTTTTTTACTTCTCAAAGAGTATACCTACCATATTGACTATAGTTATCTACGCAATTTTTATTATACAACAACCAATTTTTTTCCGAAATTTATAAAATCAAGCTGGTAAAAATAATAACAATCGAAAATTCAACATTAGAACGCACTGGAGTACCGATTAAATTTTAAAAGTAAAGAAAAACCTTAAATATACTTGTCTTAACTTAGCAAACATTTTTTTGTATATTTTTTTGTTATCGTATGCGGTAAAATCTAGTTTTTAGCACTTGTCTTCTCCTTTGGCGTACTTACGAATAGAAAAAAAATTGCAACAATTTTTTTGACCAACCTAAAAAAACTTAACAATAAAAACCTCATCATAAGACGTCACCGCGTGGTGTCACACTTTTACGTCACCATTTTAAGTTATGTAAAACAAATAAAAAACAAAAAAAAAATTAAAAGCATTGAATAAATAAATCCTATGCGCCGGCACATGGCAATACCAAATATGCAATTCAATATTTTTCTTTACTTGAAATCAATGTCAGATGTTTCAACTGACTCCATTAAACGATTTGCATCAGTTTATTAGAACAAAAATAATTCTCAGGTTACTTTTGGGTCGTAAAAATTGTTTCTTCACTTTTGTGAACTTTTGGTTACAGTTGAAGTATTAGATAATTGTAAAAAGATGTGTTCGTAATGCGCTTGGACACACTATTAATAAGTACTTAGTTAATCCATTTTATACTATTTACTCATCAACGTATGTACCTAACTGAATAATATTATGTACCTACATAAAACAAATAATACTTACTAGTTATGTCTAAGTAAGCAAAAACATAAATGGGCGAAGTCAAAAATCTTTTTCTTCTCCTCAGCCCCGCAAAAATCTCAAACAAACCTATATGATATTACGCGGACAAATTAAAAATTCAAACCTATTAAAAAAAAGTACACGTTTTAATAGTCTTTATATCGCGGCAGGGTTTTTTTAGTTACATAAAAGTGTGACGCCATACGAAAAGCCGTCGATCGCTTCTATAATAAAAAGACGGTTAACCTCAAATGCGTGTACCTATAAGTGACGAGTACAGGTAAGTTTTGTAAAGAAATAAGATTTTTTTAGCACAGAAATCGAATTCTATGATTGATCTGAAGATATGTACCTGTGTTAATCTTGTTCTAAATGACCCATACATGTTTCAAGTGACTCATATTGGTTTCATAAAATCCATGCATGTTTCGAGTGACTCATGGCCCCTGACTTGTATTATACTAGTAGGCATTTAATTTTCGCCATTTTGGCGCTGATTGCTAAGAGTGACAACGTGAGCGTCCGTGGAACTAAATAAACCAACCAATCATCGCGATGGATTTGCAAATTATAGTTCTCAGTACGCTCGAATTGGCCCTTCAAATCGACACAAGAATTTATGAATTTTTGTACGATATCGTCTATCCAGAGTGCTTGTATAATAGAGATCAGTTTCTTGTGTTTTAGAGACTTCATCTCTTGGTTTATAAAAATTATAGAATTTTATTTTGCAGTTACATAGAATAAACATGGCAAGTTGATATTTTGATTATATTGTTCCTATTTGTATTTAGAAAGAAATTGCGGAATTCACCTACTAGATAGTAAAGTTGCCCTAAGTTTCAAGTTTGTAAACTTTACTGATATTCTTTTCACACCACACTACAAATGCGAGGTAAAACGAGTTATGTAAAAAGAATATGAAGATAATTAAAAAAATTGCAAATAATCTATTGGTTAAATTACTCGATTAACTCATTTCATATGGTAAAAACGCCAATTCGATTTCTGTGCCGCAAATCATTTAAATCAAACACTTAAACCATAATTTGTTAAACATAATCATTAGATAGGAACTATTTTGGTAGCGGCCGAAAACAATACTCAGTTCTTCGATATAACAATCCGATTGAATAAAATATAGATAGAGCGCGTTGATCACATTGAAAATACGTTAATAAACCGACCGCAAATATATTTTAATATATCATTGTTATATTCATAGAAAGTTTATTGTTTTCGAACGCAAACGTGTAATTGAAGCGATCTAAGCACAATCTAAGACGTATTTTTTTTTTATAATTTTATTAATTTATCTCTAATAGTTAAGAAATATTTATAATAGTGGTACAGCATTAGTTGGCACAGCGTAGCCCGTAGTTACTAAACGAGACTACAGATTTTTTGCGGGAAGGCACTCGAAGAAGCTAAGCCGTCCAATCATGCCATAGTCGCTAAGTGTTCATTACATTCGATTTAAGTATATAATTTTCTATTTATTTAATTATTTGTTACCAACATTGTCTGTACCACACATCGAAAAAAAGCACACTTACACACTAAAAAAAAATTAAAAAGAAGTCAATTTTTTCACATGCTCGAACACCCTTCGTCGTGTTTTTATAACATTAGTGCATTTTACAGTTTTACAAATAATATGTTTTTGCAGTTGGCGTGAGGTGGTTGTTACCTGAATGAAACAATTTGGTGGTTCATAACACGAAGTGACCCACGCGTGTTTCAAGTGACCTAACTTGTTTCAAGTTACTCTCTGTTTGATCCATTCTTGTTTCAAATGACCCAACATGTTTCAAGTTACTCTTTGACCCATTCCTGTTTTAAATGACCCAACATGTTTCAAGTCACTCTTTGACCCATTCCTGTTTCAAATGATCCAACATGTTTCAAGTTACTCTTTGACCCATTCTTGTTTCAAATGACCCAACATGATTCAAGTCACTCTTTGACCCATTCCTGTTTCAAATGACCCAACATGTTTCAAGTTACTCTTTGACCCATTCTTGTTTCAAATGACCCAACATGTTTCAAGTCACTCTGAATCATTCTTGTTTCAAATGACCCAACATGTTTCAAGTCACTCTTTGACCCATTCTTGTTTCAAATGACCCAACATGTTTCAAGTCACTCTTTGACCCATGCTTGTTTCAACTGACCCACGCTCGCAAGTTTCATTCAACTAACAAACAGCACGCCCCAAGTCATATTACAGTCGTACACTTATAAAAAAAACATTGAGCAAGTTAGTACTATGTTTTGTTAACTTTACGTCGATTCCACCGACTTTGAAAAGGCAGTGTAAAATAAATGTAAAAAATGCAAGATGTTGAAAAATTTAATTTTATTAGTATTTATTAGAAAATTAAAGAAATGCTCTGTGTATGAGATTATCTATTAAACTAGGGGTGGCGTTTAAAATCCGTGGTTAACGTATTCAATAGATAAGGTGTGATTTTTGACCTTTGATTACCTTAACTGTGGATCAAAAAAATCCATACTGATAGATCTGATCGCAATAACTACTTATTCAGAAAAAACACGACTTTAATGCAATAAATTCTGTTAAAAAGCTAAAACTCGATTTGAGGTGCCCTATTAGTTTTCTATAACATTTTTAAGTTCAGTATAGAAACGTGTCAAAATCACTTGCAGTGGTCATTAAAAACCTTGCAATGGCAATTAAGGACCTTGCAATGGCAATTAAGGACCTTGCGATGGCAATTAAGGACCTTGCAATGGCAATTAAGGACCTTGCAATGGCAATTAAGGACAATGTGGTCATGCATTCGCGCAAACGCTCTATCTGCAAGGTCCCAGGGGGTCTAGCAAAGATCCCATTCGATTAGCGTTAACGCCGCTCGCTCCATAATGTGTTGAAATGACATTAGCTGCGGAAAAGTAAGCGATTACCGAAACATCATTCCAATACCTTTTGAGTTATTGTTTGGCGTTAACATTTGGAAAATTATCTTTGCCCCCCTGAGACCCCCTGAGTCAACTTCAAAGTAGATGGAATCAACACTGAATTTTTTATGTAAAACATTTGCAAATAATGAAAAACAATTTTGAGTAACCAATACATTGTTATATCCACTTTAAGTATGATTCCATTTTGTTTAAAATTACTAACTTTTTACGATAATTTGCAAATGTTTTAAATAAAAACAAAGAATACGCGAATAAATAACATACAAATGTGTGCAGAATTTGTGTTTATTAATTATTTTTATTACAATAACAGTGTGGCAGTATTTAAAAGCAGACCCGAAAACAATTTCATAAGATTTGCCCTTAGAAATAAATTGTGACAGTTCTGTCAATGTCAAACTGATCATAGAAATGTCCCTGATAATATAAATGTCAGTGGTAATAGAAATGTCAGTGTGATCATACAAATGTCGAAGTTATCACGGAAATTTCAGTGATCATAGAAAATGATGATCATGGGAACTGGGTGGATGTTTCAAAATTCTTCGATTACGAACTTTCGCTTTTTCGCTTGACCATTAAAAACCTGTATGCACTTAGAAATAGAATTCAACGATTCAACCATGGATGAAATAAAAAAAAGAAGGATTGAGTTTTGATTGACATCGAACTGAAGCACAAAATGGCGGACATATAACATATGTGTGTCAGACGAATGAAGGGCGACCGGCTGCGTATGATGTGAGTGTGTGCGTGTTCCGCTCGTACGCACGAAGCGTTCCGGCTTCCTATGGGTGCTTCAGTTTCGGATCAGACGGGATACCCTCCTCCTTTTTTTATTAGCTCCATGGATTCAACGTTAACTTTTGATTAATGGTTTTTGTGCGGATGAATGTAAGGTATGAACTTGGACACTTTAAACACTAAGTGTCAAAGTGACAGTTCACTTTGACATTGCCAGAAATGTCACTGTCAAATTAATCACCCAGCTGGTTAACAAGTCATCGGAAAACGAACATAATTCAATGTACCGGTTATGTACAAACGGCGTGTCTTAAAACCTATGCTTATTTTTTTTAATAATCAATACATAATAGCTGACATAATATTGTAGTTTTTTTTAAATAGTGCTAAGCTTATGTAAACATAGTTAAAATTAATATTAAATCATGAAAAGACGATTAACTATTGGTAGGTAATGTATACAATTTCTATATTTCAGCTAATTTAACACATAAATACAGCCATAGGCACTCGTGTTATTTTTTTTTTTGGCCTACAAAGCCAGTGTTGTCTAAAATAATTACTTATCCATATTATACAGAGTTCATCTGTTAGAAAAAAAATTGTTCACGACTGATTAAGTTTAATGCTAGCATTTCTTTTTCAAAATCGAATGTACCTTTTTTGATTTTTTACGGTTATGGTTCAACGTTCCATATACCTAACTATCCACTAAAATTCACCTCGGATGTTAATGATCAATCCATTCGGAAACCATACAAATTTAACTCCACTAAAACCATACTATACATATTTTTCTTCCAGTCTTTTTGAGACTTACCTTTTTAACATCGTTTTTTTCGTTAATATCAATTCGATTATAATATTTTTTTTTTATTAACATTTTTACAGCTTTACACGCTTCCAAAAAATTTCGAGATCCGATAACTAAATTAGTACAAGTATGCCAGTGGTAGCACCACCGTGAAAATGAATTGAAAAAAAGCCCCATGACTAAAAAACAAGCAATCAAATTAATATCTAAGACAAAAATGAAAAAAAAAAAAAGAAAGTTTAATTCCCCAATCATTAAAATTACACTACTTAACTAAACTACATATTTTTTTTTTATATCCTTGACTGCAATTTCGTATTATTATGCCGTCTTCGTATTACGATTTTGGTATCGTGAAGTTGTATTATTCTGTAATAAGGGTACTCGTGCACTGAACGGTTTGGTCGCGATGACCATATTCGTAAACTTAGCGCTTAAAAGTAACGGTTAAATTTGGTCTTCACGCCCACAAACCGCACGAAGAAAATCAGTTAATATACTGAAAATTATCAATTATAAATTAGGCATAGTGTTCATTATTGCATTGATTACAAGACAAAATTTCTCATTAAATTCCTAAAGAAAAAAATAAGGCCATAGTCAAAAAGTGGCACTGCAACACTTCCATCTCTTTTACACTCGGAAAATTGTGTGCATTGCACCTAATTAAAGCGGACCACATTCCAGACGCTAATGCCTTATCTTCGCTCATTTCTGTTTATTTTATTTTGTTTTGGCCTTTGAATTAAAAACCAATATCACGACACCAACACCGCAACGCGAATGGCGTTAATATATTATGTTACAATGTCAAAAATATATATAGTTTACATACGCCTGTATAGTCACAATAACATACGTAACTAGAAGCTATTACCTACATTATATCAAACGTTATAGTTGGATGCGACTCGAGCCACCTTTTATTGTCGATTGCGAACAAGCTGCAACAAGAGAGACAAACTATTAGTAAATAGTAACCCAGTTGGTAGTAACCCTGCCTTCTGAACTGAGGGCTGTGGGTTCGATTCCTACCCGGGACAAACATTTGTGTGATGAACATAGATGTTTGTTCTGCGTCTGGGTGTTATATTGTATTCTATGTATGTATTTACAAAACAAAAAAGTATCTAAGTATTATATCAGTTATCTGGTTCCCATAGTACAAACTTTGCTTAGTTTGGGGCTAGATGGCGCTGTGTGAAATGTCCACACATATCTATTGATTTATACGAAGAAAATTATCAACATCATCAAAAGCATGCAGACTTGATATTTATTTATTTGCTGGGTGGTAAAGAACTTTTGTGCAAAGTCCGTCTAGGGGGTGCATTCGAGTTGATGTTATTTTCGTTATTCACAAAAAGTCGTTCCACTAGCAACAAGTGATCACTGTGAGAGTCTTTGACAGTTTGAATGTGATCGTTTTATTCGTTCTTGGAAGTCTTAGCAGCTAGTGGAACGCACCCATAGTAGGTATAGGCTGCTCCAAACTCAATGGCGGCTGTGCACTTCAAGCCCCCCCCCCACACGCTGCGCACTAAAAGGCGATAGCTAGTGATGTTATTGGGTAAATGAGACTATGACCCGATCTCACCGGCTAGTAATCTGATTATGAAACTTTATTCTTTTAATGTTCCAAGTGACACTGCAACGGTTATGGGCGGCCGTGTCACTTAACATCATATGGACGACTAGCTCGTCACGTCATTAATTGATACTCACAATAAATAAAATAAAGCGACCAAGTGCGAGTCGGACTAACGCACGAAGGGTTCTGTACCAAGATCTATAAAAATGAGCAAAAAAACACGTTTGTTGTATGGGAGCATCCTTAAATATTTAATTTATTGTTTTTTAGTATATGTTGTTATAGCGGCAACAGAAATACATCATCTGTGAAAATTTTAACTTTCTAACCATCACGGTTGAGACACAGCCTGGACAGCAGAGTCTTAGTAACAGGATTCGCTTTACCCTTTGGGTATGGAACCCTAAAAAGAACAAATCTTCGGCTTTAGCTTCCTTGAACCTTTCTTGCTTATTCTAAGGCTTAGGACTTAAGCTATCAGAGGCCGTACTGTGAGCCCTTAGCGCGATTCAAAGCAGTGCGTATATTGGATTGTTTTGTTTTTTTTTTGTATGAAGTTTTTGACAAGCGGTCCAATATAGACTCTGTTTTGAATCGCGATAAGAGCTCACAGTACGGCCCCAGATGTAAAATAAAATTATACATACCCAGGCTCCGCTAAATTCCGTCCATCAACCCAGCAGCCGTCACAACAAATATCCACCAAAAATGTCTCTCTCCATATTAGCACAACACTCTAACACTCTCCATTATATATATATTTATGTTTATATTGTTTTATATAAAAAAATGCATTCATTTCTACACTTTAACCGTTAAGTAGCACACTGAAATGTCAATAGTTTTTTTTACTGTTTTTATTTATTTACAGAGGGTGTAAGTCTGTTTTTGTTTAGGATTGTGTTTTTGTTGCTTTCGAGTCGGTCGGCGCGGCTTCTGGTTTCTTCGATTTACCTGTGGACATTAGATTAGTATTAATCAAACATCACAAACGCCACTTTGGGCGCTTATTATAGGGGTTCGACATAACCCCCACGCTTGGCAGGCGGGTTGGTGATCGCTTATTTTAATGTACCGAGGGGTTGGTTGTCCGATGGCTAAATAAACAGTTTTGAATAAAACGTAAACATGACTATTAGTCAGAAAATAAATACTATGACAATATTTTGATAATGTATACTAATTAGTGTAGGCGACTGTAATGGGGCCGTACTATCAGCTCTTATCGCGATTCAAAGCAGAGCCTATATTGCATTGCTTGTTCAAATATTCACACAAAAAAACAAAGAGCTCAGAGTACGGCACTGGTACTGTATTCTTACTGTACTGTAACCGTATTGTACTGTAACTGTATTGTACTATATTGAACTGTATTGTACTGTAACTGTACTGTACTGTACTGTAAATGTACTTTACTGTATCTGTATTTTACTGTAACTATGTTGTACTGCAACTATATTGAACTGTACTGTATTATATTATATTGTATTGTATTGTTGTGTATTATATGTACATACCAGCGATGGAAATTAATGCGATTTTGCGTAAATTTCATAAACATGTCAACACAGCAAGTCTGAGCATGTTAATTGCTATTGCTATGCTAATTGCTAAAATGAAATGAAAATTGAAACGAAAATTAAAATGAAAAATTATATGAAAAATGAAAACAAAAAGAAATGAAACTTTATATTAAAAATTAAATTCAAAATGAACTAAATTAATTGAAATGAAATTTCACATTTCACAGAATTCCGCAACTACATTTCATTTGCTAAATGCTAATTGAGTTTTCACATGCTAAAAATGAATGTGAATGCTAATTAATCCATCACTAGTACATACCCCGCGGCGTGGCGGTGGCGACGACACTCTGCGCCCCGCAAGAGCCGGCGCGGCCGCGGTTGTTGCCGGCCGCGGCCGCCGGACGGCTGCCGACAAACATACTTACTTACAATCAATATTCTAAATTCATCGGTTAGACAATACATCAGAATAACGGCTTAACGTAAAACCGGAAACAGTGTCTAGCAGACAGATAATAAAGTGACCCTCTAAGTTTAAATAAAGGTGCCTTGAGAGATAAACAACAAATTGAACCTATAAGGGTGTTAAGACAGACAACAAAGTGATTCTATAAGGGAGTTAAGACAGACAACAAAATGATTCTATAAGGGTATTAAGACAGACAACAAAGTGATTGTATAAGGGTGTTAAGACAGACAACAAAGTGATTCTATAAGGGTGTTAAGACAGACAACAAAGTGATTGTATAAGGGTGTTAAGACAGACAACAAATTGATTCTATGAGGGTGTTAAGACAGACAACAAATTGATTCTATAAGGGTGTTAAGACAGACAACAAACTGATTCTATAAGGGTGTTAAGACAGACTACAAACTGATTCTATAAGGGTGTTAAGACAGACTACAAACTGATTCTATAAGGGTGTTAAGACAGACAACAAAATGATACTATAAGGGTGTTCAGAAAGATAACAAAGTGATTCTATAAGGGTGTTCAGAAAGATAACAAAGTGATTCTATAAGGGTGTTCAGAAAGATAACAAAGTGATTCTATAAGGGTGTTCAGAAAGATAACAAAGTGATTCTATAAGGGTGTTCAGATAGACAACATAGTGAAAGTGAAAAAGACTGTATGTAAAGCTGCCGCAGCTTAGTAATCAGGTACTTTAACGACATTGCTCTGACGTCACTGACCGTTTGAACTACCTCTTTCTATTCCGGTTTTTTAAAATGCTTATAACTTTGTGATTTTTTGGGATATGCAAAAAAAAATTTATTCATGGCTATTTCAGCATGTATAACGGTCCATACCTGAACTTGTGGTTGGTGTTGGCGGCCATGGCCCGGTCCGACTCGGACACGGACCGGAGCCGGTCGTGCGGGCGCGCGCGCGGCCCGCGGCCCGGGGCGCGCGGCCCGCGGGACGCTAGCAGCTCGTTCAGCTGGGGCTGCGGGGGTATATACTTGTGTTGTGATATACATTGTCAAATTCATCATCTACAATATTCTTTTCAACACATTTGCGAGAAAGATTTAGTAATATTACAATGGGTAAAGAAACGAACTTCGTTTATTGACAGCCCGATAGCTCAGTTGGTAGTACTAGTATCCCTGCCTTCTGAACTGAGGGCTGTGGGTTCGATTCCTACCCAGGACAAACATTTGTGTGATGAACATAGATGTTTGTTTTGTGTCCGGGTGTTATATTGTATTCTATGTATGTATTTACAAACAAAAAAGTATATAAGTATTGTATCAGTTATCTGGTTCCCATAGTACAAGCTTAGTTTGGGGCTAGATGGCGCTGTGTGAAATGTCCACACATATTTATTATTTGTTGCGACTGTTCCACTTGTTACGTAGAACGACAAGTACATCGAACGTACCGCATATCGCGCTACCCAGGCATCGTCACCGCCGTGTCAGCGTGACTTGCACACATGGAGAAGATGTACTAACACATGGAAAAGTGCTGACCAGCAAAAGCATGAGACGGATCGCGACCACCGCCCGCAATCCCCTCTAGGCTCCGCGAGGCTTACGTCATCCTCCTCCGGTACTTGTTCTCGATCGTCGAGACTTGTCACATGTAGATATAATTAATTTTAGGACCTAATTATAGTTTTAGATGTAAAAAACCTTGAATAAAAGGTAAAAGTTCATCATTTGTCTTTACTTTATCACTCCCGCTGCAGCCCCTCTATAATTCACTAATAATAATAAATAAATAAATATGTGTGGACATTTCACACAGCGCCATCTAGCCCCAAACTAAGCATAGCTTGTACTATGGGAACCAGATAACTGATACAATACTTAGATACTTTTTTGTTTTGTAAATACATACATAGAATACAATATAACACCCAGACGCAGAACGAACATCTGTGTTCATTACACAAATGTTTGTCCTGGGTAGGAATCGAACCCACAGCCCTCAGTTCAGAAGGCAGGGACCAACTGAGCTATCGGGCCCGTCAAACAATCTTTGAAGTTTCTAATCTACAATAATATGAAAATGGAGTAAAACGGCGCGCATCTACAATGCAAATGGCATCACCTGCGTGTGATGAAAATTAGAACTACATCTTTAGTTTCATTTTCTCTTTCACATTAAAGTGAGACAAGCGTATTAAGCAAAAGCGCTTTCAAATATGAGCAGAATCAATCAAGAGGTTGTCGAGATATAAGACCGTAAGATCTGAGTGCGGGATGTAATAAGTACAATATTATGTTGTGTAGCTGCAATACCATTTTTGTCGCTTAACTTCAAACTCGGATAAATCCACTCTACCATTTTTTAGATATTGAAGAAAAACTGATAAACAAACCTCAATTTCATCATTTAAAAGGCAGTTTTTTTTTATCAACAGTATTTAAAAAATCGATCCTGTTAAGCTAATTCAATTTAAAAACCATTCATTCTCTCAATATTTCTATATTTATTTATTTATTTATTTATTAAACAAAAACCACAGCTCTTAACTAAAAACAAATACATCTTTTAACAAAACTTACAGCCAAATAAAGTTTTACATTTTTTAAAATAGGTACATATGATTGTGTGATTTAGTTTGGATTTATCTTCGTTTGATTTAATGGAGTGCAACTCCGAAGGGATTTATAGAGTTTTGATATAATAGATGTAGATTTATTTGAATTTGAACATGCAAAGCTTACATCAACTGACGGCCGCGTTGAATAAATTATATCGCTGTGATGGATATAGCTATATTTGATAAAATTTGTCTTATAGATCTATCTAGCTTTGATAAAGTATCATGACATGAAAATAGCCTTAACGCAGCTTGGTGGTCGCGTGTGTGAACCTTAGAGCATTTATAAAAGGAGGTGGCATGACAAGGCGTTCCCCTCTGCCGGTCATATGGCGCTACTTGGTCATCTACAATATCATAGTGTGCGTGTAGACACTGCGTAACTACGCTAGTTTATATAACGGTGTGCGTGTTGTAAGATGGTGTGCGGCCCCCGTAGAAAATGGCAGAAAAATGGTGCTTGCGGATTATAACGTAACATCTCCATTTATAGATGCTCTAAGGTGTGAACTGTTAAAACTCTGTTATTTGTTATAATAAACCGTATTAGTGGAACGGTGATATCATAGCGCGGGTCTTATTTTCAAAAAATCAATAGTCTCAGATCGATCCCGTGTAACAATACCGGCTGATTGTTCTGGTGTCACTGACCTCCAGTACGCGGAAGTCCTCGACAGTGTGGAAGCGAGAGAGGTGGTTCTGCAGCGCCGGCTCCACTTGCAGCGCCCCCGCATGCTTGTAGTATTTCATAAACGCCCAGAACTTCTCTAGACCGTAAAGCTGGCCTGGAAACATAAACAAATATATTGATAAAACATTAAGTAATAATGTATGGATGGATGCAGGAAGCGAGCAGCCGCTCAAAGTGACGCTCTGTAGGTTAGTGGGCTAATGATAAACAACCAAAAAATTTAGTGCCGTTTCCGTAATTTTGTTTAGGGTCCCAGACCGATGCTGTTTGTCACCGTTAATCTCCGTAACTACTCAACCGATTTCAATGAAATTTTGAATGCAGATAGCTTATACGCTGTATTAACACAGGATACTTTTGATCCGCCCAAAAAATCTCAATTTTGTTTTAGACTCACCCTTTTCGTAGTCAGCAAGGGTCTCCTGCTGGAAATGTTGGTACAACTCCGGCCGGAACTTCCGCTCGAGTCCGTACGAGTAGAACCGGAACAGGCACTCCAGTCCGTAACGGAAACCTGCGCACGCGTCCTCGTTCGCCAGCGATCTGGAATTTACCGCAAAATCAATAAAAAGCACTTTTAAAGCCCAGTGTCAAAAAAATTTAATGAAAAAATATGAAAGACTGCATTAAACTTAGTTAAAATGGGCATAAGTTCGACAAAAATCTCACTTGGAGCATGTTTGTCCATGAGATGCCAACTCACTCTGGTTCTTCAATTTTTCTATAATAAAATGTTCCTCAATGCCCCCAATAAATACTTTGCCAACATAGTTCTCTACATTCCTAGCGAAAACACATGTTTTTACAATTTAATTTATCACACTGGTATTCTAAATAAATATGTGTGGAAATTTCACACAGCGCCATCTAGCCCCAAACTAAGCATAGCTTGTACTATGGGAACTAGACAACTGATAACTTTCGTATATAACAGGAAGAACTTCATCAAATAATTGATTTGATTTTAGTACATATTGTTATTTTTTAAGTAGTATATAATGCATATTTCCAGTTTTGTAAACTTTCAATAAAAAAAAAAAAAAAAAAAAAAAAAAAAAAAAAAAATAAATAAATTATTTCAAATGTATACAATATTTACCTGAATTCATTATACATGGTGCGGTTGAAATGGTCCCGGAGGAAGAAGGACCAAAATCTGAAGAGGGTGTTCATCTCTTGAGACTGGCCGATTCCAAGCTTCTTGCGCTCTGTGGAAAAATTATGCACTGATTAAATCAACAATTATATTTTAACATCCTAATCCTAGCACCTATCACCTACAAATTGTCCTTAAACCTATAAAACAGCAACAAAAAACATAAACAAACTCATCCATCAATAGCTATTTAACTTCTAAACTCATCCTATAACCATTAAAAACTTCTGTAAACATGTTCTATGATCTGTAAAACATTTTTAAACTTATTCTGCAGTTGTTATAAACTCGTTTCATTTTCAATCTCATCCTAACGCCTGTACAGCATTTTTAAACTTATCCTAACACATGTATAACTTCCTTAAACTCATCCAACCACCTGTAAAACATCTTCAAAGTCATCCTAACACATGTATAACTTCCTTAAACTCATCCAACCACCTGTGAAACATCTTCAAAGTCATCCTAACACATGTATAACTTCCTTAAACTCATCCAACCACCTGTGAAACATCTTCAAAGTCATCCTAACACATGTATAACTTCCTTAAACTCATCCAACCACCTGTAAAACATCTTCAAAGTCATCCTAACACATGTATAACTTCCTTAAACTCATCCAACCACCTGTAAAACATCTTCAGACTAATCCTAACACATGTAAAACTTCTACAACTACAATATAACTGACCTTTAAGACACCTCGAGTGGTACTTGTGGTAAGCTTGCTGTGTGAAGTGGTTCTCTCTCAGAAGACCATGGCTCGGGTGGTGGAAGGTCGGTAACGATTGCGGCATCGAACCGCATGACGAACCTAGCGTTGGGCTTGTGCCCAGCGATGATCTGTTCAGAAAATGATATATATTTGAGTGAGAGATAGGACTAGAGAGATTGTGGGAAATATCATGAAAGGAGTATGAAGCTGTAATCAATACATAGAGTATAATAATATGGTGTAAGTAAGACATCAAGTATTTATGGGCAATCATCTAAAAACCGGCTTTAGGAATGGATGAGTGCGGGTTCAAATCCCGTTCGTGATACAAGTTATTCTTTTACAAATGAATCTGTGGGGTGTAAGTTAGGAATTCAGTGATGTATGTAAGGAAGTGAGTGTGAGTTGTTAGCCAGGAAGCCAGTGGCCAATTTCTTAATTACAATTGAGAAATTTAGTATGTAGTTAGGTAGCCAATGATGTAATAAACGAATTTGGGGTTTACACACTGCCCACACTACTTAACTAATCAGTTAACTGTATAGTTAAGAAGCTAGTAGTGTAATTTTAAGGAAGGGTGTGCTACAAGTTAGAAAACCAGGGCCAATATTCTGTATCGATTCCTTACTTCGAAACCACGCGAATTCCTTGTCTTACATAAGAAATCTGCAAAAGTCTATTCTCTATGAAACGAAAACAAAACCGCGCGAAATGAATTTGGAATAGACGCGATTTGAACTGTCAAAAATCACATGTTTTACAGAGATGCGTTCCGTAACATCAACCACATAAAAAGCTACCACCACTTATGTCAATATATTTTATTCAAAATAAAAATAACTTTAATGTAAAGTTAAGGTATATCTAACGCTGTGACACGATTTGAACAAGACACGATAACGACGTGGTTTCGTATCGTGTGGAATCTGTGTTTCCATAGAGAATAACCGCCCAGTAGAGAAATAAAAGAATTTGGGGTGTAGAATTAGGAAACCACAGTGAGGTAGTAAATGAAGTGTGGGCTATAAGTTAGTAATGTAATCAAGAAAGCTTATGTCATGTGGTGTCATTTATGTGGTGTGTTGTGCACCTTAGGTAGTGTGTAGTGTGGTGTCATCATCATCAGCATCATCAGCCTTAAGACGTCCACTGCTGAACATAGGCCTCCCCCAAAAAAGCGCCACTTTGAGCGGCTGCTTGCCTCTTGCATCCATCGGCTCCCCACAGTTCTGACCAGGTCGGGGAGTCGGCCTACACCTACGGTTCGTGATCGCCACTCGAGAACCTTTCTTCCCCATCGGTTGTCAGTTCTGCGAGCGATGTGGCCTGCCCACTGCCACTTCAACTTGCTGTAGTGCTGTGTGTTTCAGTGTGGTGTAGGTAGTGTACAATACTAACCCAGTGCTGGTGGTGCGAGGGCGGTGTTCACGGATGTCCATGATCCATCCCACGTGATGTTCCACGGGCGGGTTGAGGCTGTGACGGCTCTTCTGCTTTCTGCTGCTACTGCAACAACCAAACGACAACGCATTCAGCAATCCAGTAGGTAATACAAATAATATATTACCTACAGTACAGATGCCTCATCCCATACAACGGAATAACGCGGGCTATTTTACGAATTATTTTATTTCTGCATAACGCAAGATTATCATGCGACATTTATTGCGTGTTGGCGAAGTATTGGGCCAAATTAATACACTGGACACTAACTAGT